>CM064063.1:43886312-45322582 GCA_032594955.1 Panicum miliaceum | reverse complement strand
CCCTGAATCTGACCTCGGCGTTAAACTAATCTGACTCCGGTTAATGTAACGATGGTTTGCACCGTAAGTACATGCTGTTTATGCAGAGAGCGACCGATTGAGTGACGGCAGAACACGAAACGAACAATTCTCAGACGATCAGACCCTTTATATTATATATATATATTTTTTTTAAAAAAAAGAGAACCGTTTCAGACCTTTCCACCATAATAGCTTGGAGAGCCGGCACCGGGATGACGTGGCTGGCTGGACCATGAGGCGGCGCTCCGTCGGTCGGTTGGCTTATCCAGAACGTCGGTTACCTGGTCCGGCCGGTTGCTTATCCGTGCCAGGTCTCTTGTCCTCAGCAGGCCTGCAGGCCAGCACGGCACTAGCTTCTTCTCGAAGGCGGCAGGGTGCTGAGCTCACTCCAACCGACTACACCGTGTTTTTTTTTTTTGAGACAAGCAGATCTTGGACCGCGGGTGTGGGTCACCGGGGCAATTTGTGCGTGGGCCAGAAAGTCCTCGATACCGAGCTTCCCCGCTGCACCCACGCTGGGTTAGTAGGCTTTCGATGCGCCACCCTTTCCCGGTTGGGGGGGGGGGGGGGCGCGGACTGTAGGCTCAAGGCTCAGCCCAACGTACAGCCCAGGTTCCGCTGGCACAGCTTTACAACCAACGACATACACATCTAGCCCAGGACAGACATCTCCACGAGACTACGGGCGACCACCCAGCGCTGACCCGGCCCGATAGCAACACGTCGTGCACTCATGCGTCTCTCCTCTTCGCGGACGATCGCCGTCGATCGAGGGCCGACCGGATGGTCGGGAGACCGGAAGAGAGACGCATCTCGACGATGCTGGGGATCTCCACGTCATCGTTCATCCTCGGGCCTTCGATGTAGACTGTAGTAGTGCATGCGTCGGATCAGCCTTCGATGCATGGTCTCTACACACCGTGGGAGAGATGAAGTCCAAGCGTAACGGTCAATGGACGTATAAGATCTGTTTGCATACGTGTCGACTTTTGGGACACGTGATGAAGGCAGGATCAACAAGCAAGCAAAGCACGCATGTCCATCCCGGCCGGCCCGGCCGGCGGCCCGTTTGCGAGCGGCTTGTCCGTGACCAGTCCCGTGGGCCCTCCCGGGCACTGCTCGCGCGGGAAATGTCTGTGGCCCCGCGTGCATGCAGGAGTTGCGCGGCAGTGCTGGTGGCCGAAAAGGATGCCATGGCGAACCCCGAGCTAGCTAATAAAGCCCCTACCCCGCCTCTACCTGCACGTCATCGTAGACTATCATATATGTGCATGCCAGCTGGCGACATGCATTGGGTGCATGCAGGCCTAGCTATAGAGCTATAGGCTCGTCACACAGTGAGGACTGCTCGATCGGACATAACCCTTGATGGGAACAACCAAACTAACCGTGGACAAAGCTATATACTACACATATATAAACGTGTCTATGTGTTTGTCGTCGATATATCCGGCTGAGCAGTCCATCGATAACTGATACAAGTGCTAATGTATAAAAATGCTAAACGTTAGCACCGTAAATTCAAAAATAAAGGCAAAACATTAGATGAGGTAAAGAAGCTAATAGATGCTAAATTTTAGCGCTTGGCATTAGCACCTCCAAACAGGATCTAAACGACAGTCGTGCCCCATGCCCGTGTTCCATCGCATACCGTTTGCACTTTGCATGCATACGCTTCGTCAGCGAACTGAAGATACATTTGGTGATTGGGAGATATATTTTTTAAAAAAAGGAAACGCAGTTATTGTAAAATAAAGCTGCTACGCGTACGCAAGCACCGGAAATACCGGGAAAGGCCTCGATCCGGAATGCGTCGGGCCAGCTTCGAGCGACGACAGCTCGATCGTGACGTGCGTGCTGGCCAGTGGCGCAAATGAGTAAAAAACATGCATGAATGGCAAGCTCGGAATACAACTTTTTTTTTTTGAACACTGACTATTCGATCAATTACTGAAAGCATGCTTGCATTATTGGACACTGGATTAGATATGGATCAGTGAGATAGACATGCAGTTTAGAGTCACATGGTTGTTCTGTGGTTAGAACTAGCCTCGAGTAGCTTATTAGCTTGTTAATGCTAGCTGGCTCTACTAGATTTAGAACTAGCCACAAGTAGCAGCCGCGCAGCTGCTAGCTGGGGTAGCAGCGGCGTGCTGTGTTGCAAGGGAGCTAGCTGATTGCTTCCTCCTGTGTACCTGTCCATCGTCCATCGATATGCCATCACAATAGCCTTTCTCGCCCGGTCAGGTCATCACCAACCCATCAGTCCTGATCGATCGGTCTGTTAGTACTTGCATGCATGCCGCAATGATATGTTGACGACGACGTGGAGCAGAAGCTGCCATGGCTTTACGGGAACACCGGGTCCCTGCTTATCAAGTGTATTCAAAACGGTTCAAAGGGCACAAGCATATGCATATTGTATTATTCAAACGAAACAATTCGCCGGGCCGGCCCGTCCCTTGATAAAGGCGCTTAACTACCGCTTCTGCATCCATCATCAGCAATAAATCTGATTTTAGGGGAAGCTAGCTCAGCTCGATCGCCCTCTACCCATCCATCCATCTCTGCGCTCCTGGCCTGCTTGCATTGGTCGATCGACCTCCATTATTGGTGCTAGCTGCTTGTTAGCTTTGGCAGCAGTAGCGGCAGGTACAGAGAACGGGACGGCATGGCTAGCTGACAGGCCACTGGCCTGGACGGGTTACGTTGGCGCCAGCATCATTAGCCGCAAGCTAAACGAGGCATCTGGCGGGGCAATCAGTGATCGATGGATGATCAGTTGCTGTCGACGCTTGCGCAGGTTAGGCAGATGCAGCGCACTGCGTTTGGGGGTGAGCGCCGGCCGGTCGGGCCCCCACAACCGGGGCTTGCCACAGTGATCTACGTGCATGGGTCCGAAGGATGGCGATCGAGAGGTCCCAGCAGCTGATATCCATGCATGTATTCATATGGGAAATAACGCTGGTAATATGCATGCCCATCAACTTTTTCTGCGTGTCCGGATGGAAAACAGTTTGGAAGAAACAGTTTCAAATAGCTAACTTTGATTGGGGGAAGATATATATGGAGGAGTACTTGAACTGATACGGTTGATAATGTGACGAGAAGTTAACATTCTTTTAATTTCAAGAAAGAAACAAACTCCATGAAAACATGCTCCAGGCCGCCGGCTAGTTCTTCCGAGCAAGGCAAGTCCAGCAGACCTCTCCTCCACGAAAGCTGGCCGGGCGGCGGACACGGCTCGCCCATGCAGCTCGACCTGTCCCTCTCCTGCCGTCGTGCTGGCCGGGCGCTCGCCCACCGCCCACGCCCCTCGACCCGCTCGCGCCGCCCGCGCGCAGCACGTCACGGCGCGCGGCGTCACGTGCTCAGCTTCAAACCGACGAGCACGAGAGAGAGAGAGAGAGAGAGAGAGAGAGAGAGAGAGAGAGAGAGAGAGAGAGAGAGAGAGAGAGAGAGAGCGCCGCGCCGTCAGGTCGAGAGCTCGCGTCCATCATCGCATGGCCGGCGCCACCCGATCCATCGATCGACCGGTCGGTCCTGACGCGTCCCGTCGTTGCTCGTACGCGCGAGCGAGACGAACCCCGCGGCACAGCCGCACAGGTCAGGTTGTCCGTCCTACGTGGCGCGCCATCCCGCGCACTGTTGCTCCGCGGAGACAGGTCGGGAGGAGGAAATGATTGGGACGTACGATCCATCCGCGTCTCCGAGTCATGCATGATTCACGAATCACAATGATTTGCCGGGTTAGTTGCTGATGGTGTTTTGTGCGTGTCCTGATCGCTGATCGGCTTTCCTCATGTGATCGATCCGTGGCCTCGCCGATCGATCGGCCGAGCCAGCAGGCCCGTCTGATTGGACTCCTCCGGCTCTCTCGATCACGCGTCTCGTTAACGTGCATCTCCCACTCTGGGTTGAGTTGAGAGCTGATAGCCACTCCCTCTAATAATCTTCAGTTGGTTATCTAGAAGCATCAACTACCATATATCATGCATACTAGTACGCATTAGCGAAGTCATTATCGAATACCGATAGCAAATAAATCCAGGCTCTGTCCAAGGACATTGTCGTCTGACATGTGCAATGCAAGACTGTGTGAGCATTGGATGAGTTTATTGTATTTGAAAATTTTCTGCATGATTTCCCTGTTGGCGCGTTGGGATAAAAGGTGCTTGCCGGCGAATCTAGAGTAGAGTCTACTCCTAGAGAAAGACGAGCGAGTTGAGCATACAGAAAAGAAAAGAAAAGAAAGAGAAGGCACGTGACGAAAAGGAGGCGAGCTGCTGCCGATGATCTGATCTCGTGGCCGCGATGCATCGTTGTCGTTAACTCCAGAAAAGAATCGGGCAGGCCTCAGGCAGTCAGGCTGCAGGTGCAGAGACAGAGATGCTCTGGATCATCCGTTAGTGTTTTTTCCCAAGTAAAAAATTGGAGTGCTCTCGTCTCGTTTCGGGTGGAGTGGGGGGGGGGGGGGGGGGGGGGGGGGGGGGGCGGGGGTGAGCCTGTGACGGGAGTGAGTGAGGTGAGGTGACCCAAGGGCGCGCGCGGTGGCGGCAGGGATATGCGTCCGAATGGTCGATCCGCGGCCGTCCAATCCGGGGCCCCCGTCCCATCCCATCCGTCAGATCGGGTCCCGTGAGAAGCTTCTTCCTTTTCCAGCTTGCATTTCGGGCCTCTTTCCCTCCGCGTGACACTGCTGCACCGCATCGCGTCGCACCGTCACGCTCAAGCTCGACCATCGACACCCACTTGTTGCCTAGCTACTTGCATAATGCCTAGACGTTAGAAATGGTGGTGGTCTTTTTCTCTCTCGCACACACATTTTTTTTTCTTCAATTATTATTATTGGCTGTTCTTGCTTGCTTCCTCTCCTTTCAATCGACAATTATTGCCGACTAATTTCTTGGAAGGAATGTGGGAATAAAAGAGAAGCATGATCATATATGGTTGTCCACAATACCTGAACACCATACATTACTTTGTTGTATATTGTCCACTACCGGAAGATCGCCCATGCTAGCTTGATGCATTGATGACGTGTGATGTGTCAACTAGCACGCACACGGCACACCCAATACATTTTGGCAATAGGGAAACACCTATTCTATCATGCCAATTGGTGCCAACTACACTTGCATCCCTGCTAATAGGAGTATGCTTGGTGATGTGCGTTCATTCATCCTCCCATCAATTCCACCCTCTACTCCCTCCGTCTCAAATAATCACTACCATATCTAGATGTATAGCAAAGTATATGGATACGTAAAAGTTAAAACGACTAATAATTTGGAAGCGGGTACACTTTGGCTACTCGTGAAAAAAATGCACTGAAAAATCAAATGATTGCGGGTACTGACAGGACGCAATGACCACGACCGATCGAGGCTGAATCGATCCGTTGCAGTTGAAGCTGTCCGTGTCTTGAGCCCTGCTGCCCACTCCAGCATGCCACGAACTGGCCGGCTCGCAAGGAGAGGTGAGGCGGCAACGTGGCAATGCAAACAAGCACGCACCAGGCCATCGACGCGCATGATGTCGTCACGTTGTCACGTCACACTGTGCGTGGCTGCTCAGGCTGCTCCTCATGCTTTTACCTGATCTGGCCGCGGTATAGTGAGCGTCAGGTAAACTAGGCACGGATAGATACAACCTGGAGTGCTAGCCCTGGCCCTGCTCCTGCTCTCCAATGCATGGCACGTCAAGTCTTTTCCCTCCCGGCCGGCCGGCCCCCAGCTAGCTACCGCCTGCCTGCCTGCCCTAGCTCATCAGCCGCTCATGGCGGCCGGCCATGGCCATACGCGGCCACAGCATGGATGCAGCGGCCTAAGCCGGGTAGCTCCTCACATCGGCCACACAGCGCCCAGAAGGAAACTCTGGCACTTTCCTCACCGGCCGGCACAGGCACAGCGTTTCATGGCGCAACAGTGGCCGATCCATCAAGCCTGGATCTTGTTCTCGTCGATCGACCGGTGCCCGCTGGTAGCAGCTGGCTGCCACAGCACATCTGAGTTTCTGGCGCATCATCAGAAAGCTGAAAGAAAAGGAAGATTAAAGCCTTGATCACCTACTGATGGGCTAACACCATAGCTAGCATTGTGCACACACAACCTTTCGACGACGACGCAGAAGCATGTTACAGATTTTTCAGATTCAGATACGTGCGGAGCCTACGTGTACACATGCTTGGGCTAAATCTGCCGCCCCGGCCGTAGCAGGGCAGCAGAAATGGCCCAGGCAGGCGAGCGACACGCCAGGTGAGCAGCGGGGAGGCTCCGGCCGCTCTCGCCTCCGGTGGCGTACAACCCGGCGCCGCCTGCCTGCCAGCTGTGCCGTGTCGTGCAACGTCATGTCGATCGCTGGGGCAAAGCTAGCTACGAGCTAGCGTGCACCACTGCTAGGGCCGGAGAGTGAGCTCTACAAGCTACATGTAAGGCTTTAGGCAACATGTACATGCTGTGACACACTTTCCCCTCAATCATGCTGAGTCATCAATGGACACTTGGGCACAAAAATGTTGCCAAGCAGCTGAAGCTCAGATCTCTCGGTCCAGCCAGCACCTTGCTGCAGCAGGCAGCTTTACCTGCTACCTTCCTGGTTCCATGAATCAAATCAAGGTGTCAACTTTGGCATGGGTCGCACTCGCATGCACGTCCAGTAGCAGCGGCACAGAAGCATGCGGTAAAAAAGGTTGCAGGGTAACTTCTCCAGAGTGGATAGTGCCAAAGCCAAGAGAGGCTCCTACCTAGTTTTCGCACTCGAGTCCCACACAAAAATGGAGAGCACGGCACTGAATTGTTCGGTGTTCCGTTGGCACGTTACGATAGAACAAGATGCAATCAATGTGGCAGTGAGCGTCAGTTTTTTTTTTTTAAAAAAAGAAAGGCAGTGGCAGATAAGGCTCCCCTCCAATTCCGGGGGTTTTGATGCGTAACAAACAAAACGGTCCGGAACGGACTGCAAGAGTCCACCGGGAAAGGGAGGGGGGGCGCGGAAACGGAGTCTTTTGCAACAGTCCGCATGGGGAAGCAGGTAGGGGAGGAGGAACGCGCGCAAGTGGAGGCTGCTGCGTGGCATGCAGTCTGAAGAAGGTGCAGCCAGCGAGTGTTCATGAACCTGACTGGCCTCTGGTTTGTAAGAAGCTCCGTTCATAGGAAAACAAAACATGTCGCACTAGTTCTTGTGTGAAACGAAGCCTACCAGCCTAGCATTGGCATCGTGCAGGCGCACATAGCCGTAGCTCCAATTCCCCTGCAGCCACCTTTCCCTTTTCCCCCCTACTAGAAAATAGAAATCAAATGATGCTACACCGAAAAGCAGAGATTTTAGGCGGCCCTTGTCTCTTCTGCGCCCCCGGGCTCGCGGGGTGCCCCCACATGCCACACAACCTTTTGCTCCTCCTCCATCCCCGAAAGGTGGAAGAGCAACCATAGCTGATACAACAAGGAGGCGCAGCCAGCCAGCACATGTCACCCAAGAGATCTCATCAATCTCGTCAACCCAGTCCCCGAAGAACACCCGGCCACACAGAAGCCACCGTAAAAAGGAGGCCACTCACGTAGTCGCGTAACAAACTCCCCAAACCTATGTCAGAAAAAAAACCCTCCCAAAACAACCAGAGGAGAGAGAGAGAGAGAGAGAGAGCGCTGCATCAGCTGGCGCACACAATGCCCGTAACTGTCAAAGCAGAGATGAGGATAAAAGCCATGCTGTACATTGCTATCAGATCACCGGAGCAGAGCATATGCCGCGCCGCGAGTGGAACGGAACAGCGCTGGCGCGTCAGCGGGGGAGCCGCCGGGAACGAAACGAAAGAAAACAAAGTTGCCAATCCGGGGTTGACCCCATTAACCCCCGCGACGGCGGCCCCAGCGGCGCCGGCCCGCGCCCGAGCCGCCGGCCTCCAACTCTTCCTGGCTTCCCCCTCCAACATTTTTTTATTATTTACCATGCTGCCCCTCCGCCCCGGCGCTCGGCACGGGCTCCGCCAAACCCCGCGCCACGCTAGAACTAACTAATCCTACACATGCCACACACACCCCACCAGGTCCACCACCACCATCATCACCGGGGTGGCCAGCGGCCAAAGCCCCGATCCCCGCTGCTATATAAATCCGCCTCGCCTCCTTTTCCTCACCTCACCACGTCTCCCCGCTCCGCTCCCCTCCCTGCCACCTCACGCGACGCGCTGCGGCTGCTGCTTGCTGCCTGGCTTTGGCCGAGCGAGCCGAGCTAGTACAACTCGCACGCTAGAAACAGGCAGCTCTCTCTTCTCCTCCGTGCTCGGCGGCCGGCTCAGGGACGGGCGGATGGGGTGGGGCTGGGCGGCGGCGGGGCTGGCTGCGGCCGCGGCGGCGGCGTACGTGGCGGCGAAGCTGATGGAGGTGCTGTGGTGGCGGCCGCGGCGGGTGGAGGAGCACTTCGCGCGGCAGGGGATCAGGGGCCCCCGCTACCGCTTCTTCGTGGGCTGCGTCCGCGAGATGGTGGCGCTCATGGTGGCCGCCTCCGCCGCCCCAATGCCGCGCCCCTACCGCTCCCACAACGTGCTCCCGCGGGTCCTCGCCTTCTACCACCACTGGAGGAAAATCTACGGTACGCGCCTCCGGGCTTCCATTCCATCGGGTGCGTGCGTTCGTCCTCGCCGGTTGCCTCCCTCCTCTGTCTCTCCACGCTAGACAGAGTCTGGGCTCTGTTTTCCCAAGCTTGCTCCCTCCATCGTCTTCTTCTCCGTTACGGTGGCTACCTGCTACGGAAAGGCACGGAGGAAACACGGGATCAAGTCAAGACGGAAGCAAGGCAAGACCTGCCAGTTGAATTGACACGGGCATGGCATGGCGCCACGACCAGAGACCCCCCGCGGCGTCGGCATCGGCTGCAGCAAGTTGCGGTCGCCGCGCCAGCCATGCGTCTTGTTCCCAGGACGCTGCCGCCTTTGGGCGACACGCATTTAGTGGCATGTCGAGGCGCCTGGGTGTGTCGGGGCGGTTTGCCGTAGTTGTCTCTCGTTTTCGCTGTCCCCCGGCTGCAGCCCGGTTAGGTGGCCAGGGTCTATTCCCCTACTTGCCGCCCCGCACCCCCCGCCACCGTCCCCATCGCATTCACTCCCGCCCCCGGCCGTCGCCCGCCGCCCGCGGGCGGCCGCGCCATGTCTCCAGCCGCGGCGACGCCCGTCGTCGTCGTCGTCGTCCCCGGCCCACCGGTCGCCACGCCGCTGCCGCCACCTGCTCCCCTCTCCCCTCTCCTCGTGTCGTGCTGTCATCCGGTAGGGCAGCAGCAGCGTGTACAGTGCAATGCGGCGGGGGGGGGGGGGGGGGGGGGGGGGGTGTACACAGGGTGTGGTATCGTACCTGCTCCGGCATCGCCGGCATCTCGCTCTGCCGTGTCCCGTCCCTGCCTCCTCGGCGGCTGGTGGGGCGCCTGCTGACGTGGTGTAACATGGCCTCCCTTCCTGGCCAATCATTGGCTGCCTCGTCGGCTTGTCACGCTCACGGCCCGTGCCCGGCTTCTGATCTTGCTGCCTCTTGCTCCAGGTTCCACGTTCCTGATATGGTTCGGCCCGACGCCGAGGCTCGCCGTCGCCGACCCCGACCTCATCCGGGAGATCCTGCTGTCCCGCGCCGAGCACTTCGACCGCTACGAGTCGCACCCCATGGTGCGCCAGCTCGAGGGGGAGGGGCTCGTCAGCCTGCGCGGCGAGAAGTGGGCGCACCGCCGCAGGGTGCTCACGCCGGCGTTCCGCATGGAGAACCTCAAGGTCAGCCAGCCAGCCTTGTTGCCGGATGAAAGAATCATCTTCCTGTCATGGTGAATTGTGCTGACGGCACGTTGCGGCACGATGCGATGCAGCTGCTGCTGCCGTTCGCGGGGAGGACGGTGGTCGACATGGTGGACAAGTGGCGTGACATGGCCGCGGCGGGGTCCGGCGAGGTCGAGATCGACGTGTCCGAGTGGTTCCAGGTGGTGACGGAGGACGCCATCACCCGCACGGCCTTCGGCCAGAGCTACGAGGACGGCAAGGCCGTCTTCAAGCTCCAGACCCAGCTCATGGCCTTCGCCTCGGAGGCGTTCCGCAAGGTCTTCATCCCTGGATACAGGTAATAATCAATCAACTGATGCAACGTCCTGATCCAATATTTTGCGTTCTAATTATGCAAAGAAATTACATGACTTCATGTGTTGATGTCCACAGGTTCTTGCCAACCAAGAAGAACACAAGCTCGTGGAAGCTGGACAAGGAGATCAGAAAGAACCTGGCGACGCTAATTGGCCGGCGGCAGGAAGCCGCGCACGACGAGAAGCTCAGCTGCTGCGCCAAGGACCTCCTTGGGCTCATGATCAATGCGAGCAGCAATGGCGGCAAGGTGAGCCCCATCACCGTGAACGACATCGTGGAGGAGTGCAAGACGTTCTTCTTCGCCGGCAAGCAGACGACGTCGAACCTCCTGACGTGGACCACCGTCGTGCTCGCCATGCACCCCGAGTGGCAGGAGCTCGCCCGGCAGGAGGTCCTCGACGTCTGCGGCGCGCGTGACATCCCCTCCCGCGATCAGCTCGCCAAGCTCAAGACGGTAAGCTCGTGCTGCCCTCTCCGATCAATTGAGATTAACAAAATGGCCGGCCGATCCGGTGGTGAGCAGTGAGCTGACTTCTCATGGTGGGGCCCACTGGCAGCTCGGGATGATCCTGAACGAGACGCTGCGGCTGTACCCGCCGGCGGTGGCGACGGTGCGGCGAGCCAAGGCCGACGTGGAGCTGGGCGGGTGCTTGATCCCGCGCGACACGGAGCTGCTGATCCCGATCATGGCCGTGCACCACGACGCGCGGCTGTGGGGCCCCGACGCCACGCAGTTCAACCCGGCGCGGTTCGCCAGGGGCGTGGCGCAGGCCGCCAGGCACCCGACGGCGTTCATCCCCTTCGGGCTGGGCGCACGGATGTGCATCGGCCAGAACCTGGCGCTCCTGGAGGCCAAGCTCGCGGTGGCCATCATCCTCCAGCGGTTCGACTTCCGGCTGTCGCCCAGCTACCTCCACGCGCCGACGGTCCTGATGCTCCTCCACCCGCAGTACGGGGCGCCCGTGATCTTCCGGCCGCGACCATCCGAGCAGTCCGATCGCGACCGGGGTGTGTGAGGAGACGATGAAGCTACTAACCCTTGTCAGTGTCAATTGCGCCTGGCAGAATGACCAGTAACCTCCGTCGGGCTCAGGATGTGCTGCTTTGCCCTCAAGAGCAGAGATCATCAGAGCAAATGAAGCTACCACCACCAGAGAGAATGACTAGAAGAAGCGCAAGCGCCACCTGTACTGCTGCACTAACACATATCCTGCTGAAGATGCCATCAGCAGCTTTAGATTGGTAGAGAAGAAGCGAGCGAGTAGCCATGTTAGAAGGCTTGCTTGACCTGTGCCTCCCAATTTTTCAGTCTTTCGGGTTGATGATTTCCTTCCAATCTCGGATGAGGTTTTGCCGGGCGTGGTTGGTGTGTGAAGGATTGCAATCTGTACACATGTCGTGTCCCGTCCGTCTGTTCTTGGTACATGGGAAAAAAAAGTGACCAGGGAAAAGGAGAGCGCCAGAAAGGGGAATGCTGCGGGCGTATGGGAGATGCATGCATGATGCTCGGGATCGTGGCGCCACAGTGCGCCTGTTTACTTCCCTGCCATTGTTCTCTGCTCTCATCCGTGGGTCCAGCGCTCTCGCGACGCGGAGCAGAAGCCATTAAAGGAAGAGATGGGTGCCCTGCCGGGTGCTGCCCATTTAAGAGTGCCTCGCGAAGGGAACAAACGGGTGTGCCACGCCGCAGCCGGCGGCGGGGGGGAGTAAACGCGGCGGCCGAGAAAGCAGCGGCAGGTGGAGCGGAGTGGATAGCCAGGCCGATCGCAGCGGCGGCGTACGATGCGAATCATCAGCACCTGCTCTGGTCTGATCTGCCAGCGCCACCATCCGGCCATGCATCCATCATCAGCTCCGATTCAATTCATTGCCAATGCCACCACCTCCCTGCGAGTGAGGCATCAATGTGTTGGCGCCCAGCCCAGCCGCCCCAGGCATGTCTAGTAGTACGCTGCCCCCGCCGGCCGGCCGGCCGGCCAGCCAAGCTGCCACCGGCCGCGGCCCGACCAGAGGACCAGAACTGTAGCGGCCGATGAGCCTCGCCTCCTCCCCATAAAGGCGCTGCCGCATCGGACCGCCCGCGGCGAGGAGGAGTGGGCGCGGGGCCGTCCCTGTCGCGGTGGTGGCGCTCGGCCCTGCGACTGTTCATCTCCACTGTCAGACTGCGCTGGCCGGGCAGGCAGGCACAGCGGCGCTGCCGCATCGCGTTGCGCTGCATCGAGAGCGTCGAATGGCCACCTGCAAACGCCGCTGGATTGGCCTGACTCCACCGGGCTGTGGGGGAGCAGCCGACACTCAGCAGTGAGCGAGCGAGGAGTACTCGCGACAGGCAGGCGGGGGGCTTGCTCTTGGGATCTGCAGAAATGATTCAAATTTAGCTTTGGATCTGGATCGTGCATGCAAAGTACAGCTCAGGTTCAGTTCATGGAGCACAAGAACTTCGCCACCCTCACCTGCTTACCGGCTTCTACGGGGATTAAACAACTGCAGGTTCCCATACAGGCACGGTTGTCTCGCCTTGCGCAGTAGAATGTCTTGCACCTCCAGGATTAGATATACTGACTGGCTGATGGCTGAAATGCTGCTGCAAGTAGACTGATACGGCTGTGATTTGCTGGACTCTCATGCTGCTCCTTGGAGTACTAAAGAATCAGGGCCACCGGGCACAACACAAGCAGAGGGAACCATCTAGCTAGCACAAACAGGCCGCCGTCCAGGGGTAATCAAACCCTAAAGTACCTGCCATATGCCTACGACTCCAATCATTGATCCCCAGGGAAACAAAAGGTACTGCCCGGTGTGCTGTATTTGTGCAGCAGCATTTACATATACCCCAGCAGACTGTTCCTGAATCACAGATTCACAGGTTTCACAGGGCGCAAGTGGTATAGCATGATGCCGGTACGCATAGTTGCCTTGCCAGCATCAAAGTTTCAAGCGCAGGGCTCCTTTTTACCTCATTCGTGAAAAAAGGCAAAGGCATTGACAGAGCAGCCAGTGCACTGGCCAGGTGGAGCGCAGGCTCTCCTCCCCACCTGGGGGAGAGTTGCCTCCATCAAATGCCTTTCTCTTCTTCCCAAGGTCCGGTTCAATTGGGCAAGCAGAAAACTCATGGCTGCACCACATCCAACACCTATGGCGCATACTCTACATTCTTCCCCACAAGATATTGCCAATCTCCTTCCGGGCTGCCGCTTCATTTCTACCCACCTTTTTTCCTTTCAGAAATGCTGAAATAGCAGACAGTGAAATACATTAGAATTCAGAATTGCAGTGATTTCTACATCTTTACTATCACTTCCGTGTTGTGCCACGCTGGAAAAGCAGACACCGGGCTCCGGAAAAACACAACTGAAAGTTAACATGTTGCAAGTTTGAACTATCACTTTGATGCACACCACCAGTTAATGTAATTTAATTCAGAGTTTAGGTCAGGGGAGGGGAATGGTGGTGTTATGGTGAAGAAAGCTCTCATCTTAGAGATCTCCAAAGGGGTCCACCTCCTTGTTCCTCTCGAAGGGAAGCTATAGATTTGTAGCTCCCATGTGTTTCTGGTCCCCATAATGGAAGGTGTGTGCCAGAGAGCATCCTTCCTTGCCCTCCATTGTCCATACTAGTGAGATGACATTCTTCTTCCCTATCCTAGCAACGTGCCATAAAGAAATGAGGCAATTGACATGCTAAGGAGCATGTGACCCCAACACGCCGCATGATCACCTTTGCGATTAGAATAAACAAGCAATGGGTTAATACCCTGTTGATTGTTTTCACGAGTAGGGTTAGGGCTAACTACCGCATATACCACACAACTGGGCATACCGGGCCCTCCACTGCCCCTAGCCGACATGAGAAGCAAAACTTTACTATCAAAATCCGGGGGCCTAGAAACACCTTTATCATCACGATTGCGGCATGAAAAGCCGTGAAACGTAAACAAATGAGCAGCTTATGGACAAGTTTTCAGGGGGGAGTTATGTTTAGCCTCACTAGGAGGGTTAGGACCGTTGCAGAGCATGGTGAAAAACATCAGACGGCATGGGACCACACTGACATCTGTAAACGATCATAATACGTGATGCAAATTCACGACATGCTGCAAAAAGTATACACTAGTGTGCAACATTAGATTTCTGCACGCAATGATCATAACAGGCTAGCTTTCTTTTCCGGACTCATCATTCATGTGATCGAAGCATGCAAAGAGAAGTACTTTGCAGCAGCAAATGATAAGGACCATGGATTCTGCCTTTAGGATGGTTGGATGCGTGTTGCAGGATGATACGAATTCAAAATGGATACAGCGAGCAGAAAAGGGAGGGAAAGTTGGGGAGGATGGGACAAGTGGATCTCTTAATACCAGGGAATCATCTCTTGTCCTTTCTCCACTGTAGTCCCTTTTGTTTGTTAATTTGTGCAATCCGGTTCCCCTCCTAGGGGCAACCCACAGCTGCTTGTGCACCTCACCAATAATCTCCAGATCTCTGCTGCTAGCTAGTCAACTTTGTGAATCTCCAGGAACCTTCTTACCTTACACCAATCAGTCTGAAACACAAATAATGCTTCATGCTTGGGGAGCTTCCCAAAAATGATCTTCAGTCTTCATGTCGTATTATTCATACTACAAAAAAGAGATTGATATTAATCAGGATAATACATTCCAATGCTATATCGATATTGCATTTCTAAAAAACTAAAGGTTGCCCAACAGTTGTACTCATACAGAACCTCCAAGTGGTGACACATAACTCTGTCATTACAAAAAGTGGCTACCAGTACTAAAATGGAACCTTGATGCCTTTTTAAGTCAGGCCAACTAAAAAATAAATGGACACCGTACGTTCTCGTACAATGATGGAGCGGTCACTTGTTAACCCATCCAGTGCAGCCATTCATCTACTAGACTGTTATGTACTTGTGTAATTTAATATTACTCAAAATAATATGAGCTAACAATAAATCAGATATGCACTTCAATTCACTGATTAAGTGATACACACAGGAAGACCCAGCGTCACTGCAAAACACTCAGAAACGTTCAAGCCAAACTCTCAAAATCCACAGTCAAGAAGGGAACCACTGAAAGCTTTGCAGATTCCATATTTATTTCTAAACTAAGCTTTCCTGTTCATCTTTTTTCAGAAACAAATACCACTGTTGTTATAAGACACCAAGGCAATACACCACTTTTGATTCTTCATACTGAGATAAATATCTTGTCAGCTAGTAGCAGGGCTAATTTAAGTTCTTTTGTCATTTCTCTGCAGCACCTACAGGGTGTAGCTGTCCTGGAACTGATTGGCACAAAGGGAAAAATTAAAGGTCTAAACAAACAATAACTAACGAGAAGCAGCAAAGGTTCGAATCAAAATGAGGCGCTGGTACGGAAACATAACAGAGCACATGCTGAGCAACGGAATGAATTAATGTAATGGTCCACCATTGTGCATTGCAGCACTGGTTCTACCACCAAACACAGACCCCCAATTTTGGAGCAAAAAAAATACTGAGCAAGTAACAGAAAATACACATAAAAGTACCCCTCCCGTACCTTCCGGCACAGACCAAATGACAGGATCCAGAGGGTCTCCGTCACATGGCACAGCAGATCCTCCAGAAAGCTTCCCGTCTGTTAACAAACTGTACCTCCGACAGCCGTCCGACCAACGCCTGCACAGCTGTGATCGGGGGTGTGGAATGCCGTATTTTAACAAAGACAAACAACCCCCAAGCTCTCCCCTAATTCCAATACCACCACAGAAATCAAATCACAGGGACACTCACACGCCAACCAAACCTTCTCACAACCCTAAAGATATGATGAGCATGACATGCTTGGAATGCACAACCCCATGGATTCCAGCTCATATACTTACCAAGTGAGACCTCGAAGACCCCAAATCTACTTAGTTAACTAGTACCATTACAGGTCCCCGGTACATCACCTAAGATCCATGACCATTGTGCTACTCTAATCACTCATCAAGTAGCATGTTTGCTTTCTGTTTAGTTTGATTAACTTGGAGCAGTAAGCCTATCTGCCTATGCCAAAACCGTTGTGGCCCTCGGCGTCCTTGAATTATGCCAATCTGTCGGGGAGTAGTAGACAGCAGCTGAACTACACTCTAACAATCAAGATAACACCCTTTTGCATGTAAGGCAAAAATGTGGCGAAATGTTTAGCCAAGTTTTAAGTAACCAGTTTTATGAATATTAAAACAGAAACTCAGTTATGTCACACGGAACCCTGTAGGCTCATTTTGTAGTCCCCTTAAAACGAACCACCAAAGTTGTCCAGTCGTGATTTGAGTCATATTTTTCAGGATCTTTCATATTTATGCGCAATGTAAGCATATCACAGATGATAATCAACAGATTGTATTGTGAATTTATAATTAATGCTAGCATATACTTTTCTCAGTATACTAATAAAAATATTTGATAGACTGAACACTTTATTTCTTAAAACATTCAAACAAGCATCAGTGTGACTAAATGTTTACACTGTTTTATTATGCTACACCTAACCATGATACATCATGAGATGCACGCCTGCACAATTCTCACTGTATGTGAAACTACAGTGAGTTTTTTTGTATGGGTTCAGTCCAAATCACAATAATAACTTGTCTTAATTTGTTAATATCTGATACCCTAGCTTCTAAGCATAGGTCCTGCCTGACATTCAAGGTTGACATAGTCAGTGAAGATAAAAAGGAGAAAAGTATAGAATTAATTAATAATTTCTAAGAAACAATGATTCTAATTTACAGGTTACATTTTAGTTGTAAAACACATAATTCATTTTTTATAGAACTAAAAAGTTGATTAACCTGTAGCTTTCCAAATTGATTGGCGTATAACTTGTCACAGGTCACAAAGAAACATACCAACATGGGAATATGTGATTCATACCTGTCGTATCATATGCAAGAGCAGGCACGATGATCGTGCCGTTCATCTAAGAATCCAAGCAATCACATGTCCTTCACGTGATTCTGCTCCTCTCTTCTTTAATTGTAACACCACATGTATAACAAGGAATGGTGGCTGGTAGTCTGGCACAGTAGGCCAATTAAAAATGATGAGCAACTTAATTACCGCACAGCTCATTTCTCCAATCTTCATTATGGGAGGTTCCACCAGCATAAGGGAATTATCACCTTGTCTGACATGAACAGGATGTGAAAAGCTATCAGAACAAAACTCTACTCCCTGTAGTCTGACATGAATAGGCTATGGAACAAAGAAGCCATTTAAGAGGAAGAACAGTCCATATATGGAGTACACAGAAGGTAAATGGAGCAGATATGTCTCTGAAGACTGATACCAACTGATCAATATGCCACTGCTTTCCTAAGAAAAATAATTGGTAAATAACCGCACTTACTTAAGAACAGGTAAACAAGACTGGCAATCAATGCCTCTTGGACTAACTGTGCAAGATATGGGGCAGGAGGGAGGACCGTATCAGGATAGCAGTATGCATTCGATTCAGAAATGAGCATATTTACAGTTTGGAGCCTGAGTTGACCGGTCTGCATTCATCCTTGCTTATATGTACTGTATCTGAATGCAATTGTGATTTAGGGTGTTACAGCTCTGGTTGCAGGATAGTAGGTACCCAACTTTGAACAGCACTATCCCAATAAATCACTGAAAAACAAGCTTCCTCCAACTACTAACAAATTGAATTGCCCCTGCAGCCAAAGGATCGATTTTGGTGAGTCAAGAACCAGTTTAGTGTTATACTAGTAACATAAAAGAGTAAAAGTATGATTGAATACAGTGAAGTAACACAGCAACCTCAATAAATGTCGAGTTTGAAACTTCTTGGGTTGAAAATAACAGCTGCCAGCGGCTCAATGCAGTGCAAATTTGTATTTGTCAGACTGTACCTGTACGATTATTCATGTTGTCAAAATCAGAATGTAGTATGGTCGGCGTCTTCAATTTCCATGAAGGCAGACTAGAGCACTTAACAGTAAAATCTCTAACTACTAAGACATGATCTGGAATGATCCACAACTTCACATGGACAAGACATGGAGGGTCTACGCATATAGTGCCAGAACTAAAAAAGGCATCTCACTGGTAACAAATAGAAACCATCAGTTCATCGGCTATTGAGAGTGGTTTAATCTTTAGGCATATCACTGACAAGGACATAACCCTGCCATCATCCCCCCCCCCCCCCCCCCCCCCCCCCCCCCTACACAAAACATTTTTTCTGATTTTTCATCCCCTGCCACTTTGGCACATGATCCTATCTCCAAGCAACATAGCACGCTCTCGAATCCACAGGTACCACCCAAATATTATTTCCCTGCCCTGCTCCCATCCTCTGTCTACTGCCAGTCATGCTGGATCTTATCACCTGGACTTCCTTCCACGTAATCTATCCAATATCTTCTGCCACAAGTATCTGGCTTAAGTTTTTGTGCACGTCATTAACTTGTTTTTTAGGAGAATTTTGCGACCTTGCTACAAACTAAATTGAACAAGGCCTCCTCAAATTTGTAAGTCAATTCCTTTTGGTCAGTGCATGTGTTTGCTAACAGTCCGGGGCCTGCAGTTTTGCAGATAAATGCAGCACTTGGATAGCAGGAATAGAATGCATTGCGAGCAACTAAGACTTGTATCACATTGTCCAAGAGCAACAGAGGAGATTATGCAATGATGAATAGTGCTAGTGCATGAAGGCAATGTAGTGACAACAGAGTTCTGAAAATGGATTAATGTTACATACCTTTTTAAGATGACTTACTACAGTCTTAGTTACAACGGATCAGATCATTGGTAACTGCTCCAAAAATAATCCAAAAATCAGATCATTCATAAGCACCTGCGCAGCGAAAGCAAATAAAATGTAGTATTACCATTAGTCTACAGTTTTAACCAAATTTATAAAATCCGTGGTGGGAAACACCACAATGGACTGGATAAGCAACGGGTGTACCACATTCAGTTTCTCCGTGTGATCAGCAAAACTCAGTGTGCACTGTGCAGTGTACATTGGCGGAACGACGCGTTGCATCAAGCCCGTAATCCTACTGTGCGTTCTTCGATGGGGGCACAACCAATTCAATCGGCGCAAATTTTGCCCTAACTTCCGCGGAAATCCGTAACCCCACAACCCCATCCCCTTCATCCCAGCCGCACCTCGCGCCGCTGCCGCTTGCAGCAACAGTCAAGGGTGAAGATATAGCCGCCGTAGCGCGGGGCAAGCCCGCCATGATTGGGGCAGGAATCCGGTAAGCTCCAAGCTGGTAGAGACAAGGCGCGGGCGGGGAAGCGAACAAAAATCCAGGCAGGGAAAGGGGGGCGATCATGTACCGCCGCCTCCTAGGATCGTGGATCTTGTCGCGGCCCGCTTGCGGTTGTCATCATCTACCGCTCGCCCGCCACGCATCGCGTTCGGCTCCCCCGTACGCGCCGCTCACGCGCGCCCTTCCCCCCTCCCAACCATTCGCGGCGGCGGCGCGTTCCGCGGGTCGCAATCGCCCGCCCGTGTTTTTTTTTTTGGCCATCGGTGCGGAGGATTTGAATGGAGGCTGCTGGGGTGGGAGGAGATGAGGGCAGGACACCTGGGTGGCGCGGGGCCGGTCCGTGCAGCCGTGCAGGACAGAGCCAGGAGGAGGTTCTGTGCGCCGCTTGTTTTTCTGGTGCCAGCTCTGCAAAGCGCTTCTGCTGAGTGCTGTCTCGGCCTGAATTGCAGGTGCAAGGCCCCTGGTCATTTGATTCTCCTCTAATATCTCTAGATTTTAGTAATGATTACGATGAGGAAAAGAGGACATGAGACAATTTGTCGTCGTCTACATAGAGCTTGATGTGCAGCAAGATGGAGAGATGGTAGCATTGTGTACGCCGATGCTGGGTATTTGGGTGGGTGGAGAAGAGGGAGGTATTCAAGAGACCGGCCACTGCCCACCATGTAATGCCTATCACGGCTGGCTTTTTGCGTCGATGTGTTGTGATGTAGGGTAGGTAGGAAGAGCGACATGGTGACGAGATCAAATGATGTCTTCATAAAAAGTTTTTGATTACATGATGTCTTGGTAAATACCATATGAAAAGGATAAGAGGCCAACAGATGAGCAATGCAGACTTTTCCAAGGAGGCGGGAAAGACGGCAGAATCACTTCGGACTTTACTAGGGTCTAGGGCCCTTATTCCCTTTCTTTAGATTTATAAGCCCGTTCGAATTGGTCCTAAATGTCAAGGTCCACTAGCCCATGAAATCAGCCCATTTAAGTTGGCCCACTTTATACGGGCTGAAGATCCATGTCCCAAGACCAGCCCAGTACTGACTTGAGCAAACCAGCCCAGTAGCTCAGGGCTGCTTCTCCTCTCCGTTTCTGCACAAGTTCGGAAATACAAGTCTTTTTTCTTTTGGAACCGATAAAAAAGTTGAGTGAGGGTCTGACAGAAATTTTCCCAGCACAAAGCCTAGTCGACGCAGCCTTGATTCTTCCGGGATGGATGACATGACCGGGAATCCGGGATGACGGCGGCCCCGGCAACGACGACTGTGTTCCACGCCATATTCACATGGACGCTGCGACGGCCGGACCAACCACGGTGGCAGCAATCGCCGGGCCATTCCGTCTGAGCGGCGCGGCGTGCGACTGCGATCTGCGAGGATCCGAGCACGAGCAGTTGCCCGCTCAGCCCACCACTTGTCCCTGCCCTCGCTTTGGCCTTTGGCGATGCCACGCCACCAGCCTCCTCTGGCCCTGTCCCCGGCGCCTCGCGGGCATCACTAGTTGGCCCGGCCAGTGGCCAGCTTTGTCCGCGTGGTGCTTCTTTGTTCGCATCCGTGCTTCACCGTCAGCGATGAGCTGGTGATCTCCGACCATACACGAAAAAGGGAAATGGACCGAGTCTAGGGCTAGTGGTACCAACGTGAATGTACTCCTACCAGTCCTATGCTGCCTACTAGTACTAGAACAGCCTTATCGTGTTCTCTGCATGCTAAGGTTAGTGCTACTAGTCGATTCTATTGTGTTTTGCATTGTTTTCACTGCTTGCACACGATGAACAAAAAGGCAAATGATCCAAGTTGAGCATACGGGAAAATCATTCCGTGCGGTGGAGTTCGTGTGTCCATGACTGCATCCGGTGGAAATTAAGTCACCCTGATTAAAAAAACAAAATGACTATATGAATATTGGTGCAGACGCAGAAGATTCCTTTGCATTGTAAAAAAAATGGATGTAATTACATAGACCATTTGTTACTCTGAGATTGATGTCATAATGCACAATTGTCGTCCGAGTCTCAAAGATTTTTTCAGAGTGAATCGCTTTTGAAGTTGTTAACTTAGACAATGGTGAAAGTTTGTGTGTTATTATGTTTTTATGAAAATGATGTGCATTCATGCTAACAGACTTCTGAAGAATGTTTAAGCTGTTTACAAGAAACCGTGTGTATATTCGCGCAAACTATTGGTAACTCGAAGCCCAGGCGACCAAGCGTAGCCCCAGTTCTTTCGGAGGGCCAGGGCCCGAGTCAAGTCCAGGCCCCATTCCAACCGAACTCCCCTGAACGGAACGGAACAACCCACCGCACAAACGTAACTGACCAACCCCCACGCGCAGAAGGATCCGGAGTTCCGGACGACGAGCGAGAGAGAGCCAGGAACGAGCTCGCCTCGGCCGGCCGGCGCCCCGCGACGACGACCTCTTCCTCCTCGGCTCCGCCGCCAGACAACCTCGCCGCCGGCAGGTGCGCGAATCCAAAGCTCCCAACCTCCCTCCTCTCTCTCTCTCTCTCTCTCTCTCTCTCTCTCTCTCTCTCTCTCTCTCTCTCTCTCTCTCTCTCTCTCTCTCTCTCTCTCTCTCTCTCTCTCCAAACCGGGCGACGGCTTTTCCGAATCCGTGCCGCCAGTTTACTGTTCCATCTGTGGCGCGTGCCTGCCCGCCTGCCACCGCCACCACGCGCTCATGTGGCGCGGCGCAGTGGTGGCGCCCTCCTGCGCTGCGGTCTCCGGTAGATTCCCGCACCCACCACACCAGGCGAGGCGACCACCACCGCCACCCAAAAGGCGCCCCGCTTTCCGCCGCCCAAATCCGCCTTTTCCCGATCCCCAAGCCCCCGCCGCCGCTCCCTCGTACGCACGCGCGCACCGCGTCGCCTTTATCTGCTCCGCTGGTGTTGGTCGGCTGCTGTAATCGTCGCCGTCGTTGTTGGGGTTGCAGCGTTGGCGGGCATTGTAGCGAGGAGGGGGCGTGGAGGCGCGGCGATTGTTCGCGGGATGAGCTTCGGCGGCAGCAGCTCCGTCGCGTCCGGTATGTTTGGTTCAATTGATGATGCGGCTTCTTTGTTTGTTTTAATGAGATTGGGTGCCATGGAATGCAATGCATTGGATGCAGGTGCGAAGAGGCCATTCGAGTACGGGAGGACGCATGTGGTGAGGCCAAAGGGCACGCACAAGGCCACCATTGTCTGGCTCCACGGCCTCGGGGACAATGGAGCTAGGTATGGAAACGCCCTGTTAACTAACGTCAAGTTATGAATGGCATGCTTGTGGAATTTTGGTATGCTTAGGTTTGATAAAGTAATGGACCGTGGCCATAAGCTCTGTACCTTCTTCAGTTGGTATGAACTGACACTAGATAGTGCTACTGAATAATGTTGTCTTACTATCCATATTATATTGTTTGCAATAGCACTTTATAAGCATCAATTTCATGTCTTATAACCCTGTGTGCTTGGAGTGCTGAATGCTCTAATCATGTGGTTGAATAACTATCAATGGGATAGTTCCTCGTTCTAGAATTGGAAGTTACTTATGAATGATGGATTTTATGTTATGCTTGCAGCTGGTCTCAACTATTGGAAACTCTTCCTCTTCCTAATGTAAGTTAGGATATAGATCCGATATGCAATGTTTTAAGTTGTGGTGGATTGACCTTGTACCTCTTTTGCTAAATCTAGTATGATTTTTCTTTCTGTATCTTTGCTCTACTCAGATAAAATGGATATGCCCAACTGCGCCTACTAGACCTGTGTCCGTGTTTGGAGGATTCCCATCGACAGCATGTAAGTTTTGTGTTATTTACATGTTTCTACTTGCGCAAGGATGTTATCATATCCTTTTAGGATCACTATATGTCTGAATACACATGGCCTGCTATGCTCTTTCTGTATTTGCAGGGTTTGATGTTGCTGAACTTTCAGAGGATGCTCCTGATGATGTTGAGGGGATGGATGCCTCAGCATCACATGTTGCAAATTTGTTGTCGACTGAACCCGCTGACGGTATGGCTCCCAAATTCTTTTCCCTTTTCTTGTTTGTTGATGGGTTACATTGGTTATTTATTAATTTAACCATCTTATCAAACGGATACTAGGTGTGGGATTGATCACATTGCCTTTGCTGTTATATTATGACCATCCTTCTTAATATGTTCTATACACTTATTGAAACTTTTGGACTTTTGTAAAAGAGCATGCATATTCTTGCAGAAACAGGCTAATTTAACCTGTTAAATTGGTGATTAAAAAAAAGAACTGCTGAATTTTACCAGGATTTTTGTATTTATCTCGGTACCATTGGTCATCCTGCTCCATTGATAATTGCAGTCAAGCTTGGTGTTGGTGGCTTTAGTATGGGTGCTGCTACTGCTCTGTACTCTGCAACTTGCTTTGCTCATGGAAAATATGGAAATGGCAATCCATACCCTGTGAACCTAAGTTTGGCTGTTGGTCTTAGTGGCTGGCTTCCATGTGCCAGGTTTGTCCCGTGATATGTATGTGGTATATGTTTTGGGGGAAGCTGCTGGTTTTTTGCTGGTGTACTCCATGCTTTCTGTGGTTATCTCAGGACCTTGAAGAACAGAATTGAATCCTCACCAGAGGCAGCACACAAGGCTTCTTCCATACCTCTTTTGCTGTGTCATGGAAAAGGTGCATATCTGTTCTATATCTTAACGTGCCAGAATTTCTGTCTAGTTGTGCTTGGCTTGGTATAAGATTCATCCTGGAGGCAATATATGATTTATACATGATACAAGGTGAAGGCAATATATATAATTGTAAACTGACTTTTGAATATGAACATATATTATTATCCACTGGGGAAGATGGGGGCTAGCTAATGAGTCTATATCTTGCTTGTAACACTCAATATTAACAATAGACCTGCGCGTGGCTTTCTACATATCATATAGCAAACTACTATATTTTGACACTTGCTAGCCTAAACTACCATCCATTAGAAAACTAGCTGTCTTACTTCTCCTAACAGTAGTGATCTCTCTAGGGCAAAGCAGGAATGATCATACATGTTTCTAAAAAAATTAGGATGGTATGTTAATTAGATTAGGAAATTTGTTGTTCTATAGCAGATTGAATGGTCCTGTCAAATGCTTGGCCTATTTTTTATGTAGCAGCTTGGGATTCAAAGGAGTTGCTGCCTTGTTTATACTTGTGGTCGTGCCCCTCAGAAAAATTGTGTCACTTTCTTGTCATTGACCAAAATAGTTTGCAAGGACATAAACCAAACGGGCTTGGTATTCAGGGTTCACACCACCACAATATTTGGTTCATGTCTTGACAACAATTAAAGTTTGATTTCTTGGTACACAAGGAACCCACTACTAGTAAAAAGTTCTTTCTGATGATTCATAAAGAAGAAATTGTCACCCTAGTAGTTTATGTTCTGTTTTTTTTATGCAGCTGATGATGTAGTTCTCTACAAGCACGGGGAGAGATCTGCTGATGCCTTGAAGGCAAATGGATTTTCCAATGTGCTCTTCAAGTCGTACAATAGGTTTGACACCTCCCCTATTCAGCTACGCCTTGCTTAGTTAGCAATTTTCTATTTTTCGTTAACCACGATGGTTACTATTTCCTCTTGAAGTCTTGGGCACTACACGGTACCAGAGGAGATGGAAGAAGTCTGCAAATGGCTCACAGCAAATTTGGAGCTCGGCACTTCATCATCTTGATTTGGAAAGTTGTCACGAGAAAGACTCGGGGTAGTGGTGTCCAAATAATACCTGTGTTTGTTCCAGGGAGTTAAATGGTTTTATAGCAAATTTGGGCTTGGGTATACGGCCATGTTGTAGCTTTTCTTTTACGCACGTGTCTATGGGAATTCTGTACCCTTATAATTTTCTACGTTTTGGTTTATGTCTATTTGGTTGTGGCAGGAGTGATGTTTGTTTCAAATATTCCTTTTTCGGATTTGATTCCTCGTGAACGGTGCTTTAAAAGGGTTTAGCGGCAGGCCTTCTCCAGCCGCTAAAAGCACTTCTACTGCAACGGTCGTAGCAGCAGCTCTACAGAGCCTCCGTAGTACCGTTATTGCCTGCTACTTTAAACACTGCTCGTGAACGATGATGACGATTTCCTAGAGCGGAAGATAAGATCTGCTTTCTAACCTTCTGTGATCAGAATATATCCTTGGCTGCTTATGTGCATATATACCGGTCCATTATGCGCGTAATAAAGCCTGCAGTGTTGCACCTTGACTGCCTGAAGTCCGAAATCAACCATTTTGTATAATTCTGTTTGTCTATCACGAACATTGCATACTGCCACTACTACCATACCATTACGGCGTGTACATGATTATGCCTACGTTTATACACGTCAGTATTTGCATGAGTAAATGTGTAACATCTTGGATGCCGATCAGTGCAGAGCTAGCTGGCAGAAAAGAATGCAACCTTAGTGCGTATAAGCATGTCACAGATTAATTATACATTTCGAAGAGCATCCAGTTCAAAAGAAAAGAAACTTAAAGCGGCTAGTGCATTGTCAAGCTCAAACTAAGGTAGTCAGCAAAATGCATCAAAGAACAGCGTCGTGCAGTTGCATTTATTTATCAAGCATGATAACTTCGGTTACTCCTGGTGTTTTGAGTCCTGGAGGTTCTTCCATCATAATTGGCACGATCAGAACAAAACAGAGAACACAAATTCAGATCCAAGCCACTGACATTACGAGGTCACCCAAAATTGTCTGAGAAAGACATCCAGTCTTTAACACTATGACTTGTTTTATGAGGAACCATTTTGCTCGCCTTTTTGTGCAATGTCGCCAAGCAGTTCCTTCAGTTCACCCTTCTGAAGAAAATTGTGAAGTAAAACTCAGTATTAGGCTATCAGTTAAATGCTACTCAAATCATCCTAAAGTAACTCAAAACCAGTCCTGATAAGCTCACTTGCCTGGTGCATGCTGAGTATGATATCAGATCCACCAACGAACTCTCCTTTGATAAATATTTGTGGGAACGTAGGCCAGTGACTTGCATAAAGCAAAATACATAGTGAAATTGGTTAAGTGTAAGCATTACTGATTCTGGTATGGGAATCAGTTGAACAATACATGGCAATCCATTTCTCAGTTTCATACATTGCAGTACACATCAATTTAACTGAACAAAAAAGTGCCTCTAGAACAAGAAGATAACGTCATAATAAAGGACAGACTGTTGTCTCTAATGACTTTATTTATTTATTTACATGACGATATTCTGAGCAAAACATAACATCAATGTCAACTTAATAATGAACCCACTTTGTTCATTCTGAAATTCTATTTTTTTTCAATAATCAGCTTAAATAAATTATTAGTCTAGTCATCTTTCCGCTTATTTGTTCAGAAATCATTTGTTGAAATTGCTTGTCTTGTGTCTTGAAGTTAAGCCTAAAAAACGTTTCCTACGAAATATCTTAAGCTAAACCAAGAGTTAGCTAATCCATCCCAGTCCAATTCTCTTTCCCTTTCAAGACACAGGCTGTCACCACATACTAACATCTAACAGCAGTACAGCACATCATATAAGAAGCTGCTTACCTGTATGCTTTAACAGTCTCTTTGAGCTTGAGATCTGACAGAATATCTCTAGCACTGATCGGAACACCTGCAATAGACAAGATCTGGCTTAGGCCTGTTTGGATGCAAAGTATTTTTGGACTTTTGGAAGAATACCATGGTATTGCAGAATACTTTCATTTCGAAAAGCTAGGGGGTGTTTGGATGCTACAAACCTTGTAGTTTTAAAAGCAATGGTATTGTTAAAACTGCAGTCCTCCAGACCTCTTTTTTCTAAACCGTGTTTTGAACATCTTTAGTTTCTAAGACTACAGTTTAGTGGTACCAAGGTTTCTCAAAACTACGACATCAAAACAGGCCCTCAAGAATTTAAGCACCCCTGTTTATCAACTGCATTTCAAAAAAGCAGCACTCAGAGCCAACTTACCATACTGCTGAAGGACCTTCACTGCTAATGCACTGAATCCACACCTAGGAGCATCAGGATAACCCTTCATGTAGATTACAACAGGGTGCTCCTTGATATCCTGCCAAATTATTTATTATGGGAACCATAAGCTTCAGATTATGCCTAGTTCTGTGAAAAGTTAAATGCTTTAATCCAAATTGCTCTAAAAGCTCAATAAGAGAGTAGAATGTATACCTGAGCGACGATGTCATCAAAAGACATTTCTGAACTTTTGCTTGTTGGCTGAAAATCTTGATGCGTATCGGGATCGGCAGCTACTCGCGTTGTAGTCGAGTCCCCATTTGCATTTGGAGCACCACCAAGACCTGATGAGTAGTTCATAAACTTCTGAATAGCTGGTCGTGACATAGCCTGCTCTTCCAGTTATCATGCAAAAAAAGAAGGGTGCAACATGAAAAATTAAAAATAAACAATTGACCATTAAATACAACATGCGCATCAGTAAGCTCTTTCTTAAATTGGATAAAGTAATAATCCTGTATGAATACAGATCACATATTCAAACAAATGGCAAAAAACGCACAATATGCCTTGCTGAGCAGTGAGCTCTACCAGTGCAGTTGTCTGGTTCCTTATCAAGTATGACATAAGACAGAGCATAAGAATTGTTTACATCACTGGATAGTGTAGGATAATATTCTTTTACAGAAATGCAGGTGCACAAGCCTAGAAGGTTGTGACCAGAGAATTATATTTACTAGGCCATAACCAAACTAAAAAACTAACAACAAATGTCTAAGCCAAAACTAAACATGTTCAGCCCAAGTGCTATAGTAGTTTGCCAAGAAGGTCCCCCCCCCCCCCCCCCCCCCCCCCATTAGATGGCACATAGAATGCATGTGTGTCTTGAAGTCTACGAGACAATACAGATGGGTCACAAATTCTTACATATCCACAGAGGTAGCACAACTTGTAAACAGTGCATTACATTTTCCTAATTACGTGTATGAAGTAGGTGCACTAAAGTTCCTGAAACTATGCGTATAAAGTTATTCAATTGCCCGACTAGAATCTCAGAATAAAACCAATGCACTGGAAGTCTGAAAACTTTGCATATACCCTAATTGCGCACTAGAATATAGGAACTCAGAATAGAGATAATTGCGCAGAAAGTCATGGCAATCTAACCCAAACCCCAGATGAACTAGTACACTAGAAGGAAAATAAGTGGCAATGCAAGATCACAAGTCTGCTAAACAAATTCATTACGGTAGCATTTAGTGACAGAAAACGATTACATTAAACAGTCAAAGTGAAGGGAACGGGTACAAGAGCCTTACAGCTGCGCTTGATGCACGGGAGGATCTCATGAGACCCCTCACGAGGGCGGTCGACACTAATCTTGCCATGGTACCCTGCATAGGAAAAATACGGCCACAAACAGTGATGAAGCAAGGGATCCACCAATCGAACCGAAAATTTTCAACAGCTAATCCCCACTCAAACTCGGTAACAACGAAATCGAGCTACACGCTATAGGGGGCAAACCGGCAAACCCCTAGAGAATGTCTGGCCAGTAGAGAGAATTATCAACATTTGGTCCGCCCTGATAAGGAACCCCAACCCCACCGCGCTGGTGATGGCGCGGATTCTCCCACCGTCACGCGACTCGACGACGCAAGTTGAGGAGGAGGAGGAGGCCGAGCAGACGCGAGTGAAGTGGATGAAGGAGGTGTGGGGCAAGGAGAGGAGACTAACCGAGACGGAATCGACGCCGAGGAGGACGGGAGGGGAGGAGGCGCCGCCGGGGTCGGGAGACGGCGGCGAAGGAGAAGGGAGGCCGGTGAGAGAACGAGAAGCGGAGCAGGCGAATCGAATTCAATTCTCTGATGTACCGGGCCGAGCACGGATACGGCCCAGTGTAGCCTTTCACTTGTTTTCGAAGCCCAGTTTGAATCCTCTGGCGGCCCAACTCGGAGAAAATAAACCGAGTTGGGCCGGTGGCAGCGCCAAGGTTTCTCCGGTGGTTTCGTGTCGCCGCCGCGCCGCCGGCGGCGGCTGCGCGGATCGGTAACCAGATCTCGTAGGTGGCGTTCCCTGTGGGCTTCCTGTCTCCTAGATCCCCGGGAGGTTCGTGTTCTTTGCTTGTTCGACCCCCCCTGAAACTAGTTGGAGCGAAGTAATGCGGTGTCGTTGCGGGCACCGCCTTCGCAGTAATCTGGCCAATGTGAAGGTGATTTGGCGCAACTGAGGTAGAGGAGTATTGTGGGGCATTGGGGTAGCGAGGCTTTGATCTGATTGTGTAGGGAAACTGCTCTTGAGTTGTCGTATGAAGTGTGGAGTGCAGCGAAAGAGGGTGCCTGATTCTTTGCTGCTACTAGTACAGTAGTCCTTATTAACATGTCATAGGTTGGTTTGCTAATAATCAAATATTGCACTTCCGGCACTGCTAGTTATTCGTCGATAGTTTTGCATGGATTAGTCATTTTCCAAACAGAAAAAGTAAAGGTTACAGAATGTGGGTAATGATCTGTATGTGGTTTGTATGCTTCTAGGCAATGAAGTGAAGCTTTACAGTTTGCAGTACCTCTTATTCCCCAAATACTAGGCGTATAGATTTTATATCTAACCATGATCGCAGGAGATCTCTGTTTGGAAGCAGAATCTTTGAACCTGCCACCACAAAACCATTAATGAGTTGGCGTAGAAATCTAGAGAGCTAGAAGCGACCACCTCTATACCTTGTAAAGGCGTATAGACCACAGTTTTATGGGTATCGTAAAAGAGGGTGTTTTGAAAAACTTCTCTAAATAAGTCCTCGTGCCAAGTTCTGGAATTTCTTGGAGCAACCTCATAAAATTATTCCAATGTAGCTATGAATGGGCAAGTACCTTATGTTGATATTTCAAATTTCCTGGTAGTCTTACTGCTGATCTGAAACCCTTGCGTCCAGCCTATCCTTTTTAGTTGCTTCAGCATTTATTTTTCTGTACATTTTTCATACAGGAAGAAGAATCATAAGCATATTTGTGAGTCTTAGCCCCTGCAGTATGATGTGCTTATTGAACATAATACATTTTCCTTCACATTCCTTGGTATTAGCTGTTTTCAAATCTATCAGTTATTCACAATTCTACATTTAATATATTGTTATCATAGTGTATATACATTAATGATATGTTCCATATGGTAGCTACATATTTATTTTATTTGGGGACCAAGCAAGTGACCGTACCTGCTTGTATCTACAGCATACTTTCAACTGTGGACTGTGGACCACTGAGTCAGACAGTGTCAGGAAATGTGCTCACAAGTTGTTGTTTATGGATTGCAGTTTTGGCCCATGACAGAATGATTCTAACTGTTAAGTCTTTTTCTGCAGATGTATTGTTGCCTCACTAAAAACAAATTCTAGACACTGTTTGACCTGGGACCATTTGTTCAAGCTGTCCACATTAGTTTATCATACTTTTTTCCTGTTAAATCATTTTTAAGTAAACAATTGTCCTTAGTATGGGGACCAGGTCCAACTCCAACCGTACATTGACTCATGGATTACTAAAATAGTTGAGAGGTAGTACACAAACCCACGATTAAATATCATCCTCACTGAGAGGTTTAAGCTATATCACGATCCTGTTGATTAGACATCTCCTCCGATGAATATTCCCTTCTTCCTTCTATTATTGTCTCGTTACCTTTTGCTTGTGGAGTGTGGTCCTGCCTTGTGGCCATGCATTACTGGAGCTCTTCTGCAAGCAACGGTAAGGGTATCTGGTGACCTACAGTGTTGGTATGATTGCGGGAAACAAAACTTTGTCACCCTGATGAGGGTGCTTTTTGAATTGGACTTGTTTGCCAATGATTCCAATGGGTTGTGCTTTACAGTAGAGACCTTTTCTCTTGTGTTTCCCAATGGTTTCGTCCTCTAAAGTTAAAAAGTGCCTGTGGCTCTATAGAGTGATCCACTTGCACACAATACTCTAGAATGTGATTACTCCTCTGGATCAATGCTTAGTTGAATGGTAGCTAACAAGTTTGTTTTTAGTTATCTGATGTAATTCCATGATTTGCTTTCTTTCATACATAAATCCTCATGCATATGCTTAAGTTATGATATCAATCGCCATTGTCTTGTGTTTTCTTTATGAATGGTCAGTTTTGCCTGCTCAATTCTTTATTTACTACACTCTAAGCTGCGAACATGCTGGTCTTTCTATGCAGGCTACCTTTGATGACTTATGAATTTGTTCTGGTATGTATCTGTGTTCTGGGCCAGTAATGATCCTTCTTAAATTTCAAGAATCCACAGAAGGGGATCCAATGTAAATGCAGCAAGGATCATGCCGCCCTTTAAGCTATAATGTCTGGTGCCTAGACATACATGATTACTCAGGTGCTAATCGCGATTATCTATTTTTGGGCAAAAGACAGTTGTAACTATTGTGAGATAGCAGCTGCAAACTGCAAAAGGGGTCTGTCCAAACCGACCAGACATTGTGTTGGCAGGCAGATCTGCCATCAAGATATGGTTCTCTCAGTGTTCCCACAATCCCATTTGGAGCTGCCCCAGCAACTTCTTCATGGCCCCAGCAACTTCTTCATGCTGCATTGTTTCTGCAGTGTTGGTTGTGAGAGAACAGGCAGGATCGTGCAATACATTGACCTGATACTGGGCGTATATATGACGTATTGCTGTTGTGCTGGACTGGCAGAAGCAAAAAGGATCTAAAAAAGCATAGAAAATCTGAGGCAATTGGGTGTTAATGCTTGGTCCATGATATGCCTGATGGGAAGTTGGGAACTGAAACACTATTTCTCACTGCTGGTTTGACATGACAATTGGGCGTCCCTTTTCCTAGTAGTACTATGATGCCTGTATTGTTTGCTTTCATCTAATTGTTGCTGTCTTCATTCCTGCAATCGTACATATGGTGAGTTTCAATGCCCTGAGAATTTTGGAATTGGGTGTCCAAATGTTTTACTTGCTCAATATTGCCCTGCAAAGATGACCTGCTGCAAGAATCAACACTAGTCATGGTTCAACGTGGACAGTTGTTGGCACAAACAAGACTTGGCCTAATGCTATTGTATCCTTCCGGCTTCACACGCAGAAGCGACCAGCTTGGGCAATGGCAACATGAAGGCATGGCAGAAATAGATAGAAAGCTTGGGTGGTTGACGTGGCCACTAAATGGACTCACATGAACCCTACCCTTAAAGATACGTACCAAAAGAGGAAGAAAGGGGGCAGGGGTGGGAGGATAGCAGAGGAAGGAAAGGATAAGCATCTTTAATATAATTTCAGCAGTTGTGAGGTGGCCGCGTTATTGCTTCTGCACGGGCCATGCATGTGTAACTTTCAACTGCAAAGCTTTAGCAGTTATCATCTCTTCTTTAATCTCAAAGCAGCCTACTTGGCGTTGGTTCTTCATGTGACCCATCCATCCAGGCATAAAGCAATGTCACCACGCTTGCACCTGCACTGCTACAAAGTTCATTGCACGATTCCAGTTTTCTTCTCCTTTTTTTTTACAAAAAAATATGCTTTTTACCCATCTATACTTACTGCTTGCGTTTACTTTGGTGCAGTGCAGCTAGCTGCTTCAAGACACTGAGCCAGGTAGTTTCCAACTAGCCTTGGGGGTCCAATGATGCAATGATTCTTGCCTATATAATCATCCATGCAAGTGGAGAAAAAGGTGAATCAACTCTGCTAGATCCTGGGGAATAGTTATATACTTAACAATAGATACTCTACAGTATAAAGCTGGCTTATGTGACTTTAAACCTTTTTAAACTTGCCATCCACACGACCACACGTTAGCTCATGGTAACCACAGTCCAGCAGCTGCTTATATAGTAACACTGGGTGCTGGGAGGTGCGAGGAGGGCCTAGCTTCTCTTTGGTTTCTCATTGCATCACCTTCCTGTCTTAGAGCCTCAATGGCTACCATCAGAGAGGAGTCCGACTACGACAGCAGCCGGTCCTCGCTCACGGCGCCAGGCTCCCGCCGAAGCTGGATCAGTGACATTGGCAGCTCCAGCTCGGTCTCGGTGCGCTCCTTCGGCGGAGGCTGGGATGCACCAGCTGCCTCATGCCGCCACAAGCCCCACAAGGCGAACCAGGCCGAGTGGGAGGCCATCAGGCGCGTCCGAGCTGCCACCGGCCACATCGGGCTGGAGCACTTCCGCCTGGTGCGGCGCCTGGGCAGCGGCGACCTTGGGAACGTCTACCTCTGCCAGCTGCGGGAGCCCTGGTCGACGGGGTGCCTGTACGCCATGAAGGTGGTGGACAAGGACGCGCTGGCGTTCCGCAAGAAGCTCCGGCGAGCCGAGGTGGAGCGTGAGATCCTGCGGACGCTCGACCACCCCTTCCTGCCGACATTGTACGCCGACTTCGAGGCGTCGCACTACGCCTGCCTCGTCATGGAGTTCTGCCCCGGCGGGGACTTGCATGTGGCCCGGCAACGGCAGCCCGGCAGGCGGTTCAGCATCTCCTCGGCCAGGTACTGTCCATTTGCTAAACCTGCTATCTTGACTGCATGAGCATCTTTTTTCTCACATCTGTGGCTGAGGCACGGTAAGCAAAGTTCTGTTCCAGGGTCAAGCTTTGTTTCAGCGTCACTTTTGTAAAAGCATGGCGCTTTAAGCTAGTGATCCTCTTTTCATGTGCATCGGTGTTAGCTTTCGGCAGGCTCTTTTTGTCTTGCCGTGTCAATCTTTCCAAACAGATCTGTTCGAACCACTAGGGCTTCATGTAAGCTAATGATTTGGGCTGCATGTATAGCGACTTGTATGCTGATCCACTGTACGCACAATCAGGAGATATTTATCCTCTCCAAATCATTGTTGAATGCAATTTAAAGACATGATTATCTTTGTGCAAAAAGAAGAGACGTGCTAGTAGTATATTAACTTTGCTAATAGACTGTTGGTTTTGCATGAAAGGACGGCAGATTATACATCTCTGTCTGACAGTGAACTGATATGGTTTGGAACGAATGATGGCAGGTTCTATGTGGCCGAGACGGTGCTGGCGCTGGAGTACCTGCACATGATGGGGGTGGTGTACAGGGACCTCAAGCCGGAGAACGTCCTGGTGCGCGGCGACGGCCACATCATGCTCTCGGACTTCGACCTCTCCCTCAAGTGCGACGTCGTCCCGAGGCTGCTCCGGCACAACAGCCTCCCCCACAATGCCAGCGCCGCCGCCGGGCGAGCGGACATGGCCAAGCCGTCCTGCGTCCCGCCGATCCAACCTGTGCTGTCGTGCCTCTTCAAGGGCGTGCACAAGTGCCACGCGAAGGAGGAGGCCGCGCGGAAGAAGCCAGGCGACGGTGAAGCTGACAGCGCCGATGGCGCGTCGTCGGAGCCCGCCGACACCAACCCGGAGCTGGTGGTGGAGCCCGTCTCGGCGCGGTCCAAGTCCTTCGTGGGCACGCACGAGTACCTGGCGCCGGAGGTGATCTCCGGGCAGGGCCACGGCAGCGCCGTGGACTGGTGGACGCTGGGGGTGTTCATGTACGAGATGATCTACGGGCGGACGCCGTTCAAGGGCGAGAGCAACGAGAAGACGCTCGCCAACATCATCAAGCAGCCGCTGGCGTTCCCGCGCGTTGCGGCGGCGAGCGGCAGGGAGTGGGACGAGCACCTCCGCGCGCAGGACCTCATGAGCCAGCTCCTGGCCAAGAACCCCAAGAAGCGGCTGGGCGGCTCCACGGGCTCCGCCGAGGTGAAGCGGCACGACTTCTTCAGGGGCGTGAACTGGGCGCTCGTCAGGTCCGTCCGGCCGCCCGAGGTGCCCAAGCCGCCGCCGGCGCAGAAGGTGCTGATGATGAGCAGGAAGGAGCGGCGGGAGCCCTACAACCCCGTCCGGTCCGACGAACGCTTCGAGTACTTCTAAGCTGTAGGTCGTCGGCAGATTAGTGAAAGTGTACATACAATAACACGTACTACGACCGGAGGAGGAGCATCAAGCTGTAGAGATCGTGGCTAGCTGCTGGCCAATAAAACCGCTCCTCTGCGGCTAGTTTGCAGGGCAAATTTGAACATTTTGTTCCTCATTTGTTGTCCTATAGTTTTGCTGCCTGGCAACAACATGATCATCTATCGTTTGATTTTGTTAGAAGAATCCCTTTTTTCTGGCCATGCCATGGATTATTGTCACAAGAAAGCGTGTGTGGCGGCAGTACAGGCATGCCGGGGGAGATCGAATCGATGGAGCGGAAATCACGGAGCGCGGCAGGCAGACACGAGATGGACATCAGGACATGGTGGCGCGGTGGCATTGGCATGGGGGTGGACGGGAGCGGGTGGATGGAGCGGCGGCCGGCGGGCACGGACGGGCGGGGGGTCCCTGGGCGCCGTGCCGGTCGGCCCTCATGGCGCCCCCGCGCACGCGCGTTTTGTCCCGTTTCCCCGTGCGCGCGGCCAGCCCCCACCACCTGGTCGCGCGCGCGCACTCGCCTGCCACCACCACTCCCCCAGGTCGATGCAGCCTTGCCAGCTCGAGCCGGCACGCGTCTCGCTGGATGCCCAGTTTCCTGCGCCGCCATTCGACGCGAAGCCTCCTCTCCCCTGTGTGCATCTGCTAGTCTGCTAGCTAGCGCGTTGTCAAAAACAGCCGCGTGCCAGGGTGTGTGCCGGCTGTCATTGACATGTGGGACCACCATAATATCAGATGCGCTCCCACATGTGGGAGTAGCTTGCAATGAGACCTTGGGGACCTGCGCGGCGGAGGCGCAGCGTGCTCGACTGCTCGCTGGTCCGCTCGCCTGTCGGTTTCTCAGGCGTCGCGAGAGTGTCCGTGGCTACAGTGCGCTGATGACAGCAGGCTACCCGCTTTGCCGTTCGGCCGGTGCGCGGCGGGCACGTTCGCTCGCTCGTCGTAGCCCGTGATCTCGATCAGCCCGGTTATACGGAGACGCGCGCGCTGACCAGGCTGGCTGCCAGGGGCGGTCTAGCCAGCCGGTAGGAGAGAGCTGTCGCGGCCGGGGCGCTACGGCCGGCGGCGCCGTCGCTCTCGGCGCACAGGGCGCGGCCGGGCGCCATGCTCGGCCCCCGGCCGGTCCGTGACATCCCCTCGGCCCTCGCGCCTTTTGCCGGCGCGTCGTCGCGTCCACCCGATCGAGTCCCCGGTCGGCCGGCGCGCGGAGGATGGGATGGCCAACGGCGGCGCGGCGCACGTACGCATGCTTGCACGCACCGGTCACCGGCGTGATGTGATCTGCCATCCGACCACGTCGAGATCGAATTGAAGCACGCAGGCAAAGGCAATTTACTCCTATTTATCAGTCAGGTGAACTCTGAGTCTCTGGGCGCTCTGGCTATCAATCTGTGAAAGCTAGCGCTACTCATACATGGTGGTGTCGGAGCCATCCACTTTATTTTTTCAGTCTGTACGTACGTATGCAATCATTCGGCTCGAAAGCAAGAGCTATACACACAGGAAATAATGTGTGAAAAAAGACGAACGATCGGTATACGTGCAGGTGTATAGACGATAGATATACTGATGACTCGGTTCGTTTGGACACGGCGAGGATCCAAGAACGGATGGATGGATCATGGATGCGTATCGGGCGACAATGATGCGGATTTGCCGTCGTGCACAGCGCTCTCTCTCTCTCTCTCACACACACACACAGTTCTTGTTTACTCTTTCTCTCTCATATACACACACTCGTCAGGACATCAGCTGCATCGTTGGTAGCAACAGTAGCGCGATGATGTGCACGCAGAGCGTTCACTCACTTCCTCCCTCCCTCTCGCGAAAGAGAGAAAGAATCAAAGAAAGATAGGACTCGATCAGAGGAGGGGTGAGGGGCGAATGATGAGGGGCGGCCATGGGGATCATGATGAGGCGCGCCTGGCCGCCCCGCATCATAACCCGGATGCGGAAGCCACTGTTCCTCCCACCGCATGCCCATGTCAGTCTCGGTCTCATCGGCAACGCGCACACCGCTGTGTGCGCTCCGTTATTTTACTCCTCCATCTCCTCTGTCCTGCGCAGTGCCATGTCAAAAGCACATGCATGATCCATCGCACATCGCATGCAGCCCGTGATCGATCGATCGGTCGCCAGAGCCTGGCTGGACGTTGCGGACGCGAAACCCTATCGATCGCCAGCTCTGCTGCAGAGAACGCCACGCGTACGTACGTGCCTGGGACCGTTGGATGATCAGGTATGGGCGGTGCTAGCAGATTGCATGCAAGGTTTAGCATCTCCTTCGTTCAGGTCACCTGGCACCTCACAAACAGTAAACATGCCAGGCCCAATCTTGGACTCTACAAAAGCACCAAACATGCCAGGCCCAACCTCTGTTTCCTTTTTCTGTACCTACTACTACTTCCGATGCCCATATAAGTCCTTAACCAGGCCAGCCCAGCCGAGGACCAGATTGCACGCGGTTGTCTCCGTGCCTGAGCGGCGCTACTTTGGATGCTGGCTCACCATTAGTCCATGATTCGTTCTTTGGCTGCTGCCGCCTGTTTTTTTATCAAAACATACCTGTATTGATGTTAAGGATACCGTACAAATCCCCGTACAAATACAAGTACAAGTACATCCGAAAAAGATACAGACAGTAGGTGTTTTGCAGACAGGACCCTAACAAACAACAAAATTACATTTGAGTCCCTAGGACCTTCTGCACCTCCAATCCTCCAGAACCTGATTCCGCCGGCCGCCGCTGGAAGCCACCAGAATCCATCGCCGGTTCGCCATCTTCCCCAGATCAGGAGGAACCCTATCGCCACAAGGCTTTGAGAAGAGTTGCAGTAAACTCTCACCCGCATGGATGAGATGAAGGTGTCGCCGAGAGCCCGTCGACCGGGGCCGCACCGTCGCCGTCGAGGGAAGAGCGAGTTTGGCCCAGCCACCAATCATCCGCAGATCCCCCACCCTGCACTGCATCCATGAAGCAGAAGCCCCGTACCTCCGTCGCCCGCCGGAGACAGAGACAAACCGGGGCTCACCACGCAGGGAGCCCCTCCTCCACGGGCTCGCCGACGCCGCCGGAGAGAAGCGCCACCAGGACGAGGAAGAGCCCAAGAGGACTTGTTCCCTCTCAGCGCCCCCGCCGCCGCCGGGAAACCTGACCCTAGATCTACTAGGACCTAATACTCTACACTCTCCGCCAACCGACGAGAGCCCAGCGGTCTCCGCCACCCCCCGACGACTCTCAGGCCATCGGAGGCGGAAGAGACCGCCGTCTCCGCCGGCGGCGACCTCGACTCAGTTTTTCGCCGCTCTCAACTGTAGATGCTCGAGAGTGTTCGAGACCCAGAGGCGAGTCCTGCGCTTGTTGCCGCCTGTTGAAACTACAGTACCAGGTCGTGGTTGACGTGAGAGCCAATGGGGCGCGCATGCTTCTTATTCCTTGCCGGGGCGGAGCCACCAAACTCTCCTCCAGCCCAGAGTTTATCGAAAACACATTCCAGCCCAGATGGGGGGCGTGCAGCGGTATGGCGGCCTTCTAGACCTAACGGCCCACATGAGGCCCAACCTGCACGAACCAACCAACCCTAGTCCACGGCTAGGCCGAAGCCAGCAGCCCACCGACGACGCCCACGACGCAGGCAGCCACGAGGAAGCGCAGCGCAGCACCCCCACCTTCCCGGCTTCCCCACGCCGCCACGGGCACGCGGCTCGCGCGGAATTCGACGCGGGCGTTTCCGTTTCCGGCATGCCTCGCACCGCGTCTGATCGAGCCCGAGCGGCGCAGGGCCCCCGACCCAAATGCCGATCCGGCCGGGCGGTCGCGTCCAGTCTGGAGCCAGCAGCCGGCGGCTTGTCCCCTTCGGACCCGATCCCGGCTGCCACGGGCAGCGCCGCGCCGCGCCCCAAATTCGCCACGGCCTGCCGCCTTGGCCTCGGCTCGGCACGCCCGGGCCGTCGCCTCGTCGCCCCTCGCCATAAATCTACGGCCTGTGTCCGCCCGGCGGCTGCTCGGGTCACGCTACCGGCGCTAGGGGTAGGGTTTGGTGGGGTGCGGGGTGAGGCCAGCATGGAGAGGGATGCCGCCGCTGGTTTCGGGGTTAGCCGCTGGGAGGCGTCGCCGGACGGGGTGATCGTGCTGCCCGCGGGGTCGGCGGCGCCCCAGCACGCCCGCCACCAGCGGGAGCGGGAGCAGCAGCAGCAGAACTTCCAGGGGGCGGGGGTTTTCGGGGATCAGCACGCCGAGCCGCCGGAGAAGGTGTTCTACAAGACGAGGCTGTGCGAGAAGTTCGAGGCAGGCGGCAAGTGCGCGTACGAGGACGGGTGCACCTTCGCGCACGGCCAGGCCGAGCTGCGCCCGCCGCTGCCCGTGCCGCCGGGGCTCATCCTCAAGCGGAGGACGCCGCCGCCGCCGCCTCCTCCGCCGCCGCCGCCGCCATCCGGCGCCGACGCCCCCTACGGCGTGTACTACGGCAAGGTCTGCTTCGAGTTCAGGGACAGGGGGACCTGCCACTTCGGGGACCGGTGCTCCTACGCGCACGCCTCGGCGGCGGAGGTAGCAGGTACGCGCTCCAGCACGCCCTGTACGTGTGCATGGCGGCCGATCGTGCCCGGATCTCGCGGATCGCGCTCTCATCTTTCTTCCTCGTCTTCGTGTTCTCGCGCAGAGATGCGCTACCCTGGGGGACCAAGGTCGGTGGAGCACGCGCTGAGGAACGCGCCGCCGCTTGCAAGGGCGGCGTACGCGCCGGGGCCCCGGGGCAGCTGCAGCAGCAGCACCAACAGCTACGCACCGGCCGCGAGGGCGTTCCCATCTGCTCCCGCCGCCGCGGCCGGGGAGGACGGGCGCAAGTTCAGCCGACTGGAGCTTCTGAGCCGCAAGAAGACGAGCGGCATCTACGGCGACTGGCCGGAGGAGGACTGAGCGCTCACCGGGCGTCCCCCTACCCGCCGCACCCGCCATGTCTACCTGCTGCCGCCGTTGATCACCGTGACAACTGGGCAATCTATCTGACATGCTGAACTGAACAATGCTGCCATTGATGTTGTGCTTAATTGTATCTCGTTTGCTGTTGTATCCGTGCATGTAACCCGTGTCCGATCGAACCTGCATTTCTGCCATGATTTCTATTCTCTATCACTAACATATTCGCGTTGCTAACCCTTGGGTCCACCCTGGGACTCCGCCTCCTCGCTCCGCCAATTCTACGCGTTCCCCGCGGCTCTGCTCCACGGATCAATCATGTTTACTCTCTTAAAATCTCGCGATTGTTTCCTGTCCTGCAAAATCTCGCGATTGTTTGTCAAGCATGCACTGCTAATGATTTGATTCTGAATTTTCTGAATACAAACGTTTGATGAACTGCAGATTTTGTTTCATATATGGCTGATTGAGATTAACATTAGTAGCTCAAATCTGTTTAATTGAAGTCATGGTTCTCCTTTTGAGTTTTTTTCTCACTGTACTGTGTGAATGTTACCTCTCAGTGATCTAGTGTGCTGCTTATGGATGGATCAGCCGTGCTCCCCATTTGATTAACTATTATTAGCATCCACAGTGAGTCCCTAGACATATCAATTGGTCGTTGCAAAACTTTGGTTAACACTAGAAACACGTGCTGCTTAGTGGTTGAAACTTGAATACAAGCTGCCCATGAAAAAAGTGGAGCTGGGAATAGCCAATTAAATATGCAATTTTGCAAGCAAGGCAATGGATATGATGGAGCAGTGGCTGTGCTAACTTAATTATAAATGATGCCTTGCTTTGTAGAGGAAGCACCTGATCATGGGCAGGTTTGTTTGTTTCTTGTTATCAAGTCGGTGACTCAGTGTCAAATCCCTAGCAGCCTGGCCATAGGTGCCTGTTTCAGTTTGCACTTTCGGCTTAGTCTGTTTTGCTTAAAGAAATTAGGCAAACAGAATTAATATTCGATCCTCAGCCTGCCAATCCAGATTAGTTCTCCCTGATCTTTCCCTTTACAGCAGGCTAATTGTCCAGTTAAATGTTTCCACTTGATTAGTTGAATCAGTCAGTTGAAACTTGGAAACATCTACATGCCGCTGAATTTCTTTGGAAGTTATTTCACTTGATGAACAAAATAAAATGATTACGTTCTGTACATATAAGCATTGATGTTCTTTTGAGCTTTTAGATCTTTTGCTGGTAAGAAAGCAAAGTTCAGATATTATTTGAGATCTGAATTTGTTTCAATAATGAATTTGAAGAGTAAAGCATTTTCGATTTTCTCCATCTGACAAAGCTTTAAACTGACAGATTTTAGTGTCCCAAGGATGCTGACAAATTTATTTGATCAGAGTGGTAGAAGCATAATAGAACTCCAGTCAACGAAATGAACCTGATAATTTTTTTTCTCAAGGAGTGCTGATAAATTCATTTGCTGCACTTCTATTGAAAGCTACCAGGAAGCAAGCCAGTGCTGCCGTTCAACCATTGACAATGGGAGCACTAAGCAGCACACCAATCAAGCTCATCGATTGTGAAGGATCATCTTCTCGAAGCTGCAGGTATGTATCAGTATTTCTATTTTCTTGTTGGGGTGGATTCAGCCTGTTTCTTGTTTAGTTGCTCCATCGATTTATTGGCCCGAGTAAGCAACCTACAACCTGAAGATTTTTCTTTCACTAGCAGGTCCTTGTGTATTCCTCCTCTATCCAAAGCACAATTGGTCGTTGCTGTTTTGAATTTCAGGCTTTCCAAGAGAGGTCATGGACCTGCAATCTGTGTGGAGTACTCCCTAGATGTCTCTTTTGTGATGGTTTGTTCCTACTTCATGCTTCTTTGTTATGGTTTCACCTATTCGGTCCTACTGCGATGGTGCTCTGATTGTCCTACAACTTTTGTATTATGAAAAACAACTTTAGATGCTATGGTTTGTGAAAAAGACATTATTCTTACTTTATGATGTTTAAAATTTTATAAGATTAATCTTAGAATATGTGATCTCGTACGAGGAAGGGTGGGTCTGGTTGGTAGGATAACCAATATGTAAAAGTAATGTATCGCTAACTTTGTTATATACTGTTGAACCTAGTTCTTGATTCAGAGTTCAATGTGAGCAACGTTCTCAGGTTAATGGATAACTTGGTCATTTTCTAGCATGAGCTTATGTGTTCGCCATTTTTATATAGATGCTTTACAGGTTACACCTTTGGAGTTGCTCCATGTGGCACAAAATGTGATTATTGCTTTATAGAAAAGATGTTTCTCCAATAAAAAAGATATGTTTCTAGGTTTTGCTCAGCATAGTGAAAAATTGAAAGCAAGCAGTAACACACCATGCATTCATGCACACATAACCTTTCTAAAAGAGAACTCCAGTATGCTTGCCAGCCTATAGTAACGCATCAATACTTGCTAGGTTTATATTTTGCCTATTTGATTTGGAGTCAAGTTCTTAACTTAAACTAGACATAACTAGGCAACTCTTAGACAAACAGTAAAAGGAAAGTATTATCTACGAAAAAGGTACTATTATCAGCAAGAACATACCACAGATCGAGTATGAAATTCAACCGAAAATTGCATACCTTTCTGGAGCCTTTTATTATGGTTCCCTTTGATTCATCCCAACATCGAGAGCATGATGAAACTGCGAGAAGAGGAAGGCAGATGCGACAACGATAGTAATAAGAGTAGGTGGCGGCGGCAAATAAGCAAGATGGGGAAGAAAAAGAGCGATGGCCGAACCTAAGCAAGAGGGAGAAGAGAAGAAGCGATGGCAGTTAGGAAGAAGGGAAGAGAAGAAGTGATGGCGGCGTGGTTGTGTTAGGAAGAGGGAAAGAGAAGGAGAGATAGCGGCGCGGTTTTTGTAGAAAACAGGGGAAGGAGCGATGGCGGCGCGGTTGTGGTAGTAGGAAGAGAGGAAGAGAAGGAGTGATGCCCGCGCGATTGTGCTAGGAAGAGAGGAAGAGAAGGAGCGATGGCGGCACGATTGTGCTAGGAAGAGAGGGAGAGAAGGAGCGATGGCGGCGCGGTTGTGCTAGGAAGAGGGACAGAGAAGGAGCGATGACAGCGCGGTTGTGCTATGAAGAGAGGAAGAGAAGGAGCGACGGCGGCCCGATTGTGTTAGGAAGAGGGGAAGAAATGATCGATGGCAGCGCGATTGTGCTAGGAAGAGGTAAAGAGAAGAAGCGATGGTGGCGTATTTGTACTAGGAAGAGATAAAGAGGAGTGATGACGGCGTGATTGATGTGCAAGGGTGCCAAGGATGATCTTATTAGGGTTTATGTCAGCACGTATCTCAAAGATTTTAATGGTCTCAAGATAATTATTTAATATTTTTTTATTAATGATTCTTTAATATTTATGGTACTTTAAAGATTTAAAACAGTTTTATTATCATTTATATTTCTATAGATTTCGTAAATTACATTGTAGCCTTCTCAAGAGCGTGGAAGGCTAAACTGAAACCGAGGTGGCTATCAGTGTGGTTCTGACCTTCTGTTGCATCAGCGCGAGTACTTAGCGCCGGGGCATCACTCTCACCCTCCGCTCTAATTTCGCCATCTGTAAAACCACCAACAAAGCAACGCCGGCGTGTGTGTGGAAAAACCCCAGCTGGTCCGCTTCCGCTTCCATCAGATCGGATCACTCGACGAGTCCTCTCGCCTCCCTCGCCAATCGCCATGGCGGCGCTGCTGCTGCGTAGGCTCGCCAGGACCCACCGCGGCCACGTCCCGCTGGGGGCCGCCGCCGCCGCCGCCTGCGGTGGAGCTGCGCTCTTCTACGCCTCGTCTTCCCCTACCGTTGTACGAGACCGAGAACTGCCCGCTGTCCCCATTTCGTTCTCCGTTTCCTCCATCCCTAGCCACTGCTGAATGTGAGGTGGTGCTTTTTTCTTTTCGTTGGGCTCACGGTGCCGGATGATTGCAGGCGCACCTGGAGAAGGGCGAGGAAGCCGGTGAGAAAGTCGGTGAGCTATCTCCTTCGTTCCCGAATTTACTCCGATCTAGGTTTCGTGGATGTGTGGTTTGATCAAATTTACATGCATCTGCCTATGAAATTAGTTCAACTTGGCGCGTGGTTGTGTGAGCTGAAGATGATGTTTGCTCCTGGATTCCGCATTGTTTCTAATATGGAGCGTAAGAATTTTGGATGAATTTCCTGGGGTTGGAACTTTCAAGCAGTAGTTGAGCTTGAGCACGATGATTGTTGTTCTGAACGATGGCTAAATGTGCTGCTAGAGGCATACCATTGTCTAATTGTTATGGTGTAACTCTGTGCATTAGCACATAGTCTCAAGTTGATGAGTTTACATCTGTTTAAGCATCCTGTTGTGGACTTCTGTGCATGTTTCGTGTACTCTGATTATTTATCTGGCAGAATAGTGAAATCTGTGTCCAAATGTTGCTCCATATTACATATTACCATGAAAAAGTTGACGCGGAATGAAAGAATCCTTCATTCCAGATGCCAACCTGTAGTTTTTAACCTTTTTATTTGAATTAATTCTATGGTTATGGAATTTTGATAATTCAGCATATTCCGTATGAACTTTGCTTTCCTCACGCTTACATGATCATTGTGGTGTTTATTTGTTTTTTATGGAAAATCATCTTGTATTTCAGCACTTAACCCTGATAAATGGTTGGAGTTCAAACTCCAAGAGAAGGCGAAAGTTAGCCACAACTCACAGTTATTCAGGTAATGATTGCAGAACTTCTGCTTGGATTACACTACTGCAGAAATACTTCTTTCTGCAACTTCCTTATCTTGGTGTCTGACAGGATAGATGGTCTTGCAGTCACCACGTGAATTATCTTGTAACCTTGTGTAGTATATTGCAATGCTATATTTCTAGGTGTTGATTATTGCATTCACCATCATATTCTCATGACCATCTTACTGGCTTCTTCTTTATTTACACTTGATCAAGTTTGTTTGCCAATGCTAAGCTTATGCAAGTAATCTGATCTTGCAGATTTTCATTTGACCCAGATACTAAGCTGGGCCTTGATGTTGCCTCGTGTCTCATCACAAGGTATCTTCTCCAATTGCAAGGGTTTGATTTCTTAGCTAGGAGAATCACTTTGTATAAATTCTGAATGAAATCATGCTTATCATGCCTTCGCCCTTTCAACTTTATATATGCGGTGATGTTATTATTATCTTAATTTCAGTCAGTGTTCTCGCTAACAGTTGTGCAAAGCAAAATGTTATTTGTGTTACTCAAATAAGGTTGATGTTCTCTGCTGTCTGTTCATGTTCACCGAATTTTTTTTAGTAAAGTCTATAGGGTAAAAAAGGCTGGATTGCCTTGTAGAGACTATTTGTACACACTTTAGCTGTCCATTGAGCCTTCCTCTCCTCTGTTTCCCTTAAAGCATCATTTATTTCTTTATCCTGATAGCTATGAGCTAGTTTCTATCCTGTGTGTTGACTACTAGAAATGAACTCACTGCAGGGCTCCTATTGGTGCGGAAGTGGAGGGAAGAAGAAAATATGTTATTCGCCCGTAAGTTCTGTGCCAACTGAATCAAATGCATGGTGGAGTCCAGCATACAATTAGCATGTTTTAAGTGCCATCAACATGAACATCTTCTTGGAACTTTATTTCTTGTAATTTGTAAAGCATTAACACAAACTAGGAATAAGCATAAACAGAAGCTGATCACCAGTTTAGGATATTTGTAGTTAAGGACACAAAATAGTATTATTCTTCAATCAGATTTGAATCAGTATTTTATCCTGTTTTTTTGCAGGTACACGCCTATCTCTGATCCAGATTCTAAAGGATATTTTGACCTATTGATCAAGGTACCCACATAATCCTGTGTATAAATTCCAGAATCTTTTGTTGCCCTGGAGATCCCTGGAGTTCCAAATAAAGTTGGTCTTGAAAATGGAATCAAGAATAGTAGGATAGAGGTCTCAGGCATTTGATTTCTGTTCATAGGCAATACCTTGCATATTACGCTTTTTATTTTTTATTTTGCTAATTGTGCTATGTACAGGTTTATCCTGACGGGAAAATGAGCCAGTACTTTGCAAGTTTGAAGCCAGGAGATGTTGTTGAAGTCAAAGGGTAAAGAAACATGATTTTCTTTAAAAAAAATCCTTAGCTTCCTCTATGCACTACTGCCACTTGTCACTGAAGCGTTCATGTTTTTGTTAGGCCAATTGAGAAGCTCAGATATAGCCCGAACATGAAAAAACAGATTGGCATGGTAAGATAGCCTAAACTTGACAAGTAGTCAACCTTTTGATTCATCCCCACAAGGCTACAAGGAAATGGCAGATGAATTATTTATGTTAATTATTCATGTATTTCCAGCACAGGATGTACCCTTTTTTTGTTTACTTATTCATGTATTTCATATGGCAGCTACTAAATATTGTTTATATCTTTGCTTCCAGATTGCTGGTGGTACTGGTATCACACCAATGCTGCAGGTTGTCAGGGCTATCCTAAAAAATCCTGATGACAAAACTCAGGTAAGTTATGATCACAAATTCTGAAGATTCTTCAAAACTGGCTCTTTTTCATGCATTAGGTAGTGCTTTGGCATCTTTCTGAGAAAGTTTTGTTTTGAGAATGAAAACAAATATTTTCCCCTCAACAATATTCACATAATGCCTCAAATAGGCATTCTGCCAGAGGCCAGAACTGATTTATGTCTTTATTTTCATGCAATATTCTCAACAACAATAGTTTCATCGTGGATTACGCCTTTCCCTTATGGATTCTAATTTTATGTTTGTTTGGTTTGTTTATTATTCTTATATAGGTCTCCTTAATTTATGCCAACGTGTCGCCAGACGATATCTTGCTCAAAAGGGAACTGGATAGACTTGCCAGTAGCTATCCTAACTTCAAGGTTTGTATTGCAGTGATTTGTCCATCAAAACCTGGATTATGGTTTTCCTTGAGCATGACATTATCCTTGCAAAATCTCAGGTGTTCTATACAGTTGATAAGCCATCAACTGACTGGAGGGGTGGTGTTGGTTTTGTATCGAAGGACATGGTTTTGAAAGGTTTGCCAGGCCCAGGGGAGGATTCACTGATCCTTGTGAGTAGCTCATGACAAATCTGCTCAGAGTTTCTTCTGAATATTTGTGTTTTCACTTACATTTGATCAGTTTTATTCCTGTAAGATTGGTCATGATGATTGCCAATATTGTCTTCATTTCCTGGTGTCATTAGTTTCTTTATTACTTTTGGTTAATTGAGGAACACCGTCTGTTTCATGTTTTTTGTTTTGCCAGGTTTGTGGTCCACCAGGAATGATGAATCACATCTCTGGAGACAAGGCAAAGGATAGATCTCAGGGCGAGGTATTGTGGATTTATTTTGTTATTTATATTATCATTCTGATAGTGAGTTGCGAACCTTATAATTCAATGTTTCTTAATTGAAGAAAGACTGGAAGTAGGATAACTGTTAGGCATACTGATAACCCCTTTTCCTTCCCAAGAATAGGTCCAGGGGAGTGTTCCCTAAAACTATCAACACCTGGATTATAAACTAGTGCGGCAGGGTCCACTAGACTAGTAGAGCATGCCTTTCGTTTATCCTTGACTCCTTGTACTGTCCATTTCATTTCGTGAACATGTTATTGTTTCATTAATGTTTCGGTTTTCCGTGCTGTGCAGGTGTCTGGCCTTCTGAAAGATTTAGGATACACGGCAGAGATGGTATACAAGTTCTGAGAGGACAGTAGATTCCGCTGACATACCTGCTGCGCCGGCAGTGAATAAAACACACCTGAACCTTTTGTTTCGCGCGTCATTTGGTTCAGAACTTGCCTCCTTTGAATAATGTTCGTCCGAGGATTCTAGGCTTTGAGCTAGCTGGAAGTTGAGCGTTGAGCCGAAGATGTGCGTTATTTCTGCGGGTGGCGTGTCCCTGCTTGCGCCTGCGTGCGATGTTTACGAAACAGAAAAATCTGGTACTCTGGCACTTCAGATAAAGCTACCCAGTTCTGTTACTTGACAGTTGCTTCTCTGCGCAATCGCATGAACTATGCTGTTATGCAGCTCGGTTTAGAGAAGGCAAGCGCGGTTTCCTTCACACTGTGACCAAGATTTTGCAGCTTGACATCGCTCTGCCGATGGTCTGTTGCCGCCGGGGTTTGAGTTCGGCTTGGTCACGTGCACCCCGCGGCGAGGACCGGTGGTCGCCTGGCGGCGTCGCCTTCTTCCTCGCCTCCCTACGGAGCGGCGCCGCCGCAAAGCGAACACCGCCAGGCAGCCCGCACCGGTTCCCGGCTGCACCGGTTCCCCACCAGCCGGTGCGCGTACGTGCCGTGGCATCTATGGACTTCACCGTTGGCGGCCGTCGTGATCGTGGGAGCAATTCCCAGTTCAGGCCGGGTAGCGGAGGCTTTGGTCTGTTGCTGTTCGCGCTCTGCCGGGAACTGCTCGCCACACGGCTCTTTTGGCCGCCGGTCAGGCCACTATTTACTATTATTTCTGGCGTCCTGGCTTTGCCTTTCACTTCGACCTCGATTGCTGTGTGATCGGATGTTGATTGAGTTGAACGGTTGAACCTCTTTCTGAAGAACAAGAAAAGGAGTAACAAAAAAACATAGGCTGAGGTTTCGCCGTGTCTTTGTTGTGGATCGATCGTGGAGAGAGGTTTGCTCTTTTCTGCGTCAACGTGCAGAGCTGAGCTGCTAACGTGGATCGCTGCTGCGCTGATGTTGACGGCCATGGCCGACGAGTTAAGAATCATGAATGAACGAATGGCATTATTGCCTCATTACAAGCCATATCAGTATTCATTAGTTGCCGTGGTTGATACATTGGGCTGATCTTCCGTCAGCGCTTTAGTAGATTAGAAGTTTAGAACCCTAAGTCCGGGGTAACGCAACCATAGATTAGAATACACAGTGGATGGTTTGTCTTAGTTAACTCATGGCGTGATGTCAGTTCAGAGTGCAGACAAACCTCCCTAACCTTCCTAATTCTGCGCGTCGCCATCATCGGGCCCCTATCTCTGCACTCTGCCTCGTTCTCACCCATTTGTGGATTTCTTATTCAGCCAAGGCCTTACCATTCTTTCTCTTCCTCCTCCTCCATTGCACACCATACACACAGACAGACACCTCCAGTCACAAACCAGACCACAGAGGCAAGTAACTGAGTAACCATGGCAGGGCTGCAGCGATCTTCACAAACTTTCAGGAGGTCCGGCTCGTCAGGCCTGGTCTGGGACGAGAGGCTCATGTCTTCAAAGGACGGCGACCAGGGGGAGCCAGAGGGTGGAGCCACGGAGTTCAAGGAGCTCAGGCACTCCCGCAGCGTCGGCTCAGTTGGGCTGCTGCAGCGCAGGCGCAACGACGGCGCGGAGCACAGGCGGCGGCGCAACGACGACGGCAACCAGGGGTTCCATACCCGGCGTGTAGCCCCAGCTCTGGACCCGCCTTCACCCAAGGTTCCTGGCTGCATCTTCTGTGGGATCTTCAGGAAGGCTGGAGCTTCAGGGCCATCCAAGCCCAGAAGGTACTAAGGTGATGTAAATCCTTCAAGTCTATCAGTTTCTCTTGAGCCTGCAGAAGTTCAAGTCATGTGTGGATGCTAGAATATGAGATGTACAATTGTAGTTTGGACAGGTTGTGAGCTTCTCCTTCTTCCTATATTCTTGAATACAGGAAACTGTATTCTTGAGTGACTGTCTTCCATCATGTACATGATAGAGTATGTGCATCTCTTTGTAGCATACTGTATATATATGTAAACGGCTAAACGCCCATGTACATGAACATAAATACATGATGCTCTTGCTTGACCTTGTTTCTACGCCTTCTACATGAACATGGTGCTCCTCTTTAATCTCAAGATCGGTGCACATCCAAGACCAACAGAGTATTGTTGGTTACTCAACACATGTGAAAAAAGAAGTCATTTATCTTTGCCTGGTATGCTGCAGCATCGTATCTTTTCTGTTAGAACAAATCCATTTCATGATCTTGATTGATTCTTTAGGACATATTAAATCTTTTCCGTATTAATGAAAGAATTTGCACCTTTTGGTCTGGTAGCCTAGTTCCCTTTGTTGGTTGAGACATTTGAGTTTCTAAGCGGCAAAATGCCTTATAAGATCATTATGAGAAATGTGAATATCCATCGGTAGATCAGGACATCCACTGGTTGATTGTCCAGGAGGCAGGAGTTGGGTCATGGATGTGCTGCTTGGTAGTTTATCTGTCTCAATTATTGCTTAAACAATGATTGGAAGAATTGCTACGCAAAAGCAAACTGAAGGCTATTGTCCCCCATAGCATATTTGATCTCATCTTCTTGGCTTCTGCTGCTCAAATGCTCTCAAGTGGCACAAGCACCTGATGTTGCATTATTTGTACATTGAACACGTTCGTGTTATAGTGACGTTTTCTTCTGTATGTCTCACTTTTGTTCATCATTTTTCTCTTCTGTTGGCGTATCTAGGAAACCCTTGAAGGCCTCGCAGCTTTTTATTTAAATTCAGACACGACATGAACTTGTAGAAGAGTGTGGGCACACGACTGAACCGTATGAATGGAATTTCCACTAGTAAAAAGGCTATCCATTAGTGGTTTCCAGGTGGACAGGTTGGCCTGACGCACTTCACTTTGCCTCTGGTTGCCGGGGAGATGGGCCGTATGCCGTATCCTATTCCTAGTATATGAATTTTTTGTGGTGTTCGTTTTTCTGATGATGATAACCAATTATATTTGTTTCTAGGTTCGAAATCTGAAATAGCTAATCAGTCAAATACAATAATCACCTACGGCAGAGGAAAATTAATTGCTTGGTAGTAGTAATTATTTGATGAGTTTTTTCATAGTAAGCACAATTAGATGGTAATTCTAACAGCAATAAGGCCGAGTTCAAGTTTCAGTAGTCTTGGTACTGCAGCTATTTCGGCCTTTTGGTCTGAAGTCGATCTAAAGAAAATCTAGAGATTTGATTTGACCATTACACACTTTTTTTTGGTCATTTAACTCTTCATAATATTTAACCTCGTGTATGGTGTATCCACTTTATATAAAAGCAATCATTTTTAGAGAAAAATAATATTTTTGCATGTTGACAAAATAGGAATAGGATCATCAAGTTACATACAATTAGCAGTGCATTGTCTTTTCTGAGGTCGCTGTCACCAATATCCTCTTCCGGACCATGTAACCAGCTTGTTGACCTTCCTGCATATTCTCGAGTTTTCTGGTACTTAATGTGGTCACTCTCAGTGAACTAATTGCTTGAAAGGCCAAGCAGGATATCCACAACCACAATCCATCCTTCTTCTAGTATGTACCTTTATTTTCTTGCGCTTTAAGTTCCTTTCCCGAAGTGTGTCCCATTTTACCTATCCCTTTTCATTTTTCTATCAACCTTTTTTTTCATTCTGCACTATTGTGCAATATTGCAACTTTTCTTACTGAAGAAAGGCTTGTGGTATGTGTTTTTCTGGCTCATCTTGGTCGTGGTCTCATGGACGTGTTGTTTTAATCCCTGAACATTCATCATGCTTGCGTTCCAGCGAAGCAGATTTGCTTTCAGGCTGGATCTCCTACTGCCCTTGCCCTGTTCTGAAAAAGGCTGCTAGTTTCCGTTCAGAATTACATTGAAATTTTGCTTTGGCTTATTGTTTACAGCATAGGACGCTGACTTCAATGGGCTGTCAGCTCTACAATTCTGGGTTTTACATACTACCCTTGCCAGCAAACAGAGCTAGTCCATGAATGGATTTGCAGGGTGTTTGCATCTCTATACTCCTGTTTGTACGTTAATGTAGTAGTACAAACATGTGCCAAAAAATGGTTGGGGTCTTTTTGGATGGAACGTTGGAATGGCTTTTTTTTTTTTTGAGGGCCGCTGGAATGGCATTGAGAACTTGGGCGTAAACGGATCTGTAATGGCTACGATTGTACTGTACTTAGACCATGATTGTCATTTGGCAAACAATTAAAAGGGAAAAGTAAGCAGGGTCCATGCTTCAGGAATAAGTTGCTTTCCCACGATTCAGACAAGGATCTTCCAACGAACTGGATGAAGGCTGCCACTAGTAGGAACTCATGAGCATAACCTAATTGTTGGGGCTGATTCTGGGGTTCCACATGTTTCATTCTTCCTTCCCGGAAGGAGTGGTTGATGCTGGCAGTGGTAACTGGTGGACGTGCGTGGTCGCTACGGTGTCAGTAGGTTATTCTATTTCTTATTCTTTTCGAAGTTATGTAGCATAGCCCATTGCCATGCCAATGATTGGTGTCTCGAGGAATTATCAATGGTGTAAAAAGTTCCGCTTTCCCGCCAAAAAAAAAAAGAAAGAAACACGCTGCTATACGATTGTTCGTGATTTTTCTTATATTTTATCTACACAAATTATTTTTACGTAAAGGTGTGTGTCCATGGATAAAGAGGGTTGACTAGCTACAATTTCTCAGATACGTTCTATTGGTGAGGTTTGCCTGGTTCATTTCCATTGCTTACCACAGTTTTCTATGGCAAAAGATGGATTTGCTTGGATTAGGAAGCTCACGATCAATATTAATTTGATTGCAAACGATTTGCAATTGCTATGTGCATGCCACCCGTTCGACAAAATTTATCACCCATGAGAAGTTTACTGGAATATCAATTTCTTACCTATTGTTTTTTTAATTAATTTTTATATCCTTAGTTTTTTCTTGATTTTGTGATTTGGACACAATTGAGCAATCCAACAACTATTTTGATAAGAAAATGTCTTAAACTCATATTATTAATAATAAGTTGAGTGTCAGACTCGGGTCCACGTGACTGTGCATGTGGCGTACATCTTGCAGGATAAGGGGTGGGACATGGCCCACGCCCTACTTACAGTAGTAGTAGAACTAGTTGTAGTAGAACTAGTCGGAAACAGTAGAAGACTACCTGAAAAGTACTAGGGTAGGACTGCTAACCTCGTATCTAGCTAGGATTTCCATATACCTCTGTCCCCCAGACTATATAAGGATGGACAGGGATCCTCCTCGAAAAGGAGCATGAGGGACAACTCGTGCCTCATGCAGGAGACACAACATCAACACCTAAGGCAATGCAAACAACACACAGGACGTAGGGTATTACGCTCTCAGCGGCCCGAACCTGTCTAAACTTTGTGTTCATTGCACCTTCGAGTTCCTGATCTCGGCGACACCCTATCTAAAAACTCACCACCTCGGGGGTATCCCTCAGTGGACGTGGCGGTAAAACTCCGACAGTGAGTGTACCTAAAATAAATCAAGCAACCAAACAAGATCTTTCTAATGCAGGCTTAGCTATAACCCATGTAACCAAACGCGAATAGATTGTATTGTCCTAGCCTGGCTTAGTTTCTATTCAGGCCTTATCTAAGCCAAGCAACCAATCACAACCGATAGATGATGACCAAACAAAAAGGTTTAGTGCTTGACTACAGTGACGGAATGTGGTATTAACCCAATATGAGTAGACCCTTAGTTTTGTAATCTAACTTCGCCACAATAATTTTTGTAAAAATATTTTACCATATTTACGCACGATTTTCTCTTACAATATCGAATAAATTTCAAAGGGCAACCTCGTATCTGGCTAGGATTTCCATATAACCCTGTCCCCCAAGACTATATAAAGGCGGTCAGAGACCCTCCTCGAAAAGAAGCATGAGGGACAACTTGTGCCTCATGCAGGAGACACAACGTCAACACCTAAGGCAATACGAATAATACACAGGACGTAGGGTATTACGCTCTCAGCGGTCCGAATCTGTCTAAACTTTGTGTTCCTTGCACATTCGAGTTCCTGATCTTGGTGACACCCTACCAAAAACTCACCACCTCGGGGGTATCCCTCAGTGGGCGTGGCGGTAAAACACCGACAGCTGGTGCGCCAGGTAGGGGTGTTCATCGAGCATCCACTGGAGAACTCGATGGCATCTTTCAGCTTCACCAGCACCGTGCTCGATGAGGGCACAACTTTCATCTTCGGCTCCTGGATCTGCGTCGCCAACGGCTCGGGTGGCTTCAACAGCCACCTAGCCGACTCCAGGAAGCCGGAGGCCTTTGCAGCAACTCGACGCAGCAACCTCGACGAGTTCATCGACAACCTCAACGAGTTGCTGCTCCCCGATCTCGCCGGGGAGATTGAGAGGATGTCTGTTTTCGACGTGACTTCAACTCGCGTTGCACCAGAACTACTCGGATCGAATTCAAACCAATCTGAGGAGGATACACAGTCCAAGTCCCTCCCCAACTTGGAGGAGGACTTGGATCGTCTTCTCAAGCTCGGAGACGAGGGAGCCACCGCCTGTCGGGGGGGCCCCGTTTTCGACAACTACTCAGACTCAAACGAAGAGTACTCGTTAACTGGAAGTTGGAGCCAGGGAGGACTTGGGGACGAGGGAGCCACCGCTTGTCGGGAGGCCCCGGTTCTCGACAACCACTCGGAGTCAGATGACGATCCTGGATCCTTTTCGGGTAGTCACTTTGGTCCGACCATAACATCTACGCCGCAAGACGGGTTCGTGCACTGGAAGGGTTTAGAAACCTCTGAGTTACTCGAATATGACTCCCGCCTTGTGGCAGAATCCATCCTTCGGCGTATCAACCCTAGGGAGCCGGAAGATTTTGATTACTCCGCTCAGCTTCAGCTCGCGTCACAACATCGACGCGTCAGCTGCAGCGACGACCTCGATAAATCGGCAACGCCAACCGGCCAACGACTACTCCGACTACTTGTCTCGATAAGAAAACCAGTCGGGAGTGGGTTTCACACTGTGAACAACTAGTCGGAATCGACTCCGACTAGTCGGCTTCATCAACAAACCATCGCGGCTCCATCGACGACCGCTGCGGCTTCGTCGACAATCGTCCACGAATCAAGCTAAGTCACTTATACCCTTGCGCAATGCACATTTTCTTCACTAGGTCATGTCATGCGTGTTCCCGATTGCCCGCACGGTCCGCCCGGCAACACGGGCGGTCGGGGTACACCCTATAAGTGTGCTCCATGAGCATTCTCTTTTTTCGCGTAGCGCCGACTGCTCTAGTTTTCTCTTAACGGTTGCTACAACATCCGGATAGCACACGCTTTAATCCGTGAAACCTCGACTCTTCTGTACGCCTATGCTCCTACATGTGCATGCGGCCACACTCCCTGCACTATGGTCTACGGCTATCAGGGATCAGGTGCCTAAACGTAATAGGCTACATACCGGGATATTATGTGATCCAGCAAGAGCAAAACGCGAAAAAAATTTCATGCATTTTACAATGCTGTGCATGCGGCCACACTCCCTGCACTATGGTCTACGGCTATCAGGGATCAGGTGCCTAAACGTAATAGGCTACATACCGGGATATTATGTGATCCAGCAAGAGCAAAACGCGAAAAAAATTTCATGCATTTTACAATGCTGGGATTTGCTCCCAACGCAATATCATGTATATCAGTTACAACATACTTTTATGTTTACCTTGCAGGGGACCTGACCTAGACCATGCCGCTGGGCGAGTCAGATTCAACCTTGACTATTTGGCTTCATCAACAATCGCTAACGACTACTTCGACTACTCGGCAACACTTCAGCTTGCGTCGCCTACTACGTCGACTACTCAGAGCGACTCCTGCTCGCGCTGTCGACACACTGATCGCTTGGCTTGAAAGATATCTAGGCCCCTAAGTGGGTTTTGGTGTTTAGATGACAAAGCACATATACGTTTAATCTCGTTACCTAACATGTGTGAAGGTGCTAAAGTTGAACAAGCAAAATATATGATGAAGTACAACCCCTCAAAAGAAAATGAAAAGGCGGTGGTTGACATTTAGTCGAAGAGTGACTTTTGTTTTGTTTTTGAGTATAGGAACCCCGTCCTATCAAGAGAGACTTTGATCTGCAGGTTTTGACTAGGAACTAGTGCTCAAAAGAACCCATACAAATACATGTGAGCTACACAAACCACTTTAAAATGATATTTTTGAGAGTGTCTATGCCAAAACCGGAGTCTCCGAGTCTATGTCCGGAATGTCCGGGGACAATATCCGGAGTATCCGGACATATACCCGGAGTATCCGGATACCCTTTCACCAACGGCAGATCTCCGGATCTCTGTCCGGAATATCCGGGGATAATGTCTGGAGTATCCGGACATATACCCGGAGTATCCGGGTACCCTTTCGCCAACGGCTAGTTTTTGTGAGTGAGGGTATAAATACCCCCCATACCCCTTCAGCCAGCTCTCTCTTGCCCATTTTCAAGATGAACAGTCTCATGAGTTTTTCAAGAGCTCTCTCACCCCCTCTCTTCATTTCTTGAGAGATTTCTTTGAGGGATTCAAGTGAGAGTGTTGCAAGAGGAGTAATCCGTGCTAGTGAGCTGTCATTCCATTCTCTTGAGCACTTAGTCTTCGTCAAGCCGGTATATTCAAGTTTGTTACTCTTGGAGCTTTGAGCTCCTAGACGGCTAGGCGTGCTCGTGGATGCTCAGCTGAAGTTGTAAGCATCATGAGAAGTTTGTAATCATCTTTCCTCTTGGAGGAACTCATAGTAAGTGACCTTGGGCTTGAGCGTTGGTCTCGTCCTTGGGTGAGGAGCATAGGAGTTCTTGAGCATTGTCTCTTGAACTCTTTCTCAACGGAGACGTAGCTCCTTTGGGAGTGAACTTTGGGAAACAAATCTTTGTCTCTCTGTGTGCTCTTTACTTAAGTTGTCATCTATTTGCTTGTGAGACTAACTTTCTAGGGTTTGAGCTTGATCTACTCATTTACAAGTTTCTAGCTTGAACCAGTTGGCGAGAAACACTTAGAAGGAACCCCTGGTACCTGCAAATTTACTCGATCTAAATTTTCTGTACCTATACTATAGTTTGTCACTGAAATTTCATACCCGGACATTCCGGATATAGTATCCAGAAACTCCGGACCTCAAGTCCGGAGTATCCGGACATATATCCGGAGTATTCAAACATTTGGGTTACTGACTGTTTGAAAAGTGTTTTAAAGTTGCAGAGTAGCCTATTCAACCCTACCCCCCTCTAGGCATCTTGAGGTCCTTTCATAGCTGCAATTAGTCGGATTCGATTCTGACTAGTTGGGTTCATCAACAACCGTCAGCGACTACTCGACTTCATGAAGAATGCTCGGCGACACGCTGGCGACTACTTCAACTACTCGTCTCGCCTACAAAACTAGTCGGAATCGCTCTGCTTGGCGACACGCTGACGACTACTTCGACTACTCGTTTCGCCTACAAAACTAGTTGGGAGCGACTATGCTTGGCGACACACTAGCGACTACTTCGACTACTCGTCTCACCTGCAAAACTAGTCGGAATCGACTCTGCTCGGCGACACGATGGTAACTACTTCGACTACTCGTCTCGCCTACAAAACTAGTCGGGAACGACTCCGACTAGTCGGCTTCATCGACAGTTCAAGATCCAGCGGCAACTTGGCCAATGCCAAGGCTCGGGGGCTGGTGCCACCGACTACTAGGTGTATCTCGTGCGACTCATCTAGCTCCCAGGCTCGGGGGCTGGATGCGACACGACATTCAAGGAAGATGCGACACAGCACTCAAGGAAAAGAGTTTGATTTGAGTGGTAATTTAGGGCGCTTTTTGGAGAAGTTATTTTTTTAACCATTTTTTAGGAATTCGTCCTGAAAAAAGCGGTTTTCGAATTTCTGAACCAATTTGCACATCTTAACCATCAAATCTTTACCGTCATATATTGCATGCCACGATTCTTGGATCCTTTATTCCAAACTTTGGGGATTTAGATTTAAGGCTCGGGGGCTGCGGGACACGTGTCATCAACGACTTATTTTTCAAATCCTTTGAAAGATGAGGATAGAAGACTAAAGACTAAATTGACCCTCAGCCTGATTATTCGATTAAACCTAAGACTCGGGAGATACTCCATATGGAGTGCGAGTTCAATCGCACCCCATATAAAAGAAGACTTGACAATTACTCGGGGCATGAGCACTTCACAGCCTCGATGCAACCAAGGAAGTACTCGGAAGACACCTTCAAGATAGAGTTCGGGAGAACTCGAAAACGCCTTTAGAAGTACTCAAAAGCCTGCAATACTCGACTACGAAGAGCTCGGGGGCTTGTCAGACCCAGGCCCACAGAACTGTGCACATGGCGTACATCTTGCGGGATAAGGGGTGGGATATGGCCCACGCCCTATAGCAGTTGTAACTACTCGTACCGTAGTAGAACTATTTATACAGTAGTAGAACTAGTCAGAAACAGTAGGAGACTACCCGAAAAGTACTCGGGTAGGACTGCTAACCTCGTATCTGGCTAGGATTTCCATATAACTCTGTCCCCCAGACTATATAAGGGCGGACAGGGACCCTCCTCGAAAAGGAGCATGAGGGACAACTCGTGCCTCATGCAGGAGACACAACGTTAACACTTACGGCAATACAAACAACACACAGGACGTAGGGTATTATGCTCTCGGCGGCCCGAACCTGTCTAAACTTTGTGTTCCTTGCACCTTCGAGTTCCTGATCTCGGCGACACCCTACCTAAAAACTCACCACCTTAGGGGTATCCCTCAGTGGACGTGGCGGTAAAACTCCGAAAGTGAGTGTACCTAAAATAAATCAAGCAACCAAACAAGATTTTTCTAATGCAGGCTTAGCTAACCCATGTAACCAAACACGAATAGATTGCATTGTCCTAGCCTGGCTTAGTTTCTATTCAGGCCTTATCTAAGCCAAGCAACCAATAACAACCGATAGATGATGACCACACAAAAAGGTTTAGTGCTTGACTACAGTGACGGAATGTGGTATTAACCCAATACGAGTAGACCCTTAGTTTTGTAATCTAACTTCGCCACAATAATTTTTGTAAAAATATTTTACCATATTTACGCAGGATTTTCTCTTACAATATCGAATAAACTTCAAAGAGCAATATCGAATAAATTTCAAAGGGCAAGGACAGTCCAAGGTATAAGAATAGAGTTGACCTAATGCATTATGCAAATTCTAGAATAGCATAATCTTAACACGACACCTTATACTATTTTACACCTCATACAAGGACTTAGCCTAAAAAACACTCAATCCTCACTCCCCATTTTGATCCATTCTTGCCACCACCCCGCTTGCTTGACCACCACCATGCGATCTACCACGCAAAGTAGGCTTGTGTCTTTGCTCCCTTAGCCACCTTCTCTAACCATTAAGGTGGCCATCACACCCACCGCCTTGCCACCACAACTAGGTTGATTTTGGTTGATAGGTCTCCGAAATTCAAAACTAGAGGCTTTTCATTGGAGAAGAACATTGCTACGGCCTACGGGGAAGATAATGAACCACGTATGAGCATAATTCTCTGAACTAATTGGATGGTAGTTCACATGATTTGAAGGTGAAATCCATTCAAATGTCGTTAAACTGTTCCATAATCGTAGTATGAAGTTTTTGGGTAACACGATTATAACAAAGTTAGGTGCCACCCAACAGGACGAGCATAAAGAGGAAAAGGCGTGCGTGATTGCTGGAAATGACAAGTGGGCTTGAACAGAGGGATGGGCACGCAGCTACGCGTTCCGGAAGTCGCCGTCAGATGCGGTGGAGGCGTGTATGGTGCCCCGGCGCGCCACGCTTCCCCCGCCGCGGCCGTAGGATGGCGTTGCCGTACACGGCGGGGATGGCGTCCCTCCAAAAACCCCAGCCCCACCGACCTCCATTTCTCTCCCCGCCCCCCTCTTCCCCGCCGTCCCGCACACAGACTCCTGTCTCTCTCTCTCTCTTCCCCCGCCCTCCCTCTCTCTCATCTGATCTGCATCTGCTTTTTCTTCCCCCTTGTCTCTGTCCCTTCTGGCGTGCGCAAAGATTTCATTTTTTTTTCTCGAGGAGGCGGAGCCTGAGGAGTGGTGGTGGGAGGACCGGGAGCAAGGAGATCTTGATCTGTTCTGGGAGGGGAGAGAGGTCGAGGAGGAAGATGGCGGCGCAGGAGCAGGAGCAGGAGAAGCAGCAGGCGAAGACGAGCACCACGAGCTCGCTCCCCTCCAGCAGCGAGCGCTCCTCCAGCTCCGCACCCAACAACCTCAGGGAAGGAGGTAGGTGCCGCGCCCATGCATCGGCCTTCGCAGATTTCGTGCGCGCTCTCCTTTTCTCGTCAGCTAAATTCGGCAGCTGGAGCTGATGCCTGCATGTCGCAGGGGTGGAGAGCGACGAGGAGATACGGCGGGTGCCGGAGATGGGCGGCGCGTCGGCGTCGGCCTCGTCGGGCGCGGGCGCGGACGAGCGCCCCAAGGAGGACGGCAAGCAGGGGCAGCTGGTGGCGGCCACGGGGGCGCAGGGGCAGCCGCCGGCGGCGGGGAAGAAGCGCGGGCGCACCGCGGGGGACAAGGAGCAGAACCGGCTGAAGCGGCTGCTCCGGAACCGCGTCTCGGCGCAGCAGGCGCGGGAGCGGAAGAAGGCGTACCTGACGGAGCTGGAGGCGAAGGCCAAGGACCTCGAGCTCCGCAATGCCGAGCTCGAGCAGCGGGTCTCCACGCTCCAGAACGAGAACAACACGCTCCGCCAGGTGCCGCGTCGCTCCCCATTCTGTGCCTCGCTCCCCGTCCATGGCGATTCCCCGATTCGGTTCGAAACATTCCCCTCTTGTCCTGACTCCTTGTGCTCCTGCCGCGCAGATACTGAAGAACACGACGGCGCACGCGAGCAAGAGGAGCGGCGGCGGCGGCAAGGGCGGGGACGGCGGCGGCAAGAAGCACCACTTCACCAAGAGCTGATGGCGCCGGCTCGTGCTAGGAGCTGTGAACTTTTCTCGCCTGATCTCTGACCCCCACTGTTACGCTAGGACATTTGCTGGCTCTGTTGCTGTTGCTGATGACGCTTTTCCCTTTTCGTCCTCTCCTCTTCTTTTTTTCTACTGTCTCTCTTGGTCGTCTGTTTCACTGATGTAGTAGAACTATTTTTACCTGCCCGTCCCATCTGCCCGTTGTAGAACTACCAGAAGCAGTAGCAGCTTCTTCTTTCTTGTTAGGGTGTCAGAACGCCGTGTAATTCTTCCTTGTACTGTCGTGTAATTCATCCCTGCAGTTTGGCAATTCAATCCAAGACTTTCCGTGCCGGAGTTGATGATGGCGTCACTTTTTGGAGAGAGGAGAAAAAAACGGGATCACCGAAAGAGCGCCACCGTGCGCGGAGAAAACGTGATGACAATAACACACGCCAAGTAGCAAAAGGTGAGGATTGGATACTGGAGTATGGAACCAGGTGTGGCCTTGGACGATTCGTTGCTAGAATCTTCTGCGCTTGGAATCCAGGATGCTCTTCTTCCCAAGTTGATTGCAAACGGCAATGCATCTTGGGTCGATTGGCATGAGTTTGGCTAGCCCCTTTTCTTTGGTTGCTGCTGCTTAAGCTTTGGCCTCAACCTAAAGTTGTGATCTCAACACGGCCACGGTGTGGCCGTGGCCGGCAACGTGTGAATGTGAGGTGATGCGTCCTCGCGCAAGCCTTTTTGCGCATGAATGCACATGCCATGCGGTGGTTGGATCGCTTGAATGTGACGCCCGTCTCTCAATTCGAAGAGGTTGGAAACTTGTTGAAAGCTACACGGCGGCTCATTCCCCGTATTTCCTGCACGCTTGCTCTCATCACGGCCTCGCAGAAAGAATCATCACGGCCTTCCAGAAAGAATGCTGTAGCCAGGAGCAATAACAACAGATGTGTTTCCTTCACCAACCTGCAGACGCTTAACTATTTTATTCGACCATCAAAATATTGGATTACAATAATATCTGAAACATTCCCGGGCTGTGTAGTCCGAAGTCAGAGCACATGATGCCCTGGTCTCGGTTCTTTCTCTAATGTTCGGAGAGAGAACTGTATGTCCTAGACTGCTCAGACATGAACAACACTACTTCCATCCCCTTTCTGACCACCTGACCACACCCTTCCTGAACCTCCTGAAGTCCTGAACCCTCAACGTCACAGCAATTAGGTTGGCCTTAGCTCCGCATTAGCACTAACGCGACCGGTATTAAATTTTTCGGCATCATCGACGAGTCAGCCTGCCTGCCTACCTGGCCGGCGGTCAGTAACAATCCGCCGGCATGGTCGGCGAGTCAGCCCTTGCCACCCTCAACGGCGCGGGGGAAAGCGGCACGAAGCCTTTTTTTCCCGCCCGCTGCGGGCTACGTGTGCGTCGATCTCATCGTGTATTCCGCGACGAGCTTTGCGAACAGCGACGACTTGTCCTCCAGCAGCCTGGCCGGCGTGTCGCGCTCCACGGCCACACCTGTGCAAACGGCAGCCGCGGCGTCAGGCCACACGCCTCGCAACAGAAGCGCGGACGTGGCGTTAAGAGAAGTTTTAGAGGTTTGTGGGCGCTAACCGTTGTCGAGGAGCAGGACCATGTCGCTGTCGAGGACGGACGTGATCCTGTGCGCGATCGTGATGACCGTCGCCTCGGAGAACTGCTGCCGGAGCGTCTTCTGGATCAGGTTGTCCGTTGCGGTGTCCACCGAGGCGGTGGCTTCGTCCAGGACGAGGATTTTGCTCCGTTTCAGGATTACCCTACCAAGGCACACAAGCTGACGCTGACCCACGCTCCAGTTCTCGCCGTTCTCTATCACTGCAATGAAAGTTCAGAATATTACCCAGAACATGTGAGCTTTCTGCATTTTTGGAAAAATGGTACTAGGGGAAAAGGGATTATGCATGGAAGAAATGAACAAGACCTGGCGAGTCAAGCTTCAGCTCCTTCTTCCTAACCTCATCACCTAGCTGGCAGCAATCCAAGGCCTGTAATTGAAGAAAGTAGCAAATGGATGTTGCAACTTAGCTAAAAGTTGTTGTGGGAGTGTAAAAAACTGACAAGCGATGAAGCATGTGAAAGTTGAAATTACCTCCCAGATTTGATCGTCGGTGTACTCCCCAAGAGGGTCAAGGTTACTTCTCACAGTACCTTCAAACATGGTTGGTTCTTGAGGGATGATGCTCAGTCTAGATCTCAGATCGTGCAGACCAATGGTGCAAATGTCTACGCCATCTATTAGTATCTGGCCGATAGTTGGGTCCACGATACGGAAAAGGGCCTGTATGAGGGTTGATTTGCCACTTCCTGTTCTTCCAACAATACCAGTCTTCAGGCCTCCAGGGAAGGTGACTGTAAGTCCCTTGAGAACAAATGGCAGCTGTGGGGCATATTTTACCTGCGTCAAATTAGACGTTAACAGTGTGTTCCACCCAAAATATGATTATACTTTGATCTTTTCTGATTAATATTGTGACTTGTGTAGATGTATTGATGAGAGCATTATTATTTTCTTTCCAGACTTGATTCCTACGAGTTCATTAACAATGAAAAATCATGCAGCTTCTTCAGCTCAACATTGTGATGTAGGAAAAGGGGATTTACATGCAGGTCACGGAGCTGAATTTCTCCTTGAGATGGCCAGTCGTGAGCCAACTTATCTTCTGACATGGAAAGATGGGGCTCTTCAGGAATGCTAATATATTGCAGAATTCTCTCTACTGATATAATCTTGTTCTCCAAATTACACATGCTCCATACGACCCATGCTTGGAGCATATTCAGGTTAAGCCCATATGTGACTGCAAGACCAGCAATCCCTGAAGGTAGGACGCAATGTTAGTTACAAGCTGACTTCAACTCAGACCATTTTTATCAACCATTGAGTGCAATAAAAGAAACTGTTCAGAATTAATGTGATACCTGGATCGATGATACCGGGTGGCAGATTGATCAAAAATATCAAAGAGAAGGCAAATGTAAGAGATGACAGCACATCCAGGCGAAAGCAAAGCCACTCCATCGCTCCAGCATTGTAGAATTTCGGTCGAGAATAGGCATCCATTAGATGGCTATTGGCTGATACAAACTGATTTTCCTTGCTAAAACTTCTGATGGTAGTCGATCCTGTTATCGATTCTGCAAAATGCTGTATGATAGGAGCTTTGCAAACACCTACTAGCCTTTGCAGCTCCCTGGCTGTATCAATGTAGTATCGCTGCAAAAAGGCATGAGTAATTAGATACATATAACCGTGCAGTTCTACAAGGAGGATAAAGATGGGCAAAAGTACCTGATACCAGAAACATGCTGCAACTACAGGAATGAAAACAACAAAGACCTGCCATGCAACCTGAGACATCACAGCAATAATTCCAACAAGCTGTATGATAGCAAATGCAACAGAGCCCATCTGGTAAGCGATGCTGGTGTCCACTTCGCTTTGATCAGTTGAAGCCTGAAAAGTTTTGAATCCAAGCCCATGTGTTAGCATGGTCCTAAGAAACAAAAGGTTCAACCTAAGAAATTTGTCACATGCAGATTACTTACTCTATTCAAGATGCGCCCACTCGGAGTGGAATCAAAGAATGACATAGGAGCTCTAAATATGGACATGTGCATCTTGTTGAATAACAGAGTTGCTGTCTTGTATGAAGCTGTTACAAGAAACAGCGCTCTTAAGAGGACGCAGAACGAGCTTCCAACGGCTAACGCGATATAGACATATATCAGTGTTGACATGCTCACTGGAGGCTCAACGTCCTTTGAAACGGGTGCAGCCCAAGCCATCCAGTAATTGCTCCCAATTTGAAGTACCTGGAAAAGTATCTGCGCAAGCAACACGAACGGAACAAGAGCTCCCTTATAAGCTAAGGTGAGGTACTTCCAGTAGACCCAAAATCCAACTTTGCCTTTCTCTCTTTCTTCTTCCTGCACCAGCTGTCCACTCTGATTGTTCCCTTCGTCCTGTTTATCTTTCTTCTCGGCCGATGATAGTGATTTGGTCAGCTTTGCTGTGCCTCTCGAAGAGGTCTCATTGCTTCCATCCGCGGCATCAATCTCGTCCAATGCCGTCAGAGCATCCTTGTGAGCACCAACCAGCTCCATGAACTCTTCCCCTGAACCAAGTATATCATTGTATTTGCCTGCTTGTGCTATTCTCCCATCTTTCATGACCTACATTACGATCCTAGTAAGGAGACACATTTTATTGCAATCAATATCCATAAAAAATGCCAATAAAATTATCACCAGAATGAGATCAGCTGCTGGTAGAAATTCAATCTGATGCGTAACATAAACTATTGTTTTTGAAGCCAAAGCCCCAAGAAAGCATTCCTGCAATATAAGCAGGTAACAGATTTAGTAGTGTGGTTGGAAACTTCTACTGAACATAGAAGATGGAGCTTAACTGCTTAAGTATAATGAATCACGTACTTTGAAAAGGTGGGATCCTGTATGAGCATCAACTGCGCTGAATGGATCATCAAACAAATAGATGTCTCCTTCCTGATACAAAGCGCGGGCTATCTGAATCCTTTGCTTCTGCCCGCCACTGAGGTTGATTCCTCGCTCTCCGATGACAGTCTGGTCACCGAATGGCAAAATTTCCAAGTCTTTCTTCAGTGAGCACGACTCAAGGACCCTTTCATACTTCTCATTATCCATCTCCTTGCCAAACAGTATGTTGTCCTGTATTTTGCCGCTCTGTATCCATGCTGACTGGCTGACATATGCCGTCGTCCCACAAATCTTAACCTGTCCTGATAACTTTGGAATCTCGCCGAGAATGCAAGACAGCAAGCTCGATTTGCCGGAGCCAACTGTCCCACAAACTGCAATGCGCATACCTTGCCGAGCTTGGAAATTCAGGTCCTTCAGCGTCGGCAATTGTGGTGATGCCTCCCAGGAGAAGCACCCGTTCCTGACCTCAATTGCAACATCTGAGCTCCCACTTGGCAGCCTCTGCACAGCATCAGTGGGCAGCTCCTCCAGACATAGGAAGGATGCTATCCTGTCAAGAGACACCTTGGTCTGAATCACCATTGAAATCGTGTCAGGAAGGTTGTATATTGGTTCCTGCAGCACGCGGAATGTGGCCAGTGCAGATAGCACTTTCCCCGACTCCAATGGGATCCCCATGAGCATGCAAGCCCCAAAAGTCACCACAGCAACAAAGGTAGGAGCTCCCCAGAACACGAAAGTGACCAAAGTGGATGTGTAGAGGTATTTCTTCAGCCAATTTGTCTCTGTCTTCCTCAGCTCAATGATCTTGGACAAGAACTTCATCTCCCACCCTTGCAGCTTCAGAATCCGCATGTTGCGCAGGATCTCGGACGTTGCCTTCATCCTGACATCCTTGCAGTCCATCAGCTTCTGCTGGAACTTCTCCTGCATTTGCCCCGGAGGCACATTGGCAAGCATGACGACCACGGTGGCGCCGAGCGCGGCGAGCGAAGCGAGCCCAAGGGTGGAGTACAGGATGAACAGCGCCATGCCGACTTGCAAGGGTACCAGCCACATGTCGTGCATGTACCATGAGAAGATCCCCACGCGGTCGGCGTCGACGCTGATGATGTTGATCATCTCACCGCTGGTTCGGCTCTGCCTCGACTGGCTTGACAGCGCGAGCCCCTTCTGGTACACGACGGCAACAAGCGCGGACCGCGCGCGTATCCCGGCCTGCTGCAGCCGGAAGAACCAGTGGCGCTGCGACAGGCACTCGAACACCTTGGCGACGATGAAGGCGAGGACAAGGAGCTGCCCCTGGCTCGCGTACCTCTCGTCGCCGTTGAGGTACTGCACCAGGGAGTCGATGAGGTAGGGGCCGACGTAGGTGGCGACGTTGTAGACCAGCGCGTAGAACGCGGTCACCGCGACGTGCCACGACACGGTGCGCACTAGGGCCTTGGTGAGCTTGAACGCCGTGACGGCCTTCCGGCGGGAGCCGGAGACGTCGCCGGCGACCGCCTCGAGGTTGGCCTCGAACGTCGGGAGCAGGCCGGCCACGCTGTCGCCGGGGTCGAGGCCCGGCACGTCGTCAAGGCCGAGTGTCTTCTTGTGGCCGACGGCGAGCAGGGGCCCCATCCACGAGAAGGTGAGCATGCTGAGGAAGCCGGCGCCGGTAAACTTGGACGCCTCCGCGGCGCTGGGGCCACTCTCGACCCCCATCGCCGTCCCATGCGCGTCGTTCAGCAGAGGCTCCTCGGCCGCAGAGCCGCCTCCCTCCCTCCCGCCTAAGAACCCGGCGCAGAGCAGAACCGCGGCCGCGACAACCGAGACGGCATCGAGCGCCCACGAGCGCGCGGGCACGGGGAGCCCGCCGAGGGTCGTCGCCACGTGGGCGGCGGCGGCGAGCACGGAGAGCAGCAGGAAGAGCGCCCACCAGAGCCTGAGCGGCGCCGGGAAACGCTCCTCGCGCCGCCGCCCGAACCCGAACTGGATGTACGCCGCCAGCAGCAGCCACGCCACCGCGCGCGCGGCCGCGTCCGCCAGCTCGACCGCCGCGTCGCGCGACCACCCGGCGCCCGCGCCCAGGTAGCACGCGTACGCCGCGAGCAGCGCGTCGAACGCCGCCAGCGCCCACGTGGCGCAGGCCGCGGCGCCGTAGCAGCGGAACGCGCCCCGCACGCCGCGGCGTGGGGAGGCGCCGCCCCCGTCCTTGGCGGCGGCGCGGCCGCCGCCGCGGAGGAGCAGTCGGCCCGCGACGGCGAGCGCGAGGATGACGTGGGCCCCGGCGCCCACGCCGTGGATGAAGAGCGGCTGCCGCAGGAAGGAGACATCGAAGAGGAGGGGCCCGGGCCCCTCGCCCGCCGCCGCCATCGCGGCCGCCGCGTAAGGCGGCGCGGCCGTGGACGCGGGCATCTATGCGGGGGGGGGGGGGGGGGGGGGGGGGGGGTGGAGGGGCGACGAGTGGCTCAGCCGAGTGAGGTGGAGGGCGGGGCAGGCGAGGGGCTTATATAGGCGACACACGTCGCCGCGCGGTGGCGGCGGTCAAAGGCGGCTGCCGCGCGCGGCTCCGGCTCCTTGGACTGCAAGACACCGTCACGCCCACCCCGACCCACGGGGAGGAATCGAACGGCGCGCGCGTGCCCGGGGCCCGACGGCGGAGCGGACCGACCGGTTTGCCCCGGCGGCAGAGAAAAGGGATTAGGGGATCTCCCGGCTCCGAAAACCTTTCGTAATGACGCGGGGCGATGCATTTATAGCTTAGTTTAGACGACGATTACAGGGGAAGATGGTTAATCTCGCTCGTCTCGTCCCCCGGCCCGGCCGGAGAGATCTTGTGCGCGCTCCTCCAAAAATTATGCGTGCGCGTGCGCGCGTGGGCCGAGAGGGGGCAGTTGAGATTGGCGGTTCACGGGGGCGATGTCGACTGCGCACGGTGCAGGCGCGCGGCCGTGATCTCTGTTCGAACAAACAAGTTGGGGGTGAGTACGTGACAAGATATACCTGCAGGGGTTTAAAAACCTCGATGAGGAACCCCATGTTCAGATATCAAGACCAAAACTGGACGCTGCACACGTGTAAGCGATAAGCAGCCGGTGGTTGATGCGTGGTGGAATCAGCTTGAATGGATTCAGAGAAGTGCCGGATTTAAGGACGTCAGTGGGGTTGGTCACTTGAAACCTGCATTCCTGGTGTTCAAAATGGCCACTTAACATCTATGGATGGTTGATCCATGATGAACTGATGATGATGTTGATACAATGGTAGTGCATGCCACCAAAGTCCCCATTTTTTTTCGGGGTAGCTTTGAAGTAGTGGTGGAGGGGCCCCAAGCCCCCAAGGCCCCAACTCGGCAGCTCCCATCCCCAACAGGCAACACCCCTCCTCAACTGGTCAGTCTGCACGTACTTTTCTGCCGATCTGCTTTCCTCTCGGGATTCCGTGTAGGTGCCATGCATTTTTTGCTAGCTGCCGAAAGCCGGTGCGGCGAGGACTTGTCAAGTCACAAAAATCTGGCGCCATGAATAATGCTCATCTGCCGGTGACGAACCAGAGATGGATGCCCGGCCTTTCTGGTGCATCTATCTCTACGTCGCATTGCATCATCGGTCGCAATGGTGCCACCGATACTGATCGGCGACGTGTCGGCCACTTTGCCATTGAGAAAGTTAATTTGGAATCTTCAGAGATAAATAATTTTATTTTGGAATTTTCAAAGGAAAATGATTTTATCTTGGATTTGTTATTTATAGTGCTGATAGCCAGATACCATGCATAGCCGATTGGCCAGTTTATGTTTCTTTGAAAGTTCTAATCTAGTTATCAGTATACTAGTACCTCCTAGGCTCCTAGTAGCTAGGCTCGGTATGAGTTCGGTTAATTACTGGACGACCCGTCACTCCATCAGCGTTGACCGGTGACTGATGACGAGAGTCCTGGTGCTCCTAATAATTGATCGGCGTACGTGCGCCGCTGCTTGGCCGCCAAGCCATCGCGGCGCCCTCATCCGGCCGGCGACGAGCCGCGTTCGATGGGTTGCGATCGCGAGATGGCGATCGCCGATCGGGCTTCTTCACAGAACCTGCCTCGCTTTGTTATTATCTCTAGCGCTGATGAGTGCGTGCGTGCGTGCGTGCGTGGCTGCCTCGCTTCGCGCTTTTCCGGCGGCGTATCTGTGCCACGTATGGTGCCTTTAGACTATTATTACTACTCGCTCGGTGGCCCACGCTGACGCACCCCGACCGGCGTCCATTCCGGCCGCCGGCTCGACGGCGACGGCGAGGACTGAGGAGAATTGGGGGCCAAGGAACCGTTGGGGTCCAATACCAACAGGCAACAGAGCTAGCGAGTCTTTTCCTCTGCTAGCGCACGTGCTCTTTTCCTCGTCTCGAGATTAAAGCGAGCCGTCTTTATCCATCGTCGATGCAAGTGTCTCTCTCCAGCTCCCAAGTGGGTTTTCTGTCTTTGCACTATTTTAGCTTCTTTTGGACCTTTATTATCGCTACGTAAAAATCTCGGATCATAATTTTCGCTGTGACAATGACACGAGGTTGGAAACAATCCGAAAGGCCAAAATTATTTCCAATCTCATAGTTTTTCTCTCTCGGAAACGAAACCAGTTCATTCAGGTGGGGACTCATCGCCCCCACGGTGTTTCCCTCAAAAAAAAAAACGAAACCAAATACGGCATGGATTGTTGGAAATGAATACGGCATCGATATTATTGGAAAATTGAGGACGAAACAATCCGATTGAAAGCGCCTCAATATCGGTTGGGAATCAATAATTCTTAGCAGAATCACGAAACTGTAGCATCACACCATCCATAAGAACAACCAAAATTGGCTGGTATTTCATATGTCACATATATCAATGGAGGAGCCCGGTTAAATCTGACGACCAGGGCTAGTTCTTGACCCCCACGAAGCTAGGAGGCGGAAGAGGAACTGAGTCACCATAAGAGGAAGCTCCGCCCTGGGGTAATTCTGAAATCTTTAGGACAGCACATTTAAGTCAAATGGAGGAGATGACAAGGCTCTATAAAAATATATAAAAAAAATACAAGCTCACATATTAGCAGTTGCCATTTCTACTCTAAATACCCAAAACTTTCAAAACTAACCTCGGTATATGGGTTCTTTCTTTTTTTTTAGATGGGGTTTTGAAAACAAGCCTAACATTATCGGAACTATTCTCTCCGTTCCCAAAATATAGTTCGTTATGATTTTTCTAAATTCATAGACTTTGATATGTATTTAGATGCGTGTTGGAAGGAGGTGCTCGTCGTCATAGTGGGAGTAGCCAAAGGGAGAGATTAACCAACGAGTACTACCACGCGATCAGCCTGCATCTCCTTCCGCAATGCGAGAACGTTTTGTCTCGGGCCATTTTCTCCCTCGCAGCTCGCAGGTCGACAGGGCCGTGCACGTGCATAGACGACTAGACAACAGAGGGTGCAGCGCCGGCTAACGGCGGCCGTGGCTCCATGCGGCGCGGTCACCCACCCTGCCGGGTCGCGTCGCGTCGGCGTCGGGCCACCGCTCGCCCCGGCGTGCGACACCGCGAGCATTTTGTCCCGTCCCGCGCTTGCGCTCGGAGTCGCCCACGGCGGGCCCCGGGCGTGGTGGGGCGGTGCGGCGCGGGCACTTGACATTTGCGCGCGGGGTATGCAGGGCGCGATGCGGAGACGACGGCCCACGCAGCCCAACACGGGAGGGTAATATGGCCCTGTCGGTACTCGGTAGGCCCCTTTTCCTACTGGGCCGCTCGTAAAGTGTTTGGGCCACAATCCAAATGTCCCACGTGTGGTTGTTCAGCTTTGATATGGGCCGCAAGGCGTCCGCCAGAGACGAGAGAGTCCGCCAGGCTAAAAGAAACGAAGTGCACACAGCACACTGCGGAGAGATGGTTCTTGGAGAATCTTAAAAAAAATAAAGAGAGAGAGAGAGAGAGATGGTTCTTGGAGCGCCTGAGAAAGTGGCGTGTGCTTCATCAGCCTTCAGCGGTCAAGCGCGTGCTGGTGCTGCGATGCAAAGGTCGGGTCATCCAGTCAAGACCCGAGTGCATTTGCTTGCGTCAAAAACGGGAGTAGAAATATGCCTTTGCGTGCGTGGAAAACAGAGAGCACACTGCCAGCGGCCAGCTAGCGAGTGATCGGAAAAAAGGCTAAGGGGATGATTGGTTCGGCTGCCCTTATTTTAAATCCCATCGGATGTTGGATGTTAATTAGAAGTATTAAATATAATAATAATATAAATTCTATGACCTCTGAACTTATTCGTGAGACGAATCTACCTAATTAGTCTGGAATTAGTCCATGTGATACTATAATAAATATGTGTTAATTATGGATTAATTAGGCTTAATAGAATTTGTCTCGTGAATAAGTTCTAGGATTACGCAGTTAGTTTTATAATTAGCTTATATTTAATCTTTCTAATTGGTATTGAAATATTTGATATAATAGAATTTAAAATAAACTCCAGGTAACCAAACATCCCTAAAAATGTGAAAGGGTAAGTCCAGCTGCCAGAACCAGGTTTCGGACGCATACCAGTCCATGGGTTTAGCTCGTGGTTTCGTACTTGTGGAATTTACTTAGTTACGTGGCTAATATTAAACTTGGTGTTTTCAATCATATTTTTAAAAATGATATAATATCTAATTTGTGTAGATTTGCAACTTGATTGATGCTATTAGAGCATCTCTAACAGATTATTTATACCTCACACTCAAAACATATACTCTCTCAATTACCAATAACTACTTTTGTATTTTTGATAATGGTTGTTGCAGCAGACTACCAAAATTCAATCACCAAGAATAGGGTAGAGGGATAAATCCCCTTCATTTAGGATGGAGGGAGGTATGTTTTGGTGATTGCCAAAGAATTTTAGATATTAGGGGTTGTATTGGCAATCTGCTGGAGCTCCTCCAATCACCAAAATATCAATTTTTTGGTATTGTGGAGATGGATGAGTAATTTATTGGAGATGCTCTTAGTCTCGTTATGAAAAAATATTGATTCTTATAAATGTTATCAAAGTATTACATATTTATATTGGGAATCATGTTAGTGTCTACAACTCTCCAATATTCTACTATTAGAGTGAACAATAAGTATTTTGTCCTTAGATGATTTGAATCTTTTTAAGTAGCCATGAGCACTAGCTTATCATATAAAAAGGTTAGGCGCTCATGCTGACCGTACTCAACGCAGACGAGATTACTCGAGCAGTCTCGGGACGCGCCATATCGAGACACTCACACTCCACACGCACACACCCACGCACACGCACCGCCTCATCACCTTGTGAAATACCCAGGTTGCAATCTCTGAGGATCAAACCCGGGCGAGCTGCTACACACCTGCAGCGCAAGCCATCCGAGCTACGTTCGGTTCTCGTGATTTGAATCAATTCACCAAAGGCCAAGGAAGGACCAGCTTTGTTTGTAGAGGAGCAAGACATACATATACAGGGAGAAGGAAGTCTTGGTTTAGTGGTTGCTCGCCTTGTCCCTAGAAAGAGAGGCTACAATATTCACATGATTAAGCAAACTGCAGGAGAGTATTTTGTAGCAAGTTAGATTTTTGTAAAACTTATTTATCCAAGTTTAAATCCTGACTTAGCATGTATGTTCGTATCTATGGCTAATGATTACTTTAGTGTAACTTATTTATGGTAGATTGGTAGCAAGATGTTTATGAATTATGATGGCTCCATCAATCTTAAAATCTCACAACTAAGTATTTCAAACACATTCATAGTAGGATGATCATGTTTGTATTCGCTAAGGGGAGAGTGCGAGGCTTAGGGAAAAAAATTAAGCGCTCCGGCGGGTTCTCCGAAAGTGTAACTCGGTGCAAATGTCCGGCTGCCTGCTTGTGCCTCCGCTGGCTACAGGCCCGTTGCACACGGCGACGCCCAACAGTCTGTGGGACGGCGACGGCCGCCACGCGGCGACGGCGACGGCTCGCCTGCCTTCCACCCATCGACGGCTCACCCCCACCCCCACCTCCCATCCGAGGGCGCAGAACGCGACGGAAGTCACCGCGCCAGCCCCCGCGACGCGGCAGAAGGCGACGCGTGTGGGGGACGGCACGACAGCGACCACAGCACTAGCAGCCCGTCGGGTACACTCTCACCACCAGCTAATGCGCACTCGCACCGCCACCGGGATGCGTGCTGCGTAAGGAGCGGACAGGAGAGGCGGGGCTTCGGCGAGGCATCGGCGCCCCTCGGCGATGGCGGCGAACAGGGGGATGGTGGCCGGCTCCCGCGACGGGGTCGTCACGATCCGGCACGACGGCGACGGCCCCACGGTGCGTTCCTCCCGCCTGCGCGCTCTGCTTCACCCCCCCCCCCCCCCCCCCCCCCCCCCCCCCGCGTTGTTCCGTCTCGTTTCGATTGGCGCCGGGAGCCGGTCGATCTGCGGGGTGTCCGTGCGCCGCCGTGCGGATTGCGTCGGCTCCGCGTCGGATTGGCTGGCCGCGCGGTCGTTGCTCGGGATGCCTTAGGTTTTTGTCGGGCTCGCGTGGGGGATTTCGTTGCGGCGTGCTGGTCGATTAGCAAGTCGATTCGTTACAGTGTTCGCCTCGCCGCCAGCGCGCGGTGGCGTCGTCGAGAAATGCAGAGGGGATTGAGCTGAAATGGACTGTCAGATGGTGGTGAAATTTGAAGGTTTAGCGCGTTGCCGGCTCGCTTTTTATTGGGGGTTTATTATCTGAACCTCGTAGGACAGTTCGAATCCTCCAATTTGGTGACATTAAGCTATTGAGCTGCTGCTGCGTCGAGCCTTGGTCTTCACTAGTGTATCCTACCTTTCACAACTCCATCGATCCTATCTACTTCCGGCTATGAATGGTGCAAGCCATTGCGTCGTGTGGGGATACATGATTTTTTTTAATAATACTTCTGATTGGGTTTGTTGTTGTCACAATCTCACTGACGTCAAAGTTGGTGCTGCAGGCTAAGCAATTGAAGAATGCAAACGAACAAATATGTCAAATCTGCGGTGACACTGTGGGGTTCTCAGCTACGGGCGACGTCTTTGTTGCCTGCAACGAATGTGCCTTTCCAGTTTGTCGGCCATGCTATGAATATGAGCGTAAGGAGGGGAATCAGTGCTGTCCCCAGTGCAAGACCAGATACAAGAGGCACAAAGGTCTGTTCCTACTGGACTTACTGATTTGCTTGACAAGTTCAAACTGCCGGATAAATCTTTCTACTTGATCTTGCAAACATCTTCATATAAAAAATGAATTGTGTATTTGTGTACACAATCATCCTTTGGTCGTAAAATATTTGTCTTGAAATTTAGGGAGCTCTCGAGTTCCTGGAGATGAGGAGGAGGATGGAGTTGATGATTTGGATAATGAATTCAACTACGCGCAAGGCAATGGCAAAGGTCCTCAGTGGAAGCTGCAGGGACAAGGGGAAGATGTTGATCTCTCTTCATCTTCTCGGCATGAACCACATCATAGGATTCCGTGCCTGACAAGTGGGCAGCAGGTATAACACATATAGGGCTACTATACAGTGGCAGCCAGATTCTTGCAGAGTTTTGGTCCTGTAACTTTAGCAATTAATTCCTACTATCAAAGATTGTTCTTCTGCATTAGCCTTCTAGCTTGAAGCTTGAATGGAGCTAACTGAGTCACTGTCTCACTTGTACGCTGGCACTCCAGTGTTGTGAGTTACTTCCTCATTTTAGGTGATTAAGTGTTCTAAAAGTGCATTCTAGGCTATTTGTGAGGCTATATATAGGAAATTGGTGGCTTGGTGCCCCTACTGGATAACAATAGTTGGGCTGGCCAGATACTGGCTACCAGTTTTGAGATGTACAACTCCTTTCAGAAAGTCAGAGACTATACTCTCCAACTTATAGTTCATTTTTCTCGACATAATTCCAATGGGTTATATATTCATTTTGTTGAACTTGAATGCTACCATAAGAATATTTTGCTTTGTTGTGCACTAAACTTTGAAACTTATGTTCAGATATCTGGAGATATCCCTGATGCTTCTCCTGACCGCCATTCTATTCGCAGCCCAACACCAAGCTATGTTGATCCAAGCATTCCAGGTATGCTATCGTGCTGTATATAGTTGCACTGATGACCAGTTCTGAATACTTAATAGAATGTGTTCATTTGTTTTCATGATATCAGTACCTGTAAGGATTGTGGACCCCTCGAAGGACTTGAATTCTTATGGTGTTGGAAGTGTTGACTGGAAAGAAAGAGTCGAGAGCTGGAGAGGTAAACAGGAGAAAAATATGATACAGGTGACTCATAAATATGCAGCAGAAGGGAAGGGGGATATTGAAGGAACTGGCTCAAACGGTGAAGATCTGCAAATGTATGATCCTTAGGACTTAACTTACGTCTCTCTGCCTTCTATTCTGTAAATTAGTATGTTATCCTCTGCATAGAAAGCATTCACGTTGCGCCTGCCGCCTGGGATCTTATTTACAATTTAAGTCGTGCATACTTCAGCAAGCCAGAGAAGTTTTTGGCCACAATATCAGAAGATCTGCTCTTTTTAGTAATTAATCCTCCATTAGTTTTAATTTAGGGCCTATTTTTTGGTAGTTTTTCTGTGTATTAATAATTAGTCACGCATATTTAGCTTCTCTGTCAGAGCTGACGAGAATGTCAATGTATTGTTACCACTATTTTTTTTTTCAAGAATTGTACTGCAAATCTGTGTGTTAATAACTACTTTGTCTGTTTCAGCTAATTTTGCTGAGTTACTTACATCAATTTCTCTTCTGCAGGGCTGACGATGCACGTCTACCTCTAAGTCGCATAGTGCCCATATCTCCTAATGAGCTTAACCTTTATCGAATAGTGATCGTTCTCCGGCTTATCATCCTCTGCTTCTTCTTCCAGTATCGTATAACTCATCCAGTATGGGATGCTTATGGATTGTGGCTTGTATCTGTTATTTGTGAAGTTTGGTTTGCCTTGTCTTGGCTTCTAGATCAGTTTCCAAAGTGGTATCCTATCAACCGTGAAACTTACCTGGATAGACTTGCATTGAGGCAAGCTGCACTTCTCGATATTTTCCTACAGGATATTGGCAATGCATCACATGTTATATTTAGGTATCATTATGTTTCGCACTGAGATTTCTGATTCAAATTTGCAGGTATGACAGAGAGGGTGAGCCATCGCAGTTGGCTCCAATTGATGTCTTTGTCAGTACAGTGGACCCACTTAAGGAACCTCCTCTAATTACTGCCAACACTGTCCTGTCCATTCTTGCTGTGGATTACCCTGTTGACAAAGTATCATGCTATGTGTCTGATGATGGTTCAGCTATGTTGACTTTTGAAGCACTGTCAGAAACTGCAGAGTTTGCAAGGAAATGGGTTCCTTTTTGCAAGAAACACAACATTGAACCCAGGGCTCCAGAGTTTTACTTTGCTCAAAAGATAGATTACCTGAAGGACAAGGTACAACCTTCTTTTGTGAAAGAAAGGCGGGCTATGAAGGTAAGATAAGGTAGCACATAGTCAGATTACTTACTCCACAGAGCTTTTGTTGCGAGACTTGACCCCTAGAGCTTTGTTTTCCCCGACAGAGGGAGTATGAAGAGTTCAAGGTACGGATCAATGCCCTTGTAGCGAAAGCTCAGAAAATACCTGAAGAGGGATGGACCATGGCTGATGGCACTCCTTGGCCTGGAAATAACCCAAGAGACCATCCAGGAATGATCCAGGTATATCTTTTTAATAACTTCTAAAATGGACATTCTGTCAGAAGTTTAGTTTGTTAAAAGATCTTATCCTTCTGTATTCAACTCTTGTTCTTTCTTTTTTTTGTCTTAGGTATTCTTGGGGCACAGTGGTGGGCTTGACACTGATGGAAATGAGTTGCCACGGCTCGTTTATGTTTCTCGTGAAAAGAGGCCAGGCTTCCAACATCACAAGAAGGCTGGTGCCATGAATGCTTTGGTATATGTTCACATGATTATTCAGCTTTGCAAATGTCAATTTGTTTTGTCTGTCTCTTTATGATCTAACTCTTTACTGATGAACAGATTCGTGTATCAGCTGTCTTGACAAATGGTGCTTATCTTCTTAATGTGGATTGTGATCACTACTTCAATAGCAGCAAAGCTCTTAGAGAAGCTATGTGCTTCATGATGGATCCAGCACTAGGAAGGAAAACTTGCTATGTCCAGTTTCCTCAAAGATTTGATGGTATAGACTTGCATGATCGATATGCAAACCGAAACATTGTCTTCTTTGATGTAAGTATTGGTGGTTCCTTTATTGACCAAATTTGCAAGTATTTCATGTTTCTTACATAGTTTCCCTTGTGCAGATTAATATGAAGGGTTTAGATGGCATTCAAGGGCCAGTTTATGTGGGAACAGGATGCTGTTTCAATAGGCAGGCCTTGTATGGATATGATCCTGTATTGACAGAAGCTGATTTGGAGCCTAACATTATCATTAAAAGTTGCTGTGGTGGCAGAAAGAAGAAGGACAAGAGCTATATTGATTCCAAAAACCGTGCTATGAAGAGAACCGAATCTTCTGCTCCTATCTTCAATATGGAAGATATAGAAGAGGGCTTTGAAGGTTTGCAGTTGCTGCTATGCATTTTATCTTGATCAATGAAATGCAACTCTAGTTGATACTAAAGTTCTTGTCATGCTAAGGTATGTTAGCTTGTACTAATGTGAATTGTGAACTCCCACCAGGTTATGAGGATGAAAGATCACTGCTTATGTCCCAGAAAAGCTTGGAGAAACGCTTTGGCCAGTCCCCAATTTTTATTGCGTCCACCTTTATGACTCAAGGTGGCATACCACCTTCAACAAATCCAGCTTCCCTGCTAAAGGAAGCTATCCATGTCATCAGTTGTGGATATGAGGACAAGACAGAATGGGGAAAAGAGGTCAGTGAGGAAGGCAGAGTAACTTTATTGCCCTTCCGATAGTAGTTTATTTTTCCAGTTATTTATTACATACACTAGAGTTCACCTGTCAACAAAAGTTCTATGACTGAATGATTTTATTTTTTCACCTTTGAACTTGTATTCTTTCAGATTGGATGGATATATGGCTCTGTTACTGAGGATATTTTAACTGGGTTCAAGATGCATGCAAGAGGTTGGATATCCATCTACTGCATGCCACTTCGACCTTGCTTCAAGGGTTCTGCTCCAATTAACCTTTCTGATCGTCTCAATCAAGTTTTACGTTGGGCTCTTGGTTCAGTTGAAATTCTGCTCAGCAGACACTGTCCTATCTGGTATGGTTACAATGGAAGGCTAAAGCTTCTGGAGAGATTGGCGTACATCAACACCATTGTTTATCCAATTACATCCATCCCACTAATAGCCTATTGCGTCCTTCCTGCTATCTGTCTACTTACCAACAAATTCATTATTCCTGAGGTAAGTTCGCCAGAATCCTTGGCCTTTATCCACTGTCTTTGAATGCCTTGCAGCTATGTTCTCTTGTGCTCATGAAGTTAATGGTTCTAGATTTCCGGTCATACATTACTTGTAGTGAAGGTATCATGATACTAAAACAAACAAGCACATAATAAATTAATCTTCTTGGTTATGTTTGCTTGTGAGTGTTTCTTTCTGACCTTTGAAAAAAGCTAGTTATCTTATTGAGGGATGCATAATGTTTTCCCCTATTTACTTTTGTTTACAGTTTTTCTTTCATGGTTGAGGACTCCTGGGAAGAGTTTGGAGGCCATCATGTGTTTGGGCTAATTAGCTCGCATTTTGTTGTGTTAATCGTTGAGGATATCATTTTCAAACATAAATAATAATCAATAGATATCAGTTCACAGTAACATAACAAGGCAATTTTTTCTATTTCCTAATTTTCTGGTCTAGGCCTCTAGGTAGCATTCACTGTATTGGTAATCAGTGAAACTTCTTCCATTATGTTTGTTCTCCGACAAGCCTTTCCTAGTATGTTACATCCCTTTCTCCTGTACTTTGCAGATTAGCAATTATGCTGGGATGTTCTTCATTCTGCTTTTTGCCTCCATCTTTGCTACCGGTATTCTGGAGCTTCGATGGAGTGGTGTTGGTATTGAGGACTGGTGGAGAAATGAGCAGTTTTGGGTCATTGGTGGCACCTCTGCACATCTCTTTGCTGTATTCCAAGGTCTACTGAAAGTTTTGGCAGGGATTGACACAAACTTTACCGTTACATCAAAGGCAACTGACGATGAGGGTGATTTTTCTGAGCTATATGTGTTCAAGTGGACAAGCCTTCTAATCCCCCCAACCACCGTGCTCGTGATCAACCTGGTGGGCATAGTGGCAGGAGTGTCGTACGCTATCAACAGTGGCTACCAATCCTGGGGTCCGCTTTTTGGGAAGCTTTTCTTCTCAATCTGGGTGATCCTCCACCTCTACCCTTTCCTGAAGGGTCTCATGGGGAAACAGAACCGCACACCGACCATCGTCATCGTCTGGTCCATCCTCCTCGCTTCCATCTTCTCGCTGCTGTGGGTGAAGATCGATCCTTTCATTTCGCCTACCCAGAAAACTCTTTCCCGGGGGCAATGCGGCGTAAACTGCTGATCTGATCTGAACTGCTCGCTGGATTGTAACATGGCACAGCCTCAATCAAAGTCTACCCCACTTCGTGTAAATACCTGAGGAGGTTAGGCAAGATTTTGTCAGTAGATGGAGAAGAAGATGCGTCGTCTAAGTTATGCCTAGCTTCTTCGGTGACTCTACTGCGGTTGTGTGGTGGGCATCGTAAAAACTGTAAACTCATGTCGTGTTACTTGTTTGTTGCTAAGTAGTGGTACCAACATTTGCCTGGCGAGAACTCCGTTGCTACGCTCTCCTTGCGGGCTCCCGTGATGTTATTTGTGTAGGTACTCTGACTGCTAAATTGTCCAGTTGAGAACTCTGTAACTTCCTAGAGTGTATCTCAATAGTGCTATGTGCATCCTGTTTGCTGATGTGCTACCAGATTCCTACAGGTTGTTTGTTGCTTCTTCATGCTGTGCCCTGATCGGAAACAGAGATATGAACTCTAGCAATCTGCTGGATTGTATGCAAGTGCTATGCAGAATTCATCGCTATTGTCCTAATGTGATGCTGCATTTACGTGCTACATTTTTAGACGGCTGTAAGGCCGAGGCTTGGTGCTCGCAGCAGAATACTAGTATATTATTGGGCAGATGCAATCAAATCATGGGGGGCGTACTTGTGCTTGACTGTGATCTGAACCGGAGGGAAAACGCTCAGTAGAGGACATGCGCGCAAGTGTTGTGCAGCGCATATCATACGAGAGCTAGCTCAGTAGTCAGTAGAGAGAGAGCTGACCTTTCTAATTAGTTTGGCAAGTCATGCGCACTAAGCGCGGCACGCGTATCAGGTGAGCGTGATTCCGGCAACATAGGGTCGTAGTCGTACGGCGCTTTCAGTTTCAAACAACGCCTTCGCGAACCCTCCACTGTTCGATCGGTCCCGTCCGTCCCTCGCTCCCTTGCTTCTCCCTGATCCAACCACAGCTCTCACCCATGTCACCTGACAGTGACCTGAGCACCTGACCGTACTTTTTATAGGTGACATGACCTGAGCACCTGACCGTACCTTTTATATTTTGATCTTTTTTTAAAAAAAATTCACGTCTGGACACTTAGGGGAAGTATTCTTGATTTTGGACCATGGGGTTCGGCGCCGTGACTCACGGCGCCGAGGTAATACGTTTCGGCGCCGTGAGTCATGGCGCCAAGGTTGCAGCCCCCGGTAAACGTGGCTGCAACGGTAGCGCTGACATGGCAGGAGCTCGGCGCCAAGATCCGTGGCGCTGAGCTCCCTGTCACGTGGGGTCCCCGGTTCCTCCTTCTCTCTGTGCTCTCTCTCTCACTCTCTTTTGCCGTATCTCTCTCAGTTCCTCTCTTCTCTCCGCCCTCTCTCTCGGATCTCCGGCGCTGCCACCGCAGCTTTCCCTCACCGGCGCCCGCCTCCTCACCGTTGTTGTCGCCGCCACCGCCGCTTCCGCTGACCGGCGCGGCCGCGGCTCCGCTCACTGGCGGCGCCGCCGCCTGCGCCCCCTGTACGGGCCTCGGGGCCGGGGCTCGGCTCGCGCCCCCGCTCCGCTCATCGCGGGGCTCGTGGCCGCCTCGGCGGGGAGGCTCGGCGCCATGGCCTATGGCGCCGAGCTCTTTGCCACGTCGGCGCCACGTTTTCCGGAGGCTGCAACCTCGGCGCCGTGAGTCACGGCGCTGACCCCTAGCGTCCAAAACGAATAATACTTCCCTAGGGATCCAAACGTGAATTTTCTTAAAAAAGGGCCAAAATGTAAAAGGTACGGAGCACCTGGCTGCTAGATAGAGTACCTGAGCAGCAGTGAGCACGTGCTGTCGTGTAGCGTAGACCAAGAAGAGTAGTGTATTTCTATGTGCGATGTTTGCATATACATGTACATGTTGCATAAAGATCCAGGCAAAAGCGGTCAAGAAGTGGCACAGTTGAGTATTTCCATATGGATGGATCATGGATATATCATATATAATAAATAAATATATTATAACATGCATGGGTATAAACATGTGCAGTGTTACAAGGTGCATGCAGCAGCTAGCTAGCTGCAGCGGATCGATCTCCTCACTCCTCTGTGTGTGCAAGCGATGGCCACTAATAAGATGACAATCACTTAGCTGCAGCTGCAACAGTCCGTCAGAGGAGAGCGCACTCGACATCGAACAAAAAAATTAAATAAAAAACTTGACGGGTCGGATCGGACAAGCACACGGACGCCCGCCCGTACATACAGCTTCTTCTTCATGGTCGACGAATTGAATCGATGGAAACAAGCTAGACAAGAAAAATTCTTCACTGGGTCTTCAAAATGCCGGTGTTCCGACGATGCCCGCCGCCTCTACCTCGCCGACGCAGCTGCCGGCCTTCGCCGGAACGCACTGCGCGGGCGGCACCGCGGCAGCGGCCGAGACCGGCGCCGGCACCGCCACGGGGACGGGAAGCGGCGGCGCTGGCCTGAGGGTCGCTGCAGCTGGCCTCTTGCAGGCCGGCGCCGGGGGTGGCAGGCCGAGGATGGCGCTGCCCTCGACGGGGAGGAGGGGCACGATGGGGAGGTTGTCGCAGGTGCAGACTTCGACCATGAAGCCGTCGGGGTCGTGGAAGAAGAGCTGGTCCACGAAGATGCCGCCCTCCTCCACGCGCCGCTGCACGTAGCGGACGCCCAGCTCCTTGAGCCGCCGCTGCACCGCCTCCATGCTCTCGCACTGCACCCATCCACGCAATCGCCGATCAGAATTAGATTTCGCTCAAGCAAATTATTATGCACGTACGTATCTGCAAACTGTATTCAAATTTGGTTATCTTTTTTCTTGTAAAAAAAAGAGAAGTTTTCAAGTTGATGCATGCTGTTCCACTACTGCTTTTACTGTTGTACAATCAGACAACGCACGTAGTGACCCAGACAGCTAGCGCATCAGTCCCTATCAAAACAGCTGAGCGTGAAGCTAGGGTTCTTTGTCGACTTGCGCAAGCTATGGGATAAGCAAGCACAATCGATCAATGCAAGTACATATTAGATCTACAGAATTAAGAAATGCTCCAATGATGCCCCGGTCCTGTATGTAATCGCCTGTCACTGGAAGCTATTATAATTAGGGGTTCAGCTAGCTATCATGCATGCATGTTGAGCTTATGGTAGTGACTATGCTTACTTAAATTTGAGGAGGAGTAAACCACATGCACGTGCTCAGATCCTGCCAACCACAATGATCCAGAGAGCGTAAGGAATCCTAGTATAGCCATTTCTTTATTAGTTATTCCCCGATGTCAACTCTGATGACACCGAGGCCGGCGTATCTCTGTTCATTTATTTTCTCCAAGTTGTCATCATCAGTGGCTATGAAACGTTTACTATCCTGCAGCAAGATCGGCAGGTCGATCCGGAGAAATCAGAAAACGTATCTTTATTTGCATATATATAAGTGCACGCTGGTGAGGCGTGCATATATAATAGCACGCAGTATTGCCACAGCAAAGGATATGGATCTCAGGTACGATTCTTTTTTATTTTATTTTATTCTGAAAATTCTCAGTTAGTTATGATGCTTAGTGCGGCGGCATGATGCACATGCGTACCTGGAAGGAGATGTGGTTGTCCTTGGGGTCGATCTGCGTCTTCTTCGGGGGCATGCTCTCGGGGTCCTCCGCCTGCAGGAGATGGATGCCGATGCCGTAGTTGAACAGCCTGCAGTTCGTACACATAGACCAATTGTTAGCTCGACATCAGGAATTCAGGAGCGAAGCTAGCCACCATGCATCGGAGTGCTCCAGTGCAGAGCTCGCAATGGCAATGGCGGATGCGTGCAGGCTTGCAGCAAGTAGAAGAGATCGATCAAAGGTTAGTTGATGGCCGGGACGCACCATGCGCCGTCGAAGTCAAAGGATCCCGGGCGGCGGATGGGGATGAACCCGAGGACGTTCCGGTAGAAGTGCACGGAGCTCTCGAGCGACCGGCACACGACCGAGATGTGGTTCAGCGCCGCCAGCGGGAGGCCGCCGCCCTGCACCGGCTCGACGCGCTTCGTGTTCACCATCTTCTTCTTCCGACGAGAGCTCACGCACGTTCGTCCGCAAACCACACGAGAACGGACTCTCTCGCGCGCCGCCTCTTCCCGCGCTCCGGTGGTTTTTATATGTATCGATGATCGCCGCACAGTACTCTGCGCCGCAGGCGGGAGCGTGGGCGGATGCCGGAGATCGAAGTCGTAAGGCTGTCAGCTGCGGCCTTGCTCGACGGAGATAGAGATCGCCGGCGAGATGCTGACTACTGAGACGAGGCCTGGGGACGCCGGATCGAGATGGAATGGAATGGTGTGTCAGCTAGGGAGGGAATGGAGGATGCAGCTAGCTCTGGGTGGTGTTCTGCTCCGGGGTCGCCGCGCTTATATAGAAGAGGTGGCGTCGGCCGCGGCCGGGGGGCACCGACAGGGGCAGCTCAATCGAGGTAAGCGAGCCTGCACACTGCCGCGGGCCCAGCGTCAACGAGTTTCTGCGTGCGCCCATGGCGCCGGGCCCCTTCTCACCCGCTTCGTCGCGCGGCGCACGCAGTACCGCACCGCACGTTTCCCTCGAGGTCGACGGCGACGTCGCCGAGAGGAAGACGACGCCGCGTACTACGCGTCGATTGATGAGATGGTCTCAGATTCCGGCAGCGGCGCCACGCGTACGTGCGGCCTCAGCACGAGACCTCAGCCGGTGGCCACCAACCACGGAGCGTGCTCGCCGGCTGCCGGCCGGCCGGCCGGCGCCTCGCCCGAGGCACCTGAGCGGGGGAACGCCGAACGCGAAGCGGCCGGCGGGCGATATGTGTGCCAGGCCGTGTGTTTGTGCAGCTAACGTCGCCCGTACGCGCGCCCGGCACCTTTTGGGGCTTAATCCATCCCCTAAATTAAACATGTCGCGCCGCGCGGGTCACCAGGTTCCTGATGAACTCACCCACTCTCTGGTTACTTCAGATGACAGGTTAGTCAGCTGCGACGTTTCAAGGTGGAGCACATGCATGCATGCATGCACTGGGTAGTAGCTAGTGCTGCAAGTAGTAGTACTCTAGTATAATTTAATCCGATCTTATCTTCCGACGTTTCCGCATCTGAAGCAAGCCTCAATCTGCTAGTGGTTTGAGCCAAAACTGATCTTTGTAGTTTGGTTTTTTTATTTGGGCCCACCTGGTTTGGTTGTAATCGGGCCGAGATGGCTAGTGGGCTGGTTCGGTTTGATTTCACAATTAAAGTGGGCTGGTCTGGTCCGGCCTGGTTTGCAACAGTCGCAACAAATGAAATGAGCGGCGGCGCTGATCCCATCCCATCGCCCTAATCAGCTCGTCAATAGAGGAGGAGGCGGCGGCGGCGGCGGCGGCGGCAAGGTCGGGGTCGCGGCGGCGCTGATAGGCGCGGCAAGCCGGCAGCTGCCGTTCGCTCGTGGCGCGGCTGCACGGGCTCGTGGCGCAGAACTCAGAAGGCCACCACCAGGGTGCTCGGCTGCTCGCCGTCGTCGCACCTCCGTCCGGTCGTGCATCCGCTAGGTACAGCGATCCCTTCTCCCATGGAACGATCCTCCTCCCTATCCCCATCTAGATCGATCAAAATGATTAGACAAGCATTGGAATACAAGGCTATTCTGAATACCTATGCTGCTAAATACTTGGAAGTTGGTCCTAGTGAAGAAGATTGGGTAAAAGCAGAAGCAATTTGCGAGTTTCTCAAAGCCTTTGAAGAACTTACCCTTGCTGTTTCAGCCCACGGGGAACCAACAACACATAAGTTTTTGCCCTTGGTTCTTTGCATCCTACATGCCCTGAAGGAGGACCCAGCCTTGCAAACAACTAACTTGCTTCAGGAGTTAGCAGCATCTATGTGTTCTAAGTTTGAGAAGTATTGGGACCTAGATGAAGGTAACCCTCGAAGTGAAGATATCCCCCGCAGAAAGAACAAAGAGATTGCATTTAACCTTGCACTAGTCATTGCTATCGTATTAGATCCAAGAAGGAAAGCACTTTATTTGGACTTCTTTTTTCAGAAAGTGTGCAAAAATGCAGATCAGATTGGTATGCGTGTACACTCTGCCATAGTGTGGATGAGAAGGTACTTCACACTGTATGAGCAACAACATTCAAGGACAAATAGCATAGATATGGGGACACATGCTAGTGAAGTCTCCATTGTGGGCTCACCAGCTCTCGGGAAAAGGAAGCTTGAAGCTGAGTCAGTACAAATTACAAGCGAGGGTTGCACGATCACCAAAATCCGAGATGGATATCTACCTAGAAGAAGAGTCAGAGGATAATACAAAAGGTTTTGAAGAAGTCAAATGATTTACTCAATTTGACAATATAATTTGCACATCTATCCTTTTCTTTTCTCATGATCTCTGCATACTTCTCATTGATGCTGTTGACTGTTAGTTTTGTCTGTTCAACCCAGCTTCAGACCTCATTCCGCTGTTATGCTCACAAGTCACAAGAACTCCTTTACCCCAATCATATTAACTGTTATGCTAGTCAGGTTTTTGGTGGCCAATTGCTGGCATTTAATCATGCACCTCGTTAACTTTTGAATTTGCATCAACCAGTAAGCATAATGTCAATATTAGTACCATATTCTTCTTATGATGTATCCTAAGTCATGGATGGTGTTCTGCAGGAGAGAGCCTACGACCAAAGCCAGAAATAAAAGGGAAGTACATCCTAGAGAGAGCTAGAATGCTCAAAGACGGCTGACGATCATTGCAATGTTCTTACCACTAAAAATCAAAGAAGCGCACAACTATAAAGATGTTGGGCAGCTGAGTTTACTGCCGATTAGCTAGGAAGATGACTGATTGCAGATGCTGTGATTTGTGGAATATTACTGATCCTGAATTCTCGTTAAAAAAAATTCTGGTAACTTGTTAGCAGTGCCAACGTTTGGTGAATTATTGGTGATCCGGTCATTAGTAAATGAAGAGGTTACTGCCATGTATCCTGATATTGCTTTCATGTTCGGAGCTGCTTGCAGCAGTTTAATAGCTAATCTGCTTGCTGCAGTTTAATAGCTGTTTCAATTTAATATATATGGTTCGGGTTTGGTTTGGTTTGGGTTTGGTTTGAAACAGCAAATTAGATTGGTTTGGCTCGGTTTTTGAGGCATGCAGTCTGGTGTGGTGAGGTTTGATCGGTGGGAAGATTACTAAATAATTTGTTCTGGTTATGGTCTGGTTCTCGGATCAAGCCTGATCTTTTTTTTCTTTTTCTTTTTTTGCGAGGACTGAAGCAAGCCTGATCTGGCTAGCAATTCAGATGAAACGAGCTAGATCTGGCGGGATAATAGTGGTGATAGGATCGATCTCTAGGTAGCTACTGGTATGTTTGGGCGTGAAAAATAAAGCAAAGCTGTTTCGTTTCGAAACTTGGCCGATCCATCGCATACATCCGTTGACATTCGGCGCTACCAAGCAAGAACAAAGCCACCAATAAGCGAACCCAGCATAGCTTAGCTGATAAAATTTTTCATGATGGAATTCAAATCGGTACAAGTGCTTGCATTTTTCTGTATTTATTTGAAAATTTAACTGGCATTATTATTTCAGTGGTAGGCGACGTATCCGTCAACAGCGAAGCATCTATGGTGATATTTCTCAATCTTGAAAATCAGCAGCCTAAGTACGTGATGCTTATATTGTGTTTCGGAAAAAAGCACCAATAATACAAATTACTAAGAAACAAATTAGCACCCATAGTAGATTGAGCTTTTTTGTTTCGTTACACTCATTAGTAACCTGAGCATCTTCAAGAGACTCTTTATATATTTAGGAATAGAAATTTTGGTTAAAAATTACCCTCCAACAGTTTCTTCAATTGGATATGTAAATATAGACCTTCTCTATTCTGAATTTCTCGCTCCTAACATGAAAAGCGAGAATTGCTCTTTAGACTACGGACAAGATATAGAAAAAACTGTTGAAGAGTACAAAGATATAGAAAACGATTTTTACTTAAATGGCTCTCTGAATGATAATTTAAAAGTAGATTTTAGAAAGCTCTTTCGAAACTGCTCTTAGCTCCGTGAAGCCGGGAATTAACGCTTGCAATGCAACGATCGAGACTATCGTCTAGCCGTGCCTAGCAATTAAAGTGGCCCGGCTTAAACGCACTTGACACTCCAAAGCGCCGTGACTGTACGTACGCACTCGACCCTTTCTTCACTCGTCAACAAAAACGCGTTCATCTCACGTGCATGCAGGCGCACATGGACCGTGTGAGCCTCGACGACAAGTGCCAAAACCATGTCGCCATTCGTGGCCCCGCCGGTCACGGTCGCCGTGCCGGTCGGTCGGTTCCAAGGATCGGTGGAGCTGGAGCTCGCCGCCTGACCGAGCAGATAAGGGCGCGTCCGTCCCAGATCCACGTCAGTCTCAGCTCGATCTCGCCTCGTGTCATGCCAATCCGGCAATAATCCTCGTCGGCCACACCCTGGGGTCGTGGCCGTCCACAGAATAGGAGATATGTTGTTGGTGTGTACCAGGCTAGCTACAAGCTCGGTATCTGAGTGCGTGCGTGTCAGTGGATGCTGACTACTCTCGCGTTCAGGATATGACAAAAAAACGTACAAAGACCTTGACAGGTGCGCCAGGACCGGTCACGGCCACATGTATGTGGCACGTGGCGGTGATATTGTGTTTTGCGCGCGTGTTAATTAATTATTACTTACTCGTGAGATATTTTGATGTCGATAGTAACAGCGAAGCATCTGATCGATATTTTTCTTCCATCTCAATGGTGGTAGTTAAATTGTGACGTGTGGAGTGAAGCTAGAAAGAAAAAAAAAACAACGTGTGTAGATATTCTAGGCACTGCAGCTGTCTGAAATCGTGGGACCCACATTGAATAAAATAACCAGCCTGTAGATATCCTGAGCACCGCAGCTATTTCTAGTGGAGAGGTCTCTACAGTAAAAGAATTGTTCCTAATGAATTGGGCATCGGAGCAAGTACACTCCAGCTTTCTTAAGCATCACTCGTAATAGGCATCGCATGCTGCAGTGGTGGAAGTGATGCTCCAAATCTCTCTCTCCTCTTGAGGCATCACTTTGAAAATATATTGTAGAGGGTTTCAGATTTCTTGTGGTAAAATTTATCCGTCGTGGTGGTCCAGATCTCCGACTTAGCAAATGTACTTACATTAGCAAATGTACTTACATTCAAGACTAATTACTAGCTAACAAAAGTAGCCTCCCCTGATTCACTTTCCACGCAAAATCACCTCTGCCGTAAAATTTATCCTAGATAATAAAAGAAAAATCACCTACACAAATAGAACCGCGTCCTACAAAGAACCACTTATTACATGTAGCTGGCCCACCTAATGCTACTAGTTTTTCAACGATTATTGTACCACCTCCTCCTCCAATGATCCAACAGTACGTGATACACGTTTCCATTAATGTAAAACTACCACACACACACACCCCATACGCACATGCTACGCGTATATAACTAGTAAGCACATGCATGCCGATGCAGGTCTTTCAAACTATCAATGCCTCCCTCCACGAGGCTGGAATGAGGCAGCGAAGGGGATCGACCTCGATGTGATGGATCGGAGCGCGCGCACACGCACATCCCCGTTGCTCTACTGAGAGTCGCACACATAGCGGGCCAGGACTTATCACGTGTATCCGCGTCGACGTCGGAATGGAAATCATGTCAACGTCTCGATGGGCCAGCCAACGAGGCCGAGGCGGCGAGGCCCAACCGTCCTCATTTTCATTTGCAACGTGCGAGAGAGAGAGACGGATGATGATAGGTGTGCGAGGCATAATAATGTCCTGCAGTGGGACTTGGATCCATCTTGATCATGACGCCAACAGGACCTATGTTAAAGAGAGCATATATTTATCTTCAGAACATCACCGTGTTTCATAGTACTTAGTTATTTTAAGTAAATGTAGATATATAACTTTTACTACGTACCAAGATATACGTTTATATCTGGATGGCTAGCAAAAACTCACTGAGGTAGAGTATATCCAAGTTGGTCCATCTCATGTATCCGTTATCCAATAAGTAAAGCCCAGGTGCTAGCCAGCTAGTAGGGATCGAATGTGGGTTTCGAATAAACATATGCGCACGCAAGCTGGGGTCTATCTTTGAACAGCATATATATGAGTACTATATGAGTTGAACACGTACGTACAAGTGGTCATGTTCTTGGCTGCATGACTTGCACTTACCAAGATTGCGGTATTCGTTCTCTGTTCTTTGCAACTTGACGTTCATGAAATAAACTAAGTTGAAACAAGTTAGCATTATTCTATACTAGCTAGGGAATTTAAAGCAAGCTGTGTACGAATATGTTAACTAATAGCTCCACAGGCTGCAAACTCGGATGCGTTTGACAACGCTAAATCCAGGAACGAAACTAATTACACCAATTTTGACGGTGGGCATCTTGCACATGGTTCTCGTCGATCGCCCCAGAGATTAGCCACCATCCAACCACCACCTTTTTTTAAAAAAAAAACTTTGTTCTTATTGTTTGGATGCATGCCGAAATATAAATACTAGGTGCCACACACACTGATTCACGAGCATCGGTTCAGCTCATCCCTTTAATTTCAGAGCCGGAGGACGTAGTGCGAAGTGGAGTACTCGAGACTTGCATCGTCATGCATCATATCTAACCCCTGTTCCCGACGTGTAATAAGTCGATATGATGGCTAACAGATCAGACAAGCACATCACGAATAAGTGGATGAGCCATCGTCTTAGTTTATCCCCGGCTGCTCTGTTAATTAGCAGTATAGTAGGGCCCTAGAAACAAATTAACCAGATCAAGTTTGGGCTCAGAATGATGATGAAGGTTTGACGGTTCCTCCGAGCTATCATTATGCATAAAAATAAAACAAGTACCGGGAGTAATCATGGGAGAAGTTGGCAGACAGCAACTACTCGTTTCACTCGGATTGGATCCAAGTACTCCCTCCATTCTAAATAATAGATTATTTTAAATTTTTTAGATATATAAATTTTTTAGACATATTATTTATCTAAGTGCATAGAAAATATTACGTATTTAGGAAAGTCAAAATGCATAGTGGTTTGGTGTGGAGTTTCTATGTACTTACTAGCAAATATGTCTATGCGTTGCTACGGCTGAAGATTAATTGATATATTATTGTTTGTTACGTGTTTTAGAAACAATAAAAATAGAGATAGAGATGTATGTATTATATATATAATTATATATTTATATACACGCTGTTACAAGCATGTAGCACTCGAGGTGGGCAGGCAGGGAGGAGCTATAATTATCAACACAGACCTCGCATGCTGCACTGATGCGCGTCCAGCTACATACATTACACCGGCACCTGAAAATGCAATTAGCTAATTGCTAGTCGTCGTTAACGTTCACATGATCTCATGATGGGCAGGCAGCAGAGCGCGGGCAGCCACCGTGCCCGATCCGTTTGACACACAGCGCCACGTCCTCTGCACGCGCCCCTTGCTGTCCAGCCCTGTCCTTTGAGCTGGCCCCAGCTCCACTCCTCCACCGGCCAGCCATGCCGCGGCGCCGGATGATGAGCTACATCGCGGCGGCGTCGCCACGGGATCTGTCAGATCTAGATATACGGGACTGCGCATATGACCTACATCTTAAAGGATACGGGATGAAGCACGATCCACATCCTACACCAGTTGTAACTACTCGTAGCGTAGTAGAACTACTTGTACATTAGTAAAACTAGTCGGAGACAGTAGAAAACTATCCGAAAACCACTCGGGTAGGACTCTAGGGCTCGTATCCGACTAGAACTTCCATGTAACCCTGTCTTCCCAGACTATATAAGGGCGGATAGGGACCCTCCTCAAGCAGGAGCATGAGGGGCAACTTGTGCCTCATGCAACAGATCACCCATCAGATCACCCGATCACCACCTAAGGCAATACAAACCACACATGACGTAGGGTATTACGCTTTCGGCGGCCGGAACCTGTCTAAACTTTGTGTTCCTTGCACCTTTGAGTTTCTGATCTCGGCGACACCCTACCTACAAACTCACCACCTCGGGGTATCCCACGGTGGGCGTGGCGGTAAAACACCGACAGCTGGCGCGCCAAGTAGGGGTGTTCATCGAGCATCCACCAGAGAACTCAATGGCATCTCTCAGCTTCACCAGCACCGTGCTCGATGAGGGCGCAACTTTCATCTTCGGAATCTGGATCTGCGTCGCCAACAGCTTGGGTGGCTTCAACAACCACCTAGTCGACTCCAGGAAGCCGGAGGACTCTACACCAACTCAACATAGCGACAAAGACGAGTTCATCGACAACCTCGACGAGTTGCTGCTCCTCGATCGTAGTCCGGCAGATCAAAAAGATGTCCGTTTTCGACGCGACTTCCACTCGTGCTTCACCAAGACTACTCGGATCGGATTCAAACCGATCTGAGGAGGCTACACAATCCAAGTCCCTCTCCGACTTGGAGGAGGACTTAGATCATCTTCTCAAGATCCAAGATGAGGGAGCCACCACTTGTGGGGGGCGGGACGTTTTCGACAACTACTCAAACTCAAATGAAGAGTACCCATTAACTACAAGTTGGAGCCGAGGAGGACTCGAGGACGAGGGAGCCACCGCTCGTCGGGAGGCCCCAGTTCTCGACAACCACTTGCAACCCAATGATTACCTCGAATCATTTTCGGATAATCATCTGGGTTTAACCTTAACATCTACGCCGCAAGGCCGTTTCGTGTACTGGAAGGGTCTAGAGCCCTCTGAGTTACTCAAATACGACTCACGCCTTATGGCAGAATCCAGCCTTCGGCGTATCAACCCCAGGGAGCCAGAAGATTTTGACTACTCTGCTCAACTTAAGCCCGCGTCACAACATCAACGTGCTGCAGCGACGACCCCAACTACTCGACTCGCGCCGCAGTTACGACTGCTTCGACAAATCGGCTGCGCCAACGACAACTTCAACTACTCGTCTCGACTAGAAATGGGAACGAGCCTTAAACTACTCGGCGACTAGATCCGCACGGTCCAACTAGTTGGAATCAGCTCCGACTAGTCGGTTTCGTCGACAAATTGCCCACGGATCAAAGCTACGCTTCGCTGCCTACTTTTTACGCAACCCACACTCTCTCCATCGGCAAACTCGAAACCCCCAAACCATGTCTAGATTGGTTTGAGGCGGTTCAACCCAGGACCCTCTCCGCATTGGAAAAGGGTTTGGATCATCTACCACCACTCGAAGAAGGAGAAGGCACCACGCGTTGGGGGGCTGCTGTTTCCGACAACTACTCGGATTCAACTGCTCATATGACCCGGAGTCTGGTAAGGGGATCAGATTGGTCGGGCAGGTTTGGGCATCGCAAGCACATGAAACCCTCTAGGTTTCTCAAATCAAGCCCGGCGAACTCCCTTTTCAAGAAGGTAGACCTATCCCTCCTTCCGACGATGAAGATGAGGGCCAAGTGGCGCGGAGTGCCAAACGCTTTGCGCCCAATCGAGAAGTTTTCATGATTCACGCCGATGAGTACTGTGAATGCCTTGAGCGGGTCCAGCTAGACGACTACGACGACTACCTCCTTGATCCACTCGACGAAGACGTGGACACAACAATGGGTAGTGAATTCCTAGACAACATCAAGGTAGAAGACGCAGATTACATCCAGAAGGAACGTTGTAGGCTCATCAAAGCGAAGCGCGCCAAACGCAGGCACCGTGCGGTCGAGACGAACCAGCAGGGGAGCGGCAACCATTGCTAGGCATTCTCCACGGGCGACATTCGAGACAACGCTGGCCGGGACGTTCGCAATGTCATCATTGCTAGGCAGCAGGATCGCGAAGAAGTGGAAGCCTACAGCCACACCCACTATCATCACCCTCTCGACTACCTGGAGACAACTCGAAAGCGCAAGCCAGAAGCGGGGGGAATAATCCACCCGTAGAAGGAAGACTCTCAGTTCGAAGGAACGATTCGAGGAAGCCCTCCACGGCAATGCCCGTGGCACCCGAAGAGCAAGCATTCCGCGTTTGAATGTCAAACCCTTCAGAGAACCCTAGGAGCTCCACCAAAACTCCGGAGAAAGGCGACTGGACTACTCGAATAATGCTTATACATAAATTGAGTACCCAATTTAAGGAGATTTTCTGAGGGTCTTTTAGGTGTTTCGTTTGTTTAAACCATTGTTTTGGGACTATATCTCGAAATAAGGGGTTCCGTACACCTAAAAGCACCCCTTTTTACCACTTAGTCAGGGTCGACATTTATGTTTATTACTCGGGTTAATCATGACTCACTCGCTAAACTTGGTGAACCCTGTCACAGCCGAGCCATGCGGCTGCCAAAAGTGGTCGCCTCGTTTGGCAATGACTAGTGGAACCCGTTAATTAGTCAAATAAAGCACTTACATGATTATCTATCAAATACAACCAGTAACTCTTAGATTACTAGTTCCCGACTAGTTTTTTATGTTACAGAAGGGGCCTTACTCCCATACTTCCACTAACACTCCGTTTACTAGTTTTCGACTAGTATCTCGTGTAGTTTACTGAAGGGACCTTGCTCCCGTACAACCTCACCAATGGTCTCAGTGGAATTCAATTTCTCGACCAGAAGCAGCCTGAAGCACCCGTACCACCCGCGTGGATGTCAACCGTGCAATCGACGACTTGATCGACAACCCGGAACCCCTCGAACCAAATTCGCCTCGCTCCGAGGGCCTTTACCGCAAGTTCTTCTCTTAGTCGGAGGAGGATTTGTATCGTCTACTACAAGTCGGAGGAGGATTTGGATCGTCTACCACAAGTCGGAGGAGGATTTGGATCGTCTACCACAAGTCGGAGGAGGACTAGCCGCCATCCATCGCAAGGGCTCCCGTCTCCGCTGACTACTCGGACTTCATCAATGACGCACCACCCTTATCAAAGGGCCACCACGGCCTGAGGTCGCCTCCAACTTGGTTGGGCGAGCCCGGCCATCGGAAGGGCACCGAGTCCTCCAAGCTACCTGGCTCAGCCCACTTTTCTGCACCATCAACCCCGACAACCTGTCGGGCCTAGAACCGTTCCAGGAAGGCAGGATCCTCGATTCCTCGACGACTACTTCGCCCTCGCGAGGGCACTCGGCGACCCGCCGACAACTACTTTGACTACACAACTAGTCAAGAGCAAGACTCACTCCACCAGTGACTAGTTGGAATTGATTTCGACTAGTCTGATCTCATCAACAAAACAGCGCGGCTCCATCAACGAGCGATACGGCTTTGTCGGCAATCACCCACGAATCAAGATCGACAACTATCCATGCTCGTCTGGTTTCTACACTCGGGGGCTGGGCGCAACAAGGCGGCTGCCCACGTGAAGACCGAGACCCGATTCAAGAAGGTTTTACGAAGATCTTTAGGGAACTTATTTTCCCATTGTCCTGAGTTTTATCTCGACACAAGGGGGTTTTTTCAAAGAATTTGTTCAACCACTCGGTCAGGGAATCAAGGAGTTTACCCAAAATAGGGCTTGTTCGTTCATCCATATTTCAGCACCGTACGAACTGTCTTGGCCCGCCGAAGGAATTCCTTCGGGTTAACCGAGACATCTTCGCATGACAACATTCGACTTGTCTTAGCCAGCCCAAGGTACTGATAACCCCACGTGAAGGACCTCGTCATCAGTTCCTTCGGGCCAACTGTAACGTTTTCACAAGTCACCATGTGAATTCTCATGGTCCGCCTGTCAGATCCGGGCACACGGGACTGTCCACATGGCACATTTCTCCAAGGATACGGGATGAGACATGGCCCACGCCCCACGTCCATTGTAACTACTCGTAATGCAGTAAGATTACTCGTACAGCAGTTAGACTAGTCGGAGTCGGATAGAGACTACCCGAGAAGTAGTCGGGTAGGACTTCTAGGCTTGTACCCGACTAGAACTTCCATGTAAACCTGTCCCCCCGGACTATATAAGGGCGGACAGGCACCCCCTCGGGGCAACCATAATCAAAGGCAATACAAACCACACATGACGTAGGATATTACGCACTCACGGCACGAACCTGTTTAAACCCTGCGTTCCTTTGCACCTTCGAGTTCCAGATCTCGGCGGCACCCTACCTACAAACTCACCACCTCGGGGGTATCCCTCAGTGGGCGTGTCGGTAAAACACCGACAGCTGGCGCGCCAAGATCCACCGGAGAACTCGATGGCATCGTTCAACTTCACCAGCTATGTGCTCGACAAGGGCACGACCTTCATCTTCGGCTCCTGGATCTGCGTCGCTGACGGTTTGGGTGGCTTCAACAGCCACCTGGCCAACTAAAGGAGCTGGAGGCTTCTTCGTCAACTCCATGCAGCAATCTAGACGACTTCATCGACAATCTCGACGACACGTTGTTTCCCGATCTGGCCCAGCATATCGAAAAGATGTCCTTTTTCAACTCGACTTCCACTCGTGCCGCACCAGATCAACTCGGATCGGATCCAAACCGATCTGACAACACCTCACGATCCAAGTCCCTCTCCGACTTGGAGGAGGATTTGGATTTGCCACTCCAAATCAAGGACGTGGGCGCCACCGCTGGACGGGAGGCCCCCATTTTCGACATCTACTTGGACTCTGATGAAGAGTACTCCACGCGCGGTACTACATCTCTAAACTGGATCCGAAAAGGACTCAGAGACGAGGGAGCCACCACCCGTCGGGCGGCTCCCGCCCTCGGAAACCACTCGCAACCCGACGGCCAACCGAAACCTTTTCGGGTAGCTTTCTGGGTTTAACCATCACATCAACGCCGCAAGGACGTTTAGTGTACTGGAAGGGCTTTGAGCCCTCCGAACTACTCGATTATGAATCTCGCATTGTGGCCTTCACACAGGAACTACCCTTCCAAGAGGGTAGACCTCTTTCTCCTATCATGGAAGAAGGAGAGAGTAGCACAGAGCCACTCGAACGCAGCCTCAGGGCTAACCACTCGCCGGATCGACAAGTCTTCATGGCTTCCCTTCGCAATGCAGAAGAAGACGAGCTGGGCACCCAGTGCGACAACGAACAACTCGCAGACATCTCAGCCAACGAGCCCACAACAAACGCTCCTCAAGATGAAGACGAGGCGCAATGGAGGATCCGGCGGGCAAAGAATGCCAAGCGCGCTCAACGCAGGCGCAACGCGCAGAACCGCGCCCGCGAACCACGAGATCTCAACAACGCCTTCGCAGCAGTCGCGGATCGCGAGTACCGTACGCCGATTAGCGCCATCGCAGAAGCAGCACTCTTAGCCCAACAACTCCCATCTAATCCTCATATTCAAAGGTTGCAGTACTTGACCTAGCGCGCGCTCGTACAACTCAATGGGCAACATCCAGTGTCTTCCACTCGGATTCAGTCGCACCCCTGGAGAAGGCTACGGGAGTCGGAGGAACGACAATCGCCAGCACAATGAGGGTCACTCGTCCGCGCGCGGCAAAATTGAACAAGAAATACAACAACCCCTCGAAACCAGCGTGGGGCAAGACCCCATAGTCAAAAACAAGTCGAGGCCAACCTCCATGATGCTTCCACAGTCGACCTCAGGCAGAAAATCAATGAGGGCCGCGACGCGCGGCTTGTTATTGAAGCGAGGAAAAGGGACCGCCCCGGCAAGTACCATGACGACGACGATAGCGACCGTTTCCCCGCCTTCACCACTAGCATCACCGACAAGTCCTACCCCAAGGACTTGAAACCAGTTGGAATCCCCAAATATGACGGTAATCAGGACCCACGTCCGTGGCTTCGTTGCTACTCCATCGCCATTAAAGTTTTAGGGGGATCCAACTCTACAAAAGCACTCTACTTCCCGGTGGCTCTGGAGCCTGCACCCCTCACGTGGCTTGAAAGCCTCAAGCCAAACTCCATCGACTCGTGGGAGGACCTCAAGTGAGCTTTCATCGACAACGTCCAAGCATCCATGATTAGGGCAGGCAGTCGCCACGACTTGTCCCAGGTGAAGCAGGAGATGAACGAGACCCTGAGGTCTTACACACGGCGTTTCTTTGAGACGCGCGCCACCATCGCCAATATCACGGACGAGAACGTCATCCGTTGCTTCCAACACGGCCTTTTCTCGAAGAACACGTACCACAACTTCGGGCGCAACCGCCCGACTACTGCCGTGGAGCTGCGTGACATGATGGCAAGATGGGCTGACCAGAAGGATGAGGAAAACGACCGCTTCCCCAAGCGCAACCATGACAAACAAGGCAACGACAATGGCCACTTCGACAGAAGCTAGCTGAACCACTCGGCGAACCCCCGAAAGCGCAAGCCAGACCATGAAGTCGAGGCTGTCGTGCGAAACCCGCGCGGCAAGAAGTCGGGGAACAACCACTCGGACTACGAGCAAGTCTTGCATAAACAATGCCCGATACACCCGAAGTCGCGGCACACGCTCTTCGAGTGCGTCACCATCCGAAAATCACTCAACGCTCCTCCCCTCCCCCAAGCAGAAAAGCGAAAGGACAAGAAGGACAACGAAGAAGGAGGTGACAAGTCAGAGCCTCAAGATTTCCAAGATCCGAAAAACATCATCAACGTCATCTTCGGCGGAGACGGCGGATTCCTGAAAGGATATTGGTGATGCCTAGAGGGGGAGTGAATAGGCGTACCTGAAAAACCTGAAAAATTCTTCGCAGAAATTAAATGTGTCGGAACTTACGACAATGTGTAGGAACTTCCGACGAAACTCAAGTTCTCATACGAAATTCAAAATTAAATTTGAAACTGCAGAACCTGGCTGAATCAAAAGTTGCACAATGATGCTAGGAGACTTTTGCAGGTGATCTTTGCAAGCACAGCAACTCGAGTACGTAGTTCGGCACAAAACAAACTCTAGGTCAATGAGAACTAAATAAATGCAATAACCACAAGACAGAAGGGATTTGTTCCTGAAGTTCACTTCCACTAAGGAAGCTACGTCTCCGTTGAGAAGCTCACAAAGAGGTGGGTCTTCCACTAACCCTTTACCTCACTCAATCAATCACAAAGGAGGATTGAGTCACTTACTATGAAATCCACAAAGGATAGGATAATACAAACTTCCCGGGGTGCACACACACACGAGAGGACGCTCCACGGGCGACACCAAACCATCTATAAGCAAACTTCAAGAGTAACAAACGTGAATCAATGGATGAAGATGCTTCAAGTACTCTTGAGATGAACTTGGTTGCCCTCACACTCAAATGGTTAAGTCTCACACCTCAATCTTGCTCTCACCCAAGCCCTAGCTCAAATCAACTAAAGGAATAGCTCAATGAGGAATTGGGAAGGAGTAGTAAATGCTCTTGGAGGTGTTTGTCTCGGGTTAGGTCAGCAGCAAGTGAAGAGGGGGCTGAGTGGGTATAAATACCCAAGCCCCAAAAACTAGCCGTTAGTGCACTGGTTAGGTGATTGTCGGAACTTCCGACACAGGGTCGGAACTTCCGATAATTTTAGAATAGCTGGCCGAGGACCCCTTCTTCCGACAAGTGTCAGAACTTCTGACATAGGGTCGGAACTTCCAACACACACTGAAACAGACAGAAAACTAGGTCCTCAAGTGTGTGATTTTGTGTCTCTTCTTTATGGTTAGCATCTCAAATAATCACTTTGACACCTTCATGCTATCTATTCACATCCCTCTTAATAGTACGGTGTTTTCTAAACTCAAATTCAAAATATATAATAGGTAAGGATCTTCTTTTAAGACCAACACCATCCTTAAAGCAAATTTGATGTCTTTTCTTGTCTTTTAAATTTCGCTGAATTTTAACCTGTCCAAAACTCGATAAACTCATTAGCTCCTTAATTTTGTATGTTATCAACACCAAAACCCAATTAGGGAGCCAAATGCACTTTCAATTCCCCTCCAAGCGCGCGCAGAAGCTAACCCTGTGCGAAATACTCTCTGTGGAGTCGGCCACGACAAGGCCTCTGAGATACAGCGAGGTCCCGATCTCCTTTTCCAGGGAGGATCAATGTACCAGCTTCTCCGAGCCGGGAAAATTCCCGCTTGTCTTAGACCCTGTCGTGGTCGGCTCATAGCTCACCCGAGTACTCATTGACGGCGGAAGTGGCCTCAACCTGCTCTTCGCGAGTACTCTCAAGAAGATAGGACTGGACATCTCAAAGATGCCCACTCCCAGCAAAGCTCCTTTCTACGGCATCGTCCCGGGCAATGCGGCTACACCACTTGGATCAGTGGTCCTGCCAGTCACCTTTGGGACAAAAGACAACTATCGCACCGAGTACATCAAGTTCGAGGTGGAGGATTTCAACTCATCGTACCATGCCATCCTTGGTAGGCCGGCATTAGCCAAATTTATGGCCGTGCCCCACTACGTCTACGTGCTACTCAAGATGCCAGGCAAGACAGGCATACTCACACTTCGTGGCAACCTGAAGAACTCGTAGTACTGCGACCAGGAGGCGATCAAGTACACCACGACTTCATGAGTGTCAAAGCCATCTCTAGAAGTACTCGTGACCGCGATGAAGCTGACCAACACAGAGATGGAGATCGTCAACCAGCGGCCAAGCCAGTCGAGGGTTAAACTAACCCCTGCGACGTCGGTATCAAGACCATCCAGCTGCAAAAAGGCGACCCATTCAAGACTGCTCTGATTGGAGGTGGCTTAGGCGACAAATAGGAAAGCGCGCTCGTCAGCTTCCTTACGGCCAACTATGACATATTCGTGTGGAAACCAGCGGATATGCCAAGGGTGCCCAAGGAGTGGATCGAGCACTGCCTAAAAGTTGACCCTAAAGCCACTCTGAAGAAGCAACGATTGCGTCGTTTCGCCCCCGACAAGAGGGGGGCCATCAAGAAGGAGTTAGCAAAACTACTCGCGGCTGGTTTTATTAAAGAAGTATACCACCCCAAGTGGTTAGCTAACCCTGTACTTGTACTGGAAAAGAATAATAATGAATGGAGGATGTGTGTGGATTATACCGATCTCAACAAACACTGCCCGAAGGACCCGTTCGCGGAGGAAGACCAGATCAAAACGGCGTTCATCACCCCCTTTGGAGCATATGCTTATACTATAATGTCTTTCGGGTTGAAGAACGCATGAGCCACTTATCAACGGGCCATCCAATTGTGCCTTGCGGATCAACTACACCGCAACGTTGAAGCTTACATGGATGATGTGATCAACAAGACCAGATCCCACGACGAGTTCATCACTGATCTCGAGGAGACTTTCAACAGTTTGCGACGGTTTTGATGGAAGCTCAACCCGACAAAGTCCGTCTTTGGCATGCCTCAAGGCAAACTACTCGGGTTCATTGTCAGTCACCGCGGGATCGAAGCAAATCCAGAGAAGATCAACGCCATCACAGCCATGGACGCTCCAAGGACGTCCAGAAGCTCACCGGCTGCATGGCAGCTTTGAACTGATTCATCTCCCGACTTGGAGAAAGGGGACTACCCTTCTTCAAGTTGCTCAAGCACCACGAAAAGTTCAAGTGGACTGCGGAGGTAAACCAGGCGCTTCAAGACCTCAAGCATCATTTGCAGTCGCCACCCATCCTGACGCTCTCCAACCAGGCGAGAACTTGCTGCTTTACATCGCTGCGACTACTCATGTCGTTAGCATGGCAATCGTGGTGGAACGACAGGAAGAAGGCCACGCCTTTGGGGTGCAGCGACCAGTTTAGTTCATCAGTGAAGTCCTTTCCGAATCTAAGGTTCGTTACCCGACAATTCAAAAAATTCTTTACGGTATCCTCATCACCTCCAGGAAACTTCGCCACTACTTCGCCACTATCAGTATCCCTCGGTGGGCGTGGCGGTAAAACACCGACACCGCCCAAGGAATCAACTGAAGCTACCGGCAAGATTTATTTCTCCCTTGCTAACTGACTTCCAGTCACCTTCACATACCTCCAGTACTACACCGTGTACTGTTTCAATGTTGGTACTACGTCGAATTTACTGCATGGGTCTTGCTCCTATACTCCCAGTACTACTCCGTCTAGTGGTTCGTCGAGTTTACTGCATGGGCCTTGCTCGCATACTCCCAGTACTACTCCGTCTACTGGTTCACGACCGGTACTACGTCGAGTTTACTGCATGGGCCTTGCTCCCATACTTCCAGTACTACTCCGTCTACTGGTTCACGACTGGTACTACGTCGAGTTTACTACATGGACCTTGCTCCCATACTTCCAGTACAACTTTGTTCTACTGTTTTACAACCGGTATTACGCGCAAGTTTTCTGAAGGGGCCTCGCTCCCGTACTTCCAGTAACAGATTACTAATTTCCGACTAGTATTCTATGTTACTGAAGGGGATTTGCTCCCATACTTCCAGTAACGCTCAGATTACTAGTTTTCAACTAGTATTCTATGTTATTGAAGGGGATTTACTCCCATACTTCCAGTAACGCTCAGATTACTAGTTTTCGACTAGTATCCTATGTTACTGAAGGGGCCTCGCTCGCATACTTCCAGTACTACTCCGTTTACTAGTTTTCGACTAGTTATACATGGAGTTTACTGCAAGGGTATTCCTCCCAACACGGTCTCATGTATATCAGTTACAATATACTTTTATGTTTACCTTGAAGGGGACCTGACCTGGACCATGGTGCTGGGCGAGTCGGATTCGACTCCGACTAGTTGACTTCATCAACAACCGCTTCAGCTTGCGTTGCCTGCTACGTCGACTACTCATAACGACTCCTGCTCGCGTTGTCGGCACACTGATCGCTTGACTGCAATTAGTCGGATTCGACACCGACTAGTTGGGTTCATCAACAACCGTCGGCGACTACTTCATTTCATGAAGAATGCACGGCGATACGCTGGCGACTAATTCGACTACTGGTTTTTGCCTACAAGACTAGCCGAAGATGACTATGATTGGCGACGCATTGGCGACTACTTTGACTACTCATTTCGCCTACAAGACTAGTCGGAGATGACTATGCTTGACGACGCGCTCGTGACTATTTCAACTACTCGTCTCGCCTACAAGACTAGTCGGAATCAACTCCGACTAGTCGGCTTCATCGACAGTTCAAGATTCAGCAGCAACTTGGCCAATGCCTAGGCTCGGGGGCTGGTGCCACCGACTACTAGGCATATACCATCTAGCTCCGAGGCTTGGGGACTGGATACAACACGGCTCTCAGCAACATGGTTTGATTTGAGCGGTAATTTAGGGTGCTTTTGGTGAAGTTACTTGTTTAACCATTTTTTCAAGGAATTCATCCCCAAACAAGCGGTTTTCGAATTTCTGAACCAATTTTCCCATCTTAACCATCAAATCTTTATCGTCATATATTGCATACCACGATTCTTTAGATCCTTTGTTCAAAACCTTGAGGCTTTGCATTTAAGGCTCGGGGGCTGCAGGGACACGTGTCATCAGCGACTTATTTTTCAAATCTTTTGGAAGATAAGGACAAAAGACTCAAGACTAAATTGACCCTTAGCCTAATTTTACGAGTCAACCTAAGCCTCGGAGGCTATTCTATATGGAGTGCGAGTTCAATCGCACCCCATATAAAAAAAAGACACGACAACTACTCAGGGCATGAGCACCTCACAGCCTCGATGCAGTCAAGGAAGTACTCGGAAGACACCTTCAAGATGAAGTTCGTGTCGGTGTTTTACCGCCACGCCCACCGAGCGATACCCCCGAGGTGGTGAGTTTGTAGGTAGGGTGTCGTCGAGATCAGGAACTCGAAGGTACAAGGAACACAAAGTTTAGACAAGTTAGGGCCGCCGAGAGCGTAATACCCTACGTCCTGTGTGGTTTGTATTGCCTTAGGTGATGATCGGGTGATCTCCTGTTTGGAGGGGGTCCCTGTCCGCCCTTATATAGTCTGGGGGGACAGAGTTACATGGATGTCCTAGTCGGATACAAGCCCAAGAGTCCTACTTTTCGGGTAGTTTCCTACTGTCTCCGACTAGTTTTACTACTATATGAGTAGTTCTACTACGCTACGAGTAGTTACAACTGGTGTAGGGCGTGAGCCATGTCCCACCCCTTATCCTGCAAGATGTAGACCATGTGCGCAGTTCCTTGGGCTCGGGTCTGACAGTTCGGGAGAACTCGAAAACGCCTTCAGAAGTACTCGGAAGCCTGCAGTACTCGACTATGAAGAGCTCGGGGGCTTGTCAGACCCGGGCCTACGGAACTGCGCATATGGCCTACATCTTACAGGATAAGGGGTGGGGCATGGCCCACGCCCTACACTAGTTGTAACTACTCGTAGCGTAGTAGAACTACTCGTACAATAGTAAAACTAGTTGGATAAAGTAGGAAACTACACGAAAACCACTTGGGTAGGACTCTAGGGCTCGTATCCGGCTAGGACTTCCATGTAACCCTATCCCCCAAGGGCGGACAGGGACCCTCCTCAAGCAGGAGCATGAGGGACAACTCGTACCTCATGCAACAGATCACCCGATCACCACCTAAGGCAATACAAACCACATAGGATGTAGGGTATTACGATCTCGGCGGCCCGAATCTGTCTAAACTTTGTGTTCCTGTACCTTCGAGTTTCTGATCTCGGCAAGATCCTACCTACAAACTCACCACCTCGGAGGTATCTCTCGGTGGGCGTGGCGGTAAAACACCGACAGGACCTACCAGTACAACAAGTATATTGCTACACGCCAGCGGCCTTACAGGTAGGTGGCGGAGAGGGAGGGAGGAGAGAGAACAAGATGGTTGTTTCGCGAGATAACCGCCTCATAGGCTAAAATTAGGACTATGAGACTACTTTCTCAACATTGTATGGGTTGTTGTTACCATAAACTCACAATATTTCCATTTTCTATGTATAAATTATGGAATTATGTACTATGAGACAATTTATAAGAAAATTTATTATATATATTGTCTGTTATATTATTTTAAGATGACGTGGCAATACATAGGACCATCTATTATACTAGATTAATATCCTTGCTGTTAGCACCAGCAGTATATGACTGAGTTTGAAGCCACTTGTCGTTTTCCCCTACATGTGCATGCACACCGTGGATCATCATCGGAGAGAGCCGCGGCCTACCGGCCCGGCCGGCGAGTGGAGGAATCTCTCTCTTTGCCAGCGCCGCGCGCGTGGGCCGCAAAATCCAGTTGGGTCGACACGCGGAAACCCACGGGCCCAAACGTGACGCTGCTGCTTCTTGCCCGTGCTGCTGGGCCCAGCAGAGAAAAGAAGGACGGCGCGACGCGCGAGGTCGCTGGGCCGGCCCACGCCGCTTCCGCTCTCTGTGGATTTACCCGTTCCTTCCCCAACCAACCCGCCGCAACGCCGAGAAGACACGAGACGAGAGAGAGGGGAAGAGGTGCTCCACCGCAGGAAGGAAACCCAATCCACCCATCGATCCGGTTGCGGCGGCGGCGCGGCGTGGTAGCTACTAGCGACTATGGTGGTGGAGGAGATCACCGAGGGCGTGAAGAACATCAGCGTCGCCGGGGACGCGGCGGCGTCAGGCGGCGCCGCCGGCGGAGAGGGGCAGAAGAGGGGCGGCGGCAGCAGCAACCGCATCCAGGTGTCCAACACCAAGAAGCCCCTCTTCTTCTACGTCAACCTCGCCAAGGTACGTCGCCGGCGTCCTTGCCCTAGGCGCCTCCTTCCGTGATCTTCCTTCCCCCCGATTCGTGAGTCCTGATTGCTTTGGTTGGTTGGTTGGGTCTTTACAGAGGTATATGCAGCAGCACGGCGATGTTGAGCTCTCCGCGCTCGGAATGGGTGAGCCTCTATGTCAATCCTTCTGATTTTTGATTTATTGATGGAGTAATTTCGGCATGGTTGCTCGTTGTTCATGTCACGATGCTAGGTTTAGATTTTTTTCACCTTGAGATGAACGCTTCTTCCATGCGAATTTGGTCTATTTCTGACATAATATGATGCGCAAGATGCAAGAATCCGTTGTGTAGTTGGTGTCTTCTGAATGTTAGATCTGTATGGATTATTGCTAAACCCTAACGTCTCTTATATGGCATTTGGTGTTTCTAGTCGGCACTTATCTTGTATTACTAATAGATAATATGCCAGACCACAGCTTGAATCCAGTGCTGCGACTTAAACCTGATTTATCGGCCAAGTGATATATGCTCTTGGTGTTACATGGCTCGCATCTTATGGTGTAATCACATAGAGAGCCACACATTTTATACTATCTGATAGACATTTCCACTTGGGGTTTGGCAAATAACTGCTTAGGGGATTTCGGAATTTGTTTGTAAGGATTTGATTTTAAATCACACTCATCCAAATTGGTCAATAGAGATGCAGAAAAAGAAAACATAATCATCCATCACAAAACCCTAGTGGTGTTTCTCTGATACATTTGCTTACACTTTACATGGAGTTGTTTACTACTTGTGTGCTTAGATAATTTCTGGTTGCCCCGTAGTCTATCAGTTCATTTTGCTAGTGGTATTTTGATGTTTTTGTTGTTGCTATATGATGTAGACCTAATCCATTGCCATTTGTTACATGATTTATTTGCATCAGTGTACTGTTTCAGGCAAAGCTAACCAAGTTGATTGTTCTGTTTCCAGCCATAGCGACAGTTGTGACTGTGGCGGAGATTCTGAAAAACAACGGGTTTGCTGTTGAAAAGAGTATGAACTTTATCTCCAACCTGCCTGTGTGGACATTCACATGATTCATTGTTCTGCGCTCTGAATTTTCCCTCTGTGTTTTGTTGTCCATAGAGATTAGAACATCTACTGTGGAAATAAACGATGAATCGAGAGGGCGCCCATTCCAAAAGGCCAAGGTCAGAAAATTTTATGATATATCCTTGCTCCAGTGCTAGTGTGAACTATTTGTTACATTTGCCAATTTGTTCATTCCATCTTTAACTGTATATGATTCTTACTGTTCTGAAAATTGAACTGACATTGACCTTATTCCCTCAGATTGAGATAGTGTTGGGAAAGAGCGAGAAATTTGACGAGCTGATGGCCGCTGCCGCGGAAGAGAGGGGAGAAGTGGAAGATGGTGAAGAGCAGGCTTAATAAAGAGCTCTAGCGACAAGCATCTGTTGTTGTGCTCTGTTAGTGTTTAATACCGCGTGCATTAGAGATGGCACGCTTTCTTGTTTGACTGCATTCCCATGGGAGTGCCAGCGAGCTCATCGACTGATGTATGATGATTTCCTCACATTTTGGACAGCCAGTTTATTTCTTTGGCTTTGTTTGTGTTGCTAGTTGAATGTTCTTGAAAAGGTCTGCTCTCTTATAAAAAAAAAAGTCTGGTGATGCTCTGCTTTCAGAAGCCTGGTGCGGATGCAAATTTTCATCTTAATTTGAAGTCTTAAGCTATATAGCACATTAGCTTTCCTTGACCAAACGTATGCAAAGAATGCAAATACGACAAGATATGCATGTCTCTGTAACAGTTGGTTTAAGCTTGCCAGATGAAATAATCCCAGTTTAAAATGCAAAAATCTCACATGATGTAGTTCAACCTGTCACATTGTAAGAAGGCTTTGGTTCACTCGTTTCTCTCTTTTACCCCTCCTTAACAATTTATGAGCTGCTTGGAGCCTTGGACGCGCCACGTCGAAGCATGTGCACCAAGCTCTTGTGGCGGACACCAAGTACACCACTCGTCTCTCAGCTGTCTCCACAGAGGCACAGAGTCTGGTAAATGAAATCTTTCGCAAGCTCAGCGCTTCGCAGCCGAGCCGACGACGATGGCAACCGCCGCTCAGTGCTCCTCCTGGCACTACACGTCGCCCACCCTGCCGCTCCACCGACGGCACGGCCTCCTGCGGCAGCCGCCGCCACAAGCCGCGCGAAGAGGGCGGTGGCCGAGGTTGCAGGTGGCGGCGGCGGCTGGCGGGGCTCGGGCGGAGGACTCCATCAAGGCGGCCACGGACGCCGAGTTCTTCCAGCCCTCCGACACCAGGCCCATCATGCTCTTCGACGGTAAGCACCGAAGACCTTGCTCCCTTCCCCTCCAATGATCCCCCTCTCGGCCTTGAAAATCTCCAATCTGCGTCACTGTGTGCAGGCGTGTGCAACCTCTGCAACGGGGGCGTCCGGTTCGTGCGGGAGCACGACCCCAACAGGTACAGCCTGCCTGCTCCATTCCCTCACCTGGTGTGACACTGGTCACTCGATCAGCAATTGCATTCAGCAACTGCAGTTGAGTTGCTGATACGTTCAGCACTTCAGCTGTGGATTTTTGCAATTCAAACGGACAGGAGCATCAGGTACGTGCCGCTGCAGAGCGAGTCGGGGAGGAAGCTCCTGCAGAGGTCAGGGAGATCCCCCGACGACATCTCCAGCGTGGTTCTCGTCGAGAAGGAGAGGTGGCCAACCATAAGCTTTCTTCAAGAATTGTGGATTAGTACTGCTTGGTTTTTTATGTATGAAGTGGTAATCTTATTGCTAGGGGTTTTGCAGGTCCTACATCAAGTCTGAAGCAGTGCTGAGGATAATGGAGTACCTCAACCTGCCCTTCCCGCAGCTCGCCATCTTCCTCAAGTTTGTCCCTCTGTAAGCTCCCCCCTCTCCCTGCTCAGCTTAATTTGTGTACACCTGATTTTTGTTTAAAAAACTTAATCAATTTCAGAATATGGATGAAATTCATTCATACTGATTCCATTGCGATTATTAGGTTCCTGAGGGACTTCGCATACGACAATGTTGCAAACAACAGGTACACAGTGTTTGGCCGATCTGAAACGGAAGCATGTGAGATATTGTGAATTGCTGCTCCCAAGACCTTGATACCTAGTTACCTACTTTATATGATTAGATACCAATCATCTGCATACATGATGTAGCATGAACCATCGGTGGGATCATATCGTAGCCTAGTACTACCTGTGTACAAAGACCTCATCTTAGCAAAAATTTAGCTCCATGCTCCTTGTAAGTGGTAGCACCGAAGAGTATTAGCTACAAAAATTCTGAAAATTGTATTCTTGGTACCACCATGCCCCCAGTGCTTCCATGGGCATTCAAAATAGTGGCATTTGCTGGGGAAGTATGGTTCACCCAAGAGAGGTTAATGTTGCTGAGATAGATGCCTTGGCAATGGACACTCTGGCTGCACAGTAATCTGATGGCTTCTTGCTCGGAGGATGTCCCTTGGATGTCGATAAATTTTGCGTCGCTTATTGCCACACCACCATGCTACAAACACAGGTAAGTACAGATCCATTTCAACCTTTGTTTTAGAGGACGAATCTACTGAGCGATAAGCATGATAATATGTTTAGCATGCCTCACCTTTATAGGACAATTTCCCTGTGGACAGTAGAACTGGTCGATGACAATGGGATACTGAACTTCAGTCATGTTGAGGCTCTGAAAAAGGAATCCTTTTGCGTAACCCTTCCCACCCTGCATTCATAACTTCATACATTAGAGAGCATGACTCTGCTGTGGCATTGGTTTGCAGAGAGCATATATACAGAGTGTATGCAATGCAAGCTCATTACAAGTTCATTTCAACCTCAGTCTTCATGCCCTAAAAAAAATGAACTCGGTCTTCATTACCTGCCAGGATTTGATCCTCACTCCAGTCATAGTCCCAATGAAGCTGCAATTAGATACTGTGATTTGTTCCACCATTGCCGTCTCAGATCTTCCAAGGCTTCCCACACTACATAAGATCAAAAGTTTACAAAATTACACATTACTAGAAAAAGAACTAGATCAATGCAAGTGTATATGCATTCTTACCTGATGCCATGGCCAGGCCCACACCTGCTTTGAGTGACGGTAATATTTTTGGTATATGATAGGACTGAAACGCAGTCATCTCCTGCATTTGCCCAATTTCAGCATTCATACACATTTGAGGCTACCATTCACTCATTAGTGACCATTCATTTACATATACTTCATTGCACTGTCCTACTTATACACTTATACTTCATTTACGTATAATTGCTTTTACCTGTTTGGATTGAGGTGTTGGAGATGTAGGTGTTGTTAGACAATGCCACAGTTATGCCGTCTGTGTTGGGGCTATCCGCTGGCGCTGTTACGGAGACACTGTCCACATTCACCTGGCTGCACTGGAACAAGGTCATGTGCTTGTCTGCACTGTCCTTCAGATGTATCCCTGTCACCGTCAGATTGTTGCACCGTGCGAAACCCAGCAACTGATTTACATGAACACACCGTGAGTTGCACAATTACATGCCTGTCTGACTAGTCTGAAACTAACTGATTGGTTAATAGAAGGGTATATGTGTCTACTTACAATAGGCCGGGCGTGGCATTTCTGTCAAAGTGAGAAACACATCAGGTTATTTTCAAGAAAATCAGATGAAGAAATGCAGCTGCCACGTGATGAAGCCTGAAGCCTACCTTCCGGTTGTAGCAATCCCACCAGATGGCGCCTTGGCCGTCGATCCCACCATTCCCATCCAACGTCAAGTGGTCGACGCCGAGGAAGGTCAGGAAGTTGGCTGCTTCTTTGGTCCAAATGTGGTTTGGCGCCACAATGTTGCCATCCAGCTGCAGATTGCCAAGTTTAGATGCCGCGTTTCGTGTGTGCTAGTATCTTAGAGATGGGTTCGAAACGGCGAGGTCGTTACCTTTACGGTTATCGGTGACTTGCAGGGACCCTGAAACGAGACCTGGCTCAGCAAGAACGCCCTTCCCCCGGGGACGGCCATGACCGGCTCGCCCGCGTCGCTGCAAGCCGCTTGCCATGTCGCCAAGAACGCCTTTTGAACAGTGACAAGAATCAGAAACCTGAGAAGCCATGCATACGAATGCAGCTAACTCATTGGGCTGTGCTGCTGTTACCTGTGCATCGTCCGTCTTGCCATCCCCGGCCGCATGGAAGTCGAAGACGTTGTGGACGCGTTGCTGTCCTCCTGCTGACCGAATGGCCAGTGCGAACAGCAGCAGCAAGGCGCGTGTCATCGCAGCCATTTCCTAAGCGAGAGGAAATTTAGCAGTAAGAAACACGTTATCAGTAGATTAAACTGCATAAAAACTCGAGCTGATGAACGAACAACGGTAGACTGACGCTTACCGGAGCTAACCTGACGCCCCAACCTGCGTTGACCCAGTTCAAGGCGAGGTGAAGTTCTGGACGCAGTGTTCTTGGAGGGATGAGAGGAATGGTGTTCTTCGAGGGGCGAGAGGAATGGTGTGCTCCGCTTATATGCACAGAAACTCAGAGAGCCTTCTATGGACTGCATGATCTGATACTAAATCCTCTCCAATAATCCATATCTATTCCATACTAATATAGCAAGCAAGATCCGTGGCAGCAGGCCAGCAGCATCCGATCGCGGCTCTCCGTTCACAGTGATCATGCGGCCGGGGTTTACGGCTGCACACGCCGCTTGATTTGTGGCTCCGTTCCCTCAGCCACCCGATGCCTTTCCTTAACGCTCTTCGTTCGACCCATGCTCCTTTTTGGAATGCGGCGCAGGCGGTTTTTTACGAAAACGAGGGGAGGCCTGCTTCGGAGAGATGAGCGGATGGAGCTACTCACATGGCCACGGTAACGTAGCCTCAATGCTTGCCCAGAAAAAAAAAATTGTCGCGAAATGTGACCGCCAGTAAAACGTGGCTGATCAGACGCTCTTATTACTCGAAAAAAATACGACCAAGGTTTTTGCATGACGTAATTGCAGCGTATACACACGGATGTATGATGTATCCACTCGGTATAATAAAAATTCTTGTAACAGTGAAGTGATTTCTCACACGCTCCAGGAATCATGACGTCAGAGGCTCACAGCCAGCCGCGTCGTGACGACGAGTGGTCCTCCTTGCTGCTGGCTTCCGCCGTGCGCAGCCAAGCCCCATCCGGCGCTCACTGTGACGCCCGGGCCGCGGCGTAGGGGGAGGCGCCGGCGCCGGCCGCGGGGCGGCGCAGGCAGCGGTCGAGGCCGTACCAGACGCCGTTGGGGAGCGGGTCGCCGAAGTAGAAGGTGGAGGGCGTGGCGGAGGCGGGCTCGTACACCCTGACCCACTCGGGCGTCCACCCGACGCCGCCGGAGCGGCGGAGGTAGAGGTAGCAGACGCCGTAGCCGCAGGGCCCGGAGACCCGGAACGTGTCCCTGGCGCACCGCTCGAACCCGTAAGCCGGCGACACCCGCGCCGCGTACACCTCGTTCTGGTACGCGTCGCCGAACGCGAGGCTCACCGCGTCCGGGGACGCGCGCGGGGACGAGCAGCTCGTCTTGATCTCCACCGTGTACGTGCACGCGCGCCGCGCGACGCCGCCGCCGACCTCTTCCAGCGGTACTGTCGCCGTGGCGGCGGGGCGCGGGAGGGGCCGGGTCGACGACAGCTGCGACGCGGCGAGCTGCAGGCACGAGAGGACGGCGAGCGGGAGCAGCGCCCGGCGGCGGCGGAGCGGTGGTCCTGCGCGGGAGGCCATGGCTGCTGGATCGAGGCGGTGGGATTGGCGAGGCCGGACTGGACAAGTGGAGAGGGAGGTGGTTGGACTGGTGGTTTTTTTGCTCTTGCTCGCCTGGGTTCCTTTTGTTTGTTTAATAGGCGGCAGGCCGGCAGCTCAAGGGGAGCTGCGTGGAGATGTCATGCCACCTGATCTGATGATGTTTTTCTTTTCCTTTTCTTATGTGGAAAAAAAACATATGATCTGATCTGCCAAAATTGAAAACTTATTGCTGGCCCACCCGTCTGTGTCAATGCCAACCAACTGCATTATTGTGCCTGGCAATGTCAATGCAGAAGTGGCTCTCCATGGTCCAGGAGTTTCAGGTCGTCATGCATCGGTGCCAGTACGCCAGCACCATTACAGGACGATGGGGTTTCCCCCGTGTCCACGAGACTCGCGTGGAAGAAATGGACATGGGGAAAACTGGCCATAGATTAATGAGAAAGCAAAAGGAAACAAATAAAGATCGGGGGAAAAAAACTGGGGAGATGGTTATGGATTAAGGGAAAAACAAAAGGAAATAAAGATGGTTATGGATTAAGGCAAGAACGAAAGGAAATAAAAAAGATAGAAAATAGGGGCATTCCGAGAATTGAACTCGGGACCTCTCGCACCCTAAGCGAGAATCATACCACTAGACCAAATGCCCTTTATTGTTTTGATCCAATTATATATGATATTTATCTATTGACCACGCACTGCATCGAGATCGGTACACATTCTGTTCGACTGACATGAATCCATGCTGCAGATGCATCTTCCGTTGCCAACTACATGCACAAACGTTCAAAAATCAGTCCGCTCGAATGCTCTAGTTCATGCGAGCGATTAGGCACAAGATGTTGGCCGAATTATGCAGGTTACCTTCAGATACAGAACAAGAAAGTGACAGGCAAGAAGCCACACACACACACATACACCACAGGTCGCAGCCAATACTAACAGAGAAGTAGAGAACCATTGATTGCATGCTAGCCATTTGTTTGTCTCCAGCCGAGCACGACGTGCCAACACACGAAGCAGTTCCAGTTCACACCGGGACACGGTACAACTCTGCCGCCGCCTGCCAAGCAAGCAAGCAGGGCGCCTCGCCTCGATCATCAGGCATCAGTTGATCCTGGAGCACCTCCTCCTGATCTCGCCCTGCCCGCCGGTCTTCACCGCGACGCTGCTCATCCGCACCATGGCCTTGGGGAACTCGTACGCGAACCGGAGCCCGAGCAGGCCCCGGACGTTGCCGGCGTACTTCTGCACGGCGCCCTGCGTCGCGGCGTCGCTCCACAGCCGCTGGTCCGACTCCAGCACGGCGTTCCCGTCCCGGACGTTCTTGAAGAAGCCCACGTCGAACGCGCCGGGGCTGTCCTTGTCCAGCGCCACCCGCCGCCCCGGGTCGCCGCCGGGCGGGCACAGCGCGCGCAGCTGCGGCAGGAATGCCTGGCTGATGGTCGGGTCCGCGTTGCCCGTCGCCGTGAAGTTGAACAGGCGGTAGCTGAAGAACTGGCAGTCCGTCTGCCCGATGGTGTGGGCACCTGATTCAGAATAGATTCACACAGGGTGATCGATGGTGACGGCCGTCAGTTCTACAAGCATCGTCATTCATTGCTGGATTTTAACATGTGTCTAGAGTCTCGTCATGAACAGAAGCAGGTTTATTATTACCAACTAATGTGACGAGATCATGGTCTGACAGGCCCTGGTCAGCAAACTTCTGTCTCTGAACAGACACAGGATCAGCAGGAGAAGGCAAGGCCTTAGCACCGGAAGCTAGTGAAATTCTGCCGTCTCTTCTCCCCAGTGGCACTGACCAGCTTGGCCCACCGGTCTTTACATTTGACCCCCAAAATGGCAGAAGAACAATTCAATCGTCAGGCTCTCAGTAAAATGTAAAAAAAAATTACCTTAAAATAGAAGACTTGTCTAGGTATAATATGCGCTCACCAGATCAACAGCGTCACGTGCGGCGAGAGCCAGTATATCAGCGCAGGACACCACCCCGGGGCACACGGCCTCCAGCTGGGATTTAGCGTCATCTATCACCTCGAACCCCCTCAGACCAAAATTTTGCGGCGCGCTCCTCTCAGAGGACGCTCCAGAAATCAAGACTGACGCATCACACCCCTGCAAAAGTAATCACAAGAGACAACTGTCAGACAGAAAGAATCCCCAAAATCGGAAGCAGTGGTAGCCTGAGCAACTGTCAGATAGAGCTAACCTGAACGAAGCAGTCGTGGAAATGGAGTCTGAGCACGGCAGGGGCGATGGTGGCATCCTTGTCGTAGTACTGCTCGACAGTCGACCTCACGATATCCTCGGCGTCAGGACAGTAGGAGTCGTAGAATCCGACCTGCAGCCCTTGGCTATGAACAAAGGACCCTCTCAGCAGCAGAGCAGTGGACAGAAAGAGAAGAGCCGCCATTTCTGGTGCTGCCATTGTCAGCTCTGGATCTCTGATCAGTGCGAGTTATCGGGGGACAGTTCTAATTGTGGCAGTCCTTTGTGATCTGATCTGATAGCTCGTTATATAGTGTCACTGAGCTTGTGCTACTCTCTGTCATCCAATTGCAATAGCCATTTCGTGATCGTAGTGGAGTAGCTAGTGGATCATGCACTACTCAAAGATGTGGTTTACAGGTAGTATGCAGAGTTGCAGACCTGCATATTTTATGCCCCCCTCTTATCGTCGAATCGTGCAAGAACTAATTAACTGCATTGTCATCTTAGCAGGAGCGCAAGTTCATTCGCTGAACCATGTGTAAGTTTAACTTTTCAATTTAAATTCTTCTGAGAAGGATAGCAGCAGAAATTCATCGCTGAATTTCCATTTTAGACTTAAACACGTATACAGCCTGGCAAAGAGGCCTGCTGATGCTGCTGAGACTGAAAAAGAAAAGGCCTGCTAGTACAACCCGTGAAGAACATGGGAACTATAGCTGGTGGAAAGGTTTCTCACCAGTGGGCTTGGCATGCGTGGGCTTCCACCACCAATCCACCATTGTCGCTTCGCATTTCGGCAGATAACAAATCCACAACGATGTTTTAGCACGTGGTTCTTGCAATCGCGGATAAACTATACATAATTTTTGCTGGGTGTGCTTTGGCACCATTTTTAACAACATTATTATGAATCCTAATTAAAAGAAAATTAGATAATTCGTAGGGGAATATTTTTTTATCAATCTAAAAAGTAAATCAGATCATAGATTTGCACTCAACTAGTATTGAACACACAGTATTAGCCATTTGGGCACAACGTTTATGTAAACCACCCAGCCGCAAAAATGTAATCAGATGGTGTGACAAGCTCGCTGTAAAACCTTTGGCTAGTGTGACATAGTCCCCTCCAGCCGTTTGCCCTAAAAACAAGCCAAGTTCTGTTTGCATGCCATCTTCAGTTCGACTTTGGTATGAATTTGGTCCGCCTAATATCTCAATTGGAGTCGAAAATTTCATAAAAGGTAGCAGTGATGTAGACACATTTTTAATTTTAACTTAAAATTGAGTTTATGCCAAACCGTTCTTCTTGCCGTATCAAGTGAACAGAGCAGTATAGTCTTACTGACAAGTGAACTCATTTTTTTTTCTTGCGTGGTCAGCTTTGGCGCCACAGATAAACCCAGAAACCCTGAAAAATGAGTTCACTCTTGCCGTGTCCTGTTAATGGACTGGCAACAATACTGAGTATATGTGTTTCGCAAAAAAAAAAAGATAGACAAAGCAATTGATCATGATATGAATTAAATCATGAGGGGCAAGGTCCTTGTCAGTCCCCTATGGCTCCATCACTAGACCTACAGTAGCAATCAAGCAATGAACTCGCACGTACAGTGATGGAATACGTTTCCACAACCTAGCTCAGCCATGTGGACAGGCTAATGAAGTATCAGCATGAACCGTGGCGAAAGTGACCGCAGGTGAGGTGGCCTGGGCTGCCCGGCCGGGAACGTCGCCTGACCTGACGTGGATGCATGATTGGAGCCGTGGCGCGGGAGAGAACTCGGCGGGGTGAGGTCGCGAGGCGCGTCGCCGACGGTTGACCGAGGCCGGCACGTGGTGGACGGCCGGCCCGAGCCGAGGGGCGATCGGCGATTGTCTCCGTCAGCGGCGTGTCGGCACGGCCCCGTGCCGAGGAATCCGCCGTCCAGGATGCCCACCGCTCTCGCGTTCTCGAAGCCGGGAACGAGGCGCCGGATTCAATCCCTCTACAGCGACCGAGGAAGTCAAGCTAGCGCAGGTGGCGTGCTCGGGCGGCGCCGCCCGTCGGGGTCGCGAAACGGGAGGAGGCTGCGAGCTCCGAGGCTCTCGCTCGCATCTCAAACCGGACGGACCGGCAGAAAGAGTGCGTGCTGCTACGGTTTCGGAAACAAAAAAAAAAAAGAGAGAAAGTTTTCCTGGACAGTTACAAGCAAGTTAGAAAAGTTGGCTTGAACTATCAAAAAAAAAAGCTGGCTTGGTTACGGTAAAAAACCGAGGATTTAGGGGCACGCAAGGTGGACTTGGAATTGCTTAATCCCCACATGCGGCGCTCGTCGCACGTCGCATCCGGTGACCGGAGGACGGCGACAAGCCGCGGTTTAACTGGGTGGTGGGCCACCGGAGTACCGGACAGGCAGGCGCAGCGATGGCTGATTGGGCGATGGAGTATCCTGTACCCGTCACTCACACCAGAGCCTGTTTGGCCGCTGGATTCGTCGTCTCCCTCTCCCCCCGCGACGTGCACAGCTTCCCCCGCACGCGCCTCAACCGGGAAACAAATTTCCGCCCGCCCTGTCCCACTCCCACACGGCCGCCCTTCCTTGCCGCGCGCCGCGCCACTCCTCGCTCGATCCAGCCGGGATCCGGCGCCCCGCCTGCCATTTTTATAACATAAAATCAATCGTCGCTTGATCGGATCGGATCGGCTTCCCTCACCTCGCCCCGCTTCCTTTTCTACCTTCCTCCGAGAGAGGCCCCCCTTCTCGCCATCACCATCGCCATCATCACGACGGCCGCGCTGCCCGCCCGGAACGGAACCGGTAAGCCCTCCCTTAACCCTCTCGCTATCCTCTAAACAAGTGGTGCTTAGTAGGGCGAAGCTGTGCGAGGCTGCAGCTTCCCTCAGATCCGGCCCCGTTCCACCATTTGCCGGCGCGGTTCTCTCCGTGCTCTGCTTGCTGCTGCTCTGGTCTCGGCCGGGCAAGGCGGGGGCGGCCGTTGGTCGGTGCCGTCCTCCCCTTCGTCTCGCGGTTGCGGGGGCTCGATCTGCGCGCGAGTTGCTGCGGCCTGCGGGCTGCTTCTTGCTCTAGTAGACTAGTATAGTACCCTCTCGCTTATGCTTTCGTGTGGCGTGGGTGCGCAGGCAGGGGACTGGTGGTAGGCTGAACTCGAGGAGGAGAGGAGGGGAGCCATGGCTCAGATCTTGCTCCACGGCACGCTCCACGCCACCATCTTCGAGGCGGAGTCGCTCTCCAACCCGCACCGCGCCTCCGGCGGCGCCCCCAAGTTCATCCGCAAGGTACGAAACTCCGCTTCACCACTTGTCTACTTCCTTGTCCAACGATCTCTACGACGCCGGCTATGAGTGCACAGTAATACGTGATGGGTCATGCGATTTGGGAAGAAAGAGACAAAACGGACAATTCACGGTACGGGATCGGCCTATACTGTTGGTGACTTCTAGATTGACTGGCATACTACTGTGGAATACTAGTTTTTGCTCCAAAAAAATCTAGTGCTAAATTTCAAGCTAGAGCTCGTTTCCAATTTCGATGTATGCCTCTTTGTGTCGATATATCCCTTGCTCTAACACGGCATGTTCGTTTGAACAGCTTGTGGAGGGGATTGAAGACACTGTCGGTGTCGGCAAAGGCACCACCAAGATATATGCCACCATTGATCTGGAGAAAGCCCGCGTCGGGCGTACCCGGATGATCTCCAACGAGCCCGTCAATCCTCGCTGGTACGAGTCGTTCCACATCTACTGCGCCCACCTCGCCGCCGATGTCATCTTCACCGTCAAGATCGACAATCCCATTGGGGCGTCGCTCATTGGGAGGGCTTACCTGCCTGTCCAGGACCTCCTGGATGGTGAGGAGATCGATAAGTGGCTTGAAATCTGTGATGGCAACCGCGAGCCTATTGGTGACAGCAAGATCCATGTGAAGCTTCAGTACTTTGATGTTACCAAGGACCGCAACTGGGCGAGAGGTGTCCGGAGCACCAAGTATCCCGGTGTTCCTTACACCTTTTTCTCACAGAGACAGGGATGTAAGGTTACTCTATACCAAGATGCTCATGTCCCAGACAACTTTATTCCCAAGATCCCGCTTGCTGATGGCAAGAACTATGAGCCACACAGATGCTGGGAGGATATCTTTGATGCCATAAGCAATGCTCAACACTTGATTTACATCACCGGCTGGTCTGTGTACACTGAGATCACCTTGGTTAGGGACACCAACAGGCCGAAACCTGGAGGTGATGTTACTCTTGGGGAGTTGCTCAAAAGGAAGGCCAGTGAAGGTGTCCGGGTCCTCATGCTAGTGTGGGATGATAGGACTTCAGTTGGCTTGCTGAAGAGAGATGGTTTGATGGCCACCCATGATGAGGAGACTGCAAATTACTTCCATGGCACGGATGTCAACTGTGTTCTGTGCCCTCGCAACCCTGATGACTCTGGCAGCTTTGTTCAGGATCTGCAGATATCAACTATGTTCACTCACCATCAAAAGATAGTAGTCGTCGACCATGAGATGCCAAACCAGGGCTCCCAGCAAAGGAGGATAGTCAGCTTCGTTGGTGGTATTGACCTCTGTGATGGAAGATATGATACACAGTATCACTCCTTATTTAGGACACTTGACACTGTCCATCATGATGACTTCCACCAGCCTAACTTTGGGACTGCGTCAATCAAGAAAGGTGGTCCAAGAGAGCCATGGCACGATATTCATTCACGGCTGGAAGGGCCAATTGCTTGGGATGTCCTTTACAACTTTGAGCAGAGGTGGAGGAAGCAGGGTGGTAAGGACCTCCTTGTACGTCTCAGGGACCTTTCTGACATTATTATTCCCCCTTCTCCTGTGATGTTCCCAGAGGACAGAGAAACATGGAATGTCCAGCTCTTCAGATCCATTGATGGTGGTGCGGCTTTTGGCTTCCCCGAGACTCCTGAGGAAGCTGCTAGAGCTGGGCTTGTGAGTGGAAAGGATCAAATCATCGACAGGAGTATCCAGGATGCATACATACATGCCATCCGGAGGGCTAAGAACTTCATCTACATTGAGAACCAGTACTTCCTTGGAAGTTCATATGGCTGGAAGCCTGAGGGCATCAAGCCGGAAGAGATTGGTGCTCTTCACTTGATTCCGAAGGAGCTTTCAATGAAGATTGTCAGCAAGATTGAAGCTGGGGAACGATTTACTGTTTATGTTGTGGTGCCAATGTGGCCTGAGGGTGTTCCAGAGAGTGGTTCTGTTCAGGCAATCCTTGACTGGCAAAGGAGAACAATGGAGATGATGTACACTGATATCACACAAGCTCTCCAGGCCAAGGGAAATGAAGCAAACCCCAAGGATTACCTCACCTTCTTCTGCCTAGGTAACCGAGAGGTGAAGCAGGAGGGGGAGTATGAACCTGAGGAACAACCAGAACCTGACACTGATTACAGCCGGGCTCAGGAGGCCAGGAGGTTCATGATCTATGTTCACACCAAAATGATGATAGGTACTGAGTTGATTACTTTATCCCTGCATGACACTATATGTTGGTATCAAGATCGTTAAAAACTTTTGTTTACCAAGATCCAAGAGCGTGTTTAATGTTATGAATCATACTTTTCTGAGTACATATGTTTGGAGCAGCATATTTTTCTTGTTAAAGTAGAAATATACTTTAGAGCAATTAAAACCAAGAAATATATTAGAAATGAAATATCCAATGTACCAATAACTCTATTTTTTTTCCAAAGATTTCATACTTTTTCTTGATTGTTCAAAGAGATTCAAGGTATATAGTCAGCTAGCAAATTACTAAACAGTCGAATTCCTGCTTAAACCGTTTCCAGTTATTGATCAAGCTAATAACCTCTCATCTTTGGTTCCAGTTGACGACGAGTACATCATCGTCGGTTCCGCCAACATCAACCAGAGGTCCATGGACGGCTCCAGGGACTCTGAGATCGCCATGGGTGCATACCAGCCGTACCACCTGGCAACCAGGCAGCCTGCCCGTGGCCAGATCCATGGCTTCCGGATGGCGCTGTGGTACGAGCACCTGGGCATGCTGGACGATGTGTTCCAGCGCCCAGAGAGCGTGGAGTGCGTGCAGAAGGTGAACAAGATCGCCAAGAAGTACTGGGATATGTACTCGAGCGATGACCTGGAGCAGGACCTCCCGGGCCACCTCCTCAGCTACCCCATCGGCGTTGACTCTGACGGCAACGTCACCGAGATGCCAGGGATGGAGTTCTTCCCCGACACCCGTGCCCGCATCCTCGGCACAAAGTCGGATTACCTCCCACCCATCCTCACCACATAGAGGGCAGACTGGGAGTGCCAATGCCTTCTCTCGTCTGGCCTCAGCTTGGTGTCTCTTTCATTGTGTTTCAGACACTGAAGGTTCAGAGAGTAGTGTTGTTATAGTTACTGAGTGATAATAAGTGCATTGTGCATGGTTGGGACGATAGGAGGAAGAGTTGTTTATTACTAATACTGCATCGTACAGATTGTGTTGTGTCCCTGTCCGGTGTAGCTTGTGTGGCTTGCTGCGTTGCAGTGCCGTTTGTAAGATAGACTCCGGTAGTTTCACACGGTTGCTTGTTCAGCTCAATATTGAATTGTTGATGTGATGCTACTATAACTCCGCCTGTGTTGGTTCTCAACATAGCCGGTCCCAAGCCCGGATAAAGGAGGAGGGTTGTGTTGGGTTTGGTGAACCAGCGTAAAAAAATAGGCACTCTAATGGATATGAAACCCATAAAAAACTTGTTGGGGCGTAACCCTCTTAGCAACGCGCTACATCGGAACCCGGGTGTAATGTTAAATGGGCAAGGGCCGGGTCGGCATCCCCCAAGGGCGCGTCGTATCGTGACCTGGGTATGATGAAAAGTGAGCAAGGGTCGGGTCGTCACAGCCTGAGTGGCGTGCTACATCTGCGCCCGGGTGTAGTGGAAAATGATCAAGGGTCTTCGCACTTCCCTCAACGGGTGCGAAGGGTAAGGAAGTTAGCCGAGCCAACTAAGATTCGCATAGATAGCTGGAACGTAGGATCCCTAACAGGTAAGTTGCAGGAGCTATAGGTAGCTGGAACGTAGGATCCCTAACAGCTAAGTTGCGGGAGCTAGTTGATGCAGCAATTAGAAGGCGTGTAAATATTCTATGCTTTCAGGAGACTAAATGGAAGGGTTAAAAGACGAAGGAGGTTGAGGATGCTGGCTTCAAGCTTTGGTACGCGGGAGCAACACCGGGTAGGAATGGTGTAGTTATCTTGATCGATAGGAGCCTTAAGGATGGAGTCATAGAGGTTAGGAGGCGAGGCGACCGGATTATCCTGGTCCGATTGGTAGTTGGAGACTCAGCCCTGAATGTGATCAGTGCCTATGCCCCTCAGGTAGATCACAGTAAGAGCACCAAGAGGCAGTTTTGGGAAGACCTAGATAGCATGGCTAGTACCGTTCCTAGCAGCGAGAAACTCTTCATAGGAGGAGATCTCAACGGCCATGTGGGTGCAACTAATGCAGGGTTCGAGTGAGTGCACGGGGGCTTTGGGTATAGTCGCAAGAGTCAAGAGGGGGATGATATTTTGAACTTCGCGTTGACCTACGACTTGTTGATGGCGAATATCCCTTTTAGGAAGAGATAATCCCATCTTGTGACCTTTCATAGTGGACAACACTCAAGCCAGATCGACTTTATCCTTGCTAGGAGGAAGAATAGACGGAATTTCTTAGATTGTAAGGTAATACTCGGGGAGTGTGTTGTCCCTCAACACAAGCTTGTGGTGGCGGATTTTCGTTTTCGGGTACGTGTCCATCGAGATAAACGCGCCAAGATTGCGAGAACGAAGTGGTGGAAGCTTAGAGGGGAAGCGGCACAAACATTCAAGGAGAGAATGCTAGGTAAGGGACCCTGAGAGGAAGGAGAAGATGCAGAAGACATGTGGCTAAAGATGGCAACATGTGTTCGGAAGGTGGCCTCAGAGGTGTTTGGCGTGAGTAGGGGAGGCAAACAGGAAGGGAAAGACACCTGGTGGTGGAATGACGAGGTGCAAAGGGCTATTAAAGAGAAGAAAGAGTGTTTCAAACGCCTCCACCTTGATAAGAGTGCAGCCAACATCGAGAGCTGCGAATAGGGTTGCAAAGCGAGCTGTGAGCGTAGCAAAGGGTAAAGCGTATGATGACTTATATCAGCGGCTAGCCACGAAGGAAGGGGAGAAGGACATTTATAGGATGGCTAGGATCCGCGAGCGGAAGACAAGAGATATCAAGCAAATCAAATGCATCAAGGATGGGACAGATCGACTTCTAGTGAAGGATGAGGAGATCAAGGACAGATGGCGAGAGTAGCTTGATAAGTTGTTTAATGGGGAGAATAAGGGCCCTACCCTTGAGTTAGATGACTCTTTTGATGACACCAACAGACGCTTTGTGAGGAGAATTTAGGAGGCTGAGATCGGGGAGGCGTTGAAGAGGATGAAGAGGGGTAAAGCGATGCGCCCTGATGCTATCCCCATTGAGGTGTGGAGATGCGTAGGTGCCAAAGTGATAGTATGGTTAACTAAGGTTTTTAACCTTATTTTTCAGTCCAGTAGGATTCCTGAAGAATGGAGGAGAAGTATATTAGTACTAATCTTCAAGAACAAAAGAGATGTTCAAAGTTGTACTAACTATCGTGGGATTAAGCTGATGAGCCATACGATGAAGGTTTGGGAGAGGGTTATCGAGCACTGTCTAAGAAGAGTGACAAGTATGACCCAAAACCAGTTTGGGTTCATGCCTGGAAGGTCGACCATGGAGGCGATTTTCTTAATCCGACAATTGATGGAGATATAGAGAGCAGAAGAAGGACTTGTATATGGTCTTTATTGACCTTGAGAAGGCGTATGATAAAATACCGAGAAATATCATGTGGTGGGCCTTGGAGAAGCACAAAGTCCCAACTAAATACATTACCCTCATCAAGGATATGTATAAGGATGCGATACATCAGGGGTCAGCATTGATTCCTTATTTATTTGCCTTGGTGATGGATGAGGTCACAAGGGACATACAAGATGATATCCCTTGGTGTATGTTCTTTGCTGATGATGTGGTGCTGGTTGACGAGAGTAGAGAAGGGGTTAATAGGAAGTTAGAGCTGTAGAGACGCACGTTAGAGTCGAAAGGGTTCGGACTCAGTAGGACCAAGACCGAGTACATGATGTGCGATTTCAGGGCGACAAGGCAGGAGGATGGAGATGTTAGCCTCGATGGGCAAGTGGTGGCCCAGAAGGATACTTTTCGGTATTTAGGATCGATGTTTCAAAAGGATCGCGACATTGATGAAGATGTTAGATATAGAATCTCAGCTGCCTGGTTGAAGTGGCGTCAAGCTTCTGGCGTCCTATGTGACAGAAGGGTGCCACAAGAGTTAAAAAGTAAGTTCTATAAGATAGCGATTCGTCCGTCGATGTTATACGGTGCTGAATGTTGGCCTACAAAAAGATGACATGTCCAACAACTGAGTGTAGTAGAGATGTGGATGTTGCGGTGGTTTTGCGGGCACACACGAAGGGATAGAGTCCGGAACAAAGTTATTCGGGATAGAGTGGGGGTGGCACCAATTGAGGAGAAACTTACCCAACATCGATTGAGATGGTTTGGACATGTCCAACGGAGATCCCCTGAGGCGCCGGTGCGTAGTGGGGTTCTAAAACAGGCCGAAAATGTAAAGCGAGGTAGAGGTAGACCTAAACTGACTTGGGACGAGTCGGTGAAGAGAGACCTTAAGGAGTGGAATATCTCCAAAGAGGTAGCTTTGGATAGGAGCGTTTGGAGACTCGCCATCCACGTACCTGAAGATCCGTGATATTTGTTTTTTTATAGGTTTCATCTTTAGACTACCCCAACTTACTTGGGACAAAAGGCTATGTTATTGTTGTTGATGATGATGTGATGCTACTATCATCTGGATAATCTTGCTCATTCATTGTGACCTAAGTTCTTGTCGCTACAGTCCATATAGTTTTTTTAGATTAAGACGGCGTCGTCTCTTGTTAATATTCGAGCATTCACTCCTCATATCATCTGAAGCAAAACTGCAGAAGAGCTGCTCATCTTCTAGTTTTATCTAATCTCCAGGTTGACAGAGCAAAGATCATGTGTGGTGATTATGTACTGTGAAGAAGAGGAATAACGACTGGTTAGTGCTGGACTTGGCTAACTTCCAGTTGCTAACTTGAGGGATCATGCGATCTGAATGTGGTCTACTCCAATGCTCTGTCCCAGATAACGGTTGCAGAGGTCTCGCCAATTCTTGAGGTGTTGTTGAAGTCTTGGACATCAGCGGCAGCCGGCGGTGTTTGTTCCGTAACTTAGGGACTGTTCGGATACAGGAAATATTTTTTAATTAGTTCGGTTACATCGGATATTGAATGCTAATTAGAGAAATTAAATACGAGCTAACTATAATACTACCTGTGCAAATAGAAACTAATTCACGATATGAATCTATGAAGCCTAATTAATTCGTCATTAGTACATATTTACCGTAGCACAACATAATCAAAATATGGACTAATTATGCTTAATAGATTCGTCTCACGAATTAGCTTCCATTTATGCAATGAGTTTTGTAATTAGTCTATATTTAATACTTCTAATTGGTGTCCAAATATTTGATATGATGGGACTAAAGTTTAGTTCGAAGAAAACAAACACCACCTAACATTCACAGGTTTGTATGTACATGGTTGCTTGACCGCTTGAGCCCTGAGGTCAGTTTAGTTCTTGTCACATCGAATCTTCGGATGCTAATTAGAAGGACTAAATATGAGATAATTATAAAACTAATTACACATACGAATGCTAATTCATGAGATGAATCTATTAAGCCTAATTAATTTATCATTAGCACATATTTACTGTAGCACAATATTATCAAATTATGAACTAATTATACTTAATAGATTCATCTTGCAAATTAGCCATCATCTATGCAATTAGTTTTATAATTGATCTATATTTGATATTTCTAATTAGTAACAAATATTCGATACTAACTATGCTAAATAGATTCCTTGCATTAGTTTATCATTGATCTATATTTAATATTTCTATTTCTAACTAGTAATCAAATATTCTACGTGACAGGAACAGTCCGTGCAACCAAACAACCTCTGCGGATGTCATGCACTAATGCGGTAGCAGAATCTCGTGCTAAAGTTACCACGTGAAAATTAGGTTGCGGCAGCTGCGGATCAGGCGTGTCTTTGAGCTCTGCAGCTGACTGACCTGACTGTCCTCCACCACCGCTCTGCAGCTGGCTGTCATGTCGCGTCCAGACACCTACGTATCGTAAGTCAAGAACGTGTTCCTCAAACACAAAATTCTCATCAAGATTGATCAATCCCATAACCAAAAATATGCACTGCAAGTGAACGGCGTTGCAGACTTGCAGTGACGTTTGTAACTTAGAGACTCCACACTTGTCCACTTGATTGCCTGCTCAGCTGTTTCTGCTGACGTTAATTGTTGATGTGATGCTGCTACCATCTGGATAATCTTGCTTACTCTTCGTGATCTGTATTTTTGTTGGTACAGTGCACGTCTACCATTCTTCTCACCATCGTTCAGGTCTTCAGACATGAGGACAATGGTCGCGAGAAATTCGTGCTGTTAGCGCGTGAAAATTAGTTGTTTTTGGAAACACGTGAAAATTCGTTAGGTAGCGGCAGAAGCAGACTGGACCAAGATTGCTGCTGTGTGCAAGCAAGCAAGCAAGCCGGCCCAGTTGCTCTCAACTCAAGTCTCAAGAGGCCCATGTGTGAAATGGCGAAACGGAGACCGGCCGCCGTGGACGTCCAAGAGCCAGACCACGTCATCACCGCTCGCTGTCAAGATCAATCAACCACGCCCGTCCGTGGTCCGTCGTCGTCAACCCCACCGGGCACCGCGGCCACCATCCCCGCTCGCCTCGTCTCCCCTCTTATCCAAAATCACGTGCGATCGCGACGCGACCCGCTCGCCCTCGCCCTCGCCCTCGCCCTCGCGATCCCGCCCCCCCAATCCGATCGGGCCGGTGGCTGCCCCGCTGCACCGAGCCACCGAGGCGCGAACCACGGAACCAGGCCGACCGACCGAGCCAATCGATCCGGCGAGTGAAGTGGGTGCGGTGCGGTGCGGGCGGTGCGGCATGGCGACCACGCCCGGCGGCGGCGGATCGGCGTCGAGGGTGGGCGACGGGGACGTCGACCTGGGCGAGGGCTGGGACTGGGGCGCCATCCCGCGGCTCATCTCCTCCGCCTGCCTCTTCCTCTGCTCCGGGTGGGTCCCCCCCTTCGCTCGCGTTCCTCTTCGCTCGTCATAGCTTTTCCTTTTCGTCTGGTTGTTACACCGAGTGCGATCCGCGCCGCCTAGGACGGGCCGTAGAAGGAGTGAATCGGCTTCTACTGGCCGGTGCGCGGCTGCGATTGCGGCAGATTGGCGTGGTCGGTAGAGTGCGTTGCTGAAGGGGATCGGATTGATAGCGGCGTGCTTTACATGGAATCGTTCTGTCGCGAGATGACAGGGCGTTCCAGTGGGCGTCCGCGCATGGTTCGTCTAGGCTGGTGATTGATTTCCCTGGGCTTCTGTGGATGAGCTCTTCATTTCCTGGAGATTAGATGTGAGAAAGGGAAGGATGTTCGAGATGGGTATGCTATGCGCGCACTACAGGGGTGTGTCACTGATTAGTGACTACTCGATAGCTGTTTGCATGTTTTATCCTTGCAATTTACCATCAAACTGTTGACATGTCATTACTCGTTGGTGACCTAGCTAGTAGGTGTCTAGGTCGGAATTGATTTTACAATGTTCTTCGTGGCCTCGATTTTTCACCAACTAGTGGAAGTGGAGGGTTACCTTTGCGGCTTTGCCTTGTCTGCCTCTGGATTATGTCATGCTTGCAATCTGTGTTTTCTTCCATATTTTAGCACCTTTGGTTGTTTTTTTAATTGCTAATTGTCTATCTGTCCAAACTCCTTCCAAACAGAGCAGAGGCTGTTTTGGATGCTGTGATAAGGCTGTAAAGCAACTGGGTGAGCTGTCCAGGAACTTGATTACACATGACCAAATTCCCATTGGAGAGACATTTTGGAGTACAACCACCATCGAGGTCGAACCAGCAGATCTCAGGGGCATTTCTCCAGTCAATACATCCAACTGGGCCTTTGATCAGCATGGAACTGGAAGCAGCCATAACCTTCCTGAACTTGGTAATAATGGTAAGTCTTTCTGAATCATGCTGTCAGTTTTGCTAAACAAGGTTGTTCTCACTGGATCCACATATTGCCTAGCCAAAATTATTAAATGCTAAGTTTGATTTTGGCCTAGCTTCCTTTAGCTGAGAAAAAGATTGTTGGTCTTAGCTTGATAAAGTCTTTTAAAAATGCCATGGCTTGGCATAGTCTCAATATTCATGTTGAAGTATGTCATGGTTTCACATGCCGTTTGTAGCTATTTTCTGTAACAAGATCGATGCATTAGGTGTACCATACTACCGTATCATAGTTTTTTGTGGTTCTAAGCAAAAAAATATTTGGAAGCGTTGAATCCACAGTTTTGTACTGTCATAAGATCTGGTACATTTTTGTACTAGAGTGGCCTGTTAGAAGTCTGAGCAGGCAGGGAAGGCAGTGGTCTGGTGGTGGGGAGGCTGCTTGATCTCTCAACCCAACTTAGACTGAGATTGACACCTAGGACCAGCCAAGGTGCTCATATCCTTTAGGGAACGAAAAATTGCATCATTTTTTAAAGAAAGGATAAAGAAATTTTGGATAGATCATTTTTTTAAAAGAAGGGTGAAGAAATTTTGAGTAGGCAAGGTATTTCCTGATTGTCATTCTGATAACGAGTGAAGCTGGATAACAGGAAATGCGGGTATTGCATCTTGTTTGCATCTGCCTAATTGTTATTCTTATGTTCTTGCTGGATCAAGTGAAATTGGAGCACCGTGAAGGACCTTAGTATGGTGACCTGAAGTTCAAAATATTAAATATTATTGCAGGACCCGTTCTTTGGGAACAGACCAGGCAGGAGTGGACTGAAATTAGAAGTCTACGGCCGAAGGTGAAGCAGGTTCGGGAACCAGTATTGAGGTATGAGAGAATAAGATGACCTATAAGTACATAGAAGCAACCCAGAAAACTTTGCCATTACACTTTATCTGTCAGAGAAGTATGTCATATAAAATTCTTGGTTCAACTTTCAGAAACCATTTGTTGCATTCTTACAGAAACAGAACCAGTTTCATTTCACATTTTTTTTCTTCCGAAGTTTGAGATTGTTCCACTTTATTTGTTTTTATCTAGGCAATTTAATTTTTAATGGCCATTGTTGATTCCAATTTATTTTGGAGTTTTGGTATTGTGCTATGCTAGTATAGATTTATCGCTTTCATCCAACTTGCATGCGACATGTCTCTCTTTTGTATACAAAACACAATGTATTTCTTTGTGCCATTGCAATATTTCCACTTTCTACTGCTACTTTATTGAACACTAGTTTAAATCGCCAAGAAACTTTCATAAGCAACAAGTAGAGTACTTATGAATTGATGGAAGATGCTCATCTTACAAGAAGGATGTTGAGAACCAGCTAAGATGTAAATTTGAATCAGAAATAGGATATTCAATCTTGTACTTGTACAGTTTGTTTTGCTCAAATTCTACTAGGTTCTGATTTCATCCCCCATAATATGCTGAAACAAAGTATCTTATTTTGTTTCTGATGGTGTGTTTCTTGTGTTCCAACTCATGAAGCTTCAAGGAATGCTACCTTGGTGTATTATGAAGGCTTATGCAATTATGCTCACCAATACTGTATTTGTTATGCAGTTGGAATGCAGCATATGAGAGTCTGCTCGGATCAAATAAGCCATTTCCTCAACCCATTCCTCTTCACGTAAGATCTATGCAGTTTAGTTGACCATTTTAATGCACGTTGTATTGCTTCAACCTGGATCATGAAATTGCAGGAGATGGTCGATTTCCTTGTGGACATCTGGGAGCAGGAAGGGCTGTATGACTAGCACAAATGCTTTCATAGGGATAACACGTAGTTGTTCCTCAAGAAAGGATAAAGAATGACATAGGTTTAGGCTTGAGATGAGGTAACGATGTTTTGGCCTGTCATACATGTTTTTGTTCATGGAGGCCTGCTGTACTTGCTGAACACAGTGCTGCGGTGGTAACTGGTAAGCTTGTAATGTTAGAGAAGTCCTGATAGTCGCGTTGTTGAATTCGTCAAAGAAAGCGAGAAAGAAAGGTGTGTGATATTGAGTTGTGGACAAAAAGTGTGTTTTGTATTGATTAAGAAAGTATTAACACCGACGGCTGTCGGTTCTAGACGGTTGGATTATTCTAAGGGTTAAGGAGTCATGTCAGTGTCCATTTCGTGGTGATGCACACTGATGCAGCTACCTCGACTGATCCGATTCTGAAATGTTAAATTTCATTTGGTTCTGAATGTGGAGTGGCTATGACTTGTGACTTGTGACGAATGGTCTCCCTTGGTGATCATTTTGATGATCATGTTTTATGTTAGCACAATCTCTATCTTAAGAGGAGATATCTGTAAATGTAGAAAAATGCATGATATGACAATGAATTAAGTGCAGTGCTGCCGTTGTTTATCGTTGAGATAGAGTTGCGATGCCTTTCAAGTTTGGTTGATTACTCGAACAAAACATGGCGATTTGGTTTGCAACAACTCTCCACAAATCGGCCTCCTCTTTGATCAACCAGACGCGGCGCTGCATCCATTCCTCAAATCAAATCGACTGCGGGATTGAATGCCAAGGCGACCGACCAAAGTACAGTACTTATCAGGCAACGTGCAACCGTGCACATGACCGGAAGCCGATGACGTGTGACCGACCCCGGAATCCCCGACGCGTCACCGTGAGATCTGAGATACTCCCATTGCCAAGAAAGGAAAGCACGGTGAATAGTAATGGTTTGGGCCGAAACCAGCAAAAGGTCACCTGCGTTGGACCCCCGGCCGGGGGCGGCGGAGCGTGCGTGGGCGCGGCCTTCCGCGCGCCCCCGGCGGGTCCCACCACCAGCTGTCGCCCCCCACTTCACATCCTCCTCACACATGACTGGCGACTTGTCCTCGCCTCCTCGGCCCCTCCGCTTCCTTCCTTTTTTTTCCTCCCCTCCTTTTTAATCGGCGACGCCTACTCAACGCGACCGCAGCCGGTGAGAGAAGGGTTCGGTGCCGAAAACCCCAATCGCCTCCGCCCCCCTCCCCTCCTCCGGTCGCCGCCGCCTCCCGCATTCCGCCGCGCAGATCGGTATGGTCCGCTCGCTTTCTCCCCCTCCGCCACCCGATCCTCCCGCTCCCTCTCCTCGCGCGCGCATTGCATCTCGTTCCCGTCTCGCCGCGATGTGGGGGTGTGTTTTTTGATCTGATTGATTCGTGTGCGGGCCGTGTGGCAGGGTTGGTGAGAGGGGCCGCGTGGGATGGCGTCGTCGGCGTCTGCGCCGGCGTCCAAGGGCCCGCGCTACGCGCCGCCCGATCCGACGCTGCCCAAGCCGTGGAGGGCGCTCATCGACGGCAACACCGGGTACCTCTACTTCTGGAACCCGGAGACCAAGGTCACCCAGTACGAGCGCCCCGTCGCAGCCGTGCCCCCCTCCCCGTCGCAGCCGCCTGGCTACTCCAGGCCCGAGGAGAGGGCGAGGAGCAGCGGGCCTTCCGAGGTAACAATTATCCCCCATCTCTTCGCTCTTCCTGCTCTTTGGAATGTTGCTTCTTACGAGGCTTGAGGTCGGCAAGATGGTCTGTTGTTTAGAGAATACACGTGTACGTGATTGTCATTGTAGTCTGTCTTTTGGTGTTTGCAGTCGCGCTCGGAAGCTGCGGTGAGCCGCTCGCAGTATGCGCCTTCCTCTGATAACAGAACAAGGAATGATCACTCAGAGGTGCACGATTCTCTCTCTCTCTCTCTCTCTGTCTGTCTGTCTGTGTGTTCACTATATCTATCGTGCGTTACATGTCCTACTTTGGGCTGCATTTGCTCTGTGGTGTGCATTTCGTGGTTTAGGGCAAGGATGCTAGTAAAATATAAATTGGAAAGCTATGCGTTTCCCTGCTTGCTGGTTTATTTTGTTGAAGGAAGTAGATAATTAGTTAATGACATTTAGGTGGTGATCTTTTCATGATTGATCTCTATTTATCAAGAGTGTCCTGTTTTTCAGCAGCCCACTGAAGCTGCATACATAATGTGCCTAGTTATCGGTACATGCGCGGATACATTTTGTATTTACACTAGATTGCAGCTTCACAACTGCAAGAAGATACAGTAATACTGTAGTAGTAATTGTGCAGCAAAGAGCAAAAACTATGGTCTTAAAAGAGCATGATCATAAGCGATGTAGTGAATGTTTCCTGCTCCATAACGTGCTATCCTGTTTCCAGCCACGTTCTGCAGCTGGAGCAAATGTTTCACAGAGTGCTCAGTTCACCAATCAAGTTTCTCAGGCTGCCAATGGAAGCCAAATGTCGACAGAAGCATATCGTGCTAAGCATGAGATTACTATCATTGTATGTCCTCAACTAATCCTTTACCCTCAATCACTCTTGTTTGTATTTTTAATGTTACTTAGTTTTTCCATTCTTTTGTTAACAGGGCAACGAGGCACCAGCACCATTCATGACATTTCAGTCCACAGGTTTCCCTTCCGAGATTCTAAGGGAGGTAGGTTCACAAAATGCACACCAATTAATGTGTTTTGCCGAATCCCTTTCTGATGGAACTAGGTGGTTATCATGCATTCATTGTTCCTATGCCATGATTAAGCTGGATTTTCTTTGCACCAGGCTCTTCAAGTCAACAATCCAAGTCGGGGTTCGACCTGTTTGTTGTCTTGTCCAGCCTCCTGTGGTTTGGAGCAGATCATTTGTTTTCAGTCCACATCTGCACGATATTTGGCTTGGCTTCTATATAGCTAAAAATTACACATCATGAGAAGCTTTTCTCCTTGCTTTAGACTATTCTTAGACTTTTATCGTTACATATTTATAGTATTCACATATTACTCATCTCTGAAGGGGGTCTATTTTTTTACAGGTTCTGCAGGCAGGATTCTCTTCACCAACTCCTATCCAAGCTCAGTCATGGCCAATTGCTCTAAAAGGTCGTGATATTGTAGCTGTGGCGAAGACGGGATCTGGAAAAACACTGGGATATCTAATTCCAGGGTTTGTTCTTCTGAAATGCCTACAGCATAATTCAAGGGAAGGTCCAACAGTATTAGTTTTGTCTCCAACCAGGGAGTTGGCAACACAAATTCAAGATGAAGCAATCAAGTTTGGCAGATCTTCAAGAATATCTTCCACTGTATGTTGCTTTGTCTTTTCTTAAATCTGTTATCCTCACTGTGCTTTATCAACCTAGATCTAGAACTTGTGTCATATTTTTAAATGACTTATTATGGTAGCATCTCTAACCATACAATAGAATCATATGCGAGCATATGGAAGTTCCTTTTACTTTAATATATGTTCTACCATGGGATGTTATTTAATACTGTTTTTTTTATTTTGAAGTGCTTATATGGAGGTGCCCCCAAAGGCCCTCAGCTAAGAGAGTTGGATCGTGGTGCTGACGTTGTTGTTGCAACTCCTGGGAGATTGAATGACATTTTGGAAATGAATAGAGTGAGCCTACGTCAAGTATCATATCTTGTCCTTGATGAAGCTGACCGTATGCTTGATATGGGATTTGAGCCACAAATAAGAAAAATTGTTAAACAAATATCATCTAGACGGCAAACTCTTATGTACACTGCCACATGGCCAAAAGAGGTGAGAAAAATAGCGTTGGATTTACTGGTTAACCCAATTCAAGTAAACATTGGGAACACAGATCAGCTGGTTGCAAATAAGTCAATTACCCAGGTAAGAAAATGTTATTTTCATTTTGTCAAACAAGACACTTTGTTTCTGTACTTTGATTTGATGTGGTTTGTTGCACACTGCAGCATGTGGAAGTTATCTCACATTCGGAGAAATCAAGACGACTTGATCAGATCTTGCGTTCACAAGAGCCTGGGTCCAAGGTCATAATATTTTGCTCTACCAAGAGGATGTGTGATCAGCTGGCTCGGAACCTATCACGGCAGTATGGTGCTTCTGCTATTCATGGTGATAAATCACAGGCTGAGAGGGATTCTGTGTTGAGTGACTTTCGAAGCGGAAGGTGTCCAGTTCTTGTAGCCACTGATGTGGCCGCTCGAGGCTTAGACATAAAGGATATCAGGTTGGACCATTATCTTTGTTCCAAATTTTTTAGAGCTTAACTTTCTAATCATTTGGTCAATGGTGTCATAGTCATGCTAATGCTGATTGTAAATGATGAATGAACACACAATTTAATTTTTTATAATATCTTGAATATAGCCCACTGACAGTCCTTCCAAAATCTCGTCACAGAGTCGTGGTTAACTATGATTTCCCAACTGGTGTGGAGGACTATGTCCATAGAATTGGGAGGACAGGTAGAGCTGGTGCGACAGGATCTGCCTACACATTCTTTGGTGACCAGGACTCAAAGTATGCTTCAGACCTTGTGAAGATTTTGGAGGGTGCAGACCAATCTGTGCCACCACAATTAAAAGAAATGGCTCTTCGTGGAGGATATGGTGGAAGATCACGTCGGTGGGCATCTTCTGATAACTCTTATGGTGGTCAGGGATATGGTGCTAAAAGATCCACCGACAGCTTCAATAACAGTAACTTCAGCAATCAGGCGGGGGGCGGTTCAAGCTTTCACTCGAGGTGTGTTTCAGTTTCTGTTTGAATGCTGCCTTTTAGCCTAGTACAAACCTGATGAATCATCAACTACAGCTTCTATAACAACACAAGTGGCAGTCAATTTGGTGATACTCCGAGCTTTCGTGGCAGGTATGTTAAAAATTTCTATTCTACATTGTCTCTGACCCATCTATACATTCTAATGAACCATCACTCTACAGCTATGATAACAGCAGCCGCAATAACCAGAGTGGTGATGCCAGCTTTCCTCCAAGGTGTGTATACAAATTTTTCCTGTCCAGATGCTTGTTTGTAGCTTATGTATCCCTGCTAAATAATTAATTGCCATCTTCCATACAGCTCCGGCAACAATCAATCTGGGGATGGTCTCAGTTTTCATGAAAGGTACTTTATTAGTCTCAGATGGAACACAGCACACACCTTTACCATATGGCACTTGACATAGGCACATCTTTACCACCTTTGGAATTACCCATTATGTCATTTGGAATTCTAAAGTTTATAGTCAGAACTTGTCAGGTGGTCATTTAATGTTTCTCTGTGAGCCTGTTGTGCTAACAGCATCTTGTAAAGTACTTAGCTAAAGCGACATGTTTAGCTTAAAAACAAAATTAAATTGGTGAAGCTTTTGTCATGTATCTTCTTTTCCCAGCAGTTGTTATCACTTTTTCCTAAGTTTCTTACAAGTGATTGCATCCATGAAGAGTGTATCCTAATCATCTGTATCCTCCATCCGGTTGGCAGGTTCTATGGACCACTTGGAGGGGATCAAAGCAGAACAAGCAATGATGGATTCCGTGGTAGGAGCAGGAGTCCTCCAAGCAAGGCTGTGGGAGTTTCCAACTGGTAATTGCATCTTCTAGGTGCGACCCAGTTTTTGCGATGGTGACGAAACCAATTAGATGAAGATGGTACCCCTAACTAAATTATATTATTTCCTTTGTTGTCCCGCTTAAACCAAAGGATCTCATGGAACATCACTAACTTAGGATATGGGTGTTGGAACTCATCCCTAATGGTTTCCTGGTATGCTGATTTGATGACTGGGAGAAGCCTGACACCTTACCATGTGCTGGCGGTCGTAGTTTGTAAAGTGGTGAAGCTCAACTTCTTTCCTAGTATACCTCCTAATGCTAGAACCTGATCATGGGGAAACAAACTGCTTGGGGCTGAGTTTTGGACGGAATGGACAGCCTATGTTTCTGTTTAATGTTATGTACAATTTATGTCCATGACTGTTGTAAATGCTTATGGCATGGTTTTATATTGAACTGAATGCCCGTTATTACATTTGCTGAAGAATTATCCTTCCCATGTGTGCCTCTGCTCAGGCGAGTTTGTGAAGCCTCCTCAGCAGAGGCTGCTTGGACGGGAATCTCAACAAGTTGTTATTGTATATAACTACTTCGGCATAGGCGACTGCGTCTGGCTGCTATGGTGCGCTGGCGCATGAACCACACAAAGGCGCGGGCAGCCGTTTTTTCCTGTGGTCAGGACTTCCATGACTCATGAAACTCGAGAATATATTCATTCATGTATGTTGCAGCTGTGCAAACGAGCTGCCTGTGCCCTCATCTTGGGTGGAAACTCTGCTTGATTAGCTCCCCATTAATATATCCCCCTCTACTCTGTATACCTCAAAATTGTGTATACAAGAATTTTTCACGAACTACTGTAATCCATCCCTCATGCATTCTTCGGCTTCTTCGTTCTCGTCAGCCTCGAGTACAGGAAAACGCCTCCTAATGCCGCACCAGTTCCTGCAGGAAGAACAGCAAAAATCAATGCCAATAAAAAAACAGCAGAAATGAGTGACTTTGTTAGAAGGACAATCAGAGCTTGAATCGATGGCGGCGGCAGTTTTGGGGGCATTGGTCAAAGTTACCTAGTGCATTGACAGGCGAAATGGGGGTGCTGAAGAAGATAACTGAAGAGACGATGACAACCACGCGCTTCACGCAGTTGGCGACGGAGTGGGTCACCGGTGACACCCTCGACAAGATCAAGTACGAGAGCTGCCATTGCAAGGGAAGATCATGCATCAAAGTCAAGCTTTCTCTTCTGGAGGCAAAGATAATGGTGAAGACCCATGGGGATTAAGAACAAGGTTATCTCCTCACCTTCTGATAGCCATGGAAGCAAAACCCTGCAAGTGCTGCCCTGACGCAGAGTTCTTGGAGGTTCAAGCCCTACATGATGGCAAAACAAGATTATGGTGAGTTTATAGTTTGGGGATTGATGGCAAATCTGATTCAATGATATTTTTGTCCGAATTTTGAAAACGCTTACCGTGCTCTGGAGGTATCCTGGGGTGAACTTGATGCCTTCTGCGAACAGCATCAGAGGACAAGACAGCAGAAATGACAGTACAGTGATCACTGAGAAGAGGTTTATGTCATCCATGGCATCCTGCATCACAAATTCGCAATTCACACGACATGTTTTTTACCGCAACAGTTCCCTGATTGACGGTGGTAATCTGATGAAAGAAGGTTCACCTTGTCACCGGCCAGGAGTTTCTTGCTGAGGACATTCCTTGATTGGTTGGTCAGATTGGACGCCATGGCGCTCCAAAACCCAGTCCTGATCCCCAGACAAAATTACAGTGTCAAACTGTCAAGATTCCTCCAATCGTTCCAACAGCAAAAAGGCAAAAGGATCGCTCGGTGGGATCCAAAGATTCTCCAATAGGTAGCGGGCAGCACTGACCAGTTGAAAGAGACCTCCGTGAATGAAGCCAAGGCGACGCCGCCAACGATCGGCACGAGCGAGCCCAGCACCGGCAGGGAAGGAACCTGCAGACGAGGCGGCGAGCAAGCGAACTGAGCAAAAATTGCTTTTCTTCTGCTTCTGATTTCACGGTGGAAATGGACTGAATCGGCAAGAATTTGTTTTGCAGGTGTGTGCAGGTGGCGAACCTCGCCGAGGAAGAGGGCGGAGAGGAGGACGGTGAAGAAGGGCTCGGAGGCCTTGATGGTGTGGGTGAAGGAGACGGCGACCTTGCCCAGGCTCATGTTGGTGAACACCGTGCCCAGCATGTGCCCCAAGGCCAGCGGCGCGATCTTGCCCAACTGCAGCCGCAAAAGTTGCACACAAATTAGAATTAGGAAGCAGCGGACGAGAAAAAAGTTGCAGGTTTTCTCGGTCGTCGATAGCGAGAATGGCCTCCTCACCTGCGCGGCGGAGATCCTGGGCGCCGGGTGGAGCCTGGTCGCCCACATGAGGAAGATGAGCAGGGAGCCGAACGCGAGCTGGAAGGCGGTGATGGTGTACGGCAGCGGCAACGGCAGCGCGCCGAGAACCTGCAGTGGCGAAAGAACCGCTGATTGATCTTGATCGTATCAGGGAGAAGGGAGCAGGGGATCCTGATTCTCGAGACGAAATGAATGGCCGACCTGCTTGTTGTAGATGTTGAAGTAGATGTTGAGCAGGTACCACGCGACGATCATGGCGCCCAACTGCACCGTGGCCGCAATGCCGCCGCCGGCGGCGTCCTCTCCACTCGCCTCAGCACTCGAGTCGTCCGCCAGCACCGATGCCGCCGCCGCCACCCTGGCGACCTCCCCATTCCTGCCGCTATCGGACAGCAGCGACAGAGGCCGGAGCCGGCAGCCGCCGCGGACGCTGAGGAGCGGCAACATCGGAGCGGCGGCGGCGGCGAGCGCGCCCCGGGTCCCGAAGGAAGAGGAAGAGGAGAAGGCGGCGGCGAGGCCGACATGGCGCGAGGCGAGGGCGGCGGCGCGGCCGCGCGTGGCCCCGGACCACGACGCTCCGGAGACAGAGGTCGCCGCGGCCGCCGCGCCCTGCATCTTGCGCGCGGCGTTCTCGCGATTGGTCGCCGCCGCCCGCGCTTAAAATAGTGGACCGGCCGCGCTGCGCGAAAGGTGGCGCCGGGTGAATCTTCCCGGGATCCCGTACTCGTTCGTCCCTGTGGCTTTGCGATGTACTACTACTATAGTAGGACAAGTACTGACGCCAGTGAGACGCCAGGAGACCGGAGTGGCAGGTTGGCAGGGGCGGCGCACAAATGGGACTTGGATGGCGGCCCCCTGCCCTTCTTCTTCCTCTCACCTTCGTCGTGTCAATGTCGTCGGCATCTTTACCCTGTTGGATTCGCCATCGACGCCACAAGTTTTTGTTTTCCAAGCCAAAAAATTCGTCACCGGTGAGGTGAGGTCGGATATGCACGATCGATGCACGGAGATAAACAGTCAAGATCAGGGACATTGTAGTGCTCGAGAATTCAATTCCAAGCGTTGAAAAAACAAGCTTCTAGTAATGCGCAAGCGCCATTTTCATGCATCCGTCTCCATTACTAATTTATGCGACGTACAAGTTCTTTATGCGAATTCCAGTACAATGGATGCAAAAGTTATTAGAGCGAGCACTGGTGGTTTGTGGCCTCTTGCTGCAGTTACCAACTCCGATTAAAAAAAGAAGTGGCAAGACAGAGGTGATAAGGTCAGGGCACACAAATTTATAAGGCATCCTTTTCGTTTTCAAGATGATCCAGAAGGAAAAGAGAACGACGCGTCTCCAGATTGTTGGACGGTGAGAAGAAGACACGAGGTACGGTACAGTGACGATCTTGCTGGAGGCATTTCCGTAATTCTGCTCGTCAATTTTGGCAGGAGAGGAGCGTGGATGCTCTCTCTCGTCTCGTGTGGTCGGAGCTTCAGAATTCAGATCAGGATCACCGGCGCTCGAGATGAATCCGGCGAGCCCCGTCGTTGCGACCGTGGACCTTTGCTTTAGCGAACGGGTCCGGCGATAAAGAGGACGGAGCCCCGCTCAGCCATGGGATAAGATTATAAGAATAAGAATACGGTGGTGGCTGCCAAAGCGAGCGCAGGTGGATGGAATGGTTAATGCCCGTCGGAATCGACCGAGACGCTGTCGTGGAGGGTGACGGCGACCGCCCGCCGAAGGAGACGATGACTCGAGATCCCCGAATGGGCCCCAAGGCATCTGACCGCCGGCCTCCGTATCCTGAGCAGGCACAAAGCAATTCATGGGCCATGGATGCCACCTCCCCCCCCAAAAAAAAAATTGGGGTCCATGAGCCCAGCTCGGAATCGCCGCGGTGAAGGCCCATCTAGGCCCGCCTAACGGGAGCGCACGCTTCGGCGGCGTTGGGGTGGGTCAGTCCGTCAGTGGGTGGGTCGTCGTCGGCCGGCGGAATTCGGCTCGGCTCGGCTTCCTCCTGGATCTGCCGCCCGGTGGTACCTCGCCGCCGGTGGCAAGCATGGCGCGGGCGGAGAAGAAGCGCGCCCCAAGAACGGCCACGGAGGCGGTGGAGAGACCGTCCGGGACGTCCGACCGGAGGCCGCTCTACTTCGCGGCCCTCCTGGTGCTCGCCGACGCCGCGCTCGTCGCCCTCATCATCGCCTTCGTCCCGTGTCTGTAACTTGAAACTCAGTGCCTCCTTGCTCAGCTCTCTTTATCTCTTAATTGCCGCTAAGCAATTCTGTTGCTTCAATGTACAGATACCAAGATCGACTGGGACGCCTACATGTCTCAGGTACTAGCATAGTGAACAGATTGCCGATTTCCATTTATTTACTCAAGAATTTGGAATTTGGGATAAAAGGTGTGATCTTGGCCGCTGCTGGTGTGTGTTTGATATGCTAGGTGGATGCTTTTCTGGAGGGGGAGAGGGACTATACCAAGATCGAGGGAGACACAGGACCATTGGTCTACCCGGCTGGATTCCTCTACGTCTACTCCGCCATTAAGTTCCTTACCGGCGGCCAAGTCTTCCCTGCTCAGGTAGTCAGGTCACCGGACAGCGAAATCTCTATAACTACACGAGCTCGTTTGCTCTGCTGGCGTCTTCACTCCTCATTGTTATCAAACGCTTGGCAGTGCTTAAGAGTGCTGAATTCTTGGGTACTTGCCTGCAGATTTTGTTTGGCGTCTTGTACATTGTCAACCTGAGCCTCGTTCTTCTGCTTTACGTCAAGACTGAAGTGGTACGGATGCAAAACTGATCACTTTTTTCTTCCCTCCAGTCCTAAAGTTCAGACTTCAGCGATTGTGATTCTCATATAGAATAGTATTCTTTTTAGTTCTTAGTTTTATTCAGCATGGATAATTTGACAACCAGTTGATATTCTACTATACTGTCATGCGTACTCATCTACAGACAATCCTTTGTTTAGCCCAGATAAGATAATTTACGAATGTGGGCAATTCTCATATATAGCAATCTTTTCTTTAGGTCTGCAATTATAACTCAATAACTGGTATGCTGCGAGGATCCCGAAGTTTCTTTTGGTTGCTCTTTACCTAATGTTGTTTCTACTTCTCTCTCAATAATGGATGCAGCTTCCATGGTGGGCTTTAGGTTTTCTTTGTTTGTCCAAAAGGGTTCACTCCATTTTTGTGCTCCGCCTTTTCAACGACTGCTTCGCCATGACATTGCTCCATGCTGCTATGGTTTTGATTATTTATCATAAGTGGTACCTTGGCCTAATAGTTTTCAGGTGATCTCAACAGTATGGCAGTAAATTGCATAAGTCCGCCTCTTATTTGTTATAAACTGCCAAAACAGAAATACCATTGCTAGAAAATAGCTGCTGACATTTAGTTATTATCAATCTTTTTTGCAGTGGAGCTGTCTCGGTTAAGATGAATGTCCTTCTTTTCGCTCCTTCTTTGCTTCTACTGATGGTGAAGGTACAAATTAAAACTGCACCATGGTTTGTTCCTTCCTTACATCTTTCTATGCTGCCAACTGTTACCCTTACCAAGTTGTTTGTACAGGCCATGAGCATCAAAGGAGTCTTCTTTGTGTTGTTTGGAGCTGCTGTAGTACAGGTGCATTGTTCTTTCTTTTATTTTATTTTTTTCCTTTTTTTAAAAAAAAGGCTCATCCCATTCCACTATTCCCAGTTTGTCAAACGGTCTTCTTAGCACCATGTATTGATATCAGTTTAGCTATGCTTGGCAGTTTCTTCTACCTTGCTAGTACAATTTACTCCTGCTTCATATAATATTATAATGTCAAACTAAATGCTGCTAGGTCTTTTGCAATTTCTTTATCTGTAAACTTCAAAGCATAGTGATGTTTTCCAGTAGCGTGTAACAAAGGAATTAACTTCACAACTAATTGTGTCTTTCATATTCTGTTAATTGCACTTTACTTTTGGAGCTTGTCTAGCTTATCAGATTATATACATGATATTATTGATATTGACATGGAAAAGTTAGTGATTGTTGATTGTAACTGCTACTCTGCTAGACTGTAGCTGGGTAGATGGGACACAAGGTATCACACTGTTGATCCTAATGAATTGTATTTCCTGTCTCTAGGTATTGTTGGGTATGCCATTCTTGCTGTCACATCCAGTTGAGTACATCTCAAGAGCATTCAATCTCGGCCGTGTCTTCATCCATTTCTGGTGTGCATATAATATTTCATGAATTTCGAACCATTTCAGCAGCACCATTATGCCCTGTGTATCATACCCTACATGTGAGTTCCTAGTTATGGACAGGGTTAATTGTTTTTTTTTTCAGGTCTGTGAACTTTAAATTCGTCCCGGAGAAGTTGTTTGTATCCAAAGAGCTCGCTATTGCGTTGTTGATTCTTCACCTCACTACCCTTGTGGTATTTGCACACTACAAGTGGTTAAAGTGAGTACTCACCGCTCATATTGGGTGTAATCAGTTAGCAAAGATCTACACTCATCTCAATAGTCCAATGTGCCCTTAATTTTTCTCTCTATTCTATCAGTCTTTCTAAGAATATTTGCACGTTTCTAACTTATATCTATATCAGTACATTTGGAGAAAAATGCTAGGATATTTGCAGTGGTTGTGCTGGTGCATAACATTCTTTTACTTTTGTTGACAGGCATGAAGGAGGCCTATTCGGTTTCTTGCATTCCAGATTTAAACACGCCAAATCAATTCTAAAGCTTTTTTCCAGCCAGCCCAGACCATCCATTCTCAGTAAAGAACGTGCGTTAGACCGCAATTCTTAAACTAATCATAGCATCTGGATCTCTTTTTTATTGCTTGACTAACTGGATAGTTACAACATGAATCCAGATATTGTAACTGTTATGTTTGTCGGCAACTTCATTGGCATCGTGTGTGCCCGATCATTACACTACCAATTTTATTCCTGGTAAGTACAGGCTCCCCTCAAGGCCTCAACATCAAAAGTGTTAAGTATTCATTTGGCTATTGTTTGTGAATGCTAGAATCCAAGTTGGCTCCTTTCTGTTGTGCAGGTACTTCTATTCATTGCCTTTTCTGTTGTGGAAAACACATTTTCCGACACCTTTGAGGTAAGGTTCCACGCTCATGTAGATCTGTTTCTGCCTCAGTTTATAATACTCTTGCAACTTTATGAACGAACCAAACATGATCATATTGATAGAAATGTTTGCTTCCTTTTTGTGAAGATTAAATTCATTCTTCTTCTTTTGAAACTAAGGTGTAAACAGTGCATTCGTTCAACTATTCATCCATTTGGTTTGCACTCTTATTTTCATTTCCCCTCATTCTCTCAGGATCATTCTATTTCTCGGTGTGGAGCTCTGCTGGAACATTTACCCTTCTACTGCCTATTCATCACTGCTTTTGCTATTTCTGCACATCTCCGTTTTGTTGGGTATATGGTTTTCACCGACTGAGTACCCTTATAATGATAAAAGGACATGACAAACATATCAAGAAGTTGCAAGTCAATGTGAGGCTTCCCTGTAAAATTGTTTAATCTTTTAAGGTAGCAGTAGTCAAATCCTTTTTTGTGCGGATAGAAGCAACGGCAAAGGGTTCTGGAATTTGTGAGATGTATTTTTTCCAGTACTTTTGGTGTTAATTGGCCCAAGATCTCTAGAGTAGCATCTAGACATACCAAATATGTACCATGTCCATGTGTATCTTCTTAACATAAATGAAAAATAGCTACACTTAACTTTTACAGAGACACTGTTACTACTGAATTGGCCGAGTGTCTTGTTCTATCATCTTACCAGTCTCCTTTAGCCAATGATGTTATGCATTCGTATCTCTTAAGTTTTTCTTGAAATGTCTCAAAAAGAATACATCTAACAACAAATGTGTTCTTGGTATGGATGACAGACAACAAAGAACACATCAAATTTGTTCCATTGATTCAACACTCTTTATAAGGGAAAACAACCACATGAAGCCGTCAGGGCGACACAAGTTTTTGAATATGAAAAATTAAAAGAAGCAATGAAAGATATTGAAGTTTTTCCTGAGCTGCTATTGCTTATCAATTCCAGTTCCTGATAGAGGATTAGTTTCTCTTGTCCTTCGAGCCACCTTGGCCATCAGAGCCCAGTGTCAAGTCAGGCACTTGCTGACCCGTCACCTTCCTCTGCCTCTTATTCATGGACTCCATCATCTCGACCATGGCATCCAAGTCCCAGTACGAGGTGCCCTCTTTGCCCTTCCCCTTGTCGATGCCACCGCCATTTCCCAAGCCAAGGAGCAAGTTTGGAGCAGACGCAGCGCTGGTGCCACGCACTGGGATGTGAGCTGAGGCGGCACGGAGGGGATCATGCTGGGAGCTTCCTGACCTCAGCACCCTGTCCGAGATGGCAAGGAATTCCGGCGTCCCCATCGACTGAAACAGCCTGAGCAGTTCGTCGGTCTCCAGCCTGCACTGCGGCACCATGTCATCGGCGTTGGAAGACGACAATGGAGGCGGTGGCTGGAAGAAGCTCCGGACCGGGTTGCTCGTGGTAGGGCGCTTGCCGAGAACTGACGACGACGATGGCGGTGGCTGGAAGAAGCTCTGAGCCAGGTTGCTCACCGTGGGGCACTTGCCTACAACTGACGAAGAGGTTGCCCTGGTTCTTGGAGTGTGAAGGATGTTGCTGTTGCTGGTGTGCTGTGAGCTCCAGTAGGATGGCAATGTCAGCTGCTTATTTCTTCCCGGTTGGCTGCAGTGGTTCTGAGCCACCTGTTGGTGCTGGGGGTGGTTCCAGTCGTTGTTGCCATTTGTCTGAGGTACAACGTGGTAAAACTGAAACAATCATAAACAAAATGTCCATATAAAGATCTTGTATGAAACGATTCAAGAGATGGCATAAGGTGTTTCTCAAGTATTTTACACTGGATAACTGGTGAGGTAGCTGGTAGTCTAGTGTTCTTGGATTTGATCCACCTGACTCCCTTCCTTCAAGCAACAGCCTTATGTGCTCCGAGGGGTTGTGGCTGGCCTCCCTAGGAGTCCCTGTCCAGTTGAAACCATTATCAAAACAGGAGGAACAATGCACATTCATTCATTCAAACACAACATACAGAGCAAACATGATAGCCTTCAGGCTTCAACCATAAAATTGAACAATTGCATATGACACCTAGCCTTGGACCATAATATTGACCAGCTTGTTTATGCCACTTAGCCTGAATATAGAAAGTGAATAACTACTTTCCCTTTTCCCCCTTGAAAACAAATAATTGGTCAATGAAGTGAAACACTACCTTCTCTATAAGGTGAGCCTGAAGTTGCTGCATTCTTTGAGGTAGTGCATAAAAGCTCTGGTAAGTATAAGTACGCCTTAGTTACTCCATCTTGAGGCACAACTCCAGTGTATACGGTCTGACTTTGAAGCAGAGAACTCGAGTCACCAGTGGTTGTAGGGGGGAGGCCAAACTGATTGTAGTTTCCACTGCTTGCATTTGTGGGATTCATCCTAGAACCGCCGATTATTCGGCAAATGGGAGTTGAGGCCCTCATGTTGGGACGCTTTCTGTTTTGCCGGTTCAATAGGTGTGGCTGTGTCCTCCTGACCGTACCATCAATAGTTCTTGTCTGTAAAAACTAGAGTTATAAACTTGTTTGGAGTAAAACCACGGATGTCATGTTTGGAGTAAAACCACGGATGTCATGTTTAGGCAAAAATGCTCTGAAATCTCTCATAAAGACGTAAATGCCAGATACAGTCTTCATTGGGTGGATATCCTAGAGTTAGGGTTTAAAGCCACAAATTGTTGTGTTCTAACCATATGCTTAAATAGTCTGGTGCTCAAGCAGGGACGGATCCAGCGGTGGGTCTGGGAGCTCGAGCCCCTCCTACCCTAAGGAATCCCATGGAGCCCTCCTAAGCCCTCCTACAAATTTGAGGAAGAAGGAGGGAAGGGGAGGCGGGAGAAGGAAGAAGAACAGGAGAGCCTCCTGAGCTCAATCCTGCATCCGCCACTGTGCTCAAGAGATATAAAGGCATTCACAAATGAATTTCTTTTGGAGTAAAATAATATATAATACAAAGCACAAAGTATGTATCAAATACACTTGTCAAAATGCACCTCAAACTAAAATAAGTAGTTGCAAATTTGGCGAGCTACAAAAGCTTATGTTTTATTGCTACTAACATGATAATACTTGATGAAAATGAACATGCTGGCCGTCTGCCATCCAACGAAAGAATGCAGGGAAAAGTAAGGTGATGGACAATTTGTTTACCTTGAGAAAAATGCAAGAACGTGGTAAATAAGGCAAACTGGGATTCACATAAATCCAAATTGTTACTCTCTTCTGCAACTTCAGACATCCAATCATATGAACAATAAACAAACACAAAAATACTGATTATGATGCACGGAAGATGGGAAATAGAATACCTGCAAACCATGGTTGGGCGATTCCTCCCTCACCATCTCATAGAAATTCACCCTTCTAGGTCGCACTTGGTGTCAATAGATGGTTTTAGCTAGGTGTGTTTGGAACTTTGGATTGCCCCTAATGCTCACCCTACTATATACTCGGTCTCCCAACCCCACCTTTATGTCGATCTCACTATAAGAATCGGAACAATTACTGTGTCGCAAATTTTCGCAGTGTTTCCATGGCTGTTCTCATACTGATTGATTCGTGAGTTTTTACTTATATTGTTTTATTGGATATAAATATATTAACACCTTACATGTAGAGTTGTAGACAACCGTGTCGCATATAAATTTTCACACATCAAGGATGAACATAAAAGTTCAAATGTGGTCTTTGATGGAAACCAATAGATATATAAATACTTTCAACTGATATGTACCGTGCGAATGTGGTGCGAATGTGGTGCGCGTATGTTTTTTAGATATGAATTCGACTTTCTACTTCCAATTTAAGGAACGAATATTTGGAAAGCTACAAATCTTTCATGTAAAACCTTTGACAATAAGATTATGATCTAAACACTAGAAGAGCCTAATGTGAATTGGGTTGACTGAGGTGGACGTCTCCTTTGATCCAGCAAGCATTCAACATCATTAATATTTTGTTGTTTAATTTAATGATAACATCTAATGTTATCATTAAGGTGACTGAGGAGTACGTATCTCATTAAGGGGGTGTTCGGTTGTAAGGACTAAACTTGAATGTTTAGTTACTAATTAGGAGTATTAAATATAAACTAATTATAAAATTAATTGCACAGATGAAGACCAATTTGCGAGATAAATCTATTAAGCATAATTAGTCTATGATTTGATAATATGGTGTTGCAGTAAATATGTGCTAATGATAAATTAATTAAGCTTAATAGATTCATCTTAAGAAATTAGTCTCTATCTGTATAATTAGTTTTATAATTATCTTATATTTAGTTCTCTTAATTAGTATCCGAAGATTCGATACGATAACTACTAAATTTTAGTCCTTACCACCGCACATTCTTTATAGGATGGTTAATGAGGAATGGCGTGGGTAGGTTGCGTATCTTCGATCGCACACGTGCCAGAACGTTCGGATGCATACCAGTACGCCGTGGAACAGCAACGTGAGAAAATCCTTCTTGTTTGTTTTTATCTTGACTCGAGGTTGCAAAGGCAAATCGATACAAGCACAAATGATTGAGCCATATAATCCACCCATCCATCCATCCGATTCCAAGCCGGCGGGTCCGAGTTGGAGCCTCGCATCTCCTGATCTCCAGATCACCTGCCCCGTGGGGCGCCTCCGATCCAATCAAGCACGGCAAACATGTGGCTCCCCCTCGCCGTGGTTGGTTTCTCGGTTTGTTCGCTTCCTCTCTCGCTTGCCCCGCCGACCCGTCTCCTGTGGCCGTGCTGTCTTTGTTGTGTGAGGGGAAGGGTGTCTGACAGGGAGGCTTCCCGAGGGATCCGGATTAGTAGTAGCCAGCACGAGTCCACCGCCGGCGCCTACCTTGACTCGGAGATTCTCGCGAGGAACTGGCGGAGATCTGCCCATCCATATATCGTAATTCATGATCTACACATCCTACTCTCTGCCCGACATTTCTGAATCTGCGCCCTTTTTTACTGCGAGTATACTGACGCGCACATGTCTCCTCCCCTCGTCTCAATCTCGAGGAGTAGTGTAATCGGCGGAGGAAGACGCATCGCATAAACGAGGTGGAAGGAAGCTCGGAGAAGGCGAGCGGACAAAGGGAGTGGAGGTTTTTGGCTTCTTCGTCATCCTCTCCGTTCCTCTTCGTGTCCGGGAAGCGCCTCCGCCGGCGTGTCTGAAACTCCGGGTTGGTCTTCCCGTGCGCGATCCTCTCGACGAATCAGTCGCCGGTATATTCAGCTTCCTTCCCCACTTCATCTGCTCGGACGATAGGTTTCTTCACGCCCTCTGCTTCGTTGTTCGTTAGCTTCGTGCGTGCGCGTCGATGGAACAGCAAAAGGTTGCATCTTTACATTTTGCGTGGGGTACCCAGGTTGCAGGATAGATACTGAAAAACTCTGAATAGTGTATTGGTTCCTCTCGCTTTCTTGCTCCTGTTCTTTTGCCTTTTCCTTCTCTGATTGGCAATTACGATATTCGGTATTGATGTCTCTCTTTGCCGGCAAGGAAAGTAGAAAATTACTCCTTTTTATTCTATATAGAACGGACACGAGCAAGTATGGGATCAAATTTACCGGACAAGGACGGGGGCTGTGAACTTATATGATGTGTTGTTGATGTGGTGGCAGTGGTCGACCGATTCCGCATTCCAGTCCTCAGCCATGGCCGTGGACACCACTGAACCAGAGTACTGGCTCAACTGGAGGTTTTTGCTATGCGCACTCTGGGTGTACTCCTGCATGGCTTTGGCATGCTTCTTGATTTGGAAGTACGAGGGGCCCCGTTCACGGGACAGCAATGGCGATGACGGCGGAGACAGAGAGGAGGCGCTTTCCCGGGCCGGACCTGGAGCTGTGTATCTTGAAGATTGCTGGAAGCCGTGCCTTGAGGAGATCCACCCTGGCTGGTTGCTGGCGTTTCGTCTTGTGGCCTTCTTCATTCTGGCTTCGCTTCTTTTGGTAGACATCATCACTGATGGATGGAGTATCTTCCTATACTACACACAGTAAGCCAGTCTTCATCCCTATTGATAATAATTCCTGGAAGTAGTTTCACTAGTCACAACTCAAAGAGTACGGATCATTCTAGCTCAGCACATTTTTTACTGAATAAATATACAGAATGTGGTTTGACTTTTTGTTGTTCTCTACATGGGACAGGTGGACGTTCTTACTTGTCACCTTATATTTTGGGGTATGTAGTTTTTCCTTTTGCTGTTGGCCACTTTATCATTTATGATTAGCTGCCTCTGTGACAGATTTCATGTTTTATTGAACGTCTGTCGACATTGAAATAAAGGGCAATTTCAATTTTCTTTGTGGGATACATCTGAAGCAGTTTGTAGTTTATATATGCTTTCACACCCCTATTTCACAAATATTACTTGCTAGTTCATTTCGCTGACAAATTCTTTGTCTTTAGCTTGGCTCGCTGCTTTCAGTTTACGGATGCTATCAGTACGCTTACAAGACCAGTGGAGATGGATCTGATCTGATAGGATCCGGTGCAGATCGTGGCTCATATACCATTGCTCCAACAGGGGAAAGTGCATATAACCATGTAATCAAAAGTCCTTGTTACAGTAAAATACACGGAGGACAAGAAATTGCAGGATTTTGGGGTTACCTCTTCCAAATTATGTTTCAGGTAACCCATCATAAGCATACATTGCCGCTTTGACATAAACTAGGCATGGTTTAAATCGATCAAAATCATAGGGAAGTATAAAAACTGACCACAGCATGGCTCTACTTGTTACTCTACTCAAATCCTATATTCTTGTTTACAGACAAATGCAGGTGCTGTGTTGATTACGGATCTGGTGTTCTGGCTTATTTTGTACCCTTTCCTTGCCCACAATGAATATGATATGAATTTTGTGAGTATTCTCTTCTGATAGGCTTTTTAAAATTGATCAGTGTTGAAAAAAAAACTTGCTGAATGTAAACCCAATTAGAAACATTTGTTTGCATTCTTGCTTCTTAAAATTGTGTTCTTATAGGCATTGCACATTACAGATTCTGATTGGCACACATTCAATCAATGTTGTCTTCCTAGTTGGTGATGCTGCTCTAAACAAATTGGTAAGCATTTCATGCTGGAATACCGATCCATATCATAATCAACCGATCTCTCTATTGACCATTTAATCTACAATGCAGCATTTCCCGTGGTTTAGGATAGCATATTTCCTGCTGTGGACAGGCCTATTTGTCAACGTTCAGTGGATCATCCATGCTAACGTGTCAATTTGGTAATGCATGCTAACTTTGTTTTTTCTTGCTAATAAGGTGAAAACTCTTGATGTGTAATGCGATTTGTGTTTGTTCAGGTGGCCTTACCCATTTCTAGACCTGACATTCCCCGCAGCACCTGTATGGTAAGCTGTACTTGCTGAAAGAACTACTTCTGTTCTGCTAAGTGGTATCCTTATGTGCAACTATAGCATCAGTAGTCCATATCAGAAATGTGGAAACTAGACATTAGATGAAAGTAAAAGTGCAAGATAGACGTAGCTATGAAATTTTCTCTCTATAGTCTCTTCATGTCATATGATTCAGCTACTACGATGAGAAAAAGAGTACCAAAAGAAAATACACTTGAAAACGTCTCCATACTAAATTAAAAGATGTATTATTTCTGCAACATTAGTGTTGTCTATACACATATAGAATGGCTAATTTCTGAAGTAGTTAGAAATAGTGGTATGACAACAATTTTGCCTTTTACTTTTGGTTGGGTTTAATGTTCAAGTTTTGGGGCTGTTGTTCAGGACAGTTTATTTTTCAGAACATTTAGAGGTATGATGCATGAACAGATGAAAATACATACAAAGGATGCCTAAATAGTTTAGGTCATTGGCTCACTTGCCACTCAGCTCAGCAAGGAATTATGCCAGTATTGTTGAAGTTGTTAGATTTAGACTGTGATTTCGATAAACGAAAAAACTTGGGACTCTTGGCAGGTACCTGGTGGTGGCATTGCTGCACTTCCCGTGCTACGCCCTCTTCACCCTGGTCCTGAGGCTGAAGCATTCTGTGTTGGAAAGTTGGTTCCCTCAAACTTATGTTAAGTAATCAAAGAGGACTATCGTGGTAGCTGGCTGTCCCTATACTTACCTCCTGCGAAATCAAGCCGGTATTCTGCTTACTCTCTACACCTCGAAATCACATTGTTCAGAAGTAGATTACACCTGTCGCTCGACAGGTTTCCCTCAAAGTGGACATGTAAATTGGCAGAGCATGTTCCAAAATTTTTGAGATCAGCAGCTAAACCAGCTATTGCCTCTAGCATCATACCCCTTTTTCCCCCAATGGAGATGTGTGTACAGTCCATTATATACATGCAAATTTTCTTCAACAGATTTCATGCTCGTTCCATGATTTATATACTTCTTGCAGTCGTATGTTTTTTTTTCGAAGCAAAGCGCGATCCCCCATTTCTTTCAGTCTTTTCTGTGGCACATCAAATTTCTATACTTCACACACTGTCTTTTTGGCATCATCAGGAGATAAGAAAGTATGAGCACAGAATGGGCCTCTTGAGTGTTTGGGCTTGACGCTCTGAGCCGGCCCGCAGTAAACCTGAAAGGTGGGCCATGCTCCATCCTGGAGTAGGCCCACCAAAACCAATCGTGGGACCCACTGGCTCCTGCCCGCATCGCAGCCTCTCTTGTCTCCTGAGAAAGGAAGGAACTGGCTAAGGGCTGGATCACCCTGACTATCCCCGCCGTATCGTAGGTTTGGACACTAATTAATTATAAGTACTAAATATAAATTAATTATAAAATTAATTGTATAATTGCATAAATGGAGTCTAATTTACGAGATGAATTTAATAAATCTGATTAGTTCATAATTTAATCATATTGTGTTATAGTAAACATGTGCTATGATGAATTACTTTAGCTTAGTCTTGTGAATTAGCCTTCATTTATATAATTAGTTTTTTAATTAATTTATATTTAATATTTCTAATTGGTATGCTAACATTCGAATCCGATGCGATGGTATGTTTAGTCACCGGATCCAAACAACACTTGTTGAAAAACGGGAGGGAAATAATCCAAACAGCCCTTATTAAAAAACGGGAGGGAAATAGAGGTACGGCGACAAGGCTGAGCACCTTGTGCTGCAGCGTGGCAGGCCGCATAGTCACGTGCGCACAGCCACAGTAACCCAGCCAGTAGCCACTGCCCACAGCCCGCTGGCAGACAGCCGCTGCGGCTGCGTCCGCTCACCCCTCTCCCTCCGGCGACCCACGCGCCGCCCCGGTCTCCCAGGCCGGCGAGCCAATCACTCTCGCTCGCTCGCTCACTCGTACGCTAGCACTGGCGCCTCGCGCCTTGTCGTTGCTCCCGTCTTGAGGCGCAGCTCCTAATCTCTCTCGGATGTTGATGGGATGGCGGTTTGCTTGCTCGCTAATCTCAAAGCTGCGCTGCGTGCGCCTCGGCGACCGGTCGTTCGCCTTTGCGCCGGCCGGGATCCGCCGGGCCCGAGGAGGATCACTGTTGTTCGGTACGGCGCTCACATTCCCGCCCGGCATCCGCGCCGCCGGCGTAGAATAGTCGCCGGGGCTCGGTCCGTTTGGGTTCGGAGCCGAGTGCTCGCTCGCTCGTCGGAGTTTGGGCCGGTGGCCGGCGTGCCGACGCGGGGTAGATCCAGAACTCTGCTTCACCGGATTCGTAGTCCAGGCTCCCGTGGTCGATCGGCACCCGTGGATCTCGAACCTTGCCTGGCACCGAACGCCGTGTTCGAGTCCTACTCCACGGCCCGTGCAGACGTGACGCCGGCACGTGCTCTTCAGGTGCGCCGCGCGCGCTTGTGCGTGTCCCGGGTGCAGAAACTGATGGGAAAACAGCTGCCGACCAGACACGAGCATGGATGGGTATGGGTGGACGCCCGCAGGGGTACGGCAGGCGACGGACCCGCAGGCCTCGGTGGCTGGTCCCCCGGCGTCGTCCCGTTCTGGGAGAACGCTCGCTAGCGCAACAGGGCCGCACGGGAGTTATTCCCCGGCGATCTGCCGGCGCGGGGCTGCGTTGACGACACGCGCGCTGCTGGCCGGACGCCGACGACACCCCACCAACAGCGCCGATCTACCAACCGGATGCTTGCTCAATTTTGGTTGGAAGATTGTTCAGCGACGGAGACGGAATGATCTGCCATGATTGGGGGCGTCCCTCTCGGCTCAGCTTCCATTGTCCGAGCTCATGCTATGTTCGTAGCGGGCGGCAATGCGAGCCAACCAACTATGGCGGCGAGCCGACGACGATCACGGGACACCTCCTAATTCTCCTCCCATGTCCTGATGCCCATGTGCAGGTGCCTAGAAGCGGCGGTACCACAACCACCGCCGGCACCTCGCTCCTTGTCCGTCGGGAATTCGCCGGCCGTTGACATGGGCGAAAGCGGCCTTGTCCTCGTGCCGCTTGGAGTGTAATGTGCCCAGAGGTGGCGCACCTGCACGGCTGCGACCCGCAGGAATCGTCCAGCCCACCTCGACCAGGCTCAGACTGCGGCGCATAAATCGGCTGCGCGGCAGTCCGGGCAACGCGGCGCGGCGCACGCACGACATCAGCGGCGGCCGGCAGCTAGCTGGCCGCTGGGCACTGGGCTGGCTGGCGGCCTGCCGCCTTTCCCTGCGCCGGCGGTCCGGCCAGGCCCAGCCGGCCGGGCAGCCGGCTGGTGCCGTACCCGCTGCCACCAGGGTGCGGTGCCGGGGCAGCGCCGTGGCCACGCACCGGGCAGAACGCAGGGCAGGGAGAGCAGGCCGCCTGCCTGCCCTGCGCGCAGGCAGGCATGGCGATGCACGGGCCACTCCCAGTCCCTCCACGACGCTGTCACGCTGCGCGGCTACTGTTGCGCTGCAGAAAGAGACTGGCCGTGTACGCCTGCTGCCTGCAGTCACTGATGAGCCATCCATCTACAACTACCGTGATAATTGTCCTGTATTTTGCATCTCTGAAATGAACACACTGGCTGATACTGTAACTGACATCTGATGCATTTTTATTTTTGAAAAAGGAGATGGTGGATTTTCTTTTTGAAAAAAGATGATGGATTGGTTATGCCATCCTTGAGATACAAGCAAACGCATACTCATTGATAAAAAAAAAAATCTCATCTATGAACAAGCTGAATCTTCGGACATCATCCATTTCCATTCAAAAGACACAAGCTAGCTGAAGATCTGCCGGCCGGGGACCGGATGTCGCCGGATATAATAAATATATAAATAAACAAACCAGATTCTACCACTACCGCCGTGACACACTGATGGCCAAGAGAGAGAGGGAGAGGGAAAGAGGGGACGGTGAAGAACTGGTGATGGTGAGGAGCAGAGCGACAAGAGAGGACGGGACAAAATAAAAGGCGAGCATGTGACTCGGCAGTGCCCCGCAAGCCTTTAACCTCATCCCCTTTTCTATATTCCCCATCATTCTGTTCTTTATACTACTGTTCCGGTAACCGGTAAGTGGCATTACGTTACAGTTCCAGCAGCGTAGATTCTCGAGCGCGCAGGGCAATACGCCTCGGCCTTGTAGAGTAGACTAGTTCATGACAAACATGCGCCCTGTCATTACCGCTGTCGTTAGGCAGGTGGTGACAACCAGAGAGAACACTGGTGAAAGATTGATGAAAGCCTAGTATATGCTAACAGGCAGGCATATGGGTTGTTTATCTTTACTAATCACGCACAGATGCCGGTAACATGTACTCCTAGTACTGGTATATGATACTAGTAGTAAAATTTTAACACTGCTGGTAGCGGCAATACATTACGCTTCCCGATGACAGAGAGCATTTAGCATTTGTGCATTACTGTTTGTTCGTTCGCCTCTTGAATTGCAGGCGTTGGAGCATCTGCCGTCTTTTCTGAACAAGTGAACAGGGCTAATCTACGCCCTCGGGAAAGCTGAACATTTTGTTCTCTGAAAAACATCAAATTGGCAGTGTTCTTCCACACAAAAGATGAGAAAGATTCTTGGGGGGGAGATGGCGAGTCCAGCAAGAGCATTTCGTTCCTTTTCTGAGAAAATGCACGCGCCTTTTCCAGAAAATCTAGGGGGATAACCAAAAGGCTGGCGAGAAAAATGAAAAGGATGGAGGAGGTCTGGAGCTAGGCATGCGCGCCCGTGGCAGGTCAGGCCGGGTCGGGGGAAAAGCGTTTGGCGGTTTGCAGCGGCGTGGAGCGGGTGGGCATCAGCGGCGTCAGCGGACAGCGGCCGCGGCAGCCAGTGGCATGGTGGTGGATTGATAGGTGGGGAAGGGAGGGCCGGAGGGGCCTGCTGCTGCTGCCGCTGCTCATTGGCGTTGGCGTTTCCCTTCTCCCCACTGCCCCCCACTACCCCACCCCCACCATCTTCGTCTCGGATGCTCGCGTGAACCCCCTCCCTCCCCCCTCGCTTTCGCGCTGCGTCCGCGGTGGCATCATTGGATAACCTGGACTGGTCCGGGTTGGGTGGCCTTCTTCCCGGCTGCTGGTTTCGCGAGCTCGGCTTCTTCGTCTCCCTGCTGCTGGCGGAGGCGGAGCGGAATTGTGGTTCAGCCGTGGGCTGGCCTGCTCTTCCTCTTCTTCAGATCATTGTTTGCCGAATTGAATCTGCGGGGCTGTGCCGGCAATGTGGGTGCCGGTGGCGCCGATGTGGATGCGGTGGTGGGTGGCGGTTGCTGGCCTGCTCGCCGTGATCCTGCCGCCGTCCACCGCCACACTCTCCCCGGCCGGCATCAACTACGAAGGTACCTAACATTCTCTCTTTCCCATCTTCTTCCCCGAAATCTTAACAAAAGGCCACGACCAACCTTTTTCTATTTTGGAAAAATAAAAGGACGAAAGGCCAACCTTTTCAATCAGGCAACAGAGGATTTTAAGGAATTTGTTGAAAAAAAAATCCCTTTGCCCAACCTTGCAATCAGTTGCTGGTTCGAAGTTGGTGTAAAAGATCTCATTTTGGTGAAGGGGATTAAACGAAGTGCAGCTGCTTGCTTCCTCATCAGTCATCTTACTTGTCGAGTTTTAGCTGTTTCTTGGCATTACGAATTTGGTGAAGCTGAACCTGCCTACCTGTGACTGTACCGCAGTGGTGGCTCTGATGGCCATCAAGACGGAGCTGGAGGACCCCCACAACGTGCTCGACAACTGGGACATCAACTCCGTCGACCCCTGCAGCTGGAGGATGGTCACCTGCTCCTCCGACGGCTACGTCTCCGCTTTGTACGTTACGCTCCCTTGTTCATGCCCATTCCCAAGAGCACCGACGGTCGCTGCTTTGGCCTGATCTTCTTACATGCGCCTCTTTGTTTGCAGAGGATTGCCCAGTCAGAGCTTGTCCGGGAAATTGTCACCCGGCATCGGCAACCTCACCAGGCTACAATCTGTGTAAGTTCACTATCCCCTATCGTTTACCTCTGGCACTTCAAAATTCAAATTTGAGGCTTCTTCAGTGGACCGATTTGGTTGAATAAATCACTGAAAGTGCTCGGCTTTGTGAATCAACAGGCTGTTACAGAACAATGCGATTTCTGGCACCATTCCCAGTACCATAGGAAGGTTGGGGATGCTAAAGACTCTTGACATGTCAGATAACCAGCTCACGGGGAGCATCCCAGGTTCACTTGGGAATCTCAAGAACCTCAACTATCTGTAAGATTTTTCTTATTCCATTCTTGGTTTTCAACAGTGCTCTCATTGTCTGTGTGCACAGTTTTTTTTTTCATTTTTGCTCATTGTCTAGTTCTCTTGGTGTCAACAGGAAATTGAACAATAATAGCTTGTCTGGAGTTCTGCCTGATTCACTTGAATCCATTGATGGCCTTGCTCTTGTGTATGCTCTGCGATCCCTGTTTATTGTTTGTTTCTCTTTCCCTATTTTAGTACTAACTCTTGGATTGTCTTGTTTCAATAGAGATCTTTCATTTAACAATCTTAGTGGTCCATTACCCAAGATTTCTGCAAGAACTTTCATGTAAGTAATTTCAACTTATTCCCTTTCATGGCTGTTTATTGCTTCGACCTGAGTACTACCATCTCTACGTATCATGCCATGGACTAATGTTCTTTCATTTTACTGTTTGGTCATACAGTATTGCTGGGAATCCAATGATTTGCGGTGATAAATCAGGAGATAACTGCTCTTCTGTGTCACTTGACCCACTCTCTTACCCACCAGATGATCTGAAGAGTGAGTTGTTTTCCTCATCATTCAATTTCAGGAGATATGCATCTTTTACAGAAGAAATTGGCTGTACCTTTTCTTCTATGTGGCACTCACATATGTCTCCTTTTCCTCAGCTCAGCCACAACAAACCATTGGAAAAGGCCGCCGTATTGCTACAATATGTGGAGCAACTGTAGGGTCAGTAGCTTTTGTTGCTATCGTAGTTGGTATGCTTCTTTGGTGGCGTCATAGGCGAAATCAGCAGATCTTCTTTGATGTAAATGGTAATATTCTTTTCGAATCCATTCTTATGTGATCATGATAACAGCCACCTAGATATGAATTGCATTAGATCAATGTTTGTATCAACAGCAACCAGTTTATGATTTTATGATCTTAGATCTTTTTCCTTCTAACCATTTCCACAGTAAATTTACATGGATATAAAGATAAACATACTGCCCAAATGCATACCAATTTGAGCTACTGAGGTTTGAATAAGCTGGCTGATTAGGCTTTGACATGTTCCCCCAATAGCAATTGAGCATTGCTCTAATATTCTGCCATGTGATGTCGGTAAGGAGTTTTGAAATCACTCACAAATTTGAAGATACAATAGATGAACCTCTCAACATTAGTTCTGTGCTTTACCTTCAATATTTTGAGTACAACATAACCTTTATGTTGCTTTTTAGTTTTTTACTAGTATGATCTTCCTGTTACTTTTGGTATGTGGGCTATTTTCGCGATCATGATCTCCTCGTTACTTTCTGTACTTTATTTTAACCAACAATCATGAGCTGTCTTTTACCCTTCTAGGACATTATTTGGTCTTTTTAGCATGCTATGCTTTGTCTTGTCTCTTGCATGCTACTCTGTTTGTCTTTCCAGCAGCATGGTAATTGAACCTGATACATTCTTCTATGTGCAGACCAATATGATCCAGAAGTTTGTTTGGGTCATCTGAAGCGGTATGCCTTCAAGGAGCTTCGTGCAGCTACTAACAACTTTAACTCAAAGAACATCTTAGGTGAAGGTGGATATGGCATAGTCTACAAGGGTTATTTGCGTGATGGCTCTGTCGTTGCTGTTAAAAGGCTGAAGGATTATAACGCTGTTGGTGGGGAGGTTCAATTCCAAACTGAAGTTGAAGTCATTAGCTTGGCTGTTCATCGGAATCTCCTCCGTCTTATTGGATTCTGCACTACAGAAAGCGAGCGATTACTTGTTTATCCTTATATGCCTAATGGAAGTGTTGCTTCTCAATTGCGGGGTTAGTCTCCCCCCTCCCTCCCTCTCTCTCCTTACTTGTGACTTCCATGTGCATATGTTTATTGCTAGCCAGCCCAAATTCTTTGAAGTCCGCAAGTCCACGTAATCACCCTATTTCTGGATGTATCATAGTCTATGTTAAATGTCTGCTTTCCAACATTTGCTTGGTGTTACTGCATAAAGTTACTATTGCAGTTTTGTGTTGTCTAGGTCATACCTTAGGCTTTAGGACAAACGGGCAAGCTTGCATGATCTCTGTTGGATGTATAAAGGCTTTATACAACTATTGTAGTTTTGTGTTGTCCAGTTTTAGAAGATGAACTGAACCCATTCAAACATCACATGTCTAGCTATATTTAACTCATAGCATGGGGGTATTAAGCTTAATCAATAAGAGCAAACATCATATGAGCATCACCCACAAATATCATCCTCTATGCGTGCAAATTAACTTTATTTAATTTTTCTTCAGAGCATGTAAATGGCAAGCCAGCTCTTGATTGGTCAAGGAGAAAGAGGATAGCACTAGGCACAGCAAGAGGTTTGCTTTATCTCCATGAGCAGTGCGATCCAAAAATAATCCATCGTGATGTAAAAGCTTCCAACGTGCTTCTCGATGAATATTTCGAAGCAATTGTGGGAGATTTTGGATTGGCAAAACTTTTGGATCACAGGGAATCTCATGTAACCACTGCAGTGCGTGGAACAGTTGGACATATAGCACCAGAGTATCTGTCAACTGGCCAGTCATCTGAAAAGACCGATGTATTTGGATTCGGAGTTCTTTTAGTTGAGTTGATCACTGGTCAGAAGGCGTTGGATTTTGGAAGAGTAGCAAATCAGAAGGGTGGGGTTCTCGATTGGGTAAGTATGCATCTTGTTGTTTACTATTTCGATCTGCATATTTGCTTTAAAGCTTTAAATCAAGAAAAGTCTTACAGAGTTTTCTTGTTATTAAAGGCTCATTTGTTTGTATTTCGCTGAACATGTTTCCTCATACTCCTGTCCGGTTCCAGGTTAAGAAACTTCATCAAGAAAAGCAGCTAAGCATGATGGTGGACAAAGACCTGGGTAGCAACTATGATAGGGTCGAGCTGGAGGAAATGGTTCAGGTGGCTTTGCTATGCACACAATACTACCCATCTCACCGCCCTCGGATGTCCGAGGTAATCAGGATGCTGGAAGGGGATGGGCTCGCAGAGAAATGGGAAGCATCACAGAACGTGGACACACCGAAGTCCGTCTCATCAGAGCTCTTGCCTCCAAAGTACATGGATTTTGCGGACGAATCCTCGCTCGGCCTAGAAGCCATGGAGCTCTCCGGACCGAGGTGACCGAACGGATCAGTCATAGCCATAGATGCATAGATGCTTGCCATATGAAGCCTATTGATGTATTACATTCGATTCGTTTAGGTGTAGAGCTGAGGGAAGGCGAAAAAATTTTCGGGTCGATGTAGGTGTGTGATCTGTTCTGTTGTCTGTCTATAGCTGTGGTGGCATTCATTTGTACATACAGCAGCATTGTGCGAGGAGAGCCCATCCTTGTTGCGCATCTACTTGGTGGCAAAGAGATGAGATGAATGAGTATATATAGAAATGAAATTTTCCAGTGATGTTTTTGGCTGTTTGTGGTTTTGCCTGCTGAAGGCCTGTGCAGTTGATACGCTGATACTTTCTGTTCACGCATCAGTTCATCAGCATGTATCAGGGATATCTTTTTTTTTTCTTTTTGAGAGAGGAAGAGATAGAGAGTTGTAACAGGGATGCTATGTTACAACAAAAGGAACATGCTACAGGCATACGGTAAACCATTGCATGTTTGCATTGCTGCTGGCATGTGCTAGCACAGTATTTCTCTGTATGCACTGTGTGCGGTGCGCCCGGCACCCTAGCCAGGCCCAGGCGTCAGTGCAGAGGTGCTGCAAGCCTGCCAAGCTAAGCAGCTGCAGCTACATGGAGACATGGAGCAAGGTGTTGTATGGCGAGCGTGAAAAGTGCGATGCGATGGAACCGGTCGACGGAGTGCTTGCTACTGCTGCATCCTAGCGGGTAGCCGCAGCCTGCAGATCAGCACCATCGCGTCGCACCAACTGTTTTCTGCAGCTACAAAGCTTGATGCATCCCCTCACATCCAAACTAGGCAGGGCCTCTCGTCCCTTTTCTCCCCTGTTCTGAAGAACTTGTGGTGCCTCACTGGGCGATGGCGGCCACACAGTGCCTTGCAATCATCGAAGCGGATGGGTTCGTTACCACCAGCAGAAAAAAGTCGAGCAGATCTTTAGCGATCCCGATAACGGCACGCCCTGGACTGGACAGTCACAGACCAAAAGGCTCGCCGAGCTTCAGAGCGGCGTTTGAGGCGTTGTCTTCGCCTTGGGAACTGTCTGACAGCAGAGTGGATGGCTGCGCCGGCTCGGCCGAAACGTCCGTCGCATATGACAAGGTCCTCCGTGTCCTGCGTGCGCGTCACATGCCCGTGGGACATGCATGGCCCGGGGTCGCGCACGGACGATGAGCCCCGCCCCGCCTCGCGGCCCGACGGCGGGCGGCGTCGCGAGCGGCCTGCCGGCAGCCGCTGGAGGCGGTCGAGCGGCGGCATCATGCCGTGCCGTGGGCTCCCCCGGCCGCTCCCCTGCCTTGCTCGCCCGGTCAATCAAATCGGAGCCGAGCGCGAGCGCGGTGCGCGCACGGGGGCCTGGCGGCCTGCGTGAGCAGCCTAGCATGGCCACGCCGTGGCCGCGCCGTTCGACAGGCTGACAGGCAAGCGAACAAGCGGACAGAGACCGGGTGGAGCCGTGGACAGACGCCGGGCAGGCAAGGTCAAGGCGAGCGATGGATGGAGCGAGCGAGCCCATGACTCGCTGCGCCTTTCTTTGCCCGGCGCCCGAGTCCAATCGAGTCGCCCTCCTCGTCCCCTCCTCCTCCCGTGTCGTCTCGCTCCGTCGCTCGCCTCGGCCCCCCGCATCATTGCCGATCATTGCGCTCCGTTCTTCTCCGGACACCGCGCGCCCCACTCTTACACCCTACTCCCTCTCGCTCGCAGCCTAGCGCCGTTATCTCCTCGCCTGCCTGCGCTCAGCGCGCGTCTTGTCACGGGCTCGACTACCCCAATCCTCGTGGTGCGAGCCAGAAGATATGAGCGCCAGGTGCGTCAAGCTGCTGCTGCTGGTCACGCTGATCCCGCTGGCGCTCAGGGCGACCTCGCTGCTCCTCGGCGGCCCCGCCGTGCCGGCGTCGTCCCACCACCGGCAGTCCCCGATGAGTACTGCTACTGCCACTGTCACCGGCCGTGCGAGCGTCTCGGCTGGTTTGGTGCCCGGCCGGCCGTATCGCCAGACGAGGCGCCGGCGGCGGACCGAGAGCGCCCTCGCCGCCTTCGACGGCACGAGGCGGCTCCGGCAGGCCGACGGCGGCAGCTGGTTCGAGGACGACAAGAGGCTGGCGCCCACGGGGTCCAACCCGCTGCACAACCTGCGATGACGCCTGCTGCCGCCGCCGCTTCTCAGCTCGTGAATCAATCTTGCAGCCTTGCAGGTCAGCGGCAATGGCGATGAGATTTTGGCTCCCGGTAACGCCTACGATCTGAATTGAATCCGTGATGTCTTTGATACCAGCGTGTGCGTACATATTCTTGAGGGTCCATGTACATACAGTCTGAATACTTCTGAAGAATTGGTGTATTGAATTGGTGTGAAGAAAACACTACTAGAGCATGTCATGCTTGCCTGCAATTGCTTCAAACGATCCGTGTGCTTCAGCTTCAGCCGTTGCGTTTCTAATCTAGGTACACTAGAAGCTGTCAAATCCTCATGGACAAACGCTGCTGATATAGTAGCTAACCACATTCAGGATTTGCTGATTTTTGCAGTTCCCTCGGTGACTGCGCTTAGGCTATGATTTCAGAAAGCCATAATTTGGCATAAGCACGTTGAAACTCTCCACTTTTCGCACATAACTTTAGTAAAAATAAGATGAATTATCAGGCGATCAGTTCAGGCGTTCTCAGTGCATAGACGTACACGCCATGATCACAGGCTCGGAACGAAGCTTCACAGTAGAGCAGTAGCCTCGACTGTTCAGTTTTACTCTGGCACAGCCGCACAGACACGTTCGTAAAGAGTCGCTCTCACCGGACGGGCTCCTTTAGTTCTTCACGCATTCCACAGTTTTCTTTTCTCCAAAAAAAAGAAGAAATGAAATAGAGAAAAAAATCATACGGTAACATTGAAGAAATGAAACAGGAAGAGCACACCCCTAGCTGTGGACTAGCTGGGATTCTCCAAATTTAGCAGCCTCTCCTGCAATCATGGTGTCGCCGAATCATGCCGGCACGGCATGCCGAGAACGAACTGATGTGAAGGGAGAGGGAACCTGTCGTCCGCAACAAGAGACAAGCGCCGCAGTACAACACTAATCACAGTGCAAATCTATCCAACCTGGACTTCTAGAAGCATTTTTTTTTTCTTTTCTGAATCGATACTCTTTGGAGGAAAAGAGCAGACAGATCGTAAAACCGCCATCGCATGAGTCAGACTCATCATCATGATGGTAAAACACTAAAAGTAGCAAGGCGACTGTCAACCAGTCACATGATCAGAATTCAGAGGTGACAAAGCAAACTACTGATGAGAGTACAGTACTGAACTGAAGTGGCATGCCAAACAACATGCGTGGAGACCGTCCAGCTAGCGCCGGTGAGCTACTGAAGCGTACGTGTACCGTCCGTCAGTCGTCGGCTCCGGGCAGCGGCTCGTCGGCGACGACGGTGATCTTGCCCTGGTCGAGCATGCTGTAGAACTCGCGGGTGCGGCGCTGGTTGCTCCAGTGGTGCAGCTTCCACAGGTAGCCCGCGAGGAGGCCCAGGCTCATGCCGTACACGATCTCCCTCAGCACGCTCGGCGGCCGCCTCCCCGCCGCCGCGTGCGTCGCCACCTTGTGCGCGGCCGTCGACATGGCTAGTGGCGGCCCTCCTTGGTAGCAGCCTGCGCGCACAGGTCGTGTCAGATTGCAAGCTGTGCGTCGAAACGGAGATCGTGCCACAGTGCCAGAACACCCATGCGATGATGCAGGTGGGTGCCGGTCCGATTACCCGTCCGAGGTTGAGGATGGGATGGGAGAACGGAGAGGAATGTCGGGTGACGGTGAGTGAGTGGAGCGCTGAAGTCTGAGATGCGAGTTGTGACCTGTGAGACAGTGATAGAACTGCGCGAAGACGAAGCTGGAGTAAAAGGCAACGGGAGGCGGCATGCGGCGGAGCGCCGTGTCAGCTTCGACGCCGAGCGCGTGGCGGAGTCGCGCCACGCGTTCCCGCTCGGCCGGGGCCCCCCACGCGGCGGCCACGGCGACGTCGCGGCACACGGCAGCCGCGCACGTGAGGTGACGAATGGTCTGCGTCTGCGTGTCCTGGTGTAGCCACCTTGGGCTGCGTTCCAAGTGTTTTGTGAACTCTGTGCGGCCCCATGGTTCAATCTCTTTTTTTCTCGAGAAACCGCATGGTCCCATCTTTAGAATTGCGCTCGATGCAAGATTCTCACATTTTTTAAAATAATAGAATTATTATAGTTTTCATATGACGGAGCGAGTATATTGTGGTCGAGTCTGCTCACACAGTCTTCATCGTCAGATTTATGTAGGTTACCGTGCATGTCATATGCTAAATGATCTTGAACTTTGCTACTAAGCGGATGAAAGTTGTATATCCAGGATTCGCGAATGCAGCACCCCAGGCCATTTTTGTTCTCTCGTCTTCTTTCTCGGTTAGCCCAGAGTGGTAGGTCTTCTGCATCCCGGCGGGCGGCAGCGAACCCACTTATCTGAGTCCTGAGACGATCGCAGAAGACTTTCAGCATTGCACTTCTTCCAGATGTTGCAGAGCATGGCTATGATTTGATAGCAGAGTCCCAAGCTCGCTTGGGGTGGGTGGGTGCACCTGGGTCTCAGGTTGGGTGCAGAAAGGGCACAGCCCATTTGGAGCAATGTGCCGGCGATGGAGTAGGCCTCTGGTGGGCAGGCGCTCCCTGTGCAGTAACCAAAGGAAGTGGCGGCATTTCGGAGGAGCCGCGGTTGCCCGTAGTTCCTTGGCACGGTCATGCGTCGGGCAGATGATCACAGGAGGTGACGTAGATACTCCGGGTGTTAAGCAGCAGATGGCGCGACGATCAGCATATGCAGAGCTTAGCCGGACCAGTTCCAGGGCGTGGAGGAGGAGCTGAAGCTCGCATGCCGCAGTGGAGGTAAGCCTGGGCTGAAGATGAAGGTCCCAGGTGCCCGACTGATAAGCATCCGCCACACTGATGCTACCCGTCGTTGCTGGGACAGTGGGAGTGCAAGGCCGGCATGAACTGAGCCAGACGAGCCAGTGATCTGCCCAGAACGCCGTGACAAGCAAGACCTCACCATCGGGGCCTGTGGAACGGGCGTCCAGTTTGGGCTTCAGACGTACAGCACTGTGACAAACGTTGCAAAATGAAGAAATGGTCATAAAAGTACAAATAAATCATGAACACTGATGCTACCACAATTCAAAAAACACGCCCCTCTCTATCTTACTGGCGTAGAAATAAATGGAGCCATGAAGGCACAGAATGCAGATCACAAAACTTGGCATGAAGTTATTTATACTGCAGATCATGCCACGTTTTTACTTCTCATTATGTGTAAACAAAACTGCATAACAGAGGTATGTGATGATAAAAATCAAAATGCTGATGCTCTGTACGAAAAGAACAGAATTTCTAGCGTGCGTGCCTTGGCACCCCAGAACAAGAATCTTAATGTGTTTCGGTTACTGGCACATATACTAAGCATGAAATATGTGAGCCCCTAACATGGTAATGGTATGGAAGCTGCACCCCGCCCAAAAACCCCCAAAAAAGGTCCTATGCAAATTAAGCTTAAGAAAGGCAGCTGCCTATAGCCATAATTTCACAATGTAAAATCCAGAGTGAACTTTTCTCTTGTCTAAACCAATCAAAAGAATGCAATGATGAAGGCATGTGCTACCTGACTGCTCCAAACTCATTCCATGGTAGAAGAGAAACGTTATGGGATAGTTACCTTTTCTTGTATCCCTTTTAGCTTTCCCGCCAGTCAATTCCCGCCCTCCAAAGATCTAATGACATGGTCAGCTATTAGGGGGACATGAATTCTTTACTTTGATGACTCTCCTCACCAACATCATAAAAGAGTCAGCAGAGGGGACAAGCTTCTCATTCTCTGAGATCATCATATCGTACAACCAAAGTGCCCTTTTAGTGTTACCCTTCTCGCAGTAGCTGCTGATCAACAAGTCGTATGAGTCATTAGTTGGAGCCACTGCTTTCTTCTTCATCACCACCAAAAACTTCTCAGCTTCCTTCAGATTTCCACACTGGCAAAGGCCCCTGATCAAGGTGGTAAAAACGTCAACACCAGAACTAAGCCCTCTGTGCTCCATCTCGTGGTAGATCTTGACAATACCTTCTGCATCACCAGCCTTGCCATATCCATCAATAAGTCTCTGGTATGTGTCCTTGTCAGGAACAAGTCCTTTGTCCATCAGTGCCGTCAGCAGGTCATTCGCCTTGCGAACCGCTCCTGCGTTGCTGAGACCCCCTAACATATCATTGCAATAGCTGATATCTGGCACAAAACCTTCACGGAGCATTGTGTCAAAGTAGGCCAACCCTTCCGCAACCATCCCTTGTCTGAAACACCCGGCAATGAGATGGCTGTACGTAGCATCATACGGCTTCAATCCCATGGATACCATTTCTTGGAGAAACTGGACAGCCTTGTCCATACTGCCATAGCAGCAATGTGATCTGATGAGGCAAGTGTACACGAATGCATTCAGGCGACAACCTCGACGAACCATGTCATCACGTTGCTCAACTGCCGACTTCAGATCACCAGCGTGGCAGTAAGCATGCACGATTAGTGAGTAAGCAATGTCGTCAAGCAGAATGTTCTTCTGAAGCATCCTCTTCAGCAGCAAGATGACTTGCTCCACCCTCACTTCCTCGATCATCCCAAGGGCAAGTGCCACGTGCGCCACGATGCCGGGCGCACACTTCTTGCCGTGGATCCTCTCCACGAGCGCCGCGGTCCTGGCGAGCTTGCCTTCCCGGCACAGGACGCCGATGACGAGCTCAACGGTGCTCTGGTTCGCATACACCCGCTTCTGCGTCATTAGCTCGAACACCTCCCATGCGACATCGAACGTCCTGGCGCGCTGCGCTGACTGCAGCGCGGCGTTGAAGGCGGAAAGGGAGGGGAGGACGCCGCGCTGCGCGAGGTAGCGGCAGGCCTCGAGGGCCTCCCTCGGGAGGCGTAGCCGCGCGTAGGCGTGCACCAGGAGGTGGAGACCGCGGGTCGTGGCCGCCGTGCCGCTGTCCTCGTAGGCGCCGAAGAAGACGTCGATGAAGGACGAGACGGGGGATGAAGACGACGAGTGCTTGGCGATGGCGGCCTCGAGCAGCACGGACGCGTCGCGGAAGAGCGCGGCACGGGAGAGGAGGTGGACGAGGAGGCAATAGGAGCGGAGGGAGTGGGAAAATGACGGCGAGGAGGCGGCGGCGGCGGCGGCGGCGGCGGCGGACCAGTGGAAGAAGGTGAGGGCGTTCTTGGCGACGGGCTCGGGGGAGGCGTGGGGGTGCCTGGCGAGGGAGAGGAGCACGGCGTCGACATGGCCGTGGGGCCCCGGGCCGGCGGCGGCGGCGGGTAAGGTGGCGGAGAGCGCCTCCCAGGTCGCCCGCGGCTGGTGCGCGAGGTAGTGGGAGATTTGCTGCGGCGTCGGGGTGGCCGTGCACAGCAACCGGGAAGCAAGAGCGCGGCCGAGGAGACCACCGCCACCGCGCCGCGTGACCACGCGGCCGCCGCAGTTGGCAGCGCTCAAGGCCATGGCAAGACATCCCGTCAGCCACAAAGGGCCCTCTATTTGATCCCAAGGTTCATTTCCAGCCGTCCGATCCGGGAGCAGACGAATGAGGAACGGCAGCACATATTACAGTCCTCCCACTGCAAATTCAGCATCTCAGTGCCTGAACTTTTAACTTGGGCAGTAGATTTTTTTAACTGATTTACATGTAATTATTTTTACCATTACATCAGGCTTAAGATATACTTCAGATAACGAGGACCTCTTCTGTCCGGTCCTGGTTAAGCTCTAAACAAGGAGTAAAAGCAGCAAGCATCCAGCGGATCAGCGCATGCCAAGCACACTCATTTTATTCTGACTACCATACATAGACCGATAGACGTTGCTGTTGCAGTGACTGAGCTTGTAAACAGCAGTGTTCAACGGGCTGACTGCCGCTACATGTTCTCCTTCACAACCGTCACGGGGCAGGCCGCGTGGTTAACAATATAGGTGCTCACGCTGCCCATCAGAGCCCTGAGTGAAGCAGCAACAATGGTGGAAGTAAGGATTCAGTCAGTGCTTCATTTATCCAGCAATCTCAAGGGCGGGAAGGTTTATCATCAGATTCTGAAAATAGAAGCCTGCGAGTTTACCTTTTGAGCGTGCTTAACCCTCTACTCCCTATAACCATGCAGCTGAGGGGAACCAGGTCAACTGCTTCATACAGCTTCTTTGCAGGGTCTCCGTAGAGTATCTTTGCAAAGACTTCAATCTGTGGCCATGCAGTTCCAACAGCTCAGCAATCAGCTAATGAATGGCAACTTCCGGGCCGGGGTGGGGTGGGGGGGGGGGGGGGGGGGGGGGGGTTGGGTTTGGGGTGGAGGGAGGAAAGAATAAGAATCAGCAAATGAAATGAGAAATGACCCATACCCCTCTCTGATTCGCCACTTGAGTGAGGATCTCGATTGTCTCCTTGTCCGGAGACACACCGTATGTCTTGGTGACATCTGAGAACTCAGCCAGAGGGATGAGTGCTGAAAATACACCGGAATACACAAGCATGATAAGTCGGCGTGACTTCATGAGGCACATCGAATCGAATTAAAACCAAACAAGAATGGAGAAGAGACGTGATCACTCACGTGAACCACTCTGTTCCCAGAGATGAACTGCGCCCTCTTCATTCTGATAGGAGCTCTTCACATGGATAAGTATGAGTTTATCACCGCTCCTGGTAAGGTTCGTCGATGCCCATCTCAGAGCTGCTTTGCTGCATGATGAGAAGTCCACTGCAACTCCAATGTTCCTCCCAGCCATGTCCCTCCCAAGTTGATCAGAAACAGGTTACAGTTTTCCAAACCACTATGGCTAACAAAAAGGCAATGGAGTTTTAGCTATGGTAGTCCCTACTGCTGGGAAGGTCGTTAAATAGACGATTGCAAGTTGGAAATACCACATAAAAGGATGGAGAGAAAAAAATACCGACGTTCCCATTCTTTCTTTTCCTCCAAAATTCCTTTCCCATGTCGAACAAATGATCTTTATGCCTCAGTTTCCTTTATCCGATTCCTTATCATCATTTAGCTTCGCAGAAAACATGTTAGAATGGTTGCTCTGTGAATGAACGATATCTGATAAGCGACGTGCAAAGTAAAGATTCATGATGCAAAGCAAAAGATGGCAAAGAGCACATTGTTCCAATTTTTTCCATCCAAGTGTCACTGAAATCCCAGATTCCTTTATATCAGTTCGCTGAACAAATATCACCTGCAAGGGGGAAGTAGTGACCAAGAGCATAATTCTGATGTATACTGATTTTGACCGATAGCTGGGGCATCTCAAAAGCCAGTTTAACCAGGAATAAACTAAAATGAAATGCTTAAGAACTTCAATTGATTTTTCTTTGCCATAATTCTATTTCAGTCAGATAACAGTAATATGCTTGTTCATCGCAACAGAACTTAGAGAAACTTAGAGAAGCAAGTATGGGGGGGAAATACGGAGCAGCTGATGATCTTGGCCATCGCCAATTGTACCACACGCAGGTCAAAAATATGCTACATGACAAGAAGAAACAGAGATCTTCCAAGTGGACTTGCATTGTGGAAGTACATCGTATGAGAAATAGCACTGGATTGCATTATATTCATGCAAATACTTTTTTACAGCATTGGATATCAGTGCTTATAGAAAAAAAATTGCATTTATAGTTCACCTATCAGAATTTCAATTTTCTAAATACCTACTTACAGATCCAGGGACCTGGGGTCCTCAGCGGGCCCACTTTCCACTGGCATTGTGGCCAGCCTAAGACCGCGCTTGGAACGGACGACCGTCCTCGTGGGCCGTGACTTCATCTAGACCGCTTGGGCCCGTAACCCCGACCGGCCGCCCAATCAGAGAAAACCTGGCTTGCGTCCCCGACCGAAGGGACGCTCGGAGACTGGGTCCGTACCACGACTCCGACTCAGATCCCCGACAAGGCTCCGTCTTACACGTGTCACTATCCCCGACCGGCGAGGTTGAGGCCAGCCAGACCTTGCATGCTGGCGGGCTCCGGAAGCAGGTGCGGTGGATAAGGATGCACGTCGAAGTCAACTTGCCGTATGGGGCCAACCACTCCCCCTATGGGGGTTACAGTCCGCTTGCTACCACAACAGGGGGACACTATTCCACCTGCTCGTCCTCGCGAAGGGACGGGGAGTGACATCATTACGATACGGTGAACACGTCTCCATCACGACGGAGTGACAGGGCGTAGCGCCGGGGATGGGGCGTGATTGCCATACCGTACTTATCGGTGCATGCCCACCCCCCGACCGACAGAGCATGACGTACAAGGACAGAACAAGACGGCCACTCCAGGACACAGGACTTGGGCGGTGGCCGCACAAGGCGCACAAGGACTCCGACTGACGGAGTTGGCGATCCCGACTGACAGAGCTGACGACCCCGACCTAGTGGGGAAAGGAGACTCTCTCTCTCTCTTCCTCCCTTGAAAGCTTGTAACTTCCCAACTCTCACGAGCACTCAGACTCAAGCAATACATTTGACCGACTCCCGACTGGATGTAGGGCACGATTACCTAAACCAGTATAAATCTTGAGTCATCGTATGCTAGACCACCTCCGATCACAACGCGCGACATACACTTCGAGTAGATTTAGCTGCCGGCCGTTTCCGAAACCGACACCTACTGTCAGTTAGAATTGATTCAAAATATCCACTGTTCAGAACTAATATATATTCTACACGCACTCTTTTCACTTGACAAATGACACACGGTATATCCACCAACTGCCCAGCATTCCAACGAGATGCAGCACCCTTCCATCTGGTAATTCAACTGTTCCAATAGAGAAGAACTTGTAATCTTGAACGTCAACATTTCTTGTACACACAAACTGCAGACAAATACACAAGTGTAATATCAAAAGGTTAGGCACGTAAGGAGCACACTGAAAGAATAAAGAGAATAGAAAGTTGAGTAATGATAATAGCCTAATAGGCATTACTTCACAAATTAAATCCATTTTCAAAATTCAAGTCCGCAATTTAGTAAGCTGTAATTCAAACATACATTCTAGAAAATAAACTTACTAAAATGCAGTAGGGCTTAACTGAACCGAATTTCTACTGGGAACTTGATGAAAACTATATTTGAAAGACACATTTGTTGATTTGATAAGAAAATGCAAGTGAAGCATTGGGAAGCATGGAAAAGAACTGCAAGCATACAGTTCCAACATAGCATGCAAGCCTTAGTCTAAGGGTATTGTCTATTGGGTCTGTACTTGTTGGTATACCGTTTATGATGGTATCAATAATAAAAAACACCCAAAGAAGGGAACGATGACCGTTACCATCTCTAACCCTCAAGCAAAGAAAACAGCTTATGTTTCAGACTTTCAATGCAAATAAAAACTACACAAAGGTAACACAATGCATAACACATAGATAAGAACCCTGTGATCCTCCATCAGAGACAGAAGGATCTTGAAACTTTCCATACTTCTGTGGTTCTGCCTAAATTACAGTAATGACACCAACTCAAAGACTCAGTTACAGAAGTAGGGCCCAAAACTCAAAACTTATGAGAATGAATCATTGAATCCACGAACTACCTTTACGCAAGGTCAATACTCTGTTGATTGGGGTTCTGGTTGCCTAAAATCCAACGCTGTCAGGATTGTGATCCTTTGTAGAACTTTTTTGTCTGGACAGAATATATTAGGGGTGTGTAGGAATTTTATTCCAAGATTATAGGAACGGGAAAATCATAGCCATGATCCTAACAGGATTAGGAACATAATAGCGCAGCAAGGTCATAGGACACACATCGATACTGATTGTGATATTGACAAACTTGATGAGGTGATGTTACTAATTTGGTTATGAGAAAGCTATCACAAAGTAAAATGAGTTTGTCAAACTTTTATAATTCTGAGGGATCATGGGATGTTTCAGGGTCATGTAAACAGTGCATAAAGGCTATGTGTGTGAATTACAATATGGAAGCAAAATCTGAATGAGACGAGACCAATGTAGAACTACTGTGCACCCAATATAAATTTGCAGGCATCCACTAGATCACTACACCCAGGTACCCCACCAAGGCCTAAGGGGAAAAATGAATAAGCATGACTCACCTCCTCCTTCCACATAGCACGACTTTGGCCCATCTCCCTATGACGAAGCTGAAATAATTAATTGCATATTAGTTCAACAGAAAACACAGAGTAACCTCGTTAGTCAACTGCATCGCACAGCATAATGAAAATCTAAAATATCATTCCATGCTGAGCATCGCATATCTGTAGTTGCAAACATATTTGCCCATAAAATAACATAAACATTTGACTAACCTCCTGAAGAAACAGGTATATTGAATAGCGGCTAGGTCTCGAGCAGTAGATAAGAAGCAAGATATTGATGACGAGACCTAACGGGTACTGCCAACCAGACACAATCAGAAACATCAATCCAATTGGCAGCTGAAGTTTCCTGACCAAAGGCCAGAAGGAACCAAGCTCATTTTTCAAAGATCCCGGGGGTGGCCTAGTAATGGGTTCTGATGGTTGCTCTGTGAAGACAAAATTAGAACATTCATTATGGTTAGAAAAATAAACACCATTTATTAGGGAAAAGTTAAGAACATTAAAATTTGGGTTTTCTATCAATGCTTAGCAGAAAGGGCTTTACAGATCTGAATGAAAATTAGTTTTCAGCAGCTAGCTAGGGATAAGTCAGTACAACAGAAATAAACCAGCCTTAGGGCCAGTCAACATAAACAAACTGATCCAAGTTTTTATTTCATCCAGTTTTGATCTTGAGGAGGCTAACTCAATATAGAATGAGATGGCTCATTGTATCACGTCAGTGGCAAAAGAAGTTTTAGGTCAATCGAGAGGAACACAGAGTGACCGAACAAAGAGAAACCTTTCATCTTTCTATTATATATATACAAATATGAGGAGTCTATTCGGCAGCTGGTGCCCTTTGAACTATGTTTAAGAAACCGGTTGTTTTGTCCAATGTTGCAATTTGGATGTTGCAAAACATTCAGGCACTAGCACTTCGACCATGTGTTTCAGAAAAATGCTGCTCTTCTTAGTCCATGGGCCTTTGTATGCCATTAACCTCCCATTGAGCTATATTCTGTGGGGCGCTGAAAAGAAAGCCATATTTCATTTTCCAATGTGTCTAGAGGCAGAATTTTCACCTCTTGTGGCAGCAGTAACCTTTCCCTGATGAAGTGACATCCCTAGTACGGTGCTGATCCCAAATCCTTTGAGAAGGTTGAGGCCTGAAAGCGAATACACGAAATCAGTGAAAGTGAGCCCGTGTAATTACTAAACCTGGCTCTTGTCATGATACTCGAGAGCAACGAGGAATTTAAATGGGCAAACCAATTTACTCAATGGACAGGTAAACCACGTAATTTCAGTTCTGATTCCTGATCCATACTAAACAGAACTACAGAAGGGAAGAGTGTAGGGCTACCTGGCAGCTGCGGCCGGAGTCCAAGGGCCACTCTCGCGGCGAGCGAAGGCCCGAACTCGGCAGCGCGAGGTTGGAAAGCGGGGCTCGAATAGCGCGCGAGGAGATGACGAACAGGGCTGGCGGCGACCGGGGCGCGGGAGGAGCAGGAGGCAGCGGAGGAGGATGAGGAGGAGAAGGCGCCAACGGGGGCGATGGGCGCGGAGCCGGCGCCCCGCCGAAGCGAGGCCGCGACGGCCTCCCTCGCCAGCCGCCGACACGCCATCGTCGTCGCCTCTGTCGCCTAGTCGCTGTCGGGTTTCGCCCTCACGTGCGGAGGAAGAGGAACTGAGGAAGTAGAGGGGCTTGGGGGAAACCGGTAGCCGGTGAGTCGGAGACGGAGACGAACGCGACGAGGAGGTTTGGGTCGTGTTGGGCTCAGCCGACAACGTTTCCCTCACGTGGGCCGGTGTATTCTTAATCATCGGGAGGATTTGCTAGGCCGATTTGGTTCGGGAGTTGGACTAGGCCGTATAGTAGATTGGGCCCCGTTCGCACGTTTCCCACTTCAAATCTAAGGCGGAAACCAATCGTTCGTCCGGTTCGCCGTCGACCCGTCGTCGTACACGGCGCGTCGCCGTCGGGCTCATCCAGGGGCGGAGCCAGCGCCCGCTGGGTGTGCTGCAGCACGGTTCCAGCTTAATTTATCCTATATAATTTTGTATATTAATTAGTTCCAAAATAATATTATCTAGTATAATTTTGATTAGTTTAGTATTTGTTCATTGGTTAAGTTCGGACTAAGCAGCCTTTCTGGCTCCGCCACTGGCTCCATAAAGGTTCGCCGTCGACCCGTCATCGTACACGGCTCAACAAAGGTTCATGATCAAGGAGGAGGAGGAGGAGGTGAGGGAGGGAGAGATGATCACTGATCTGGCCCACGTTGCCGCAGGAAAAAGAAAATTCAGATTTGACCGTCGCTCACTTTTACAGGCACGACATGTTCTGAAGATCTGGGGTGGAGCTGCAGCAGCGATGAATGATGACGCAGGATGCGGCCCAACGAATGTCACCGCCGACGGCGATGATGATGTCCCCCTTGAGGCCTTGACCGTCTGCACCTCGTAGTCCTGGCGCGTACGGCCCGTATACGACCCGGCCGGCTACATCATGGCGAGTATACGTACACGTACAGTCCCTACTCCCTTCCTTCAATGAAAATACAGTACATCCGATGGTAACAACTTTGGGAACAAAAGAGTGGAGGATATTAGGTATACGTACGTCACCTCTACAGTACCGGCAGCAGTACGGCCGGTACGCTCAGGCGTGTACACGCTGGCATCGGATGGTCGCCATCATGGCTGCCACCGGAGCAGTTCCGCCGACGTGGGCACGCCAGCCGCTGCCACCTCAGGTCTCTCGCCGTGCAAGGTCGTTTCGGTTGAGCTTTGGTTGCCTCTGCCTGAAAGCGAAAAGCTGCATTCTCGGAGAGTGCTCAACAGACAGCACGGCTGGATGATGCCACGGCGCTGTCTGGTGATCTGGTCCTCGTCCTCCCCGGAGCAGCTTAACCTGACCTGCCTGCTATTCGCCTGGCTTGCCATGCGGGCATCCTGACCTGCCTCGCACGGTCCGTCCGCTCCAGCCTCCAACCTCCAACCAACGGCAGGACAGCCGACAGCGGGCGCCATGGATGGCCGTGGCCTGCAAGTTGTTGAGCCCCTGATGCTGATGGTTTCGACTTTCGAGCCCTTTCTTTCCTGATGAGTTGAGACCAACGCCGTTGCTCACCACCGTGGAACCTCCGTGTCCGTCGACGGGCTACCATACCAACCTTTCTAGCGACGAGATTGTGGGTTCAGATTTGGGAGGCAAGAACAGAGCAGAGCAGATTGGTTGCCACCGACAGGAGCCCCATCTCCAGCAGGCCCATGCCTATTCAAGTCGCCACACTTGACAGGGAGGAGCGAGTAGTATGCAGAGATGGAGACCGGTCAGTACTAGGATCCTGGCTTGCATTGCAGAAGGAAAATGGGCGCGCGCGCACGCACGCACGCAAGAGATTTCGCTCGGCTTGAGTCTCTGTCCACTGTTCATCTTTGCAAAGCACTGTGTTCTTCGCTGTGACACTGTGCAGCTCACTAAAATGCATCTGTTTTCTCGTGTCCCTGGCAACGCATGAAGGAAGAGCAGCAGAACCTGCTGGATGGAAGAGGAAGACTGGCAGCAGCGCATTCACCTTCCGTGGTAAAAATCTCAGGAGGCGTCAGGTTAACAGCGGCTGTACTGAACTGATTAGATACTCGGATTTAACTCCCGGATCCTGCGCAGGCGCCGTGGAACAAATGCAGCCAGTGTACTGCCCTCAGATCACCACGGCAAGTCTCGTCGCCTGACAACCGGATCTTTTCCTTAAACTCTTGTCGTTTTAATTTGAACTTTGCTGCCATCCAAGTGACCCCGGTCATGCACCTGACCGGCGTCGATGTATTGACTACTGAGTCCTCAGGCAAGGCAAGCAGTTTTGAGACGATCAGGCCGGTTCAGACTCGGATCAATTGTTTACCAGCGTCATTGTTATGTTATATTTATATCTCTGCCCCCATGTTTGCTCCAGGGAGAGAATGTGACTGCATGTGCTGCCGAATTTCTTCTCCAGTTGGTAGATCAAGCCGTGCTATGCATTATATTGTTTGCACTTGTACAGTCCCTCAGCCAGCATACTCCACAGGGGAGAAAAATAAAGGTGAAGCTATAAAGAGGAACAGAATGGTCAGTTGGCAGCCCTAGTCATCACAACTGACAAAAGTGATTACTTGTTTACTAGTACTAGTATTAGTAATCAGACAGGCTAACCTTGGTCACTGGTCAGTGGCGTCATGGTGGTGTGCATGGAAATTGTAGGCAAAGGAGCACGCATGCCATCCCTCCACGAGCAAAAAAGGTGAGGGCAAGCTGCGAGCAGGCATGCCGGTACGCCATGAAAGTGGGCTGTGGGCGCTGGCACTTCCATTTGAGAGGCCATGGAAAGGAGTGTAGTCATTCTAAAAGAACATGGATTAGACAGTAGGACGGCACTGGAACCAGGCCACTGATCTCCCCCAGATCTCACAGCTGGCGGCCGGCAGCCACCATGGCTTCGCTGCTTGCTCCTCCCACTGACTGAGATATCCTACTCTTTCCCCCACACCCTGCGTGGCCTGTGCGCAGCGCAAAAGGCAGCAGCCACCCAGCCAGCAGGCAGTGGCCCTCATCAGTCATCGCACTCTTGTGGGCTGCTGCAGTGGCCGGCCGTGTGGCCCTCAACGAGAACAAGCAACCTTTATGAACGAACGCGATTCACTGCAGCGGTAGGTGCGAGAGAGATGCCAAAAGATTAGGATGCATCCTGTTGGTGTTGCCATGAATGGGGAGAGTACTGAAGAATTGAAGGCAAGATCGACTGCCCTGTGTCCATGGCGCGCTTGCGCTCTCTCTACACCGGTTGCAGACTTGCAGTGGACCTGGCCTGCCTGCTTGGATCATAGCACCCGCCCCCTCCTGCTGCAGTGAGTGAGATCCATTCAGGATTATCATAAGGTGTAGGCCATGGTGGATGGTACTGCAGGTATGCGTGCCATCGATGATCGGTCGATCCCTTGGTTGCGAGAGCGAGACATGGGAGTTATGATCCTTGTGGTGGTACAGTGCAGGGACTTTGAGCAGGCCAGACAGCCAGCCAATGAAGCAGCAGATTTCCCAGGGGGCGATAAGAACTGTCTGTGGAGGTTGCTATGATGCCATTGCATCGCATAATGGCTTTTGTTGGCTTTGTTTCTGCCTTTTGTTAAGGAAAAGGAGGGGAAAGTGAGACCAAAGAATGCCGAAACTCCCATGTCTGTGCCATTGCATGTGCAGGCTTGTACTAGGTTGTGTCTTACATGGAGTATATATGTACAGACTACAGCTTCTAGAGGCCAGTAGTGTACTGTACACCAGATCATCAGCACATTGCTACTACAGTAATAGACAGTAAGTTGACTACCAACCAACATCAACCAATGGGGAACAGCTGAACACCCTCAAGTGTGATGTATGGGCATCTAATGCAACACCCATGTGTCCTGAAATTGCTAAAAGACTAGTATCAACATGACTTGATGTATCCTCAGTTTAAATATTTTTTGCATAGGCAATCAGATTCTTAGTCATCGTCAGAGTAATCCAGAGCTAAGTTTTGTTTGAGAAATATTCAGAGTCATATGTTGTTGGTCTAAGTCCTGTGAGTGGCATTGTTGATCTGACCAGAATTTTAGGTCCAAGAAAAGCTGCATCAGCAACCGAAAGAAAAGGAACCTGCCCCTTTGATTCTGGCAAGGAAGCAGGTGATGTATGACAAGCAAAGTATGCATCTCATTCTCTCGTCTGGGAGCTCGATCAGATTCAGATGTGTCTGAACTGACCTGTCAAAGAAAAGAAGCGACCCAAATCGCAAGCACTACTGAGGGCCTCTTTGGAGCGCTCCGGCTGAGCAGGCGAAGCTAGTTTTTCTAGTTCCACTTGCTTCACCATCCCGTTTGCTTCACCATCCCGTAGGCAAAGCCGCAAGAACGGCTCTCACATGTTTCGGTGGAGCTGCTTCACCTTCTATCTCTGTTTAGCAGGGCTCCAGCAGAAGCTGTTAAAAGAGCCGAAGTCGGAGCCCTTCCAAAGAACCCGGATTGCTGAAGGGAGGAAGGGAAGCTACGAGCGAGGAAGCGATTTTGAGCATGATTGCACGCACCGGGCCGATCGATCGAACGAACTCCACTGCCGTGCCTTTAAAATTCCTCCTCCTGGCACATGCCCACCACCCCGCCCTGCCTCCTCTCCTCTTCTCTGCAGCAAAAGCAAAGCAAAAGAAAGGCAGCCGCAGCGCCCCCCCCCCCCCCCCCCCCCCCCCTCCCTCCTCGGTGCAATGCACTCTCTCACCTTGTTCCTTTCTTTATTTATTCACTCGTGCCCTGATCAAGCAAAAGTTGTGCTACTGCAAGTCTGCAACCTCCACAGCATGCAGCCACTCTATTCAGCCCCACTATCTCTACCGGCAGGCCCAGCACGACCCTCTTGATGACGATGCCCAGAGAGAGCCGAGAGGAGGGGAATGTGGAGAGGGAGACAGCGGCACAGCGGCAGGATATAAAAACGAAACAGAAATGATCCGTCCATGGAGCTGCAAGCCACGGGGGTGGGGGCTCCTCGGAAAAAGCGGGAGGCGAGCGAGCCCGAACAGCGACACAGGCAGCTGAATGAATCCCGCGTTCGAATTCATCATCAATTCGGCATTGCTTCCCCTGCTCCCCCAGCCTACCAACCAACTCGCACGGAGAGCTTTGACCTCCGCTCCGAGAGCTCAGCCAGCAGCTCGCCTCCTCCTCCACGCCACGCGGCTGTATTTATAGCGCTCCTCCTCCGCCTGACCGCCTCCTCCAGCTAGGGAGGAGAGGGCGAGAGGGGAAGAGGACAAGCAGGTCAATGTGCGAGCATACCGACAGCTCCGGAGGAGGAAGAAGGAGGAGCTGAGCGATAGGATACAGACAACAAGGAGGAGGAGGAGGACGACGAAACCTCCTCCTCGTGCTACCAAGGAATAATCCGAGGTCGGTCCATGGCTTCTAGCAGCGGCAGGAAGGATCCCAGGGTCCCAATCATTGCCTCCCTTGTCCCCTTCCTGCTGCTGCTCCTCGTCTCGTGCTCCGCCGCCTTGGCCTCCGCGAAGAAGGACGGCGGCAAGGGCGCGCGGGCGCAGGCGCTCTTCCGTGCCGGGGATGAGCGGGCAGCGTACAGGAGGATCGTGTCCCGGATGGCCAGGATGGAGAAGGATTCGAACAAGACAATCCAGGCAATCTTTCTTGTTACCTGCCCCCTTTGTCTCGGTGCTAGCTCGCTGGCGTCGTCGTCTTCCTGGAGTAATCTTGGGTCTTGGCTCGTTGTGCATGCAGAGCCCCGACGGTGACATCATCCACTGCGTGCCGTCGCACCGGCAGCCGGCGTTCGACCACCCCAAGCTCAGAGGCCAGAAGCCCGAGGTCATCCATCCATCCTGCGCTACCTCACCCTGCATTTTGCACTGAAGTTTCTCTTTCTGTTTTAATCGTTTGCGAGCTCTCACTCGGATTTCTACAACGTGCACGTATGCTGCAGGATGAGCCCCTGGCGAGGCCCATGCCCAAGGGCGGCGCTGCTGCCGAGGAGGAGGAGGAGGCCGTGCTCTTCCCGCAGGCGTGGAGCGACGGCGGCGAGCGGTGCCCCGAGGGGACGGTGCCGATACGGCGGACGACGGCGCAGGACGTGCTGCGGGCCAGCTCCGCCCGCCGGTTCGGGATGAAGCCCCGCGCCAGCAACGCCCGCCGCGACTCCACCAGCAGCGGCCATGAGGTCAGTCGTCGGCTCACTTTCACTCACCTCGCCATGGCTCCACTTCGCCATTCGTGTTAGCACTGCAAACAGAGCGCATCAGTACACTGTGCTCGAAAGAACTGTCCCATCAGTACTGCAGCTGCGTTAAATCTGATTAGTTGGGGAGTTAACACAGGTATTAGTACCAGTAACTGCGTGTTTTATTACCCAACCAGAATCGTGTCTCACGGCTTGTCGTCCGTCCAAGCTCCTAGTACACACCACGCAGCTCGATCAGCTAGCTGGTGCAGTAGCCGCACAGTACATTGATTGTGCTGGGCGCAGCGGTAGCGGTAGCGATTGCCATGGCAGTGTGGAGCACTGTCTACTACTCTACCAGCACTCTATCTAGCTCGATCAGCTATCTGATGGGTGTCTACTGCTTGTATGGGGGCGGCGCGGCACGGCGGCAGCACGCGGTGGGGTACGTGACGGGGGACCAGTTCTACGGCGCCAAGGCGAGCCTGAACGTGTGGTCGGCCAGGGTGGCGTCGGCGGCGGAGTTCAGCCTCTCCCAGATCTGGGTCATCTCCGGCTCCTTCGGCAACGACCTCAACACCATCGAGGCCGGATGGCAGGTACGTTAACCACCAGCGCTCCTCTACTCGCTACTCGATCACCGTCACCAACGGCTACCTTCATTCTTCAAGTACAAATGCGCCCTACCCACACATCCGTGTACTCCTTGCATACCTGCATACACAATGATCATGCCGTGTTTGTTCCTAGCGTATCTGCGTGTGCAAGACAAGAACATTGTTGGCGTATCGGGGACGACTCAGTTTCTTCAGATTTATTTCTGCTCTGAAAATGTTCAGAAGACATGCATGTCTTCAACTCATCAGGCAGCAGCTAGGGGTGTGGTTGAGGAAATTAAAGAGGAAATTGGCGCGTCCGGATTGTCTTTTCCAGGCAGAGGGCTATAAAGGCCTTGCTTGTTCCTGCAGTGCTTTCGCGTCAGTCCTGAAACCTGAAAAAGGCCATTCATGCGCCCAGTTAGTAATGGGAACCTGACTCGCAGTAGTTCTTCAGGCTGCCCGGTTGGTGACACCAGTAAATGTGAATGAACTTTGCAGGTCTCTTTGCTTGCATTGCATGCGTATAGTTCTGGTGCTCGTATTGTATCGCTGAGCAAAGGCATTTGAACTGAAAGACAGTGCACAGAAACTTTTTTTTTTTGCAAACCTGAAACTGGAAACCACTCACTCCAAACCAGCAGCATGGTATTTAGGTGAGAACTCCTTTGTGCTAGAATCGCAGTGCGATTTTTCGTAGGGTAAATTTCAATGCTTTTTGGACATTAGTGGTCAAATGTTTTCGAAATTCGGGCGCATGTGTTGCAAGCATGCTGAAATCCATTTGAGATATGAGGATCCTACAGAGGAAGATATTGGCTAGTTTTACTGCAGACTTTCTAGAATATAGTGGGTGACGCCTCCTCTAAATCTATGTCCCTGAGACTAAATATTCACAAGCTCCGAATCTTCTGACTTTGAAGCATGCTTGGTAACTAGCGCCGAAGTGGGTTTCTTCTCTGAAAACTCTGGATTGATAGCATAGTTGGATGGATCCTCTCTCTGCAGCATGCGTGGTTGCATGTTGACTTGGTAGTATATTAAGGAGAGGCAGAGCTGGTGCTCATTAATTAGATTCCATCACAGTGATCTCGATTGGAAATGTGTGCACATAATTCTAGTGGTTGCATTGCATGGTCGGTCAAACTGATTCTGCTGGAGACAGCGTGCTAACATCCTGCTTGCTTTGTTTTCTCAGGTCAGCCCTGAGCTGTATGGAGATAGCAACCCAAGGTTCTTCACGTACTGGACGGTAAGTCGTTCCTGAAATCTGCTCTGCATCCTTAACAACCTAGCAATGCAAAACATTGGGTAACACCAGAAAGTAAAGGGCAATGGCACTCCAGCTTTGAAAAATAAACTAATGGGCAAAAGAGTTCAGTATTATCTAACATTTTCAGCTGAACAAATGATAGCAGGTAGCTCGCATTGTTCCTTTTACTGAACTGATGTAAACGATAGTTTCAGAACTCAGCAGCTTATAATCTTCAGAGTGCAACTAGTCCTAGAGTATATATACTGACCGTTGCAACTGCAACGTTGCCTGGCAGACCGACGCATACCAGGAGACTGGGTGCTACAACCTGCACTGCTCCGGCTTCGTCCAGACCAACAACCGGATCGCCATCGGAGCCACCATCTCGCCGACCTCCGTCTACAACGGCCGCCAGTTCGACATCAGCCTGCTCATATGGAAGGTATATATATCTATATATACAAATGTTCACCGCTAGTTCAAATTCGAATTTCAACACAAACTAAACTCACACGCCCACACACGCATGGCGCGCGCGCGTGCACAGGACCCACACCGCGGCAACTGGTGGCTGCAGCTGGGGTCGGGCCCGCTGGTGGGGTACTGGCCGTCGTTCCTGTTCACGCACCTGGGCGCGCACGCCAACATGGTGCAGTTCGGCGGCGAGGTGGTGAACTCGCGCCCGTCGGGGTCCCACACGCCCACCCAGATGGGGAGCGGCCACTTCCCGCGGGAGGGGTTCAACCGCGCCGCCTACTTCCGCAACGTCCAGGTGGTGGACGGCGACAACAGCCTCGTCCCCGCCGCCGCGCTCCAGCTCGTCGCCGACCACCCGGGCTGCTACGACATCCGCGGCGGCTACAACCGCGCCTGGGGGAACTACTTCTACTACGGCGGGCCCGGCAGGAACGTCCACTGCCCGTAGTACCCTAAACCATGGCGCAGAAATTAAAGCAGATACTACATAGAAGATACAGAGGAAGAAGTGGTCGCCGTGGATGCCGCCGGAGTTCGACCACCGCCGGTCAACCAGATACTGGTTGTAGCATCGGTGCTAGCTAGCAAGTTGATTAATTACCACTGATAGTTTTGAGCCCAGCTACGAGCGGGCGAGTAGTAGGGCCAAAAAGGTTTCTAGTGTTGACGAATGCGAGGCTTCGTTGGTTTCATCTGATTTTTTTTTCTTGAGTGATGTATACATGAAGGAATCCATAAAGAGTGTTTTGATCTCCTAGTCTGCATCACATGTATAGCACAGCCCATATGCCCATTGACACTGTTTTTCTGTCGTGTGCCCTAATTCATTCGTCCTTAAATGCGTTTACCAGGTCTTTGGAAATTACCTGTACAGTTGTACCTACATCTTGTTGAAACAGCTGAATCTTGTGATCATGGTGGTGTTGAATAACTGAACAATTACCAGCAAAATAAGTCAGTACATCGCATTTATTTGCGTTCCACTGATTAATTTCGGGTCCGTCTATTGCTTACTCGAGTGATTTGGAGCTTCCCATCATTCGAGTGATTCGGACACTCAAATCACCTGAAATTATACAAACAAACATTGAGTGAAACAGAGACGGCCAACACCCGGTTTTTTTAACCATCCCATCAAAAACAAACGCATTTAAAATAAAAGTAGCCAAGAAAACCAAAAATAAAAAGAAACGACACTGGAACCTTTGAGAATCCCACAGGTGCAAACGCAAAAATGCCAAAAGCGAAATACCTAAATTAACAAAGTTTCAAAAAACAAAATTTTATTATGGATTACAAATAACAGAAAATTGGTTGTGCAATTGAAATCCCACAAATGCAAATGTCAAAGGCAAAATAGCAAAATTTGCACAGGTTCAGAAAACAAAATTTTATTATGGATTACAAATAACAGAAATTTGGTTGTGCAGTTGAAATCCCACAAATGCAAATGCCAAAGGTCAAAAGCAAAAATTGCACCTACAAACTATATAATTGACAGTACAATCTGGACTTGAAATTCAACATATTTGAACTGTGAGTTGAATTATAAGTTCAAGATGTAAGTAAACAATACTCAAATTAATTTTTTTTACATGACAGGATAATCAACTAAAAATGACACAAAAGTTACGTGTCATCTGATTGTTGTCATGATAACTAAATATTATTGTAACATTGATATTAAAATTGGGATTAAGAATTTAAATAACATATTTAAATAATAATACAATGATAGGACAATTAATTATAAGTGACACATAATATGCATTAAAATTTCAGTCACATGAATGCTGTCAACATAGCATAATTTCAGTGTAAGAATAATTCCAATAATATGCATTAAAACCTGGAAAATGAATCCGCCTAAATCGAACCCTCAAAGAGCAAACCCAAATTATTCATCAGATCGAGAGTGAAAATGAAAGGAATGGTCAAATCGCCTCACCTGGAGTCCTGGAGGCTAGAACGTCTGACCTGCACCTCCTAATGAGAGAAAGTAGAAAACAAAATGATCACTCTCCCACCGACGGGGGATAAAAAAATTGATGATGCATGGGACCCACCAAATGTGTACACAAAAAACTGCAACAGGACTAGATCAGATCCGACGTGGAGGATGAAAGCTGTCACAACGGACGGCCAACAAAATCGAGTGACAGAGGGCTCTAAATCACTCAAGCGAGCTATACCTTTTCCTTTAATTTCAAGATGAAACCTACGTTGCCGGGTAAATATTAGTTAAAAAAATATATAATCCTGCCCCATGGGCCGACCAGGCAATTGGGCCACGAAGGAGGTCGTCGAGCCCATGTCAAATACTAGCCCGCCGAATCGGCTAGTGTGTGGTGCCCAGCCCTCTGGACGTCAGAAGAAGCGAGGGTGCCAGGCTGATGACCCGTTGAAGAGAGGCCCGTTAAAGAGAGAGAGAATGAGGCGCTCTGTGGTTGGGCCGTTGTCCTGCTGCGAGAGGCGCAGGCCGGTCGTTGATGCACTTGCGCGTTGTTGGGCCGCCGAGGAGGTTGCTGGCGGGCAATTAGGTTGGGTTCGCCCCAGCCGGAGCCCGATTACACGCCGTCAGGGTTTCCAGGGAGTTGGGCGGGTGTTCGTGCGCAGGTCGTTGTTGTCGCTGGGCTGTGCGCGCGCCACACGCGCAGCCCGCTTCGTGGTGCATGGGCTCGCATACTATCCCCCCTCCTACCCACTCTTTTTTTGTCCCTCTGTCTCGGGCCATCACACGGCTGGGATCGTCGCCGGCAGTGACGGCAGATAGATGCGGTATGATTCGGGACACGGTCATGCCATGCCTCATCGGATTACCAATTCAATTGACCGGGTAACTTCAGTACAAGATGCATTGCGCTACAGCTATATGTATGGTACAGTGGGACAAGGAATTATTGCTTGCTCGATTCATGGCGGCGTGGCGTCGTCTTCTTCCCCACACCACCTCCACCGGTCCACATGATCATGATGGCGTCGACCTTGCTTCTACCTCGCCTCGCCGGCGAGCGGGAGCGGCGTCCGGCGGCACGCCGACGGTTCATAGGCTCGTCGACGCCCAGTCAACGCTACCATGTCAGTCTTCGCACACCTCCGAGCCACGGCTGGAGGTTGGCGCCATCGGTTCCTCCTCTTTGGTGGGCTAGGCTAGGCCACGCGACCTTACATTGAGTAGGCCATCGAGCTGGACTGGGACTGCGACTGGGCTTGGGCCGGGCGGGGGAGGGCCGTCGGTTTGGTCGGCGGCGGCGAGGCAGCGGCCCACTTCGCCGAGTCCAACCTCGCCCCGGACCCGCCGCTGACCTTGCGCGCCTCGGCGCCGTCGTCGTTCCGGAGGCCGCGCAGCAGCGCCGCCACGTCCTTCATGGTCGGCCGGTCTTCCGGCCGCGCGCTGGCGCACAGCAGCGCGATCCCGAGCGCCTGCAGCATCTCCTGCACCTGCGTGTCCGGCCGGCCCTGCAGCCGCGGGTCGACCACGGCGGCGGGGTCGCGCTTCTGGTGGAGGTGCTCGCGCACCCACTGCACCACGCTCCGGCCCTCCCCGAACGCCGGCTCCACCGGCCGCCGCCCGGTGATGATCTCCAGCAGCACGACACCGAAGCTGTACACGTCGCTCTTCGTCGTGATCTTGGTCATGCACCCGTACTCTGCGCGGATTGGTCAGGATCGAATCATCAGGACCGTCAGTTTCTTTGCTTCTGTACCTGTAACGAACGGCTGAGATTGGACGGGAGAAAGCGGAGGCTTACCGGGAGCGATGTACCCGTAGGATCCGGCGAACGGCGGGGGCGACGAGTTGGCGCCGTCCTCGGCGACCCTGGCGAGACCGAAGTCGGCGAGGCACGCCTCGTACCGCTCGCCGAGGAGGATGTTGTCGGCCTTGACGTCGCGGTGGAGGATCGCCGGCACGCAGTCGTGGTGGAGGTACGCGAGGCCCTCGGCCACGCCCACGGCGATCGCGAGACGCACCTCCCACTCCACCACGGCGGCGCCGGTCGACCCACCGGCGGCGGTGTGCAGCAGGCCGCCGAGGGTGCCGTTGGGGAGGTAGTCGTAGAAGAGGAGGCGCGTCCGGCGGTTGGCCGCCCAGCCCAGGAGCCGCACGATGTTGCGGTGGCGCACCCGGGGCAGCACGCCGATCTCGCACGCGAACGCCTCCGCCGACGCCTCGTCGCACGACCGGAACTTCTTCACGGCGATGGTCACGCCCGTGGACGGCACGCTCGCGCGGTACACCGACCCGGACCACCCCTTCCCGATGACGTTCGCCGGCGTCAGGCTGCGCGCCACGTCGCCCACGCTGATCTCCAGCTTCTGGTACAGCGTCACGTCCCACGGCGGCAGCATCTCGGCGTCCTTGTCGTCGTCGGGGCGCGTGCCGCCGAGCACGGAGCCTTTGCGCCGGCCGATGAGGAGGAACGCCGCGGCAGCGAGGAGGACCACGAGAGCTGAGAGCAGCACGGCGGTGGTGACCTTTGCGGCGCGCCGCGCCGCGCGCTCGCGGTCGCTGGCGTCGCCGGGGCAGCGCGATAGGCACAGCGCCGGGTTGCCTTCCACGTCGCTCGTGGGCAGCTTCGCGAAGAACGCCGTCTCCGGCGCGCGGCCGGCGAAGTTGTTGAAGGAGATGTTGAGCGCGACCAGGTTCTGGAGCGCGGACAGCGGCTGGAGATCGCCGGAGAGCTGGTTGTGCGACACGTCGAGCACGCCGAGCCGCACCAGCCCAGCGAACTCCTTGGGTATTGCACCGGACAGGCCATTGCAGCTCAAGTTGAGGGTGATCTCCAAACCTGGAATCTTGCCGATGCTCGCCGGTATCGCACCGGACAGCGTATTGCCGCCGAGGTCCAGGAGCTGGAGCCGCGAACACGAGCCGATCTCCGGCGGTATCTGACCCGTCAGCCTGTTCCCGCCAAAAACGAGCTTCGTGAGCGAACCGAGCTTGCCGATGTCCGACGGGATATCGCCGCCGATGGAGTTGTACGAGAGGTCCAGGTACTGGAGCGAGAGCATGTCGTGGAACAGCCCCGGCGGCAGGACGCCGGTGATGGCATTGCCGTGGAGGTCCACAAAGGTGAGGTTCCGGCAGCCGGCGATCTCGACCGGGATGGCGCCGGACAACCTGTTCGAGCTGAGGTCCAAGAAGCTGAGGTTGCCAAGTTTACCGACCTCCGGAGGAATCGCGCCGGCGAGGTGGTTGCCGCTGGCCCGGAACCGGACGAGCGACGTGCAGTTGCCAATCTCCGGCGGTATCTCACCGGACAAGGTGTTGTCAATGAGCAGCAGCTTGGACAGTCGCGGAAGCCGGAACAGGGAGCGCGGGATGGGCCCGGTGAGCGCGTTCTGCGACAGGTCGAGCGACTCGAGGCTCGCGCAGCCGCCAATCTCCGGCGGGATGCTCCCCGTGAGCTGGTTGGCCCAGAGGTAGAGCATGCGCAGCGCCGTGAGCTTGCCAATTTCAGCGGGGATGGCGCCAGATATCTGGTTGTTGTCGAGCTCGAGGTCGGTGAGGTTGGTGCAGCGCGCGAGCTCGGCGGGGATGGGGCCGGACACCTTGTTCACGCTGAGCTGCAGCTCCTGCAGCGACGTCAGGTTCCCCAGCGACGCCGGGATGTGGCCGGTGAGGCCGTTCATGGAGAGGTCCAGCACGGTGAGCCCCGTGCACGCCCCCAGCTCCGGCGGGATGACGCCGACGAGGTTGTTCTGCCACAGCAGCAGGTTCTTGAGGTTGCTGAGCTTGCCGAGCTGCGGCGGGATGGAGCCGGAGACCGCGTTCTCGTAGAGGTAGATGTTGGCCAAGCTGCTGCATTGGCCGAGCTCCGGCGGTATCGGGCCGGAGAGCAGCGCGGTGTAGATGGCGATCGTGTCGAGGCTCTTGAGCTGGCCGAGGCTCGCCGGGAGCGGGCCGGAGATGCTGGTCTCGGCGAGGCCGAGCATGGTGAGGTTGGAGCAGTTGCCAATCTCCGGCGGGAGCGCGCCCTGGAGGTTCTTGTTGCCGCCGCCGCGGATCACCTCGAGGCTGGCCATCTGGCCGATGGTCGCCGGGATGGTGCCCTCGAGTTGGTTGTCGTAGAAGATGAGCTCCCGCAGCGCCGTGAGGTTGCCGATGGCGTCCGGGATGGCGCCCTCGAGGCGGTTGGAGTTCACGTAGAGGCTCTCCAGCTTGCTCCCCGGCCGGCACAGGCTCGCCGGGATGGAGCCCGTGAGCGCATTGTTGCTGAGGTCGAGGTGCGCGAGCGCCGGCAGGTCCCCGAGCTGCGGCGGGATGGGGCCCGTCAGGTTGGTCCCCGTGAGCACCAGCCGCGCGAGCGTGGCGCCCACCGCGGACAGGTCGGCCGGCACGCCGCCGTGCAGGTCGACGAACTGCAGGCTGAGCTCCGTGACCCGGCCCGCGGCGTCGCATGTCACGCCCGTCCACCGGCACGGCGACGCGTCGGAGTCCCTCCAGTCCCCGAGCGCGTCCGCGCCGCCCCGCAGCGTGCGCTTCCACGCCAGCAGCGCCGCGCCCTGCGCGTCCGCGGCGAGCGCGCAGCCCACGCACGCCATGGCGAGCGCGCACCGCAGCAGCAGCGGCGCCGCCGCACCCCACGCGCCGCCCCTCCACCTGCTCCGGCTCCTGCCGCCCATCGCGCCAGGAGGCATCCCTCCCCTCCGCACGTAGCTCAACTCACCGATCCGATTTCCAGGACTGCACTCGAGAGCTACACTTCTTCTAAAGCATATCCAGAAGCAAATTACGACGAGGAGATGAGGTGAGCTGATGCTGTAGGATCGGCTGCAGCTGGTGTCACTTGCAAATCCGTGTTCTTGCTTGTGCCGGAAGCACCACGGGAAAGCGGCGTGGCCTGCAACTTTGCAAAGCCAGGAGTAGGTGGATTGGTGGCGAGGTTTAAGCCTCTCTGACAGGTTTAGTACCAGAGGGAGAAGAAAGAGAGGCACGCCATGGCCAAGCCTGTGTGCCAATGGAGGAAGGAAAAAAAGAAGAGGTCAGCTGTGGGAAAGAGAGGGAGGGAGGGAGGGATGGAGCAGGAAACCAGGGAGAAATGGCGGATTAGACGGCGGCAAGCTGAGCTGGGGTTCAGTTCAGGCTTAACTGAGAGCTGATGCCGGCATTGTAAAGTGCAGGGAGCGAGAGGGTGTGGCAGGCACTCTCATGTGTGTCTGCAGAATCTCCGGATCCGAGGCCACCGGTTGGGTCAGGCCCACCCCTGTCCCTCCCTCCCTTCCTCCCTGTACTTGTTTATGCCGTCGGTCTCGCAAGCATCATCCAGGATCCCTAACCATCAAGTGCACCGTCAGTTAACCACGCTGTTGTTTAACTATGTTGATCACGGGATTAGGGGCTTTGATTTGATTTGAAATTTCAGAGAGGAGTCGCCAACGACTACCGAATTTGAGCTCGATGTTTGTTCATTGAGCTTTTTTTTTTAACAGCAGCAGCAGCTGTGCTGTTGCTCATCCCATGGAAAGATGGTGAGTCACTGTCGCTCGAGCTGCTGCTTCGGATCGCATCAGTCAGTCAGGTTTCAGGTGAGGTGAAGACTTGGCCTTCATGGAAAGGCTGTGAACCTGCGACGTATGGCTGATACGGTTAGGAACAGAGCACGTCGATGGGTGACGGAGCTTCAAGGCAGGATTTTGGTTTGGTTTCGCCAATTATGCTGGCACATCAACAGGTTTGCTGCCATTGGCAATGGCAAAGCCCTCTGATCATGCACGCCGCGGCATAAAGCGGTGGCAGTGGGCAAAGAATATCTCGGGAACGTAACAGCTTGCCCTAGAATAACATGGGCATCGACACATGGCGAGTAACTGCTCCCTCTCCCTCCCAGCCTGCAATTTCAAAGTCTCTCTCAGCTCTTCTCTTCATTTTTTTCTAGCCCAATTTGTCGACACTCCTCTACTTCTCTTGATGCTCTTGCTATCACTCAAGAATAAATAGGCCATTTTCTCGGCCAATTCAGTTTTGTATAAATAAAAATAAAACCGCTAGTAAGAGAGTTGTTGAGCAAATGGGTCGTTTCATCTGTCTCCTTCATTGGTACGCACAAGCACAATTCTAAAACGGCTTACATTTCCGTGATCCTTAACCAATTGCCACTGTGTAACTGTAAAAGGAGATCGGCAAGGGCTGCGTAGTGATTACCGGCAGTGGAGGATGGCAAGCAGGTGAAGCAAGCATCTCCTAAGAGTTGAAACACGAAAGGTGAAAAGGGGTAAAAGAAAACAAAGTAAAAGGAGACACCACAGCTGGCCTCTTTGTGGGGGTGAAGTGCTAGTAGCAACACACGACACGCACAACAGCTAGCTAGCTCCTTCATGCAGTAACAAATAAACAAACCCTAGCTCTTTCTTAGTTTCTTACAGTGGCTGTCTGCTCTGCAGTGCAGCCTGCAGGTTAAACAAAAGGGTTAGATCTGCACTGTTACACCCCTTGATGGAGGGCAGCACATGTCCTTGGTTAGATGAGATCTACTGCTGCTGTTACCACCACCACCACCTAGCGGTGATAAACTAATGGTGTCACCCTGTCTTTCTCGTAGTTCGTGTTAATCGCGAGGAAGCCGCCATCAGCCGCGGTTAAAAAAAACCGCTGCCAACGTACTGAAAGTTTTGCAGGCTCAGAGATCTAGATCTACCCTCCGCTCCAAATTCCCATTGGTAAAAGAGCAGTCCTAATTAACCGGGACACAGCGCCTCTAATCCCGTGGAAGATAGTAATTCCAATGAGTAGAACTTGCAGAGTATTTACATGGGAACTAGGGCTTCTATTTGGGACAGGCAACCATGCCATTGCATTGTAAGTTGTTTCACCCCATAAAAAAACAGCAGGCTTTCCTGTTCTTCTGTTTCAGTGAACAACAGGGTCTAGTTACCACTGCTGTGGAGTACATACAGGTTCAGATAACTTTACTGGTAAAAGTTGTAAAAACGTCTGGTTACCGCAGTTAATCTAAGTTATCTAGCAGCACAAGTAAGCTTAGTTCACAAGTATGTTGGCAGATCAAATATGGTTTGTTGCGCAATGATACACCAGCATGCAGGGAGGCTCAAAGCTGGCATCAGGTGTGAGAAGCCGGTCAGTTTTTACATGGATGATGAAAGGTAATGGAGAAAGAAAGCAAAGATAGCAGTAGAATAGCATGGTTAAGTGCTGTCATAGCAAATTAGTTAAGGGGCTAATGATTTACCCATGCACAGTACTAGCTGTCAAAGTTTTCACTGCATTATGATCGATCTAGATCTAGCATCAGACTATCAGGCTCTGCCTACCACCCACCAGTTAGTCTACTCCTGCTTTTCTGAATACTAGCATATTTTTGACCAAATGCCAGGATTTGAAGTTTTGGCATGCAACTGGCAGCTGTAATTAAGAACGGTAATTTATACTGGTTTAAAACAAGTTGATCTGCAGGCACTGGTATTATCTTTATGAAAGGAATCATAATATGATCTTTGCTCATAGAAAAATGGATAGCCAGAGGAGGAGAGCAAAAGTGATCGGCGGATCACGTGAGGCAGTCGACTCTTGACTTGAGGGTGCTTGCCGCGTGACAGAATCAACTGGATCAATAGTTTTCCATTCCAGCATGGTATGGCCAATCCATATGTTTGTAAAAACTTGCGTGGAGTAGGTATGGTACTTGGGGATCCTTTTCAGGATTAGTCCAACCGGAGAAGAAAAAAAGTGAAGATAGCGATTGACATGTACTTGTATTAAAAGGGACAATCACATGCAGCCCTACAAAATCTGGACTCCGAATGAGACGCGCATTAGGTTATAGTATTATGATGAAGCACCTTTAGCAAATGCAGATAATCCCAGGAAATTGTGGCACTAATTATATTCTCAAAGGTATCAAAATGTGATTTTAAACATAAAAGTGAGATCTATTTACATATAAACAAATCAGTAGCTTTTTGGAGGTGGTTAGTAGCCCTACGAATAAACAAAATTATTCATGAAACTCTAAATAACAGTGACCTACAAGACATAAGCAGGTTCAAGTTAGGAGACAATATGAGCCACAGGAATAGTAAAAAAATGAGTATAAAACAACGGCAATGTTGGGGAAAACCTAGCAAAAAAAATTATATATAGGAGCAAAGATTGTTCTGTTAAATTAGTGTCGGCAAGAGATTGAAATTGAAACTGAAGCAGTGAGAGTGAGAGATGGGGGCAAGGAGAGAATCTAGGCATGAGGGGTGGGGGGTGGTAGGGGCACATGCATGGGCTAAAGACAAGAAGAATACAAATCTCACAAGGACAGGGAAAGGCCCCATGTGAGTGAGGGGGGTGATGAGATGGTGCTGCTAATCCTACCACTACCTCACTTCTAATCCTAGGTGTCCATTTGTTTTAGCCACCAGGCAATTAAGTTCAGGGCTGAGCATGCATTAGCCTCAAGCAAGCATGATCAGTGCCTTAATCCATTATGAGCAAGCAACAAAAGGAGCATAGAGTGGGGCAGCTACTACCTGGTGTGTTGTGCAATACTGCACATCCTTGGTTGCTCACTGTTGATGATGGTGAGATCAAGGCATCCATGCATGGAGACCAAAAAACCACACATCAAAAGGAGAGAAGCCACCACAACTCCAGAGGCTCACAAAGAGTTTTCACTCGCGCACAGCAGCAACGGCCAATGGCTTGCATCAAGATGGGGGTTTGGATTGGGAGTTCCGGCCCTCGATCACAGGTTCTTTACTGGTTTCTCCCTTGCAGGGCACAGACAACTCCACGTGCATCAATTTCTGTTCGATTGGTACTTGCGCCACCTCGGCCGCAGCGATCGGGAAGGCTTTCAGCTTTCTTCCCTGCAAGGAGGACTCCAACAAGGCAACAAGCTGTCGTCGTTTCACCACCGAGAAGGATTGATCAAAAGGAAAAATGGCGACGTGTCCTTTCCTGTCCAAACAGTGCCAGTGATTTGACACAGCTGCATGGCAAGTTTGAACAGAGGTGGTCTGGGCCGTGTTGCAGTGTTACGCTCTGGTCAGATTCCAACTGGAGCTCGAGAGTCAAATTCACATCCAATGATGCTAGTTGTTAGTTAACAGTCTAATCATGTACTGAAATCATAATTTTAACCGGCTATAGCCCCGCCGCTAGCACGGCCGCTAAATGCTTTAGCCTACGATTTAAGTAGCCTGGATAGAGTTCTTCCGGTAGACGCTCCTGATGTGCCCTCCAGCTCCAAGTGTGCGCCACAACTTATGCCATCACTTTGCCTAAAAAAAGAACTTATGCCATCACTTCTCGATCAACACTGATTGACCATCAAAATTACCCAAAAAATCATTATACCCTCATTGAGAAATTTTAGAGAAGAGATGAAGAGTGCTAGCAAAGGAAAGAAAACAAAATTGATATTATCTTCGACCTACCGGTGACCATTATGCACATTCACACTTTGGGCTCTTGTGTATGGTGCAAATGCTCAGCAAAACCGATATGTTTCGCCAAGTGCATGTGATCTGGAAACCGTTCTGTTTCTCAAAGCACCAACCACCAGGCAGGTCTTTTGCATGTACATAAAACCACATTTCTGAAAATGAAAAGTTTGCAAAAACGTTTGAATCGTCCTCATTCTTTGTACGACATCCAATTCTTTTTTTAAAATTATTGAAGTTGGGAAATCTAAAGCTCTTGTTTAAGCAGATTCAGTTTTCCTACATTATATGCTAATTTCTCCTTCATTTCTTATGATTATTACTTTCTAAGTCTAAAGGGGCATAGCACGGCTTTGGAGGCAAAATTGACAGATTGTGGATTAAAAAAAACAAAGTGCAGTTTTGGATGGCAAAGGAGAAGTCAGAATTGGAACAATTGCAAAAGAAAATTTTGCCTATACAAAATAACATGACGCAGTAAGGTACATTGGATGGGCCCCGGAACCCTGGGCGGATGCCCGAGCTAGCCGTTGGATCACAACCGTGTTCTTCCGGAGATGGAAGAGGGGCTGCCTTGGGCTTCACCCGGGCTTCATCCAATTCGTAGGCTTGCCACAGAGAAAAGCAGTTGGTGCGCTTCAATCAACCCATAATTCCATCCGGCTCCTTTGGTTATCCAGCATAGCTTTACGCCGGTCCCTGCAAACACAACAAGAGCCGCAAAGACTTCTGTTTCTGTCAATCTTCAGAACAAAAGTTAATCAGAGCAAAATGCCACCAGGTTGCAGATACTCAAATTAGGAGCACGAGCGTATGACAATTCAAGAACTATTATACACAAAAGTAGGTTCATTGTAGATTAAAATGTGGAATATAAAGTTGGTAGAGGGTCAATTTTGAGCAGATGAACCCACATATTCAGTGATTACTAGTACATCAAGATATTGTTATATAGGGAAGCGCATTGGGATTTGAGAGCAGTTCCGGGTTTTGAGGGTGGTGGAATTGAGCCCTTTAATTTCTTTCCGCCCTAAAAAGCAATTAGGCCAAAAGAATTAATACAATAATATTCCTAACCACTTCCCTCCCTCCCTTTTCGTTGTGATCTCATCAACTTTTGCATATGGAGCAGTATATATACCTTACTGGCTTACAGTATGCAGTTCCATGCGCCCCCCCCCCCCCCCCCCCCCCCCCCCCCTCATTGTTAATCCCTCCCGAGAAAGGCTTATTTTACTTTTCACTATACTTCTATTGCGGTGAAAGAATGTGCTTGGCAAAAATATTAATTCACACAGCAGGAAGTGCAGAATAGATGAATCTTAGTAAAACTTAATGTTGGGATAAGGGCACGTCAAAAAGTTCCACTCCAGGTCTCCAGCATTATTATGAAGCTCAGTTCATTTTAAGACAGTCATCATGCTTATCAAGCGTGCAGGTTCCCCACAGATTTTAACTCAGGCAACTTCAGCCACACAACAAATTTCCTAGATGCAGTATGGCCCATATCAAATATAGGTGTGTAGTAGGAAAACCTTGCTGTAAAAACACTGTCGTCCAAGAAAAGTTGGAGTTAGAACAAGGAGCACATGTCAGCTACATCAATTCTTTCATAGTTGCACCTGGATCAAGAACACCAAATTCGACAAGTTATCACACATACATTTAAAATTCTGCATGTTAGATGATAGTTCAGCACATTTCTTCCAGGAAACAGATAATGAATTGTTTTTCCAAGTACAACGTGCAAGTTTTCAAAACTATGTGAGACGAGTAGCAGACATTGAATTCAAGTTTCATGCAGTTCCCACACCATTTTATCCAATGCAATTAAAACTTACCCCAGATGACAGGAATCTCCAATTCTCCATAGGCCATAGCAGTACAGAAAAGGAACATCTTAGGCTCTTAGCGGGTTTGGTTCCATCCCAAACCAGTACCATGTTTGTTGATGAGAGGCTGTATAGGTTCTACAATACCCTTTCTGCTTTTTCCAAGGCCCTCTCCCTAATAAAATTGAGAAAATGAAATAAATCAATTGGAACTCATGCTCTTTTCCTGAAAACTTTTACCTCATAAATTAGAAACATTCTTCACCAAAATTTAATTCTTAATTTCTTACTGGGCTGGTTCAGTAAAAATATATTAGCAGCACGAAAATGCCCAATTAGAAAGTTACAAAAAACAGCCGCAGGTAATACTCAATATATCTACCAAGCAAAAAAAATTATATGTGTAGATTAAAAATAACAACATAATTCTCTTTCTTATTGTCCTACAGATATGCCTTGCACATCGTTCCCAAGCATTCTAGAATGCAAAAACTTTTAGCAAGTCGGACAAGCATAAATAATAGGCAAACAGAGTGGTAAACACATGCCTCCTTCCAGCCCATGTTCTCCATTATTCTCTTGGCAGAATGCAAACCACTGGAACGAAAATTCATATCTACTGATGCAGTTTCCATTGAATCAATGTCGTCAATTGATTCCTCGTATTCATCAGAACTGATTATGTTACTTTGCTTCTGTCCAGGCCCTATCCCTAAGCCACGATGCAGGTTCCTTCTCTCAGCAGCTCTGTCCCTGTAAACTTTTGTCTTTTGCTCCTGAAAATATTACATAAATCACAAAATTACATCTGACATATAGAGCATCAATGCTGATGTTTATGTTTTACCATTTATGGGTAAAATAGCCATACAGAGGAACACCTCAGCAAATGCTACATTACTTTTTCTGTGAAAAGGACATGTCATCATCTAACATCTTTCATGTGCAATCTGATAAAAATTGAGAAGTCTAGTGACTTGCTGAACTTCTGATACCAAATAGTAAGGAAGTAAAAATAGTGTAGCAATTCAAAGCACTTTTCAGGTAACTTATAACTCCACTGTGTTCATATGTCCAACGAAAAAAGGCAGTTTGGGTTTTATGGCCATAAGCACCAATAAGACACAAATACAGTCCCCCCAAGGGAGTGCCTTAAGATGTTAGCATTGTGTCATTTCAAACTAATACTGCCTACACATTGATTGCAAAACTGAATCAGGGCATGCTGTATGTTAGCACGCTGCATATCAACAATCCAATCCACAGGGAACTTTCTCGTGAAGAAATAATTCTGTTTATCCAACCCACCTTAAGGCAATAGATTGCATTTCAATTTTCAAACAGAGATGCAACATATAGTCTACAGACAGGTTATTGTCAGGAAAGTAAACATCTGCTAACAGTCTAAAAAATACTTTAGCAAATAGCAATGCAAAATCATATAAACTTAACTTGCCTTGCCATTAGCTGCTGAGATACCTCCCTCGATAGAAGACTCATCAGCAACTTCAGATTGGGACTGTGCAGTTGATTGCTTATTCAAATTAATATCAGGATTTGCATAAATATCAGGAAACCCCCAATCTTTTGTCGGGTTAGAGGAGTCATATGCGGACAAAGAGGCCAAGTATTTTCTGCTAGGGTTCCTTAGCCTGTACAGCTTCCCTGATAATAAGACAAGTGAGTACTTGTATGCAATATATTGCATCATCAGGCACCAGAATTGTTAACAAAAGCAATTAGAACTCCTCTTAAAAATATCATTTTCCAATATTCAGAGGAACGGGGGATTTTCCACTGGTTTATTCTAAGTGATGATATATGATTGCAAATATTCAGTTGATATTATATTAAAAAAGGCTTATGTATTAGGAAGTACAGCCTACAATTTCTTCTTACATGTATAATGGCACATGCGGGCTGTCATTGTGGAACCTATATAGTCATACCTGTTGATACACGCACAAGGTCAAGATGAACTTCACTCACAGAAGCAGTTCTTAGACGGCCACCACGAGTAGGCAGAGAAGGATGAAGCTTACTAGAACCCGTAGATAAGCACCCCACAAGCCTAGCCACAGGCTGACCTTTGCTAACATGATCTTGGACCACATACCAATCCCATATATCAATGGTTGGCAGTAATGGTGTATAATCATTTACTCTCTCTACCTGACCATATTGGGCAAGCCATTTCTCTTCCTCTGGAAAAACATTAAACATAACCAAATATTACTCAGACTTGACACGACTAAAACTGGAACAATACATAACCATAAAATCAATATGCTGGTACCGACATACCGTGTTAGTGCTTTGCATTTGCTATGGGCTTCATGGTATTTAATTTTCAGATGATATACCAAAAAAATAAACATACTCCAACTTGCTTGGGACTAAAAGGCTTTGTTGTCGTTGTAAACTGAGAAAATGAAGGCCGTAAAAGAATGATTCCTCACCTTCCCCCAGAGATTCGTCCACAGCAGTGGAATTCTTAGTTTCCGTTTCATCTTCAACTTGCTGTGATGTAGCATCATTCAGAGAAGCTGATGCACTGTCTGAGGTCAAGCTACTCAGTTTGTCCCCCGTTGTCTCATTTCTGTCTTCCTCTGGTGATTGTAAAATCATTAGGACTGACTGTAAATTTTGGCACCTCTCAACATAAGAAAGCAAAGCGAAAATCCATACTAACCATTTGTATGTGTGTTTCCTAGCAAACTTTCAGTAATGACTTCTCTATTTGAGTAGCCTGACAGGTACAAGTTTATCAGTGTTTCCTCCATCCTGTGGGAAAAGAGAAGGGTTAAACACAAAAAAGATGATAACGAACACTTAAAAATAATTATTAAATAAAGCAAGGTGATTGAGAATGCAAGAACCATTCTGATGGCGGTCCCGCTGTTTCATTCTCATCGTCAGGTATAGGTGGTTCCAAACCTGCTAATAAAAATGAAAATCAATCACTTTATTGTTACAAGCCAGCTTTTTTTCCAACAAAACCATGCCAGTTCTCTTTCCCATAGTTTGTTTCCCAAAATGATATCCTTAAACCTGTTCCATACTTCCATCAGAGGAACCCAAAAATCATACACATTACAGTACCCTTTATAGCAAAGTCTCGTGGCCCGAATTCAAAGATAAAATGTTCCTATTACAAGAAATAGACACTAAAACAGAATCCGAAACAAGATATACTGTTTGAATATGGCCTCAAAATTTGCAGTTAATACACGTACAAGAGCTTTCCAAGACATCTTGGCTGGCCTCATCGTATGGATATTTTGACGTGGGTTCATTGCCCTGTTTCAATATGGATGTAAGATTGCAAAAGTCACATGAGACAACAGCAAGCTGAGGAATTTGGAGGAGCTAGCTCTCAAGTCCTACCAGATCTGTCGTCAACGGCGTGTAATTTCCGTTCTCGTAGATGTAGTATTGGCCTTCTCTGCTGCTGTAGTACCATCCAGCGACAGGGTCATGGTAAAAACCAGTACTGAAAACGATGCATTCAAGAAATGTCAAAACTATATTTAAAACATAGCGATCCTACTGCACAGAATTGAAACTGAAAGAAAAATACTACTTAGAAAAATATGCTGCACCGATGACACATAAGAGGCTTGGAAAGAGAATGCCTACTGGTAGTATATCCTTAATTCTATATTACGAATATGTTTGGTTGACATGAGCACAAGAGAGAATAAAGGCTTAGCTTAGGGACAAGCTGCTCATAAACTGTATCCTGCAGGAACTCAACCGCCACACAAGTAAGAACGAAGTGAGTATTACATTACATCAATTGTCCCTGAGCACCACGATGAACATGTAGATTGACCACATTTTCACAGGCAAAAAGGACATCCATGAGGTTGTGATGATACCTTGAACTCTTGAAGCATACTCCTATAGTCCCATATGATTACCAAATGCTCTATACAAAGAACCAGCATCCTCTATATCTCAAGGATTTCTCCAGAAAGCATGTTACTCCCATACAAAACCTTCTGACATAGGAGCCCTATTCTCGTCTGAGGCAACAGCATATGCTGACATCCATTTGCGGGAGAGACTCCCCCAAATCGCATAGTACAGAGAAATATATTCAAGCGTAACCACGCGAGGGGAATCAATCATGAATTGCACACAAAACACAGCAGGTATACCAGAAATTCGTTGCTTCCTTTCACGTGTTCACCACGAGTTTCTACCTGATTCCTACAGAAATGATCATGAATACGCATCACTGCAGCAGCTACGCCATCTCGCACCGCGAGCACAACCAACAACGCCCACGACCCCCGGTTGATTGAAATCCCAGACACCACGGACCCCAGGCCGCGACAGTTCGTGACGCCCAATCTACGAAACACAGCATCACGCGGCGAGAAAACGAAACGGTAAGGCGCAGGCCGTGAACCTGGCGTGGTAGTAGAGCTGCGAGTCGGCGTCCCACTCGAACCCGGCTCCTGCGCCCTCCGCCGCGTCGCCGCCGCCGCCGCCGCCGCCGCTCCCCTCCATCGCCGCCGTTCGCCGGGCACGATACGTCCGTCCTCCGCGCCGCTTCAGGGCGTTCCTCCTCCGTCGGAGCGGTTTGATGGGCCGGAAACTGCCGGGGACTGGCTCTTTGTTTGGGCCTTCCAGGGTCTTCGTGGTCGTGGCCCCCCAGTGGAGTTTGTTATGTGTAGGCCCTTCTGACACCTGAGAGCCCTGGATTTTTTTTTGACAATAAATGAGAGCCCTAGAATGAGGAGGCGGCCTGGAAGCGGAGACATTTTTTTGGCAGCGTTGCTGTTGGGCTATGAGAGCTGCGCGAAGGTGGGCTTGTGTTTGGGCTTCAGCCCTGACCGGAAGTTTGGTAAACTGCGGACCGGAAGGGGTTCGTATAGTTGCCTTGCCTGCGAACCTTGTGTTCATTTTGTGGAATGAAAATTACTGAGGCTAGTTTATTTTGTGCTTGCCACAAACCGAAGCTGCAAGACCTTCGTCCAACGAAGTGGATTCAACTAGACAGCGTACAACGTTTTCTCCGTCCACCATTGGCCACGCTTTTAGAAGGGCAAAGCTCGCCTAGCAGTTCCCCCCCCACGAGACAGGGCAGCCGCAGCACAATGCACAACACACCGAATGGCCGGGGCCCGGGGGCGCTTGCGGTGTGCGGGCGTGCAGGTTCCCTTCAACAGACAACGCGACGCATGCTGTTGGCACGAGGGAGTCAGTGGGGACGCGGCCCTGTGTGCAGCATGCATTTTCTTTTTTGGGGGCCAAGGTCAAAATGGAGGGAGGAGCAGAGTGTTTGCTGTCTGCTTTTGTCCAGAAACGCCGGTCTCGGGGGTTCTGGATGCTTGGAGATCGAGGGTCTGTGGCTGACCTGCCTCTACCCGGATGGGGTTCTCGAGTGTTCTAGACTTGCGGTAGGAGAAGCCCAGCGAGCGAGGCAACGCAACGCAACGCAACGCAGCAACCACCAGGTCTCGAGCTTTCGGCTTTCCCACTGCTCCAGACCACTTCCGGTCCGGGCTGCGCATCATCGACGCGACGCTACTCGAGTCGATGCGGTGGTCCTGCCGGCCGGCGTGTTCGGTGATGCCCCAGCACCACTAGCTCCCGCTAGATAGTCGCCGGCAGGGCGCGCGCCTGGCGCCGAATTTGCTTGTTCTTCTCGTCGCCTTTTCCATTTCCATTTCACAGATATTTTTAATCGAGAAACTAGGAGTAGTCATCAGCGCAAGTGAGTGGATGGCTGCCAGCTACAACGAGGCCACACGTACGTACACGTGCCCTACTCGCTCGTCCATCAACGTACGTACGCACAAATGGAACGCGCGTGTACGGGTCAAGATGAATCTCGCCTTTATTTTGCGTTGCTTTTGCTTTACCTTTGGGCAAAGAGGGAGGTCCCGCATATATGTATGCATGTGTTTGCGCGGACGTGTTTACGAAGGGTTTGGACTAGTTCCGGGAGGAGATTCTTGGTCGGAAACACCGAGAGGGGTGGAGCAGCAGCCAGCAGGTTCCCGCCGAAAACGACAGCGAGGCCGGCTGTGAAAACGTAGTACGTGAGAAAACGTTTCACCGTTCTGGGCCGAAAAGGAAATAACCGAAGGCTCCATATATAGCAGGAGAGCCCAGGGAGTACACCAGATTCGATCGAGTTCTTTTTCCCCGCCCGGCCCGGCCTAGTATGCAGATCGTGTTGGGTTGTGAAAAAAATCGACGAAAAAGTCTCCCATCCGCGCTCCCTAGACTACTCTCCTCTCACGAAAGGGACGGGCCGGGTTCAACGGCGGCAACTGCCATGCATACTGCACGAACACCTGGAAGACTCCTCCCCGCCGGTGTACCCAGCCGACCATGCAGTTGGTAGCTGCCACCGCCCACGCAGCCGAGTGGTCAATTCATACGGCGTTTACGTCTCGCCCCCCAAAAAAATTTCATGGCGATCTCGCCACCACCGGTCCATTCTTATCCTTGATTTTTTCCCCCCTTTAAACACGATGGCCCTGTAGCTGCAGGTACCATCCATATGCCTGTACGTGTGCGTACTTATGACCTGATCAACGGGACAGATGCGTAAACAGTTGACGCCGACGCTGCACCCCCGTTTTATCCTGATCTTGTTTTTTTATTTTTCGGCAGTGTAATCTTGATCCGACGACGTGCATGCGCATGCTTGCGATGCCGTGCGTCGCAGCAGCTGCCACCTCGCACCGGCCGATCGAGACCAAGCGCCGCGCGCGCACCAACCGCCACCGGCGACCGGCTGCCTGCATCCGCTGTCCACGTCTAGACGGCGCGGCGCGGCGTGGCAGCCGGCAGGGAGGTGCCCTCACCGGGGGGCCGCCCAGGCGTCCTGCACCGTCGCCCGAGACGCCGCATGCCTTCATCCACAAGTCACGCGGCGCGTCGGGGCACGCACGCACGCACGCCCCGCCTCGGGACAGAGGACACCGAAGCTTCGGCGCCGGACGACGCGCGCCACCGCCCATGAAACCGGAGAGCACCTACCGCCCGCCCCGGCGACGTGCCACGGCGCGGCCCCGACGAGGGCCCGCGGCGGGACCCACTTATCCGGTCATTTTGCATGCGTGGCACCTTTCTGGATAGGGTGTTGACTTTTGTATATCACCGTGTAGTATATACTACTCCAGCTCCTACTACTAACCGCACTATGACTCCGCATGTGGTCGACACGCTCGCACGTGAGGTCGCTGTCGACCGATCCGGAGGCCGGCCGGTGAGGAGGACACGGTTTCCTATCGGTGGCGCCGCGGCGTTGGCCCGTGAATCTGTCTGGTCAAAGCGACCTCGCTCTGCGCTCTTGCTACGAGTATATGCGACCGCGCGCGCCCTGCACGGCTGCACCGTTGCATTGCACGTACGGTGCCGATTGGCCGACCGGCTCGACCGTTGCGGGTGACGTGCTGCGCCGAGAGTTTTATCCACCGCCTGGTCTCCGCCAATGCCTCGCGAGACTCTTTTCAAAAAAAGGGAAAAAAAATGCCTCGCGAGATCGACTTGCACCGACCAAGCTCTCTCCCTCGGTCTGAAGAGTCTGAACCGCTCCCGATGAAGACCCTGCAGTGTCGCTACGTGCTGTAGCCTCGTAGGCGCGGCTCGGTCCGGGTCGTGTCGGTCGCGCGTGTTCAAGTGTTTGTTAACGATGGGTGACCTACCGACCTGGACCCGCCGCATGCATCCGGGCTGGCCGGCGCGGGCGGCCGGTGGACGGACGCTTGGCTCCCTGCCACGATGCCGCCCGTTCGTTGAAAAGCTCCGGTCCTCCGCCCCGGCAGTTACGAGGCGACAACAACGTTGCCGACGCAACCGCCAACGACCAGCTCCGTCCCAGGCCCGGCGTACGTGGAGGTCGGACACCTGACCTCGGTCTCTGCTGTAGCGCGGTCTGGATACTGGACTGCTTGCGTTTCCTGCAGACCACGAGGCTTCTTGCGCCGCTTGGTCGGCCAATATTACTCGGTCACGAAATGCTCCCGCTCGACGCAAAATGGCATTGGTTCCTTCTGGAGTTCTGATGACCGCTGAAAATAAGAGAAATACGGGTTACGTTCGTCCACTGCAGATTTGCAGTCTGTTCTGGTGTGTACAGTACTCCGTACCCGTATATACAAGCACCTCATACACACACAAACACAGCACCACGCGCACGTGCTGGCCCCACGACCCGTACATGAGAGCCCGTCCAGAATATTGTGGCGGGGCGGAGGGAAACGGGGAGGAGGCTCTTCTCGAAAGGCCTGGAGCTGGAGGCGGGGGGTTTGGTGGTCCAGGGGCTCGACAAATTAGTCAAGTGCACCCAGGGGCCAGGGCCCGAACGCCCCGTCGACGTGTAGCGCTGCGAGGACGACACGCAGCCTGCGAGGTTACACGTCGCCCGTGCCCGGGAGCGTAGTGCTATACGGTGCACCACACACCAAGATCCTGGAGTACATATAATAAAATAAAATGAACCGAAATCCTTAAAGTTTGGGAGCGTCGTTAGCGTTCCATGGTCAGGGGACACCAGCGTCCCGTCCCGTGATGCGCCCCGGCATGAGACGCGAGACACAACAGAATCCAGGAGACATGTTCTCTGGTTGTCTTTTGGAACATCCGGGTATGTAGGAGAAAAATTTCGAATCGACGTCAGCCGAACTTCAGGGATCCTGTCAAAATTTCCCGTATGCACACAGCATAATCTTAGACGGATAAGACAGATAGTACTAGAAGTGTAATGCCCTTACCATGCGCAATAAACAATACCACCGACGCGCGAAAATCTCGGCCATTACAGGGCAACGTTACCGGGCTCTTGATTGCACGAGATCTCAAGAGGAATAACGGTACAGAGAATCAACAGCGTGATCGGCACTTATCCAAAAGAAGAAACGGTGTGATAGCTCCGCGGGAAATAACCCATGAAATGGCGGATTAATTAGCGCGCGAAGGTTCCCCACACGCAGCTAAGGTCGGTGAAAGTTACTGCTACCAAATTCCATGTAAAAAAAAATTCCATTCTCCTGGACGTCCGCACGAGGCTTTCCTTGCGGGCCCCGCGCGAGGGCTCTATAAATCCAGTGCCAATTGGCCGCCAATGCTTCCACAAAGCACCAAGCTTTAGCGCACACAAGGGCAACCGAAGCAGCCTAACACACAGTCCTCAAACTCACACGCACCTCTCGAAAGCTCCAGCAGCGGCCCAAGCCCAGCCAGCCTCGTCGCCATGGCTCCCAACCTCAGCAAGGCCACGCAGGACCTGCTCGGCGACGCGGCCGCCCCCGTCGAGGGCCTCAAGGCGCCGTCGCGCTTCACGCTCAAGGGCAGGGACCTCGCCGTGGACGGCCACCCGTTCCTGCTCGACGTGCCGGCCAACATCCGCCTCACCCCGGCGTCGACGCTGGTGCCCGCCGCCGACGCCACGGCGGGCGGCGGCAGCTTCCTCGGCTTCGACGCGCCGGCGGCCAGGAGCCGGCACGTGGTGCCCGTCGGCAGGCTCCGCGGCACCCGGTTCATGAGCATCTTCCGCTTCAAGGTGTGGTGGACGACCCACTGGGTGGGCGACAGCGGCCGCGACGTGGAGAACGAGACGCAGCTGATGGTGCTCGACCGCTCCGGCTCCGGCTCCGGCTCCGGCGGCCGCCCGTACGTACTGCTGCTCCCCATCGTCGAGGGCGCCTTCCGCGCCTGCCTCGAGTCCGGCAAGGCGGACGACTACGTGGACATGGTGGTGGAGAGCGGGTCCTCGGCGGTGCGCGGCGCCGCGTTCCGGAGCTCCCTGTACCTGCACGCCGGCGACGACCCGTTCGAGCTCGTGAGGGAGGCCGTGCGGGTGGTCCGCGCCCACCTCGGCACGTTCCGGACCATGGACGAGAAGACCCCGCCGCCGATCGTGGACAAGTTCGGGTGGTGCACGTGGGACGCCTTCTACCTCAAGGTGCACCCGGAGGGCGTGTGGGAGGGCGTCCGCCGCCTCGCCGAGGGCGGGTGCCCCCCCGGGCTGGTGCTCATCGACGACGGCTGGCAGTCCATCTGCCACGACGACGACGACCCGGCGTCCGGCGCCGAGGGCATGAACCGCACCTCCGCCGGCGAGCAGATGCCCTGCCGGCTCATCAAGTTCCAGGAGAACCACAAGTTCCGGGAGTACAAGCAGGGCGGGATGGGAGCGTTCGTGCGGGAGATGAAGGCGGCGTTCCCGACCGTGGAGCAGGTGTACGTGTGGCACGCGCTGTGCGGGTACTGGGGCGGCCTCCGCCCCGGCGCGCCGGGCCTGCCGCCGGCCAAGGTGGTGGCGCCCAGGCTCTCCCCGGGCCTGCAGCGCACCATGGAGGACCTCGCCGTCGACAAGATCGTCAACAACGGCGTCGGGCTCGTGGACCCTGAGCGCGCGCGCGAGCTGTACGAGGGCCTGCACTCCCACCTCGAGGCATCCGGCATCGACGGCGTCAAGGTCGACGTCATCCACGTAAGTCACTCTTTTTTTGTAAACGTCATTTAATCTTCTGTTAGCTCTAATTGAGTGTTATTATCGTGGTAATTTAGGCTACTGGTTTATATTGTGCTAGGATTAGATTATTATGATAGACTAGAATACTTTAATCTCCATGGATTGGTTGGTCGCTAGAGACGCTGCACGTGACGTGGTTACTGGTTCCAGAGGATTCGGGATGCGGCCGGGAAGCCGGGAACCAACGAGTGGGGCAGAACTTCCAATTTTTTTAAAACCTTTTTGGGATAATTCTGGGACCAACTTTGTGGGTCCGGTACTCCGGTGCATTGGAGTTTTAGGTTCCCCGGCCCACATGTTATAGAAGACAAATCCTAGAATATGCACATCTGCATAACCGTATTAAAATTTGGTCAAAATCTAAGACACCTATATATTTAACTTTAAGAATAACAAAGGTATCTGTAAGTGACGAATTGGAGTAGTTGATGAACAATTAGAGTCCTATTCAATTTGCTACATGAATTAGATGCTTTTCAACCACTAAGTATTGCAGAAATGTTCGTCCTAGTTTAACGCTATAACTTCTTTTTTTGGGTGCTGGCTGGGCAGCATCGTGGTCTTTAACTTTTGAAGGGGACGTGATTGACAGAGGGATGCTTGTTTCCTTTTCATCCAGTCTTTTTATTAACCCTACTATAATAAATTGAAATTGAAACTGCACCCAAAATACTCGTGCTAATCCAATTGACGGTGGACAATTTCGGTGGCCATTAAGTAATCCTTTTCAGCAGGGAAGTAATGTCCTGAGCTGTAGGATGCAGACTTTGACATTTGACATGTCAGTTTTCCGTTACCTGACATGCTATTGGGCAAAATAGAACCCGATGATTTTTGGCAAATTTTACCTAAAGTAACAGACAGTTTGACAGTTACCTGACTAACGGATCATGGAATATGACTTCCTGCAGCTGCTGGAGATGCTGTGCGAGGAGTACGGCGGGCGCGTGGAGCTTGCCAAGGCCTACTTCTCCGGCCTGACGGAGTCGGTGCGCCGGCACTTCGGCGGCAACGGCGTGATCGCGAGCATGGAGCACTGCAACGACTTCATGCTGCTGGGCACGGAGGCCGTCGCGCTGGGCCGCGTCGGCGACGACTTCTGGTGCACGGACCCCTCCGGCGACCCCAACGGCACCTTCTGGCTGCAGGGCTGCCACATGGTGCACTGCGCCTACAACTCGCTGTGGATGGGCAACTTCATCCACCCGGACTGGGACATGTTCCAGTCCACGCACCCCTGCGCCGCGTTCCACGCCGCCTCCCGCGCCGTCTCCGGCGGGCCGATCTACGTCAGCGACTCGGTGGGGCAGCACGACTTCGCGCTGCTCCGCCGCCTCGCGCTCCCCGACGGCACCATCCTCCGGTGCGAGGGCTACGCGCTGCCCGCGCGCGACTGCCTCTTCGCCGACCCGCTCCACGACGGCAGGACCGTGCTCAAGATCTGGAACGTCAACCGCTTCGCCGGCGTCGTCGGCGCCTTCAACTGCCAGGGTGGCGGGTGGAGCCCCGAGGCGCGCCGGAACAAGTGCTTCTCGGAGTACTCGGTGCCCCTCGCGGCGCGCGCCTCGCCGGCCGACGTCGAGTGGAGGAGCGGCAAGGGCCCCGGCGTCAGCGTCAAGGGCGTGTCCCAGTTCGCCGTGTACATGGTCGAGGCCGGGAAGCTGCAGCTCCTGCGCCCCGACGAGGGCGTGGACCTCACCCTCGCGCCCTTCACCTACGAGCTCCTTGTCGTCGCCCCCGTGCGCGTCATCTCGCCGGAGCGCGCCATCAAGTTCGCGCCCATCGGCCTCGCCAACATGCTCAACACCGCCGGCGCCGTGCAGGCCTTCGAGACCAGGAATGATTCGAACGGCGTCACCGCCGAGGTGGCCGTCAAGGGCGCGGGGCAGATGGTGGCGTACTCGTCGGCGAGGCCCAGGCTGTGCAGGGTGAACGGCGAGGAGGCCGAGTTCGCGTACAAGGACGGCATGGTCACCGTCGACGTGCCGTGGTTGGGGTCCTCGTCCAAGCTCGGTCGCGTCGAGTATGTCTACTGAGCCCAGCGAACGACTCTGGCCCGGTGTTCGCCAGACTGCAATAATCAAGTGTGAAGGCTGGAGAGCTTTAGCAAAGTTTTAGAGCTCTAACGGTTTTATTTTTTTTGTTTGAGTTTTATTTTGTAAGGATTCTATACTGTGAATTAATGGAGTGCTTTCTTTTGAAATTTCTGGTTCGTTATGCAATTGTGTTCGCTTAATTTCCGAAGAGAAAAATCTGATTCGCTCAAGCGGATTGTGCTCTCTGCTCCCAAATTCGATGAATTTTCCTGGGGATGCTTGTGCAAGGTCCGTGTTTTGTTAAAATTAAAATTCTGCAAAGCCGAGATTTTTTTTAAAAAAGGTTTAAAACAATCCCTGATTGTGTCATCTACTCATCTGAGCCGTTGTTCACCTCAAGTCCTCTACCAATGCATCGCGGCAGCGGTGGACTAGAAATTTTGAATAAAGGGGACTGGCCGGACACTTTATACTATATGTTGCAATATTTTAGATAGAGAAAATGCTTCACATATATTCTATTTACACTTTATACAATTTAAGTAGCCATCCGCTGACGTATTGCAAATTTGCAATCTCTTTCTTTTCTAAAATAATATAAATATCTTCTTTTTTAGTTTAGCCACGTTTACTGAAAAGATTATAACATAAATTTTAGTTTTTTCATTATACTATGTATATTTAAGATAAGAAAAATGAACATGGACCTCGCTTACTATACTTGATGGTCTGTATATGCGTGAATCATATGTACGTGCATTGCCTGCTTATCAAGGGTTGAATTGCATGATTGCATGCCATGCTGCCCTGTGCTGGGTGTGCTGGCTAGCAGCATTACCCGCTGCAGCCTACAAGAAGCCGAGGCAGAAGCTGTCATGCGCGTGAGCGTCGAGCAACTTCCGATTTATTGTTAGAGATTCAGATCTCAGTGGTATAATATCGGAAACATTGAAGTCTTCTGGTTGGATTTGACTAGTATTTAGCTAGCTGCTTAGTTAGATGAGTATTACATACACCGTTAACTATGTATTGTTAGGTATGTTAAGGATGATAGCTGAAGAATTTAAGTACAAAACATCGTTGTATTGCTGATCTGTGTTGTATTGATGATCTGTGTGTCAGACTTTAGAATATAGGTTCACTGGTGTTGGGGGGCCGTGGCCCCTGCTGCTCGTCCCCTGGTTCCGCCGTTGATCGCGGCAAGCCTCAAGAATGATCCCTGGTTGTCATTATGGTTCAAGCAGAGTGCTCGGAACTCGGAAGTGCTGTTGCTGTTGTGCTGCAGGAACAGCTTCTACAGCAATACAGGCATACAGCAACGGCAGCAGCTTTCTTGTGAAATTTCTGGTTCGTTATGAAATTGTGTTCGCTTAATTTCCAAAGAGAAAAATCTGATTCGCTCAAGCGGATTGGCTGTCTGCTCCCAAATTCGACATGAGTTCCTGGGGATGAAAGGGCAAGGTCCGTGTTTTGTTAAAATTCTGCAAAGCCGAGATATTATTTTTCTAAAAAAAGGATTAAAACAATCCCTGATTGAGTCATCTACTCATCTGAGCCTTCGTGCACTTCAACTCCTCAGGCAATGTATCGCGGCAAGCCATCAAGATGATCCCTGGTTGCCATTATTGTTCGAGGTTCGAGCAGAGTGCTCGGAAGTCGGAACTCAGAAGTGCTGCTGCTGCTGCTGCAGGAGCAGCATCCAGAGAGCAGCTGCTACAGTAATACAACAACGGCAGCAGCTGCAGCGAGTCACAGCAGCCGATTCAACGACTTTTGAGCAAGCAGCCGAGCTGCAGGCGCGGAAAAAGCAAAAGCCAACAGGACCCGATCAAATGTGAGAACAGCAGTTTTTCTGTGTTCATGTTAGAAGGTTGAAAACAGGTCTTCCTCTTGGCCTCTGTTTTTAGCCTTGGCCTGCTGTGTTACCTGTGTAGGTCTTGTACTTGCAGTCTTGCAAAGACGCCATCTTCACTTTTTTTTTTTGAAACGTTCACTTTTTTTTTCTGAAATACTATCTTCACATCTAGTAAAAGAAAAGGAAAAAAAAAAGGAGGCAGGAGAAGGGGAACTTAGCCCAATGATGAATGAATAGACCAGCAAAAACAAGCCCATGTATAATATACGCTCCGTCGACCCAGGACCAATCAGAATTCAGAGCCCAGGTCCTAGCCCAAAAAGTCCAAATCAGACCCAGCTAAGCTGGAAACGAAAGCTGAAGGAACTGAGCCGACGGACTCACCGACGCACCGTGCCGTGCCGTGCCGTGCCGTCTCGTCTCGCCTCCCTGTCCCATCCGGGTTCCTCCTCCCCTTCCTTCCTCTCTTCTCCTCCCACCTCACCCCACCATCTCCAGCTCCCTCCCCACCCAGCTCTCCACCAACCGACGCGGCAGGGCGATGAACACGTCTCAGTTCATGGACAAGCAGATCCTCGGCCTCGCGGCCTCTGCCGCCCCCTCCGGCGGCGGCGCGGGGGGCGGCGGGAGTGTGGATCTCAGCGATCTGATGATCCCGACCCCCCAGGATGACGGCGAGGACCGCCTCCGCCGCCGGCGTATCATCAGCAGCGCCAACGGGATCGCCGACGACGTGCTGCCCAGCTACGATTTCCAGCCCATCCGCACCACTGCCGCCGCCCCCGCGCCCCAGGCCTCGTGGGGATCGCTCGACTCCAAGGCACCCTCCGCCTCATACAATCTCAAGGTATGAGCACTTGTTTTGGCCGATGGTGAAACTCGCTGGATCTCCCGATCTCGTAGTGCTTACTCCATCTCCTTAATTTCACAAATCGAGCACGGTGCCGAATTTCGTAACCCTGTAGGTCATCACTTCATCAGGAGGCTAGTAGTTTGATTGGAGAAAACTCGTAAATAAACTTATGATCACCGTCGAGATTTACAATTACTGGTCGAGCACGCCATATGTTGATGCTTTCCTACTAGAAATGGGATGGGCGGGCTGAGAAGGCATAACATTTTCTGTGCTCAGTTTCATTGGTCGAGCATAGCAAACTGATAATGGTAATTCCATGGAGCCTGTACCAACGGACAAGGGCTATTGTGAGCTTCTAATATGCATTATATGTGTAATACTATTTTGTTAGAGAAAAAAAGGTTTATGTCTTTTTTGTCTACTCATGGGAATTTTAATGTTCTTTTTCGTATGCTGTTAGTTGCTAGTACATCGGTTCTGTGAACTTAAGTTGAGAGCTTATTTTTGTTCAAAATGCATGCACGAATTTCTGTTGATGGATTGTGTTTTGAGATGTCGCACAGGATCCGTTGGATAGTTACTCCATCTGTGTCCAATTTGAGTTAAACACGCCTGATTTATGTATAGTTTCAACATTTCTCCCATCTAACAGATTGACTATAGATAATCTGTTAGTGTGATTTGAATTTACTGGATATCCGCTATCTTTTGATGTACGTAACATAGAGAGATATTTCCTTTCCAAGGCATGTGTGCGTTATGATTACACCATTTTTTTGGGGTGTGTGTGTGTTGGGGGGGGGGGGGGGGGGGTGTTAGCATCAAGTAAAACGTTCATGATTTGTGGATTTAATTGATGTTATTCGCAGTATCTACTTTGTCATATGAATAACATGCTTACATTTTCTCTTATGGTGGCTAGAGTGCTGGTATACTGGAGCCACATGTGCTGAAGAAAGTTAGTCATGAGGAGGACAGGAGTAACTTAGCCACAGTTACAATAGCAGATATTGATCGAACCATGAAGAAGTATTCTGATCATCTTTTGCATGCACTGGAAGGTGTAAGCTCAAGGCTTTCACAGATGGAGAGCAGAACACACCACCTTGAAACTTCTGTTGATGATTTGAAGTTAACAATTGGTAACTATAATGGCAGCACTGATGGAAAACTCAGAAACCTTGAGAACATGCTCAGGGAGGTAAGCTTCCTTCGACACTTTATCTTGCTCCTTCTCTTATATAAATGCTTGCTAAGCAGTGCTACAAATGTCATATTGGAAAAAGGATTCCTTAATGGAAGAACGCATACTTCTATGAGTTTGTTACATCCTGCTACTTTTATTCAGCACCGTATTGTATAGATGTTTTTTTTCCCATCACAGTGGAGAATTGCTACATTCCTCCATGTTTGATGCTGTGCAACAAAGTCATTTCATTTGGGAGCACATAGGATTAAGCACGCCAGTCTACGTATCTTTGACCTGTTCTCACATGCTACTACTCCTGACCCCCTATTTATTATTTCCACGTGATTTGTTCTGTTAAGTTGTACATTACTGGCAGTACTTAGGCTTTGGTGATGCTCGCTTAGTGTTGGTTATTGTTGTAGCACATATTGTTCATTCTGTGCTGATGGATTTAAGCTGAAATTTTTGTAACTCAAACTTGTTAGATGCACATTAACTTCATATTTACTCGTGTCGCTCTATCAGCATCATACTACATCTTCACAGGTTTGGATCTGTAGGGGCTCAGGGGACCTATGACCTATACGACGATAGTAATAAAAATAAAATAAATCAGCGGTTCTTAAACTTGTTCCGCCGGCGTCGCTAGGTTCCTGAACTTTTAAAGTGCACATCTGGGTCCCTAAACTTGTTAAGTATGCCACTGAAAGTCCAAATTACCCTAATCGTCACAAGTTTGCCTATATGACACACAAACATGCACCTGGCATGCGTGATATACGATAGTGGCGACGTCCATGAGCACTAGTAGAGCATGGTTTCATTTCACTCTCCAAGCTTAAATGCCACACATGTAATTACTTGCTGATCTGAGTGATTTGGATCTCATGACACACTCGACAAGTTAGGGACCAAAATGTGCATTCTAAGAGTAGGCGAGTATATGACACCGCGTGATAAGTAAAAGGATCGGCAGTGTATTTTACTCCCTAAATAATATGCTTAGGTTGTTTCCCATGTTATACTCCTCAATGTCTGAACCTTCTGTAGCTTTCCTTTCTTTTTATCTGTCTTCTGATTACGATGGTCATGATTGAAGAAAGGCAATAGCCTAAGCACTTAATAATAATGTGCAGGTTCAAGCAGGTGTGCAGATTTTACGAGACAAGCAGGAAATTGTGGAGACACAGCTCCAGCTTGCAAAGTTCCAGACACCCCAAACTGATACCCAGTCATCAGAAAATAGTGGGTCTGGACAGGTTGGCTCACAGCAGCAGCCGGCGGCTCCCCCGCAAGTAGCTATTCAGCCACAGCATCAAGTCCTGACCCCTTCACAACCACCAGCACTTCCCGCACTTCCTGCTCCAAATGCACCACCTCCACCTCCAACGCTCCAAAGCCAACCTCCATCACAGTTTCCAAGCCATTTACAGCATCCACAGGTACCATCAGTCCCGACTGTTGCATCAGTTCCCTCAGTCCCAGCGTTACCAAGGGATGCTTACTACGCTCCATCTGCTCAGCCGACTGAAACCATGCATCAGCAGTATCAAGCGCCGCCAGTTCCGCAGCCACAGGCGCCGCCAGCACCACCTCAGCAGTACCAAACCCCATCCCAGTTTCCTCAGTATTCACAGCCACCTCAGGCTTCAAATGTTAACCCTTCAACTCCCCTTGCACCTCCTGCACCCCAGCAACCAGAGGAAACTATGCCCTACGCACCCCCTCAGAACTATCCAACGAATGTACGCCCTCCTTCACCTTATATGCAACCGCCTAGTGGACCTGCTCCTCCTTACTACGGACAACAAAACCCTAGCATGTATGAACCGCCTGCAAGCCGTCCTAACCCTGGGCCGCCATCATCTTATGGTTCTGGTGGGTACGGGCCACAGGGTGGAAGTGGTTTCTCTGAATCATACGGCTACACTGGGTCTCCTTCCCACCATGGCAATGCTGGAATGAAGCCGTCCTCACCTTTCGCTCCATCCTCAGGAGGAAGTGGCAACTATGGCAGTGGCAGGCTCCCCACGGCTCAGGCGGTGCCGATCAGCTCCTCCAGCCCAAGTGGTTCTTCAGGCAACAGGGTGCCACTTGACGACGTAGTGGAGAAGGTCGCTACAATGGGATTCTCAAGAGAGCAGGTGAGGGCGACCGTGCGGAGGCTGACGGAGAACGGGCAGAATGTGGACCTGAATGTGGTGCTTGACAAGCTGATGAACGGGCGATAAGCGGGGGAGATGTGGAGATGTGCGGCTGCACAAATATTCTCGTTCCCTGCAGTATGTGTATAGTACCGAAAGTGTCATCTGAACCGGTTTTTCCTGTCTGCGGCCCTGTAATTCTGATTGGTGATCATCATGGTTGCTGCTGGGGGGTTTGCGTCCTCGCCTCAGCCCTCGGCTGCTTTGCTCAATTGCTCTATCAGAAACGGAAACATCTACAGCCTACAGGTGTGCCTGCCTGCCAGGCAGTGAATGATAGCGTTACAATCTGGATACGGTGTTCATTTTCTGTATATGTGATGGTGATATTTTAAAAACATATACCGTGGTTTCTCGTGACCTGTTAATAAACAGTTTTTTTACTGTGTGTTCTTGAGCTATGTTATCCACCCGTCGGGTTCTTCGCTTCAACTGGCGCGAGATGTGAGTATGCTTTGCTCTCCACTGCTGCGTCACGTTCGCGTGTTTGATTTGACAGTTTGTGCAGTCGGCAGCGCCGGTTGCGCCCCCCCTGTGCTGTCGGTCGCAGGCGCATTTACTCGGGGTAGCTCTCAGCCCCGCTGACTCCGCCGGCTGGCCGGGCCGGCGAGCGGCCTGCGGAAGCGGAGCACGGCACGAGCCGCGGCAGGGGGCGGTCCCTCTCCGATCTATCGCTGGCTGGCGGTGTCAGCCACGCGCGCGCGGCGCATCAGCGTCGGCCCGCTGTTGCGCGCAGGTGGCCGGCGCGCGCGCGGGCACAGGAGCCTCACGTGGCGGCGGGCGCCAGCTCACGTGCGGCCATGCGTCCGCCATGCGCGGAGCGGCGACGGGGGCGGGGGCCGTCGCGGTCAGCGTGTGGACGGACGGACGGAACGGTCCCGATCGATGCGATGGGCGCCGGGCGGGGCTTGTGTCATTGGGTGTGGTCCACGTCTCATCGGCCCACACAATCGGAGGCTCGGACTCCCGGAGTAGTCTCCCTGTACGACTGCGCCATAACTCCGACCAAGGAGCAAGTAGGCAAGTTGAAGTTGGATCGGAGTCGGACCGGCCCATGCTCTCCCGACGGGCGACGGCGCGGGAAGGTCGCAGATGTTTTTTTTTTTATAAACATCGCTGATGGCTTCATCGTTCGCACATGTTTCCTCGTACAATGAGAATGAGAGTTGCATATTTTTTACGAAGGAAGTAGCCTCCAGCGAGCGCACGACCGTGGGACAAACATTCTTTTTTTTTTAAAAAAAAAGACAGTACGCACGGCAGACGGGCTCGGACACAGCAAGCCCACTGCCCACCGATGCATGAAAAAAACCTATAATGCGCTGGCACGGCACGTCGTGGACACGAACCAATCAAATCATGCACTAATCGGGCCGTGCGTGCGATCGCGGCGTTCGATCGTACGGGTGGCCTCTCAACCGCTGACACAACCAAAGCGCACACTGCCCGGAGAGACGGACGGACTGGACGGCACCGGCTCGGTTCATCGATCGGCCCACCGTGCCGTGGCAGGGCAGCAGGCAGGCTCGTCGTCAAGATGGCGCCAGGCGACTACACGGCTCAGCGCACTGCGTGTCCCGGAGGATCAGAGGTCGTGGGCGTGGGCGTGGGCGTGGGCGTGCTGGTCCCTGCGGGGCGCGTGGCAATCATTGCTCGCACGCTTCGTGCTCCTACAGACTTTATGCTAGCTCGAACGAGATATAGTACACCATCAGTTCCAAATTATAAAATTATTTTGGTAAATTTATATAAACGCTATATCTATACGTAGAAAAATTACTCCTTTCGTCCCATAAAAACTGTTCGTTTAGCCTTCAAATTTTATCCTACAAAAACTATTCTTTTATATTGTAGTAAAGCTCATCTAATTAAAACAATATCAAATACCAAAAAATAAGTATATAGTAAGGGGCACAGAGCCAATCAAATACTTAATTAGATGTTACTTTTCAGATTCCAATGCATTTGCATTTATTGAGGATCCAGAAAACAAATAAACAACACGGTCTTCAATCGCAACTGTTATAGTTAATTAGAGGTAATATGATCATTTTTCACTACTAGTAGCTGAAATTTTTTAAATGCTCAGTCTTTGTGAGACGGAGGAAATATGTATCTATATTTGCTAAAATAACCTACAATTTGGAACGGAGGAAGTAGAAAATTATATGCACATGTCTTTACTATAAAAATTATTTGAATATTCAAGCGGATAATGCAAACAGTACCGTGGATGTTCGTCGCCGAAATTTTGGAACATGGCCGGCATGGGCTTGCAGGCACATTAAGGGCATATTAAGGCGCCATTTGACATAGCTTTACTCAATGAAGCAAAGTTGGTGAAGCTAAATAAAATTTCATCCGGCTTCTAATTTATTTTAGCACGGTCTTATAAATGAGTTCACACTATAGTATTTCAATTTACGCGAAATAGGTAAAGCTGAAGCCAAAATAAGCCAGCCGGAGCCAGCCAAAACGAGGAATGAAGGAAGAGAACAGAATGTCGCTGACGCATAGCCCCTGTACACGACTCTCGTTTACCATCAGCAGGTCAAACGGTTCAAATTCACTTCAGCGGTTTGCGGTTAGTCAGCTATCAATTGGCTCAAACCATCTTTTGTGAAGTCCAAGGTTGTTGCTCCTCAATCCGTACTTGTGCACCAACACGTGGACGCCCCCCTCTGCCGTCCCCCCCCCCCCCCCCCCCCCCCCCCCCCCCCCGGGCGTGTACTCGATGTGCACACCTCGCATGCTGCTCTGCCACCTCTCGCTAGAAAGGAGTGCTGCAATGGGCTCGTGCACGCGCGCCAACACGTTTACCCCCAGAATATCTTCCCTCATGTGTCTGCATCTGCGTGGCTCAAGCAGGAGCTGCAGACGGGAAAGCCAGGCCAGGCCAGTCCCCATTCGGTCGCGACGAGATCGACTCATTTCATCCTCCGATAAACACACCACCACAAGTGTTGCTCCCGGCGTGTGATCTTTTGCTAACCCAAGTGCTCTCCACACACATGTCCTCCCATAAACAGGACAGTGACACTGCATCTCGGAATAATAAGTAAGCTTTGCTTCGCCTAAAAGAAACTTGACGATGAGAGCGAATTGATCGAGGCGACGGCGACCCCGGCTGCAATACGCCTCGCGGTCCGGCCCATCCATCTGGTAACAACAGAGGGAGGCGGTAGGTGCCGGTGCAGCGAAACTGTTCACGGTGTCCCTGTTCCTGCTCCGATCCGGTGCACGCGCGATAATGCACAGAGAGGAAGGTCACGTCAGCTCCGTAGCCATGGCGACGCACGCTGGCTGCATTGCGCCGCACGGCATCGCTAGTACGGCGGTGGGGGCTCCACCTCCTCCATCGCGCGTTCGCCGCGCTCGCTCGCGTTGACCGGAGCGGTCGGCCAGCGGGTGACGTGTCACGTGCTTATTACCCGATAGGGCAGTTCCACAATTCCCACGTCCTTTTCTGGAATTTCGGGCCGCCACTTGGCACTGTCTCTGAAATGGCGTCACTCTTGTTTTGGCTCACCGCCGCTAGTACTCGTTTTGCTGGCAACGGAATTATCGACTGTTTTTGCAGATTGGTCGTCGTACTTATGCCATGTTATCTCTATAAAGTATGAGTAGTCATCTCACATTGTTTTTTTTTCTCTACAGCTCGTACTTTCTCGGTTTTTGCACACGATATGCTATGGACAAATACGGTAAAACAACGGACGGGACACTCCAGATAAATGAATCCCATCACGCCTTATCTTGCGGGTGGTTTCCACGTACCAACCTCAACGGGAGTGTAACTGTGTAAGCTCACGGGCACGCAGAAGCCTTGGGATCACATGGTGATTAACTTAGTGTGAGGATGTTTCAAACAATCATCAAGCGCTACCTAGGAAGATCGGCAGAGTAGCAGTTCTCATGTACTCCTATTATATTGCCGGTATGGTCACTCATACCGCTAATGATACTAGGGGATTTAGTTCCACTAGTTTATTGCACGTATTTTTTTTCTTTCTCATGGGCATTTGCACTCCTGAATATTTTACATTAGTACATGGGACCTCTGTGCTATCCGGGACCTATACAATATATGTAGCCACTTCCAAATTTATAAAAATGTGAGGACACGGCAAAAAAGTGGCGACCTTTAATTTGTTATAATTTAGCTACTCCTACAGAGAAAATGTTATGCCATGGTGGCTCAAACAAGGTAGTATATAGGCGCGCTTTTTCCACGTAGAAGGCTAGAAGTGCATAAGAATATTACTGGCTACTCACTCTGTTTTTATTTACATGTCGTATTAGGTTTGTCCTAAGTTAAACTCAACTAACTTTAGCCAAATTTATAGAAAAAATAATACCATTTACAATACCAAATTTATTTTATTGAATCCACCATGAAGTATACGTGGATAGTGCATATGTTAGATAGTATAGTTGTTGCTATATTTTTCTATAGACTTGGTTAAAGTTAGCTAACTTTAACTTATGACACACCTAATACGACATGTAAATAAAAATGGAGGGAGTATATATATACTTCGGAGAATTTTTAGTTGTATGTGTCGGTTCTTGTTTCCATCCCTTTCTGGTGAGAATAATTAAGCGTATTTTTATCCATGGACCATCCTTTTTCTACTAGTGGTGCATATAATAGGTTGTACCCCAACTTCATTACAAAATAAGGCGGTAATTAATGTTAGATTCCATATTATGCGTTGTGATATTGTGATCGTGACATAGGACTTAGACACATTATGTGACTTGTTGATTCATAACATTTCGTGAAAATAAATACATTCGATGTATCTTTGCCTTTATGTGCTTGGACTGCAAGAGATTTCAATTTACTGGTTCTGTGCTTCAAGCAAAGACCATAATTGTTCTATATTGTCTCCAAATAATTATTTTGAAAGAATTAAGATTGCTCCTAATAAGAATTCTGCCGTTAGATCATATCAAGAGCCAAAGGTTTGTGAACTTTGGAAACAAAAAGCCTAATGTCCCACACAAGGGTTTGACATTTCCCGCCAGAAAGAAAAGAAAACCGAGAGATGGTTGTGGCCCAAGTACTAAAATCCTAGTCCTAGCCACTAACTCTATCATGAACCGTCCATTCTAAGGGACCTCAAGGTTCTTTCAAGGTGATTGCAGTTTCAACTCCTCTACTCCCAATAACATAGACCATCATGCATACGCGTTGAGGAATGATTATTTTGTTTAGACTTGATTTTATTTTTCATGCTTTGTTGCATATATAACATTTTTTTTCATCAAAGGCCACTTCACACGAGATGATCAATAACAGGTGATGAGGCCATAAAAATGATAACCTAGTCTATATGTAATTTTATAGGAGTGTGCGGTATGTAGTGTGTTTCTTAAAAAAATATCAGTGATAACACTTGTATGGAAGTCTAGGAAACTTCTATGTTACAAATGCGGCTAGCATCTCTTCCGTGTGTTTTATGATATGTTTTTTTTTCTGATGATGGGGCGAATCATTGTCTGATTGATGCTTTACATGATTGAATGGTCCTTTCTCTGAACTGATTCGCCATCAACCCCACATATCATCATATACAAATGATGGCATGCAGTTGCATAATCTCTTACCATAAACTAAGCGAAAGCCACCACAAACTTTTAAAAAGTTGAGGAATAAAAAATAAGAAAAGCAAAGCACCTGCACCTTGATATACAAAACATTGAAAGAATCAACCTGAATGGGTTGCACTGCGCATTTTCCCTTGTTGTGCTCTCTACCTTACACGGTTTTTCAAATAGAAAACAGAAAAGAATCGCAAATGATGGGTGCACTTGCAAAGCAGAGGCACCTTTTTTGTGCCTTAGCAAATTTCCTTTGCCTTATTTCAGTATTCAGTAGGGATGGAAGTGCACTACTCGGTTTCCTTCATCCAATATATTTTTGACCTTTGACTTTCTGAATAATTATCTTTTACAACTAGGAGGACAATTCTGCAACTTTATCTTTATACCAGAAAAAGGCGGTTGGCAAATGGCCAGTTTCTAATAATTTTTTTCGAAGCCCAGTACAGGAATAATAGAAAGTGGTTCTCAGGTAAAAAGGCAAGGCAATAATTTTTTATTAGAAGACGAAAAAATAGTTGAGGAAAATTTGATCAACATGAAGCAAACTTGCGGCAGTTGGTTCATTTGTCATTATGCGTCAGAGGATGAGAGGATCGTTTAGGTTGTTACGTTGCAGATTGAAGTTCGTTAGTCTTTCTCTCGTTTTTTAAACTTTATGGACGCGACGAGGGAAAAACATACCTCACTAACAATCATAGATTCAGCCTTTTTTTTTTACAAAAGTGTGTGACACTATCTCAGCTTACCTCATTTTTTTATTACAGTGGAGCCTGCACACTAGAAATCAAATAGCCGATTTAGAAGGGTTATTCATATTTTTGGCTATTTTTTTGGTATGGGACGTGCCCCTTATGACTCAGAAGGGTATTCGTATTTTGGCTAATTATTTTTTTATTGGTATGCATCGTGTTCACCGACCATATTTTAGCTAATTATCCTTTTTAGTGACACGCGTTGTGTCCATCGACAATGAGATGCATATATTAATTTTGTCAACCTCAGCTCTCAAGAGCTATCGCTAAGCCCCTCGGAGGCATTTGTAGGTGTGTGCGTGTGTATGAAAGATATTGCTAAAACTATCTTTATGATCTTAGAGTTATTGTCTTGTACTTTCTATCACAAATAAATGAATAACATACTCCCTCCATCCACAAATATAAGCACTTTAGGATATCAACACCAATATGCTACTTTGACTAATGATATTTATAAAAATAAATCATGTTAAATGAAAAGAGTTGTGCAAAAAAATCTAGTAACATTATTTTTACGTGCTCAATCTTCATAAACTATTTGCTATTGGAACTTAAAGTTAAAAGTCTGACTTAGGATAAACTGAACGTGCTTGTATTTATTTACAAAGATTACACAAACTTAAAAATCTATCAAATCGACTTTCGGTAACAAAATGTGCTAGTCTTATGCTCTCTTTTTATCGGCGAAGTGCTCTCTCCGTAAGGTGTTTTACAACAGCTAAACTTTCATAGTTGATCGAAGATTCGTAGAGACCTACCTCTTCCGTCCAACAAAGAATACAATTCTAGCTATATATCTGGATAATATGCATATCCAGAATTGCAATTTTTATTAGGACATGGTAGTACAGCCCAGTAGCCTAGGCCGCAAAAAGATAACATAACAGCACATATCCGAAAAGCAACATACCAATCATAAGGTCGATCGTACGATGAGTCGATGAGTAACCCAAGCCCTTCTCATCATCATCCCATCAAACCTCGTGGAGAGGGACCGTCCGATGGCCACGCGATCGACGGCCCGGAAGCCCCGAGCGTGGCATCCCAGCCGTGCGCTTGGTGGCAGGAGGCACAATACTCGGTAGTGGTAGCGCGTTGTGCCCCAAGGGCAGAAAGAATGTATATATGGGATCGGTAGTGGGGCGACCCTATATAAAAGCCGCACCACCCTCTTCCTCTCTGGTCCCTGCGCCACCACTCTCCGCGGCCTTGAGAGCTTCTCCATCGCTGCTAGCAGGACCAACGCCTTTTCTCTTTCCTCATCACAGCCCACCCCCCCCCCCCCCCCCCCCTCTCTCTCCCCCCTTTCCGTGGCCATTTGCCGCTGTTCACCTGTTCTTGCCAGTTACCACTTTTTCGAGCTACAAGCAACAGTGTTGAGCTCAGTTGTTACAGTTATATTCATCAGCTCGCAGCAAAGCCTCCTGCTGCTTGTAGCATCAGAGCTTAGAGACAGAGTGGCTTACTGGCTTGTGGTCTTGTTGCTGTATCCAGTTGCTGCTGGTAGCAAGGAGAGCCTTCGATCCGCTTGCAGCGGCCGGCCTCCCACCGCCCGAGCTTCCCAATCGGCGGCCAGCCTTGAGCCTCCTCCAGTTCTCCTTCTCGCTTCCATCCAAGAAGGGCTTCCACCTTTTTTCTTGGAAAAAAGCTTTGCCCTTTTCCCCTCCCTCATCCGTTTGTTCCCTCCCCCCAAGAAGCTTGGAGCTAGCCGCTAGCGCCGTCGCGGCCCACCACTCGCGGGGGTCGGCGGAGCCTTGGTAGCACGCGCGCTGTCCGGAGCTCCAGGCATGGCGGCATTACGGCAGCTTGGCACGGCGGTGGAAGGAAATTTCCAGGGGGCGGCCGGCGGGATGGTGCCGCCGTCCCCGTGCGTCCTCGCCCCGAACGGCAGCGCGCCCAGGTCCCCCGCGGCGAGCCGTCGGGAGGAGGTGGCGGGCAACGGCGGAGGCGGCCCTGGCCTCGCCGCGCTCCGTCCCACTCCCGCCAAGCCGCCGCGCGGGAGCGGGAAGAAGCCGTTTGCCGCCCCAGCCGGCGGCGGCAAGCCCAGGAAGCGGGCGCCGCTCTGGCCGGCCGCCCTCTTCGTCTCCGTCGCCATGAACGTCGGGCTCGTCCTCCACCACTACGTCAACAGCACATCTCCTCCGCACCACCACCACCACCCCCAGGAGCACCAGGCCTGCCTGGTGCATCCAGAAGCTGCAGGCAGCAGCAGCGTCAGGAGAACGGCGACGCAGGTGGAGCCTGTGCCCAAGACCAGGGCTGCCGGGGCGCCGTCGACGGGCAAGCCGGCGGTGACGCCGGAGTCCGTGATCAATCTCGACCAGTGAGTTTTCAAATCTCCCCCCCTTTCTCCCGCTACCGCCGCGTTTGCCAGCTCGCTCGTCCGTTGTTCCTCCTACCTTGCCCGTGCTTGTGCTTCGCTAGGCGAGCGCCCTCCGTTTTGTTTAGCGAAACGGAAATGTTAATTTACTCGCACCACCCTCGACGCCTACTATATTTGCAATTTGCGGCCGCGGGGGGAGGTGTTCTTCCCTACGGGGCATGTCTTTGTGCAATGTCGACGATGCCATTGGAGAATGAACTCCGATGCGCGGATCAAATCTACCTATCCCAAGGCTGCAGATTTGCTCGCCATTCATGCACCTTCCTTGCTTGCTTGAATTCTTTCTTTTTTTTAATTTACTGATGATGATGCGAATTAACTGAGAGCCAAGCCACATGAGTGTGGTTCTGGCCGTGGGCTACAACAATTTTTTTCTTTTTTTTTGATACTGGACAACAATGGCTTTGACATTCGCGTTGTCTGGCGCAGCGGTGACCCGACCATGTTCGAGGAGTTCTGGCGCGGGACGGGGGCCGCCGCGGAGATCGTCATCCCGGGGTGGCAGACCATGAGCTACTTCTCCGACGTCGGCAACGTGTGCTGGTTCCTGGAGCCCGGCCTCGACCACGAGGTGCGCCGGCTCCACCGCCTCGTCGGCAACGCCGCCGTGGACGGCTACCACGTCCTCGTCGGCACCGGCTCCACGCAGCTCTTCATGGCGGCGCTGTACGCGCTGTCGCCGCCCGCCGGCGCGCCCATGAGCGTGGTGTCCACGGCGCCATACTACTCGGTAAGCCGCCCCCCCGCCCCACACCAAAAAAAAAAAAAGAACAGCGGGTCGGAGCACGGAGGCGGCCGGGCGGCGATCGAGGCCGGCGCGTCGCTGTCGCCTCCGTCGCTGTGGATTGCTCGGGGTTGGGTTAGCCTAAATTATACTATTAAAAAACGAAATTAAATGAGATTAATAGTGCGGCGTGCCGATGAATTGTTGTGTGGCAAGGATGGCAAGACCCGTCGCGATCTCATCATTCCCCCGCTTAATGATGAGGAGGAGATAGAGCAGAATTCAGGCCGGCGAGGGGGACACCGATGGCGCCACCGGGCACTCGCCTTTGTTCCCTCCCCCTTGTCCCCAGCGCACGCGCCCGCCGCCCCCGGCCGGCGGCCTCCGGGCATGTGATGGTTGGTGACCAAGCAGATGGCGCGCGGCCGATCGGCGTGACCTCCCTGATGGGATTTGGGATCCGTCCTGCCGTAGGGCCGCCCCGGCACCATCACGGCGATCTGCGGGTAGCCGACATGTCTCTTTAAACAATGATCCATCATTAGCAGCAGGCCATTAGCAGCTTAGTAGTAGCTCCCTTCTAGAATCGGGTCGGAATCTTAGCGGCTCTGGTTAGCGTGGCGTGTTAGGCGGGAGGCTTTGCCGTTCGAAATTGAGCCACCATGTGCCGCCGGCCGGCAGGAATATTTCCCACACATGGCGCGCCGGCGAAATGCGGTTGCCGGCGGCTATGTTCATGTGGCGTGCTCCGTCTCTGCCAACCTGGGAGGGAGAAGACGGGGAGCAGGGGCTCCCTATTTTTATGGGCTCAGTTCAGCATCATGTGTCTGCTCCATATCTAGCGCTGAATCATGTGTTCAGTGATGGGCGTCGGCGCCGATTTCTTAGTTTAGTTTGCTACTAGTGTTCCCATGCTCTGAATTCTGAACTTTACTAATAATTGATCAGAGAAAATGAAACTGCTCGATCCCATGCTCTGAACTCTGAACTCTACCAGAACCAATTGATAAGAAAACGGAAGTATTGTCTGATGGTGAGTCAATGCGCTGACTTGATCTGATCTCTGCGCAGTCCTACCCTGCCGTCACCGACTTCCTCCAGTCGGGGTTCTTCCGCTGGGCCGGCGACGCCAGCTCCTTCGAGGGCGACACCTACATCGAGCTGGTGTGCTCCCCGAACAACCCCGACGGCACCATCCGCGAAGCTGTCCTCTCTTCCGAGTCCGGCGTGGCCGTGCACGACCTGGCGTACTACTGGCCGCAGTACACCCCGATCACCAGGCGGGCCGACCACGACATCATGCTCTTCACCGTGTCCAAGAGCACAGGCCACGCCGGCACGAGGATCGGGTAATACGCTTGTCTGCAAGCATCAGACATGAATTTGTTTCGTCGTCGTGCTGGAGCAAACTGCAAAGCAAGCTGTATTGCAATGGCTGATCGATGTTCTGATAAATGAAACGTCTCCCCAGGTGGGCGTTGGTGAAGGACCGCGACGTCGCGAAGAAGATGACCAAGTTCATCGAGCTCAACACCATCGGCGTGTCCAAGGACTCGCAGCTGCGCGCCGCCAAGGTGCTCAGGGCGGTCTCCGACGCCTACGAGCTCCCGGGGGCGGGAGAAGAGCACCGCCTGTTCGACTACGGGCGGCGCAAGATGGCGGAGCGCTGGAGCATGCTGCGCGAGGCCGCCGCCGCGTCGGGCATCTTCAGCCTGCCCGATGAGACCTCCGGCTACTGCAACTTCACCAAGGACATGGCATCCACTAACCCTGGTATGTATGTGCTACTGCTACCATGCCTGAACTGCCAGGGCATGGAGACATGCAAACTCTGTCCGCCGTTCCGTTCGCCGTCTCACCGTGCTTGTGCTCGCAGCGTTCGCGTGGCTGCGCTGCGACAGGGAGGACGTGGAGGACTGCGCGAGCTTCCTCCGGGGCCACAAGATCCTGACGCGGAGCGGGAGCCAGTTCGGGGCGGACCCGAGGTACGTCCGGGTCAGCATGCTGGACAGGGACGACGCCTACGACATCTTCGTGAAGCGTCTCGCCTCCCTCAAGTGAGGTGAAGAGGACGACGCATGGAACGATGCCGCCCGGCCGGCGCCGGCAGCGCATGCCCGTGGGAGCATGAGTAGAGAGCAGCAGTATGGGTAGAGTATAGGAAGAAGCAGAAGAGGGAGCAACGTTTTGTTTTGCTTTTCCTTCTGCGGTGTGCTGTGTTGTTGGCGATGCGTGTTGCATCGTCTCAAAAATTCTTATAAAGGTTTCAATTTTTTTCTCGCTAATTGCTAGTATGTGAGACTGAGCTGACATGACAAGAAGATCGATCTGGAAATACACTTGTGAACTAGAGGAAGGACAGAAAATGCTATTCCTATTCAAATTCAAATGATTAGAACGTAGAAGCCCAGGGGGAAGAAGACTGCTCGCTTCTAAACCTCTTACAAAATGGGCCGGATGGAATTGGCCTGGCCCATGTACTGAAATTGGGCCGGAGGTCCAGTGGGCATCAAGACATGGGCTCCCAGACAGGCCCGCAACGCAACAAAGACCAACCCCCAAGTTACTTCTCCTCGCCTTCAGTGGCCGCTCCCGTCTCCGCCTCTCCGGCCACCGCACCACCATGGCCTCCTCCGCGGCGCTCTTCCGCCTCGCCGACCGCACCCGGGTCCCGGACCCCACGCTGCAGCGCCACGCGGTTGCGGCCTTCTTCCGCCACCTCCTCTCCCTCCCCGCGCCCCTCCCCGAGGCCGCCCACGACGCCGCCTCCGCCCTGCTCGCCTCGCCCCACCCCGCCGTCGCCGCGCACGCCGCGGCGTCCGTCGCCTGCCTCGCCGCATCCCGCCCCGACCTCCTGCCCCCGGGCCGCGCCCTCCCGCTCCTCCTCGCGCCCCTCGCGGCCTCCCCCTCGCCCCGGCTCGCCTCCTGCCTCGTCAAGGCCGTCTCCGCGCTCGCGGCCTGCGCCCTCCGCTCCGGCTCCCGCTTCCCGCCCCACGATCACCCATTCGTCCAGGCGCTCGCGTCGGGCGCGGACGGCGTGCGCGCGGAGCTGGCGCGCCAGGCGGCCAGGATGGTCGCCGAGGGGCTGGACGGGATTGTAGGGTTCCTCAGGCCGTTCGTGATGTTCTCCGTGGTGAGGAAGGGGGACGCCGCATTCGCGAGGGATTTGATCGGCGCACTGGCCGCAGCGGCCGCGGCAGCGGGGAAGGCTGGTGTCGCGATCCCGGTGCTGAAATTGCTCGAAGAGAGCATGCTGCATTTGGGGCGCGGGGATGATCAGGTATGTGTAGCGGTCTCACACTCGTAAGGATGATATCAGTTCTCTGCCTCGGTGATGCTAAATAGCTGGCAATGCTGTGAGCGATCATGCAAACGGGAGCTTGGCCATGTGTACTGTGCTGTGTTCGAGCAGTCCTGATGACAGTTGTGGCATGCATTTCGTTGAGAGCGTTGTGAATAGTTCCATGTTATTGTCTAGTCCAGATTAGTTGTAGCCAGCAAAAAAAATGTAGGAAAATCCGTGGAGGCTTGAGAAGCTTATATGTCATATCTGGAAGTGTGTTATGTTTTGTTATGCATTCTCAATAGAAGTAGCTATGTTTGACTTATTACTAAATGCTTGCTTTTCTTCAGGAAAGGTGGCTGTGGCTTAGTTCTGCGGAGTGCTTGGTTGGCGCTCATGTGGTGTTGTTGAGGAAGTTGGTTCATGCCCAAATGGTACTACCCTCTGCCTTTTGCTTAATTTTTACAATGAAATGTTGGAATGACCAATATCTGCAAATCAGCTAGCTAGATCTTCACGTGACATCTATACTAGGTTCTGCTTTCTTGTAAACACCGAAAAGTTTGTTTATGCTCATAATAGACATGTTACCTGCTGGTACCTAGAGCTGTTTAAATGGACTGAGGATGACCATTAGTGGAATGTTTACCACTTGATGAAAATTTAATACTGTCGTGGCATCATACTCCTGCATGGTGCAATTGCATCATTTCTTTGCACTTTTGACTGTTCTGTATTTTTTTTATGCGCAGATTCGTTGCTGTAGACTGTAGGAGTATCCAGCATATAGTTTTCTGCTCACGAAACCTGTGACGTGTTAACTGTCGGCAACAGTTTTTCTTGTACTTCTGAGTGTCTCTGCAACAGTTTATTATACACACGAACTTCTATGTTTAAATACTCCTTGATGAGGTTGACTTGAAATGTGGACTACTTTCATGTTTTATTACTCATTGATGAGATGCAGCTAATCGCGGCTTGCTTTCTTGCAATTATATTAATTCAAATGTCTAATTATGGTTGTTGTGCATGGATAATGCAGATAATATATACTGATGGCTTTCTTCTTTTAACAGCCAACATATGATGCTCAGGCCAGTAGTGCAATGTTGATGGAAGCACTCCTATCACAATGTTTATTTCATAAAAAATTTATGGGAATTACATCTACACTTCTTGGGTTATCAAAACATTTATTCTCGGTGGAAAAGGACCTTGGATTATGCTATCTACCTGAGATTTCTGGTGTTCTTAGTTCTCTTTCTCACTCTCTCAGTGGGCTGGAGTTTGAACACGAACAGCTAGTTGGCTTGAAACTTCTGGCCTTTTTGATTGAATGGAAATATGAAAACGGTACATTCCCAAATGTTTACAATCCTTCCTTCTCCCCTCTAATTTTTCAATCCTGTTGTTGGAGGCACTAGGAACTTGGTTCTTATTGTTTTGCAGCCTCCTTATGCTACTGTGTTTTATTTCGTATTAACCTTCGTTAGAGCCAAAAGTGAATTTAGAAGCATGGAATGGTTATCATCTTCCTCTGCTCTAATTTTGATGAGAATTTCAAATTGCTTTGCATTCTTTTTTGAATGTTATAGTCCTCAGAGGGTTTGCAGCATACCAAATACTTGTGTCAATATGCTGGTACCATTTTCATATGGCCTGAGTAGAGAATCACCATTTTAGGGGGGCTATCTATCTATATTTTGAGTAAAAACCCAAATAGTATCGTTCAAATATTTTTTCATCTCATGTTTTATTTTATGTGTTCCATGTGGGCCCAACTCAACTCAAATTCGCTGGACACAAATATGATGACCGAAACAAAAATCACTCTAGAGATAAAATAACAAGATAATTATTTAACTTGTTCGTGGTAAATTTTCAGATGTTTGGTGTCAAACTTACCATGTCCATTTACATTTGGAAATACTGGGCATGTTTGAAACAGAGAAAGTGATGCTATAATTATTTAGCTCAATCCTTTTTGTGGCGGAGCTTAGAGTCAATCTAATATTCCTTTTCTTACCATTGGCATAAGATACAATGTGTGCTATCATCAAAAAGTTTCATATATGTGCATGGCTGCAGTACTTGAACGGAAAGAACAAAAACACTGCCTCAGCGAGGAGCTTCTCTGTGTTATGGCAGTAATCAACCTTGCAATTTCTCCTTCTAAGTCTGTGAAAGCAGTGGTATATCATATTCTGTCAAGTTCAGCTCGCTCGTTTTAGACATGCCTGCCTCTCATTCATTAGAGCAACAAGATACTTCAACGGACTACCACATAAGCAAACCTGCACTTATTCTTCCTAAACTTCTGCATCATATATGGTCTCAGGTGATCTTTTGATCCTTTGTTTTTTCCCCGCTCTGTCCTGTTACAGTTCCGCCTTATTTTCTCTATTCATTAAAGAAATGTATTGTGGCTTTAAACTTCACAATTTGAGTATGAAGCATCATATTGTGTTGTTTTGACTTCATAACTATGCCTGGCATTACCCAATCTATGGTACTTTCAAAATTTAAATGTAATGTTCTATATTATTTTAGGTTTCATAAATACTGGAGTATTTGTTATCTTCCTAACCCCACTACTTTCGTAATTTGATTATCAAAGGTTTAGGTTATGTTGGCGGGTAGTTGACCAGCCAGCCACCTAGTAATGATCAATGGATATAATTGAGTCAGTTTTGTGCTCTAACTGCCAAATATATGGTAGCACATAGGGGGCGATGCATACGAGCATGTACAGTGGCACCATTTTATAGGTTGCCTCATGCGTTGCCATGTAATCTTGAGATAATTTAACAGATAACCTCTACAATCAGTTGTCTTTTTAGTTATCTCTTAGGAATTCCGTAAGCCCTCATCTTGTGAATGGACCAAATGAATGTTATGAATTCCATCACAACCACAACCACAATCAAATGAATGCTATGAATTCCATCACCCCTCCTGCTACAGTACGCGGTACTGTTACTAATACAGTATCATCGCCCATAGCAACCACACGTTTGGTGTGTAAACTCTTTTGTGTGACTCAACTATCAGTGTACAGTGCAAGTGTTCATATTCGAAAGTATATTCTTGTACATATGTACATATTGCAGCATTACTGGTAAAGGGTCATATTTCTTTTTTCCAAAGTTACTATTGATTTATTCATCTCTATTGGTTCTATTTTGAGTCTCTGTTCAACTATATTCTGGGCATGTGTCCATATCTGGAAAAGAAAGAAACTTGTTCATATGGTAGGTGTTAGAGAGGTGTGTATATGCGTGTGTGTGGGCCCTGCGCTCTGGCATAACTGCCGGCCGGCCCTGGCTTGATTTGGTTAGAGATATGAGGAGATCGTGTTTGGTTCTGTTTCCATAAGCCTCACGATCTCCTCACCCCTATATATATGTACATCTATCTCAATCAATTCAATCCAATATTCCACGCAACCCTAATTGCTTTCAGTAGGTGTTTCTCATGCTGTTTTCCCTTAAAAAGGCATGTAGTTTCAGCTGTTGCTTGCTCCATATCCACTCCACTTCCATCTCCAGAAATCCTGCATTATATTTCTTGTGTACTATGTAGTCATATAAGTTTGTCCAATTTCTGCTTCCCATGATCCCGTCCGCAGCCATCTTCAGCAGGCTTCATTTTTATGAAGCACACAGCTACCAAGGTTTCACCTGAATCTGGTCGGAATTATTTGGAAGCAAGGTATTGGACTGATCAACTAAATGACTATCTAACAGTCCTTTGCAGAGAAAAGCTTACATTGGATGATTTGTCTTCAAAAAAGACATCTTCAGGTTGATGAGTTTACTTGTGCCTTTTACATGCTCCCTCTATATTTATCTTAATTTACTCTAACCTGTTGCTCCATGTAATTACTTGCAGTACCAATATCATCTCTGATAATCTCTGTAGCATGTGTTTTGGTAATGCATCCAAAACTTGGTACTTCTGCTGCAGAGTCTTTGGCTGTGCTTGGTGCATCAGACCCAAGATTGGGTATGCCATTGTTTGTAGTTATCCTCTTCTATATCAAAATCCTATGCAACAGCAATAATTTTTCAACAGAGATCTTGGTGAGTACTGCAAGTCCATGTTTCTTCTCATATTTGAATGCTCATGATGAAGAATTAAAGTTCACTTGGATGGGCTTCTAATCAAATGTGAAATCCTCACTAGTTTAAAATAGGTTTTCAGTATCCAAACTGAGGCCTTTGAATTGAGAATCCATGTTTGTAATGGCAACATATAGCAGTTTGCAGAAGAGGTCATATTCACTTATTTTTAGGAGTTGGAGGTAGGGGACCCCAAAACTACTTGTACACATGCACATGGATGCCTAAGCCGAAGTGTGTTGAGATCTGTGCAGACTTACTGCAATGAATAGAGGATGGGATGGTGATTTAAATTTTGGTACTTTGCATCAACACAGAGGTACATTGAATTGCAATTCTGATATAGATGTACCTGAATGTTCAGTGCCAAATCCATTTTGATTTTCAAGGATACTACTTTTATTTTCTTACGTTAGCTGCAAAAGCAACACAGACAGGATTTCAAACTGCAAAAAGAGTAGAATATTTGATATATGTATTTTTCACATATGATTTGCAGCTGAGTTTGATAGAGTCATTGCCATCACTTGCTATACATGGTTTTGTGCTTCCACTCGCTCTGCAATGGATATCACCAATGCTTAAAAGGGTCACGAACCCGTAAGTTGAATGCACTAATCATGAGTGAGCCCCAACATCAGTTTCTTTTTTATTCTTGTTTGCTTGTCCTATGAGCTTAGTCGCATTGTACTGACACATATGGACCACCTGGTCTTTGGTTTTATTTTTTTATTTTTATCTCTGTACATGAATGAAAGCAACTTTTTTTTATTATTTGGAGACAGAAAAATAGAGTTCATCATCCAGGCATTAGCAGACAAACAGATGACATGGACAATTTTCGGAAAACTTAAGAACAAACACTGGGAATCATACATTGGCGCATGCTATGCTACTATATATTTTATGAAAAAAAGATCACGTCTTTGTCTCTATCACATAAATAGAAAATTTCATGCACCACTTAAATATCAAAACCTGAGGATTTTCAGTATTGAAACTATCTATTTAAGATACAAAACTTAGTTTTATAAGTCTTTAACCCAACATCACTAGATGATGACGAGCTCTTGTGTTGCTTCTGTGCTTGTTCTGCTTTTAGGATGTTTCCATATTCTGGAACCTTGTCCAAATTATCAGAGAATAACACATTGTACACTCAATCTCATTAGTATTGTGATCTTACTGGTGGTCAAATCAATGGAAGCATATCATTTCTGATCTTAGCAATTACTTTTAATATTTAACATAAATAAGCCCCCATTTTGAAATTTTGGTTTGTTCTGAACATCTAGCTTGCAGGTCTCTCCTGATTGCTGTGAGTTTATTTTGTATGCATTTCTGTATCTGGTTGAAAAATGTTTAGCACTTTAGCTTATGGATGTTACGTTAATGGATTGAGTTCTGATCATCACATTTAGTCATATTTATCACTTTTATTAACTACAAACCCTTTCCTTAAAATATGGCATTACTTTCTTGTGCTGTTCTTATATTACATGATTTTTCTGCAGGGTTCTATATGCTACAGCTGTTCGATTACTCTGCAAAATATGGATTGTCACTGATTGGGCATTTCCAAACTTACAAGTAAGAATGCTATTTCAACTTGATATGGAAATCTTATTTTGTCATGGTGAGCTTTCATACGTTGTATGTGGTATACGAAACCTAAGGTGATGTTAGAAACATGACTTTAAACTATTAAAATGTTTGCTCTGAACTATTGGTGACTAGCGAGATTGATAAATGCGCGCCTTTATGTTCCTTGATTTTGAAACATTGATGTATTCCTTACCTTCCATTGAAAATTTTTGCAATCCCCGAATGTGTCAGTGAGATGTGGGCCACAGACCTACATGCCATTGGCATATGCAAAAGATTAGTTGACAATTTGTGATTTTTTTTTCTAGATTGATGTAATAAGATCGCTACTAATTTTGGCTTCTAATTTAGGCAATTCTGGATCCTGAAAATATTTCAAATTTCATCTCTGACAGAGAGATTTCCATGAGTATTGCCTCATCGATACGTGATGTTTGCAAACACAACCCGGATAGAGGCGTTGATTTAATATTATCTAACTCGGTGAGTATTTTCTAGATTTTTTTTCTTACAACTATTCATCTATTTGTTTACTTGGACTGCTTTGTAATATGTAGTACAAATACCTTGTAGTTTTGTATTGAGAGTCGTGATTCTGTGGTTCAAGCTCTTGGTCTGGAGGGCCTCTCGTATCTCTGTGAAGCTGATGTGGTCGGTAAGTCTTAACTTTCTGACTTTCCATTAGCTTCAGCTCATTACTTAATTTCTGGACAATGTTCCAACAATCAGTAAGCTTCTGGCGAATGTTCCAACAGTCGATTAGTTATTGCCAGTATAAATTACAATGTTGTTACACAAGCCATGTGTTCTGAAAACTAGTAAGGGAGATATTTTGTATAAGAAGTCATATTTCTGCACCTCACATCTGAACTTAGCTCCTCATTGTATCTCAGATTTCTATACGGCCTGGAAGGTTATATCAAAGGAGCTGCTTGATTATTCCATTGAGCCTGCTGTTGCTCACAGGTAAGACTGCTGTCAAATATTTGACTGAATGCTAAGATGTGTCTGGTCTGGTAGATTGGAAACACCAATGTATATGTGTGTGCTGACATGTGCTTCTTACTCACTATGTTTTCTTGTATTTTGCAGTTTGTGTGTTCTGCTGAGATGTGGAGCGATAGATGCTGAGGCGTATTCTGGAATATCTAATAACCTGATAGGAATATTGTGGAGCATTGGAACATCTAAGAAAAATGATTCCGAATCTCTCTGGGTTAAAGCAAGAGAAACTGCTTTTCTCTCCTTGTCCCACTACAAGGTTACAACAACAACAACATAACCTTTTGTCCCAAGCAAGTTGGGGTAGGTTAGAGATGAAACCCATAAAAAAAAACAAAGATCACGGATCTTCAGGTACGTGGATGGCGAGTCTCCAAGCGCTCCTATCCAAAGCTACCTCTTTGGAGATATTCCACTCCTTAAGGTCTCTCTTCACCGACTCGTCCCAAGTCAGTTTAGGTCTACCTCTACCTCACTTTACATTTTCGGCATGCTTTAGAATCCCACTACGCACCGGCGCCTCAGGGGATCTCCGTTGGACATGTCCAAACCATCTCAATCGATGTTGGGTAAGTTTCTCCTCAATTGGTGCCACCCCAACTCTATCCCGAATAACTTCGTTCCGGATTCTATCCCTTCGTGTGTGCCCACAAAACCACCGCAACATCTGCATCTCTACTACACTTAGTTGTTGGACATGTCGTCTTTTTGTAGGCCAACATTCAACACCGTATAACATCGCCGGACGAATCGCTGTCCTGTAGAACTTACCTTTTAACTTTTGTGGCACCCTTCTGTCACATAGGACGTCAGAAGCTTGATGCCACTTCAACCAGGCAGCTGAGATTCTATATCTAACATCTTCATCAATGTCGCCATCCTTTTGAAGCATCGATCCTAAATACCGAAAAGTATCCTTCTGGGCCACCACTTGCCCATCGAGGCTAACATCTCCATCCTCCTGCCTAGTCGCGCTGAAATCGCACATCATGTACTCGGTCTTGGTCCTACTGAGTCTGAACCCTTTCGACTCTAACGTGCGTCTCCACAGCTCTAACTTCCTATTAACCCCTTCTCTACTCTCGTCAACCAGCACCACATCATCGGCAAAGACCATACACCAAGGGATATCATCTTGTATGTATCTTGTGACCTCATCCATCACCAAGGCAAATAAATAAGGACTCAATGCTGACCCCTGATGTAGGCCTATGTTAATAGTAAAGTCAGTGGTGTCACCATCACATATCCGGACAAACGTCATCGCATCCTTATACATATCCTTGATAAGGGTAATGTACTTAGTTGAGACTTTGTGCTTCTTCGAGGCCCACCACATGACATTTCTCGGTATTTTATCATACGCCTTCTCAAGGTCAATAAAGACCATATGCAAGTCCTTCTGCTCTCTATATCTCTCCATCAATTGTCGGATTAAGAAAATCGCTTCCATGGTCGACCTTCCAGGCATGAACCCAAATTAGTTTTGGGTCACACTTGTCACTCTTCTTAGACGGTGCTCGATAACTCTCTCCCAAATCTTCATCGTATGGCTCGACAGCTTAATCCCACGGTAGTTAGTACAACTTTGAACATCTCCTTTGTTCTTGAAGATTGGTACTAATATACTTCTTCTCCATTCTTCAGGCATCCTGCTGGACTGAAAAATAAGGTTAAAAAGTTTAGTTAACCATACTATCGCTTTGGCACCTAGGCATCTTCACACCTCAATGGAGATACCATCAGGGCCCATCGCTTTACCCCCCTTCATCCTCTTCAACGCCTCCCCGATCTCAGCCTCCTGAATTCTCCTCACAAAGCGTCTGTTGGTGTCATCAAAAGAGTCATCTAACTCAAGGGTAGAGCCCTCATTCTCCCCATTAAATAACTTATCAAAATACTCTCGCCATCTGTCCTTGATCTACTCATCTTTCACTAGAAGTCGATCTGTCCCATCCTTGATGCATTTGATTTGGTTGATATCTCTTGTCTTCCGCTCGCGGATCCTAGCCATCCTATAGATGTCCTTCTCCCCTTGCTTCGTGGCTAGCCGCTGATACAGGTCATCATACGCTTTACCCTTTGCTACGCTCACAGCTCGCTTTGCAACCCTCTTCGCTAAATTATAGCTCTCGATGTTGAAATTATAGCTCTCGATGTTGGCTGCACTCTTATCAAGGTGGAGGCGTTTGAAACACTCCTTCTCCTTAATAGCCCTTTGCACCTCGTCATTCCACCACCAGGTGTCTTTCCCTTCCTGTTTGCCTCCTCTACTCAAGCCAAACACCTCTGAGGCTACCTTCCGAACACATGTTGCCATCTTTAACCACATGTCTTCTGCATCTTCTCCTTCCTCCCAGGGCCCCTCACCTAGCATTCTCTCCTTGAACGTTTGCGCCGCTTCCCCTCTAAGCTTCCACCACTTCGTTCTCGCAATCTTGGCGCGTTTATCTTGATGGACACGTACCCGAAAACGAAAGTCCGCCACCACAAGCTTATGTTGAGGGACAATACACTCCCCGGGTATTACCTTACAATCTAAGCAATCCCGTCTATTCTCCCTCCTAGCAAGGATAAAGTCGATCTGGCTTGAGTGTTGTCCACTATGAAAGGTCACAAGATGAGATTCTCTCTTCCTAAAAAGGGTATTCGCTATCAACAAGTCGTAGGCCAACGCGAAGTTCAAAATATCCTCCTCCTCTTGACTCTTGCGACCATACCCAAAGCTTCCATGCACTCACTCGAACCCTACATTAGTTGCACCCACATGGTCGTTGAGATCTCCTCCTATGAAGAGTTTCTCGCTGCTAGGAACGGTACTAGCCATGCTATCTAGGTCTTCCTAGAACTGCCGCTTGGTGCTCTTACTGTGACCTACCTGAGGGGCATAGGCACTTATCACATTCAGGATCGATAGGGCACATGCTATCTAGGTTGAGGATAATCTGGTCGCCTCGCCTCCTAACCTCTACGACTCCATCCTTAAGGCTCCTATCGATCAAGATACCTACACCATTCCTACCCGGTATTGCCCCCGCGTACCAAAGCTTGAAGCCAGTATCCTCAACCTCCTTCGCCTTTTGACCCTTCAATTTAGTCTCCTGAAAGCATAGAATATTTACACGCCTCCTAATTGCTGCATCAACTAGCTCCCGCAACTTACCTATTAGGGATCCTACGTTCCAGCTACCTATGCGAATCCTAGTTGGCTCGGCTAACTTCCTTACCCTTCGCACCCGTCGAGGGAAGTGCGAAGACCCTTGCTCATTTTCCACTACAGCCGGACGCAGATGTAGCGCGCCACTCAGGCTGTGACGACCCGACCCTTGCTCACTTTTCATCGTACCCAGGTCACGATACGACGCGCCCTTGGGGGGATGGCGACCTGGCCCTTGCCCATTTAACACCACACCCGGGTTCCGATGTAGCGCGTCGCTAAGAGGGTTACACCCCAACGAGTTTCTTATGGGTTTCATATCCATTAGAGTGGCTGTTTTTTTACGCTGGTTTGCCAAACCTAACACAACCCTCCTCTTTTATCCGGGCTTGGGACCGGCTATGTTGAGCTACGATTTTTGTTCCTTGTGTGCTTATCTGCCACTTTTTGGTTAAAAATCCTGTTTCGAAGGTCTGCAAGATTTTTTTAACAATGAGTGCTTTACAGGTCTCACTTATTCAAAATGCTATTCCTGACTTCTCGAAACGAAACTACGTATTTCTTTACTAATGAAGATAATCTGGCAGTTCTCAATGCCATGGAGAACCTTCAAGATGAGATCGTCAAATTTGAACATATGTTAGTACTTTTGTTGTTTTTCTTATGAATTCAGATGCTTACGGACACCCATAACTATTGTTTTCCCTGCTCACACAGAAACCGTCGTAGAGTGACCACTGATAAAAGAGTTGCAGTGCATAAGTCTGAGAGGCTACTGGATGTTTTCCCTCAGGCCGTGCTTAAAGGTATGCTAACTACGTAGTTAACTTATTTTTGTTATTGGTAATCCAAAATGCTGAATGCCTGGTATCCTGTCCGATTCGTACATTTCTAATTCTAAGCAAATACGTAGCTTGTTCTATCCTGCTTTTTATATTAGAAATGCGTAGTTTGTTCTGCTCAGTGTTTATTACAATCTGGTGTCAGTTTCATCTTTAAGTTCTCCCTTTGACTATTGCATTCAAATTGTAGGAAAGTCAACTCATCATCAGTTGCCTGGTGCTGCTCTTCTAACTCTTAATTTTACCCCAAAGGATATACTTAATGAAGGGAAATCTAAGGTTAGTAACCTGTATCGTTGGGTTTCTTATTCATCGCTCACCACTCAAACTTGAATCCTTCTCATGTTATGTTTTTTATGTTTGCTGATTTCATTTGCAGGGTTTGCCCAGAGTTCATGCTTCTTTTGAGCAGGCATTTACAGAAATTGCTGAATCTTTGTACATATCAAGAAACATAGAGGTTGCTCTTCTTGCATTTCATTCATGGAAGTCATTTGTTTCCAATTGGATGCAAGCAGTTGTTGCTTTGCTTGACATTAAAGAGTCATCGAAGTTGAACAAAGCTTTAAAAGCTGCTAATGATATATTTAAGGTAAATATTTATATCTTTAGGATATCCCTCAATTATTTTGCATTTGTTTGTTCTATTTCAGTCAATAGTGATTTGATCTAAACAAAAATCACCAAGTTTATTATGTATCATCATCTTTATAGGAGCAAGCTTTCAAGGCGCAGAATGTGCCTCATAGTTACTAAAAAACTGATAATTTGTAGGCAACAAGTATTATTTGTTGGTGTTGATTATGACGTGAGACAAATATTTTATCGTACATGATGATTTTTGTACTTGATTATGCATCTTCTCTATGTAGTACCTGGATTTTACTAAGATTTGGATCTTCCTTGCTATCACCCTCCTTTTTTATATTTGTGCCCATCAATTGCTTCCTTAATGCTAATGTTTACATTCCTTGCGTTCTTTTAATTGTGGTGCAGATTTTGTGCGATCACGTTCCAGTATCTACTCCTCGAGTTGCTGTTAACATTGCTCTTGTCATTGGAGCACTATGTTCGGTAAGAGGTCTTTATTCTTATTTTAGTCATTCCCAAATATATGTGATTACAAACTATATGGTATGATGTATTTGATCTTTTTTCCATCTGTTTTATCATTCCTGTCCTTATACTTGTCAGTATTGTTTTCTTGTCTCACCTCTAGCCCTTAAGCAAATGCATTCCTACGGTTGTTCCAATTATTTATGGATGATTTGCTAATTTCAATTTAATTGGTGTCATCTTGTCGTATTGCCAGATTGTTCCACCAATTGCCCATTTGGTAATATCTTCTGCATCAGATTTTCTTTTAAAATGGCTGTTTCAATACGAGCATGAGCACCAGCAGTGGTCAGCAGCTCTATCTCTTGGACTAATATTCAATTGTTTTCATCCCACGGATAAAAAGAGCAGGTTTCAGGTTATTAATGGGCTTCTTGAGGTGTGAAATCTCACTCTCTGCTCATAGTTCAATATGGTTAGACTTTAGTCCTTACAACATTTCTTCCTTTTAGATAGCAATGTATCAGCAATTTGTTGCATTATGTTCACGAGTGCCTTAATGCACTTGCAAGCACCTTTTTTGTATAGTTTAACAGCATTTGCTTACATGACACCATATCACAATTGCATTCACTGGATCATTAGGAGCTTATTTATATGTTTCTTCATGCCTCATCCCAGTGAAATACATGTTCATAATGCTGGATGCTGGAGCAGGACCAGTCCATGTCTTTTGAGATGTTCTTATTGAAACTTGCTATGGCTCGCAACTTATTTTCAAATACAATATCTGCATATTTATTGAATGCTTACATAGTGTAGCCAATCCGAATTATGAAATAGTTTTCTCCTTTTCCATTTTGTGCTTGTGGGGTATAATATTCGAGGATACTTTCAAGTTTCAAAGTGTGTTTTGCATTCTCATTATGTATTGTGCTTTTCTACATTTAGATTATCTCAAAAACTGAAAGCTGTCTTATTTTCTCATATGTCTAAGTACTTTTCCACATTTAGGTTATCTCAAAAACTGAAAGCTGTCTTGCAAAAGGAGCTTGCGGACTGGCATTAGGCTATGCTTGCCAAGGTCTTTTAACGAGAGCACATAATGCTAGTGATTCAGAAGTAGAGGCTACTACAGAACTCAATGAGCGTGCATCAATTGAAGATATTCTTCATGCTTTGGTTTCTTCATTGATTCAGCTATGTCCGTCCTCATGTTATTCTCTCAAAAAACTTAATATATATGGAATAGATTCCATGGAAGGGATGGAAGAAAATAGTGATAGATTCAACGATGATCCTTGGGCTATTGCTGGACTTGTTCTTGGTCTGGGAAACTCTGTTGTTGCTCTGTATAGACTTGGAGCTTATGGCACTATTACTGAAATCAAGGACATATTGATGTCATGGATACCGAATGTCAATTCAAGCTGTGAATTATTTGATGAAATGAATTCAGTATCACTTTGTATCGGCTCATGTCTTGCTCTTCCTTCTGCCGTGGCTTTTTGCCAAAGAGTGGACTTGTTGAATGAGGATTTGGATGCACTGTTCAATCGCTACACTTCTTTAGCTTCTGAGCTCCTAAACCTCAATAAATCTGGAATTATCTTTCAGAATTTATTGATGGCAATCTGTATCGGTGCTGGATCTCTCCTGTCTTTTATACTAGATGATGGAGTGCACGCTGTGGAACCCAGTGCTGTTAAAAAGCTTCTAGACACTCTCAGGCATATATATACACATCCATTTCCTCCCCTTGTTCATTTGGGAGGCATGTTTGGTGTAGTCAACGCTTGCGGTGCAGGGGATCTTACTGGGATGTGTTCAAAACTTATGACTTCACAAATCAAACATGAGGTCTCTCTCCTCCATGCATTCTAACATTTATGTTTTATAGTTGTTTGAGTAATCAATTTTGTTATGTTTGTGTAAAAAAAAATCTAATTTAGTTATATGTACAGGAGTCGTCTTTGGTGAGATGTCCTTTATTGGCAAGCCCTGTTGGTGAGATTCTTTCAACACCTATGGTCCAGGAAATATATCTTCTTGCTAAGGATGCTGAGGATAAGCACATACAAGGTTCTGCTGCGTGGGCCATTTCATTTCTTAGAAGCAGGTGGTTGTCAAAGAATCTGATTCTTTACAATGAAAATGGCTCTAATAGAAGTTCTGGTGATCCCAGTCAAGCTTCAAGTTTTTCTGAACAAAGCTTAGTTTGGAACTTAAGTCGCTGGTTGAATGATCTTAAGCTTGAAAAGGTTTGATCTAAATTCTCATTTTAAATAATGAATACCATGGTCTCATTTGTTAACTATAGTTTTGTGTGGTAAATCTGTTACAGAAGTGCATAGTGTAGCTTATTTACGTCAAATGCAGTGTACACCTTCATTTATGGGGAACCATTTGAAAACAAAGATTCCAATCATTCAACATGCATAAGCTGAGATGTGCATTTTTATATGCTAAATTGTATATTTGAGAACACAAGGTGAATTTGAATGTCTATCATAAGTTTTTTACATAGGCATAAATTCAAAACGTGAAATATTGAAGTACATTAGATATGTGATTTAAAGCACGGTAACAATCTTTGAATGCCCTTCCTGATACTCGATTGTGGTTGCATGCCGTTGATGCTGCAGGGGGTGAAGTGGATTGTATTTTACTGATGCAAATAATCTTCTAATGCATACTCATTTGTCTATATGTTATTCCAGTCGATTTAATGCAAAGATCTAATGTGCTGATAACTGTGTAAACCTGAGTAAAGTAATTTGCAGACAATGTTTTTAAGTTTGTAGCTATGTGACATTTATGACAATTTACTGTGCATCAATTTAGTGAACTACTTCATTTTGTGTTATGGTCATATCATTTTACTTGTCATTTTGTTGAGTTAGAGTATCATTATTTTTTTTTTGCTGACTTATGTTATTTTACCATCTACAGCCTTTTGATATGGTGCCAGTAAGTACAGTTGGAACAGTTTTAAAATGTCTTTCTAAAGCTCCTCGATTGCCAACTACAGACTGGGGGGTTATTGTACGGCGGTGCATGAAAGTTGAAACGCAGATTCCTTATAAGCCAACCAATCAGCAAGATCTAAAGTTACTAAGGGAAGCATGCTTACATTTTACTCTAGCTCATGCTACTCACATAAGTCCCCTTCTGCAGTTTTTGGATGATCTGACTGACATACTCAGATTCCAGAGATTAGAAATAAATGTGCAATCTGTTTTGCTCCAACATTTGTCACACCTAATAAAGCTCTTCTCAGATTCAAGATTAGATAAACTGTATGAGGATTTAACTGAATACTTGTATTCCTCCACCTCTTCATACTTGAATTACTCATGTGAACAGAAAAGCATGATAAGAATGTCGTTCTGGGAAGGCATTTGCAAGTGCCTGGTGGAGGTTGTTTCTGAAGAATCTGGTGGTTTCTCATTCAATAAAAAATGCATTGAATGCTTGTTGCCTCTCTTGACTCTCCAAAATGATGGTCAACCTGAATACATGGATGAGTGGTCTGCTGCTATCATGTGTCTTACCAATGCCCAGAAAAGTTGGCTGGGTGATATGCTGCAGGTTCGTGACAGAACAAATCTGTCTTGATGAATGTTTCTCCGCAAATTGTTTGTTTTAGTAGTTTTTATGCTTTCCCTTGAAGTAGTTTCACAGTGCTGCTTTCACCTCTCATTTCAGGTTCGGAATGCTGCTTTAGTCACTGAAGAAGAACATATTGATGTGGCAAAAAAAATTATCATCAGAGCAAGATTGTGTGCGACTGGTTGTGGTTCAGTAAACGATCTGGGTAATATAAAGATGATGATATTGTGTACAAAAGCAGATGGTAATTGCATCCATTTACTGTTATTTAGTATCCTCAATCTTCCATTCAATTATATTATCATTTCTTACACATCCTGTGACATTTTGTATTATTTTGAAAAAGTAATGAATATGCTATTTCAGGTGTCTGGTGGAGTGTCCTTGTTGAGATCGCTGCAGCTATTAACTCTGTTGAAAACAGTATCAAAAGGCAGTGGCTTCTGGATGCATTAGAGATTGGTTGTGTTACAGCTCATCCCTCGACGGTAACTATTCAAGATGTTCTGTTGGAATTGTGGATGGATGCTTACTCTCACATGTTGCTTCCCCGACACAAACACACTTAGATTTTCTCGTTCTAATATTTCAGGTGCTGCACTTTGTTGGCCTGCTATGTGATAGCTGCTGCATCTATATGCCGCTTCTCGTTGTTAATTCAAGAAATGTACTGAGTGACCTGCCTGTCACCCTGCCTTCCTCTCTCTCCAGCAGCATTTGGGATGATTTCAGGGACATTGTTGCAGACAAGCTATGGTTATTGACCACATCTACACTTGGGCAGAACAATTGGCTCATGGAAATGACCTCACTGGGTATGCTCATATTCATAGAAGTGAAGCTGAGATGGCTAATTTTCTGGCCAATATTCTGCGTTCTACATGCATTGCAGCTGAGGACTACTTGACTGTTGATAAGCAGCTGAAGCTTGCAAACCTTGAGTCACTCTGATTGTAGGGAGATGTGTTTTCATTTTATTATTGGAAATATATGTGTGCTTGTGTACAGTATCTGTCTCAAATTCATGTTTCAACATTTGATGTCCTACTGATGATTCAGCAACTTATTTTCCTGTACATATTTTAGTTTAACTATCTCATCTTATGCACAAAAGAATTTCTAATGTTCATAGATCGAAGCATGACTTTTGAAATATTATTGCATTAATTTGTGAGCACTATGACATACTGCCACCGAGAAGATTGAGAGCAGTTTAATTTCCTAGCGCCTAACATTTTGCGAGCAAAATTTTGAGGGGAAAAAAGAGTTGTCTCAGACTACTGCTGGGATGTAAAGGCTCCTGTGCAAGTTTATCCAGATCACACTAATGGTGAGTCTAATACTCTAATTGCAATATTCCATTTGTTTTGGTTAGAGTTCCTGTTTCTAGATCTTTCAGAACTATGTTTTGCTAATTTTGTTCATTTATTATGATACCGGAAGTCTTGGCGTTTGGGGTCAGAATTACATTTCAACCTGCTATTTCATCAAGGAAACTTGTTGCGAAGTGCAATGTACATTGCCAGTTGTTGGTCGTAAGTAATCAAGTTACTCTAGTGTTGGTTCGAGTTCGAATGAAACAACTCCTATTTCAAAGGTCATTGTGGGTTAAATTTGACGCAACATCTGTACTCTTATTTACCAATTCTTGCTCGAGTCACAATCAGTAATCAGTATGATAAAGCTCAGAATATTATAGAAATGTTCCACGCAAAAAGCAATCACTAATAATGATTCTCATTCTTTCAGAAAGAAGTCCATAAGCATCGTATTTGGTGCTTCAATTCCCACATACTGTTTCCTTTTCAAGTTTCTTTCGTTGACTTTTTTCTGGGTGGGTCCTTTACCTAAGAACTTATCAGTATTTCCAGAAATAGAAAAGAAACTAAATGCAGAATGTCCAGTAGACTTTAAATATATATCTGTTAGCTTTTCCTTGTGTCTCGTTTAAAAATTGCATGGGGGAAGCTAGCCCTGTTCTGCCTACAACTAAAAAAACTGTATGAAGAAAGGTAGCACTCTGTTCTGCATTACTTCGTGACATAACTAAAATGATAAGCAGAAAATTTCAAACTAGACCAGGAAAGTAAAAGTAAATCGAATAGACAATGTCAAATCTAAGGAGTAGGGGTGGCCGGATGTCACTTTTGGACATAAGTAGCTTCCATCTTAGCCCACAGCCAATGTACGGACGTATGAAATATTGATGGAAAGCTAAAGGAATCAATATCTAGTAGTGTGCCCTTCCAGTCACCCAAGGGACTTTAGCAAATTAGCAGTGCTAAACCTCATCTGATTTCTTCTGGTTTCTACCATCGTGATCAATCTCCCTTAATATATTACGATAAGATATGCTGGCAACTGCAGCCGCGCAGCTACCTGCAACCATCTTTCTCTGGGATGTTTCCATGAGAGAACCAATTGGATGCGTCCAGAAACGTTGCCTGGTTACGTTTTTCCGAGTATGATATCTATGTAGGGGTGGTAAAGCCCTTAATTTTTAGCCTAACAAATCTAAGGACCGGATTCTAATCTTATATAATTTTATAATTTTAAGCTAAAAATATTAAAGATCAAATTGGGCTGCGAAGGGACCATTAGGGCCATGACCATTACCACCCCTATATCTATTGGACGTACGTACTGCTTAACGGATTCTGCCAAACATTCTAATTATCAAAGCCATGTCCTTTCACTTTCACTTTATTTTATCCCCTAAGTATTACATGGGCCAATCATAGCACCTGGCCCCAAAGTGCAACCAATCACATGGCTGCGAGCCCGCTTGCTAGATCACTGATGAAAGGTCAATAGTTTATCCTTGTGTGGTCGTCAAGGTTTTGGGGGGTATTTATGCACTGTGCTAATGGTGATCATGAGCTACAGAAGCTAATTTTCTTTGATAATTCATCTTCACCGACATGACATATATATGCCATCCAATTTGGTTTACTGAAATGAAATATATGGATGACAGTTGGGATTGATTGTCATCCTTTATATGATGGTAATGTATGGTCAATATAAGTAAGGATAAAGACACGATCACATGAACCACTTTTGCTTAGGCACATGAAGATGCGTTGGGCTCCACATAAGCAGAAAAACTGCATTATTCCTTTTCTTTTCAGTGCACAATTTACACAGTGGGCCCTTAAACTTTGCTATTGACGTTTTACTGGACCCTTAAACTGACTTCTGAATTCTTGTAGGTCGCTTAAACTCGACTGACGTAAATAGCCCCGGCTCCACACAAGCGGGATGCAGCCAAAGCTGTTTGTTGTCAAGATGGCATCAGATGATCATGTCATGGGAGGATCAGCAGCCTGCCCCAATCAACCATCCCCACTATGCTTCGACAATCAACGTGCAGCTCTGCAGGCGAAGGTCAGTGACGATGCTATATTTGGTAACTATTATCTGCATAATGCACCACACTAACAGAACAAAACCACCTGCAACATGTCTTGTGATCGAGGATGGTTTGAAAGCATGCGTGCATGGCCCTGAACAAGAGCCAGGTAGCCCCATGCATGGCCTGGCTAGACAGACAGGATTCTCTAGCGAAAGGTACGGTTCCATGCACGCCCGTGCACAACCACTCCACCCCACCCCACCCCACCCCACTCTGCGCGCCCCTTGTGACCAGAATTCAAAGAGACTGTTCCCTGCCACAGTGCAAGTGCAACCTTGAATCTGTACCACACGGACCCATCAGCTCAGCTCCATATATTTCCCACGCAGCCATAGATAGCTATGCACCATCTTTCATTTGTGCACACACGCCAGCTGGTACTTTTTCCATGAATGCATCACCTCTCTCTCTCTCTCTCTCTCTCTCTCTCTCTCTCTCCCCCTCTCTCCCTCTCCCTCCCTCTCCCTCTCCCTCCCCCCCCCCCCCCTCTCTCTCTGAATAAAAGGTACTTGCAGAGTGAAGGGAGACATGGAGTATTTGTTCCAACTTAAGGTTCATACTACCAGAATTTTGAGCCTTTAACCGTTAAATTAAGTATGGATACAATTTTTTTATGAAAAATGAGAGTATTTTTTCTGTACTATAATAAGAAGCTGGAGTCCCTTGCCCTAATTCTTTTCAAAGGAACTGACTCGTGAAAAAGCTGAGCCACCCCAAACATGCCTATGGGCTATGGCATGGGCTACGGTCTGTGGTAACTGGCAAGCTACAGACAACTACTAGCTGCTGTTTCCACTGAAAGATTTGCGATTTTGTTGGTGTTGGCGATGCCTGCCGAGCGTGATGAGTTTTAGCACTTGGATGCAAGTTGCGAGGGGATGCAGCTCAAAAGGACAGGCATGCTAGGTCGTGAACCAGGGAAAAGGCTGCCGCCATGCCATGCATGAATCCAGACACAAAGCGTAGGGACTAGCTAGCCCTAGCTTAGCTCTGTACCTCCTCTTCTCGGCCCCCTTCCTTAGGTCCAACGATTTGATGTCTGTGGATTTCAGGATCGGATTAATGTTGGTGTACTAGGATAGTGGCTTGCACACGAGATCTTGTGTTGTTATGGGGGATCTTATGAAGATCTTATGGCCTTTTGTGAGTTGCATTTTCTTAACAATCATCTTTATATGGCTACAAAGATTCAGTTGGTGGCGATGGGTGTAGCTCTGTCACCCTTTCTCCAATCCAACCTCCCTAAAAACTTTGTAGCAACAAAACCATGAAAAAGGATCACCTCAACAACTGTGAAGTGCCAAACTCTCTCTTTCTCAGGGCTCTGCCGAGCATGCCATCACACACTACTAATTTTCTTGCTCTAGTAAATTATGCTTATGAAGATGTAACGTGCACTTCAACTTCCTGCACATCATAATATTGTTCCAACCTTTTATTCCGGAGATTCCTTTATGTGGCTCCGTTTCCTCCTCCCACAAAAATTCTGTTGATCTTATTAGTCATCAACTTTACACCAGGCTGCATTAAAATGCTAATGCCATATATACGGCTCATCCTATTTGTCGCCGTCAAGTGATGCCCCCTGATTATGATGCAAGACTGGCGTGCCGGCAGGACCAAGGGTCCGGGGCAAGCCAGGTGCAGCAGTGGCCAACCCACGATGTAGGGCGGGCATAGTAGTGGAGGTATAGTAGTGCAGGTATGGCCGGGGCTGAGCTTGGCAGGGCTGTGGCAAGCTGAAGGCTTAACACAGTCCGAGCTGCCTGCAATGGCACCAGAACCAGCTGCTAGAGTTCTAGAACAATTTTTTACCCGTAGCAAAGCACACGCATCATATAATAACACCACATGACAACCTTCATGCATGGCTTCCTGAGATGAGATGATGGCAAATCTTGCTTGTTTGGTTACACACCATAGCTGAGCCCTTTTTGCATTCCATGCATATGTATGTCATGCGGCATCATTGTACATGCTTCATTTCAATAAAACTAATGGCGGCCTAGCTATAGCTAGCTAACCGTGGGGCCTGCCTCGTGATCTTAGGGTTCTTCTGTTGCTACGACTGTAAAAGAGAGCTTAGTGTGTGAACCTATACTTGTCTGTTCTTGCCTTCTTGGAGACCGTGAGCTCGCTCTCTTTCTTGAGGAGCTTTTACATGTTTGCTCTGTTGACTACTCGAATTGACTTGGCTTTTCCTTTAGGAAAGCTAAATTGACCCATACCTATGTAGTTCTGGGGTCAGAGACACTATTGTTACAGTGGTCGTTATTACCGTTCTTGTATAAGCTGTACAGATTTCAAACAGGAAGGTTTTAAGTTAACCATCGATTATACACCATAATAATTCCTTTATTTGTTTCTTCTCATCTGAAAGATGGCACCTTTTTTCTTTGTTTTCTGTTTGAAATAAAGAGCTGCCTGGGGTGTGAACAACTGTACTGTCACTTGGTTGGTTTCAGTGATCTGCATGATTGTTGGCCAGACTGGACTGTGGATGCTTTTTGCAACTTTTTTAGTTTTGAAAACTTTGCGGCAACTAGTAATTACGTTGTGTTGAGATGCATGGTATGTAGATCATGATGATACTAATTATATATAAGCTTCAGCTACGTACCTATAAATGACAAAGATGACAAAATCTAACCCAAAGTTATCATGCTGTAACAGTGGCCATCATTGAGGGCCACATGTACTTTGAATTATTTTATGGGGCCTGTTCGTCGACCTGCAAAGCATCAGATCGACAGTAATAATCTTGCGAGTTGTTACCCATGAGCATCAAACGTCCTACTATACATCTTCATCAGCTAACTGTATGAAGGGCCGGTCCCTGTCTGGATCAGTTGATTCTTTAGGACATTAGTCTGTGCAAATTAAAATTATCTATTTTCAGCAAATTTTCTTGAGATTTTTCCTCCTTATTGTATGAATCAAAATGGATGGAAACTTTGGCATACCATGTCGTTGGTTTTTTTTATATAATTCTGATTGCTGAAAAGTGGGTTGATTCAAGAATTACCCTTTTAATAAGTTTGATACTGTGTACATATGACGTGGAAAACTCGAAACTTGGTTAGACACATATTCTCTCTTTCATGTTGTTGTAAACACTAATATGCATGATCTGAATATTAAAATTGTCGCCATCATGGTATTATGGAGAAGTCATTAAAAATATAAAAAAGTCATTTTCACATGAATGATATAAATAGTAAAATATGTTTTAGTAGTGAAGGTCTGAAAAGAATGTTTGCGCCCAGTCTAAAATAATGTCATGCATTTTTTTAAAGTGGAGCCAGTTATCATGTACTCTTTCCATTTAGTTTTATATATAAGTCATCCACATATTTTTTAGATTGAAACCTCATAATTTTTAACCAATAATTATCCTTACAAGATGTAAATATCTTTATACAAAAGTGTTATAATTGGATACGTATTTTTTTGAAAATAATTGGATACGTATTTTAAAAGTACCATCTGATGTTGTAATTTTACTACTACAAAAAGTCTACTTTTAAATACCGTGCCGTGTCAAACTAAGCATTTTTATATTTTAAAACGGATGGAGTATAAAAAGTGATACTGAGCTAATGTAGCGTGAGTCCAAAAACTAATCATATAAGCAGAGAACATCTGTAGGCTAACCCTAATCAAGAATCTACTTAATCCCCTAGCTAGGTTGTTATAAACAATGGGGCGTGACAGTGCATGCCGATAGCTTGCACTGATAGATATCAGCTCGTCGCTAATGATTGCTAATTATACCGCGGCGCTTTTAATTATGAGACAGAAGCCGTGGAAAAGAGGATTAATTAGTTCTTAAACCACATTGCACAGGCACCCTGTGCTAGCTGTGCGCTTGCGCCATCGATCGCCACACGGTGTGCCGGTCTACATCGTCGGCCTCTTTATGATTGTGCTGCGGCTTAGGCAAAGCTCAATTAAGCTAAACCAGTTCATGCATGAAAGGGCATGATTACTCTTGAACCGGACGCGCTGAGGAAGAAGGATAATGATGTGGCTTTCTAAGAATGCCATGAATACTAAGTATATCACTTGGTAATTGGTATTTAATGATAATCAGTATACATGTAACTGTCTCTAGTTACCCACAAATACACTTCGCTTTAATTGGGACAAGATTCTGGTCAAGCTTTTTAAATTCTCATACCAACTTCACTATGAATCGGCCGGTTGTTGTGTCTTATATATACTTATTATATATGCTAAGTAGGCTGTGGCTGAATAGTTTATACGTACACAGATACCCTCTTCGATCAGCTACTCCCATGGGCAGCAGGGACTGTTTCTGAAAGGTGATGAGGTGAGGAGGCACTGTGGTAGATATTCTTGCGAGTAGTGGCAATGTCACCCTCACACTTTTTCTTGTACTGCCATTAATCTCGGTTTGTCCTTATTTATCTGTTTACTCTCTCTCTCTCTCTCTCTCTCTCTCTCTCTCTCTCTCTCTCTCTCTCTCTCTCTCTCTCTCTCTCTGCCCCGGGCCCTTTTTTTTCCTTTGCAACACCTCCATAATATTCTTCAACTCTCGCTTCCTCATTCAATACTGGCCTGCCTTTTCATAGTGTGAGGTCGATCTATACACCTCACCTTTCCCTTGCTGCTGTTGGAGGAGAGAAGCTGATCTTTCTCCCTATATCTCCCTCAGCTCTCTCCTCCACAGATCACGGCCTGCAGAGAGACAAGAGTTAGGCTGTTCTACCTGATCATATGCCCCTCCCGCAATTCTTCCATCCACAAACAAATTGAAACAAGAATTGCTTGCATATCCTGTCTGTTCTTTCCTCTATTTTTTCTCCCCTTTTATTTCAATTGTGCAGCTTGTTAGATAGGTAGATAGCAACAGCGGATATATCATGGAGGAAACAAGCTAGCAGCAGCAGAGAGGAGAAAGGAGAAAAAAAAGAATCCTTCAACTTAGTCTCTGCCGCTTCTTCAACAGACCATCAGATCTGTCCTCTTTGTGACCTTAAAGAGGTGAGGATGAGCAGGCCTCCACTGGCCACATGCCGTTGCATGAGAAATTTGAGAAAACAAAAGCTTTAGTTTAATTTGCAGTCTTCTGGTCTTCTCTTGGTACTATTTTATCATTCATGCTTCTTGATATTTGAGCAAAGATCGTCTTTTTTTTCTTGGGAATTTGTGCTTCTTGTGCCATATCATCATACATGCACACCCACACAAATATACAGTGGATCACCCTCCATTTGATTCATGATCATGCTGCTGATTTTCACTGGTCCCTATGTCAAATAATTTTAGCAGATTAGGATTCTACAGTTTCATTGTCCCTCTTTGTCCCAAGGAAAAGGGGAGAACATATATAATTTCCTCATTTTCTCCCCCAAAGATTACCCATAGTTAGATCAGAACTCCTTCAGCTCCAAAACCCTAATCTTCTCCTTCTCCTGCCTTACCAGAACAATCCTTAGCCAAGAAAACCCTAACCCTAAAACTAGTAGCAAAAGATGCATATGCGCAATTTATTTCTTTGGGAAAAACTGACAATCTGACCCCTCTTTTCAATTTTTGCAGGTAACAGCTTGGTAGCCCCCCGGAAATGGCATCCCCGTCGAGCACCAGCAACAACTCCGCCCTCTCCCCGGTGGCGGCGTCGGGGACGACGACGCCCGGTGCCGGGGCGCCGTGCGCGGCGTGCAAGTTCCTGCGGCGCAAGTGCCTGCCGGGGTGCGTGTTCGCGCCCTACTTCCCGCCGGAGGAGCCGCAGAAGTTCGCCAACGTGCACAAGGTGTTCGGCGCCAGCAACGTCACCAAGCTACTCAACGAGCTGCTGCCGCACCAGCGTGAGGACGCGGTGAGCTCGCTCGCCTACGAGGCCGAGGCACGCGTCAAGGACCCCGTCTACGGCTGCGTCGGCGCCATCTCCGTGCTCCAGCGCCAGGTCCACCGCCTCCAGAAGGAGCTCGACGCCGCGCACGCCGAACTCCTCCGCTACGCCTGCGGCGACGTCGGCATCCCCACCGCGCTGCCCGTCAGCGCCGCCCCCAGGCTCTCCACGGCAATGCCGAGCCCCGGCCAGTTCGCCACGCCCGCCGCCGGCATGTACAGCGGCCGGAGGCTGGGGCTCGTCGACGGCATAGCGCCGCCGCCGCCTGCCGGCTGCTACTTCATGCGGAACAACACCGTCATCAGCAGCCCGGGCGCTGACGTGGCGCCCGTGCTGCCTTACGCTTCCATGGCTAATTGGGCCGTGAACGCCATGAGCGCCACCACGACCACGACCTCCGGATCAGAGAGCATCGGGTTGGATCACAAGGAAGGGGGAGACAGCAGCATGTGATGCGCCATGAATAGTAAGCGGCCGGCCGGCTTCAGTAATTTTCTGCACTGCAATCATGCATGCATGTAAGTTTGCATATATGCTTTGTGTTTTATGCATGTGTTCTTTGCTTGTCTTGTGCAGTGATTTATTTGCCCCTTGTTAAGTAAGATGATGTGGAGGCATGTGCTTCAGCCCCTTTGCCCTTGATGAGCTGGGAGTGCAGTGCTTACTGAAGGAAGCTTCGGGGATGGACAGCAGCAGGGAGCTAGCCGAATGCAATCTCTCTCAGATTGATTAAGAGCTAAGGAGCAATCTACCTATCTATATCTATCTATCTATCTTTCGCCGACATGAGTTCTATATATCTGCACTCCCTTTTTGCATGTTCTGCAAACCATACTTTGGAGTACTAAATGTAATCGAATCGAGATCTTGATCTCTCTTCTTTCCATGATTAATTCTTCGTTTTCGCAGGATCCATCGATCAGTCATTAGTACGTAGAGCATGCTTTGCGATCAGAAAACAGCCACCTTTAGGCCCAATAAACAACCAAATTAAAGGATCCTACTTGCATGCATGAAGAGTAGTAGACTAGTAGTAGTACTAAGCTGATGGCTGCAGGGGCCAATCAAAGCAGGGTCTACATGATCTGCATCTTATATCATATGTCATAGGCACCAGTGGCCTATATATGCTTGCATTGCATATATGCTCCAGATATATGATCGCGAGATGCTTAATAGTCTGGCCGGGAGGGAGATTAAAATAGTTTGTTTATGGCGAGCATCACATCATCATCTCTTTCGCAGACATTCTTCCCGTCCATGTTAGTAAACTGTAAAGGCATGGGAAAAGCAGTATTCCGGGCACTATTCTTATAGGTCCCAGATCTTTTTATGGATCTCACTGTTGGTGCATTGTACATGTATTTATTCCGATCCGTCGTCTAGAATTTTCCTCCATTGGCATTAAGTCTTTTTCTAAATCCTGCGGATCCGACTGCAGGCTACTAGTTGGCATACGGTCTCTGCTGCGAGATCTTGTTCATTGTGATCATTTAATCCTTGCCATACTTATTGGATCATCTCTGATCGATCGAGTTGCATTTCCTTCTTAGTTCTTCACAGATTTAAGTGTGCCCCAGTTCTTGATCTTACTGTTCGTCGCTTCAACAATACTCTGAAAGTCTGAATGCATGCATGCTCGACGATCTATCCAGTTCTTGGGATTTTGTTAATTGGTTCAGCACCATTTCTGCACTGCTTACCCCAGCATCAGTTGATATTAGACAAGGTTGACCAAAGTTTGCTAGTGTATAGCCTTTTTTTTACAGCTGTTGCATGACCACTGGTCAAAAATAGCTAGAACTGGGGAAGAGAATTCGTCCATTACCACAACTAGAGCTAGTTTGTCGGTCAATCACACTAACAACTTTCAACCAAATTAAAAGCCTCAAAGGCAATGTTTTGTCAAACATATTCTACATTCACTTTTGTGTGATCTCTAAGATTCTTGTGTATTTCATCAGCTGTAGTTGAACTTCTAAGTTCTGGATAATTAAATCGCTGTTGGTATTAATTATTTCCTTAATTAGAACATTGTTATAATATTATTGTTCCCTTTTTTTACGTTAGAATGCTTATTTGAACATGCATGTCTACTGATTTTTAGGCTACCCATCAAATATCAGCTCAACACGCACATGCATCACTGAAACGCTTACATAAAAGTTTTAGTTAAAAAATTGTGACCGTGGACTAACAATAAATGTACAAATTAAATGTGGCGGTGTTTTCAGTCAGAATGAAGTTGGACGTTTCATTCAGCATTTCCATGCATGAATCCAACTTGCGCCAGTAGGAAATGTGGATGAGATTGAAAGAAGTTTTTCAGTTTAGAATCTGCTGCTTTCCTTCCATTAAACTCCTTAAATCATATGAATGAATTGTTTGGATGTTACTATATAGTTTGTGTATCATGTATACATTACAATAGGGTTCGATAGTCAATATTGTATTTTCCAGATCTATACTACGATTATCTTGGACCTAGCTGAGTGAAATGATAACTGAAACAGCTCTATTTATTTTGTAACTATAGGATCATTATGAGATGCGTGCGAGAGCTTCTTCAGGCATGCATGCATAAAAGCTTAAAGCTAACTTTTGACCTTGTACCTAGAAAAGGGCCGCGTCAATAATTAGGCCATAGAAAAGGCATGCATTCAGTTGTTCTCTGCGTGATTTGGACTCTCTTCAGTCCACCAATTACCTAGTGCGTAATTCCTAACCTTAAAAAAAACAACACAAGCAACAATTGCATGCGTGCAACCCTGTTTGTCACATTCTCTGCACAGTTCTTACTTTATAGACTGATTGGACAGGTAATACAAAACAGATTTAAGCCGTTCGAAACAGTAGCTGCTAGGATGGTCCGCGTGATGGCCAAACGGTCCTTTCAGGTTGGTCCTAGCTAGAGTAAGAGCTATCCTTAACGCATCCCTTTTCTTGGAACTATACATGCATTGGGTGCCAAATAAATCGATCAGATTTGACATTATTATTCACTTACAAGAAATAAAAAAGCAATGTGATTAATACTAATTAACTGGCAACTAAAATGGAATTTATGCTGACAGGACAGAACACCACGTACGTCTTTATGCCACATTTATCCTAATTAGCACAAGTTATCGGTTGGGAATGAAGATAATGACATGTTGGGTTGCACTAACAGTTGGTGTCTAATCAGTTGTCGTTTTCTACCGGTGCATTTGGAGATGTCAAATGTGCATCCATCCATACTATAATCATCAACACTATATAGAGCAGTTTTTCCTAGTACGACTGTTTTGCATACAGAGAGAAAAATGGTCGAGAAATTATCGCCAAGACCATTAAACATATTACTAGCCAATTTTTTTAAAATTTTAATCTGATATATGCAGGCTCTGATATAATCCGTTTGTCTAAGTTTTCAGATATTTGCCTGTAATTCAGGTTTGGTGCAATCAGTTTGTACCTAGCTAATTGATACTCAACCCCAATAAATTACATATACAAGTATGTCCTTCAATTCCATTTTAACTATTTGCAGTAAAACTTTTATCATGTTGGTTATATGTTAAATCCTTGGGAAGAATTTTAATTCAAAGTAAAAGACATGCACAGCGGATGTGTCTGATAACTATAATTGCAAGTGCAAATTATATAAAAAAAACAATAGGTAGCGCATTAGGAGACATATTATATTACCAGCCAAGCTACAAGCTAGCTAAAGTAAATGAATTGGAATTCAAGTACTTTCTCAAGTCAAAGATTGATAGCGTTTTTGCATGTTGCAATCATGCTCACTAAAACATATTCAACATTTCCATAGTTTGTTATCAAATGGTCGTGGGTTATTATTTCTTCTTGGTCATTTTTCGTAAGCAGTGATCGATGATTTTAAAGTCTATTTTGGATAATCCCCGAGGGGTAAACAATTAGCAACCAAAAATCTTCGACCAATATTTTCTCAAAAAATTGTCAGCCACTTTGTACATATCTCTAGGAAAATATCTTAATTATGCTGAAAAAACACTAGGCTATTTGAGAAAATTCAAAAGAAGACCCGTAACTGTGGACCACACAGCAAAAGGACTCGGAAAATGTTGTAAATCCAGTGGTGGCTACTTCAATGTTTTTTATAATATCATTTTCACAAGCATTTACATTAATTATTATAATGTTCGCACAACATTTTCATAAAAATGTGCAGTGCGATGGTACCAAATTTCATAAAAAGTCGACCTAACTTTCATATGTTGACGTAGGATCCGAAAGAGGAACAAGAAGCACAAACATTTACAGCATGTGACAAAAATTACGTAGCTAGGTAAACAAGCTTGGCTGTCATCAGCAAATTTAGGTCATCTATACACCTGCATATATGCAGTTAGCTGGGCATAGCATGCATATCTTGCAGCTTTTAGATAAAGGAATAATTCAATATCCCGGCTTCTACATCGCAATCGCAATGCAGTATATATCATGCAGTAAATATAATTTAGATCAAGTTCCAATAGCAATTTTAATTTTAGTGGACATATCATGCGCACACATCTCACATCAAGAGCTAGCTAGCGCGATGATGAGCACTGCGGGCACCGGGATTAAATTAAGATTAAAACATCCCAGGGTGTTCCTCGTATTGGGCTGCCTGCAGAAGAACATGTACACACACTGCAGCGTGTCCCTCCTATTAAGAACAAAGCAAGAAGCCAGATCCAGCATCCATGCATGTACAATGTACACGCAGCAGGACTATGCACGCATTGGTACGCTGCAGTACGTGTAGGCACACACGCGCAACAGTTGTTCGAGAAGGTACACACGGAGAACAGTTGACGCTACAAGATGGAGTAGGTGCCTTCCCTTTAAAACACGTAGCTCTGTTGCTCCGATTTGACGTGACGGTTTTCAAGGCCAGCCACACACGCACGATCGGTATGTGTACGTGGACGTGCCAAAGTGATCTCCGTCTTCCTGTACTGTCGTCCCGGCCGGCCTCACAACGGATTCAACGGCTGAAAAAAATGCCAGCCGACCAGTGGTCAAGTTTGAACCCAAAATCTCTTTTCATAAAAAAGCCCGTGAATTGTTCTTTTTTTAGAGGGGGGTAATATAATTGTTCGTGTTCATCTACCAAGAAAATCAAAACATGATTTTAATTTTGCCATGCATGCACACCGGCCGTCACAAAATAACTGTATCGGGTGCAAAAGTAAAAATGGTCATGTCTTTAATTAGACGGTCGCTGGGCTATAGCTATATGTATATATATAAACTCTCTCTGTTCCAAATTATAGTTCGTTTTGATTTTTATAAAATATAGTTTTTGCTATGTATCCAGATATAGTAGATATCTAGATACGTAGCAAAATATATATATGTATCTAGAAAGGTTAAAATAAATTTTAATTTAGGACAGAGATAGTATATGCATGTATGCAAATAATTAATGATATCATAGACGGCCGACCGGAAGGTACAATGCAGTTGTTAGTAGTACGCATCCACTTATCAACGGGAATAGGAGCTAGCTTGGATTCCGCAAGCTGTAATCTCACATGCTACTTTAATTTTCATCTCGTTTCATAAAAAAATTTCGTTTGCATACATGAATATATAATTGATTTTCTTTATTTGTCAGAATGAAAAATTGATTTGGACCATTTATTCAGGGCATGTGTGTTGTTAATATGTACTTTCTCTGTTCTAAATTATATGTTATTTTGGTAAATCTAAATGTATAATTTTTGCTATGCATCACATGACTACGTGAACAATGGTACGTATACATTATTATACCTTGACACGTATATGTGCGTATATATATGGCTCCGCAGTGGCAGTGTCGTAGACTCGTGAACCACAGCTGCAGATAGACATCAGGTAGCCACAGCAGTCGTTTTGCCTCCGGAAAAGGGAGGGAGAAAAACAAAAGAATTCGAGCAGTACGAGTGCATGGCAGGGCACTGTAGGGCGGAGAGGCAGCATCAGGAGAAGATGGGTGTGGTGGAGGGATAGATAGGCGAGGCGTCCCATCACCCACCTCCCAATCTCGGCCCGGGGACGGCGGGCCACAGTACGTCTCCCCATTCCTCGTCGAGGGGCGTGGGGCCCAGCCCACACCGCGAGGTGGGCCCGGCCCAATAACTCTGTCGTCGCGGTCGCCTGTCCGCCGCGTGTGCGTGTGCGTGTGCGGTTGCGGACGTCAAATCCAGTCCCCGTCTGCAGACGTGCGTGCGCCAAATAATCAGTCCCATTAGCTCGGTTTCTATTTTTTATTTGAGTATTTTAAATTAATTATTGATGCACACTCACTCACCTGCCGTCCACGTGCGTCCACGTATGCTATGCACTCGAGTTGAGCGTGCTCTGCCCTATCTGATCGGCCGATATAGTGGTAGTAGTAGCGGTCACGTCGATCGGCCGGCCGGGATGGGGTCGGCGGCGGGGCCTCGCCGGCCGGCCCGTGCCTCCCCAGTTCGGCGGCACTGTTTCGTGCTGTGCTCCTCGACTGCTCCCTCTCCGGCTCTCCCCCGGTCCTCTTCGCTCCATGGCGAGCGCACAGGCGGCAATAGCTCGGTAAGATTCAGGGCAGACGACGACCGCCGGGGGCCTGGCGTCAGATGATGATCGGAAAATCTTTCAGGAAATTAAAGGCGTTGTTCGTTGCAAATTAAATTGACTTCACTTGGAAATAACCTAAGGAATTAAGACCGTAGTTTATTAATTTGGACGGAGAGAGCGAGCAACGAGGGATACAAATCTGAAACTCTCGCTCCGAGTCTGTCGTCGTCTAGCAACAAGGCCGGAGCGTGCAGAAAGCCGGCGACGCCGCGGCTAACAGTCTCTTCCTTTGACCGGGCCGGCCGGCCGTGACATTCAGCAGCACGCAGCTAGCCTAGCAATCTTTGTCAGATCTTTCTAGTCACTTCCGAAAGTGGGAGCTCACACTACTCCTACTAAAGCTAAGCCTACAGCTCCCCCTCTCAAGTGTAGCTTGCTAGACAACTATTTAGCTAGCTAATATAAGCGTTTCTGAAGAACCTACGCTGCCGCATGCTTATCACTAGCACATACACGCTACGTTCCTTTGTCATCTAGCTGTAGATCTATCTCGTCATGCTAGTGTGTGTGTTTTTTCTTTTTCGAGACCATGCGCACATATCTGCAGACATCGATCCATCATGCTGGGTCAAGAGATCGTTGGATTGACGGCCAAGGTTTCCACTGCAAACTGCATAGATGCACATAACCGCAGGCATGGCTTAATTGGCGCCCGGCAATGCAACCTGCCTCACTCTAGTGCTACTGCTACATCATCATCATCTGCTACTGCTAGCCGGCCGGCCCGGCCTAACTTGCTCTACTCTATTGCATTGCACGTCATCAAAGGGCTACACACAGTACAAACACACAGACTTCTTTCTCGAAAAAAAAAAAGGGAAAGACGAGTAGCTGGGCCGTCATCCTCTCGATGAAAGGGAGTTGGGCCATAATAGATGGGCTTGGGTTTCGATTTTTGAACCACAACAACAGCGTAATCTAACTGCTGGGCCGTGCACGCCACTCGGCCGGGTCGGTCGGGAACACTTAGGCCGGCCCACTCGGCGCCTCAGCGCGCGCACGTTTGGCCCGATCCACTTCCAGCTGCCACATGCTGCACCTCTCTTACTTTGGCGGCGGCGGCGGCGCGACAACGACGACCGGGAGAATCGGCGGTGCTCCTGCCGGAGCCGGTGGCGCGTCCCTCGGCGGAGCCAGTAATCTCCGGCCGCCGCACAGCATCTGCTGACGGCCGCGAGCCACCTCCGCTGCTGCTCCCGCCTCTGTAATAAGCAAGTGCCCGATCGAGGCCGCGCGCATATATATAATTAATATAATCACAGCAGAATCGGAGCACCCGCGCGCGAGCAGGAAAATACAGTAGCCACCTCAGGATGCACGTACCTGCTTGAATAGAATTAGAATACGCCGGCGACGAGGCCACGAGGAGCAGCACTAGCAGGAGAAGCGCCACCGGAGACGACGACGACGACGACCTGGGAGATGATGACATCTCCATGAGCAGTTGATGGCAACACTCTTCAGTGGAGACTGGAGAGAGGCCAGGCGAGAATACGATGGATGGATGCTACACGTAGGCAAGGCCGAAGGTGCGTACAGCACAGACGTATTTATACGCGGAAGGCCAAGGTTTATGCAACTACGAGCATGAATCGATCGTTAATTACGAGGCAATGATAACCGATTCGTTCTGGCCGAGGTTTCGCCGCCGTGGATGTCATGTGATGGGGTCTAGGATCTCGAGCGAGCTGAGCGCCATGGCCCATGGAGATTCGCGCTACCTGGCGGCTTCGGGCTTGCACACAATATACAGCGTGTGATTTAAGAACTGGATCCGACCTGTCGCAAGCTTGGCAGGCCGTGCGATTAGTCAGCCACCGATCGCCGTAAACAACACGAGAGGCAGCGTGGACAGGCTGGGGTTCAGTGTTTGACATCGCACCACACCAGCCACCATTCATTTTCTTTCCCCTTTCTTTTGGGTCAACGGAAGGAAAAGTATGGCACTTTATCAGTAGGGATCGTCTTTTCTTCGGTGAACCGTGACGTGACCACTTTTGTAGTGGTAACGCCGGCCCGCCACCAGCTTGGCCCGCTCGGCCGGCGAGCTGCGCCACGACGCGTGTGGGCTCGGACCGGATGGGGGACCGACCGGGTGTTTTAGGCCTGCTATGTCCCCTACATGGGCTTCTGAGATACTTGGGCCATCTAAACCATCGACTCGCATGTCGGCCCAGAGCGGCTTAGCACTAGGGTTTCCCCACCCCTCTTAGACTGCCGCCGCTTCATCGGCGCGGAGTGTTCGTGCGAAGGCGACCCTCCCTCCTTCCCCGCCGCACTCCCTACCGCCGCCGCCGCCATGGTCGGGCCAACCTCTCCCCGCAGCCTCGTACGCAACCATACTACCATGCTTTGTTCCGTTGATCTAACCGACATCTCGCTGTTGTGTCGCAGGTGAAGTACTCGCAGGAGCCGGGCAACCCTACCAAGTGTAAGATCGCCCCCCCTTTGTTTCCGCAATGCGTTGCGGTCTCGTGTTTTAGGCGTTTTCATCTTTTTTTTTGGCGGTTCTGATGGGGTGATTGTGTCATCTGTGCAGCGGCCAAGGCCATGGGCAGGGATCTCAGGGTCCATTTCAAGGTGCGCTTCTTCAACCTGCTTGATTCCTCATTATTTAGCTGCGCATCCGATGCAGTTGTGGTGAATTGAGTTTGCTCATGGCAGTTAGTGCTAAGCAGTGTGTCAACACAAGTGTGGAATCATGCATGAACGAATTGGATTGTCGAAACCTAAAGAGTAAAGGTTCTGCTACGTTTTTATATGAGCAGTTCCCACGTTACTTTAGTGACATCAATACATTGTTGATTGTTATTTGATGAACCATTGTATTGTTTTCCATGACAAATGGTTCGTATACAACGTGACATCTTTGAACATGTTTTTGTTTCTGGAAATATACCTAAATTACGTCCATGTTCCATCCAAAATCAACAGCACGACCCATTGTTCATACAATGCCCGTATGGAAGTTTTTGCTCCAAAACAGTATCTTCTAAACTGATAGGAACTACAAATATTGCATTGACATGGCTTGCATCATGCTAATCACACTTCAAACAAAGCCCTTGATTCATAGTGGAAATCGTTCTGCTTATGTTAAGTTTTGGAGGAACTTATGGTTCCAGATTTTACTGTGGGCTATATCATGATGAAGATTCATAGTTCACTTGTGTGACTACAGGGACTAACTAGCTACCATCTTTTTTCTTTTAAAGCATTGTCCTGCAAGTTCGTTTTAAGTTGACGCATTCTCTTCCAGTTTTGATGTTCTGTACCTTTCTGGCTTACATTTCAAGCATATAGTTCCTCGCAAAAACAAGTGATGCTTTCCTCTATTTGGTCTTGTCACTTTTTCCATTAAGTCACAATGGTATACCACCAAGTGGTCACTACAAATATTGCTTGACAGTATATCTTAGGTCGAATTATTCTAACTATTGTTACAAGCTTAGGCGCTTAGGGCTATCCTATCAACCTTACATCGAAAGGGAGTGCAAGCTTGAAATCCTGTCATATGGTGCCTCTAACATTCACAGTACCTTTCCTGGGGAATTAACCATCGCAGAACACAAGGGAGACAGCTTTTGCACTACGCAAGCTGCCTTTGGCCAAGGCTAAGCGGTACCTTGAGGATGTTATGGCACACAAGCAGGCGATTCCCTTCCGGAGATACTGTGGGGGTGTTGGTCGCACTGCCCAAGCAAAGTCTCGCCACTCAAATGGACAGGGACGCTGGCCTGTTAAATCAGCCAGGTTCATATTGGATTTGCTGAAGAATGCTGAGAGTAACGCTGATGTACATTGCTTCTGCCCTATTTTCTCTTCCTATATATGCGCGCATGGCATTCCTTACCGTTGGGGTTGATTGATTTATCTGTTCTTATATAGGTGAAAGGTTTGGATGTCGACAACCTCTATGTTTCACACATCCAGGTGAACCAAGCCCAGAAGCAGAGGCGCCGCACATACCGTGCTCATGGGCGCATCAATCGTATGTACTAAAGGATGGTGTTTGATACTTTGATTCATGCGCCTCTGTTGGATAGTATATTTATTTTTGCTTTGCTGCAGCTTACATGTCCTCACCTTGCCACATTGAGCTGATCCTTTCAGAGAAGGAAGAGCCTGTGAAGAAAGAGGTATTTCTTTAACCCCTATGAATACATGTTCATCAAATCAAACGCTACCTTGATATTGTCTGAGCATCTTGCATTGGTCTAATTTCCACAGCTGCTTGACTTAAATTCTTATGGTACAAATTCTGAAGTATCCTCCTTCCCTTTTACCTAGTTATTAAAGAGTACTGAACTGGAAGAAATCTGCATATCATGACTTGTCATACTGTTATTAATTCATCTTATAATAAGAAAAATTACCATGATCAAGCAAATTCGATTCACCACTTTGTGATTTCCCTTTTTCTTCGAGGAAGTTAATTTGGTAGAAAACACACATATATGTTCTTGCCATTTCAATGCGATCTTTCTTAGAAGTGGCTTTTATTTAGCTGTGTTCCTAACGAATGTGATGTTTATTTTGTAGCCTGACAACATCGTCGCAGCAAGGAAGCAGTGAAGTATGTAGGCTTGCTGAGCGAGGGTATTCTGTGGAAGAAATTATAGCTGTAGCACTTTTATGTACTCTTTCCAGCAGCCTTTCCTAAGATATTTCTACTACCAATATTTTGAATCCTGTTTGCCTAGTCTGATGCTGTATTGAGTGATTGCGATGTTCCGCATCTGGTTCCTGAATCACATGATGTCAATGTCCTGAAACAAAACATCAGAATCGGGCAAAGTGACGTGAGGATACACTGGTTGGTCGCTAAAACTTGTATGATCGTGCCGTGAAAAGTTGAAGGTGAGCTAGAGGAAGGTGTGCTTGAACCAGTTCCTGGCCCGCATCATGTCGAGGTAATCCTGTTGGTCATGAAGAGGAGCCACAGCATGTGGAGGACGAAGATTGACGCCACTATAAACGTGGTGTTCTCCATTGTTGTGTTCTTCAGCACCTGAGCCATCTCAGCAAACGGTTTTGATCTGGACCCTTTTGTGCACGATTTGCATGTTGAATCCATCCTTCTATAGCCTTGCAATATTTTTCATTACTAATTTGCAACTGTCTTAACCTATAGCCTTGCAATATTTTTCATTACTAATTTGAAACTGACTTAACGTTTTTTTTGGTCTTCCATGACACTGCCGTCCATTCGGTTACCATATTCCGTCAACTTCTTGTCCATGTCTGATGTTAGATGCGAGGACCAAAGCTTTCATTTCTCTCGTCTCCCATAGAGGGAACGAAGCACGTTTTATTTTCATGTGAAATAGGAAATTCTCTATAGCAAGGACCAGGGGTCGGAAACTCGGAATACTCTGCGTTGAGAAACAAACCTTGAGATATGGAAGGAGGAAGGAGATGGACAACACCATACCTACTTATGTACTAAAGCCAGAAATTGATCTAGGAGTTTATAATTTTTTAATTTGCTGATATTTCTTCGATCATTAATACTTTTGGAAATTGATCAAGGAGTTTGTAATTTTTTAGTTTTGACTGAAATTTGAAAAATCTGAACTAATTCCATTTGAAAAAAGTACCAAAATTACCGGAATGTCTATTTACCCATGGTGACCCACATGATTGCCGGTTTTCGGCAAATTTCATTTGAAATTAAGAACCTTGGTTCAGACATGTTTAGTTTTTGTGAAACTAAACCAATCCAACATCCAAAAAGATCAACTGATCATTGCTAATCCGAGGAGCTGTATAGTCCTAACCAAAGAACTGACAAGAAAAAAAATGTTGTCAGGAGCGTTCTCTCGATACCCACTGGCCATTGCATGCATCATTTGCCAGTTTTCCACCCATACATGCATCTAATCTTAAGGACAGCGGAGCACTACCACAGTCACAAAAGTTTTCGGATCGAGGAACGTGGAACGTGGGACGTGGTACATTATTTAAGAGTGATTTTAACATTATCGGGACGAAATGCACCCGCGTTCCCGGTATGTGAATAACATTCCCGGTACGGGGAACGTGGCACCGTACCACGTTTCCGGTGACTGTGAGCACTACACCATATATGCACGCATCCACTCAAGCCCATGGACGCGCGGTCGGCCGTCACTTTGGCGGCGGCGGGGACACCGCGACGGCTGCGACGGTGCGGGTGCCGATTGAAGTGGCTGGTATCGGTGCCGGAGGAGAAGGCAGGACTTGGTTAAGCTTCCGTGGACCTCGCGGCACGCAGGCAAGGCCTGCACATGTGCATTAGAGCGAGTCATAGAGTACAGAGCTAATTAAGACCGTGAAAAAAAGAACTACAGCTGATTGAAAAGTGATCTGAAGAAACCTAAAGTTTGCTCAAAACTCAAAACAAAACCAAAGATAATTGAACACTGAACTCGATCAGAAGTTCAGAACCCGACGAGTCACTGAACGAAATCGAACTGACCTGGGTATGGGCGAGCCTCCGACGGCGACGAGTGAGGCGACGAGACGACGGCGACCAGCAGGACGATAACGATTGTTAGGAGCCGAGATGGCCTAGCGCCCCACATTGTCAAACACCTCACTGAACGAATCAATTGACCAGGTTAGTAATAAGCATGGACAGTGCATGCGTCTGTGGAGTGGCGTGACGCTGTGTGTGTTTATATATGGGCGTGCTGAGAGATTAGAGAATGATGATGCCTATGAAGTGGAGCATATGAACTTCAAGGAAACTACTTGCTAGTACTATACAAATTTCGTGTCAGTAACTTTTGTCGGTAAGGTAAGCCCGGTCAAGCAGTAAAAAATGGAGGCACAGCTCTAATCTCAAACAACCGAAGGTCAACTTATGTGGTAGCAGCGAGGCATGTAAACGTACGTGATGCTCGAGACATGGGCGCCAGGATGGAGTAGAGATCCAAATCAGGCCCAGAACGATAGAACTTATATAAGCTAGGCAGATTCGACTTGTCACCACTGGTTTAGTTCACATGATACGCTATGCATGCATGGTCTCCTAAACTTGGGGAAGGGTCTACAAATTTAGTCTAGAAATTTTAAAGATCGGATTAAAAAAAGAGCCGAACTCATATTCTATATATTTTTAGCTAAAAACGATTAAAGACTGAGTTGAATTGTGAAAGGAAGGATATTATGTGACGGGTCCCCAGCGGGCCCACTTCCTGCTGGTGTTTAGAATGGTCTAAGATCACGCGTTGATCAAACAGACGTCCTTATGGGTCGTGACTTTCTCCAGATCGTCCAGGTCCACGGTCCCAACCAGCCGGCCAGTCGGCTGGAGCCTTGCCCCGCATCCCCGACTGAGGGGACGACCAACGCCTAGGTCCGTACTACGGTTCCGACCTACGACGCTGGTCGAACCCCGCCAAGCACGAGTCATGCACGTGTCTCGACAGAGTTGGGAGTCTCGAGTGACAGAGCTGGGAACCCCGACCGGCGAAGCAAGAAGCACTCTCTCTTTCTACCTCACTCTTTCTACCTTTGGTTTCCCTATAATGGAGACCCCCTTGGACTATAAAAGAGAGGGTCATCCACCTAGGAAAGGGATAAAAAAACAAACCTATAGACCTCGGCAGATCTCGATCATACTGCATCATCTACTTGCAAGCTTGTAACTCCCCAAACTCTCACGAGCACCTGGGCTCAAGCAATACAACCGACCCCCGACTGAACGTAGGGCACGATTGTCTGAACCTGTATAAATCTTGAGTCATTGTATGCTAGGCCACATCTAATCACAACGCGTGATACACACTTCTAGTAGGTTTAGTTGTCGGCCATTTCCAGAACCGATATTATGATCATGATCCATTACAACCCTCGGCTAAACCTATAGAGTGCAGACACATAGTTATCCACATATCTCTAGTAAGATCAATGAAACCATCCAAGACTATATAGGCGATAGCATGTCACACTATACTATTATGGATCCACGCGTGGTCCACAGGAAACACTGTTCGTGCATGATTAAGTTAGGCAGACTCGACTTGTCACCATTGGTTAAGTTCACAGGAAACACTCTTCGTGCATGGTCTCCTAAACCTGCAGCCTGCAGGTATTCACTTCTCTAGTAAGATCAACTAAGATGGTACGCGCGCTACGCCGCGCCCATACGCAGTCGGTGTTGAGCTGTTGAGAAGTGGTGGTTGGCTTTTGGGCCAATAGCAGTTGGGCGAAATGTTGAGGAGACACGGATTTTGAGCACGACAGACTAAGCCCATGACAGGATGGGTGGGCCTACGCGAGGTCCTGCATAACTTGGGGACATGATTTTTCAAAAAATACTATTTTGGGACAAGCCATGACGATGACCCAAAAGTCGAACTCCCAACCATGACTCTCGCCCAACTTCAAGTGTACAACTGCAATACAAATGGTGGTACAAAGGCATATTTGCTATGGAGTTGTGCAGTCCTATCAGTAGCACCAAATGGACACAAGTCACCACAGAATTGTGCACTTGAAGTTAAATTCCATGACGCGCTGTATACATTCACGGATCGGGCACGCGCATATCGGCACCGGCAAATAATAATACGTGCAAGCGCGCCGGCGCGTGGCCATCGTTGTTTGGTCGATCACTTCACCGGCGCTGGCGGCGGAGGAGATTGTACGGCGGTGCGTGTGCCGATCGTGGTTCCTGACGTCGGCGGCGGCGGCGGAAGCGTGGCTTGGTTAAGCTTCCGTTCACCGCGCGGCACGCCGGCGTGGCCTGCACGGCTGCACATGCATCTGTACATACATGGATCCGATAAGCTAGCTGATCAGGATGTAAATATAATGGAAGGAATTAGTAGCACTCAGCTCGTACAGATAGCTGTGGATTAGACCAATTAACTAACTAATTAACTAGTAGTGTATATATGTGGAGAACGCACACTAACTATGTTGCCCTGACGAGGTATCTGATGAGAGAAGTATGCAGTGGGGAGATGTGTTTTATAGGGCGTAATAATTAATGAAGAAGAATAGAGTCGGAGCTAGCCGTAGAACTTAAGGAAGAGGAAGCTCCGTCGTACCTGCTGGGTGCTCTGCACAACTACGATCCTATCGCCCATTAGCAATAATATTTGTTAACTATATCGTGAATGTACATATATCAATATTAGTCTTAATTGCTACTACATCAGGAACTACTAGTGTGTTTTTTTTAAAAAAAAACATCTAAACATTTGCATAACCACACTAAAGGTGCATTCACAGATCCGAGGCAAAGTGAACTATATAGGTTTTGCAAGTGACCCAGATTCTACTTGTCACCACATCTAGGTACACACGAAACGTTGTTCGTGCACACTTTTAGGTCGCGATACGTACTCTCCATTCAGGTAACAAATACCAGATGGTTTTTAAATAAGATTATGGTTACGGTTTGAAGCTTTGAATGTCAATAACTTCTAAAACATATAGTAGTTTGAAAACTAAATTTGAAAATGAATTTAATTTATATGATACATTTATTAACTTTATAGACATATTCTAGTATTAATATAGGAAACAGTCATCAAATTGTACCTCGGAAACCGTAAATTGTTTTAAAAAAGAGTCCACTAGAATCCTTGTAGAATAATCAAGTACCACATTTTCCAAGAGACACCTGTTGAAAATAATTTCAGCGAATCCATCCAAAAAATTTTAAGAAAAATTAGAAGTATTTTTCACCAGTGAGAGCATATATTAAGGTTGGGAACATCGATGCTTGTTGTTTATTACGTTGGATTACTAATAATATGGTATCACGAACTATTTGAATGAAACAAAGTTCGCGAATAACTATCTGAATAAAATAATTTATATCATCTCGACGCTGCTTCTCGTAGGTACTACACAGAGAATCAGACAATGATTACGTAGTCCGATGATGCATATCTACCTGCGCTGTGGCCGATAGATCATCATCAGTTTTTCGCCGTGTGGCGTGCGTGCGCGCGTGAGATATCGATGCTCGAGATGCAGTGCAGGATCCCGAGCATATGTGACGTAAGTGAAGCGATTATACACATAGCATTGCAGAACTGCAGATTCGTCTTGTCGCCATTGGCTGTGTGGATTAAACTTCGCAGAATTTCTTGAAGAAAAACCTTCGTCGCACGATTTCTTCAAGAAAAGGATCGAAAAGAAACTTCACGCAATAAATTAAGGTCAAGGCCATCTGCTCCATTTTGTAGTGAATATTGTTTCCATCTATATTATTGCACTTCATTTTCTTTAATTTCTTAAGGAAAATCCATGGCGTCCTTCCTATAGGCCTTTTGTGCCAGCCTAAACAGGGCCCAAGAAGAGTACGCAGCACTTCACATGGTCTGATGACGCGTCGGGCGGCGGCGGCCAACGAGATGAGCTAGCTCGGCCCATCTAGCACACAACTCACCAATTCAAGTGCTCTTATATATCTTTTCACAGAAAATGATTATAATATTACAAATGATATTGTCCAGATGATGACTTGCAGAGATCGCCTTCGTCTAAAAATCATCATGTATATCCTTTATATATACGACAAGCTCTTGTAGCAACATCATATCCAATTGTGAATCAGGGAAAATAGATTTGACCCAAGGGCCTGGTGTTTAATTAAATTAAAAAAGGGATCGTTCCCACACTTAAAAAGCCACAGTCATAACTAGTATAATCCATATTACTTGTTTTTCATTAGCGGGGAAATAGGAAACCAATGGTCAAATTCGCATTTTAAGGAAACCGCTAATTATTCCCGAAGCTGCATTGTGCAGCATCCACTGGTACGCGGAAATAGTGACCACCGCCACCCCGCGATTGCAATACACGACGCACACTGAAGAAATTTATTGGAATAAGAGGGAACAGGCCGGCAGAGGCCGCACCGCACAGACATCTGCTATAGCGTACGTGCAGGCGCAGCGTGCGCGGTCGTCCGTCGTCGTGGCGTCGTCACGGCCCGGGAGGCGGCGGCGGCGCGGGGATATTGGGGAGGGGGCCAATCGGAGGTCCGCCTGCCGGAGCCGGAGGCGGCGGACTTTCCCGTAAGTAACCTGCTATGGACCTCCGGCCGCCGTACTTGCCACCAGCTGCGAGCAGTGATTCGATCATCGTCGCGGCCATTCATCCAAATCAGAACGAAATTAGAGCATTATTCTAGATAATGATCTAGCGTTAGTCTGATCGAAGCAAGTTATTAAGTAAAGGAAGTTTTTACCTTGTGGGGCGCTACCATAGGCATCCAGGGGATACGGGGACGAGGCGAGCAGGAGCAGGGCCAGGGCGAGCGCGAGCAGAGACGATGACCTAGGAGCAGACAACATCTCTACCCTAGGGTTAACTTAATACTCAGGAGTGAGAACCTGGCCACGTACTTGATGGAGGACGGAAGGTACAGTACTACCCTACTTATACACGAAAGCCAAGGAATTGATTAAGGACTTCACAAGTCAACTAACTTGGTGCTTTCCTATTATCGGCCGAGGTTTACAACAAGTTGCAAATGGAGGTTCGTTCTGGCCGAGGTTTGGAGGCCCTGCGCATGTGCTTGCACGATTTACAGTCTAGGAGCTCGAGCTAGGCATCTAGCTGCTCCTGCCCTAGTTGATCTGGAGCTATTTGCGGCGCGGCCTTAGCTTTGAGATTCGAGCTACCTGATTTATGAGCTAGACTCGCAGTTACTGCTGGTATGTGAGTATGTTTAAGCTTCGAAGTTGCAATGTTTGTCCATAGCCAGGGGTGGTAAATTAGGGGCCCAAAAACTGCCGGTCTAAGATTTCATATGTTTGAGAGCTAAAACTGGTTAAGCGCTGAGATGGACAGTGAATATAATGCATGGGTCATAAAGTCCTTTTAGCTTAATGAATGAAGTAGGACTTCTGATTTCCGTACCAAGTAAGGATGTCGCTTACTAGTCATTAAACTCGCAAGCAAGCATCTAAACTGATGGACACCATGACGTGAACCCTGGCTGGCGTTACCGTGTTAGTGCCAACAACTAACTCTACCAGCACGGTAACGATAATTGCATAAGCCTATCGAGATCAGGGTTACTGATCTTAATATTCCATCGGAGATACACCTGTCGGCAAAGTTTAATTTACGAGTTTGGAAAAACCCGAACCTGCTGCTACACTACACTCCATTGCTACCTAACCAAAACCATATAGCCAAACAGGGGGAAGTTGAGTAACGGTAATATTCATATTTCAATATATATCTTTTAGTACCACATTGATTTTTTTTTTGAACTGTGTTGGGGGATACAACATTGATTTGGTTTTGTGATAATTGATTATATGTTGGTGCTCCTCTAAAGAGGTTTTAATCCTTTTTATTATCGGCGAGTTTTTCGCTGTGCACGTACAAGTACACGACGCCAGACTTTCGCTGAGCATACTTTATTCGTTGTAGCAATTATTCTACGTATATGCGTTGCAGCCTTGCAACATTGAGTTACGCAAGTTTAAGCATTTTCGGTTCCATTTGCGTATCTTTTCTCTGCAACTTCAGAACAATAATCCTATGTCGTCTGTGACCACTCTTTTGCACGCATTTTTGTTGAAAGCAAGGTAGTAGTATAATAATTAAGCTCAATTATTTCTGAAGCCGAATACACGGGAGCACACAGTACAGCAGCAGCAAATCACTTGCAGGCCGCCTACTACATATACGGATCATATATACGCGATTAATTAAAATAAAGATTGAATTCCGTAACAGCGGGAGCAAGCTGTCCACACACATGAGCATGACCTCCCACCTACTCCCGGAGCAGTAAATTTATTCGATTCGACCAGCAGAAAATGAGAAGGATGATGCATCGCCGCCAGCACGTACGTGCAGGCAGCTAGCACTGACAGATTCGTGCACGCACGGCGCGCGGTGATCACGCGGCCGGCGGCGGCAGTGCACTCGGGGTGGGGAGAGGGCCGATGGGAGGGCCCGACGCCGGCGCCGGCGGAGGAGGCGTGACCTGGATATCGCCGCTGAGGAGCTTCCGTGCTCCGTGCTGCACGCCGGCGAAGCCTACACATGTATATATATACTATATAGATACAGACAAATATAGAATGTAGAGTACGATATATATAAAACACTTGCATTAATTAATTAATTAATCAATAGTGAGGTGCAGCAGCCTGATTAAATAAAAATGTATATCAGCCTATGCTAGTTTCTTATTTTTGACTGGAAAGTTTAGCTTCTTATATTAATAACAAGTAGCTAGATATATATGCATGGTGACCTGTAGTACCTGCAGAATATGATGCAGTAGCCTCCGAGGAGTGTGGAGATGCTGTGACGAGGACTAGCACCAGGACGATCATGAACAGATGAGATGATGGCCGTGGAGCTGGAGACATCGCCATTGTTTCTGATCACTTGTCGATCAGAGCAGGCGATGTGATCGATCGAGCTGAGACGACCGGGAGTGAGAGGCCTGTGTGCAGTGTGCACGGTTTCGATGTCTATTTATAGGGGCGTTTCGTGGTCGTGGAGAGGTTCACCGGAGAAGCTAGCAGCGAGATAAAACCTGATCGGCCATGCATGGAAATTACCGTGCCGGCTGGAGTAAAACCGTTCGTGCATGCACTCTCTGAACTGGAAATTACCACAGTTCGCTACGTGTCGATAGTCACATGGGAGGAGTGCTAGGGCTAATTGCCTTTCCTTGGCTTTCACTCCCAGCTGGAGTGAGTAATAATTAAACTGATCGCCATGATCGGAGTATCTTCGATCGGGCTTAATAAGTGATCGACTGCTAAGTAATTAGTCTCGACGCTACTATACTCCCAGGTTTGTGGAATCACTGCACGTAGGATGATGCTTCAGAAGGATACCTGCACAGTGGCCGAGCTGATCAGTTTGGCCATGTGGCAGCGAGGCAGTGCGCCCAAGTAGTCCTCGAGATCCAGGCCCAGATCTAAACTAAACATGCTCGAGATGCGATGGGGAAATAGAAATGGCTCTCAGAATCGACTTGTCGCTGTTTGGCCGAGTTCGCGGGAAACTTCTTACGACCTACGTGCCAGGGGCGGCGGCAGAGTATGCCCCTGTATTCCTTAGCATGCCTAAGATTTGAAAGAAAATACTAATATGTATGCACAAATTTATACTGTCAAATATGGCTCAAAGACCAAATACAACAAAGCCCACAAAGGATTTCACAACCAAGGAATTATCAAAACTTCCATAGCAGCTTACTATGTACATTTCTCATGTTCGTAGAGATGAAAGATTAAACATTTGAAGAACCTATATAAGCTTTCAGTTAAGCTTGTGGACACAGAAAAATTTCAGTTAAGCTTGTGGACACAGAAAAATATGAACAATACTATATTATTTACAAGCTTCTTAAGTTGGTGCTAATTCTTCCTCTAGCCACTGCTAGTGTTAAAAGAATGTTTTCCACGATGAATTTTGTGAAGAACAAGCAAAGAAACAAAATGGATGATGAAAATTTGAACAGTTGCTTGGTTATATTTATTAGGAGGGAATCTTCAGTCAAAGTGAAAGATAAGGATATCATGAATCTCTTTCACAAGGGGATTGTAGGGTTATATTGGAGTAGCCTTTACTGTTTTTAATATTTTTTAATTATTTATATATTGAATTGTACTTTGGTTATTGTTACGGATTTGTTATGGTCGTTATCGTATTTGCTTCGAAATTTTTTTATACGTGGCCGTAAATTCCTGGATCGGCCGCTGCTACGTGCATGGAGCACGGTAATCCAAGCAAGAAACCTCGTACATGCACGGTAGTCCTAGTATTCCTCGGATCCTCGCAAAAGAATTAAAAAAAGGGGGGGCGGGGTACTCGTAATAATCGTATCAGGCAAGAAAAAAACTATGCTCTCACGCCGCAAGAAGACGCGACGGAAAGCTCCATAACGCGTACGAAACCGGATACGGGCCGGCCCGCACCCTGTCTGCACAAGATGATGGGATCATTTGGCCCATCTAGCCCACCACGGCCCATATATGGTGCTGTCGGATCAGGCCCATCTAGATTGTCTCCAAACCATGAAAGTGCTAAATCCTACTACCAAATTTACGATTCGTGCATGGAGAAAGACGATTCCACGTCATCTCCTACTCTTTGTTTCCCAAGTGCCGTCACTCCGTTCCACCGTGAACGAACCCGAGTCCAAATCTTATGCCGGCTTCAGGTGCACGTCGTGGGCTATTAGGGATCCAATTGTTGGGTTTATTAGGAGCTTGTCAGATCCTCTCCCTAACGGGTCAACAAGGTAAAGGGTGGTAGGAGTAGGACGGGCGGGATTGCGGAAATGGTAGGCGACAAGATTGCTGCAGGAGATGGACGAGGAGAGGGGGTGGCAGGGGCTTCTACGGAGCGACCATCAAAAAGGAACGAAGAAGCTAGGTTTTGGTCGAGAGGAAGAAGATGACCAGCATGGGGTTAGCAGCGTGACCAACATCTAGTCAGATATGAGGGTTGGGGTTCTTATAGCGCACAACGTAGTGGAGATCATTCTCGTGTAGCCAAACCGTCAAAACTTTGGCTATTATTACATTCTTGAATATCTGGATTAATTGAAACTTTAAAAGGATGTGCTAGCAGTTCATGTCCCCAAATATACTCTCAAGTATAAACTATAAATATGGTCATATTTGTGTTTATAAATATATCAAATGGAATTTGGTGATCTTTCGATGTTAAATAAATGATATACATCTGATTATTTGTGGTCTCAATTTCTCCGTGGACAATTGTGCACACACTTGAATTAAACCCGGATGAAGTTAAACAAAACGAACACTCAACTGAGATGGCTTGGGCTTTCCTTTTCAGTTCGTTAATTCTCATAATTTCTCAAAGCATACGCGCACATATAACTTAGGCCCTGTTTGTTTCCTCTGCTAGATTATATAATCTAGCTTATAATTGTAGGATTATATAATTTAGTTTATAATCTGAAATAAGCATTTTCTCCATAGTTTATAGGATTATCATAATCTAGGACAGAAATTATATAATCTAGATTATAATTTAAGATGTTTGTTGACCATTGAGAATTATTTAAACTAGATTATATAATCTATGGGTAAACAAACAGGGCCTTACGCACGTACTCGATGCGATCGATCGCAGCGTGCAAGCTTATTATTACATGAAACGCATTACTGGATTAATTAACCTCGACGGCCCGCGGTTGCCACTGCACTCGGGTTAATGGCAGCTCGGAACACACACGCCTCAGATAAACCAGCTGAAATATCTTCTTTCCCACCCGATTTTATTCTACATTTCACTGATAAGTACCAAAAAGGAACTGTATTGGCACAAAAAACTATAGAAGGGCCAAACTTTAGCTTAACCCTCTGCCAGTGGGCAAATGAATATCGTTCTGAATAATAGAATGGAACACACATGTATCACTGGAGATCAAAGGTATACCTCCTCACCTATTCTTCTACGATTGCCTAAAGTCTCTTATCCTTCCACACTACGGCATCAGAACAGCCAATTTTGACAGCACCAGTGGCATCTGCAAGGTAAATGCTTACACTAAAAACATGCAATCCATCCCTACAAAAGGCCGACTAGGCACTTCCTACCATCACTTCCACGGCGTCACTACACCTACATTTCCCATAACCCTTACAACAACACCCTACACTGAACCAGATTAGAACCTTCCGTCACAATGAGCACACGATCCCTCAGCAGATGTTGACCTCGAAGAGACATCAAGCCATTTTGATCCAGGTAATCATCTAACCGCGCCCACTAATATATTAATCGTCATTATATTGGCCGATCAATACACACGAAGCATCTCTGTACCACTTTACATGGATCCAGATATGATCACACAATCTGACTACGAAGTTATGAAAGGTACTACAATAGTAAATTAAACATTTTTTTCTACAACAATTACATATCCTGTTCTAAAAACTCATATTTCTCCTGCTAACCAGCTCAAAAAGAATACGATGATTGGCTCAACAACCCTGCTAAAACAACAATCGGGCAGTCAGATTCCAGCTCATTAGATAACGCAGACATCCATGGCGACTACTACGCATATGGTACAGAATATAACAAGCTCTCCAACATATGCAATCTTCCTTCACTACTGTACATAGCATACTAACTTGAACTAAACACAAATAGACTCAGATCGGGAACCTGCAGAATGGAAGCACAAGTGCTAGGTAAGCAACCATACAATTTTATTTACAGCCTTTTCCAAATACATTCTTACACAAGCATGCTTCCAATGTCCTTCCTAATGAACAGTGTCTTAACCAAAACAAGATCTCACTTTCATACGTACATGCAGAGAACTTGCACCGATGGATCGCAATACTGAATTAGGATCGGCGCCGCATGCATTAACTTCAGCCTACCAAAGAACGCGAGCTTTAAAGTAGCACTTGCAGCCTTAACGCCCCATGCAATATATGCAGACTAATAACCATTTTCTTGCTGCGATTTAAGCCTACAATATAATATAACCTCGTTCTGTAATCTTATCTCTCTTCCCATCGTAACCACTTTTGAAGCACTGTTCTTTGCCGCGCGCATGGGCGCGCGCAAAACACTAGTGTGGAGAAGAGACGAGGAGGACAAGCAGTAGGCAGCCGCAGATCAGGAGATGATGAGGAGATGGTCTTGGAGCAGAGGCGACCCACATTGTCACTGCAGGTACCCAGCTAGCGAGCTGATCAGGCCGATCGGCCAGTGAACAGGGTGAATAACGTGTACTACGGATCGAAGAAAGAAAGCTGTTGATTGGGAGAAGCTACTATGCAACCGGTGCTGTGTCGTATTTATAGGGAATGGCGCCGATCAAGAAGGTTGACCAAGATTCTATAGCATATACAAATAATCTCAAGGAAAATAGTAAAATGCCAAGCACCCATTTACGATATGATCTGGTTGATCATGCTCAGCGGCGGAGCCACCAATCAAACTTAGGGGAAACCGAGCCGAGCCATATCAAACAAATAAATAATAAATATATCTATAACGGTGTCTAGAATATTAGCATCAGTAAAAATTAAAAAGCTACGCTAGATATATTTTTTTCACAATAAACAACGATCAGGATGCGGGCTCCAAACGACAGACACGAGAAGCAGGTTTTCTGGACACACTTATATAGAATGTGCTGCCACATGACACAGTTCCAAACAAGCCCAATAATAATTGTGGTTGTAAAATATATAGTATGATAAAATACTTATTTATATTGTAATGTAGCATTGACAATTATATTTCACCGTTGTCATCAGATGACCAAAAGATGAATAAACTGGCAGTGCTTTTACAGTTTTGGCATAATGTGTAGCTTATCTATAAAAAAATAACTTATCTATCTAGTAAATAGGATAGTAGAACATGACATTTATATCTATAAAAATCTAACAGTGCTTGCTTCTAATGAATAGAAGTCTTAATTATTAAAAAAACCTAAATAATAATTGATGATTAGTCTAAATCAGTAATCTAAACTTGTTTATCTGGATCATTAGGGGGCCATGGCCCCTGTCGGCCCCCGCCTCATGCTTCAACTACATATACTAGGGTTTCATACTTTCATTCGCTTTCATTTGTCCTATTTACACGGCCTACAATGACCTACTCTCTTGGTCTAAGAAGAAAACATAATTCTAATTTTGTCCTAAGTCAAATTATCTTTAGTTTGATTAAATTTATAGAAAATAGGGTCAAAATACCAAACATACATATATGAAAATATATTTTTATCATGAATCTAGTGATAACTATTTAGTGTCACAAGTGATAATTTTCTTTACAATAAACTTAGTCAAACTTAAAAATAGTTTGACTTAGTGCAAATCAAGAAATGTATTCTTTTTTACTACAATTATCCTCGAAGTACCGACCATGAGTTGAATGTCATCATTAGTCTTAACTACTACTTTAACCTCAAACGATATTGCCTCTCTCAGTGTGCAGATCCTTTTTTCGTAAATGTGCTTGAGCACATATTTGATTAAGAGGAAAGCAATACAACCATTACAAACCTTAATAGGTAAAGGCTATTAAGGTGGATACAAGCACCACCAAGCAAGTGGCGGACGATCTCAACAACAAACAAGAACAGCAAAAATAACAGGGAAAGAGACTCACCCGAACCCACAACTCTAGCCACAACCATACAACCGAACCTTCTATAGGATACTACAACATTAAGGGTGCAAAGGTCTACGACGCAACAAAGGTAGCAAAACATCCACCCAACCAACTAACCACAGTGGCAAAGCATTCGCCCGAGGCGATCCCCAACCAACACGACGGCGGCGGCAAAGCATCCACCAGAGCAGAACAACGGCAAAGTATCCGCGAAGAGAGGGGCGGCAAAGCATCCGCCACACGATGACCGATGCAACCCGAATGATGTAGATGCAACCGAGCGAAGGCAGGCATAGAAGCGGAAACTCTCTGAAGAGAGTAGACAACCACCACCAGTAGAGCTTCCAAGACGACGCCTCAAGGGAGGGAGCGACGCCACAGACGCCGTTGTCGTCCGACCAACGTGGTCAAGGTTTTCACCTGGAAATCTCACCGGAGAGAAGGGAAGATGTCGAAAGAATGACGCCTTCAAGAAGGTGCACGGCGTCTGTCGGTGGGTGAGTACTGCAAGCAGGGATTCATGGGAACCCCCGTTTAGAGATTCAGCCAGGGGATGAACGTGCAACAATCTCCTAGAATAGCTTGTGAAAAATAAAGAGCACGCGAGGGAATTTTATCCAGGTTCAGGCCTCCCGGAGGATAATAGCCCTACGTTCTGCTTTGTCTGTATCTATTTCTAGTGGTGGATGAACTGGGGAATACATGGAGCAAAGCTCGGAGCTTTAGCTCTGGAATCCCCGAGAGGAGGAAGCCGTCCCCTTCCTCTTTCCTGGCCTCCCATTTTTATAATCCAGCTCTCAGGTGTAAGGCGGTATATAGAAAGTAGATGACAAATTCCTACTGAGGAGACGTGGCTTTCATGCATGCCTGTAGTCGGCGCCACTTTCTCTCCCCTTGACTTTTACTCGGGAGCCCAGATGCATGCATACCTCCAGAGTTATTTAATATCCGCTGGGTGCATACATCGTGCATGCTGCATGCATGATCCTTTCTCCACTTGCTTGGTATTAATATGCATATGTGGCAGGAGCCCACGCCTCCTTGGGTCCTGTGTCCGAGTGGATGAGAGGGAGGGAACTAGCTGTCGTGACTGCTGTGGCTAGGGGCCATTTAATATCACCTGATACCTTACCTTCAGATCAAAAGCAGCTCGCCTGCACCCGGGGTCCTCCCATATTGCCGTCCCGTGGTGCCAAACTGCACCCCAGAGTCCCAGGACTCCCGAAACAGAGGAATTAGGTGGGCCCATCTCACAGGCTACCCCCTTCATGCTACCCACCGCCCAGACGGGCGACAGGAGGCCGATACCCTAGGCCGGAGGCCAGCGGCCGGCAACTAGCCCCCACGAGGACGGTGTGCACGGAGGCAGCACACGCGAGACGACGGCCCGTCCCGGGGCGAGCGGCGCGGCCACATGGCCCCGGCCCCGAGCTACCGGAGGCGCAGCACCCAGGAGCAAAGCGGCAACGACGCGGCACCGAGCGCCGGCCAAGGGCGCTGGCCCCAGGAGGAGGCGGCGCGGCGACGCGCCCCCGCCCACCCGAGCAGCGGCGGCGCAGCATTGACAACCACAAGAGGTGGTGGCAGAACCCACCTCGGGAAACGGTGGCGCAGCCGAGATCCTGACGCTGAATCAACTTATATAGATTCGACTTGTCACCATTACCTGCGTGGTACGACTATGTACATTCATATGCCTGGGACAATTGTAATGCATATTTTTGTATTATTCTATTTTTTTTAATTCTTGCATGTCTACCCTACTCAATTGCACTGTAATCAATATAGCGAACCTGCCACCTACCCTAACTCTAGCAATGATGGGTAGACAGTAAGTTCATTGTACCCTCACATTAATTGTTCATGCGCCCAAGTCCAAATGGAGTATTGGAATGGTTATTTTCTCTTTCAAACAAGTATGCAAATACATATGTATCTATTACGTGATATAATATTTTTTATGAATTACCTGATATAATAGTTCATTATTTGATATACTAATTATAGTTTATTAGAAAAGAATAGCATACGAAGCAAGTAACTGATTTGACTAAACTGAAGTTTTCTTTTCTTTTTCTTTCAGAGGAGGTGGTGTTCAAGCTAAGCTCCTTTACTCACGGAGCCCACAAATACTTGGAGCCTCTTCGATTTTCTGGCCCATCTCCACGGAGCTTGGCCCATATACAAACAAGACATATTAACGCTGTTAATGTAAAGCCCATTAACAAAATGTCTGCCCAACTAGTAGCACACTGCCTACCTCTCCCAATCAGAAGAGGACCCTCAAAAAAAGATCAGAAGAGGAGAAAAAAACTAACTTTTCAAGGAAAATAGAGAGGCAGAGAATAAAAAGATGTTTGTCTAGATACAGTTTGAAATTAGGCGCAAACAGCTGATATCGATGAGACGAACTTGACCGCACAGAGACACTCTGTTCTGTCGAAACCGCAAGATTGTTGCCAAGAAGGAAAAAGGTTTACAGCAACTACGGCCACCAGTTCATCAGCATCTCGTATACAGTACTGAACTCTGAAGTATCGATTCGTACTGGCCCCTACACTGACAGCTCTGAAGTTTTTTTTTTGAAAGAAACTACAGCAACCCTTGGGTTGCCTGAATTTTTACTCTGAAGTAGGAGTATTCTATGTGCAGCCGACCGTATGAAGCGCTTGGTACATGGAAGGGCGGCGTGGTTGTCGCATCATATAGCTGCAGGCGGCGGCGGCGGCAAGGCGGCAGAGGCGCTGTACGGAGGGCGTGAAGCCGGCGCCGGCGGCGGAGGCTCGGCGCGGCCCACAAGCTTCCGCGCACCGTGCAGCGCGCCGGCGAGGTCGTCTGCATGTAGATAGAGCACCATGGATCACAATTAAACTCATAGAGCACAAGCAGCTTATCACCAGCTAGCTATCTTAAAAAAAAAAGATAAATAAAACTCATGCTGCAGTTGAATTATACAGCAAAAAATAAACAATAAAACTGGTGCGGACCTGATGATGTGCCAGCCTCTGCTGAGACATTTGCAAATGAGATGAGGACAAGTAGTGAGACGATCACTAGCAGAGACGATGTTCTTGTCGCACAGGCCATGATTATCACTAGCTTGCTGGCTGATCGGTCAGGTTAATAACAGAGGACCAAGGATTCGCCGTTGTTCTGCGAGTATTTATAGGCGCAGAGAAGATTGGACTAGCAAAATAAGTTCACTGCACCTGTGCAGCTACCATTATTAGGTGTTAATCTAGCATCACTAGCATTAACTCGGGACTGTCTTTTTATCTAGTTCTAGATGCATTCACTGGTGTGCATGTGTGTGCGCTAGATGAGATCGACAGAGAGAGAACAGAAAGTATACCTTGATCGACTGAGGACGCCATTGCGCGTTCATCGGTGTAGTCTGCGCTAGGCAGCGACGCGCTGTGCCGAGGTCGGTGCAGGTCTGCGCTAGGGCAGCGTAGGTCGAGGCCGTGCAGTGCCGGTGGCGCTTCCCGCCGCCGGAGCGCCCCCTCTCGATCGGTCGAGGGTTTAAGTGTACGTGGGGATTGAGGTCACGGTGAACCTCATCGTGCGTGCCTCCGGCCCCCCACCTCTCTATTTATTGTGGCGCTGGCGACGGGGGCCCACCAACGGTAGTTGGGTTGGGCGCCCCCGATCAGGGCGCGGATCAAGGGCCCAAGGCCTTTGGGCCTTAGGGGTCAGAGATCAATCCAACAATCTCCCCCTTGATCTCACATTACCTTTTCTTTTACTTTTCTATTTTTCTTATCTCATCACAGATTTATGTATAGGGCATATCTCATCGTCACGCGCAATTACCGATAGAATCAAGAGCCACAATACACGCCTCTGTTCAGAAATAGATTCTATAATCCTTTTGGGCCTCTATTATCCAGAGATCATAGGCTGTACCTCATTCCCACGCCGGCTACGTGTTCCATGAACACGCTGGGTGGTAGGCTTTTCGTTAGCGGATCCGCAAGCATATCTTTTGTTCTTGTATGCTCGAGACTTATGGTGTGATCCTGGATTCTGTCTTTTATTGAATAAAATCTTATCTGTATCGACTTGGTTGCCGTGCTCTTCTTGTTGTTATGAGCATAAAACACTGCTGGCTGGTTATCGCAGTACATCTTTAGTGGTCTTTCTATACTGTCCACCACTCTTAAGCCAGGTATAAATTTCTTTAACCATTCTACCTGCCCGGAGGCCTCATAGCATGCTATGAACTCAGCATACATCGTCGATGTTGCTGTGACCGATTGTTTTGAGCTTTTCCACGATATAGCTCCCCCTGCGAGAATGAAGATATAACCTGTCGTGGATTTTTTATCATCTTCATCTCCCGCAAAGTCTGAATCTGCATATCCTTTAATCTCTAATGAATCGGTTCTTCTGTATGTTAGCATGAGGCCTTTTGTGCCTTTCACATATCGCAAGGTTTTCTTTACAAGTTTCCAGTGTTCTAGACCTGGATCTTTCTGAAATCAGCCAAGCACATTAGTGACAAAGACTAAGTCAGGGCGTGTGCACACTTGAGCATACTGTAAGCTTCCGACTGCCGAAGCATACAGAACAATTTTCATCTGTTCTTTTTCATATTTGTTTCTAGGACTCTGAAAGTCTCCATATCTGTCACCCTTGACTATCGGAGCAGGAGTAGGCTTACTCGCATGCATACTATACTTTTCTAGAATCTTTTATAGGTATGTCTCTTGTGACAAACCTAGTATCCTATTTTTTCTATCTCGGTGAATCTCAATACCTAGCACAAATGAGGCTTCACCAAGATCTTTCATGTCAAAATTCGACAACAAAAATTCTTTTCTTTCTAATAGCAAACTGACATCGCTACTCGCTAGCAGAATATCATCCACATACAGTATTAGAAAAATATATTTCCCTCTTTTGAACTTTGCATAAATGCAATTATCCTCAACATTCTCTGTAAACCCAAACCTCTTTATCGTCTCATTAAACTTCAAATACCATTGTCTTGAAGCTTGCTTTAATCCATAAATGGATTTCTTTAAGTGACATCCCATATTTTCTTTTCCTTTCACGACAAAACCTTTGGGTTGTGCCATGTAAACTCTTTCTTCGAGATCCCCATTTAGGAATGCCGTCTTTACATCCATTTGGTGCAATTCCAGATCGAAATGTGCGACCAAAATCATAATGATTATAAAAGAATCTTTACATGAGACTGAAGAAAAAGTCTTATTGTAATATATTTCTTCCTTCTGTGTAAATCGTTTTGCCACAAGGCGAGCCTTGTATCTCTCTATTCCCTTTGGAGTCACGTTTTGTTTTGTAGACCTATTTGCACCCTACTGTTTTGGCTCCTTTAGTAATTTCTTCTAGGTCCCAAACATGGTTGGTACTCATCGATTTCATTTCATCTTCCATGGCTTCAAACCACTTGGATGAATGTCTGCTTCTCATGGCTTCTTCGAATGAGATGGGATCATCTTCCATTCGAAACTCTTCTGTGTTATACACTTCATAATCATCGGGAATAGCCGTTCTTCTTTCTCTTTGAGATCTCCTAGGAGCCTCTTCTATTTGAACATTCTCTGCTGGAGGCTATGGTGGGCCCCCTGATCTGCGACAATGTTGTTATCTATAAGATCCTGAAGGACAGGCTCCACATCTTCACTCTGTGTTGCCACAGAAGGGATCACCTCAGGAACTGGCATCGCAATAACTCGTACTGCTGGTGCAGTCTCAATAGGCAGTGAGAAAAATGGTTCCTGAATCATCGGAGTAGGTGCGCACACCCGCTTCTCCTCAAGATCAATCTTTCGAACTGTTGTACTTCCCCGAATCATCTCTTCTTCAAAGAAGGTAGCATGTCTCATTTCTACGAACTTTGTAAATTTGTCTGAACTATAGAAATGATATCCCTTTGATTTCTCTAGATAACCAATAAAATGGCAGTTCACTGTCTTGGGATCTAATTTCCCAATGGTCGGGTTAAATATCTTTGCCTCAGCAGGACTCCCCCACACCCGTAGGTGATTCAGTGAGGGGATCCTTCCTGTCTACAGTTCATACGGTGTTTTAGGCCCCGCTTTACTGGGTACTCTGTTGAGAATATAAACAACGGTTTTCAACGCCTCCATGCATAAACTCACTGGTAGCGTAGAAAAGCTGATCATGCTTCGTACCATATCCATCAGGGTATGGTTCCGTTTTTCAGCTGCTCCGTTCTGCTGAGGATCACCCGGCAGAGAGTACTGGGCAACTATTCCTTGTTCTGTGAGGAACCTCTCAAAAGGTTCTGGAACCTGTCCGTATGGGGTATGCCGACCGTAGTATTCCCCTCCACGGTCGGAACGGACAACTTTTATCTTTAAATTATGCTGATTCTCAACTTCAGCCTTGAATTCTTTAAATTTATCCAACGCTTCTGATTTCTCTTTTATTGGATAAATATATCCATAGCGAGAATAATCATTTGTGAACGTTATGAACGAGTCATAACCGTCTATGCTTTTAACTGAGAACGGACCGCAGATATCTGTGTGAATTAGTTCTAAAACACCTGCGCTATGCTCAGCATTTTTCTTTATTATCTTTACATATTTTCCTTTTATGCAATCAATTCATTTGTCTGAGTCTGAGAACTCAAGAGGAGGTAGAATCTCATTCTTAACCAGACTTTCTATTCTCCCCCTCGAAATATGGCCTAAACGACAGTGCCATAATTTCGACGACGTGTCTTGAGTTCTCTTTCATTTTCTGTTATTATCTGTGGTTGGAGATACAGTCGCATTCACATCACATACGGAATTCACACTTTCACGTAGCGATAACAAATAAAGATCATTTCTTCTGAAAGCAATAGTAACAACTGTATCATTAAACTCTATTATACACATGCCGTTTCCAAAACGACATCCAAATCCATCATCATCTAGACGAGACACACTTATTAAGTTTCTCTGTATCACGGGGACATAAAACACATCTCTAAGTAATAAACTAAAGCCAGTGTCGAGCTCTAAGAGGAGGTCTCCTACCGCCTCAACATCTGCCTCGACTCCATTCGCGACTTTAATTCTTCTTTCGTTTCTTCCCGTAGTTCTCGTCGAACGGAATCCCTGTAAGGAGTTTGCAACATGAATTATTGCTCCTGAGTCAATCCACCAAGTAGATTTTGAATAATCTGTATACAGGGATTCATTTACAAATGAGATAATGTTTTCACCTTGTTTCTCCAGGATCATCTTTAAGTAGTCGAGACAACCTGACTTGTAATGTCCCTTCTGTTTGCAGTAGAGGCACTGATCCTTCTCTACTATAGTTTGCCCAAACTCGGGCATGTGCTGGCTGTGCTGCTGGGGCATCTGGGGTCCTTTTCCCTTGGAGGAGGAGGGAATATCTTTATAATTTCTTTTCTTGTTCACATAGTTGATAGAACCACCATGTGCTGTCTTTATTCTTTATTTCTCTTGAACACACATCGCTATGGTCTTCTCTATATCCCATTTCTCGGGATTCATGTTGTAATTGACAACAAAGTTGTCAAACTCCTTCGGCAACGAAATAAAGACCAAATGAACTATGTATTTTTGTTTGAAAGCCATGTCCATCGGTTTAAGCTTGTTGTTTATGTGAACCAAGCGATGAATGTGTTCTCTTATCCCACCTCCCAAGTACCTTTCTGTAACCAGTTGTTTGATCAACTGGGTAACATAAGTCTTTAAGGAGCCAGTGTACTGACTCCTTATCTTCTCAAGGTACTCAACAACAGTGGGAAAATCTGTGATTGCCCCCAGAATGGCAGGCTCTATCGTGTTCTTCACCACTGCCAAGCATTTCTTGTTGGCAGGGTGCCATTTGGCATGATCAGCATCATACTTCTGTTTGCTCGCCTTATAGGAGAGCTCTGTTTGCTTCCAAGCAGCATCTGTGATATCATCCCCTCTGACCGGCCTCTCAGACTCTACTGGAACCGGTGCAGAAAGAACCCAGTCTAGCTCAGTCATGGTAAAGAAGAGATCCAACTTCTTATACCACTCATTGTAGTTGTCTCCTCAAGATTGGAATGTCCTTGATGGAAATCATCATAGTAAAACCAGCTAAAATGGGTTAGCTCAAGTGAGAACATTATAACAATAATGATAACTGCATGAAATCATAATATCGTTATTATCAACTTTGGTCAGAAAATAACAATATTACAATTTAATCTGGAATTAATCCGTGAATCATAATATTATTATTATCAACTTTGGTCAGAAAATAACAATATTACAATTTAATCTGAAAATTAATCTGTGACTCAAAATTTAAATTATCCCTTTGGTTCAAATTTAAATTCAAGTCAAAATAATTATCTGTGCAGCGGAAATATGAATAAAATAAAAGGATCAAATTGCACTGTTCATCTGCAAAACAGGACAAAACCCAGCACTGTGCAGCCCACAAACCGCCTCCGCGGCTCGGCCCATTCGCGAAATCGGCCCGGCGATCGCTCGGCTCGGCTCAGCAGGCCGCAACCTGGGCCTGGGCCGCCAATTCGGCCCGTCCGCGCCGGCCGCGTGCCCCGCCTTGATCTCGGCCGCTCGTCGCGATCCGACGGCCGAGCGCGCGTTTCGGCTCGTACAAAAGCCGTTCGGCCGGCGGACGCGCTGAAACCCTAGTTCATTCTCTCCCTCGCCCTCTCCCTCGCCTCCTCCTCTCGGCTCTGGCCATCGCCGCCGTAGCCGGCTCCAGCTCCGGCACGGCACACGGCCTAGCCGCCGGCCGTCTGCCGGCGAGCCTGAGCTTGCTCATCTCTTCCTCTCCCTCTCCTTCTCCTTGTCGCGTTTCTCTTCTCTTCTCTGTTTCCGAGTTAATCTACTAGACTAGGATGGCTCTGATACCAATATTAGGTGTTAATCTAGGATCACTAGCAGTAGAATTAACTCGGGATTGTCTTCTTGATCTAGTTCTAGATGCATTCACTGGTGTGCGTGTGTGTGTGCTAGATGAGATCGACAGAGAGAGAACAGAAAGTATACCTTGCTCGACCGAGGACGCCATTGCGCGTTCGTCGGTGTAGTCTGCGCTAGGCAGCGACGCGTTGTGCCGAGGTTGGTGCAGGTCTGCGCTAGGGCAGCGTAGGTCGAGGCTGTGCAGTGCCGGTGGCGCTTCCCGCCGCCGGAGCGCCCCCTCTCGATCGGTCTAGGGTTTAAGTGTAGGTGGGGATTGGGGTCACGGTGAACCTCGTCGTGCGTGCCTCCGGCTCCCCACCTCTCTATTTATTGTGGTGCTGGCGACCGGGGCCCACCAACGGTAGTTGGGTTGGACGCTCCCGATCACGGCGCGGATCAAGGGCCCAAGACTCTTGGGTCTTAAGGATCAGAGATCAATCCAACAACCATTTGCAATTTTTCATAGTTTTCTGCACCACTTGCCATGATCCACAAGCTCGGGTTTCGCTCCCTCTTCCCCAGCCGCTGGAGCCCGTTTATCAGCACCATGAACTACACACAGTAACCCGGTCGGCGCTGTTTCGATCTCCCCGGCAGTCTGGGGAGTACTCGTAAGTATACAGCATGCACCTTTCTGAAGCCCGCCTGCGATGCGTCCATGCCGAGGTCAGCGTCGCCGCGTGGCAGGCTGCGCGGGGAGTCAGCGACATTCGAGATGCGCGCGCAGGGTGCAGATACGGTGAAGGCCGATCAAGTGGGCGCACGGGAATGGAGCCGCGGGATGCGTAGAAAGAGGCGGAGATTCGACCTGTCGCCGCCGTTGGGAAACCCATCGGTGCGACGGCGTGCGTACAGATGCATCCACGATTCGGCACCTCGAGCAGCACAGCGCGCGTGCAAGGCATCGGAGGACGGCCGGAGTCGGTGTCGACGACGGCGCGGCCGCGTGTCGTCGCGGGTCTCGACGGAGCCGCGGGAACCATTAGGTAGGCCTGTTTGACCAAGCATGGCCCGGCCCTTTTTTCTCGCTTGCAGCCCGCGCAACGTCACTCGGTTAGTCAAGGCCCATTTCATAGGAGCCGGCCCAATAGTAGTACCTCCACCGGGAAAAATGAAAAAAAAAACTATTCGGCCCCCTCAATTTTCACTACAGTCACATTTGCCTCTCTAATTAAAAGAATGAATTTGACTGGGGATTGAAAATCCCTTTTTCTAAATCAGAGAGGCAAATCGGGCTACCGTGAAAATTGAGCAGGGATAAATAGATCTTGTTACTTCTTTTTACTATCTCTCTGATCAGAATTCAGAACTGTGCTGGGCTTGAGAGGGGCCGCGTCATGGTTGTAGCTAAAAGAAAATCTCTACAACCATAACCAGCTCAGAGAAAAAGACCCCCGCATATATGTCGGTCAAGTGCCAACGTTGTAAGAACCTTGTCGTCTGGTCTCGAGAACCGAGCAGACCAAGTTGTCATTTGAAATTAGGCGCCAACTGCCCAGCATATATGTCTATGCAATGCATGTGGGCCACACTCTGTCAGCAACGACTCGGTCAACTCGTTTGGGAGGGAGGACGAACAATCCAACCGTGGCTCCACCAGTACATCCGCATGTCGTATGCGATGGATCTTGTCTGAAACTTTGAAGTATGGGTTGATGCACATCGCCCCTGTTACATACTGTTGTTCAGACAGAAAGCAGTTCACACACTGATTGTATTGTTCAGACAGAGTTAACAATCAGGCACGGACTCGGATCCTTGTTTAGTTTTATTTTCATTGATTCGTCTTTGCACATTTAATTTGACACACACACATACGCTACATGAAGCAACTTGAATTTGTGTTACCCAGGAACAAATGGAGCCGAAAACTGGAAAGGAAAACAAGAACAAGAAGCAAAATAAAGGAATCAGCTGAACGCATGGCCTTCCCAGAAGCTGATCGGCCCATCCTGGTTGCCATCGAGGTAGAAGTCCCCGAACAGGAAGCTCGCGTCGTCGACCATCGCCTTCAGGAACCCGTCGTCGCAGCCTCCCGCCTCCGTGCACGCGCTCGCGGTGCTCGTGGGCGACGGCGCTACCGAGTCCGCAGCCGCGGCGTTCCCGGCCACAAGAACAGAACCACCTGGCGCCGCCGCGGTGCTACCGGCGGCGGCCGACGGGTCGCTGTCGGCAGGGCGCGGACGGTCCTCGGGAGCCGGGAGTGGGTTGAACACGGCTGGCGGATGCGTCCCGCTCCCGCCGTCCTCGCCGCCGCGGCGGCGGTGGCTCGCGGCGGGCTCTTTGCTCCCGGCCGTGGACGACGCCTCCTTCCGCCGGAGCTTTTTGCGCAGCCGCGCGTTCCAGAAGTTCTTGATCTCGTTGTCCGACCTCCCGGGCAGCCTCGCCGCGATCTGGGACCAGCTGCAGGCAATGACCAAATTAGCACCTGATCTAGGCATGAAGTTGAGGCGACATGTGGCAATGGCGGAGTAGCTGTTAAGCTCAGCTCAGCTCAGCTACCTGTTGCCAAGTGCTTTGTGGAGAGCAATGATGAGGTCCTCTTCCTGCTGGGAGAAGCGGCCGCGCTTGAGGTCCGGCCGCAGGTAGTTCATCCACCGCAGCCGGCAGCTCTTGCCGCACCTCTGCAAGCCTGCAAGCAACAATGAACACACGCCACATGAGCAGCCAAGAACCATGGTGAATTGTATGCAATTCTAGCCAGCAGCTCATCTAGCTGAAATAAAGCTTAAGCTGAAACTGAAAGCTGAGGCGTGATGCCAATGCAGGCATGCAGCACGGTATGTATACCTGCAAGTTCAGGGATGGAGCTCCAGCAGCTGACGCCGAAGCGGGCGATGTGGGAGGCGAGCCTCTCGTCCTCCTCCGGAGACCACAGCCCTTTCCTCACCTTCTTCTCCTCCGAGCAGCAAGGGTGTACCCTCCCCATCTGCTGCTGCCCACACCCTGCCAGCAATGGCGCGACTTGGCGAGTGCTCTTGATTCCCAATCGACCTGGCTAGCGAGCTCTCGCAATCAGAATGGCATGTGCACACTAGATAAAGTCTGGCTCACTGGATTAAGTACTCGATCGATGCTCTGGTGACAATCTGTCGATTTGTTAGAAACGTGCTTAGGAAATTGGGGCAGCCGCTGCATCTTGCGCCATTGTTTATCCCCAATGGCCCATGCATCGTGTACTTTATGCAGGGAGTCTTTTGTAATTGCGTGATAATGGCTGTAAAGCACCCATGTTCAATCAGGAGGCAGCATGCAGCCGGAGCAGGGAAGCTAGCTAGCTAGTTTAACGTGCAGCTGCACTTGCTGCCATCGCAAAAGCAGCCACACTCATGTCTCTAGCTGCGTCCTTCATAATGATGCGTGATGGGCTTCAGACATGCTCGGTCCCTTTATACAGGCGTTGCGACATAAAGCTAGTGTGCTCCTGTGTGTGTGTTTTTTTAATTTTTTTTTTCCTTCAAATGCTGCATCGATGCGTTGATTGGTCACGTTCTGACATACTTTTTACCTGTTGATGATCAATTATTGATAAACAGTCTAATAGCGCCACCTATTTGCTTAGTAAAAAAAATACTTGCGTGCATGTGTACTCTCCCTCAAGTAACAAGCAAGTGATATTTTGCAATATATATATATATATATATATATATATATATAGACACACACACACACACACACACACACACACACACATGGTCTATTAAACATAACTTGAACTATTTTTTATTAAATAAATAAATTATACATGTATATGCGCTATTCTATACCTTAGGTGTGTAGATGTCGTTCTACACTCAGCAGTTAAATTACTGACAAAACATACTGAACCGGATTACCATATTATACTAAATCATGTTTATTAAAAGGTGTCAGTAATCATGCGCAATAATTATCACTGAAAATTTGTTCAATACTTAGTTAGGTGTATAGACCTCGGGTGCAGAATAGTGCATGGGTATAAACGTATAATTTTATTTTATTCTATTTATTTGTGCGGAACACAAGTATACTTTTATGAAACCATCACGTCTCAAATAAAATTTACTCACATTATTTTCAGGCATCCAAATTAATGTAACACATAAATATAACTAAAGTTTCAAAGGGTTGACTAATAAGAGTTCACTCGAAAACGTCACTTATTTGTGACTATAGTAGTATATAGTACGGTTCTTTCTGATGGCCCAGAAACAATTAAGACCGCTGTTTTAGTCGTTTTGTTTTAGAGAAGAGTCAAGATTTCATGATTATTCTGTCATTTGTTCAAGTGAAAGGTAGTCACATCTTGCACGTATAGGCGCATAGCGATGGACCTTCTTAGAAACACCCAAGGATAAGATGCTGGTGGAGGATCGCAAAAAGTACATTTTACTACCACAAGATTGCACTATGCGACCAAGTAAAACAGTCGGACGAAAACACCATAGAATCGAAAAACCAACAACTACTTCCTATGAGCTCTAGGACGGAGTCATTACCTGCTGGACTAGTTCTTTATTTTTCAGGGTTACTGTTAATTTAAGGCGTGCTGCATATATATACATGCATGGATACGTGCTCATCTGATGTAGGAATTACTGGAAAGTCTTTGTCACTTTGTGCAGGACGTGTTAGGCCTTTGGAAGTATGTGTAGGGTTTACATATATAATAAGTGTAGGGCCGTTATTACCTAACCTCTCCATCACATCATGCATGACATGAAACCTTTGTGTGGTGCATGCACGCATGTAGTAGTAGTAACAGATGGATACGGAACATCGATGGCCTACACTTTTGTCCCGTGACGATATTATCCACTGGAATTCCGGAAAAGCTATGGGATTAATATAATTAGAGTACAGTATGTGTGCATGTATCAGACCTCTCTCTCTCTCTCTCTCTCTCTCTCTCCATTATTAGTTTGTTCATGTTCTTATTAGATGGCTTGATGCAAGGACACACAGGCACGAATATGGTCTCCTGTCTTTGACCATTTCCGTTTTGAATCTTACACGAATCAAAACTATTAATTCGGATCAAAGTGATTAATTAAATTGCACTAGAAAATTCAACCACATGTGTCCTGTCTTGAATCAATTAACAAATTAAATCTTGGAGACCTCAGAATGCAACAACAAGATGGCGGCGCAGCCGGCCGGTTCGTCGTCGTCCATGCGTGCATGACGATTGACGGCCGACCGGGAGATTTTGCACATTCATGCATGGGCCATCAACCACGAGAGCACGTATATAAAAACCCGTGCTTTGATAGCTACCTTCTACCACATTTTCACGTGCCAATGTGCCATGTGGGGGATAAAGAAACCCTAGATAGGTGCCTGCTCCAATAATCACAACCAAGACACTCGCATGAGTCCATGGCACTTTTTTGCGCGAGAGATTTAGTTACATCGTTACGTGATAATTAAGCACCTAAACAAAAAACAACATCCATGAACATTTTTTTCCGATAACAGAGATTTTATTATTTCCAAGTTTTTACTTCGATCGAGATGATGCAAACTTGGAAGTGATAAAATTTTCCGTATCGAAAAAATGAGCATATATGTGGCTGCGCTAAGCTCAAAATTATATATATGGATGATGAGTCCCAACTGAAGGATCGGATAATCGGATGTACTAGCTGATGGCGTAACCCATCTCGATCTGCACGTAGCTAGTACTGGTTCATAGTACACGTTCCTTGGTTGGCATGGTCAGTTTGGGATGTAATAATCAAATCGTTAGAGAGCTCATGCAGCAGGTGGTGAGGCTTGTGATCTCAACGGCCAGTAGCTGTTAGTAGTAGTTCTCTTCCCCCAATCAAAATCAAGAACGAGTGTGTTATATATGGACCATTGCTTACCTACTACCGTGCATTATTAGGTTCAGTTAATTTTCATATTACAAAACCTGCAACTTGATTTTTTTTAATTTTCAATCAGTACTCCTCCAGTCCCCTAAAAAGGCAATGAGAGAACAAGACCTGTAGGGGAGAAGGCTGTGATCAATTGCAAGGAATCTGACGCGCCTCTTGGTCTGTATTGAAGCATTCCATGGGACGACAGATACTCATGGTAGTCACATGTACACCCGAATAGCTGGAGTGGTGTATCCATGCCAAGCGCTGCTGCGAGCATGTGGTGTTGAGATGTGTATCATTTTGTAGGGCAACAAAACTACAAAATTATTGTGCCTTCAGGATAGAACAACTCACAATAAGGGATCATTGTGAAAAGCTTAGTTCAGTCATTAGTTTCCAATTTATCATGTGATCTAAATGAGGTTTAAATGACTAGATTATTGTGATATATGGAGAGATTATTGAGCTTTGGGCGACTGATAATGTCCTTGCCTTGACTCTTGACTAGCAATAATGGTTAGAAATGCCAGCCAACTAATATATATTTGTTCAATCCGCCTAGCAACTTGATACTCTGATTATCAAATTAAGACATCATAATCCAACAAGATGCTGGTGGCTCTGTCCATATGCATGACGCTGAAGGGAACCGAGTGGATTTTTTTCGTGCACGAGAATCCTTTGATAAATTTACGCATCCTTTTAGAAACAATCGATCCTTCGGTAGGTACTTACACTCTACCACATTTCCCTTTCATGTGCCTATAATGTGCCACCTCACAGTTAAAACAGACACATGTATATGCTTTCTGCAAAAGTAGTATATCCCCCTAAATAAAGAAACACAGCACATGTTCCAAGCACACATATATATGAGGACATACTTTTGTGTTCATAATCCTTTCTTCGTGTGAGTTTACTCTATTTGATAATGAATTTAGCATGAAAATCATAGTTGCATTCATTAACTTGATTATGGGGACTGTTACACCACCAGGTTCAAATAAAATTAAATACATAAAGTCGAAAGTGATGACCAACTACCGACTAGACAGCTAGTCTAGATCAGAATGTTGAGTGGAACCGTGTTAATTGTGGTGCTAAAACGACAGTTTTATTCCCACTAACAATTCTATCTAAATCTCTAGATGCATGGACTTTACCTATGGACTGAGGGTACAAATTAATGTTATCCCATGTGTCCTCTCTGAGTTGCCAGCTAGTGACCAATGCAAGATATGACTACCTCTGAGTAATTGATGGTGTTTGAGCTGATCATGCAGAGACATGTGATCGACAATGCTTTTGATCGCAGATCCTAGCTTGTTTAAAATTAACCAGGAACCAGAACAGGAGTCAAAGGACCAATACCGGCAATAAACCAGTCCAGGGAAGACCTTAGCTTGACCAATACCGGCAACACAAGTCCAAGGAAAACCTTGCTAATAATGCTTTCCTGCTTCAAGGAGAACGATAAACTTGTATGCATATATCTGGCAATGGCTCATAGTACACGCTCCTTGCGCTGGTGCCATCTAACCACCCAGCCCAACCATCATATCAATCATGCAGATAAAACCAAGCAGCAGAGGTGCGAAAGAGTATCCCGTGCGTTGCTTCCTAGTGTAATTGTTTCCACGCAGAGAAAATTTTCTAACCAGCATTGATATCAAGTTTATCCGTGTTTACCTACTACCATGCATCGTCAGATGCAACTAATTATCCTATCTCTCTTTGCAAAAATAATTGAATGAAGCTACTGCGGGCCCACCAGCAACTTGATCGTATTTATCCAATAATCAATCTCCCCTCAAAAGGTAATGGGAACAATAAGATCCATCGATTGAAGAAGACAATGTGATCTATCATTGCTTGGAATATCTGTTGAGGTTGAGGCGGCACGTCTGTTGGTGAGTGAACCTTTACTTGAGATAATTCGTGGCATCCAATGCAAGTAGCTTGAGAATGAAGCATGTAAGTATGTTCATGGAAAGCGCGGCGAGCGCCTTCATTATTCATGTTGGTTGCATTGTCTGGAGTCGAGACAATTTCCAACAAATTAAAAAGAACAGGTGTATTTCTCCAAAATACGTAGGAGATCTGCACACCATACAGTGTATCATTTTGACGGGGAGCTTGATAACAAATCTCTAAATGATTGGCAAACCCTCGACAACAAGCAAACAAAAGAGAACAATTATTAGAATTAAAACCAAGCAACCAGCTCAACTTTAATTTGCAGCCCACAAATAAGAGGTATTATTGGCCACTTGCATCGAGTATGTATGTGGCCTCCCAAAAAAGCAGGCTAGTTCATGCATAAAACAAATTAAATCAACAATTATCAGCAGCATTTTCAGACGAATGCATCGCTATTTAATTCAACAATCAAACAAACCCACCCAAGCTAGCTGAGCTTTTGTGATGCCTGCAATATACATGCGCAACAGTAGCATGCAGCCAGCAGCATGAGACAATATATATTTCATCAGCCATTCGATCGCTGTCGAGCTAGTGGCCATGTTGAGCATCTAATACACCTACTAATCTCTGCCCGATAATGATTTAGTATCACTCCCGTCAGTTAATCACAGGCCAATTATGTATGTATTTAGCACTAGATCCAGCACTGCAGCCAGCCCAGGCTGCTGACCTGCATGCATGCATGCATAGGTCAGGTGCTACGTATAATCTATGCAGGCAAGTTGCATCTGCATTGCCTAATAATAAGCATTTTTTTTCCTCATCATGGTTGGGCCTTGTGCACTGGGGAATTTAATCCCATGCATGCATACACCTAAGCAAGGACGCTGACACGGGTTTAATTAATTAATAATCTCTATGTTTTATTATTTAGATTGGTTGCGAGTACAAACAGAGGCCGCCATAAGTTTGTCGCGTATGCAACCTTAATTATCACCACGCATGCATAATGCAGGATTAAATTATTTAATAATTGCGGAACACATGTCAAGGGAATATAGCTAGCTAGCTAGCTAGCAACCGTGTGATTATTGGATCGAGAGTTCCTAATATTGGTAATTCCTGGCAAATTAGTTTAACTAACCTTCTGGAATGGGATGGCTCACCTAGAGTGTATATATACAACTTGCAACTGTGTCGCCTTTGCTTGCCTCCACCTCTAACCCAAGAGACAGAGGATCATTTTTTCCTCGCTCATCAATATTATTTACCTGTTTGACTGATCATGTGCTCGGTAAAGTATCACATCCACTGTTCTATATTTTGTGAATGCCAAACAATGTCTTAGTCCAGACATGTGGTTGAATGTAGTGGTTGTCTTCATTAACTTGTGTAGTGACAATAATACCGTCTATTTATCTACTAATCTAGGTCAAAGAATTTGTAATTTTGCCATATGAAACATTGCAATTGCGTGTAACTTGCTGTAAATCTGGCCTTCTGCTGCACCTTTCTCTTCGTGGCAATGAAGTATATGTAAAAAGAAGTAGCTAAATATTATTGTTCGCATGCTAGCTAGTAGCAGCAAGTGAGAACTTGTAGTCTACAGCTGCTAATTAGATGTTGTGAGATGCATGCATGTTTACCTGGTGATGGCCTAGTATGCATATATAGCCGCCTCTTATGAACTTTCCAATAATATCAAGCAACTTTCCAATAATCAGTGTGTGTGCTTTTTGTCTCTTCCTGGAGCTAGCTAGCGGGAATAATAGGATGGAATGGTTGGCAACATCCTATGTAGCTGACATGTACTATAAGGCCAATTAATGGTCCAGTTTATTGTGACCATGAACTTGGCAAATGATCATCACCACCAAAGGCAAAGGGTAGTTGACAAAAGGTCATGGTCTTAGGTTTGTGACTATGATCATCCACTGAATAACTTTCTAGGCTAGGCAGGGGTCATAATTTTATCTAAGTGCACTTTCAACGAAGCAAACACATTTGATGCATGCATGTTGCAGTTGCAGTTTTGACCACACTAGCTAGCAGCTTTCCCTCAAGAAAAAGATAAATGATGAGTAGGCAATGTTCTTTATACTAACATGGCACCTAATAAGTTTCAGTGAACATGTAAATGATGAGTAGGCAAAGTGACATAAACATGCATACATAAGCACATGCTCACAGAGTCACAACACACGGTAACAGTGGATGGTGACCTCCACCACTGAAACCACACACATTATACTAGACTAGTATAAGACTGACTCATGAAGCAAGAGCACAGCGAATAGAATCGATGATTTGGTATCTGCTGCACGCATGCTCTTGGTCGCATGCGCCCTACAGGCAGGGAAATTAATGTGCAGAGGCATATACATATACTGCAGGCAGTGCAGTCACACACATGAGCAGCTAGCAGCATCAGCCAACAAACCAAGCTGAGCTTGCCAATACACAGCAGAGCCAGAGCTAAGCAATGGTGCGGAAGCCGAGCCATGGCGACAGCACCGGCGCCGGCAACGGCGGCACGGAGGCCCCGTCGACTACTAGCAGCACGCAGCAGAACTCCGGTGAGGAGAGCGAGGCGAGCGTCGGCGACAGCAACATGATCCATTTCCTGTCGTTCGATGATCTGGATTACCCAGCTGATTTGCTCATGGATATGCCGGGGGCCATGGACGCGTGGGAGAGTGAACTGTACCCTGCAAATTCGATCAGCTCGCTCAATTATTGATTCATCATCATTGCCAGCAATCACAACGATAGTTTCGTTCTCGAGAATTATAGGTCGTATGAGCTATTAAGGCAAACGAACGCCTCATGCTTGACGTGTGATCTGAATTAAGATGAGTAGACTGGCCTGTTGCGGAGTGGTAAGAAAAATGTACTTGTCATTTACATTCTTTTTAGGTGAGTTTTCTTTTGTTTTTTGGTAAAAAATATTGTAAGTAGCTAGCTACCTTATTAGCTTGTGTCAACTGTCAAGTGCCAACCAACTCTTTGCTCAGAAAATCGATAAGAAGACTGTTATTCAGCTTGTTTTGAGTCCCGGTGACTGAACTACACATAATCTGCGAGCACATTTGGAAAACGTGTTGGGATAGTTACTTTGCGGACAGTCTTTATAGTCTGTAAGGATAACAGAGCAATTCAGAGCCCATATGCAATTCAGCAGAGTTTACTGTGTCTAACTGCCTAGAATATGCATGCTTGCTGAATTAAGATGATATATATATGAAAAGGAATCGGTGCTCGTAGTCTAAGAGGGGGAGGGGTGAATTGGACAATTCTAAAACTTTAACCTATGGCTCAAACTAAGTACAAAATATAAGCTAAAATATATTATCTAGATGTGCAACTAGGGTTCAGCTAGTGAAAAAATCGCATCCCAAAAAGTTTTGCAATTATAGCCAATCCTAACAAGATACTACACTAAAAATATAAAGGCACACAAGATGCAATATGAAATGCGGAAACGTAAAGGGGGTGAGAAGAAGCAAACTCTTGACGCGTGATTTATCTCGTAGTATCGGTAGACACAAAGCCATCACTAGTCCACGTTGTTGAAGCACTCACTAAGAATATCGCTTTCCAGTCACCAAATCTCTTCCGGGACTCTTCTTGACTCGCCACGATGGCTTAGCCACTAAGGCTCTCGCCAAGTCCCCGGCCACCTTGATACCGCTTTCCACTAAGGAGCTTCTCCATGAAGAATGGGGATCTCCACAATCCCGCACAAAGCCGTTGTCGCCGCCCCACACCAAACGGGAGGGTCAATGACTTGTCGACGAACCACAAAGAACTTCAAGGGGCCGGCACACCGAGATACAAGCTTTGGTTCACTCAAGAACCAGCACACAGGGCAACTACACCTTGCACTCTCACTCTAACTAGAGCTAGCCTAGCACTCTCACTTACAAAGCTTGTGTGCTAAATCTAAGGATATGATCAATGTACTTTTTGGATGGCTTGAAGAACTTCTTAAGAGTATGAGGGCAGCTCATAGCCGTTGTTTGCTTTTACCCAGAAAAGCATAAAGCGTCGGTTAAACCGGTCATAGCCGTCGGTTCAACCTGTCACTCTGAACTTGCATACTAGCCGTTGCTCTTCTGTCTGCCATGCCTGCTTTTGCTTGCATCATTGCATCGACGCATGCACCGACGCACTATCCGTTCAACCGGTGCTGAAGACCTTCAGGCTTCTCCAACTCCAAATGCTTCTGTATCAGTAAACTACCAATGCACCGACACCTTCTTTTTTACCGTCGGTTCAACCGGTGCTAGTAGCATCTCCCCAATACACTGGTCGGTTTATTTTCAAGGGCGTCGGTTTAACCGGCCGCCTATTTCCTGCTGCATCTTGTCAAAATCATCTCTGCATTTTCACTACAACTTGGGCATCTTGATTGCGGTTTGGACCATCTTGTATATGGATTGGACTCCATCTATGGGACCTAGAAATCCTACAAATTTAAACAAACTTGAGCTTACAAACTCGTTAGTCTCATTGACTATGTTGTCACACAATCACCAGAATCACAAGTATAGCCTAATGGGACCGTGTTTCTTACAATATACCAAGTGTCATCACATATATATACACAGTTTTTCCAAGCTACTTTCTAGAAGCAGGAGCTTCCATAGTCATCCCTGCGTGCAGGCATATACAGCTTGAGATACAATTAATCGACGGCTTGCTTTCAGCATATACTGCACTGTTCGGTCTCTCTTCGTCGATCGTCGGCGCGACCATGGATGACGGATGGCGCATGGCTGATTGTCGCAAGCAACCGCTGCAGAAAAAGAATTGGTAAAGGCAGCGCACATGCAGCACGAGACAGTATGTATTAGCGCGCGACAGCAAAGTTAATGGTTTCTGCTTATCCGCAAGCATACGCCCATGACCTGTTGCTCCATGCGCTTTACAGCAGATCTAATCTAAGATCAGCCCAGCCTAGCCTGGCCTCGCTACTCGCTAGCCGTGTCCTGCAGGTGCAGCTATATCTGAATGGTTAGTTTAGTTCAGTAGTGGTGGTAGTAGCAGCCCAGGTGGTCATTAGCAATTGAAAATTGGAAAGCAAAGCCAGGCCAGGTCTGGATGGGCGCATGGATCATGGATGGATGCCTAGGTCCATGCCAAGCATGAGCTTACCTGCTCCGTCCCATGCTGGACTTGACTTTTGATTTGGAGCGGCACTTGTCCAATTACACTGCATACTGCTTGCATACGCGTAGGGCTAACAATGACTGATGACCAAGACTAATGATGATGACTAGCTATAAGTAGGTACTAGCTAGGACTAACAATGACTAAAGAGTACGCTGCTACTCCCTTCATTTCACTAATTGCTAGTATAGTTGTCCACAACTTATGCAAGCTAGCTTAGGAAACGACAGTATCAAATGGCCATCTACATATACCACTGTAGAATGACATGATGCATCTATTTTTCTTAATCTTCCAAATCATTTAATTATAGATTATAGATTTTTTTTTAGTTAATGGAAAAGTTCCGGCTTAGAGAGTGAAAACATTGTAATAAAACCATACTCTTGGAAGCACATTTTGGAATGAAAAAACTATTCGCCTGATGCCAAAGACAAGGAGAGTACCAGTAAACAAAGTGAGCCTATTGGTTGACAGTAATTAACTGTCAAATCACATTCATGCTTGCTTGATTGACGCCGCACAACTTTCTAGCCCTAGTCTAAACACTGGTTGTCTTCGTCCCAGTTAATAATTATCTCGTCGATCGTAGCAGAGATCAAATCACATGGGCATACAGGTCGCAGTCACCAATGACGATGAATAGCTAGGTGCCTAGCTAGAAGACTAACAATGCAATGACTAATCAAAGTATACTTGCTGATACACTACGTATACAGCAACTGTCAGCTCAGCTCGCACTCATGCTCAACAACGTGTCTGCTTTTTTTTTTATTTTGAGATGAATGCGTCTGTTTTTTAACCTCAACTGTAATGGTGGAAGAAAGGCGTCGCTAACTGGGCTGCCTGTCTGCCTTTTTCCGCTGCTCAACTTCTTCTTCCCGGGCGGAGGCCTGTTGGGCCGGACTGCCAGAGGAGAAACAGATGGGCCGAAATCAGCCGCTAGTTCCTTCTCTTTCTTCCCTGATGTCCCATGCCCCCAAGGAAATCCGTTTGACTTTGGGGTGGAAAGGAGACGATACGGTGCCAAGCCTGAGACAGTGCAGACTTCAATCATGACTGGCTGGTCGTCAGAGATTAGGGAGGAATTTAATCGATGCAGGTGCGGCGCATTCCGCTGGCGGGGGATGGCTTTGCTTTCGCCAACCGCGCGGTGGGTGGCCACCAATAGGATTAGGAGTGGATGACACTTCACTTCCACTTTTGTCTGGCCACGTAATCGACGTCCCAACGAACTGGCAACAGAGACCTTCTACAACCCACCCATGGCACCACGGCGTCCATTGGGCACACAACGTGACCTTCTAGAAGCTCTACTGCACTTTGCCATGATTCTTGGTGTTGAAAGCTAAAGCCATTTGCGCATGTGAAGGCTCGATGACAGGTGGGGACACCCCCAGTATAGTAGTCAAAGTATATGCGTGCGAGTTCCTTTATTCTAGGATAATCACCAGAGAAAAAAAATTATGCTCAACAAACTGAAGTTGATGTGATCCAACAAAATGCACCACCTGCCATAGAAAACCTCAGGAGAACGACGAGTGCTCTGCTCGGGCCGGCTACTAGGACAAAGCTGAGGGGGCAGAGCGTGCTGGCCATTCAGAGAGAGAGAGAAGCAGCTGCTACTAACAGAGAGGCAGCCATGGGGTTCGGCGTGGTGTCCCTGCTCAACGCGGTGTTCCGCCGCATGTTCACCTCGGCGGGCCTCCGCCCCGCCTCCGCCACCGTCGACGCCGAAGACACCACCATCCACTTCTGGGCCCACCCCTCCCTCCTCCAGCCCTCCTCGTCCTCGGAGCAGCAGCCGCCGCGGCCGGTGGTGGTGCTGATCCACGGGTTCGGCCCGGACCCAACGTGGCAGTGGGCGGCGCAGGCGGGCCCGCTGTCCCGCCACTTCGACCTGGTGGTGCCCACGCTCCTCTTCTTCGGGGCCTCCGCCACGCGCGCGCCCGCCCGCTCCGACGCCTTCCAGGCCGCCGCCCTCGCCGCGCTCCTCACGGGCGGCGGCGGCGCGAGCAGCAACCTCCCGGGCCTCGGCGCCGGCCGCACCGTGCACGTGGTCGGCACCAGCTACGGCGGGCTCGTGGCGTACCACCTGGCCCGGGAGCTGCACCGCCGCGGCGGCGGCGTCCGCGTCGGGAAGGTGGCGCTGTGCGACTCGGACGCGTGCAAGGGCGCGGAGGACGACCGCGCGCTGGCGGCGAGGAGCGGCGTCGCGGAGGTGGCGGAGCTGCTGGCGCCCGCCGACACCCGGGCGCTGCGGCGGCTGATGGCCGTCTGCGCCCACCGCCCCGTCAAGTACATCCCCGAGTGCCTCCTCCGCGACATGCTCCGGGTACGTATACGGTATACGTACGGCCACCCGCCACCGTATGAACAATACACGCAATGTACGTACGCATCGCGTTGAGCTGGCTGAGCCCATCCAACCAAAGTGGAGGCCATCATAGGAATAGACATGGAGCCCACCAGCGCAGGGTTTGGTCATGGGCTGGCCCACATAAGTTAGGTAACTGATCGTCCTTTGCAAAGCAAAAGATTTGGCGGCGAATCACATCCTCGACCACCGACAACTCCAATCATCTCATCTCCTCTCGCGTACACCTAAAGCGTACTAGGAGTCGAGGACTAGGTCGCCATCATGACGCAAGCATAGCGTCATGCATTCATCGGCTCCAATTGACCCCCCCCCCCCCCCCCCCCCCCCCCCTCTAATCGTAGAGAAAGGAACCTGACATCAGTATCAGGTTGTTTCTTCAGAGAGCAATGCGATCGGATCAAATAATTTCTTGCTTGAATGCTGCATTTGCAGAAGTACTTCGGGGACAAGAGGGAGGATAAGATAGCGCTCATCAAAGGGATCACCACCGGGGAAGGCTTCCAGCTCGCTCCTCTGCCTCAGGTACGCACGGTCTGACCAGTGACCAAGCTACTGGCACCACTGAAGATGCACACCAATCGAGCGGCTGCAGTTACACAATGAGTCGATCTCGATCTATCGCAGGAGGTCCTGATCATCTGGGGCGAGTTCGACCAGATCTTCCCGGTCGAGAAAGCGCACAAGATGAAAGAGTAAGTTCCTGCTGCTCCTGCTTGATAAAGTTCAGTCCACTTCGGCTTCAGTAATCAGTGAGTCAGTCAGTACTGAACATTTGGATCTACAGCACGACTTAACGTTATTGATTAGCTCAGTAAAACATGCTAGTTAACGCATCCATGGCCGATGAGATGAAGTAATAGATACTATCTGAGTTCTTCACGCGCATGCAGGAAGCTCGGGGAGAAGGCGACGGTGAGGGTGATCCCGAACACGGGGCACCTGCCGCAGCAGGAGGATCCCAAGCTCTTCAACCAAACCCTCCTCGACTTCCTGCTGCACCCGTCCGCCTCCAACGGCAGCGCCGCCGCCAAATAGCGCGCGCCATTCGCGCCACCTTGATGCTGCGTGCATCCGGTGATCGTTCGTGGAGATTCTGCCTTCTCTTTTTTTGCCCCCCAGCCGGTTTTGAAATGCAGAGGCAATGCAGGTTGCTGTGTTTTACCAAGGTGTAGGGAGAAAGGTGAAAGGACGCAGCCTTGCTTTTTTCCAATCTTTTTTCTTTTTCTCTGCGAGCAGTTAATACTTTGGATCGATGTCACAAAGTCTGTTTGGATCGGATGCTGCCTCCATATACCGATGGGGCAGTTTTTTCTGAAGAACACTATTGGGCCCTCTTAGGGCTTTGTTCAGTCGGATGGGCCTGTGAGGTGAAAGCCAGAGAGCCCACCACCCATGCACTGAAGTTTGAAGCTTTCGTCTGTCATGTTTGTTTCAGTTCGAGACTGTAGTCGTCATACCTCTTACAATCACAAGTTGAAACAAACAAGCAGCTTCTCACTTCGGATTGTAACAATCATCCTGATGCAAATTTTTTGTAATCCAAAGATCCGCTTCCTCCATGCTTATAGATTATTTCGATTTGCAATAAGCTGCTTTCTAAAACAAAATAGGAGCTTACATACGAAGACCATGGGCAACCTCAGCGTAAGAGACTTTCACACCAGCCGTGCGGTAGGTACTGATTCTCAAACAAAGATCAAGCTGAAAAACAAAAGGCGTGAGGTAGCTGAACCTCCTGTTCAGGATTCGCACCAGGATTCGGTCTTTAAAAGAGGAACATAGTAGATTTATCTTAGCCTTTTGGTACGAAATTCATTCAAAGAAGCATATAGATGACATGAAGGTCGGGCATTTCAGTGAAAGGAGCAGCTACTAGAAGGCTAGGAATTCGAGGAGTCGTCGGTGGGTGATAGATGGGACCAGAAGACAAATTAGCTAGGTTTCAACGAAACTGCCACAAAACGAAAATGAAGGACCAAAAGGACAACAAATGGCGTGGACTTTAGGTCTGAACGTAGCGACCTTTAGGTCAACAAACGGAACAACCATCTTTAGAAATGCGTGTGTGTGCATGTAAAACGATGGGGTTTCAAAGCTGGCAGCACAAAAGGGAGCTCAAGGAGACAATGCAGTTGCTTACTGATGAGGTGATGAGCGTTCACATCCCTACACATTTTGCTATCATTCACCACATGATCGATCGCTAGCTGGTTCATGACGGAGCTCTGATCAAGCCGAGGCACATACCGCACCGGGTGCAGAGCCAGAGAGGAATCGAAAACCAACCGAGCTAGCATTGGCAATGGGGTTCGGCGTGGTGTCCCTGCTCGACGCGGTGTTCCGGCGCGCGTTCACCTCCGCCGGCCTCCGCCCCGGCTCCGCCGCCGTCGACGCCGACACCACCATCCACTTCTGGGCCCACCGCTCCCTCCTGCCTTCGACGTCGGCGGCCACCACGGAGCAGCAGCGGCGGCCGGTGGTGGTGCTCGTCCACGGCTTCGGCCCGGGCCCCACGTGGCAGCGGGCGGCGCAGGTGGGCCCGCTGTCCCGCCACTTCGACCTGGTGGTCCCGACGCTCCTCTTCTTCGGCGCCTCCCGCACGCGCGCCCCGGCGCGCTCCGAGGCCTCCCAGGCCGCCGCCGTCGCCGCGCTCCTCGCCGGCGGGCGCCACCTCCCCGGCCTCGGCCCGGGGCGCACGGTGCACGTGGTGGGCGCCAGCTACGGCGGGATCGTGTCGTACCACCTGGCCCGCGCGCTGCTGCAGCGGCAGCAACGAGGCGGCGTGGCGCTGGGGAAGGTGGCGCTCTGCGACTCCGACGTGACCAAGGGCCCGGAGGACGACCGCGCCCTGGCGGTGAGGGGCGGCGTGGAGGAGGTGACGGAGCTGATGGTGCCCGCGGACACCAAGATGATGCGGCGGCTGACGGCGCTGTCCTTCCACCACCCGCACAAGTACATGCCCGAGTGCATCGCCCGCGACCTCCTCCGGGTATGCACGTTCACAGTCACCGGACCTTTATCCGTCAATTAGAATTGTAATCGAAATCTGAACAAATCAATCGGATTATAATCGGAACCCGAACAAATTAATCGGAATCTCAATCAAAATTAGAACAATTAATACTTCGCACGGTCACGGTATACGTAGTGAAAGAGCACAAAATTAGTATCTCATGTAGATCCAAATAAAATTTATATTACCCGTAGCAATGCACGGGCACTGTGCTAATTAATTAAGATAGGATCGAATACTTATGAGAGTAGCACCTCTTTATAGCAAATAGGGAAATAAGCAACCTTTTTTTCTAGATAGCTCAAGGAAAGCAAATTATCATCACTGATTGCAAATAACAGTGAATTGATGCATGCAGAAATCCTTGGAGGACCGAAGAGAAGATAAGATCGCGCTCATCAAAGGGATGACCACAGCGGGAGGCTCCCAGCTTTTGCCTCTGCCTCTGGTATGAACAGGCGCAAAGCTAGATAGAAATTATAGGAGAGTAGCTTATATAATTAAAGACTCAGTAGAGGAGGGTTGAGCATAATTTTCACTAATCTATGTTGTCAATTCGAGGGTGCATCACCAATGGTGTGCGAGCATGGCGGTATGAACTGCAGTAATCATTAACCCACATTCTCTAAGAGTTTCATACCATTGCGAATAGAGATCCAGGTGGATACAGTTGACTCACTATTTAAGCCAATTGTCCATCTGTATATAGAGTAGTTTAACAAAATTATGTGCCCACCCAATGATTTAGAGAAAGAAAAACTTGCATCTACTCCCTCCATCCCAAATTATTAGTCGTTTTGACTTTTCTAGATTCATAAACTATGAATATATAGAAAAACCAAAACAACTAATAATTTAGGACGGAGTGAGTAAAATATAAAATATAAGTCATGGTTAAACATTACGTTTGTGCAATTTATCGATATTAACCACGTGCAGGAAGTGTTGATCATATGAGGAGAGTTCGACCAGATCTTCCCGCTGGAGAAAGCATACAAAGTGAAAGAGTAAGTTCTGTTCTACTTGCAATTCAGATTTTTTTCCCCCATTAATGGGTCAGTACTCCTTCTTTAGGACTTCTATTTATTCACCATTTTGAGCATTTCTACTCGCAAAAAAGAACATTTTGAGCATTTCTACTCGCAAAAAAAACATTTTGAGCATTTCAGTTGAATGGGATGAAATGAATAATAAAATTAAATCCGAATGCATACACGCAGGAAGCTCGGGGAGAAGGCGACGGTGAAGGTGATTCCGAACTCGGGGCACTTGCCGGCGCAGGAGGAGCCCAAGCTCTTCAACCGTGTCCTCCTCGACTTCCTGCTGCAGCCATCCAGCTCCAACGGCGTTGCCACCGCGGCTAGCTAGATTTGGTTCGACGTGGCCCGGTCGGCTCGAGCTTATATAGTACTCCATCCGATAGCAGTTTTCCATACAGTTACTGAATGGAGAAGGGGAGCCTATGTGGCACTATTTAGTAATATTATTTAGTTTTGTAACGGCTTTTTATTGCCAAGTGCCATCGTGGGTCCATAGCTCAGTGGTAGAGCATTTGACTGCAGATCAAGAGGTCACCGGTTCGAACCCGGTTGGGCCCTGTTGTGCCTTTTTATGAGACAAAAAATAAGTGTCATTTTGTTTTTGCTTCATGTATTTCTTTTTGCCAGTTTAACGATGTCCTCATATAGTGTCATTTTCTTTTCTTTTCTTTTCTTTCCCTATGGAAAAAACGCCAGCTTCGCCATGTCCGCCGTTCACGAAACTTACTAGTGCAAATTATTACTATCGCTCTTGCAGAGACTCCTAAACTTATTTGCATCGAGGAGGAATCATGGCCACGCTCACGTGAAATGGCAGCAGTAAAAAGATTGCAAATTTGCAAAGCATATTCTTTCCTGCTGCTACGTACCAAACTGCCAAACGATCAATGCATTGGGTTGAGACGGGGCGTGCAAGCCAAGTCAGAACCAGCTGACCCGTTTCAAGTTGAACGTCCATGCACAGAACAAGGCATGAAGGCAACAACCACATCGGCATTTTCTCTGCACCATCTTGTTCGATAAAATGAGCACAAAATCTATGGATCAGATGCTGCAAACAAAACAACTGCTCAATCGCCATTAATTCATCCCTCCAGAGTAATTTGTCAGAAACTGTCTGTATCAGTTGAGAATCTTAATGGTTTTGGTGACTGGCTAGTACAAGAAACTTTCAGGGAACTGAGCTTCGACTGGGGCATCATCAGGGATGCTGCCCCTCAAAAAAAATGAAAATTGAAGGGCAGCAAAATGGGAGTGTGAGACAACGGGATGAAAAAACTGACTGGTTGACAAAAGGAATACAACATCTATAACAGATGGTGGAAAAGCAGCAGACTGGATGCACAAGCAGCATCTCTTCTTTTCTGAACCCAGGGGATTTCAGCTTCTTTTTCTGCTTTATTCTGTGAAGATTCTGGTTGTAAGCATTTGATTTGTGAACCTGCATGTACCTGACGTAAATGCTTAGTAAGCAGAGAGGGCCTTTGGTCAGCTGTACAACGGTGATGGTGTCAACGAACAAACGGGTGTGCTATCGGATTGAGGCACCAGTATTCATCGGCAACACGTTTCCAGGAAGCATTGTCAGGAAACATCTCTTAATCCCCCATTAGAGACAAGGCATTCTTGAGGATTAGCATAGAAATAGTCCTCTTCCTTGGGCTGCCCAGGGATGATCTTTCTTTCTGTAGGTTGGCCCATGCGGCTCTTGTGTGCCTCCTTCACTGCACCTGAGAATTCATCCCAAGATAGTGCACCTCCTTGGAAAAGGTCCAAGAGTTCAACGAGCTTCTTTCTGTCTAATACAATGGTCTTGCGGAAACCCATATACCTGAAATAGATCAGCAAAGAATTTTACAACTATAGCAGTGGTAGATTTGAAATTGTGAAGGTAGAGATAGTTTTTTTTTCCCCGCAAAGAATTCAAAATTGACATAAGCTATACTTCTATTGACTAGTAATAATGTACTATAAAACAAAAAGGAAAATACAAGTAAAATTCCCATGAAAATACAAAGATGCAGACCTGCGGTGACCTTCAACAACCCTTGCCATATTTCCATCATAGCTGGGAATGAAAATATCACTTGCTAAAGAAACCATGTAATCCAGTGCTGCCATCTGGGTTGAATGGTTCTGGAATGGCCGCAATTCATCAGGAGATAAAATTTTCTCCTTCCTCACCTAATATAAGATAAAACTGACGAAGTTAGCATCGAAGTAAAATATCTCCAGAACATTTAAGTAATAGAGAAGTGCTCACTAGTTTAGGGTATGCAGCCTTGAGCGCAGCCAAGCGCCTTTCACCACCATAAATTTCACCAGAAGCAATGTATATCAGTGTATCTTTTGTGAATCCTAGAGCTTTAAGAACTAGGGTAATTTCTTCTGGTGTGAGGGGGCAAAGTCCCTGAAGCCTCTTCGCTTCAGAATCAATCTCCTTTTCTTTCCACCATGGATAAGCGTATCTATAGTACAAATGTGTTCAGTTTATATCTAGTGTAGCATCAAAGTAGCACAGAGAATATGAATATATACTGAGTAATAATACAAAACACAAACCTCATTCTAGTGAGCTCCTCGGTTTCTTTACTAGAGCAGCCATGTGTGCAGCCTGAAAAGGAAAGCATGTCCATTTCATAGCGCAAATGAAGCACAACAAATTGCCCATTTCTCTGCAGGGTGGAGACAAGTTTTTTGCCAAGGGCCTCAATCTGTGGAGTGAATCTCAAAGCCTCAAAGTTTACACGGCAACGCAGCATCTGGAGCTGAATTGGAAGGCCATTGTTTGCAAGGCGAGAATCTGATTTATCAAAATGGATCACTTTGTGCTTCCTTGCAAGAGGTAATATCTACAAAAGAAGTGCTTGTTATCACTCTTTCTATGCTGCTAATTTCATCCTACACTCTGCAGTATGAAAGATTAAAGATTACCCGCTTCAGGTAGTATGTTTCATTCGACCAGCTGACAGGAGGCATCGAGTATAGTCTCTTTTTAGTTCTTAACTGGAGTTTCAAAGGCAGTTCTTTAACAATCATCAGCTCATCTCTCAGGGAATTAATGAAGTGATCCACATCAAAAATATCTCCAAAATCACTGCAAAATCAAAATAACAAAGAAACTTACAAGGAGCAGATAAGAAAAGAATTATGTCAAATTCAATAACATTTCTACACATAAATCCTAGCTTATTCTGAAATACGTAGATGAATGTAGTTTCTGGAAGCAAAAGATAAACAGCTCATCAGATATGTTCAGCATTGATCTTGTCAAGACAATGTTATATGGAAAATCATACCTTGGATCAGCCCAAAAAGACTTTTTGTCCAGTTCAGGGACCACTAGCATTAGATTTAGATGGCGTGCTATAGTCACCATATCACATATCTGCGCTATAAAATTTCATATAAACTTCAGATAGAACAACGAATGAACAGCAGAACTGGCTCACAGCATGAAACCAGGGGATAAACCTGCACTAAGCTACTAAAGTTGAGTTACGAACCCCAGCTCGCATTTGATTGAGGCCACCATTGCAAGTTACTCGTAGATAACCATTGCTTTTATTTATTCCTGTCGAAAGAAACATCAACCTAATCAGCTCTAGTGCCAACAGGAGGGCTGATACAACAAGAAAAGCAATTGGCATCTTAGTGATGCGTGCGGGGCTAGAAGGAAGTTGCCTATCACCACATGTCTTAAGGGATAGAACTATACTCAGGGTCTAGTACAAATCTTCACTGTATTGAAGAAGTCCCCTGAATCCCTGATCATTACACTGTATGAAATTACAGAGTTCCTTCGGAGCGTCGGGCTAAGGACTGTAAGCAAGATAGGGATCAAGACCCGAGGCCACATTTTGTCCACTAAGAATAAACGGTGCTATCAACTACACCTTGCCATATGAAACAAGCAATCGTGAATTTCAGGATGTTTGCACCACAGGCCAAACCCGAGATCCCAAAAGGGCACCAAATTCGCTTTAAAACCGCCATTTCGAGCTCGCGATCGAGCCGAATCGACCCGGAAATGCCGCTGCTCTGACCACGGAACTGCCGCATTTGACCCCTTGTCCCCCAAATCGGAGCGCACCGAGCGGGGGCAAGGCAAGAGGAACGAACGAGCAACTCACTCTTGGGCACGAGCGCCGGCGGCGAGAGCCTCGCCGGGACGCTGTCCTCGCCGGCGAGCGCGGCGAGCCCCGCGGCGGCGCCGCCCCCTCCGCCTCCCGCCGCGCCGCCGCCGCCGCAGTCCGCGAGGACCCGCGGCCGGAACAGCCCGGCGATGGATGCGAGCTGCACGACCGCGGTCCACAGCACGGCGCTGGCCGCCGCCCGCATGGCCCACCGCCACGCCCGCCTCCGCCGCCCCCCTCCGCCGACGGCCACCATCCCGCGGCCTCCACGGCTCCACCAACCTCCCTCCCAACTCCCGCCGAGTCCCAACCCGCACACCACCACCCCTGCTAGTGCTACACCACCAGCAGGTGGCAGGAGGAGGCGGCTGCGATGAAAGGGGGCGAGCCGCCGATTAGCGTGAGGGAGGCAACGGCGTTTGTGCGAGGGGGAGGAGATTAGCGGAGCTCCTGGGCGATGATTAGTTTAATGCGGAATCGGGGGTATCGGGCGTCGCGGGGGGAGGAAGAGGAGGAAGAAGAAACTGAGGAGTGGGACGAGGCGGGCGCGTGCGGCGGTAGGCACGACGTGAGCATTTGGCGCACGCACTCCTCGGTGGGTGGTAAGTCGTAGACCCCACCACCCCCCGCGCCTCGCCTCGCCTCGCCCTCAAACACGGCGATTAATAATGATCAACTAATTTAGTCAGTTGGCTTTGGCTCGCATGGCTCGGCCGGCCATCAGTGAGGACGGAGGAGTGACAGGTCAGTCCTCCTAGTCTCCCTGTGCTGCTGAAAAGCAGAGGACGTGGTTGACACAGTGTCTTATATGCCACACTTTTTACATAATAATTATGAATTATATTATTTTACGTAGAAAGTAGTGTCTATATAGAAAGTGCTTTTCATAACTAATATTGGGTGTATATGTTGCCAAATCTAACTTTTTAGATGCCTACCGTCAAAGCTAAGGCAAAAACGCCTTAGGACATGAACATGTATATATTTCAAAAATGACATAAGTACATCCACGAAATCCGAGTGATTCCGTATTTATTTTGCTTTTAGTGTTTTTGTAAGTATGATAAGGTAGAAAATATGGTCAATGTTCACAAAAAGGATTACGGTCAGTGTTACATTTGATAGTGTATGATATCCAAAACCATGGCCAGTTTTTTTTCCTGAACCATAGCCCTTTTGGTGGGAACGAAACAAGGGAAGGACACCTAAACTAGCATGTGCCAGGGTTGAATTATGTTAGAATAGATTTTATTGTGCCACTAAGACAGGTAACGTATGTCAGTACACGGTTGTAGCTTCATGTGGCTATGCTCTGGGGCGGATCAAGTACCTAAACAACCAAACAAGTTTCAAGTGTGCCTCGTGATGGTGAGCTCCGGCCCTCCGGAGCTCGCATCCTCAGGCGCAGAAGCTTCGGACTCTGCAGATCTGTACTGTGCTTGCTTGTTCCCTAGTCCTCCCTTGGTTTTGCCCCAACTTCCAGGGATGCGAGGTTGCATCTGCAAGTCACTGTCTAGTCGGTTTCGTAACCGTAACTCTGAATATTATGATAAAACGTTGCTCCTCGCCCGTGCCGGCGAGTTTTTGGCCTCACATTATTAGTCTATGATCTCGCAGCCAATGATACGAACAGCACACGCAACCGCTGGAAGTGGACGTGGCTGGAATGGGCTGCCCGTGAAGATATATCAAAAGGGGAAGGATGTGAAGGCCGGCCAAAAGCAACTGATCACATGTTCTTTTCATGAAAATTTGTAGTAACAATTACGTATAAAGGGACATTTTGCTTCAAAATTTGCGACCGAGCTTGATCGCGTTATCTTCTGTACGAACGTGTTTTTTTCTTTTTGGTTTTTGGATATTTAAAAAGATGCCATTCCCGTCCATTCACAGATTGTTGAAAAATGTGGCTAGCAACGTCAAGCGGCAAGACAATCTTATCAAATCACTATTGCTGACAGCACAAACATAGAAGATAAGACTCTTCATGCGATCAGGAACTTATCAGATCCAAATCATGGTCAGCTCTTGACCAAGACCTACTAAACAATCCGTCAAACAGCACAAGCCTAGCGACCGACCAGCAAGGCAGCAAAGCAATGCCACGGCATGCAGGTTGCGGAATCCAAAGTGGTTTGGACACCAAGATAACAGTCAGATTAATAAGCCACAGGCAAGAACAAGTCTGAGATTTGTTACAGCCTTGCAGATGCATAAGGTCACACAATCAAATTTGTTCTTGAACATTTATGTTATATACCAATGGGTGTTCTTGTTTGCAGAAAGATGAGAAACGGCCAATAATGCTTGCAATTTGGACGGGGGCCAGCTGCTTCAGAAATCAGAACGTTGGGAGAGGAAGTAGGTTGCGATCCAAAAGCCAGCTCTCCTTATTCCGGCTGCCTATAACATTGCCGGCAAGAAGATGATATGTACAATGGACCGAGCATGACCTTCGATATTTACAGGGGTGACGTGATCATTGTCCAGGTCAGGTGGCTGAGGTCCTGAAAGGCGGGCTGTCAGACTTCAAAAACCGGTAATATTCCTTCTGCAACATCTGCCCTCCATTCACTTGGTCAAAGCTGCACCTGTAGAAGCTGGAGAAGACAAAATTGGCACGATTAATGAAATAAGCGATACTTCCTACAAATGGTGGTGGAAGATGCTGGCACTCTGTAGATAGGAACAAAATCTACCAAATCAACTATACTACCAACTGAGAACTCTTCTATAAATTAATCCAGGGGCGGAGTTGAACCAGGCCCACGCCTAGGCCACTCAGTATAGAATATGGGCTAGCTGGACTGGGCCTCTTATAGCTACAGTAACTACAATGTGGAGAATCCGGCCCAACGCCTAGGGCCATGGCCATACTGGCCCTAGGCATTCCTCCGCCATTGAATTAATCTGACAACAAAATCAACTAAATTGACACCTGAAAAGTCAGGTGCGCAACTGTTGTTTCCATTGGCTGATGTATTTTTTCCTTAGCTAAATAAGTGGCAACTGCTATGATATTTTGAAGTAAAAAAAAATACCACATGACTGAGCATGCCTGTTCAATGAATATTGGTGGCAAAGGTTGGTGAATAACATGGGCGCCAGTGCCACATCAGTGGATCCGTTTATAACATGCACAATTCACAAACAGGACATGCAACAATGCTGGTGACAAGGGCAATAATGTCTTGATCTAAAACAAAGAAGGTACCACAGTTTATATTTCCATTTATGTGTTCCTTTTGCAAGAACAAATTCAGGTGGAGAAAGATTTGGAAATAACGAGCACTGAAAATGTAGATATTTGCTGAAAGAAAATCTCGAAAATAAAATTTAATTCGATGAGGTGAATACCTGCCATCCAGGCCAACCATCATTACGGTGTTCTGTGCACCAAAGGCTACTATGTAGCGTGTGACTTCTGGTAAATGGAACTGAGCAAATGACCATTCTGAACTGAAATACTTCGGCAGGATCCCTGTAGAAAATTAAGCAGCGATAAGCTATTGACTTGTGCAATTTGAGAAGCCAGCCTCAATCATTTCTCAAGATTATAAAATAAGACAAGGATTTAGCAAACATGTAAATAATGCACTAGGTTTAAGAGGTATGGTTATACATGTGCTTTAGCTGCTAGAAAGTGCTCCCTCCTTTTTTTTCGAGATAACTCCCTCCATTTTTAAACATATGACGTTTAGGGCAAGCTAATTAGTTCATACATAATTAAAACAGAGGGAGTAGCTTGTTTAATAATTTATGATATAATTGCATGGTTGCCCCTACTTTGAGACCTAACTATGGGTATTCATCCTTTTCAACTTTCACCGCTGCCCCTACTGTTTCCGAAATGCTTTGCACCGTTGCCCTGGTTTGTGTAAGCAAAGTAGAGGCATTGGTACAAACATTTTGGAAATATTGGGGCAATGATACAAAGTAAAAAAAAAAGGAGGGCAAACTCATAATTAGGCTGCAAATTTAGGGCAATGATACAAAACAAGAGAGGAGGTTGCGTGATTTTATGTTTTGAGTCAATCCTCGGTACTTCCACACCTCACAGCAAACTCAGTGCTTGACACTTCCAGGAGATATTAGAATTTACAGCCAGTGAAAGTCACGGGAGTAGGATGCCCCTTTTACAATGAATGCTGGATGAATGGATCATCTCAAACCATATGCTAGCAAACAAACTGTAGTACTTCATATGCTCCCATGAGTGCAATGTTGGGAGCAGGCAAGAGAACATATGCTCCGATGAGTGCATGCATGCTAGTTCCCTAATTACATGACCAAACAACATCAGAGGTCAATGCTGAGGTCACTGTAATGATATCACAAACAATGAGACCCCCCCCCCCCCTGGTTCCAGGAACAGCACAATTGCCTCCAATTAGGTCAGAAGATTACAAGATCATGAGAATACATGCCTACAATTGACATTCAAACAATTTATAATGGCACAAGTTCCACTAGTTCCGGAACAGATCAAATAAGAATGGACGCAAACCAGAGTAGCATGTACCTCTCATGAAAGACAGTGATGAACTCGCATTGGACCCAGTGTTCGTCTGAACAAGAGGATCAATAGAACTGGAAGAGTTCTGGTGGTCCATCCGTGGACCTTCAAGAGTGCGTTGCTCATTGCTTGCATCCTCCCCAGCAACTCTGACTCTCAGAGAGAAAATGTGAACAGTCCCTTTGTCACTGGACACTGCCAACCACTGCACATTGGGCGACAGCGCAATGCTATATATTTCTGCTTTGTCAAGTCCTCGGCGTACCTACATGTCATTTAGATTTTAAACAAATAGACCGTTATGAGCTCATCCCAACCATTTATTGATTGTGATATTGTAAATGCAGAGGCAATGGAATAAAGGAGAAGACCGTGCTTTCTATTCACAAATGAGGATGTCATGCAACGGAAAAAATAAGGATCAACAAAGATATAGTTCTAGAGAGTAAAATAAATATGCTAACCTCTTGTAGGCGAGTGCCATCCATTGTGTTGAATATTCTGATCAAAGTACCCTTCGTGCTTGCAGTTGCCAGTAGGAGCCCATCCATTGTCAGTGCCATGCAAGAGATGTGTGAATCATGAGCCGGGATTGTCTTTGTCATCTTCAGCCCAAAATGCTCCACCCGAACATGCCCCTGGTGCACCCCAGGGCATGCCAAGACTGAAGTATTGGAATGATGGGAGAGGCAGCAAAGTCCTTTGGGATTTGACAGGGTGTCAATCTGGTACAGCAGCTTCAAATCAGTGAAGTTGTAGACATATATCTTCCGCTCAAGGACAATCACGATGTAGTCCTTTGCCAATTTTACGGCCCGGACATCAGAGCGAAAGGCGAATTCTCCAATGCAACGGCTCTGGTGATCATCCCAGATCATCACCTTGTTCGGCGGATACTGCACATTGGAGCCCCCACCAACAAGAGCAAGGATGTTGCAACGAAACAGCATCTCAACAATCCCAAACCCACCACTCTTAAGGTCCCTCCTGAAAGTTTCCTTGAAAGGCTCACAGTTGAAGATCCTGAATCCATTGCTGGTACCAGCAGCGAAGCATCCACAATCCTGATTCCAAGCAACCGACAACAACCTGACATCCTGGTCGTCACCACGAGCTGCTTCGGGCTGGCCTGTAGGTGCCGACAGCGGCCAGACATGAGGGGACTCGAATGTCCCAAGCTTGCTCGGGGGAAGTAACCCCCGTGATGTGGAGACTTGTGAGCTCATGAGGTGGGCAGTGAAGCCAAATCAAATGTCTTCGAACCCAAAGATTTCAACTACACCAAATGTAAAAGGCTGCTGCCACTGGAAAAGTTTTGGAGATCCTGCAAAAATCAGAAAACATCAGCAGCAAGCAAATAAAAAAACACCGGACATAGGCGCAATCAGTTCGGTAGCTAATAATCCAATCAGACACAGAAAAGAAACAAGATACAATGCTAATCATTGTGATGTCGAGCCTAGTGCGCATTGCTTGGGCCCTCAGTTCTACTTGTGCAGGAAAAGCCAGGGAATGGAGCTCGTAGGCACACCTTGGTTAGCAAGTGGTTGTAATCAGGGGTGGCATCAAGGTGGCGCATGGGGGCTCACATGATCCAACAATTCGGAAAATAAGCTAACCGTTAATGCTACTCAGCTACGCGGCATACATAAATCCACAACGAGCCGGGGAATCGGAGAGAAGAATTGAGGGAACATCTTGCCGCCGAGCCTAGGGCTTCGAGAAACCAGTCCCGTTCCGGGCGGATCTCCGATCTCCTCCACCCGCTCCGGTGGGGAGGGACGAGGAGGTTTACGGGAGAAGGAACGGGGGCTCCGCCGCGGCAGATCTGAGCGGAGGCACCGACCACGGCACGGAGGGCGGCGGAGCGCCAAAAGGAACGAAATCGGCGATCGACGGCAGCGGATGGTTCCAGAAGGCGCGAATCCCGATTCCCGAGGTGGGGAATCGGAGGAGGGTTCCGTTCCGGGGAAGCAGGAAGGGAGAGGGGGGGTTGTGGGGGGGGGGGGGGGGGGGGGGGGGGCGAGCGGTGTTCCCTACCTCTTGCGCCGCGAAGCCGGCCGACGAGGGGAGGTGGAGGCCGACGACCAGGCGATGCGAGCGCGCGTGCGCGGCCGGCAGAGAAGCGAGGGGAAGGGGGAGTGGGGCAAGCGTTCGTCCGCGGATGCGTGCGCCGCAATTAACCTTTTCCCCCTCCTCGTCCGTGCTAATCCGTGGCTAAATCGTCGTTACGGAGACTTCTTCAGTTCTTTTACTATTTCTCTGGTGAACCTGCAAGTGTGGAGACCTGTTCGCGGGTTCTCGCTGTTCCAATCACGGGGCGGCTAGCTGGATGGATCTGGTCTGCCATGGCCGGACGCGCCGGCACGGGATGGGGCGCAATCTGAATCGCAGGATGGTCCCCGTCCAGGTCCACGGTTCGCCTGGATATTCAGATAATTATCAAGTGTAGCCATCCGTCGCCGGCGAGATTCTCCAGAACATTCGTCGCTAGTTTCCCGCGCTATTCCCACATATTCTATGGAGTTCCTTCCACGTCACCCCGTTAAAGTGGTCTTCGCTGTGAATATACCTCGCCGGAGCAGGCAGGCACGTTAGACAACAAAGGCGAACAAGAGATGCCATTTGAGACTTGAGAGTGAACTGCCGAACTGGCATGCCGACCTGCAAGGCCGTGTGAGATATATATGAACAAGGAACCATAAGGATTTATCGACGCGTTCCAATAGAGCACCAGACTAGATAATTTTATTTCCCGGGTTAAGGAGCACAGCATGAAGTGGTACTATATACTCACCATTTCTATTTATAGTAGTAATTTGTACGTATATGGTCAGGTGATCCTCCGGTGCTCGAGCATCCCGCGAGAGCCTATACAGGGGGGTGACAATATGCACAGTCCAAAATACACACTCATGTACGCCTTCAGCTTCTGCTGGAAGGGACTTGTACACTCTTTCAGCACCGCATCAGGGCCGCTCTGCTCGCAGGTGCAGCGACTCGAGCACCAACACACGCACACACCCATATCATCTGCATGGACATGGAGTAGAGCACTGAAACTTTGCCACTCTTTCGGCCCTCTCAGAATAGCTGGAAGAAGAGGCTTGTTGAACCGTCACCAAACGACCGGAGGTCTGCTGGCTTCACCAGCGACCTGCACAGCGGGCACGTCCGCTCCCTCTCAAACCTGTTATCGTCAAAAGAATGTTAGAAAGGGATGAACGCCAGATAATCTAGGTTTTATGGTTACATGGAAGTTGGCGGGGGAGGGGCAGGATGCGCGCAGCTTACCATTCAGATACACAGTCTTCACAAAAGATATGTTTGCAGCACAAAAGAATGGGGACATGCATCTTCTCTTGGCATATCGCGCACATATCTCCAGCAGCCATTACCTGAACACACACAAGAAAGTTAAGTGGAGTGCATATCTCAAGACATTTCTCAGTTAGGCGTTTCGTAGCAAACGAAGAACGTTTTGGATACCTGCTCACTCGTTGCATATGAACCATAGTGGAAGTCTTTATGAGATAATGCTCTCAATGCTGTCAAAAACGACTGAACCTGACAGATACAACTCAGTGTTAGGACGCATCCAACTCAGTACGCATAACTTATTAACTTCAGAAGTTAGATAAGGGAAGCTATAAGCACCTTTTCCACAACAGATGTCAACTTGAAAGTGAGATACAAGCCAGTGGTTAGAGACGAAAATAGGCTTCCATACTCCTTGTTCAAGAAAAAACGGTACCACACTGGCGTAGGCAATAATGCACGATACAAAAGTAGAAAATATTCCACAATTGTCAACATTTGACCCTGAACAACAGGAAATTTTGGTTATAGCTTCTCCCAACAGTGATTATGCAAAAATAAACACAATACACCATGAGCTATCCAGGAAAATCCCCAAGATACACCGCAGAAAATGTAGGGTAACAACTGAAAAGAATGGCTTACCTGCCTACGATAGCTTCGGCCTCTGCTGTTCTTGTAGTACATCAGCAGCAAACATTTGACAATCATAGCAGTTTGGCGCACCATTGTATCTGAAAAAGATTAAGGACGCATGTGAATAAAAAATATTCAGGAAAAGGAAAAATCACTTTGAAGACAGTAATACAGTATTGATGGTTGCACGAATATAAAGTAACAGTGATGTTAAAGTACAGGGGACAGGTTACCCACTTGCAACCTAGGAACAACCAAACTATTTGTAGAAGGCAAATACATATGTGCGTCAAGTAAAGTCAAAGTGAACATTTAAGCCCAGTTGACAGAATACTAATTTGTTCAGCCGGTATGACTTCAAATGATGCCAGCAGTATCACTTTGCAAGCATGCCAGTATGCACAGAGAGTCAGAGACAATGTAAATATGTCCAAGCACCATACCGTTCACCAAGATGATGAATATTGCATGCCAAAAAGGTGGTATTTCTTTCGGAGGAAGCATCACGAGAGGTCTTATAAGGTCCCCATTCTTGTAACACCAATAAAACCCAGATACGTGGACAACAAATAATACTGTAATCCCGACAAGGACTGGAAGTTTTCTCTCCCTCTGCATTACATGGGATAAAAAAAATCAAAATTAGCCAATATGGTAGAAGGATCGCCAGTATGCACCAAGTTGTCACTAACAGAGAAAAATTGTATCAAAGGATTGAAAGCATCTAAGTTTGCAGGGTTTTGTAACTTCAGGGTGTGCCACAACAACATGAAGGTATTATAAAGTTCTCATGTTAACAGAACTCTCAATCCATACAAGAAGTTAATCAATTGCTGCAGAGAAGTTCAAACCATTGTTGGAAAGGAAAATCTTGCAATTGTATAAACACACGTCATACTTGACAATTGTTGAGTGTCCGACAGAGGTTAAGCCATCCTATAAATCCACCTAATTATCCTTGGACGAAAGCACAAGTGCAAAGCAATGAAAGGACAGCATACAGCAAAGCCCTGGAGATTGCTTATACGAATGCATCGAATTATAATGCCTTCGCGTGGAGGAAATCCATAAAACTTGTGGATACAATGGTGAAGTGACCAAATAGCTAAAATTTCACCATGTTTACTGCACTTAAATATTTCCATGTTTAGAACACTTGGAAACATTCTCAGATGAACAACAACAACTCTGGGCAGAGCACTGGCATTTAGTGAAACCAGAATTATTTAATGGCATGAACTCCAGGGCAAATGATGGCATGCAACAAAACGAGTTTTTGCTTCTCAGTGCTCTGCAACACAAACCTTAGTAAAATTGCACCAAAAGTTCAACAAAACAATCACTAACCTTTAGAGCAGTCTGCTTACGCAGGATATCATTGGACTTGAACATCACCACAGCAATCCAAATTGTCACAAAGAAACCTGTGCAAAACAACCCAAAACAAATTTAGCCAACACTCGCCATACATCAGCATTACTTCAATTCGCAAACAGCATGATACTATGTTCTAACCATCATTTTTTTTTTGAAATGTTCTAATCATCAAATCGCTAATGTGCATATCATTTTGGGCTATGTTGACAGGGGAAATAAGTGAGCTCGACCTTGCAAATGTTGTCTGATGAAGACGACGAGCAGCAGCAGGGAGAAGGGCAGTATCTGCTCCACCCACCTCGCCACCTGCTGTATGTCGTACCTCTGGTACGACGACGAGGATTCCCTGCCGCCCTCCCCGACGCCAGCCGCGGGTACCGGCTCCTCGGGACGCGCCCTCGTTGCGTGTCCCTCCACTTCCTCCTCCTCGACGATCACCTCCTCGGCCCTCTCAGACGACGTCCCCGCCTCGCCGGGCGCCACAATCCGGATCGACACCTCGCCTGGCCCAGCCCCTTCCCCCGCCTGGTGCGCCCCGCCGCCGGGATCGGGGCGCAGGATGCCGGAGTACTCGAGCAGCGCGGTGAGCGGCGCCTGGATGAAGCTGGAGGCCGAGAAGTGCACGCCGTACCTCCTCGACGGCGCGGGCGGCTGGGGAGGGGGCGGCGGGGACGGGGCGCGCGGCGGCTGGGCCTGCGGCGGCGGCGCGTCCATCGGGCGGGGCGGCGCGCGGGAGGGGTGGAGCTTCCAGAGGAGGATTCCGCCGCGGCGGCGGCGGCGGAGGCCGGGCGGCGCCGCGCCGGGGGCGGAGGGGGACGGCGGAGGGGACGACGTCGGGGCGGCGCCGACGCCGCACGCGGCGAGGCGGAGGCGGAGGCGGTGGAGGGTCCCCGTGCTCGTCGCCGTCGTCGTCGCGGTCCTGGTTGGAGGAATTTCTGGGAGAGGCTTATAGGATATTTTGTGGTCTGCCCGTTTGATCTCTCTTCTCTTCTTTTTTTTTTTCTCCTCCGGGCATGGGTTTTGTTTATCTCGTTTCCCTTCGCTTTGCTTGCGTGGTTGGTTTGGCCGTGTGCTGCCTCGTTCGTTAATCCTCTGTTTGGTGCGGTTTCTTTTCTGATTAATGGCCAGCTTATTTAAATTTGTCGGCGTCAGCACCGGATGGGAACGAAGGACAAAGCCACAAGCCCACAACGGCATGTATTACTAAACGAAAATATTGGGCACTGTCTTATTTTATACCACCCCTACTTATATGTTTTTAGATTTTTCTTAAGGGCATGATAAGTTATAGTAGTAGCTTGATTAATGTGGTATATCTTACAGCCTCCACTGGTTTGCGTCTTCTACAAGCTACTGCTACCATTTTGGCTTTTTTGCTAACCCGCGAACGATATTTCATAATAACCAAAATTTCAAACAAAAACATGTAAGATGGTTGGATTCAATTCTGGTAGGAATTCGGGGGGAATCTATTGTGGTTCTAGTAAGGCACAAGTCACATTAAATTTGATACATAGCAAAATCAATGCTAGAGCTACATAGTAGCATTTTTAGAATCAAGACATGCCCATCATAAAAAAAATAGGGACTGGACAGTCATCAAGTGCTTTAAATTGTATGAGGTTCTTTGCCACACACTGTGCGATATGATTTGATATAACCATGAAGGGTTTTTTATGTACAAATTACCTGCGCAAGATTTTGTAACCAAGTTAAAAACAAATTAAACTAGTCGGCGTAAATTTCGCCAAATTAACGAGCGGTCAACTTTTGGACCAGACCGACGAGCCAAGCAATGGTAGGTTCCCTGTCCACTAGGACTAGGAACGACTGAACACATCCAACTAACTTTAAACCAAAAAGGTACCAGATTTGCACGCCAAAAGCACTTGTTAACAAACCTGATTTGACAGCCGAATGGTAATTAAGACGCGGTCTGTTTGTATTGTTTAATACGGTTAACCGGTACAAGTAGTCTAGAACCACTAGCTTACTAACCTAATCCAGTGTATCAACATCTTTCTCCTTAACGACCATGCCGATGCCGTACTATCAAACAGGTATGACTTGTGACTTAGGATCCCAAGCCTCTTGTTGCGTCATCTCTGATAAACTTTGCTTAGAGGCTATCATGTCCATTTTCGTTTACTCAAAGCTTTGGATGTTGATACGGGTCTCTAGAATATGTCTTTGTCTTTTTCATTGAAAATTACTAGAAAAATAACCATTTAACAATGTTTTTCATGACGATTTCACTTATACTATTTTCATGTGACGATTTTAAACTTTTTTCTGAACTTTGACTACACATGCCCCTAGACTTCATCTGTTCGAGAGCGACGGTATAATTTCTTCCTCTCTCATTTGAGCGCTGAGAGGTTGTATGAAAATAGCAATATCGTTTCAGTGTCTTTCAGTGTCTATCTACACAATCCAAATGCAGAGGTGTTCAAAGTTTTAAACTCGACTTTTTTTATAAAAAAAACTTTTAGCTAAATGCAAGATCTCTTGTCACCATTTCGAAAGAAGATTGGAGCAGACAAAAACACAGTATAACGTGAGGACGACGTCACTATAAGGTAGGGCTGTAAATTGATGATTTGAAGAAAATATTTAAACTAAAAAAGGTTGGAGATATACCTAAAGATCACCAATTTGCACCCATACTGAGAGAGGCGTCTCTGGGTTGGTACTTTATGGCAACAACACCCTGTCGCGTGGCGCAAAAGTGGGCAGATCACCTCGCTAGCTCTCCGTCTCAGCTACCCCTCGCGCGGGTATTGAAGAAGCCACGAGCCCACGATGCGGCGGCGAGGTCGGCGCGCGCGCGTCTGCCTGCTCGATCGATCGCTTCCTCGCCCCCACTGGTCGCCTCATTGCCTGAAACGTCGGCGTCCGACCCAACAACAAGATCCCTCAGCTCCCAATGAACAAGTGAAACAACCAATCTCACGCAGCAACTTGTTGCGATGCGCCCTTGTCACTTCAACGCCTCCTAGCCCATGCTCGCAACCAACCCCTATGGCCCTGGGGGCTGTGCATCCCCGAACCCCTAGCTATGGTCCTCGGACGACGACGAACCGTGGCTTTCGTCCTCGTCCTTCGCGGCTCCCGCTGCAGCCAGAAAGCAAGGGTTGGTGATGCACGCGTTGCTGGGTTGGGCAGCCTCATCGATCACGATCACGATCAGGAAGGGGCGGCGTGAGCGGAAGGCCACACGGGAATCGTCGTGGCCACCGTGTCCGAATGATCAAAGCCGCAGCGCGGGGCGAACACGATCGACCAACAAGCTTGTTCCTTTTTCTTCTTCTTCTTCTTCTTTGATTGGAACTTGAACAGTCTGGCTCTGGTTGAGACTTGAGAGGATGACGGGCTTTTCGCCAACGGCCAACCAGGAGCATTCACTGCTCAGACAGGCTGATACTACCATTAATTATGCTCCTGTGCACTTGGTGGTGTGGTATGATTCATTGATTCTGCATTGAGAGTTGACGTAACGGGAACCTTTAGGAATGACGGTTGATGCGCTCGTGTTCTTGGTCACTTGCTTGGTGAAGTTGGCGAGGCCCCTGGCAGTCTGGAAGAAGCACGGGTGTACCTGCACTGCACAAGCAATGTGCAGCAGGGGGGGATCGACGCTCCAGGCTCCAGACTCCGACGGCGGTTGAGTTCCAAACAACCACCGTGTTACGCGAGCGCGGGCGCGCATCGCATCTCCGGCCGTCGACGATGATCTCGGCCCCGCCCGTGCTCGAGCTCGGCTCGGCGGCTCGCCGCCGCCTTTGAACTCTGAGAAGCACCGCGGCGCGCGCACGGCACGGGTAAACGACACGGGACCCTGCATGCAAATGGGCAAATGGCGGCGTCGGCGGGGGTAGGCGACGGTGGGATTTTTTTTTTATTTTGAGAAAGTGGGATCTTTTGTTTTGCGGGTGCCAGGTCGCGCGGGCCGCGGGGGAGTACTTGGGCTTGGGCCGTCGCTCTGCCTCATGAGAAAATACAAAATAGGCCCATAGTTTAGCTCTTGCTCTACACATGGAATTTTTTCCCCTCTCAGTCGACCAATGAACGTGTCACGTGTGTACTTTAGCAAGCAGGCATTAGTGACTAGCGAGCAACTCGACTTCGCGTGTAATTTTGTACTTCAAAGCACCGGAGGTACAAAATTACTCCCGAAGTCTCGAGGCTTATAGTCCCATATGGTTGTAAAAATGTACACGTAGTATAAGCCGCTTCTGGGCAGTGGCGGAGCCCAGCTAGGGTTATACTGCGCTCCGGCCCTTTGCCAATAAGAAATTGGTGAAGAGTTGAGCATATATATATATATATATATTGCATGTCTGCTAATTTTGTATGAATGCATGTATATCTTATACACATTTTTTTTATATTGAACCTATTAGAGATGTGGAATTTAACTCAACTAATGAAAGTTGTGAAAGTTTTGCCAACTAGCCCCGCTTGGTTTACTTAAACGCTTTGCCACTGCTTCTAGGGTCTTCGTACTCTTAGACCTACTAGGACTACGAGCCACATTGCAGGAAGCTTTTATTGTTCGGTAGTGCTTGCAGTTGCAGCTGCAGCCACAGCAATCAAAACTGCATTAGTCGGCTGCTGCACTACCAACAACAGAGCCGATCTTGCTGGTGCGGCATGACCGAGTGCATTGTTTTTTTCTTGGGCATGAAAACATTAAGTCACAAATAAAATTAACTACACTAAACACAGGTGAGAACTTAATAACTGCATAATGAAAATTGATGTGGTCTTGACGAATTCTTTGGTTTATAACATAATTTATTCAAATCGTGTAATGCTACGTCGTCGGACCATTTTGAAATGTAAAATAGCCTGCCCAAATGGTATACAATTATACAAAATTAGCCGCAATTTATTCAAATGCAGGAGTAATAATGCTATGTAAAATGTAAAATAGCGTTACCATAACCTCTTTTCACTACAGAGCATCACATTTTACAACCTGCCTTTTCTTTGCGCACAAACCAGATCAAGACCTCAGAAGCAACGCCGTATCGATCGAAGCACGACCAAAAAAAATGTTGGAAAATTCATCACTAGTCTCTGCCTGGTGCAAGCCGCCGCTCATTCAATCCCTCGTCTGACTTCGCATCCCGCTGCCCGCGACTGCGAACCCGATCTCGATTCGATCCCCCGCTTCCATGGCGGCCGCCCTCTCCTCCTCGCGGCGCGCCCTCCACACCCTCCGCCGCCGCCGCCTCCTCCACCCCGCCCCCTCGCCCACCGCCGCGCGGCTCTCGCCTCCCGCTCCCGCTCCCGTCCCCATCCCCCGCCACTCCCCCATCCCCTCCTTCTCCCCTTCCTCCCGCTTCTTCTGCACCGCGCGCCCAGATGCGAGGCTGGGGCACCGGATGCTGCCCCCGCTGCCGCAGCGGGCGCAGCGGCTCGTGGGCGGGGTCAGGTCGGTGTCGACCCGCGGCGGGTCCAAGCTGGCGCCGCTGGGGCAGGGGGTGAAGGGGCTGGGGCGGCCCGTGGAGGCGGCGAGGACAGCGGCGGCGCGATACCGGGAGGCCGTCGGGCTGCAGGTCGAGGCCTTCTGGAGGCGCAACTACATGATCCTCGTCGGCGCCGGGGGCGTCATCGTCTGCATCGCGCTGTGGAGGATCATGTTCGGGGTCGCCAGCACCTTCGTCGGCCTCTCCGAGGGAATGGCTAAGTACGGGTTCCTTGCCCTCGCCACCGCCATTGTCGCCTTCGCCGTGAGTACCATTCCCTTCGTGTCCGCCTAACTACCATACGCTTGTGTGTATGTGGTGAACTGGGATTGTTGCTCTGTTGATGGTTTCTGGTTGGTTATAATTAGCCTATAAGTTGCCCTGTAGTTTTGCGTGTCACTCTGTTCTGGTGGTTCAGCTTGCTGTACATGAGCACATTACGACTGTTAAGACTTATTTGTCCCACCGGGTTATATTCATGATAAGAGAATTAGTGAACTGCACTAACTGACCATTCTGTTGATCAAATGAATGTTGATGGCATCCTTGATAAAAGCAATACATTATATGGATCATATGATTGAGCAACGTGCCCGAATGTTACATACCATACTAAAATCGCTGAGATTCTCTTTTGTCCTTCTGGGGTATGCTGTCACATTTTTGAACTACCTCCAGCAATTACTTTGATTTTGAACTTAATTTGCTTAAGGACCAATTACCCTATATATGTCTCATATCGCAAGCACTACGTTTTAATCAATTTTGGTTTGCCAAACAGATCTATAATGGCTAATTAGCTATGAGTATTAGATGGGAATTTACCATGTCGATATTAATAGAGCTGTTATGCTGACAGCAGCTTACCATGTAGGGAAACAATTAGAGATTCTATAACTCGCACGATGATCTTATTAATAGCAGATAATCATGCATCAGGTGTGCAAATATTAGCTCTCTGCCATCATTTTGTGGAGAAAATGCAGAGTCTGACAGTCTATTCAGCTGCAGTAAACAGAATATGAAATGTCTGAGAAGTGTTACGTGACTGCATAGTACAGAGTTCATGTAAACTGGAATTATTGTTTTGGTTTCCTCACAATATAGCCTGTTGCTAGTTTTTTTGTGACTAATTTTTGGGTTCACTCTCAGTTGTTTTTAGCATGTTGGACACTGATGAAATGATGTCATTGGCAATTTAGGAATCTGAGTGCAGCTTTACTTGACATATGATGCCTCATTTTTTTTGAGGAGCAAATTATTTTAATTATCTGTCTTTGGCTTATAGGGTATGTATGTACGTGCAAGGTTGACCATAAACCCTGACAAGGTTTATCGGATGGCTATGACAAAGCTCAATACATCTGCTGCAATCCTTGAAGTCATGGGTGCACCCTTAACTGGTACTGACGTCAGAGCATATGTTATGTCTGGAGGAGGCCCTAAATTGAAGGACTTCAAATTTAAGCTGGGTGGCAAACGGTGTTTCCTCATATTCCCCATCAAAGGATCAGAAAGAAGGGGTCTTGTAAGTGTTGAGGTCAAGAAGAAAAAGGGACAGGTATTTGAATCATATCTGACAACTTATAGCAACTACTTAAGTGTGCTAGGTTGAATTTCTGATGCTTATATATGCACAATTATGATGAGATCTCAGCAGAATTTTGGAAAAATGGTACAGAAGCAGAGTTAAATGACCCTTTTGTGCTTCTTCCTTAATGATAGAAGTCAAGCAAAATTGCTTTTTCTTCAAATTCACTGGCACTATTTTATGTCTGTGGAGAATTGTGGGCAACTCTTTTGTTGAAATCTTGAAATGAATGGCAATAGAGTGACAGAAAAATTTTGCACATGGAGTTGGTGATCTGTAAACTCTACTTCTAGTATTTTATTTGAAGAAATCTTATGTATGATCCTAACTTGCTTCAGACAGTGAGCTGATGAGTGGTTTGCTCAATGACTGCTTCTTTTCTTGCCTTGTCTTAATCCCTTTGCAGCATGACATGAAGCTACTAGCTGTTGACATACCAATGGAATCAGGGCCTGACCAACGGCTATTCCTTGTCGGTGACGAACAAGAGTACAAGGTGGGCGGAGGCTTGATATCTGAGCTGCGAGACCCCATCTTAAAAGCTATGGCTGCAGAGAAGGAGTTTGATTATCTCGACGAAAGAGAGGACGCAGAGGATGAACGCAGGGAGCGTGAGGAGGCTGAGCGACGGCAACGGGAAGAAGAGGAGGAAGCATTGAGGCGTGAGGAGGAGAGACTGCGGGAGGAGGCTGCAGAGCGGAGCCGGCGGGAGGCGGAGAATCTGGAGAAAGCATCTTGACATCACCTGTATCAAATTTTCGCCTTGTGCATTGTTTTCTTTCCCTTCACCCCTCAATGTAGCAATCGGCCTTCCGGCAGTAAAGAGAAGATTGCATTTGAGTTTTCAGTTGGCGGCCGGCCGTCACCATTCACAGCGTGTTCAAGAAAGTAATAATTTTGGCTGCTCTGCAATGAATTACTTGGGGAGCAATGTAATTTAGTGGATGATTAATGGCTATCTTTTTGCTGCACATCTGGCCTGGTGCTATGAGAATTGAGATGATCTTAGGCCCTGAGCCAGTTTACCTGCTTCTAGGCATGTCGCTTGTTCTACTTAAGCGGTTAGTAAGCTTTACTTAAGGTCGTTGCTGAATGCCTACGACAGGTTGTTTTTTTTCCCTCGTCGCATGACGATAATTTACCTAAAAAAAATGCGTTGTTTACCTGAGCGAAATATTGATGTCACTCTCGTTGCAATGCCTGGAAACGCTGAGACTGCAAATGTCAAATCGTTGGCGTGCTAGGTCTCGGTTTGTTTTTTTGCTAGTGTCCACAAATATACAACCCAGAGCACTCTAATATAGGTTCAATCCAAGAGATTCAAATATAAAACAAACCTGATTAGTACAAAAGGAAAAAAATGGCTGGGAAAAAAAATCGTGCCGCTCTTGAGATACAACACTCGAGGAAGGAAACCTGGAGCAACGGCAAACGACCCAGAAGCAGAAAGACGCCTCCACATGGAACACGACACAGCGGTCTCCTTAGCGCGATTTTTGAAGCGCGTCGTCGCCATTGATGGTCTGATCGCTGCTCGCTGACGCACCGTCCTGGGTGCTTCAGCCTTTAGCATTACCCATCCACTACCACCGAGACGAACTCAATTCAGAGCCCTCGGCTCCTCTTCCTCTTCCGCCTGGTCTTAGAAAACCCCAAGTGGCCAATTCTTCCTCCTCGCCGCCAACTTTCCTTGCCCCCCATCAACTCCCCCCGCGGCCCAGCCGGCTTCGCGGCGTTACGTCTCCCTTGGCGCCAAATCCGCCCCTCCGATTCCTGCCCCAGGTATTGACTTGAAACTAACCTCTCCAGTCTCCGTCCTGAACTCCTGATCAAATCGGCCGCTCGCGCCTATCCACTACTCCAGGTCTCCAGCCCAGTTCTTGGGAGCCGTTTTTCCTCAATTTTTTTTGGCTTCGCACAAAAGTTCCATGAATTTCGTGATCTTTTTCCATTTCTCGACTGCTGGGGTTTGCAGTTTTGCTTGCCAGGAGTGAGGATGGTACTGAAGCGTCTGATGAGATGCTGCTGCATTAAGGTCAGCCTTCTTGCAAACGGACCGAGTGCCGTACCATCTGTACATATATCCATACCACACCTGTTTTCAGATCCACGATTGGGTCTTGCTGCTTGCTTCTCATGCATGCTGTTTCTCTGCCCGGACTGCAGCACGCCGCCGACGACGACATGGTTGAATTTGGTGGTGGCAATGTCCATGCGTTACAAGCCAAGAGAACTGGGACCAGAAAATCGAAGAGGCAAACAAGGATGGGAAAATCGTAAGTAGAACCTTGCCACTTGAGGTCATGATGCCTGAGGTTTCTCGCAGTGTCTGCTTGAGGTTTGTTTGTGTTTGCGTTTGCGTTTGCTTTGTCTTCGAGTCTCCAAGATTTGGCCAAGTTGACTATGATGACCATATCTTTTTTTGTGAGTAGTAGACAATGGACAATATGAAATGGTGTTCGGGTGTTCATATAATTCATATTATATGCATATAAAACTTCCCACTTTCATGTTCGTGCTGCTCGCATGTTTTTTAGTATGCAACTTTTTTTCTGGCAAGGATGCACCACCAAAGCCACTAGTATTTCTATATATTTATCCACTAGCTACAAGGCAAACATACGTGACTAGGCACTTCAGGAAGTTGTAGCCATTGTGGTCAGGCTAGTCGTCGTCTTGGTGCGAAAACGCATGCTTAACTTTTCTAAAAAAATCATATAAAAGATTACAGTTGTCGTACATTTCTGATATGATTTGCAAAGCTACATAAATGATTTATCGATCTTTTTGTAGGTGGTTGCAAACTTCAGTGCTTCCTGGTGTGGTCCGTGCCGGGTGATTTCACCTGTTTATGCTGAAATGTCACAGACATACCCACAACTCATGTTCTTGACGATTGATGCTGACGACTTAGTGGTATTTAATGTTCTTTCCCAAACCTTTATGCTTATGCAATAAGTTGTCTCAGCTCTGCAGACGTACATCTTGTTACTCGCATACATGACTTTTCGAACTGACAGTTTTGTGTCTAGAATGTCTATAGTTAGTTGATCCCAAAATGACAAAAAGAGAGTCGTTTCTCCATATACAGTTAGTTTTCTCTGTTATACACCTGAATATGGGCATTGGGTGTACAGTAAGGGTGTCCAGATTTCAGAGACTGGTCACTGTTTTATCACCTAATAACGATTGATGCGCATAGATCCGAATGCTTTTCTTGTCGAAGCTGTGTTTCATCACGCATCGCTACTGCAGGCTACAGCTGATTGGTGAAACGGTTTCAATGAAAACCATTAGTTGACCTTTTCTCTCTCGATTTTTGGCCACAGGAGTTAAGCAAGACGTGGGGCGTCCGGGCAACCCCGACGTTCTTCCTCAAGAACGGGCAGCAGGTGGACAAGTTGGTCGGCGCCAACAAGGCTGAGCTCCAGAAGAAAGTCGTTGGCGTCGCCAGCGCCGAACAGACTGACGACGCATGTGACAGAAGAGCAATGTAGGCAAAGACCATCTTTCATCAGCCTGCATCGCTCTATTTCGTGGGTTCCTTGTCATCGTGCATATGGATCTGTCTGATATCTTGTAGTTATCCGGTACTGATCTCTTAGTTTCTGTGGTAACAATAACAACTGGTGACTGGTGAGTCCATATGCACAGCTATATTGATCTTGTCGTTCTAATGCATTATTATTATCATGTAAATTAAGATGATTTAACAGAGAACCACCACAATAAGTTATTTTTAAGTTGTCTTGTACAAAATAAATATTGTGATTTATATGCAATAACAACTCGTACAATGAGGGTGAGGGGATTGGAATTAGGTCGTTAATACGTCAAGCGGCCAGTAGGAAGTTTGCCCTATGATCGTCTTTGCGGTAGCAGATGCTTGGAGGGTGGATGGTATCTTGCAGCTAGGATGACTGTGTTTCCTTTGTCAGTGTTCCCTTCTTGAAATAGAAATCTGATGGGGTTTGCAGTTTTGCCAGGAGTCAGCAGTTGAGGATGGTACTGAAGGGCCTGATGAGATGCTGCTGCTACTGCTGCATTGCAAAGGTCAGTCTTCTTCCAAACGCACTCGACCCTACCGGACCTAGCACCGTGCCTTTTGTACATATATGCATATATATCTGTTGACGCCAAAATTTTGCAACAATATCATGTCTCTTTTTTAAACCCACGGTTGGGTTTTGCTGCTTTGCTTCTCGTGTTGTATCTCTGCCCGGACTGCAGCACGCCGGTGACAAAGAGATGCTTGATTTTGGGGGTGGCAATGTCCATGTCGTTACAAGCAAAGAGAACTGGAACCAAAAAATTGAAGGGAAAATGGTAAGCGAAACCTAGTGGGGGTCATAAGTGAAACTGAGAACCATTTGTTCGGTATAGCTAGCATGATGCTTGAAGTTTCTTGTGGTATCTGTCATATGGTGCGAAGGATCTGGGTCATCGTTTGGGTATGCTTTGTCTTCGAGTCTGCTTTGTCTTTGGGTCTCCTGATTGTTCACAATTGGCTAAATTGAATATGACCAATATGAAATGGTATTCATATTATATCCATAAAACCTACCACTTTCAAAAATCACTTTGTTTACATGATTTTAGTAGTTATCTTTTTCTGGCAAGGATGCATCACAAAAGCCACTATTATTTCTATTTTTTCCACCCCAATGCAAACACATGAGTACATGACTAAGCACTTTGTAGCCACTGATGACTTTTTTAAATTTTATCAACAATTGTACTTACCGTACAGTTATGATATGATCTGCACAGCTACAAATGATTTATTGATACTTTTGAAATTTATCAACAATTGAATTTACTAAATTTCTGATATGATTTGCGCAGCAATGAATGATTTGTTGATTTTTTCTTTTGTAGGTGGTTGCAAACTTCAGTGCCTCCTGGTGTGGACCATACCGGGACATTTCATCTGTTTATGCTGAAATGTCACAGATACCCTCAACTCATGTTCTTGACGATTGATGCTGACGACTTAATGGTAACTGATGTTTTTTTTTTCCTCCAAACCTTTATCCTATGCAAGTTGTCTCAGCTCTCCGGACGTCTTGTTACTATGAATGCGCGGACATGTCTTGTGGATCCAACAGTTTTGTGTCGAGAATGTCTATAGTTGGTACTAAAATGACAAAAAGAGGGCTGTTTCTGGTTTCTAAATACACAGTTTGCTTCGCTTTTGTACATCTGAGAGTATGGGCATCGAGTGTACTGCAAGTGTGCCAGGCTTCAGAGACTGGTCACGGTTTTATCACCTAATTAAACCTGAGTGGTGAAACGGTTTCACCGAAACCATTTATTGACCCTTTTTCTTGATTTTTTTGCCACAGGAGCTCAGCGACTCGTGGGACATCCGGGCAATCCCAACGTTCTTCTTCCTCAAGAACGGGCAGCAGGTAGACAAGCTGGTCGGCGCCAACAAGGCTGAGCTCCAGAAGAAAGTGGCCGCCGTAGCCGGACAGACTGACGACGCATGTGGCAGCAGAACAGGCTAGGCAAAGGCCATGGTAGCGATTCTAGTTTCTGTGGTAACAACAGGTGATTCAGTAGAGCTCACAAACTGCCATGTAACATTACGATTTGACTTCCTTTCAAAAAGAAACATTACGATTTAACAAACAGTTCCTACATCAGAGAGGAGGATCGAGAGGCAGTACCTTCCAGTGCTCGTATTGCAATGTCAGTTCAGTGCTTGTGAGTCAGATAAACTGAATTCCATTCGGACTACATCAGTGAACGTTTTCTGCTGCTCGTAGTAACAACCAAGCCAGTGATGAACGAAGAACATGATACCAGATTACCATCCAGATAAACTGAATTCCTGGCTACAGCTTCTACCCAACTGCTAGTTAGTTTGTCAATCATTCAGGATTTGTGCATGAACTACTGCTCTATTCAAGCACTAAGTGTTTGAACTCACCGCAGGCTTACACTTCTCAAGGTTCATGGTGATCCGGCAGAGAGCCCAAAGAAATAAGATAATGAGCATCGCGGCATGCCAGCAGAAGCAAACCATCTAAAGCTTACATCGATAATAGGATAGGCTAAAATGACGAAATTCAGTTACGACCTACTCCCTTTGAACATTGATCAAACAACTGAGTACAAAGCTTACATTTGGCCTTCATATTTAATCAAACGTGGAGCTCGACCACATATGTATCAGCCTTCCATTTGATCATATGGATCAGCCTACAGTGACCATTTTTTTCTGTAGCAAAAGGAATTAAATTTACACGAACGCAAGCGACCAGACATAAACTGATATTCCTGCCAGAAAGGCATGAATAGGAGGTTGACATAAGTGATAAATCCGCATGCACATTGATTTGAAAATATGATGGTTTGAGGCCACAAGGCAATCCCCAAAACTAAGCCCAGAAATTTCAGACAGGCAAACTTCAGCAGCTATAATGAATTTCGAGCATGACAGATTAAGCAATTCAGAAAAGCAAGAGGGCAAGAATCCGATGAACCATTAGATAATAGAGTACGCAAATGAGTACCAGGTATCAAACAGTACAAGGACACCAAAACGAACGGCTGGTCTCTATTTTCAGCACCAAAACAAAACTTAGAACAAGCCCTTGGCTGTAGCATCAACTAGGAGATACTATATCCGGTCGCTTTACTTCTTCTCTTCCTTCTCTGCCTCAGCGGCCTTCTTCTGGCGGGCACCAAGGTGCTTCTTGTTCATCCGCTCGAGGCGGAGCTTGCCATAGGCTGCGAACGACTTCATCTCATCGCTGACCTTCACAACCTCTACCGAGCGCTTCTCACCACGAGTAATAGGCATGTAGTCACCCTGGACCTGGGTGGCGCTGGCAAGCTCCTCAGGAGTAGAGTCACCAGCCTGCAATGGATGTAGATGATCAGGGATTAGGTCATAACTCATAAGCAGTCAGGACAATGTCTTCAAGAGATCAGATGATACATTCAGGAAAAGGTTTCTAGCCATACCTTGACCTTGCGAGCACGCCTTGGGAAGATAACCAGCTTGGCCTTGTATGTCTTCAGCCTCTGGACATTAGCCTGAAGTCCCTCAAGTGATTTGTTCTTGCGGCGGTGATCCACAGAAATGCCAATGGTTGGAGCAAGCTTCTTTGGAATGCCCGCAGCCTGCAATCACAACAATTAACATTAAGCAAGAAGGGCAATAACGGATGATAAGAGTGGCTCATCAGCAATCATGTCAGTTTTGTTTCAGCTTTGGTGCTACAGGCTATGATGCATGATGATGAAGAGGATAACAAAACTGTAGTCATTAGCCATGATGCAATCGACAAAACTGACATGGACAAAAGTCCTCTTCATCAGCAAGCATGGAAACCAGAAGTTGACACAAAATAACTAATGCCATATATAAGGTATACAAACAGCAGCAAATTATTTGAAAGTAGAACAATGAAAACAAACAAGGAAATTCAAGGAAAAAAATGTCTCAAGAGCAACTCATATAGGGAAGAACAATGAACAAATGTATCACCTTCAGCTCCTCATGTGTAAAGCCTCTCCCAGCCCTTGACTTCATGTTATACTTGAGAGTCTGGCATTGGACAACGGGGCGAAGAGGTCCAGCAGTTGGGCGTGGGAATATCTTCGCAGCCTTCTTTTGACGAGCTGCGTACACAACATAGCAGGGAATTAGAAAGCTGTCAGTTAGTATGAGAAATATAAAGAAAAAATCAATACATAATAACAAGCTGCCAGTAAAGATGCATCACAGGTGAAACTATCTAGGACAAGGGAGTTTTTATTTTGATTCATTCGTTGGTAGCATAAGAGTAGTATAGCAAGTAAATCAGTGTACTCCAAATCACATATACGCAAAGCTTAGCCTCATAAAATCTCACAGCATCATGATTGGTGCTAGATATATGCCTGAACTAGCAAACTAATTAAGTAACATAACACAGACATAACATGGAAACACAAATAAATAACTATGATCCTCCTTGCTGCAAGGTGCAGGTGTTATGTAGGGGCAAGGAACAGCTAAGTGGGTGCTACTGCTTTCAGGATGACAAACTACAGTCAAGGATTTCGGGTGCATCAATAAGGATACCAAATTGTATCTTTTAACTGTACCTTTACCAACCAATACAAGATCAAATGCAATAAATTGCAACCAACTAAAGATAACGCAGATTCTCTATCAATTACAATGAGAATATTGCATTGTGCAGGACAAGACGAACTATTTATTGCTAGGCCACTACTACTTCTGAACTGCAACTAGAGCCTAGCTGATCATTAGTTGATCACATCGATAGCATACATAAAACGGGACCCTGATAAGACTTCGATTCAGTTCTCACGACAGCAAAAAGCAGGAGAGGGTGCACTTAAAACGTGACAAAATGGAGGTTAAAACAGAGGGTAGGGAGCGATGAGCTTACCAATGCGGCGCCTCTGCTTGCGGGCGGGTTGGTTGAACCATGTCTTGACATAGTTCTGCCAGTGCTTCTTGAAGTGACCGTTGGGGATAACGTTGTTGTGCTTCACCATCTCGCCCTCTTCCTCTCCTACCTACCTGCACATCAACATAACCACGCGATCAGCAAGGGCGAACAACAAACGGGAAAAATCAACGAGACACCACAGCTCCATCCTCATTATCACCGCAGCAAAATCCTGAGCAAATTACAACACCACGACGCATAGTCACTGGACGGACATAACCGCACCACTCACCAACGCATCTAGAGCACCCCACAAACAACGATCGACCAAGAACACGGAGATGCAGCGCAGCAAGATCCGCGCACTCATTGACTCGACACCAGGAACAAAGGGAGGTGCTAAAGGGCAGGCGCCTGAAATTTAGGCTACCTTCAGGCGACAATCATGGACCGTCAGATCACAAGTGAACGGAGGATCGTATTTCTTCCACCTCCAAACAATGAGACTGCGCTCGTTCTTTATTCGCGAAGCTCTGCAACGCGCTCCCCCGCCTCCACCGGCGGCCAGCTATCCCTGGTGGCGGCCCCACTGCCCCCTCCCACACTAACTGTTCCATTTTGCTGCTCCCCCGCTGATATCGCCGCCCACCGGATTTCCAGCGCCGCCCGTGGCAGGCGGCGCCACCGCCGTCTCGCCGTACCACCCCCGCGCCCACCTGCACCGTCGGGCTATCCTACCTCCCGAGTCCATCCTTCTAAGCCAGGGGATCACCAGGGAGCCAGCAACCCCTCCCCATTAACTCCGGCAACCCTCGGTCGAGTTCTTCTATCGTCTGAAATCGACGCCAATTTCAGGCGCCTGATGGATAGGAGATGTGCAGAACAAACGAGCGACCGCCACCCACCCGCAGCACGGAACGTAGGGGTATGAGGGAGGCGGCGAGCGAGCGTACCTGTCGAGGAGACGCGACGGCGGAAGAACGGCGGCGGAAGAGTCTGAGGTGGAGGGAGGGGTTTTGGGCTAGGCGGGGGGCGCCGCGAGACCTAGGTTGGACAGGAGTGATGGGCCACGGGAGCCACAGTGGGGCTAACGGCCCTCCTTGGACATGTGAGAATATTCGGAAGGCCCATATACGGTTGGCTGATGAAGATGCCCCTCATGGGCCCATTCAGTCCTGGCCGCCTTCTCCTCCCCGCGCCACTTCCTTGGGCACACCGCGTGCGCCGCGGCCTCGAGCTCCTCCCGCTCGCTCGCTCGCCCTCCCCTCGCCCGCGCCGTGGGCCGTGGCCGCGGCTGCTAGTGCTAGGCGAGCTGGTCCCGGCCGAGGCGGCGGGCCGGCTGCTGTCGTCGGCCGCGGGCTCCCTCATCGTCGCGCTCGTCTCCGCGCCGCGGAAGCTGCAGGCGGACGAGCTCGCCACCGTCCGCGCCCTCTTCCAGGAGAACACGCCCTTCGCCGTCTGCATCACCATTCACTAACCTCGCCGTGAGGTAGGCCACTCCGTCCCCGCTCCTTGGCTGCCCGTCCCAGCGGTTTCTGTGTGGTGTGGCATGTGTCCCGAACTCCTGTTGCGACCTGCAGCCTGCAGGCAGGACGCGTTCACGCTCGACGTGCTCGAGGTGCCGCATCGTCACCAATTTCCCACGCTGTGTGCGCGCTGTTTTCTGCTTTCCGTTCCCTTCACTCCGCAACTGTCGATGCTGATTGCTGAATGCCTACAAAAGATTTCACTTTCCTGAAAAAAAAATTCATGGTAGATTTTTTCCCCCTCGTTGCATGCTGACAGCAACGTACGTACTCCGCATTGTTTTCCTGAAGAAGACTTCAGGCGATGATGAGTCTCAACTAAAATGGATTTCACTTTCAGCACTGAAAGGGAAATATTGATGCTACGCTCCTTGTTGGGAAGCACGGAAAAATGCTCGACAAATTGCTGGCGTGCTACACGACAGTAATAATACAAGTACACTACAACTTACAACGCGTTTGTTTTGGATTGGGTCCAGGAAATTCAAGCATCGAAAGAATTTGCGCAGAAATTTCGCAAGATACACCATCCAAATCTGGAGCAGTGGCACTGGCCGGATTTTACTGGCTGTCCATTTCACCGCCAGCTGACGCACGATTCTTAAAGCACGTCATCATCGCGCATTGATGGCTTGATTACTGCCCGCTAACGCATCCACTGAGCGCATCACGTGGAACGCCACGCATGAGGAGACCTTTGCTCCGGCATTATATTGGCATCATCCATTTTCCATGCACTGATAAGCCAAGGTATCAGTAGTAGTATAGCCAGCTCCCCTTCTCCCCCAACCCCGGCGGCGGCGCGGAAGGCTTCCGGTCTCCGCCTCTCCTTTGGCGCCAAATCCATCCGCCCCTCCGATTCCGGGCCTTCCAGGTAAAGGGTTTCAATCATCTCCCACACCTATCTGCTATTCCACGCCCAGAGCGCCCCCCCCCCCCCCCCCCCCCCCCCCCCCTCTTATTCGTGCAAAAGTTTCATGGATTCGCGATCTTTTCCGTTCGTAGACTTGGTCGGCGATTCCGCGGATTGGTGGTTTCAGTTCGGGTGGATTCGCAATCCTGAATAGTTTTTTTAAAAAAAAATCCTGAATAGTTGGCAGGTTAAACCAGATGCCGCGTCTGACAGATTGTCGTCCTGTACCAGTGTACGGTTGTGGGTTGTAGCATAAAGAAACGGGGAAATATTGAGACTGTTGCCATGAGATGATTTTTTTTTTGTTTAGCAACTATATGGGATGATGATGAGAGCTAAAGTGTCCGGTTGTTCTGGGTTCTGGCATCGGAGGCGATTACAAATTTTGGACCTACCACTCTAGCTGAACGTCGGAGGATCCGGTTCCATCGAGACATTAACCACCGCATCATCTAGGACTGAAACACTTTATGTGGTTGATATGTCAAGTAGTTGGTCACAAAGTCAGTTCTTTGATCCTCACACCAGCAGATGTTGGGAGGTCGGGTCATGGTTGTGTAAGGATGGTATCTCCAAGTAGGACAGTGGCTTGAGCATTCTGTAGTATATGTTCTCGATCTTGAGAAGCCTTTCTGTTGCGGCCGTTTCTGTTGATGCTGGCTGGCGTCCTTATATTGTGAGCATTTCGTTGTGTATTTTTTTCTGTCACGTTTCCTGTTTGAAAGAGTCTGATGGAGTTTGCAGTTTTGCCAAGGGCCAACAGTTGAGGATGGTGCTGAAGCGCCTGAGGACATGCTGCTGCTGCAGTGCAAAGGTCAGCTATCTTGCAAAAACACTCAACCCAACTAATCGCATAGTACATATTATGTCTGTTTTCAAATCCACGATTTATTTTTGCTGCTTGATTCTCATGTTTCTCTGCTCGGACATCAGCACACTGATAACGACGACAAGATTGATTTTGGAGGTGGCAATGTTCATGTCATTACAAGCAAAGAGACCTGGGACCGAAAAATTGAAGAGGCAAACAAGGATGGGAAAATTGTAAGTAAAACAAACTCGAGGTCATAAGAGAAAACATATGTTCAGAATGGCATATAATGCACACCTGAAGTTTCTCATGATGCATATAATCTGATACATGGGTTCCATTTCTCAAAAAAAAAAAAACATGGGTTCCAGCCATCTAGATCTAATTTTACCTGACAATAAGCTGCTTTCTTATTTACTGGAAAATAGGAAACTAGGACACTGGGTGACTCTTGGATTTCTGTAATTTCGTTGTTTTAGTAATGAATTTCGGCGGTTACCCCACAGTGGAAAAAAAGGGAAACTAGGACACTAATTTTCTTTCTTTCTTTCTTATGATAAAAACACAAGCAGCTCCAATGTGTGCATATGTGTAGGCTGTATCATTGTTCATAATCTGCGTCTCTATGGGAAACCTGAACTAGTTCAGCTTGTTCTTTTTGTTTTGTGGTCATTGATATTGAGGTTTGAATTTCACTATAGTATGTTGGTATAGAAATAGAGTTGTATGGTAAAATTGATACCATTTTGCATTTAGCCTTGGTTTGCTAATTGCTATCTTTTGCAAATTGGAACAGGACAGTTTTGTATGGAGTCCTTTTCTATACACATTTAATCCAGTCAGTTCAGTAATGAGCAGGTCACATATCAATTATGTCCTACAAACAACAGGCGTAAGATGGAAATTCATGTTAGCGCTTAGTGGTGTTCACTTATTCATTTTACAGTATTACTATGTTACTTTCTGCTGATTAGGTTTATCATCAAAACCACTATGCACTTCTGAAAAACATTTACACTGTGGTCAGCCTTGTCACCATCTTGGTCCATTGGTTGGGTACTATTGACATGATGTTTCAATTTTCCTTTTTTGGTATCAATGAGCAAAACTTATGCTTACAAACTGAATTGTGATATTACGACCATAAGATAAAGGTGCTGTTTTTTTACTGATCTTTTGCAGGTGGTTGCGAATTTCAGTGCTTCCTGGTGTGGGCCGTGCCGGGTCATCTCAACTGTTTATGCTGAGATGTCGCAGACATACCCACAGCTCATGTTCTTGACAGTCGATGTCGATGAGTTAATGGTAACCGATGTTTCACCAACCTTATTAAGTTATTCTTCGTTCTCATATATAAGTGGTGTCATCTTTTGTGGGCTCCCTGTCATGACGAAGATATAATGCAGTCAGACTGACAATTTTCTCATCTAGAATTGCGATTCTATGATCCTGACGTAAACTATAACTAAATAGTATTCGCCTACACGGCCGTTTAGCCTATATACACGCTACACAGTAACTAGCCATGTCCGTTTAATCAGCCGTTTGCCCCGTTTAATGACTGATTAACCCGTTTAAATAGCCGTTTAGTCCAAATAAATAGTTAAACGGTAGGTGACCGACTATTGACTATTTAGCTTCTACGTTTAGGCTAACACTACTGGGTGGTGTTCTGTTCAGAGACTGCATCGTCGTACTGACACAGATAATTGGGCTACTCAGTCTTACCGCGTAGGAACAGTTGACAGGCTTTGAAATTCTTGTGCCATTTCTTATCTGAACTGTGTTAGGCCACTGCATGCCAGTGGCGAAATCATCAAATGATTCCTCCGTCTTTCTTTGTTTCGCCTCGCAGGAGTTCAGCTCGTCGTGGGACATCCGGGCGACCCCGACGTTCTTCTTCCTCAAGAACGGGCAGCAGGTGGACAAGCTCGTCGGCGCCAACAAGCCCGAGCTGGAGAAGAAGATCGCCGCGGCCGCCGGCGGCGGCGGCGGCGGCGTGGCGCCTGACGCCAAGTGACAGGACGACGGTGTGGGCGGATATCATATGAGCATTCATCGATCAGCCCGTGCAAAACTCGCGCTACCCTCCCGTGCGCGCGCTTCTTCCCGACCCGTCGCGTAGCCGCATTGATCTGTGTGATAGCTTCCCCGATGCGCAGACTGTACAGCTCCTTCTTGGTAAAGACGGAGTAAGCATGTAAGTATTGGTTTCTTTGGCATTGGTAACTGGTGGCAAGCACACACATGAGTTCATGGTGTTGGCGTTTGTGCTGGTGGTCAAAGAAGCATCCAAGCTACACGAGCATGGTAAATCGACTAGTTCCTGCGGAAAAGGGGTGCGAGGAATTAGTGGGCCGGTGCGAAGGTAGGTAATGGGCCGGATTACCGGAAAGAGTCCGTCACGTCTTGGCCCAAGGCCTTCCGCATGACCCCGTCGTATGTTTTTTTCCCTTTTGTGATTAAGGTTGCGTCGTAGCTTGCTTTGTAGTATTGATTGATGTCAGAAAAGAACATTTACGCGTACGTGGGGCGTAAATGGCGCCTGTGCGGCGCGTGGTGAATTTGGCGGAGATGAACGAATGAGTATCTGTTACTAAACTTTAATTCTGTTATATCGAATATTTAAACATCAATTAGGAGTATTAAATATAGACTAACTACAAAATTTATTGCATAAATGGAGGCTAGTTCGCAAGACGAATTTAATAAATCTAATTAGTTCATGATTTAACAATATTGTGCTACGATAAACACGCGTTAATAATGGATTAATTAGGCTTAATAGATTCATCTCGTGAATTAATCTCCATTTATACAATTAATCCATCACTAATCCAGGAACTAAAGTTTAATCCCTCGTCTAAACAGACAGGCCCTAAAGCTAACCGCGACCGCAGCCGCAGGAGCAGGCGGGCAGACACAGGGCGCGACTGCGCTGCGCTTTCAGACGTCAGAGCGCGACGGGGGGATGGCGGGTGGGGAATCAGAATCTGTTGGGCTCGCACCCTTCACCCTTCACCCTTCTCTGTTGCTCCCAGATCAAACGCGGAGCAGTAGCCAGCAGACTAGCAGGGAGCCGTCCTCGTTCGCAGGAAATGAACGGGGTGACGACGCCCTGCTCTGTGCGGCGCCGGTCTCCCATCTCTCCCGCCAGGGATTTCGAAATATCCCGCGCGCCGGCCGGGCCGGCCCACCCGCCACACCGCCGGGACCTGCCCGATAGCGACGCCGCCGGTGGGCCCCGCCGCGCTACCCCCTCTCCGCGCCCGCTTCGTGGTTCACGGTTCACACCTCCGCCCGCGACTCGCCAGCGAGAACGACACGCACGGGGTCCCCACCGCTCGGGGCTTTCCCGGCCGCAGCACCACCTCGCGTGTTCCCGAAACTACCCCTGCGAACGTTCCGTGCGCGTGGTGGGGGGCAACGTAGCGGTAGCCTTCACGAAATCAAAAGGCCTTTTTGGGCCGTCGCGAGATCCACCTTTTGTCACGTAGCGCCGCTCTCCTCCTTCCCGGTACGTACGCGGCTCGCCTGTCGTCCATATCAGACAGACCGTCCCCGTGTGCTTCGTGCGCTCGCTTATTTCTCTTTGTTTTCTGTTTTCGTTCAAAAACCCTTTTTTCTTGATTCGCCCTCTGTTCCCCCCTTCGCGGTGAATCGGTGGAGTTCGGCGAGTAAAAATAAATAAAAAAAGTCTCCATAATAACCATGCTGTACTCGTTTCATCAAAAAAAAAACATGCTCTACACGAAAGAATTTGATTGCGAAGGCGCATGTCTTGATACAAAGAGTTGCATGGTATATTTTTTATGGCCCACCATTTCGAGACAAAAAGAATCCACCTACACGCATCATTTTCAAATAACCAACTCATCCCGTAAAAACTACCAACAATACATGGTAAGGCCATTACTAATGGGAAGTTTCATTTTGCTATTTTCTAGAGTACCATGTCATGTAAAGATGTTTGAGTTCATTGATGAAACAATGATTCTAATGCACAGTTCCATTTCACGGTTTCATTAACTATCCATATCATTTACTTGTGATGCATAATATTGGACGTAGTTGGATAAAATGAAACTCTCTACCTTCCAATGCCGGTTTCATAGTCTTTGAAACATTATACACCTAGTTTCATCATGATGAAAAATATTACATTTCTCCCTTCGTAACTATAACGTATCACCAAATTTACTTATGTGTCATATTATTTAACGAGAATGAAGCTCCTACGAGGGAAATTTGGACTAATATAATATGCAACAAATGTTTCTGATCGTTGGCAAGTTTGCTTAACAACCACGAAATGTCACTTATTACACTCGGATGCAAAACATATCATTGGCAGATGTGTGTGTCGAGGGTTGTATTATTCAACCTCATCGATATTGAATTTGCAGATTTTGAAAGCGATTCTCCGGCCCATGCATTTACACTTGTGGATCTTGAAGCAAGTATCGCTCCATGAGATGAGCTGTTGGTCCATCGGTCCACGTGCCTATGCTTGTGTTGCAGTTGTTGGTCAATGACTCAATGTGATCGTTTATTTTTTATTTTTTGAACAATGATGACTCAGCTCAACGTGATAGGGTATGGACAGTTCACCAACAACTGACGAACTAAACTGTAGTGGTGGGTGCTTTACTTAATTACTTTAATGCACAAACGAGCTGCGTATCATGGTTCACGCAGCGCAAGTAGGTACGTTCCGGTATATCACAAAAAACAAATACATGCGCGTAATAAATGTCTAGGATGACAGACGCACCTTCGAACTAAGCTACCATTAATCGGGATACATACCACTTGATCGAGAAATAAGCATCCTAGTCCTAGCTCATCCTTTAAAATCATAATGCACGCAAATTTTCTCAAAGTCTCGTGAACACGGTGAATCAGACTCAGCACGAGTGCTCGTATCTATAATTTATTATTCTTTTCTTTAAATGAATCTAAGATTAATCATTCTTTGATTAAATGACAGGTCCCTTGACAATGAGCCTATGAGGCACTTATGATAATCTAAGCTCATTCGTCGCTAGAACGTGGATGCTTGAGTAGGGCACATGAGCGTGGAAGGATGGGTGTGAAAAAAAATGGTCGTCTAACATCCAATGCATTATTGATCCCGGAAGAAAATATGCAATGCATTATTACGAGCGGGCAAGACGCACGCGGCAGCAGAATTCAAACCTCGCGGGCGCGCCGCGTGGGTCCCATCCCAGGTGTCTTCCACACGGATTAATTAACCACCCCCGTTTACCTGTAACCACCTGCCCCGCGGTAGCCTAAACGCGTCCAGCTCATCACCCCCCTCCCCCGTTTCTGGAAACCGAAGGCCCACCGGTCACTCACCGCTCCCACCCACGCCGTGCGGCTTCTCGCGCCCGAGGGCAGCGCCGTCATTTCGCCCCCCGCCAGGCCCCCGTCGTCCCCGCAGTTTAAAGAGCCCAGCGCTCTTCACCAGCGCCGGGGTTAAGGCCTAATCACTCTCGCTCGCAGGGCGCCGCTCGGCTTCGGCTCTGCTTCCTCTCCGGGCGGGGGAAGGGAGAAGCCGGCCTGCTCGATCGATCTCCTCCGCGGTATGCTCTCCCAGCCCTCCTCCCCGTCCATCTTCCTTCCTCCCGGTATCGCGCTGCGGTCAGGGTGCGGTGTCTCCTCGTTCCATCGCTCCTGGCTGGGAAAAGTGATTTCTGTCCTTGTTTTTGCCCCCCCGGTTCCCGAAAGGAGATGAATTTCGTGCTGAGTGTTTCGCATATGTCCTTGGGATTGTACGTTCCGTCGGCAAATTTGTTCTATTTTTCAAAAAAATTCAAACTTTGACATGTGCCATGTACTGTCGCTTGTTGTTCACTCCACTCTGATGGTGGCCAGGAGGGGAACAAAGGCATGATGATTCAGGCTTTTGTGCGCAGGTGTGGTTTGTAGATTCTGCTTGAAGCCAAATTCCTTTTTTTTTAAAAAATGTAGCTCCCCAGTTTAATAGATTGACCTCTTAAATCCCCATCGCTTTCACCTGACCATAAAAGTAGTCGGTTCATTGATTATACCGAGCTTTCGTAATCCGTTCATGAGGAAAAATCTGCTTCGACTTACTCAGATGCCACCATTACAAGTCCTCTCTGGCCTCTACCTGAAGCTGCTAGACTCAAACTCAAGTGTAGCGTTCCTGGTCCGTGCAGCCCCCCTTTGCACCTGTGCCTGTTGTATGGTGGGCAGATGGGGACTTTCCATGGGACACCAGTCTGATGAAGGGCAATTTCATTTTTATTTTTTTAAAGATCCTTCACGGTACCTTTTGCCAGGTTGGTTCTAGAGCATGCATACATGCATGGTGACCATCTTAGCGGTGCATGTGCCTATTCACAGCTGTTTGGGTTAGGAGACCTGCAAATAGTTTAGTTTTAGATGTTTATCTAATGCAATGATATTAGATCTTTTGTGACGGTTAATTCTGGGAAATTGATTGAATGAAAAAATTTCCTGACAAAAATATGTAACTCGCACTGATAATTGCGCTTCTTGATTGATTGTGTGTGCAAGCTCCATTCGTCACTGGATATTACATAATTTCCTTACAAGTTTGACTTCTTCTAGCTATGTCCATTAATTATTGCCATCTTCACATGCACGACAAACTTATCTTCAAGAAATGAATAAATAATACCATTCCAGAGAACAAAGATAGGTGTATCATTCCTGGCCTTTCTTGAAAACTACAGCTGACATCAGAATGTTGAATGTACTAGATTATGGCTACTGTGATCCCCACTTGGTCCCTCCTCACCCGATGCCTGCATGTGTCCATCTATTTGTAAGCTGGGGGCCATGTTACGTGGATCACAAACAAATTATTTTTTATACTGAATTGACTAGTCTAGTTTATCACTCAATTATTGGATGGATGGTTGACAATAACTGAAGAGCTTCTGATACTGCAAGTTTCAGCTGGAACCCTGAACTTCTGATTCGTGTGGGGACAGAACAAATTTGCTGTCACTTTTCTAGTTTATTCGAATTCATTGAATTAAGTTCTCACTCTTACCTAACAAGGGAGAGGCAGCTGCCACATCTCTTGTGCCGTGGTATGTGATGACCAAATCATAGTCATGCCTGTAAGCCTGTTCCATGATGGAGTTTCCCATCTAATATTCGGACCTGAGAAGTTTGATTAATTTCATCTTCAACAGTCCATCAAAAACATGTGAGATATGCAGTCTATGTCAAACTAGATGTTTGTCTAACTGATTTATGCATGGCAGCTAAATGTGTACTCCCTCTTTTTTTCAATATATGACGTTTAGGACAAGCTCAAAAATGAATTCATTAGCTTAAAAACAGAGGGAGTACAATAAACACCAAATAGTCAAAATTCATTAGTCTATAGCTGTCACATCATTCATAGTGCTTTTGTTCATTCGCACATCAAAGGCTTCAATGAGATACTGTCATACCATCATAGATTTGTTTTCCCCTTTGCTTCCTCAATTCCACCTTAGGTTGCTGATGCTAATCAGTTTTCTGGTCCTGGGCTTTCTGAAAAAATCATTGCTGACTGATTAGCTGATAAATCATAATTGATGAAGGATATGTTAGTTCCCACCTTATTGCTAACCAATCAATGTTCTGGTCCCTGCATTTTGGAGGTTGAGATGACGAGTCCTTTTCATGACCCTCTGTAATATATGCAAACGGTACCTCTCTATAGGTAGGCAGCTCAAGACCCGCTTCCTACAGATATGATTGCGAGTTCATCACAAATAAACTTCATAAAATGCACGGCTTTTCTGCATTCTGTGTCTTTTTTTTATATATATATATCTTTGAGATTCCTGCAGATGTTATTGCGTGCTGTTTCTTGTTTACTGCCTCCAATATTCTAACAGTTTTTTTAGTCGTGACATTGAAAGATTATCTGTTTCCTAAATTTACTTTCAATATATTGAGTCTAAGACTAGTCCACTTGTAGTTTCATATTCTTATTTTCTGCTCTCTGTCAATAATGACCAGGTCTACTAAGCGGAATTTCTTATTTTTGGTGAGAATGAAGCGCATGCACAGAATGCCAACGAAGAAGTCCCATTCGTGGTGGTGGGACAGTCACATTAGCCCCAAGAACTCTAAATGGCTTGCTGAGAATTTGGAAGGTAACAACTCTGCTTTTATTGAATGGCAGTATGTACTGAAGCACTTATGTTATTTGCCTAGTGGAGTAGTCTGCAGTAACTTGCTCAATGTTCATGTATCTTGTATATGTTCTATCCCGTAATACAATTAAACATAGCACAATTTTCCTGACATTTTTTTCTGAACAAACAGAGATGGATAAGCAAGTTAAAGAGATGCTGAAGCTCATAGAGGATGAAGGTGATTCTTTTGCAAAGAAGGCTGAGATGTATTACCAAAGACGGCCTTTGCTTGTAACCCATGTCGAGAACTTCTATCGCATGTACCGTGCTCTTGCCGAGCGTTATGACAATGTGACTGGGGAATTGCGCAAGAATCTTCCATCATCTCTGCAGTCTCAAGGCTCTGGTATATCTGAAACTGATTCCGAGACGCAATCAATTTCCCCATCTCCAGAGCCTAACATGGAACAGAAGACACCAAAACAGAAGCGCAAAACAAGAGCAGTTGGCTTTGATGTGTTCCTTGGTTCTGGTGGAAGCTCAGACATTTCGAAGAAGGGTAGTGATGGATCATCATCTTCTTCTTCAGATTCTGATTCAGAGGTTGATGAAGGAAGTGAAGAAAATGGCGATGGAATTTCTTATATAATGAATGGACGGATTAATGAGCTAGAAGAGGAGCTTCAGGAAGCAAGGCAACAAATTGAGGCACTTGAGGAAAAGAACATGCACTGCCAATGTGAAAAACTTGAGGAGAGTCTCAAACAAGTTAGCAGTGAAAAGGAAGATTTAGTAGCTGCAGTTCTGGCAAACAAGAACGAGATTGAGGGTCTAAAAGGAGACCTAGCAAAAGTTACAGGAGAGAAATTGCAGCTCGAGGCCCAGGTAAAGGAGCTTGAACAAGCATCTCAGAGCTTAGATGATTCTTCTGCAGAGATTATGAAGTTACAAGAAATAATCAAGGATCTGCAAGCAAGATTGCAAAATGATTCAAATGAGAAAAGTATACTTGAGGAACGTGCTATGGAGTTTGAGCAAGTTCGTAAGCAGTTAGAGGATTCAAGGACTGAGGTCATGGAGCTACAGGCTACAATCAAGAACCTGAAAGATGACTTAGGAAAAAGTCTGCAAGAGAAAGCACTGCTTCAGGACCGTGTGAAGGATCTAGAACAAGCAAGTTGTGATTTAAATGCCTCGGTGGCTTCTCTTGAGGGCAAGTTAACCGCCACAGAGGCACAGCTTGAACAACTTCGCGCCGAGAAGGCAGAATCTTCCCTCAAGAGCGAGGAGCAAATATCTGAACTGAATGAAACCATCGCTGATCTTAAGAAGAAGCTTGATCTGCTGTCCTCAGAGAAATCTGCAGCTGACAACAAGGTGTCCATTCTGCTGATTGATGTCACTACTCGTGATGAAAAGCTGAAGGAGATGGACAGCCACTTGCATCAGCTGCACCTGGAGCATGTCAAGCTGCTCGAAGAAGCAGATGTCGCACGGAAGGCTGTCTCAGACCTGCGTGCAAGGGTGTGCGAGCTCGAGGAAGAGGTTGAGAAGCAGAAGCTTATGATATCCGATAGCGCAGAGGGGAAGCGGGAGGCGATCAGGCAGCTGTGCTTCTCGCTTGATCACTACCGCCATGGGTACGAGCAGCTCCGGCAGCTCCTTCAGGGCCACAAGAGGCCAATGGTGATGGCAGCTTGAGGGAATAGCTCGTGGGATCCTTCGTTCTGGATGTTCAAAATTGGTCCGCCGGGGGCTTATCATGTAATTTGAGCGTCTCCTTCCGCACCGTCCCCCTTTTCTGTATAATTTGAGTGAAACTCGTTCTCTGCAGTTACTCCAGCAGTTGAGCTACTCGTACACTCTGTGGTGTGTACTGTGTAATGTAATGAATTCTGGATAATCATGGTATTCCCTTCTCTGTTCGTTCTGTCCGTTGCTCTTTTTCTGATGGTTGATCCGAGCTTGTGAAAATGAATGCTGCCTGCTATTTGAGATATTGGTGACCAATGAAGTGATGTGAATTATGACACAAGCCATTGTTTTTTGCCAGTCTGATGAGTATCTTGTGATCTGATATTGGTTTGCCATTGCATCAATTCTGACTGCAGTTCCTTGTATGCTATGAACTTGTGATCTTGACTTGACTTCTTAACAGTTGCACCTTTAAGACTGAAGTGTCTTTCCATTCATAATTTTCCCTAAAGCCGAGAGCGCAACCAATCGACGACGGCGTAGAAGAGGCAGACGAGCTCCTTGGAGGATTCCAGGAGCTAAGTCTGGGTCGCCGTTAGTGCCAGCTCAGCTCTTCTCTCCTTTCGAAGGTGGGCAATGTAGCGTCGAAAGTGACGAGTTCTACGCATGGCTCCGGGCCGTCGGCGAAGCTGAAGAGAGCCCCGGCAGCAGCCATCTCATCGATCGTCCTCTCGGAGTCGGTGGCGGGCTTCCCCGGGACTTCGTAGAGAGCCATGTGGGCGCCTCTGATCCGGCAGAGTAGCAGCTGCGGGCGCTCGAGGTCGTAGACGGGGACGAGGGAATCTGGAGGAGCGGCGCCGCCGGTGACCCAGCCAGGATGCAGCAGAAGAGCGGCGCCGTCGGTGACCCAGCAGCCAATCTCATTGATCCGAAAATATACATTGCAAATGTTTACACAGACCCCTAATTTGGATCGCGATCCAAACCAGGGATCTATATGAAAATATTCGACTATGGGGTCGCGATCCAAACTAGGGGGTTTTCTGAGATTATGCATTCCATTATTTACGAAAATTATTTACGAAAAGACCCCTAATTCGGATCGCGATTATTAATCGCGATCCAAACCAGGGGCTATTTTGTAAATAATCTAGGCGGCGCCGGAGCAGCGGGCTCATCGCCGGCGACCTCCGCTGGCCCCGTCGACATCCATCCCGGCGACCCCCTGCCACGATCCACCGCCTAGCCGGTTCCCCTGTTCTCCGCACCCGCGCCGCTCGTGCTCCCAGATCCTCCGCAGATGCTGCCGCGGCGGCGCGACGGGAGCGCGGTGGCCTGGGAGCTGATGGCTGGAAGTCTCTCGAGTCGCCTCCACTCCCACCGGCCAAAAATATATAGCTCCAAATCCATGCCTCCTCGTCTTCCTCCGTCCTCACCTTGCACCCAATCCTTGCTCTCCCTTCCTCCTCCCCTGTCCCCACACCACCAACGCCGGCTCCCCTCCCTCCCGTTGCGCAACGCCTGGCGGCGCCAACCCGTTTTACCAGATTGCCGCTCCGCTTCCCATCTCCTCTCATCTTCTCCCTGGCTCGCCTTTCCGCGCTTCCCTGCATCGGAACCATACACGACATCTACCCTTCGTTCTGTTGTCCCAAGCGGAGGCGCGACCAGGCTGCAGTGCTGCTCTATTGTCACGCTGGGCAGGGCCGAGCTGCCTACAGGTGCGCACGGACGGCGGCGCGGCTAGCGGATCCGGCGGCCTCGACGGTGCCGCCCTCACTCCGTTGCTTTGCTCTTAGGCGAGGATAAGCTGTCGGCCATTTGGTATGGCGTGTTGCCCCCAATCCCCTCCCATATCTGTTGGGCATACTGAGCTGCAGAATTCCTGCTTCCTGTCTGTAGGTTCGTCACGGTTCTTTTCTCATGTTTGTTGCCGATAATGGATGGATAGGTTCATACACAGTGTTTGATTGCAGCCTGTTCTGGGTGAGGCTGTGCTGTGGCTAGCAGTAAGGCAGGGGGTGCCAGTTTGTGTTTGTTCACATCGCTGATGGCCAAGCTGTGCGTGTGTAGCGTCATTTGTTGGCATCAGGCATTAGCAGTCATGCTGGCTTGTGGATGATGATTAGGCAGGCGCAGGCAACTTAAAGAGTGCACTTGCTTTGTTCAGTTGGTTTCCTCCTGCCCATTTCATTCACCTTTGCGGTTCTTATCAGGTTTGTTGCTTGTGTGTGTGTGTGAAGGTATACAAAAGACGGTTTCAGTTTATTGGAATTTCAATTGCAGATTAATTGCCTTCATTTTTTCGATACCTTATTATAGATTTCGAAAAAGTATGCAGTGCTATGAATGATAAAGACTTCTGTGAGGAGCCTTGGGATTAAGAAGGTGAGCTTACTAAATTAAAAAAAAGTGACATTATTCTACCATGCCGATAGGAATTAATAAGTGTACTTGACATGGATTATGGAATATTGTGCATTTTGGACTATAATATTCAAAATTGGTGTTTTTATGGGCTTGTTAAGTCTTAACGTATCATGTTCAGGGATCTTATATACAGAGGCAATCTGATAACACAAGCTAATTATGTTGAAACCTCAAACTAAGTTGTTTATTCTTTTAACTTTCCTCTAAATATCTGGAGAAAATACCGAGGTAGATGTAAGGATGCTACAATCATACAATGTCGTGTTTCTTAACACATTCTAATGTTTGGTTGAGTTTGTACGGGTTAATGACCTTTTTCTTAACTGTGCATGACATTCAGGCTGCTTTATCTTTCTTCTAGAACGATTTTTGTAACTAATGCAAGTTCATGGCATATTTATTGCAAGGTAGTTATGTACTGTCCAGTTCATCTTATTGCATCCTAGCAATAGAAACTGCCAGCAATGGTGGGTGGTATTTTTATTTTCCTAATTTATAGAGAAAAGCAGATTGCTTTTGAAACTGATTTTTCTCTCGTTTTTTTCATCAGCTTTGTGTGTGCTGAAGTGATCAGCTCAATGGCTCTGTTTCTAACGCATGGAATATGATGATTGTATCAATAGTTGATTCAATATAGCCTGCAGTTGTTCCGGCCTCTATTTTTTTGAATGGGCCGCTTGAAGTTTTCTGGGCCGGTAACGGATTTGGGCCATTAATTAAAACCGCTCATCTCGTCCCAATCTTTCCCGGATCACAAAACTGGCCCAGGTCGCAGTTGGAGCATGACTGAATGAAATCGAAGAGGCTGAGACCTGCTGCTCTCTCTGTCAAAAAAAAAACCCCTGAAGAATGCTTCAGTCTTTCAGAAATAACGGCAGGATTGACGGGAGAGGCAGCAGGTCTCAGCCTCTGACCCGCCCACGCGGCCACGCCGCGCGCCGCCCATGCTTTCCTCCACGATTTGCTCTCCGACCTGGTCGGTCAGTGCCTTCTTTTTTTCGTTTTTGCGTCTCAAGGAAAAAAGATTTGCGACCTGATCACAGCTAGTGCTCGCCCGGTCCATCCCACAGGCCAAAGCACGCAGCCCGTTCAGCACAAGCAGGCAGGCAGGCAGACAGCGCGTCCAGTAAATTACAAGGAGATGTGTGCCGGGTCTGGAGAGCTAATATTAATTATTATTATAATCACCGGGATTCATGGGCCGTATCTGATGATCGATCGGGTTTTTATAGTACCGTAGGGATCGGGAGTTCTGAAAGGCGTCACATGGCGGCCGTGTGCCCCTGCAGTAGTGCAGTGTCCTCTTCCTATGCAAGTTTTGCTCGGTTACATGGTTCAGGGCAGGCTTCAGTTTCTTGCCCATTCAATTTGGCAGCAATTTGACCATGGCTAACTCTCCATCATTCATGCCTGTCTAACGTCCCTTCTTTCAGTTTGGATGAGTGCTGCTGCTCCTATATAAGGGTCACGCATGCGTTCCCTGAGTTCTGATAGTGATTGTGGAGGATCGCAAGCTTTTCTTCTGTTTTCTGTCAACTCCATGCCCGGAAGCTTTCAGGAAAAAGGAAGTTCTTCACAAGGTACCGTATCTACATAGAACTGTAGAAGCAAAATTTATCTTGTTTTACCTAGTCATTCATTCGTACAATTCCACGGCAACAATTAAATGCAGGCTGTTCACACACACCTCATTCCCTGTATCCCTGATTCCCTGCCATCTTGCAAAACATCTTCTTATCTTTTTCCTCCTGAAAAACCAAAAGAAAAAAAAATGCAATCTTTCTTGACCACGAACCACAAGTCCAGACACCCCAAGCCCAAGGCTGGCGACACCATGTGCCAATATTTTATTCCCTGCCCATTTCTCTCCATCCCTCCTCTCTCCCCTCCCCATTCCTGGCCTACCAGCCAAGAACACCGCGCGGCTGGCGGCTGCGGTTACACTACTCAAGTGTGAACAAAAAGGTCCATGCTTCTCCCCATCTCGCTTCCCTTTTCTGCTCCGTATAGGCAACAGTAGCAGATCTTGGATTCGGCTGCAGGCGGTAGCAACGCACGCAGCAGCAGGAGTAGGTGGGCAGCACCGCGGCAGGCCAGCCCCTCGTGGTGCCCTGCATGTTTCACAGCTCTCCACGCGTTTGCTTGGAGCATTGACCGGGGAACGAATCCAGCTTGCCAGTTCTTGACCCCTTCTCTTCCTCTCCCATGGCCTGTCTGCCTCTGCAGGAGCTGGCGTTCTGAGCGAGAGGGTGCGTGTGGTGGCCGTGGGCGGCGGCGGGGATCTTGGGCGCGCGCGGGATCCTGGGCTCTGGCTCCGAAGGCGCCGCCGTCCTGTTTTTCTGTCCCTCAGGTGAGATCGGGCTGTTGCCGCTGCTGCTTGCTTATGCAGAATCTGGCATGTTTCTTTTCAGTTTGTATGTTACGGTTTCTTGATGCATTAAGTTAAGTTTGGGGATGGTCTATCTTCATAGCTAGATCTTGCGGCATTTCTGAAGCGATGGTTGATTGCTTATCCTTTGATCTGGTCTTGCTTGGTTTACTGGCCACCTCCGTTTCTTTCTGAATGCTGCTGTTACCACCGTAATATGCCTATTCTTTCTTGAAACAAATGGATGATCAAACAGAAACAGTAGGATGTTTGGTCATTGAGTTTTTTTTTACCGCTCAAGTTTACTGAATCATCCTGATGAACTGACTGATGTATTATTGATTCCTTCTGGATGTCTGGTGTTTGAGATTGAGCCATCTGTTTCTCTCTGTCACACCATTGATTCCTTTGTTTTATGAAGAGTAGAGTGAGGCTAATTGCACGTACTTTTCGTTTGAATTGGAAAACATTCTATTATCCAACCGACAAGGACTAGGTACCTCCCAAGGAGTAGATACACTAATCTCTTGATTTGAACTACCTCGAATAACAGGCTGCTGGCACTGTTGTCAATTGCATGCTGATGCCACACTATTCTAGTCATCCAGGTTGAGTTTATATTAAATAATGTTTCCATTGTGGGAAAACCATGATCCTGTATACTACATTCATTTTTGCAGTATTGAACATTCAGCTCTGATATTTTTTACTGTTATAGTTAATTGTTCCTGATGATGCACGTTGCATAATTTCAGTTTCAGATAGTGCTTCAATCCGATACCGCTTCTTGCTTGCCTGAAAGATTTGTGAACTATGAAGTCACCTTTGGAGAGGAACCCTACCAAGAAGCGCCATTCGTGGTGGTGGGACAGTCACATTAGCCCCAAGAACTCGAAATGGCTTGCAGAAAATCTCGAAGGTGAGTAGACCATACATGGAAATTTCATCATAGGCTCTTCTCAGTACTTAGTTCTCAGTACTTAGGTACTATTCATACATTTCAATGCATGTATAGGTACAGTACCATTTTCTAATAGTCTATGCAGTATGCACTGAGATGGGCATAAATGAATAATAGAGCAAAGGAAGTGCAATATCTATACTTTCCATAGTACTCTGATTCTTTGTACGTACATACTGTATCTTCTGTACAGTAGCATCATCTGATTATTCCACTGAACCGATGACCAAGAATGGGTAGTTACATATGTACTACTAGATACTTTTTGTTCCTACTAATTGCTGATCAATTCATATTAGTATAAGTGCAATAGTCTTTTGTGAATGTTCCTGGCGAAATGATAAAATTGGGATGCACAAATTTCATTTTAACCAAAATATTCAAGTGAAGTGAATAACACATTTCCTAATTATGGTACTGCTGTTCTAGTTTTATGTGCATACAAAAAATCTCTTATGCTTCCCACAGTACAGTAAATGAGCAGGGGATTCCACCTAGGGTATTTGAGGTTTTGTCTAGGCTTCCAGCTATTTATTCTGCATGTTGCCTCTGTTGTTTATGTTTATCAATCTTTCCCTGAATTTAAACATGCAGAAATGGATAAGCAAGTGAAGGAAATGCTCCAGCTGATCGAGGAGGACGGCGACTCCTTTGCAAAGAAAGCACAGATGTACTACCAGAGGCGTCCAATGCTCATCACTCATGTCGAGAATTTCTACAGGATGTACCGCGCTCTAGCTGAGCGCTATGACAATGTCACCGGTGAATTGCGCAAGAATATCCCAACAAGGCTGCAGTCAACAGGATCTTTAGCCAGTTCAGAGTGTGGTTCTGAGCTCCAGAGGTCACCCTCACCATCTCCTGAGCCACTACAGAGGTCATGGACAAGAGAGCAGAGTCCTAGAGCTGCGGGCTTTGATTTCTTCCTGAGTAACAAGAACAATGATTCGCCAGCATCAAGGAAGGAGCCTGAGGATCTGGCATCGCAGTCAGAGTCTGATGCGAAATCCGAAGATGGCGAGGATGATGGCATTGCCTACACATTGCATCAAAGAGTTCTTGAACTTGAGGACGAGCTCAATATGACAAACCAGAAACTGCATAATGCAAATGAAAAACTTGAGATTTTGGAGGAGAAGAGCTTGAGGTGCCATTGTGATTATAAAGAGAATGGAAATGTTGCTGATCAAACAGCAATTTTGTCCAGAGAGCACTCTAATATGTTGGAACAAAACAAGAAGCTAGAAGCTGACATTATTGAGCTCAAGGAAGAAGTGGATTCAGCAAGAAGGCAATTTGAAGAGGAATTGTCTGAAAGGGATGGAGAAATTAGCAAGTTAAAGCAAGACCTTGCTGATGCTTCAGAGAAATTGCTACAAGAGAAGTGCTCTAATGGTGCGCGAATATCTGAGCTGCAAAAATCGGTTAAAGACATCAGGTCCATACTAGAGAGAGTTTCTGAAGAGAAATTACTAGTTGAGAAGCAGGTTAAGGAGCTGGAGGAAGCAAATGCTGAAGCTGAAAAGTACAGTCAAGAACTGACTGAAGACGCTGAAAGGCTTTCAGAGGAGAAGTTCAGGCATGAAGCTGAGATTCTCACAATGCAGCAGAGCATTGAAAATCTGAAGTCCAGAATTGAGAGCCTTGCTCAAGAGAAATCGTTGATGACAACATGGTTCTCAGACTTGGAGCAAGTTGTGGGGCGGGGAAGGAGCATTTTCGTCGGGTAACCAAGTTTTATCGGAAATATCAGTAGCTAGAATTTAGCAAGTTAGCAACATTTTATTTTTTCCATATATATACCATCATGTGAAATTAAGAAGCCCTACCATACGTAAGTGTACTACCATTGTCCTTGCTTGAATTTTTACTTACGACGTGATGGATGGTGGTGATGTACTAGTGATACTTGAGATATTGTACTGAACTTACTCCTCGGTAATAAAATGCCCATGGTGCACTTGCAGGTTCAGTCCCAATTCATTTGATGTATGTTGCCAACTTGCCATTGTCCTCACTTCACGTTCAGTCCTAATACTGCTAGTATCTCTTTTTTTTTTTGAAAAATATCGTTGCTCATACTGCAATATTTTGAACATTCTGAAATCAATTCAATTTTTTTAAAAATAAATCAATTCAATTTACAGTTCATGCTCCTGGCCCTTTCTCTAATTGCTTCACTTCATACAAGCTGTGGCGATGGAAACAGTACAGATTGCGATTGGCAGGAATGATCTCGGTCACGATGGTTTCTTCTGCGCTCAACTGTGCTACGAATAAATTGCCGCCTGCAGCGTTACGGCCTGTGCGTTTCTCGTAAATTGCAGGCACTGTACCTTTAGCTAACAAGCACGTGATGCCATGTACATCACAAATGTTTTAGGCAGTGCAAATTTATTGTTAAGGCAGCATACACTCAGGTAATTTATACAAACCAAATGCATTTCCATAGGTTCCCATGCGAGGAGAAACAACGGCATATTCTCGCAGAAACCATGAAACAGTACAACTTGAATAGGAGACTACTGTAAATAGACTTGTACTTAAAGGGAACAACGTTCCTGTGAAAAGCTGGTCCAGCATGCCATGGCCGTCTTCTTCAGGTAGCTTTGTAGCGGTCCTCATCGATGGTTGTGTAGATCTCGCCAACAGTCGCAAGGTCGAGCAGTATGGTCCTGCATGAGACATCCAAATAGATGTAATACATGTTTAGACAGTAGCTTCGTGTCAAGTGGCGTTTACAGTAGAGAAGTTACTGCGTAACCTCATGTCCGCTAGCGTTGACGATAGCTTGTCGGGGATCAGTTCAATGTGGACCCCTTCCAGGTCGCCTGACCTGTGGAACAGTCGCGTGACATGGGCCATTTATTATCTTTCTGTTAGAAATTGAATAAGTAACGATTGTTGGCCTGCCCGTCCTCAACTGGATGCGTGTTCTCTTATGATCTGCATAGCAGCATTCGAAAGAGAACTATCCAGCGCATCACGCAGCGTCGCAGCACAAGGCAGCAAGCAATCCAAGCAGGCACCCATCAAGGTACAAACGCTGGTTGCCTTGTTCAATTTATCTATTTGTTTATCAATTAAGATGTATTGTAATGTCATATGAATATCCGATCCCTTTGTCTATGAAGTATGAAATTTCCTCTTTTAATTTCTTAAACCGAGCTCTAATGATAGTCAGCTGAAAAACCCGGTACGAGCTGAATGATTTGTAAGAGAATCCCTGCAAATGATCACGCTAAGTAATTCACCTTGTCTTATATATTTCGATGTTAGGCCGTACATTGTTTAGCGGCGTACCGGGTTTCTCAGCTACGATTCAGTTGTTGCAACGGCATCTGCTTCCGGTGTGGGAGTCATACTAATGCCCGGTACCTGCTGGTCCTTGAGATTTTCTTCCTTGGTACCCTGCATGGAGCTAGGCAAATAAAACTCTGGGTAATATAAATTGGCTGTGCGAAATACCTTAGTGCAGTAGTCCCATTACTGATTTCCGTGTTAGCTCCAGGTGTGTGTGGATGCAATAGAGGAAGTGATGGGTGATATCATTGAAATCCTTGGTCTTGCTGTAAGCAAATCACTGCACGGGTTAGCAACGGTGGGTAACGAGATTGTGGTTCGAACATGTGCTTGAGTTTTCAGTGCATACCGACAGCTGTAGCATTCAAGAACTGGTGGGCTTGACCTGGTGTTGACCCGCCCGTTGATGGTGGCATAGTTTCCATGTCTGTCATGAAACCGGAATGTTGTGATTTAAAAAAAAAAACAATGTTTGCGCGTAATTCGGTTTCGCGGCCGTTAAAAACAAGGTAGGGCAAGTGCTTGTACTTGATTTCGTTGACCTGGCGTTCCTGTACTTCGTCGTAGACGACCCTGGAATGGTACCGATGTTAGAAGGCGACCCAAAATATGTTTTGCACCATACTTTCGATGCTAACGTACCATATGGCCCCGTCCATGGTTCCCGTCCCATCGTCAACTGTGAAGCTAGTGCGCGATTCCTTCGTGCTGGGGTTTAGCACCCTTCCGACAACACGGACCTATAGTAGGGGTAGGGTAAAACAAATACCGGTGAGAAGAGCATCCCTTTACGTGGTGCCTTCAAAAGGTTATGGTACCGTAGAGATCGCCGTGTTGTTGATAACAAGCTTCGCATTCTTCATCGTGCCGAATGCATCCATGATCTGCTTGATCATTACCGGCATGATTGTGGTGGTCTCGTTGATCCGCCTAGCTGGAACTACATCCTCGACGCTGCTGGATGCGCGGAGTGTTTGCTTGGGCGTTGCAGGTGATGGTGCCGGGTCAGCAGGCCTCGGGGTTCGGATATCGTCGGGCGAGCACACTTGTTCCTGGCTTGGGATGGCGTCTCCTTCGGACATCGTAGTGGTCTATTCTGATGGGGATGGGTGCAGTGTGCGAGATGGTTGTGATGATGCTGGGAGTTAGGGTGGTTGTGCTGTGATATAAAGCAGCTGCATTTCACTGTTGCCCCCCGGGGCGTGGATGGGGTTCCATCTGTATTGATGATGAAGTACAATGTGTGTCATGGGCGCTAACACAATGTACTTGCATGTCTGCTGTGGAGAATGCATGACCTTTATTACAATTGGTTGAACCGAGCTGTGCTTGCATGCTGTATTGCACGGGTGTATTGAATATGGAGAGCGATTTTAGAGACTGTGCACAGGCAAACGAAGGCATGAATATCATCGCAGAGAAGCCTGTACGGTAGACAAGGCAAATGCCAAACGTACAATCTAGCACTGCGTACGAGCAGTAATCCACATAGCACTAGTCGAAGACGTCCTCCACAAACTCGGCCGGCAGCTTGCACTTGTTGTGTCTAAGGTGCATGATGTCGTAGAGAATGGCTGCTCGCGCTAGGGTGAAACAATTTAGTCCGTCTGCATGGACCTGCACAGTGAAAATGTTGTCATCAAGGGATTGAATGGAGCAATGTATGACCTTTACGGAACAAGTAAAAGGCCTCTTACAGTGTCGATGATGGTTTCGTGGCAGATGCCGTCGAATGTACGGCAGAAAAGCAGCACGAGGACTCCTGAATGTGGCCTGCTAGTTTAGAACGTGTTAGCGCATGTATGCATAGCTTCGTAAAGAACACAAGCGAGTTCATACGAGCATACCAACTTTCAGTCGGAATTCCCGCATCATCCGGTTTTTGCTCTCTGAACACAAGGGGCCAAGTTCTCTTGGGGACATCCCAGCCTTCAAAGAAGGTTGAAGCACAGTGACCTAATGCATCGTGCAGCTTGAGAGCAACATTGGTGTGGACCGTCCATTTGTTCTCTTTGTCTTTGGCAACGTAACCTGGCGCAAAAATGGTTATTTGCTCGCGTTTGAAATCCCATGCGAAGGCAGCCCACTGCATGTCAACCTTTGCCAGGCAGTACACCATTTAGCACCTGGTGATGTTGTGCTCGATGTGCTGCCCAATAAATTGCTGACGTATGGACCATGAATCCGTGAACTGCTCGCCGGCAAGAACACGAGCCTGTGGGTGCAGCGGGCGGGTAAGAAAGAACCGTAATTAATCATTATCCATAATTAAGGAGGCAGGGAAAAAACAACTCACAGCGAAGTCGGTCTCAAGGAAGTGTCGCCACACGTTCTTCTCGGTCGGAGCACGCGCTGCCAGGTCGTCCTGATGGATGACCCTGAAGTAAGCGTCACATACGGCCATGGTAATTTCATTGGTACACCCTAGCGCTTGAACTAGCTGACGCGCTGTTATCTCGATGAACTTAGGGACATCGTGGCGCGCCCAGCAGCTGTCATGAACAAGCATGCATGAAATATTGTTTATTTTAGTACATGTACAAGAACAGAAGTAATTTTTGCCTTGGGACACACTTTCCTAGATTCGTCCAGGATAGCAGCTGTAGCCCACGTGTAGAGCTTAGCAGCTTGGTCTGGGTCTCATTTCGTGGGACCCGAGGTTGACTCCCAGGAGCTAGTTTCCCTTTGGTAACAACAGTTTTTCTAACAGGCAAATCTGAGAAATCTTCTTCTGCACGTGCGTTAAGATTGATTTCGAGTATGGACCATTTCGGCTGCAGGAAAGAATCAACAAACAACCTAGCTTCAGATAGAGGTGACCTTGGGGATGTATGGCGTCTTGTCTTCCTCGGTGGGCTCGGTGTTACGGTCACATCCTTTTTTGAGTGCAAGATTTGGGTGCCGTGCAAACCCCCACACAATCGTCGTCAATGCCCAGATCGAAGGGTGGTGGCGTGAAGTCCCAAGAAGTAGGACTCTTGTCCGTAGCCCCGCTTTCTTTGCCTTTCGAGGAAATAGATGTGATTGCTGGTTAAAAAACAGTTAAACGCTGTTACCTACTCCAGGAAAGGTTGCACTTACCTTGCGTGAATTCCAGAATGGTTGGAGTACATGGAATTCTGGCATGCATGCCTTTCTGTTGTACATACGTCGGCCTCGGGCGAAGTGTTTCTTAGCCGCAAAGCTCCTAGCTCTACCAACAATGCATCTGTTTCGTGTTTAATTCCTAGCCTGGCTTGTGTCAGCAACTTTAGGCATTTGGCTTTCAACGCCTTTACAAGGATGGCAGCGCGGCGGCCTTCCTGTTTAGCCAAGCAAACAATAATTAGTAGAATTAGAGATCGCTTTGTTGGGGCACGAAGAGCGAAGGAGGAGTGGAAAACAACCGGACCATGTCGAATGTTTTGGGGGCTGTACGGGGCGAAAGGGAAGGCCTTGCCGCCTGATTCCTTGGGCGTTTGGCGTTGGAGACCGGCGAGCTCTTTGCGGGAACACCTGGTGGCTTCCAACGCTTGCTGGCGTGCCGTTTGTACATGACATCAGCCGTGGTACGCAGCTGTGGATCCATGCAACGGAGGCCCTTAGCAATATGTAGGGTTAGGACGTTGTACACAAGTTTTGCACAAGATTTGTACCTTCCCCCCACCGAAGACGCGAGATGGAGCTGGTCCTTTGAGGCCAACTGTGTCATCGAGGATTAGACGAGAGATCGTAGAAGAATTGAAGGCCTTGAACCTAGGCACCATGCCGATCGGTAGCGAATTTTGCCCCTAGTCCATATTGTCGAGGTAAAAGATCTGCATCGAGAAACAGTAAGGGATCAGTAGAGATGCAGTTGAAATAGTTGCTTGCTAAGGTAGTATACGCTACATGCAGGAGTAGCAAGGCTCCGCCTGGCGGGCAAGGAGTGGCTCTCTTTTTTACATCGATCCTGGCTGCTCGGCAACAGTCTAGGGCTGCTTCGACTACGCAGGCAGCCCAGTTCAAAGTGGGCACTAGGCTTATGTCCACTAGGCCCGGGAAATAGTTTTCGCTGTCAAACTCACCAGGTGCCTTTGAATTTACGAGCATGCTAACGACGAAAACTATGAATGATTTAATGAAATCGTGCTCGACTTTAGCAGTTTCCAGATTTCGAATGGTACAGAGGGTCCTCTCGGCCGCCTCACTTCGTGCTCACTGTCAGACACCACTCCAATGGACTCTCTAATTAACTTGTATGTTTTCACTCCCTTCGGAAGAGAGTGGTCCCAATTAAGGAACCTTGCCTGTGTAGGGCAAGCCAAAAATGCAATGCACATCCTTGTAGAAAAGCTGCAGATTGCCCTGGCCTTTTCAGTGCGATGTTCCTTGAAAGTGTGTCCACTTTTGACATGAGCCAGCAACTAAAAGTCTCATCATGTCGTACCTCGTGCATCCCATTTGCAAAGGCTCCAAAACCCACGGCACGGCACAGTTCTTTCTGATGGTCCGTGAAACTGCTAACTAACTCGTTAAGGATACTAAATAGCTTTGAGTTACCAAATGATCCCTGTGTCTTGGCTGCGTGGAGAGGTGTCATATGGACTACGGATGCCTTCAACTCTGGCGGGCTCCTCATTGCTCGGCCGAACCATGCCACTCTTGTGTTGCCTGTCGCTTCCATTGCTGTGAAAAAGAACCGTTGTGGAAAGCGGAAACAACATGAGAACGGGTTGCTATGAGGGAAAATGAAATGTTCTAGAAAAATGGCGGCCCTTACCAGCGAATCGGTTGGGAGTCCCTTCGTCTCCTAGGCTGGTGCATGCGGCGAGCGATGCATTGCGCGCAGCTTCATATAGGCACGAATAGGCAGGCGCCATGGTGCCGAGTGCTGCGCGGGAAGGTGCTCTCTATTTCGAACAACTTTTCGTTATCAGGCGGGAAATCGTTTAGCGCGTTTTCCAGCGCCCTGTACAAGGGTGGCCGCATCCAGCAGAGCGCATCGGTTGGTGGGTAGTGTACCTCGTGCCTGCATTGCGAACCCGCATTTAATCCCTGCTGAATAGCAGTACAGGGAGCGCTTTGCGTTTCAGCATTCTGTACGACGTTACCCGTTTTCCGCTAGTAACGAGGCCTACTAAAAACGCAGGCCTTCCTGCATCGGTGTCCTGCAAGTTTTTGGATGTCCCAGGGACGAGCATGGAAGCAACGAACACGCTCTCGTTTTAGCTGCATGCAGACACAATGTGTGGCGAATGGGCCGGCATGGTACGGTGCACTTACTTAAAAAACCATACAAGTATCCACGACAGGATCTAGTTTTCGCTTCATGCAGTACTTGCGCAAATTGCGAAATTCGCATTCGGTGGAGTACAATACATCAACTTGTTTCTCCAAAGAGAGATCGAACCGAGGCCACGTAGGGTTCGAGTGCAATGAACTAGATTACATAGAGTACGATGGTTAATGACAGCCCAAACTTGTCGAACTTGAAAATACATTTGGACTCCTTCGCGCAACCCATATCGGTCCACCATCACGGCCAGCCGTCGGTTATGTAAGCTCTGTCATCAAAACCGAGTTCGACCTTCACAGGCACCCGCTCGTCGGATCCGCATGCTAAGTACACGAACTGATCCCATCCCTTCAGCAGAGGCTTCAGGTGAGCGATAGTGTAGGCGGACCGAAAGGCCTGTTGGTTAAAATCGAATGAGTCTGCATAGTAAACTTGATACGGAAATAGTCTGCAAAAGAAAAAAAAAGATTTGCACAACCATTCGATCCGAAATAACATCAACGATTTTCAGATTGCACAGGTAGAGCGGCGGAACATGCGGGGCCGTGCAAGTGGCTTCGATCCACTCTTTGAGTGAGCCATCAATAGCAATTCCGCTCGCGTTGTAGAACATTCCAGCGTATCCGCCTGCCATGCGGGTGAGTATGAACAGGAAAAGCGTTGAGCGAAAAACAAGCTTACCATAACCTGTCATGTATGGAGTGGTGGGGCAAAAAAAAAAACCTGGCCAAGAACCACCAGCGGGTGAATAGCTTGCGTTCCCTGAGGACAGTTAAGATAGAAAGCATCAAATAGGATTCAACTGCGTCTACCAGAAAAGGAAGACAGCGAATCGGGGCAACACATGTTTACCGCTGTCAAACGCAAACACCGATCTAGCGCACGGTCCGGCGAGAATTGCACGATGAGGTGAGCTGGGCTGCGGCCAACCGGTTGCTATTGAAAAGGAATCGAAGTCGTACAAACGTTGAAGATAGGCACTTCACTATGCTAGTATGAGGACTGCGGGTTACCGGCATTTTCCCTGCGGAGCGTGATGCCAAAATCCTGCGTGATTACTGGGTACCTCTGGACACCATCCACTTCAAAAATGGTCACTTTGCATGCGCGTGAGCTCTTGAACTCGAAAAGCATGTAATCATTACACTTAGCTCCAGACAGCGCCACAAATTCAGCCCACCCCATGCGGAGGAAATAGATGTCGCAGCAAGTGTGGACGGTGGTGAGAATAGCGCGATTAAGGCAATCACTGAGCGCGACCTTGCTGCCCTCGAGGAGCTCACAACGCTCTACTAGATTCCAGGGTAGAAACTGCAGACCAACGGAGGCTAAGAGAAGGCCGGGCTAACAAAACTCAAAGAAATAGCTCAACCTGAACTTGCGTATGGACTAACCAGTCTTTCGAGGTCGGCAGCCTGGATCTTGAGCGGATGGTACATGGGGAGGAAGCCGACATCGCCACAGACATACTCCTGCATCAAAAAATCAAATAAAACTTTCCAAGCGTAGAAAATAGGAATGCCACCGCTCGAAAAATAAAAAATAGTGCACTCACGCTGGATTGTGCTTGTCCCATCATCCCATGGCGCTTCGCAGTCGCTCAGTAGGATCCTCGTGCTCGCCAAATCGTTACTGAAGAGCAATGCTCGCTACCTTTATGGGAACCTGAGGCAGGAAGTACAGAGCGACGTCGTCACACAAAGCCTTAAATGCTCCTGCCTTAGAATGGTACAGAACGGAGCTTCTTGTACCCGTGCATAGCATACTGCAGCCATCACTAATCCACTTTCTAAACAATATGTGCACGCTCTATTATTTGCACGAATCGCAAAGAACACCAAGATCCAACGGTCGCTACCGGGGTGGTAGCCACGTCTGCCAGGGTTGCTAGCTACCCCTAGGCAGCCAGCAATTTCCGATATATATAACGCCACGCTCCGAAACCAGCGCCGCAACCGTAAAAAGACAACCTGCAACCATAAAACTTTAGTTGAACTAACCATAAAAGTATGTCTGGCCATAAATACCTGTTTTAAACCATAATTTTTGTTTTTTATGACTATAAAAATATATTTTCAGGGGCAAAACCATGTAAACTTTTACTGTTCGAAGTTCTTTGACCATAGAAAAGAATAATATTCATGTTTACGAGATGAATGTATGGTCGCAGCCACGTGTTTCAATGGTTTGTTGCGTGTGGTGCTAAATAGCTTATTTAACACCCAGGGCCTCTTTCTGCAGTAACTTTGCACAGTAATAAAGCCAAAGATCAACGCAGTAAAATTGTGTTGCCTGCCTGCTAAGTAACATTCTGATGCTTGCTGTCATTTTCTTTCATATTTGAACGGCAAAGGTACTTGCTTCTCTATATGTGCTCTTCAGACGGGGATCGGTTATAGCAGTTTGCGTGCAGGTAAAAAATGAAGCAAAGAAGATCACAAGGTACTGACTTTGGATTGATGAGCATATCTGATGAACCTGGGCAAGGAAACCTCTTCCACCTCTTACTTTTCAATCTCCCTTACTGTGGAATATTGGCAAGAGCTCGCATCAGATGGGGATGCAGAGGAAATGTTGAAGTTGCAAAAGCCCGATTGCAACAGCTGAGCAGCCGATCCACCGGCATTGCGTCAATCGAATGAGGTATAAAACTGAAATTTGATTTGTCATGCAGAAAGCCAGAAACCCATTCTACTACAAAAATTGAATTGGCTCTAAAGTGGTACATACATACATACAAAAGAGGCTTAGTATCCTTGCAGTTCGAATTTTTCTGTATGGGAATCTAAAAAGCAAAAGCCTTGCGACATCTGAAGCAAGATTTTTCTCCTTGAAGCTTTCAAACCACTAAGTCAGAGAATATTGTAATTTATTTGTCTCTCTTCATTCTCCTTTGAAAGCAACCTTTATTATTATAATTATGAGAAAATCATTGCTTTATTATTATTATTATTACTACTACTACTACTACTATTATTTTTTTTTAATCACATCCTGAAATCCAACAATTTCAGGGTGTGACACTTACACACGGTTCCTGCAACCTGTATGTGTGCCCAACAACTATTGAGACTATAAAGTTGCTCTCACACTTAGGCTGATAACCATGGACCCGTCAAGGACATCCCGGGGATAAGCACACATCATATAGGGTAGGGTTTGATATTACCACCTTGAATGGTTTCTTTTCGGCAAAAGCACACTTCTTTACCGCGTGCTGCAAGTGAGCCTTGTTATGAAACATCTGGCCTTTCGTCACCTCAATTTTAGCATAGTCCAAGTTAGAATGGTGCCCATCATTAACTGTGAGTCCATCCATATCAAAATTGCACCATTGCTCTCGGACATTTGTTTCATCCTCAAACCTACTTCCATCCCTGCCATCAACAAAGCTTCAATACTCTTCGTCATCCAACTCCATCTGATCTACAATTGCCTCATCCTCCTCGCCTTGATCAACACCCATTGTCCCAACATTTCCTTCATCGTCGTCGTCATCAGCAGCTTGCATCGGTACGTCCTGTTGAACCACAGGATGCCCCACAGGATCTTGCACACCCACACCTTCATTTGGACATGCATTTTCTTCAACCGTCTCAGTCCTACTACTCTCACCCTCCATGACATTGGCCATCGCAGATTCAACAATTACCACAAGGGGAAACTTAAGTTAATCGTACAGAGCCATATGCACGAATGCCCGCCAACACTTAGGAATTCCTCAACTCATACAAGTCCCACTTCCACCCATGCTCATGCTGTCTAGGAACCACACCGCTAACTTTCAGCCTCTGCTGCAGTGGACTCAGTTGCAATAGATTGTGCAGCCACCCTAACACTTCATCTCGTCTCATATTTATCGGCTTGATCACAGATGTGTCGATGAACGGGTACTTGCTCAAGTCTACGCCTGAGTCACGAAATGTGATGTACCCATCACCATGATGGACTCTGATATTGACTAGCTCTAGATCCATACCTGATTCCACAAACTCGATTGGAGGGCCTCGCAAGACTTACGAGCCCCGGATTTACAACTCTTGGTGCGCGCAAGCACCGACCGACAAGAGGTGTGCAAACCTCGCTAAGCTCTAGGCTATCACCTAAGCAATGCGCTAATAGGACTAAACTAGCACTAAATACTTTTACTAATTGCCTTAATCTTCTATTTAGCACTTTGGTGAATTGAGCACTAAATGTGGGAGAAACACAAGCCAATACTTCTCAGAGCTCAAGCACACTTCAAATGGTCGGGGGAGTGTGGTTTTTATAGCCTCAACCAAAGAAACTAGCCGTTGCAACTTCCTGGGCACCACCGACTGATTCGGTGCGAGGGGTATCACCGAATCAGTCGGTGGCCACCACCTCAGCTAGTTGTTACAAGCTGTTGCGTCGCTGACTTCTAGGCCCCATTTGAACCACCGACTAATTTAGTGTTGTGTTCTTGTGGACCATCGTATTGACCTGTCATTGCAGAAACGCACTATCTTCTTTATCTTCAGCACCGACTGATTCGGTGCCCTCTGTATGGCACCACCGAATGAATCGGTGTTCGCACACAAAGAGGTCTTCATTGCTGTCCGCCATCTTCATGAGCACCGACGGATTCAGTGGCTTCCTAGTCTAGCACCGAATGAATCGGTGCAAGCACACTGGGAGCACTTGCTTTTTTCACCGCCGATTGATTCGGTGGCCTTCTTAGCCATCACCGAATGAATTGGTGGAAGCGTTGGTGCCTCTGTCTTCTCTGTTTTCCGTCGTTTCTTCACGGGTCTTTGTCCAATCTTCCGTGCCATCAATTTGGATGTCCTAGAATATGACTAAGGACACTTTTCACAATTATTTGGATGGCTTCTAAAATATTCTTGGGACCTAAACCATAAAAATACATCTCGACAATCACATTAGTCCCAACCGCTATATTTTCATTCGATCACCAAAATCATACACAATGGCCAAAGGCTATTTTCCTTACACAGCGCATGGGCAGCAGCACTCCATGGCGCTCCCGCTCAACCCCCCTGCCTCGCCGCGATGTCACACGGTCGCCACTGCGTCGTGGCCACCGGAGCTCCGCCATTGGTTGGCACTTGGCAACCCCGACTGTCATCTGCCTCGCTCCGGGTCCGAGCTCGCTGTCTGTCTGACTGTCTGACCACTGCCCTCTCTGACGTCCGAACTACTCCATGTTGGGTACGTGGCATTCGTCGTGGTACGCGGCTACGCGCGGTTTTCGATTCGGTGTTCTCTTGGCTCTGGCATTGTTCAGAAAGGAAAGAATTGGTTCTCTTCATTCAGTTATATAACACAATAGCCACTCAAGAAAAAAGGGTTAAAACATTAACCAAAATTGGTAATATATAGGAATCCAAAAGCATAGAAGGGTTTCCATATCGCTCAGCAGCCGTACGTACGCCGGCGCCGCCACGGCGACCTTAGCTTGGTCCTTGGAGCACAGGTCGTTACCCACGACGTTCCGACCGCACCGGCGCACCCTACCACGTGCGCACGTCCGAGGAGCACAGGTCGCCTACCACGCGTCCGTCTACCACTAGATGTTCACCGGCCCGAGGAGCACAGGTCACCTGCCACGCTCCGATTCCAATTCCAGTTTTATAATGGAGGGTTGAAAATCAGATTTTTATGGTATTTTGATACAGTAAATTAGACTTTCCCTGTCTTTTAACATTATTCCTTAATTAAATATGTGTACAATTTTAGTCATTGAGCGGTAGCAACGGAAAAAAATTCTGTGCAACACCGCTGCAAACAGCGCTTGGTGCAGCCCTGCCTTTGATTCATGCCACGCGTCAGCTCGTAGCATCCGACGCGCCCGCTCGGTCCAGCTCCCAAGCGTAGCCGCGCAGCATGAGGACACGGCTCCAGGGGAGCTCGAGGACGCGGCTCGACTCTCTCGGCTCCATTCTTTTCCCTTTCTGCCGCCGCACGCATCGAGCGTCCGCCGCCGCCTTTGCCCCGGTCGTTCGCTGCTATCCGACGCCACCTCCGCCACGATTTGGAACGGCTCGCATCGCTCTACTCCAAGCGCTGATTGGCAACGCATTTGCTGGCATCAGAGATAGGAATCCGCTTCTAGCCCTAACAGCTGCTATGCCTTCCCAATTCTGAATTTTTTTCTGCTACAAAAGCACTCAGTAAAAAACAGCTCGGAGATGAAACCGCGTCACCACAAAATGTCGACGACGTCAGAAAAAATTGCAGACCAGTTACAACACTATCATGTTGTCATACATTGTGGTTTTCTTTTTTGAGCTATCAAGACCCAAACAACACACATTACTGCATGGTGAATGGTGATTAATAATAAAAAACATGTTTAAAAGACGAGCAGTACCACACTAATGATTTATATATTATCAATTATCAACTTGTTATGGATAAAAAACTTGCAGTTAACAATCTTTGAACAATTTACAATATGATCAGGTCAATACATCCAATGTGAGATCTAAAATCCATCCACAATTTCCCTATTTGTCTCGTTAAATGAGCATTATGTGAAAATGCCATGCCCAAGATAAAGACAATTGTCAAAAATTTCCGGTTGTTTGCAGTTGATATAGATCACGATCTGAATTAGCATCCGAGTAACCATCCGTTCTCTCAAACTAGAAACTGATTCGACCTTTATTCAGCAGCCTGCAACCAGCCTTTAGTTCCTTGCCCGCCCACTACCCACTGAACTTTTCCATCCCTTTACTCTTCTCCCACGTTCATTTGCTATACCATTTCAAAACATAGTTGTCCAGTGATCAAGAGACACATATCTATATATAATACTAATAGTTTCACTGAAAAATATAACTAATGGTATAACCAAACCACCTGTAAAAATATGGTACAATCACAAGCTCAGCATACTAGATCTGAATGAGCTCAGAAAACTTTGTTCCAAAAAAAAATGAGCTCAGAAAACAAAATATCATGGATGTGATCATGTGACAATTTCTATTTTAATAGGCCTGGAACTCCACTCTAAGATTTGTTTGCTCGTCAGAAATCTCTCCTCCTCCGTTCGTGGGTATCTTGTCGAAGGAAAAAACTTACAGTGTTCACACCTAGCTCTATCAAGCAATATTACCAGTTCTAGATTTGCAGCTGCTTCCACGACACGCCTTGTATATCTGGTGAACTTCTCTCCGATTTGGTATCCGTTAATAATAATCTCTTTCAAACTGTAATGCTTCAAATCATCGGGTGCTTCCCATGTTAATGAATCACATTTGTTTTGATAGAGCTGTTGACAAAGCTCCGTGAACTCCTCAGGCTCATCCTCCTCGTGTCCACAACTTGTATGGTCCCATACCTACGCAGAGACAAAAAGTTAATATACTAGTTAAAGGCATTCGATGGATGAACAAAAAGTTAGCACGCAGGGTAGTTTGCGTCATAGATGATTAATACTCTATCTCCATTTTTAAACAAAATAACTTTTAGGACCGGATAAGCTAATCATAGTTTCAAAAAAGGAACTAATTAGGTTGTGATAATCTAGTATTTGTGGGTAATTCTTAATGCTACAGATGCACTTTTGTGGACCAGGGGAGTAAATAACTATGGAATACTTTTGACAATTCATAAAGTACCTCAACATGCATTTTCTTTAAGAGGGGTGCAGCTTCTAAGAAAAACAATGTCCATTATTCTAGATCACACTCTTCATGAATGCGTCGAAGACAAAGGAACTGCAGATTCTGCAACCAATTTCCTGCTAGTTTTGGAGCTTCTAGTTGAACCCAAATCTGCACATGGTGAAGTCGAAGAAACTATCAGCACAACTGGATATACATATAGATCCTTATAGATGCAAATAAACACATTTCCGCATGTGCATCACCACAACTCACCCTTTCACATGAAAAATCCGAATACAGTTCACTTATCATCACGTTAATTAGGAACTCACTTAGCTCTATTTTTTTGTGAAATATTGTGGATGGGTTACTTAGGATTAGCGTCCAAAGTTGGGGAACATAATCAAAGGATAGGGGGTACTGATTCTCTTGAGCTGTCCAAAATGAAAGGTCTAACGGAGGAGACTTGGAAGGCATGTCAGCTGGACCCTTTCACAATTTTAGTTTGAAAGTGTACGTGTGGTAAGCTGTCGGTGCTCTATCTTTAATACAGCTTGAGACCCAAAGTCGCACCCATGTAGGCTGAGGTACAACAGCTTGTTGCATTTATCTAGTACAGTGACCATGTCATTTATGGTGGGTGCCACACTTTCTATATGCAGGTAACCGAGGCCACCAAATGCACGAGGACCAGTATCAAAGAACCTCATGAAACGTCTTCCATAATTCATCTTATCATCTTGTGTGCAGTCCACATCCACAGTTTCCGTATGCATATAGAACTGTAATGCAGAAATTTCTCGGTTGGCCATGGCGTTGTCAACACAACGGATAATGTCTATAGACTCTTCCACTAAGCTGAACTACTTCACCCTCAAAAGGCTGATACTGATAGGGCTCGGAATCCTTGTGCTTCTGATAGAAAGATCTAACGTCTATCCTGATAATTGAACGGAATCGGAAAAGATTCATCCACCGTCTTGAGAGGAATTGATCGAATGAGCAAGGAAAACAAGGAGCAAATAACCTGGTTTACTACGTTGGAGAAAACAACTATCTGATCCACCAATCGTGATCCTAGACCTAGCACCGGTGTTCAATAGGTCGGATCGAACTCGTGGGCGGGCCGGCGGGCGCTACCTGAACCTCGCCGACCGCTACAGCGTCACAGCGATCGATCCGAGATCCGCAAAGTAAGGTCAAAGTGTAAGGTACGGTGGGGGCAGGTGCATACCTCCACGATGGCGACCTTTGTATCAGTGACCTTCTCGACGGCCTCTGAGCGGATGAAGTCCGCCATCTGCCTGACCCGCCGGCGCTCGGAAACCCTCCGGCGGCGACGGGTTCTGGCCGGTTCCCTCGAGGGGACGAGCACGTGGGCGTCGTGGCGGTTCGTTCGCGTCGGGTCGGGGAGGGCAGGCTCCAGTTTCGTGTGTCCTTTCTTTCCGTGATCGTGTCAGACTCGTTCCTGCGTGCGTGCGACCAGTCCCACTCCCACTCGGAATCGTGTATACTTACTATAAAAAGGAACGAAAACGTCTAAAACGCCACCGCCGTCGTCGTGTCCCAAACCAGAAACCCAGGAGCAGATGATGGAAACCACCCACGACGAGGCCGAGCTGATGACCGCCGAGATCCATGGCCAGCAGGTATCTCTCCCTCACCTTCCCCACCCAGCCCTTGCGCTGCCGCGCCTTCTAGTAAAGCCCTTTACCAATAGTCCGGTACTTCTAGTACTTGAATTGTGTGATGCTCTGCTTAGCGAAAATTTCATTGTACACGGTAAATTTGGGGCCTTCGAAGGCCTAGGAGATTAAAATCGTTTCGCGTAATGCTTAGATCATATATGTACTGTCGTTATTGATGCTGTGCCTGCTATTTGGTGCATTTACGTATTCTGTTATGTCACGTGTCTTTATAACATACCTTTCTTTTTAATCTTTTTAGGATATATGTTATAAACCTGTATCAATGTACCTTTCATTTGAACTCTGCATCAATGTAGAAACCTGGACAGGAGGATAGGATCAGCAAACTTCCAGACGACATTCTCATGAATATTTTAGATAGGGTTGAACTACTAGGCGATGGATGCTGTGAGGACCTGTGTACTTTCAAAGCGGTGGAGGCATCTACCTGGATTGCGTTCAGAGATTGTTTTAGATGTGGCACACTTTCAACCTGGGGAGATTTGCTCTAACTATACGCTTAATGAGTTGGCACGAGCCAATGCCTCAGTGGTCGAAGCCACAAAGAGTATCTTGGCGCATAAGAGTCAGCATACCATCAACTACCTGAGCATAAAATTCTACTTGAGGGATGAATCAGTTGACATTGTCAGTTCTGTGGATAACTCCATGACAAACCGGGAGGTTATTAGAGCAGAATTCAAAATCATAACAGAGATGCCAGATAGATGCTGCTCGCCTGATGATAGGGTCATCTATGGAAGACGTTTCATGACATTATTGGATGCTTATCCCTGTGCATTTAATGGTCTCACAGACTTGTATCAGTATAATCTGAGACTCGGCGAGTTTGACATGCCCAATGTGCTCAGAGCATGTAAGAAGCTGGAATACCTTAGCCTAAATAGCTGTGATGCTGGACTTGGATCTGTCTTACAAATAGAGCACCCGCAACTTTATGAGCTGAGTGTTATCCTTTGTTCATGCAAAACGATCGATCTCAAGAGGCTTCCAAGACTTGCTCATTTGACTTGTGAGAGTTGGATGCCTTCACATGATACGTATCCATTAACCTTTGGCTATGTTCCACAGCTTTCGGTGCTAATCCTTAGTAATATGGCCTCCATTTACCACAAAAATCTTAAGCTTAGTGAGTTCCTTCGTAATGTTGACATAAATAACCTGGATTTGAATTTTCAATGTCAAAAGGTGAGTAACAGTGAGTTAATACCAGGTGATTAAGACTTTATGTATGTAATAATTTTTTTAATGGTTTTATTTACTTTATCGGTGCAGATCTGGATTCAACCTGAAGCACCGAGAAGATTAGCTCTTTTACGTAATCTTGAGATGATTAGACTACGTTTCATTCATGGAAAGTGTGACCCCTCTTGGACAATATTTTTCTTAGAAGCTGCACCCCTCTTGAAGGAAATAAACATGCAGGTATATGTTGATGTTTTTTTATTGCTCCAGTTACTTGTTGATTTTTCCAATATATGTGTAATTAGCTTATTTTCATTATGCACCACAAGAGTGAGTTAATTACTTCCAGTAAGAAACTGTGGTAACATTAAGTTGCTGTTGTTCTGTTTCATCTTTCTTTGTGCGCCAGTCCACCTTTTCGAAACAAAACTTTACAAAATATACATCATAGGACGTCAGGACAGTTAGTTTGTTCTTTTCAGTCCAAAAAACATATTATTTGAACAGTCAGTAATAATACAACATGGGAACTATTATAATAAACCTGGTCTCTTTTGCAGGTGTGCGACCATATTTGTCCCTCATCGGACGAAAAGGGTATGACCAAACGCCTTATTCAGATACAGCAAGAAGTTTATAAAAAGGAAAGTGATCACTTGGATTGGGAATCAAATGATGATTTCAAGCATTATAGTCTGAGAAAGCTTACCATAGAAGGTTTTGAAGTGAAAGAGAAATTCACAACATATATAAGACAAGTTATGAAAGCAGCAGTGAATTTAGAAGTTGTATCGCTACGTAAAAGCCGCCTCTGTGGAGGCTGTCGGGTTTGTCCTTCATCGATGGCGTATCCACGGACGGAAGAGCAGAGAGACAATATAACAATATAAGGACACAAATTTCAGATCAGAGATCTTCGCCTGTTAGAATTATATTTCGCCCCTGATCTTAATTTGCATACACGAATGTGGTCTTTAGCTAATTGAGCGCCGAATTTTTATCTATTATTTTGTATGGATATATTTATATTGGTATCTGCTTTACTGCTTATAGAGAGGAATAAAACCATAAACCATTATTGTAGTGCGGAATGTTTACTAGTTTGTCCATTGCTCACGTGATTGATGCAATAGGTTACTTGTAAAAAATATTTGCTCGGAATAAAAGGTTTATAATGCCTCTATACAAAATGTGGTTTAGATCTCGTTCCTATTCTCGACTTGACGACTTGTATAAGAAGGCTGAACACTACGGACTAGCCACGATGGGGTCTGTCGTCCTCTCATAGTCTCGTCCATAATTAGTGGATATCAAAACCAAGCAAAGCTATTGACTATACTACTAGTTGTAAATCAGGAGAGTATACGGTAACGACAACTACGGTAATTGATAGTGTGGAACTTTTCTGTTCACAGACAGGGCGATGAACATAGCGAACTCATCCACGCAATCATTGCCAAAAGCTGTTACAGTGCACGAACACTGGCTAGATGATAACATCCCACTGCGGAGGACACCATCGCCGCCACGCTCAAGGCCGCAACCTGGCGCTCAAGAACACCGCGGGCGTGCCCCTGCTCAAGCGAGGCGCCGTGGCCTCCGCCGTCATCATCGGCAACAACGCCAAGGACGTCCTGGCCCTCCTCGGCACGACCGTTAACTACAAGAAGAGGAGCCAGTAGCGATGGAAGAGATGACTAATTAAGGAGAGATTCATGGAGAAGCTGCGGGGCTGGATGATAGTGCTTGCGTCTCATTTCGCCTCCATGACGTTCCAAGCAAGGCTCAATCCCCCAGGGTTATTCTAGCCTAATGTCTGCCGAAGCACCCTGAGGAAATATGGGTTGTGATAGAAAATGATGAGGATAATCTGCCCCTAGGCCTGATGATTATGCGTGGCAATAATACTGTGGAAGGGGCAAACGAAGCTTCAAAAGATTATAAAATGATGATGGATCTCTTTTGGTAACGGCATCTCCAGTTGTCATCTTTGAGTTTAGGATAAGGTCAGGCTTTTCTTTAATTGTTTAGGCCCAGATGCATGCACTCCGCTGATTTTATCCTGTTTAATTCTTATTTTTGGAGAAGGATTCATGAAGAAACTAAATTAGTTCAGGTTTCTTCTTCATTTTCCTCTTTTGCATCTCTCTTTTTAACCACTAATCGTTGAACAGTTTGAGCGGTTCCCAACTACTTAAACAACAGTAAAGTATGTCCCTAACTTCCATTATAGGACAGTTCCATTTTTCCACTATTGCTGAGATGTGGTTTGTGAGTTTGCGTCTACGTCTCCAACTCTACATTCCAGGCTCCAACTGGAGACCTGATAGATCAAGCAAAGGTCGGCTCTCCCTAGGAAATGGCATGAGCCTGTACATGCAAATTTTCGCGAAAGCAAGATCATCGATTTTTGGACTGAATTGTGCAGTTGCTCGCACACTGACCGAAAAAGCGTCGTTGGAAACTTCTCTCCAAGAATGGAGTGTTCCTGTCTGGTGTATCGGATCGAGTTGCGGCGCGCGAATTCTTTTCTGACACTCGGAACCAGGTTCAGGACCTACCTGTCTTTGCACAGCTCGCAGTCACTCTGAATGATCAGAGAACCTGTTCAACCCTTGAATGAAATGCAGCAAGGTCCCTGAAAGCACTATCTGGTAGCCACGCGACACTGACTGGTGAGCTGAGCACAAACTCCGGACAAGGTTCATGGAGATTGTAAGTTGTAACACGAGCAATATAGGGAGAGATGGAAAAAGAGGACCGTCGGGTTACCGACTTGCCGCAGCCGCAGGCCCGCAGCTGCAGAGCTCGCTTTCGCTGCGGATGCCGCCGGTCCGCTTGGGTGGATTGGATTCATGTCTTGCGATGTCATCTTCGCCTTCGTCTTCGCGCTAGCTCTAGCTGGGAAGATCAATCACGAGGTGTGCTTGCAGATGGTCTCGTCTTTTAGGCTTCAGCGCTAATCGCCGCGCGCGTTCAGCTCGAGCTTCGTCGCAGACGCGGGTGCTGCGCCGCCGCGCGCAGCCACCTGGCCACCGCCACTGAATAAGGAGAGCGAGCGAGCTCATCAGGTGGGGCGCCGTGCCCCCGTTCCATTCGGAGCAACGCGTACGGGCGGAAGCTACTGCGGCGGATCGCCGGGAGGGGAGGACGGGCTATCCTTACGAAGGAGAAGGGTATATTTGGAAATAAACAGGGGTGTTTATGTAAAATATCGGATCGCGGTTAGTAATCGCGAAACGATATAGGGTCTAACTGTAAAATATCGGATCGCGATTAATAATCGCGATCCGATTCAGGGGGTTAAGTGCAAAATATTGTATGGCGATAGGGGGGTGTATGCAAAATTTCAGGCCGGTTGCCGACGAGGCTGCGCCGCCGCCGGCGGCAGGCGCCAACCCCGTGCCCGAACATCCGGCGCCACCTTCCTTCGACCGCGGCGCCGTCTACCCCACGATCGCCGCCGAGGGCGCCGCCTTCATCTGGACTTGGCCGTTCCCGCAGCGCCTCGGAGGGCCAGACCGCCAGAGCGCGAGGAAGAGAAGCAGCTATCCATGGTGGCCGGGCGAGGGAAACAACGCATTCCATCCTCCCGATGCTCACCTCCATCCATGGTTCCCCTCTCCCCAGATTTTTCGCCACGGCGATTCTGTCCGCTTGTTGACACCGGGCCGACCCCGCCGCAGCCTGCCTGCTGGCCATCTGCGAGTGTCTAACTGCTCTGCATTTTCTTGGTCTCGCTTCGACCACGGATTAATTAAGTTCAAGATTTGTAGCGCCATGCCAACCAGCTGAAGGATTGTTCCCAATTCTTGCTCGCAGTCTGAACCCTGAAGGATTTCTTGTCCTTCCCGTTTGAGTTCCCTCTCCAGCTCAAGCTGCCACCTGCCTCAGGTGCGACTTCAAGCGATCTGACGGAACCTAAATTGGCTTGGAGCTGCCGGGATCGATGGCAATCGGGCATCTCACATGCCTCGCGCGTGTCACCCTCACAAGCTTCCCCATGACCCCATCACATACCCTCTGCTTCTGACGGCCAGTTCTGGCGTCAATGGCACCCTGCCTCCGGCGTTGGACGGAGCAAGCATAGCGCCGGCTCCGTAGAGGGGCGTCTTCTCGCCGTGCAGGATCGCAGAGGCCACACGACAGCTGGTCCTTGGCTGATAAAACTTCTCGAACTGCAGGCCACATGGTAGGGGAATTCTGATGTTTGTAACTGAACGAGATGTTACCTGGCCGTTGGTAACTGCGATCTCCGAGTACATGAGCCGAGTCGAGCTTGAGGAAACATGGATGCCAAACATTGTAGAGGGGTTGCGAACATTTATCTTCAGTGAGCAGTTCAGTTTGAGTGTGTGACCTGGATTGTCGACACCCCCCACCCAGCTGCGGTTTGTGCCTTCGCCAGCACAGAAGTGGTGCGCTGTCAAGCTCTGCAGAGACAGAACAAAACAATGGGAATGCTACATTGACAACATATGCATGAACTTAAGAAGTTCAGATGATAAGAAATTAACAACACATGCTACATGAACTTCAGAACTTCAGAGATCGGTGATGGTTATGGTTTTGAAACGTCATCATTGATTTTTTTTTTGTGTTTTATTAACTATTTTTAGAACAAAATGTATGTTTGCCGCATAGCCTTCAGAAAAAAATAAACATAAAAAATGGAATTTCTTGGAAGAATCAAGCCTATTGGAGATGTTAATTGTAAATTTCTTTCGTGATTCAAAATTTCTTACTCAATGTTCGCACGCGCAATAGTAAAAAATTCTAGTTTTGGATAAGCTCCTTCTATAAACTTTCAAATTGAACTAACAAATAACTAATTTAGATTGAGTATGTGAGAAATTATGATCTTTCCGCTCAATTTCCATCTGCGTTTCGGATACAGTGTCATGGTAGCCTCTAAAGCAAAAAAACAAATGCCGCACATTGCAGTTCTAAAAAAACCCGCACATTGCAGCTTTCTTCTCACGTTTGCCACGTACGTAAGCACTCTTCATTGGTCACAAATCATCAGATAATCCTATAATTTTTATTTTTTTGAGGGGTCAAAAAATTTTTGAGGGGGTTTTATTTTAATTTTTATTTTTGGAGAAGGATTCGTGAAGAAACTACATTAGTTAAGGTTTCTTCTTCATGTTCCTCTTTTGCATCTCCCTTTTCCCCCCCACTAATTGTTGAACTTGAACAGTTTTTAAGTGGTTCCCAACTACTTAAACAATTACAATAAAGTATGGCCTAACTTCCAGTGTGGGAAAGTAGTATCATTTTTCTACAATTGCAGAGATGTGATTTGTGAATTTGTGTCTACGTCTCCACCAACTGGAGACCTGATAAGTCAAGCGAAGGTCGGCTCTTTCTTAGGAAATGGCATGAGCCTGTATGTGCATGCAATTTTTTTACGAAAGCAAGATCATCGAGTTTGGACTGAATTTGCTTGCGCACTGACTGAAAGAGGGTCGTCGGAGACTTTTCTCCAAGAGTGGAGTTTTTCCTGCCTCGTGTCTCGGATCGAGTTGCTGCCCCCGAGTTCTTTCTAACACCACCAGGTTCAGGACCTGAACACAGCCCGCAGTCACTCTGAATGATCAGAGATCCTGCTCAGCCAACTGCAGCAAGGCCTGATCAAGACCATCTAGTGGCCACGCGACACCAGTGAGGTGAGCACAATCTCCGGGGAAAGGGTTCATAGAAGCTTCAATACTCTTTCATGACTTCACCCTCTTGGGCTGGCATTGCAGAAAGACATGCATATCTTAGTGCTGTGAATTTCTGAACCTGCAGTCCATTTATTCCAAATATTTAACCACTCATGAGTTGAGATTGCTTTTGTGTCCACACACTATCAAGGCAGTTTAGCATTCTGCTATGTGGAAACTATCAGTATCTTTCTGCTGCTACTGTTTTTTTGGGCTCGGCAGTGCTGATAGCATCTACGGTATGCTTTGTCCCTTTGTTCAGTTGCTGTTTTTTCGTTTGTATCGCGTGCTAGAAAATCACAGGGAATGGTGGAAGAAATTGAGAGGGAAATTCTGATGCTGGTGATGCTATCTTCTATTACCTGCACCGCGTCTTCCGCGTGAACAGAAAATTTCAGTAGAAGATGGAACGGTCAAGTTGGTTCTCAGCTGTTCTCAGTTGAATGCTCTGACCGACTTCAGAGATCGGTCTCCAAGCTCCTCCTGTTGTTTTAACAGATGTCTCGTCAAACCTATATATTGGCTATTGTTTCTTTAACGTTCGTTGTGTGTCGGCGTTTGATTGGTTGTGCTATTCTGTTGGCAACAAATACCTTGTGTCTGTTAACTGCTGTCCTTAAACTTTTTCATTTTTGTTTCTTTTTTTTGCACACCATGCACAGTTCACAATAGTTTCACATCAAGCTGCGTAGGTGCTTCAGTTTCTCAAATCTGAATATGGAATACGCTACTTCTCGAGTTTCATTTCATTTCTCATGGGATGGAAGAATTGTTTAACTTGTTTGATTATTCAGATGTGTGGGGGAACAATCAGCAACAAGGCATCCCAAGTAGATGGTTTGCATAACTTGTTTCAAAGTTTAGTTCTTCAACTATAGATTTCAAATTCTAGGGATAAATGCCCGTTTGATTTTTTTTTTCCTTTTCCTTTTCAAGAAAATAAAAACTGACAAGATACGAGATGTGTGCAGCACCGTCCATCTCCCAAACCCGATGGATCGGACGGCCCAGAGGCCCGTTCAGCCGTCCCGGTCGCAGTATAGTAGCCCACACTTCAGTCCTCGGCTTGTTTCAGGCTTTCAGCCGCCGCCGGCTGCGTCTCTCCGCCGACGCGATGCCCCCGCCCGTCGCGGCCGCCACCACCACCCGCGTCGCCCTCTACCTCCGCCGCGCCCGCCTCATCGACTCCCTCCGCCTCCGCCTCCGCTCCTCTTCCCCTTCCTCCCCTCCTCCTCCCCCGCCCGACGACCCCGTGGTGGCGCTCCACGCCATCCGCGCCGCGCCCACGCCGTCCTCCGCGCGCTCCCTCTTCCGCGCGCTCCCCTCCGCGCCGCCGCCGCCGCTCCCGCTCTACCACGCCCTCGCCGCCCGCCTCGCCTCCCTCGCCGCGCTCCCCGACCTCCGCGCCCACCTCGCCTCCTTCCCGCTCCCCGCGCCGCCGCTCGCGCGCCTCCGCCTCCTCGCCGCCGCGGGGGACCGCGCCGCCGCGCTCGAAGCCTTCGGCTCCCTCCCGGCCGCGCCGCGCCGCCCTGCGGAGGCGCACAACGTCGTCATCGAGCTCCACGCGCGGGACGGCGACCACGGCGCCGCCGTCGAGGCGTTCCGCGGCATGGTCCGCGAGGGCGCGCTCCCGAACGCCCGCACCTACACCGTCGTCATCGCCCACCTCGCCTCCGCGGGGTTCGTGGACCAGGCGCTCGAGGTGTTCCGCGTCCTGCCGTCGCTGCGCGTGCGGCGGACCACCCGGCAGTACAACGTGCTCGCCGAGGCGCTCGCGGCGGCGGACAGGTTCGACCAGCTCCGGTGGCTCGTCTGCGAGATGGCGGCTGTCGATGGCGTCATGCCAGGGCCGCAGATGCGCGCTGCCATCGCCGCCATGCGGGGAGCTGGTCATATCGATGGCACGGAGGACTTCGTCGAGGAGCTTTCACCCAACGCAAGGATCGGGTACGCCGTGGACGACGTCGAGGGAGAAGGAGTCAGCGAGGAGGAGGAGGACGACAATGGCGATGCCAATCATGGCGACAGGGACAGAGGCAACAGCGAAAAGCAGAGCCTGAAGCCATGGCTCGACCCGCGCGAGCTCGCCAGGGCTTTGGACGGCTGGGACCCGCGAGAGGTGGCCGACCTGGAGGCCGCCGGGCTCGTCTGGACGCCGCGGCTGGTGTGCAAGCTCCTGCGCGCGTTCAAGAAGGCCGAGACGGCGTGGGAGTTCTTCTGCTGGGTGGCGTGCCGCCCCGGCGGGTTCGCGCACGACCGCCACACGGTGGCGAGGATGGTTGCCATCCTCGCCCGCGCCGGCCACGTCGAGCTGGTGGAGCGCCTGCTCGCCAAGGTGCGGGCCGACGGCATCCTTCTCCCCTTCGCCACCGTGCGTCTCGTCATCGACTTCTACGGCCTCTCCAAGAAGGCCGACGCGGCGACCAGGGTGTTCCGGGAGGTCGAGTCCATCTGCGGCCCCATCTCGCGGCCCAACCTTGCGCTGCTCTGCTCGTCGCTGCTGCGGACGATGGCGAAATGCCGCAGAGCGCTCGACGCCATGGACCTCCTCGAGGAGATGATGGCGCGTGGCGTTCTCCCCGACCTGCAGACCTTCTCCGGCCTGATGGAGCACCTGGCCGGCGCTGGCGACCTCAAGGGCGTGCACCGGCTGCTGGGGCTGGTGCGGCAGTGCGAGCTCCAGCCCGACGGGTACATGTACAGCGTGCTGGTGAGGGCCTACTGCAAGCGGGAGCGCGCGGCGCTCGCGCTGAGGGTGTTCGACGAAATGCGCGCGGCGGGCGTGGCCCCCGACGCGCCCACCAAGGCGCTGCTGGTGAAGAGCCTGTGGCGGGAGGGGAAGCTCCGCGAGGCGGCGCTGGTGGAGGAGAGGTGCGAGGACGTGGCCAGCGGCCTCCCAGAGGCGTCGCCGGGGCACGTGTGGACGGCCAGCGCCGCGGACTTGAAGAAGGTGCTCGACATCTACTCCGGCTGCTTCGCTCAGCTTGCTGCTCAGGCCGGAACCGGGTGATGCGCCGGGAGCCATTGGTGCTTGATCTCAGACTTCAGATTCCAGAATGGCAAACTCGCGGTAACGTTTCGATGTGCAGCTGCAGAAGAACTGAAGAAGCGTGGCGAAGACGAGGATGATAGACTTGCAGCGCAATTGCACATGGAGTTGAGTCCTGACTCGATTGCTGGAGGCAGGCATTGCCGCTGCCTTCTGCAATTCTGTTGTAGAATGTGTTCGATGTCTTCTCAAAAGAAAAAACGGAATGTGTTCTGAGCCGAGTCATTTTTCTCTGAACTGTGATGTCTTCGGCTCTTCGCCCACCGGGGTCGTGTACTCGTGTTGCTGAGAGCCTGAGACTAGCGCCGTCTCCTTCTACCAAGGCACACCCGTCAATTGTCCGTCTTCCCTTCGCCGACGTGCCATGCTATTATTTTAAAAAAATCAAAATGGGCTTAGTTGTTTAAGTTCATAAAAGTAAATCAAGAATTTCGGTATCTTGAAATTCGAAAAAAATCTTATTAGATTAACGGCTCTATGGTGCTTGGACGGTTATTGTGTTTCAAAAAAAGGAATTTTGTTATTAGATTAGATATTATACACCGATTAAAAAAACAGCAATACGCTGCTACGAGACGGCCCCCGCTGGCCTGCTGGCCCTGCTGGGCGTTCACCTTCACGGCTTCACCCAAATCGCCGCCGCCTCTATTTCGAATCGAATCGAAAGAAGGAAAAAAAACACCTTCTCTCTCTCTCTCTCTCTCTCTCTCTCTCTCTCTCGGCCGCGGCGGCGCCCTTCGCCACGTCTCCGCCAGCGACGAGCACCCACCAGGTATGCTCGCCCCTTCTCTTCCCTTCCTGCCGTGCGAAACGGGGCACCCCAAAACCTAATGTATGCTACCTGTATTCGGATCAACCAGTTGCAATATGTATTATACCTACTTCGATTTTTTGGGGGCAAAAATGTACACCCATTCTGGCCCCTGGTTCTGAGCTTGTTCCTCGTTTCGATTTCGCAGTTGGGGGGATTGTTCATAATTTGCTGTAATGCTGCAATGGATGGGCGGTTCGAGGCGGAAGGTGTACGCCGTGAGTATCCAATCTCTACCTTAAATTTCATTCGTGTTGTACTTCACGTCATTTGATTTGGGCTACTAGCATGAATTTCGCCTGTTTTGTGCTTCACTTTTGCAACGGTGGTTTATGGCTGGCATTCAAACTCTAGAATGGTGATTGCGTGTAGCTGTGTTTTAACGAATTGTGACATGCTGCTAACATTTGGTTATGTTTTGGTGGCTTTGGGTTCTGCTTGTTTGGCCCTGAAATGACCAGTCCAGGAAGTCAACACAGAGCAGGTACTTTGGTGCTTTCACTGATTTCAGTTAGTAAAAGTGTATGCTGTGGTGCTAGTCATATTCGTTTTATGTTGATGAAACTGAGTGAGCCATCCTTGATCAAACAATGCTCGGCAGACAAAGGCAGTACTTCGAACAAAAGAGACGGCAACAGCAGAGGCCAGAGCTACAGAACCAGGATAATGTAGCAGGAGGTCAAGCTTCACGTGATCAGGAGCCTCGATCACTTGATGTTCTAAACATCAACAATCTGGCAACTCCAATTAGTCATCATAATGAATCCACAAGTGAGGTTCCTATATGTTTTGATTACTGAGGTTTCAGTGGGAGCTTTATTTTTCTGTGGTTCATCGTATTGCCCTTCTGCATATTATCTGTAATTTCTGAACAAGTAAAACAAGTAATGTCAGCCTTGGGAGATTTTTCTTATGATGATTGTTTTACTATCATGTCAGATGCAGATGGTGCTATACCACAGATGGATTGCACGCTTTCAGATGGTCCCCCTACGGAGGCAATAAAGAAGACCACTTCTTTATGCAATAGCAACATGAAGGAAGCAGGTAAGGGTGCAGTCTCCTGTACATCAGTCGAGGAAACTCATCAAAAGTAACTTATTTTCTTGCACATATGGCATTTCAATTTTTCTACCTAGGACATGGAGATGACCATAGTACCATACATATCCACAAAATTAACAGGCTAGGTACTCCCTCCAGTATCTTTTACTTGTCGCTTAGAAATCTATTGTGGCCTTCCAAGCATAATTTTGATCATCACTTTTCCCTAGTCAGTAATCACATGGTGGTAAAAGGTACTAAAAATGTCTGATGCCGTATCTGATTTTTTTTAAATATTCATGGCCTATTTTCAAAAGGTCTAGCCCAAGTTATAGAATGACATCTAATTTGAACTGGAGGTAGTTGTAAATATATGTGTTCTTCTGTCCAATATGTGGCTGCTAAAAGAAGAATGAGCTTTGATGATAGTATTAATTTATGAAGTGTGTAATGCGCCCTTTTGTTACAGTACAGTTTATCATAATATTATTTTTTCTTCTATTCTGCAGGCTGTCAGCCAAGGTTATTATCTCCACAAAGCATAGTAAGAATGTGCCTGACTTCATCTTGTTTTATGAGATTGACATCTTGTGCATTGGCAGATTGTCATCACCCTTTGGTCATCAAGGTGTTGCAGCAGCTGTAAATTCTCATGAAGAACCCCCTGCTTGTAAAATATCCTCATCTACAAACTATGGCACCAGGAAGCAAATTCAAAATCTGGAATGCCAAAGTGGTGATGTTTCTTCAATACTACCAATCATTTCTCTTGTCCCTACTGATTAAGTTACTTCTCAAGTCTGTGCATTATCAAAATAATAATCCCTCTAATCACAAATGTATGACATTTAGGACATTGGGATGGTCTACAACTACAAAACAACACTTTGACTAGTCATTTCTATAAGAATATGGCATTTCTATTAAAGATGATTATATATTATAAAACCACTTTTCATGATGAATCTAGCAAAGTATATCTTATGTTATGAATCTATGTAATTCTCTATGTATTCATGGTCAAAGTTTAAAAAGCTTTTTCTTCAAGAACACGTAGTAGAGCCGCATATCTTTGAGTTAAGAAGGAAATAATTCTGCCCACGGGCAGTTGCCAACTCGACAAGACAAATTGGGATGTTACAATAAGAAACTGGCAAACCTAAGTTGGAACTTGTACAAAGTTAAAATAGTTTGACAAGTAGAAATCCTAAAATGGCATACATTTCTGATGGAAGGTAGTAAGACTTAATAGAAATGCTTAATCTGGTCAGCTGTTATTGCTTGGAACTAGAGGAGAAGTAGCAGTTGATGTCTGGTGCTGTGTTATTAAAAACTGGATCTATAAACATAAAATAAACTGTATCCATTCATAAGTTGTATAGCTGAGAAACTCATGTTTGACTATGATTTTTACTTGCAGAAATTTCACTTATTGATTTGGTCAGTTATGAGGGATCAAAGAATAAGTCTACCATGCGACCTGCCTGTGAGCTTCATGCTTCATTTTCTGTTAAAGGTGCATGTTTCGATAACATTGAGCTCATAATCATCTTATTTCCTAGATCCCAGCATAATCATTATTTATTTAACTGCTTATTTCGTATGGTTTAGTGGCTTACTATAATAACTAGTTTTGCATCAGTTGTGAAAATGAGCAATTTGCCTGTGCTTACTCGAAGACATGCTGTGTAGACTTGCAGATCACTTCACAGCAAAACCTCAAATTTCTGGACTTGTATATTTTTTTAATATTACTGATTTGTTGTTACATGTATTTTCTCAAAGGATTTGCACATTAACTGCATCCTTATGTTCAGATCGTAGTAGAATTTGATAGCAAATGTGTATGTGTTTGGCTGTGAAGTTGTGTGAGCTCTGTAGTCCGCCTGTTGTTGGTGATCAACCTTAGTTCCCTGCCTTTCGTCTCTTTTAACAACATGCTATAGTGGTTCATTAGACATTCATCTGCTTCTGTTTCAGGCCTTGGTCATATCAAGATGGAAACACCTCCCCATTCACCGAGGCCAATCAATAGGTTGAGTGATAAAGCTTGAACTATTAATTTAATATATGTCCCATATGAATATTTGAGCTATAAAGTGTGTGATGAAGTTTAAATAATGACAAATGGTAGTATAAACACTTATTTCTGTTAATGGATATTTCTCAATGGTTGGTTGAGACTTCTACAAAACAAAGTAACCATAGGTGCAAACAGTACCATAATCATGGAAAGAGTCCTATTTTACATACCTCTAGGGAAAAAAAATTCTTGCACTTTAGAAGTTTAGATACTATCCTCAAATCTTGTTCGTGTTGCAGCAATCAAGTTCATCAGTAGTCATTATCTTGCCCTTGAGACCTAGAATAATTGTCACCTGGTCCAGTTCAGATAGGCTCTTGTCTAAATGGTCTAGTTTGTCCACCTTGACTATAGCCAAGGTAAAGCACAATTGTTTGAGAACAACAAACTTTCTTCTCATGTGATACAAGTCATGCCTGTGGCTTTCACACAGGTTCAGTGCTACATCCAAATCTAACTTATTTTGCATTTAATGTGGCGATGCAGGGTTTTACCTTTGCCTCCAAAGGCCATGCGGTCCACACATAAAACAAAACGGTCTATCCCCTTTGACGTCACAAAGGCATTGGTGAGAATTTCAGACTCCTTACTCCTTGAAACCAGATCCCAACTTTTTTTAATATAAAGGAGGAGAAAATATGGGCAGACAAGAATTTGAAGGGACGTTTAATTATAGAAAAAATGTTGTTTTAGTAATTAAGGTGGATCCAATTTGAGTTGTCAGTCTTTCATTTTATTATTTCTACTGTTTGTTTACCTTGAAATTGTTCGGTGCACTCATTGGAGAAAACTTCTCCTTATATAACTTATATGACTGACGTTTTTCATTATACCTCATGAAAAAAATTTACAGCCAATTTCTTATCATAGCTAGATGTGTTAATTGAATCATACCATTTTTAGAAAAAAATTATTTTTTGTATTGCTTTTGTAACAGGATTCTATGAATAGTATCAATATGTCGAAGGAGCCAAGACTATCAGCCAAAATGGGCAGTACATTAAATGAATCAGGCTATGAAAGGAGGAAACAGTTTAACTGCTATTTTCCGGATTCATCTGAGAACCATAATGCTGACCTCTATCTTGAGGATGAAGACATGTTTTATGAACCTCAAGCTGAAAAGGAATGGCAACGTAAGTTCTGCTGTGCCATCTTACTATCTAGTCCCATGAGTGATCAGAAAATATTACACTTTATATTCATTATTCTAATGTTTCGTTCTGAACAGCAAAGCATATGAGATCAGATGGCAATCTTGTTGATGAGGATTCTGATAGACTCTGGAGGATAGATCAATTTAATTCAGAGGATCATTTTCCTAATCAAAGAGAGGAACATTTTGATACAAGTGGCTATGGATTTAAAGATGGATACTCTCCAGAGCGAAGGTTACTCCACATATACATAGGTTTGACTAATAGGCCTAACATGTTCTACCAGGCACAAATAATATAGTTTTTTTCCTGCAGAAACTCAACAAGATCTAGCACAGGATTTAAGAATACAGGTTAGAATTCTGTCTATCTTTCTTTGTTTCCCATACCTCACAGACCAGTAACATCTCTGTAACAAAAAAAAACAGTGGGCATTCTGTGTTAATTTGTAGCTAGGGTGCACTTATTCTATGATGATGAAGTGATCGTGATTTCATATCTCCCAGACTCCCAATCCTATTAGAACATTACTGATCTCTGGCATGTTGCCCAACTTGGTTTTGAAAACCTGCTTTACACTTAGTTTATCAGTGACAAGCCCACCTAGCAATCTAGCATGGTCGAAGTAGGCTTGTAAAACAGTGTTCCACAATCATGCCGTTCTGCCTTTCTTGTAATATCTCTGAAATGACTGGATTTGTGCACAAGGTGCCAAACTTTGGTTGGAAAGTTGCTTCACCTGTTCTTAGTTCATCAGCCACCAGCCACCTAGCAGACTTGTAAAATGGTGCTCAGCATTCAAGTTGTTCTGCTTTTCTCCTGACATCAATGAGATACATGGAATTTGTGGTGTATTCTCTTTCTTTTATCTGTTACATTGTGGACTAAGTCAGCCTAGCAGTATGCTTTCATTGAACACTTGCCTTACTGTCATTAAATCATGACTGTCCTTTTTTCTGCTCTGAGATCTTTGTGTTTCTTAATTGCGATGTTCATCCTAGGAATTCCATCATCACATGACCTGTTTTATGATCATTCATTGATGGATGATGATGAGGGCACTGGACTTTTCGAATGGGAAAGGTAAGCATACTAAAGCCTCATGCACATTACATTCAATGGTTCTGATCATTCTGTCATTCTTGTCAGGCACCCACCAAGTAAGAAAACCTTCAACTCAAATGGCACTTTTGGTGCTTCTGCTTGGTCTTTCGACACTGTAGATGATTCAGAGAAAAGGAGGAGCCCAATAAGGTATTGGAGGATCTACTTGTATCTGTGTATGAATGGGTTCTAGGCTCCTGGTTCCTTAAATGTTTTTATGTCGTGCAAAATTATTAAGAATTTTCTTGCTGATCCCTTCAAAATTGTTCTTTGCAGTGAAGAATCATGCTCGTCTGCTGCAGGTCAGTAATTTTCACTCTTGACTTCTTTTATCTTCATCAAAGGCTCTTTATGGGATGCATTTCCTAGTGGACTAGGGTTTACATAAGCAAAACCTAGGTCTTGACCTTTCCCCCTTTTTTTGGGTTTAAAGCAATGAAGAAACCATCACCATCAGTAAAGAATGAGATGAACCAGAAGGATGAGTTTCATATAAGCTTCGATAAGTTGGATATTCCAGATATGGATGCACATCTTCATGGGAGGTCACTATTTAACAGTCCAGAAAAGGTGGGTAGAAAAGCAATGAAGAAACCATCACCATCAGTAAAGAATGAGATGAACCAGAAGGATGAGTTTCACATAAGCTCGGATAAGCTAGATATTCCAGATATGGATGCACATCTTCATGGGAGGTCACTATTTAACAATCCAGAAAAGGTGGGTAGAAAAGGAACAACAGATCAGAAGATACTTGGAACAAATTACTGTCCAGAAAGTGTTACTGAGCAGCCAAGAACTCAAGAGCCGAGCTGCCGTTTATCACTTAACGAGAAATTTTCCAATTGGGATTCTCCTAATTTCCATCTGAAGGGTAGCACTGGACTAACTAACCAATCAAGTTGCACCGTAATGCCCAAAGATAAATCTTCTTTCCATGCTTCTCCAGATTTGAGCATGTATCAAACTGTGGAGTCAACCGAAAAGAGATCTGCTTCAAAAGTTCGTCCTGTTTTTCACGGACCTGACAATGCCATTTTTGAAGATGGCATTCACATGCAGCAGCCTGTTTCAGATGTGTTTGGTGATAAAATTGAATTATCAAGCCCATTCCGGACCAAGGATCTTCAGAGTGACATTGATATGAGCACGTTCTTTGGACAGAAGGTGGACAGGAAGCAAGAAGATAATTTTCCAACTTTCAGCAACCGAAGCACAGAATCCTTCCCTGCTGAGAAAGCAGTGAATTCTGTAAGAAAAACTGTCGGTGGACACAGTACGTGCTCACAGTCTTCTGGCAAGGGTTCATTCAGGCATGGGTTCAGTCCTGGTTTTAATTTCCAGGAGTCAGAATCAAACACATTTTGGGGTGGTAGCCATGTTAGTAATGACACTTTACGTGGCGACCTTGAGTTTAGTGGCCTGCTTGCTAGAAAAAACAGTGATAAGAATGAAGTCAAGATTGAGGCGTCTGAGAAACCAGATACTAGGCTGTTGACAGAAACACTTCGGATCTCTGCAGATCACAAAAATGAGATGAATGGAACGGGAACAAGTTCTAATGGCTCAGAAGTGTCCAATTGTTCTGAAGCACAGAAGGAAACTTCAGCAGCAGCAACACAAATTCCTGCGAACTTAAGCTGCCTTCAGGAAACCTCAGCGCAATTGTTCCAAGTTCAAACTCATGTTAGACCTGTAACAGGAGAAAAGCTGTAAGTACTGTGCCCCTCAATTTTCTTTTTCTAAACTATTGTATGTTTCATAGATTTACTGGAGGCTCTCTCATTGTCCATTACTAGAGACAATCCTGGTGTTGACTTCAAAACTCCAATGCATTTGAGAAGCAAGATTCATGATGTTGGAGATCATTCTAAACTAAATGCTATGTTCCAGTCTCCTTTCATTGGAGGTTCGTTGCTCATTTCTCCATAGCTTTCTCTCTCGAAAAGCCATGTCATCATGTCAATATGTTTTCTGCTATCTAGAGGAGGTGGGGATTGAGAAGAAGATCATAGCAAGTGTGTCACCAGACAACAGTGATGTTCAGTATCAGTTTATGCTTGAACAACGTGTTCTCCGGCGGCTTTGTGTTCAGAAGATATTGGTGCCTACACCAATGAAGGACAAGCTAGAAAAGGTAATGTAGATCAACTAGGTCGTAACAATTTTGTACTGCTCTTTTTCCTGTTACTTTTAGAAGATTCTGAATTACATGTGTCCTAATGATGCTGTTCTGTTGCGTCATTTTGGAAATGATTGGAAGTGTTCCAAAATTAAAAATATACTTTGGTGATGTGCAACTTTATTTGATGCATAATCCTTGTGTCAAACTTATCAAATGCTGTTGCATAATAACCTTTTATGAATATCATATTCTGCTCGAACACTTTCTCCATATAATGAAGTTTCAATATGCTTCTTATACAGGATACACGATTTAGGATAGTGGAGGATGGACCCCATGCCCTTCCGAAAAGCGTCTAACAGGTAAACAGCAGAAACAGACTTTCCATTTTCAGTCTTCTCATGTTTTAAGTGAATTTAGTGCGAGCCATGGAGTCAGAAGTTAAAAGTGTATCCAACATTCATCCATGTTACTGATTTGAACCTGTTATCATCAGGGGGAGGAAATGATGATGTAGGTGAGGAGGGAACTCATTTGACTCCCGTAAACGCAGGGTCAAGCACCTACAGGTGCCTCCATGTCCATTGTTCATTTTAAGTGCACCTCACTCTTTGATAATGTCTGTTTGAAAATAATAATGTTTCCTTCACCCATCAGTTTCGTAGTGTTGGTTTTCACCACAAGCTCGACTCATCGTACACCTGTGGACTCGAGATCTGTGAATTTTTGTCTGTTAGTAACTCCGCGAGGGCTGTCTGATGTTATACAGTGTAATCTATTAGATTTCTGAACATTAAGTAAAGTTCCTCAGAAGCTACAGAAATGTAGCCTATTCGATTTTGCAAACAAAATGTACCAGAGATTTTCTATTCTGAACTAGTGAACTTCAACAAATCTCACACTGGCAGATCCCCCTGTGGAAACCCTTTTTCCCCCTGAAAATGTGGACACTATTAATTGGTATTGTAAAGACACAAAATCAGATCAATGTCTGTTTTGAACCTCGACATCAGATCAGTCTATTTGATTGTACAAACCCCAACCACTATAACACGAACACTAAATTAACATAGGCTGTGCGTATCAGGAACCCTTCCTAATTACTAACCCAGCCGCCTTCTAATCTGACCTGGCCACCTGGGTGAATCAGATCTCTACTTGCTTAAGATCCACTCCAATCCTTGCTTGGGCACGCCAAGCAGCCACTTGTACTTGTGGTAGGGAGGAGGATGATGCTCCATCAACTCCAAGAACTTCGCCCAGCGGGCAATCCGTTCGCCGTCGTGTCCTCCTCTCCAGTTCCAGCAGCCGATGCACACCTGGATTCAGAGTTCAGCCATGCTCAATTCGTGAAACTGTTTCAGATAGCATTCGTAGCTTGATCTGATCATACACAGCAAGAAACAGGCGTGCACGATGTGGCATACCGTGATGCGGAACACCACGACCACCGCGACGGCGGCGACGGCGAACCGCAGGGCCGCCGCCGACGTCGGCGGCCATGCCATTGCCAAGAAGCCAGGCCGCGTCGGCGTTCGACTCTGCTGTAGCCACACAAGAAGCCAAGAAGTCTCAGACCAAGCGTGAACTGGATGGGACGGGAGATTAACCTGCCGAGAATACGGGGGATGGGATCACCTGAGCCCGGTGGCCCGGCGGCGAGGCAGCGGCGACGCGCGCCGGGGGATGCTTCTTGCGCCGCCAGATGGAGGCGACCCGCGGCAGCCGCGCCCACCTGCTCCGCAGGAAGCGGAGGATCTTGCACCCGCGCGGCGGCGTCCCGGGCTGCGTGGCCGCCGCAGGGCGTGCGCCGCATTGGGAGGTGACGGTGAGGATGAGGAGGCGGCGGAAGCGGAGCAGCAGGGACAGGCGCTCCCCGCCGCGGCCCCATCCGGGGAGCACGTTCTCCGCTGCGGCGCGGATGTCCAGCCCCCAGCGGTGCCTTAGGCGCACGGCCACCGACCACGCCGGAGGCCCCGGCGGCGGCGACGCCATGAGTGAGGACGAGGGAGGGGGAGGGTCGTTCGGCCGCGCGCCCGCGCCGCGGCTCTGCTTCCTGTCCCTGTGGCAACGGTCGAGAGGCGATGGCGACAGGATCACAGGACCGTGCCTGGATATCTGGACCGTCCGATGTAAAGCCAGGCATCGAAAGGTGGAAGGAGCGCAGCGCCTAGGAAGAGCGTGTAGTAATTTGATGACCACTCTTCCGAACACTACTATGAGTATGACTAATAATTTAGTCTGTTGCTGATTTTATACTAGTACCGTATCATTTGCAGAGTTTTAGCCTATCCAATAACTAATTCATATAATTGTTCCCTGTTGAAAATTTGATACAGGTTACATGGAAGTTTGCAACCCGTTTCTCCTCCCTTTTCTCGCCTTTTTTCTTCACCCAGTATTGATGTGATGTGGCAACTCGTACATTTTCCTCATTATACTTAGCTCTAACTGATAGTAAAATTTATCCCACTGATCCGATCCGTGGACGCTCCGCTGGACCTTAAGTAGGGTGTGGACTGGATATCAATCCTGCCGCGAAGATCACGGCACAAACCTAAATCTTTAGAGCGGTGTTGACATGAGCGTGCGCCTAACCGCCTGCCAGAACCTGAGAAACGCCGCACGGGTCAGACGCGCCCCCGAGACACGACTGGCTGCTGACCCCGTCGTCGACCTCGATCTGGACCAGAAAGTAGCAGCAGGCGCCCGGCACGGCAGGCCGAAGAGCGGCGCCATTGCTGCGTGCTGGCGAGCCTGACGGCGATAGATGGTAGCCGAATAATTCTCCACCATTGCAACGACGACACGCTAACGATCTCCCATGCATGACCGTTAGTGCGAGACGCAAAGCTGTCGGCGGCGACGGACGAGGAGTTGAAAACGGAGGACCTACCCATGCGTTCGTTCCACTACTAGCTTCGGATGATCGGATCCGTGTCGGCGTGTCTGAACTGAAGCCACCGCCGCGCTGCAGTATTGATTCTTCGGTCGCTTGGTTTGGCAGGGGTGTGTGCAGAAGTCAAGCAGCCCACATGAACGAAGAAAAAGGAAGCCGAATTAGAAGCATGGTCACTAACACATAAACACAGCGCTTGCCATGCATGGATTCCACGCTCTGCGCAGAAATGTGGAGCGATCCACGCAGTTGTTTTTGTTTCTCTTCTAAACTCTGTGTGCAGAACTACAGATGATGAACTGGAAACGATGTCAAATGTGGATTGCAAATGAATGAAAAGGAAAAGGAAAACAGGCAAAGAATACGTACGAAGAAAAAGAAAAAGAAAAACTTTGGTGGTGTTCAGAAAGGACGGCGCGTGGTGGCCCAATAACATAATTACATAAAGGTCACCAACCGCACGGGCCTCCATTGCTAGTCCAAACCCTATACTAGCAGGGCCAGCCGGCTAGGACTAGCTGCCGGCAACCCCACCTCCGATGGCCCGCCGTCGCCTTGCTCGTTGCAAGCATCAGTGAAGTGAAGAAGGATGGACGCGCGACGGGACGGGGGAATATATACGGGCCGGGATTGGACCGACCGGTGCTGGTGACGACTCCTCCATTATCGATCATCAGCTCTGCTAGTGAGCGGCATCTTACGCCAAGAAGAGTCGTACGAGCACGGACCCAACCTAGCTGTCCGATCAGCCACCGGCAAGCTCGCGGCTGCCTGTGTAGTCCGTGGCAACTGCACCGACGGGGGACGAGGCGGAGGAAGGAGGATGAAGTGAGCTTGTCGATCGCCATTCTGAATGATCTGCCCATGATTGAACATTCACTACTCGCATCAGCAGCTGATGCTGGTGGCACCCGGCGGCCGGCGGCAGCTCAGCATTCAGTGACCATTGCGTTGGATTGCTGAATTAATTCGCGTGTTTTATCAGAGAATCTCAAGACACAGGACCATCAGATATATCCAGAAATCAGAATCCCAGACTGGCTACATCTCTCTCGCGCGCGGATTGCCGGATTGCGTTGGATTTTTTCTGCACGGATTGCATTGGATGGTGTCAGTGTCAGCCCCCACACTGTGAGCATGCAGCGAGTGGGCATGCATGTGGAGTGAGACGTTGAGAGGCCCGGGGGAGTGTCGGCGGGCTCGGCGCCTCCGAAAGCGACTCTGAGACCGTGCATGGGAGAGGAGGAGCTAGCGCTAGCAGGGCGGGTGGGAAGGTGGAGGCCATCCCAACCCAACCAGCAGCAGCGCTTAGCCAGTTAGCTAATCCCAAAGTAATCCGCCGGTTCGCGCAGCGACAGTGCCGCGCCACCTAACCCACCTCCCCCTTTCCTCCTCCTCCTTATCCACACGGCCAAACCAAACGGACGGAAAGGAAGGGAGGGAGAAAACACCATCAGCTTTGTTTCGAAGCAACGCGACGAGCGCGGAGGGAGGAAGACGATCATCATGCCAGCGTGGCGTCCCGCGACCTTCCTCTTGTTTCCTTGCCCACCGTGCTGCTTTCTCTCTCTCTTCTTTTTTTTTTCCTGACGAAGAAATACTGCTTTCCTTTCTGACATGCGAAAGTACAGTGCAGTGCGGTAGTGTGTGCGCTGGTACTCCCTCGTACGGACACCTGCCTCGAGATTCCCGCGAAGACGCAACGCAAGATCCCGGTGCGATCGGCTGTCAGAGCCTTGACCGCCGATGGATTTCACGCATACTATCCTTGATGGTTGACGCTGATCTCCGTGTGCCATGGCGAAAAGAGGAGCAGCAGCGAGGACGCACTCCTGTCTGTTCTCCATAAACCCATGCACCTACAATCTGTACTGCAAAGAAACATCGCAAGCTTTTCGCGAAAAGCAACAAAAATTTTCGACAAGACGCAGAACTCCAGCCAAGCCTTGAGATCAATGAGCCGGTAAATTTCTGCAGCAGTGGGAGTGTCAAGGGGTGAGAGTGGACCTGACTGTAATTTTGTTTTTTAGCTAACCCTGGTCGTCTCAAACTGATCCGTGTCATTTTCAAGCTTCTGACAGCCCGGTATCTTACTATAAATTAGTGGATTAGGAGGGGTCTTTTCATCATTTGCTCAAAGAAAAACAAAGATGGATCCATTTTCTTGGTCGCTATTTTATGGGCGTGGGCTCTTATAACTGTTTGCACTTGGCACGCTTCATGTGACAAGTTGCTGCTGCGGTTCTACACGAATGGCGACCATTGGGAGGGTAAATCGTGGGGCTGCCTGCTATTTATTTAGAATGTGAGGGCTTGATTAATATAGTATACGAACCAGGATGGCCACTAGTGCTAACCACTAAGACATGCAAATAACCACATTAAAATAGTCAGCAAATGGGAGATCATGACCTCCATTTACATATGAAAAAACACACCACAATTCTCCCAAGCAAGAGATTATTTTTTGATAGGAAAGAACAAGAGATCATCAATCAAATTGTACGAGGCAAACGACTACGATTATTAAGTATTGGAGCTCTTTTTTATTTTGATAAGATAGTATTGGAGCTATTTGGAACTACATTGAACCTTGCCAAGTCATACTCAAGTCCACCAAAATGTCACCAAACACCTCACCGAACAATGTACCAAACGCAGAAATTACGAATCCTATTAAACACGTGGACACAATCACATTATTCCAAATCCAATGGACCCTGATAGAATGCCTTGATCACCCCTGAAAAAACTAATAATTGCACATCTGCACCTCAGCCACCACCAACCCGAAACGACCATACAACAATATCTTCGGTATAAAGCTTCCGTCTCCGTCTCCGGTGAGCAGGAGAGGGGAGGGAGGAGAGGAGGCCAAGAACGCAGCAGCTCAAGTGGCCGCGGAGCCAGAGCCCACCCGATCCGGCCACTGCTTGCCTCTCAGATCCCCGCGCCATTGCCAGTTCCGCTCTCAGATTCTCGAGCTCGTCTCCCAGATCCAGCTTCTGCTTGCCCGAATTCTGTTTCTTGGGAGCAAAGAGGTAGTTTTGACAGGGAAAGGCCGGCTCTTGGATGCTTGTCGGTGTCCTTGCTGCACTTGCTCGATTGAAACGTGATCTTTGTGCTGCGCAGGTGCTGGTCGGCGGCGTGGTTCGGTGGGTTGGGCCGGGAAGTTTCTAGTTCTCCTCTGCTTGGTTTCCTGGTGCGGCGGTGGAGATGGGGGTGGCGGGGGAGAAGTTCCAGCTGGGGACGGTGGGGGCGCTCAGCCTCTCGGTGGTGTCCTCGGTCTCCATCGTTATCTGTAACAAGGCCCTCATGAGCTCCCTCGGCTTCAACTTCGGTACGAGATCCAATCTTGCCTGTGATGCTTAGCTCCTTGCTAGTCAGCTACTGCTTGGTTCTTGGATGCTTCCGGTTCTTTTTTTTTTTTTTGCTTGTGTGCTCTTTGCTGAGACGCGACACGCGAGTTCAAGATTTAGTTCAGGCATGGTCTGTGGGCAGTGGGGATGGAATTGCTGCTGCACAGCGTATATGTGGCGTGAATTGTCATGGGGGGCTTGGTTTTGCGAGAGATTTCACAATTTCAGTAGGAGCAAATTAGCTTGTGCGTCGAGGGGAATATCTGTGGGATGATATTTGCTCTTCTGAGTTGGAAGTGTTATTGGAAAATGGATGAACAGCTTAAATGATAGAGCTAAGGCGAATTATTGGAATTGGTAATGCCGCAGAAGAGGAGCTATAGAGTCAGCTTAAGTGATACAAAAATGTTCTCTTTACTCTTTAGTAGTTAAACAAATCATACTTTTGCAATTGATTACACATTGATATGTTCTGTTTGATTTTTGTATTGGAATTCAATCACATTGAAGTACATGGATTCCTTGTATCAGCATGTGTTGCGGAATGATAGTTCGTATAAACAGATAACAATAATGGATATGGTAGGTTTTACTCCAAATATTAATCAACTGTGGTATTTGTTTTGCAGCCACAACTTTGACAAGCTGGCATCTCCTGGTTACATTCTGCTCTCTCCATGTGGCATTATGTATGAAGCTCTTTGAGCATAAACCTTTTGATGCAAGGACTGTCATGGGATTCGGAGTGCTCAATGGCATCTCAATTGGACTTCTCAACTTGAGTCTAGGTTTCAATTCTGTTGGTTTCTATCAGGTATACATTACTTTTGCTTTCTTCTGTTTTTAATTTTTTATTAATCTAAATCTAAGAGTTAACTCAGTGGATTGGCACTATTTCCTTATCTGGAAAGCCAATGGTTGCTTGTGTATAAACTACATACCGTTAACCGTGTATTTTACTTGATGTGCTGTCATTGGTACTGGTACATCACAACAGGGCAAGAATAACATCCTAGGAACATGTTTTCAGTTTGATGACATAAGTTTCGTTCCATCTTGCACCCTAATCACTCCACTGAGCTAATCATGAAATAATATTCATGTTCAGATGACAAAGCTGGCTATTATTCCCTGTACTGTTATATTGGAGACCCTTTTCTTCAGGAAGAAATTTAGGTTTGTATGTAACATGTCATGCGCTTTATGTAGCTTGAAAGTATATATTATGATCTTTTTATTGGCTTTACTCTGCAGTCGGAATATCAAGCTCTCCCTTAGCGTGCTCCTTGTTGGTGTTGGTGTTGCAACAGTGACTGATCTGCAACTCAACACTGTGGGATCTGTACTGTCCCTGCTGGCAATCATCACAACCTGTATTGCTCAGATTGTATCCTTTCATTGTGCCATCAATTCGCAAACAGCAAACTGAGCATAAATCTTGCAACATGTTTTGAGGTTGTTAATATTACATAAAGGAAAAGTGCTAATATTAAACAAGAGAAGCTACTTCTTCCTCTACTGTATTATTTAGTACCGTTGACCATAAAATTTCGAACATGTGGTAAGTTGTGTCTTGTTCGCATTATCATTTCGATGCTTGTAACAACAGCTTTGTGCCATACTATGGTAGCTGCCATCTACTCATGGCTCATTGGTAAATTCGTTTTTATGCGGTTATGCATATTTTCAGCACTTTCTCAAAAAAAAGGGGCTATCAGTACTAAAGGACCCTTTAATTTAGTTATTAGAGTGTTTTATGATGTATAACTCGAGACCTTAACAAGCTATCAGATGACAAATACAATACAGAAGAAGTTCAAGGTTTCTTCAACCCAGCTTCTGTACCAATCATGCCCGTACCAAGCATTGACCTTGTTCGTTATTGGTCCATTCCTTGATGGATTTTTGACTAACCAAAATGTCTTCGCTTTCGATTACACAACTCAAGTTCTGGTAAGCATAAACATTAAATTAGCCTTTGGGCAATTTAAGTTAATTTTTGTTACTTCATTTGATTCGAGGTTTTCTTTTATCGTATTTGCAGTTTTTCATTGTGTTGTCATGCCTGATTTCGGTCTCAGTAAACTTCAGCACCTTCCTTGTGATTGGGAAGACATCTCCTGTAACCTACCAAGTTCTTGGGCATCTGAAAACATGCTTGGTTCTCACCTTCGGCTATGTTCTGCTTCATGATCCGTTTAGCTGGAGAAATATACTTGGAATCCTAATTGCTGTGATTGGGATGGTTTTGTATTCATACTTCTGCACTAGAGAGACTCAGCAAAAACCTGCAGAAGGCTCTCCGCAAGTCATTCAGGTATGTTCTGCATTGTTAGTGAATTCCATGGATAGTATCATGTTTGGAGCAGATAACATTTTGTGTAACTCAAAATTGAATATCTTTTTAATCTGGTGATTTGAGGATTAACATAAGCCCCTTGAAATTAGCTTGAATACTGTCCGATGAAGCTTTGTGAATCTTTATTCTTTGTCCAATTAATCTTTTGTCAGATTCTTTTCATTTGCAGAATTTTTAATTGTTATCTATTCTTGTGGCTGTTGGTGACTTCTAGTAATTTTCTTGACAAGAAGCTGCATGTCATCAACATTGCAGGTGAAGGAGAGCGAGTCAAACCCGTTGATCTCAGACTCTTTAAGCACTGCTGAAAACGGGGGCAGCACCACAGACGATGAACCCCTGAAGGTACCAATGTGGAGCTCAAAGTACTCGAGGGCATGAAGAATGAAAATTGCTCTGTTGTTAGTGTACGGTATCATACAGAATTCAGCTTAGTAGGCAGATACTAGGGTTGGAAGGCAACCCTGTTCCTGTTCCATTTTTGGCCTTCTTTTTTCTCTGGCTTATATTATATGCGTTGTTAGTAAATGGATCTCACTCGTGAGAGGATACTACTGCTTCCTCTGCTCCAGACGATTGATCTGCCTGAAAGCTAGACACGAGAGCTAGCTGCACAGGGTATTTCTGTTGTATTTTCGTATGTTCTGAATGCGCTACATGCTGTAACTTTGTAGCGGGACATGATACAACACGTAGTTTTCATTCTTTTGTACTACCAAAGAGTTGGGTTTTGCTGAGAGTTCTTTTTTAGATGATTTTTGCTGAGATTCGCAGATGCTTTTATGAACATCTTGTTTTCTGTGGAAGTTTATCTTGGGGTTAAGACACCAAAATGTATAGGTCCCGCCGTTGCATTTGCTTTCCCCCGTGTTCCACCACGGTGCAGAAAACTTTGCTTGCTTTGGCCCATATGAGGGTTACGGCCCATTTTGCTTTCTTCTGAGGAAGTAAAAATGAGCCTGGTTTGGCCCAAGAGACGTACCCAGCCCTACAGCGATGGGGTAAGAGGCCAGAGGGGCAAGAAACGGCGGGAAGCGCCGCCACCAATGGCGGGAAACCCCAGCCATTTAACACCCCACCACTCTCCTCTGTTCCCCTCGCCTGCCCACCTCCCCGCAATTGCTCCCCATTCCCAAGTCCAGAACCCCAACGCGGCAACGCGAGAGAAGAAGAGAGAGGGAGGAGATGGTGGGGCCGCAGTACGACCTCGTCGGGAATCCACTGGGCGCGGTGCGCGCCACCTTCGAGCGGACGGCGGCCGCCGCCACCGCGGAGTCCGGAGGAAGCGATCCAGTGGCGGCGTTCCGGGGCAAGGACTGGGGTGCCTGCGAGCTCTTCCGCTCTTTTCTGTTCGAGGAAGACGGACTCGACAAGGTGAAAGATCAATCCTTGTTCTCTCTGTTCTTGATTTATGTCATTATGTGTGTTCGCGTTTTTTGCTACTTTACACAGGTTTACTTAATATGATTCTGTTGGTGATTCAAGATACAGATAGACTATTCCCATAAATTGCATCGTCTTTTGATGAATCGTGTCGATCATTTGCATATATAAAAAATGATTTGATGAGTTTTGAAAGAAGATTATAAAAATGCTTTGCGATTTAGGATTTTTTTTACTAGATTTACTGTTGTTGGTGCAATTAAGTGTATTGGGAACCTATGCTCTCACTTCTCATTTTCTGTAATTGAGGCTTCTAATGGCTAATGTCAATGAAAAAAAATATTTCCAGGTTCCGGTGCTGAATGCTTCAAATCTTGGGCTGATCAAACCAAACACCCTCGTACGGTACCGGGGAATGGTTCAGGATATGCTTGGGAGTGAGTATTACATTGGTGCATTCAAGGTACTTGACTGAGACTCATAAAACTCTTGTTAAAGCTGCCATTAGTGCTTCTTATGCTTATTTTAATGTGTCATCTGTGTAGGATGGGTCAACTTGGAGGACAAACAAGTTCACTGATTTCTCACTGTTCTCAATGCCACATCCTTGTGATTCACATCTTTGGGAGCGCCATCTCTTCCATTGTGTACCTGTATGTCACTTCTTCCAGGGCATTTGTTTTTCATTCTGTAACCCTAAAAGTTCCCTGTTTAAATGACCAGCAGATGGAAACGGAATTCATCTGGATTTGTAATTGGTTTATTGCAGGCGCCTGGACAAAATTCTTGGACACTAGAGTCTTCAACAGGACCTGATGTGCGCAGGATGTCAAGCTGCTTGGCAACTGAATTAAGAGAGAAAAGGAAGAGAGATGGAGATAATGATGACATGGATGTATGTTCTGTACATGGTTCCTGCAAATAAAAAACACAGTTGTTATTTCTAATACACACTATTGACATATAATGTCTTTCTTTCATCAGGTTTCAGAAAATGGGCATGAAGAGTCTCCTTTGCTCTGCAAGAAGCCGGTGAGAGTTGTCAATAATTTGCTTTCAGTTTCACTAGGGCAAATACTAAATGATCGTTTCTGGCTTAGGAAGCATATCATAATTGCTTTCTTATATGTCATGTGCACTCACCAGAATCTCATAAATGTTCGATGTATTCTTGCTTAGTTTAGTGTTTGTGAGCTTCATCTCAGTTTCTCTAAATATATGTCATCCTGGTTTGTTTCCACTTTGAAGATAGCTGGGTATCCTAATAAGATAGGATGGCTGATAACCTGATTGATTCATGAATATCTACTTGAACTGCTTAGTTTCTTTCTAACCTTATGAAAAAAAAATTATCTGGCTATTAATCTTATTTGACCAACTCTTCTTTGCAGAAGGAAGATGATGTTCATGTCCCATCCAGTTCAACTGAAGTTGCAGAGGGTGTGCCAGAGATGAATGGGGGCGATCATTATATACCTGGAAGCTCCTTTTCATGTCTAGTGAAGGTGAAGCCATAGAAATTTTGCGAGTAAAATAAATATGAAAGGTACATTTCTTTTTGTTCAGTTTTGTGTTATTTACAGCTGACACCTTCATTTGTTCGTTGCAGGTCTATGACATGCCTGATAGTCAGGTGAAGCTAAATGATGTTATTGAGTTCATTGGTGTATATACATTTGACCCAGAACTTGCTACTCCTAGTGATAACCCAGATGACATAATGCTAGACCTCATAGAAGATGTAACAGTTCAATTGCCTCCGAGCAAGGTATGCATATTACATAGTGCCTTCATGTATAACCGGGAAAAATGTTGGTTTGATCTTTTGCTCCAGTTTTTTGCCTTAACTTTTGATTCCTTCAAATGATTGTATAGGTGCCCCGTCTTCATTGTTTGGTATGGAGAAAATTATCACCTCATGATTTTATTTCAAGGCCTCCTGTTGTTGAGGTAGATATCATCTGGATTTGCTAGTTTCACCTGCTTTTATTCGCTGGCTAATAGGGCTAATTCTGTTCTTTGTTTTGGTCATGCAGCCTTCACCTAGCATATTAAAAGGCATTCGACAATCTTTGCTCTCACATCTCACTCTGGTGTTAGGAAACGATGAACTTGCAGCCCAGTGCTTGCTGTTGCATCTTTTATCCAGAGTATGTTGTCTTACTGATCAACTTCTCTAATTATAAGAATCTTTAAAAAGTTTGGATTGAATCTAAGAGTTAATCCAATGCGCTTTGCTTTCTTAAATTGATTCTTGCAAAGGCAAATTCACTTTCAATAATTTTTTGCTCCTTAATCTCCATGCAGCTTCGCAATAGGGTGGATGTGGTTACTGTTGGCAGACTCTCGTTGAATTTCACTGGCTTTAACAGGGAAAGTGCCTCCATATTTGGGAATCAACTGTATTCTTTGATCCAGAAATTGGTGCCATATTCACAAGCCATCCCTATGTCAATTGAGTATCTGAACACAGCCACACTTCAACCTAGAAAGGAAAACAAGTCAGGAAGGTATGTGACGTCTAGCTTTCCCTATCAACTGTATATAACTACCGGGACCTATCAGCTGTATATAACTACCGGGATATTATATGTGGTCTATTATATATGGGTTTATAAAAAAATAACTATTAATATTCAATGAACTTTCAGTTAAAGCTAAAGTGTAACCTGTACTTCCCCTAATATTTGTAGGTTGGTCACAGGAGTTCTGCAGCTACCTCAAGGCTCTCACCTGACCTTTGATGAGACTCTTCTACAGACAGGATCACTGACATCTAAAGGTGTGGAAAATACCATGCTGCTCAAGAATTTGATGGAGTCACAGAAGGTAATAATCCTTACAATATTGAGCCTGATTCTAGCACCAGGACCACTGCCATTGCTGTGGCTATAGGTTAAGGTGAATTGATTATCAACAACATGTAAGCTTCTTTGAATTTATTTGCAGGTTGACTACGATTTTGAGTACTACAAGCTGGATATGGCAACTGATGTGCAGCTACTTACTCTCTCTGAGGGAAAATCAAACATCCTTCCTTCAGACTTGGTAGTGCCTTTTCGTCCATCCTCCGTTCCCACGATTAATGCAGGTTCTGAGGAACTTGAGAGTTGGAGATGGTATTTGGCCACAATTAGGTCTCTTCCTCAGTGCACTGAACCTGAGACTTACCAGGTAATCACCCTCTATCTAGCAATTCATTGATCTTCAAACCATGAACATGATTGCAAAAGATATATATTCTGAACTCCCAAACTAAACCATTTTTCATGACATGGTTAATGAGTTGCATTTTTGCACATCTTGTTGCAGATGATTCAAGATGAAATGGTCAGTGCCATGCGCGATGATAGGAGCTTGGGTTGTTCTGAACTTAGCAGGTCTGTGTTCATGCCACAGTCGAAAATGCTAGTCTTACAGTTTGGCAGGGAAGCTTATGAATCATTGATGAGCTGACTTCAATTCCTCTGATCTGCAGATGGCTAACAATGGCACAAATAATAGCATCAAGCTTTGGCGAGAAGAGTCTTTCTTTGGAGCACTGGCAGATGGTGAAGGAGCTTGAGAGGCTTAGAAAGCAGAGATTTGCAATGAGATAACGCCACATTAGCTTTTGTTTTTTCACCACTTGCTATGGTGGTATGCTGTTGTGTATAGTTCTAGGTTGTGTGAATCAAGACTTGGATTAGGGATTTCTGTAACAAGTATGATCCTAAGCAAACTATGTGATGGGTTATTCTCAAGTTCGTGCCACGCAGTCTCTTGCTCGAATTTGAAGTTTTCTCTGGTAACTATTGGCATGTCACTGCCAGATCTGTAATTTTTAACTTCAGAACTATCGGAACTGGAATGCTACATTGTTCTGAATGGACTACCTAACATTATGGAGATTTTGAAGCCCATCTTTTAACTCTGCAAGAATTTAAATGCATTCTAGTTTGGTACTTTGGTTTTGTAAGTGAAGAATGCAACCACTGATCATTTCTAATCAGAAACGTTTGTTATGGTCAATGCAACAGACCTTTTCTGAATATTGAATCTCCTGTTCAATATATCAAACAAACTAAAAGTTTTTGTTGTAACTTGTAGAGTAACCTTTTCCTGACAAAATACAGAACAGTTGACAGCAATACTGAATTAAATCTCGGTAGTTTACAAACAATAAATGATACATTCAATGTAATCATCCCTTACAACTTCTCAATCCGATGCTTGAGATGGTTCTGGAGCTCAGTTGCAGTATAGTTTACAGATCAGTGGACAAGGCTACAAATTTACACCAAAGACTTTGACATGCTGAATTTTCACCAATCAATAGCGTTTCGACAATAGAGAAAAAGAGCTCCAATAGTCATCTGACCTTCATCTTTTCTCTCCAACTAGATTTCCTAGATAGATGAACCTTATTCTGATTCATATCATCTTCACAGAGTGGCAGATAGAGGCATGCTCTCCATCGATGATTGCGCGCCTGTTTTGCATGCATGTATCGCAGTGCAGATATCAGTTGTCTCGAGGAACTTCTGGCCCTTGACCAGAATCAGCGGAATATACTTGATGACCAGATGCTTGCACTAGACGGATGAAATCATGGAAGGAAGATTGTTATGAAGAACAGAGGAATAGAGCTAGCTCTAGTGTTTGCAAACTGACAAAAATGTCACAATTCAAAGAAGGAAACCCTTGCTTTGTAATACCATTTAATTGATAGAAAGCTGTAAGGTGCAGGGAATAGCCTAATTACAGAAACAATTCTGTAGGTATTGATTGGAAGTAATCGAGAAGACGATACTGCTAAGGTATTTGAACTTGGTACATGCTTAGGCACAACAGAGAAAATAGAGAAATACAGTAGTAATTGTAGTGCCTATTTGGTTCAAAGTTTGTCAATTCTCACCGATTGTCGTTGTCTGATACCAATTAATAAAGGCTGATACACTCATATTCAATATAACTGAGTTTTTTCTAACTTAGCTCACCTGCTGTTCATAGTTCTGCGCCTTGCTGCATGTTTTGAGGAGTAGGTCGATTACCTCAAGCTGCAAGATTACGGCAAACGTAGAAAGGCATTACATTCTGTACAATGTACAAAGCAGTACGATAGAGAGAATGTTGGTGACAGGGAGTAAAAACACAGCTACTACCTGTGTGTTCGGGTCTTTAAGCATGACAAGAACTTCAACAAGAACGTGGTGGCATAATCCGCAAGTACCCTCCCGAGTGGGTAGGCTAATCTTCATTCCATTCTTGCAGAGGTGAACTGATTCACAGAACTTTTCAGGGGTAACCATTGAAACCTCCAAGAAGAAAAGGGGTACATAGTAGTCGACCAACGTGATGCACTGCAACAGAGTTAATCATCAACACACTGATAGATTTTTTTTTTGAAAGGACACACTGATAGATTTAACACAACTGAAAAATGTGCTACCCAAAGCAGGAGTCACAAGTTATCCATACCTGCTGTTTCAGAGGGGCAAGGCTTGCACATTCATGGTGTAGAATGCTAAGAATCTCAGTCTGGGTTTCGTTTTGTTTGAGGTAGAGCAATGCCTCAGATGAGTACTGCTCACATAATTGACACAGCTTCCCACTGGCTGCAGTTAGTCCTGGTCCCTTGGCTGCAAGAGGCAAGCCATCCTGAGCTGAATTCAACACAGCAGAAGGGACTGATCAAAAGGACAACCCTTCTGAAGCTTGAATTTCTATAAGAGAATAGCAGCTAAGCTGAAGCTATGGTGAGTATAATTGATGGCTTAGGCATAATATAGTTTTCTTTAAGGAATCACTGAATTACTATGAATGCAAATACAAACTTGGCAAAAGAAGAAAGAATTTAGATAAACTAGCTAGTTGTGACTACCACTAGCTCATGATATCTGAAGGAGAAGTGTACACTGCAGGATTCAGAAACACCATTTCTATGGAACAAATAAAAAGTCAATAAAAGAAACAATAATTAAATTGAAAACTTACCCAAGATATTAAACTCTCTGCTCCCTGCAACCTCGTTTGATAAGGCTATAGCCAGTGCAAGCACAAACACTAATCTCGTTATTGAACGCATTGTACCTGCTTACCACTTGGTCAGTTTACAGAAACACAACTAAAGAATGCTATCCTAGTGAAATCAGTTAAAGTAGTTGATAGATGCAGAAAAGCTGGGTAACTCAACCTTCTCTCAAAAGGCAGGAATCCTAAAATAAAACCCTAGGCTTCTCCCACTACGTCATATAAATCAGTAAAAGGTTTCAGATTCGGCCAGCCCAACGTAACGGAAGAACTCAGGCTCACTTCAAGCTTAGCTATTTCGCAGAGTTAGGTAACTTGGGAACAGAAGCATGAGCTATCCTTCTGCATCCACACTCCGAGCAGAACACCAGATTCGGCTCGCTCCCCGTCAGCAAAAGCTTACCCCTGGCAAAGCATTACGCTCCCTTTGTTCCCTATTTTTCTTCTTATTCTCTTTTCCAGGCAGCTTTCCGTTCCGAAGAATCGAAGGTCCATGGATTCAAGAACAGGGGTCGAATTGGACAGAGCAAATGGGGAGATAGCAAAGAAGAAGCTAGCATGGATGAGAGATTCAAGATGCGGCTCACCGCGTTGACTTGGGCCCTCCTCTCCTCCACTGCCCCGTTCTTGGAATTGGAATGGGATGGGGGAAGGAGAGGAGCAGCTTGGGGCCTCCTGTAATTACTACTACTATTTTTCTTTTGTTTATAAAGGTTCAAGAGATTAGATTAGGAGGATGCATCAGCATGTGAGATTAGAGTAGTGGGTGGGTACTGGGAAGACTTTGCTTCTGCTGTGGCTTGGTGGAGCAAGAAAGGAATAATCTTCTCTTACAAGGTAAGCTTGTGAACTGGTTGCAGGAAAGAAAAAGAAAAGATGAGGTGAAAAGGACAGTAGTGCAGGAAAATATACAGTACTCAAAGTTTCTTTTAGTTTAACGAAGCTCCTAATTTTCTTATGGGTAATGGATTCCTCTATTTGGATTAGTATGCCTGAAACAGATTGGTTTATTTGATGATTATTAAAGAACCCCGTTTTTCTTTTTTTTAAAAAACTCATGAGGAGATGAAACATGTAAAACTTCCCTCGCAAAAACAACAGAGAAAGTTTTCAGAAAAAAAGTCACTCACGCGTGGTAGAAATTAAACAGTGAAGACCATCATTTACTCTTTTTTTTTATATTATCATCGTTGCTTGTCCGTTGGGGCTGTTCCTGCTATAAGGTAGAGTTTAATAATTGAAAAAAATTATTTTTGACCATCGAACTATTGTCTAAATTTGATTTTGGCCATCCAATTATAAAACCAGAAATCTTTGACCATCCAACTATCAAAACCGTTCATATTTGACTATCAGATGGTTTTGCTTGGTGATTTTGGTAATATGGATGCCACGTGGCGATGGGCCACCTGTCACCCCTCCTCTCTCTTTCTTCTATCCTCTCCTCTCTCTTCCTCGCTCCTGCTGCTCCGCCTCCACGTCCTCCTCCGTGTCGTCGCCGTTGGCAGCTCTTAACTGCTCCGCCTCCGTGTCGTCGCTGTTGGCAGCTCTTAACTGCTCCGCCTCCGTCAGCTCCGGTGGCGGCGCCAACACCAATGCTCCTGCTCCTCCTCCCCAACGCTCTCCCACCCGTCGAACTACCCACGAGTTCCCCCGCCAAGGAAGCATCGAGATCCAGCGTCCTCGCCGAATCAGGCCGAATTACGCCGGGCCACGGGCGCCGGCCGCGAGATCTCGCCGCATCGTGAGCACCTCTATCCTGCAGCACCTCTCGCCGCTGGTGACGGACGCCAGGAAGCAGAGCAAGCCCGCGGCGCGGTCTCCAGGCATCGAGGCGGCACCTATGTCGTCCTTCTCCTCCTAGGGCGGCGCACATTGTGCCGGCCTCGTCCTTCTCCTCCTAGGGCGGCGCACATTGTGCCGGCCTTGAGCCTCGGCGGGTACGTGAAGAAGGCCGGGCGAGCTCGAGCTCTACCACCGGCCAGCGCCGCCGGAAAAGCGAGCTGCAGCTCCGCCGCGGGCCAATGCCGCCGTGCGAGCTGGAGAGGCACGGGTGAGGGTGGCGGCCGGCGCAGGGTGAGAGGAGAGGGATAAAAGAGGAGAGAGGAGGCCCCACCGTCATGCGGCGTCCACGTTAGCAAAACCACCACCAAAACCGGTTGATGATCAAATATGAACGGTTTTAAGAGTTGGGTGGCCAAATAGTCCTAATTTTGTAGTTCGATGGTTAAATCCAAACTGAGGCAATAGTTCCTTTAATAATACATAACTGGAGGTGCATGTCATTGTAATGGGAATGTCTTGCTTTTAATAATCCCATCCGCACTTGAAGAATGAAGATGCCAGTTCTTTTAGTGTTTTTTCTCAATAGTTTAGACACCACGAAGGAATATTCTGCTATTAGATGATAGAGATTAGTATCATTTGCATTTTGGCAGGGCCTGGCAGACACCCGCAGGCCACCAAATTAAGGGCAAAATAAGAGGTGACAATGGATGTAGGGCAAAAACAAAAATAGAAGTTGTGGATAAAAAATAAATCCAATGGTGCTGAGGAAAAGCTGGAGGCTTGTAAAGGAGTGGCTGCCAATGTTCAAACTCGAGCTGCAAGAGAATATCCTACAATGGTCCAACTTTGTGGAGGTGGTGGCGATCGGCAATTCATAAAGAAGATCAAAACTGGAAGGATGAATCTGGGCTTGATGATGCAGACCCTGGAGGACAGGAAGAAGGACAACAGGACCTGATCCTGCTGATCCTGTGATGCAGATGTCTTTTTCGTCATCTCTGCTGTGCTGCTGCCGGCGCTTAGTCTTGTGGTTGCTTTTCTTTACTAGGTCCGTGTCCTTGCGTTGCCCCGGGCAGAAAAATCCATCACTCTAATCTAATACAAGATGTCTATTGTCAAACTAAATTTAGGCAACATTTGATTCAATAATACTGGGCTGTTAGGCACCCTGATTCCACCAAGTTTACCTGTTTCCATCTAAATCTGATGATACTTCACCCATACAAGCATAGCTGAGGCATTAAGAGGGACCCAACATAGCTGCGGAGGCTACGGTGCAGCGACTGAAGGAGAGGAGGCAATGTCACAATTATAGAGGTCGCCTATGAACCTGAACCAAACAAAATAGGAATGAAATTGTTTGTTCTACAATCACTTGTCATGTTCCTAAACAGTTTACGCAAATAGCACCTTAAGCAAAGTCTCGTATTCACTATGGTTCCTCATCAACCAATGGTGTCCTGCTATACCGGGCCTCCTCTCTGTCTTTTCAGTTTCTTTCCATCAGCATCTTGCGACCGGCAACTGGGTGCAGTGTGGGCACCTATACATCACGACAACAGCATTATTTATTATAATCTTGATTATTTGGATGCCAAGGTGGGCAAAAGATTGACCTCTACCTTTGATGTTTGTCTGATCACCAAAAGGAGCCCTAGCACCATTACTTTGTGCCGATTCCATGTAGATAACCTGGTTCATAGAAGATTAAACAGAAACTAACCACAATAAACAAATGATTTCTGTTTGTGCCATAAACAATAGAGCAGCGTTGAGGCGTAGAAAAGGCCACTGGAACATGTGCAAGTCTACCTGATAACCTTGTGATCTGTTCTCTTTTGTATCTACAAATGATTGGAGATAACCATTGAGCTTTTCTTCAGTATATACAGAATAATGAAAACGGCTTAAGCATGAGGGCGAAATAATGATATTTATACCAAGAGTTTAAGCTGTGTAAAAAGCAGAGGATAATGGAACGCTTTTGTTATCTTATTTTGAACGACAATGCCTTTTTTATCTTGTCAGTGATATTCCATGGCTAAATTCCCTCTGTGCCGATCAAATAAGAAAATTAGTATATTTGCAGTCCAGAGGGTCTGCATACCGGTGATACACATGCATTTAACTAAATATATCATCCTACCATTATCATGGGTTGTTTAACAATGCCTCCACTAAGTACTAACACAATGTGACATTTAGTAATGCAAATCAAACGGCCATACCCTGTCTCAACATTGATCATCGCACCGAGCCACTAGCATCAATTATTTTTTGTTCAGCTATAGGCTTGTGATAGCTACTGCCTTATGGAAACAGTACAGGTCAAGAGTATCAAATTGGACACCTAAAGAACTCAAAACAGTATAGGCATAGAGTATCAAATTGGAAACTAACAATTAGAAAATACATTCTTCCCCTATCAACATGACAGACCCACCAGGAAATCCCCACAATCATGAGGACAGCAATTCGAGCACCAAACAAACAATGTTTCCAGTTGTACAGCACCTAAGATATGGATGCATACATCACACTACCATCATAACCAATGGAGGCAACTGAAAGAAAAAAATTGCAGAGCACCTAAGACTATAATTTGCCACAAGAAATAATTATTACCAGTTTCTCTACCAAAATATATAGGCCTACTATATTAACAACCAAGGCAATGCATCTCCAGAATTAAAATTGAAAAGCAGTCTTGCACTTTGAATACTAAGAACTCCACTACCATATATTTATCAAAATCATATATAACTCAGGTGAACGTAAAAAAAACTGCTGACAAGACACTATTGAGCTAACCTAATGATTAGAGTTTTTGTAAGCTCATACTACTGTACATAAGTTGTTTGTTCTACTTTCCAAAATTCTACACTAATTAGAAAATGAATTTAAAGAAACTTAGCATATTTGTCTCATACATATAACAGCAAACAACCAGGATCTTGCCTCGTTAAATTTAATTTGTTTTAACTGGATCCACCCAGGGAATAAATTACAATAATAGATCCTCCAATATTTGCTTTTGGTGTGTTTTCTTAAACCTTGCCAAGTGCTGCAAATGCCATACACTTACCATTTTAAGTCAACCTTTCATTAAAAAAGAATGATAAGTGACTGACCATGTAAAGCATAAATGTTAAGCCTCCAAATGTAGTAAATCAGTTGGCCTTGCTGCTTTCTGATCGACTGATCTACAAAATGAAACCTGACAAATAGATTAGGAATTTGCTGGTGAGCCAAAATCCTAGGGATAAATTGCACACTAACAAGTAGAAAATACATAAATCAACTATCAATCATTGAACCATGAATTTGCTGGTGAGCCAACAAATTGGCTTTCACGAGAGAATGATAAAGCCTACGGCATAAAATTAGCATGATTAGGTTTTCCATTGGTCATCACTCATCACAGCAACACACCGTCGAGCAATGACCTAATTCTGGTGGTATATTAACGTACCTGAGGGGGATGGATCCCATCTGATTGAACTTCAAACTAATATTTACGTGTTTAACAGTAGATTTAGCAGGCCAGTAATCATCATGACTCAATTGTGAGGTGAATTCTAAGAACTGTGTTAGGGACCCAACCTTTTTTCTTGACCTTACCAGCAGGCAGGCGTTTCACCTCTTCCGACTTAGATACAGAAGCATCCACTAAAACAGCAAGCAGCACACGTAGATTAGGGATCAATTTTTCAACCTTCGAGCGACTCACAGATCGAAGGTTGGTGTCCGGGAATTAACAACCCAAGTCAGGCAGGACTACACGAACCTGCAGCGCTGCAGGTGGAGCCGTCCGAGATCGGCCGTGCGTGCTCTTACATCTCGTCCCTCGTCAGATTAAGAAGGCATGTGGACTAAATTTGCATGAGGAGTAATTGGCGGCCGACGACGCGAGCCTCGACGCCCTCAAAACGGATCTTGCACGCCGCCATCGAGGACGAGCTTTGCTGGCCACTTGCCACCCTACACTGCAGCCTTGCAAGTGGGGATACCTCGACGGAGATGGAATGGCTGGCGTCGCGATGGCGGCGGGACGACACCTTAGGGTCGGAGTTACGGTGGTGGGATGGCCGGGCGTGGTGACGGTGGAGACGCGACGGCGGCGGGGACAGTGAGCGGGCGTGCGGGGAGCGGGTAGGGTTTGGCCGCGGGTAAGATTTGTGTCGGCGTGCAGTAGGGTTTGGATCCGCCACTCGCCCCGCTGCCTCCGCCGCGCTCGACGCCATCCTCCGCGCCGCGACTGCGCCGCCTGGCGATGAAGGAGCGGGGCTGGTTGGTTGGCCTCGGTTGCGGTGAAGGCTGGGACGGGATGGGGGAGGGGGTGCTGCCTGCAGCGGCGGCCGCGGCGGTGGTTGTGGATCGGGGAGGCCGTAACGTGTGGAGAGGATGAGGGCATGGGGGAGGGCGACGGCTCGGAGGAGAAGGGCGTGGGGGAGGCGAGAGCGGAGCGCGAGGGGGAGGCTGGAGCGGCTCGCGAGCTGAAACGAAATCAGGGGGAGAGCGGGGTGACGACGACTGCGAGCACGGGGGGAGGGACCGGGGGCGGGCGGCGGTGGCGGAGAGCTGAAACAGAAACTGCTCGCTCGAGACTCGCGAGTGGGGGTGGGGTGGGGGTGCACGAGGGGCTCGCCCGCCCGTGGCTCTGCCGGGTGCGACGTGCACGTTACAGTTTTATTAGCAGTAGAGACCTGTGCTGGAACTTCTCGAGGGTTTGATGCCCTTTCCAGTTATAAGAGATGCTGAATTATAAGAGCTTATTTGGCTGAGCTGCACCTTCGGCTGAAATGGCTCCGGCTGTGTTTCTTTAGTAAAGCGGTTTTTCTAGCTTTATATTGTCTGATTTAGAAAGCATTTGGTAAAACGGTTTTCCCAGATTATTTTATGCATATAGAAGATAAAATATCCATATTTTCCTTTTTTTTATTTTTCTTGCTATTTCTTTTGCTTCTCATTTCTTTCCTTCCCATTTTATTTCCTCCTTATCCACTTTCTTCCTCCTTGCATCGCGCCCGACGCTTCCTCCTTCCTCCTGCTTCGCCTCCACTCTCGTCACCGGCCGGCCGCCACGCCTCGAGCTCCTGCACGGGCCACCCGCCTCGCCTCGGGCTCCCGCGCGGACCGGCCGCCTGCACCCCACCTCGGGCTCCCGCGGCGGCTGCCTCCGCCCACATCTCCCGCCGAAGACCGCTCGCCTCGAGTTCCTGCGCCGCCTCCGCCCCCGCGCGTCGAGCACCCGCCGCGGGCCGGTCGCCTCGAGCTCCTGCTCCGGTGGGCTGCCTTCGCCCTGCCTCGAACTCCCACGCCTGCCGGCCGGCCCCGCCCGGACCTCGAGCTCCCGCCGCCAGCCTCCGCTTGCACCACCCAGAAGCCTCTCTGGGGGTCAAAAATGGCAAGCGGGGAGGAGGAGCCACGCGGAGAGCTTTGGTAGCGAAGCCGTTTTGCTCATCGCCGTTTGGGAGGGGTTCACCTGAAGCCGCTCGAGGAGCCCTCCAAAACAGGTCTAAATGCTTAAAACTCATTTTGCTTCGTTCTAATGGAATGGGGCAGGGCCTGTTTGCCTTTCCCTCCAAAAAAAATCAAAAAAAAACTTTACGTCGACAGCAGGGTTCGAACCTGCGCGGGCGTAGCCCAACAGATTTCAAGTCTGTCTCCTTAACCACTCGGACATATCGACTCTTGGTGATAAGCGTTCCAAGTATATCTAATTAATATTTTATTGTAAAGCTATTTTGGGCCTTGGCAGACCGATGTGGAGATCCATGGACCTGACCACTAGATAGAGCGGGCCTGGCAGCAGAACGACGACAACCTTTACGACGGCCCACAAAAGTACAGAGCCCAGGCTCTCTAGGCTCTACTCCCGCTCGTAGCTTGCGGCGAGTGATGGTGGCGTACAATACGAACACGATACGAGTACGAGGTGACGGGCAGCGAAGTTAATGCACTAGCGGTAGGTGCGGCGCTGTAGCCCGTAGCTGCATCCGTCTCCGATCCAATCTCAGGAGAGGAACCGGCTGGCCGGCCGCATCGGATGGGACGCTCGCTGCGTACGGCCTGCGCGCGGCCGGCAGGCGGCGGCAGCTACGGTATCCATGTCACCCATTGAATCCGCAGCTACTCCCTCCCTGCCCTCCCTCGTAGCTAGGCAACCGCCCTCCAACCGCCGCCGGCGGCCGGCCCGGCCTTCCTTCCTGTCCCCGAGACGATAACTGGAGTCGGTTTCGCCATTCATGGCGCTGGCCGGCAGCAGGATGGCAGCACGGCACGGCACCGCTCTATCCATCCGAACTCATCGCCGGCTGCCCGTCTGCACGCGGCAGGAGAACGACGCAGAGGATGAGGAGAAGATCAGAAGAACAAGGTGGCGGCCGTATCACGGTACTACGCCACTGTTCCGGCACTTGCGTCGTCGTCAGAGGTCAGACGAACGAACGAACTCGCATCGACCCCACGATTGGCCACGAACAAACCCTTTTTCCGGCGGCTTAAACTTGATGCGTTCTAGTGTGCACTCCAACGCCCGGGGCACGTGCCGCCCTTGGATTTGCGGCTGGATCGAGTTGATCTTTAACGTGTGGGCGACCTCGATTGGCAATCGGCCCTCTCAATAATCCCAGTTCTCGAAGCCCTTCATCGAGACTGCATCGAGGAGGGCGAAGCGAGAGGCCTGCATCACGACTCGCCCGCGGCGTCTGGATGCGCACGCCGACGCAGGACCCCGAGCTCGCGCTAACCTAGGATGCGATTCCAGGATTAGTTTTTGCGTTCCCAGCTCGAACGTGATCTACTGGTCAGCTCCATAGTCTCTCGCTAACCAGCCTGCAAATTTAAGAACGAGGCTGATGAAGTGATGAACTGAGCTGAGCAATACTATCAGATTCCTAATACTTTTTTCTGAACATAACAGATTCCTAATTCTGAAGAAGCAACAACAACCATTACATGCATCAGTAAAACTCCGATCAATCAATCCTTCTGACGATCGTTTTCTACTCCTCGTACAGCAAAGCATGCCCCAGCTAGCTAGTAGCTACTACAAGCCTAGAGTACAGACCACTGACCAGCCATGACTGACTGAACCCAACGACCCTGAAAGCTGCAGCGCTTTGACCAATTACTGCATCCGTGGCACGTAAAACTCTGAACAAAAACTTTTACCGTCCTGGCGTCGTCGTCCTCGATCGAGCCGAGCCGGCCCCTGCCCAGCGACGGCATTCAAAGCCTGCAGGCCGTTTGGTGACGAGTCCAGCTTCCTGCGTACCATACACAAAACTCAGCAGGGTTTCATCAGGTCTCTGCTCGCCAAACTAAAGACCTGCATGCTGGCATCGCTAACTCTCACACAGTGCCATGCATGTACTGCCCAAACCCCACTTCATTAACGGCTAACCGCATCATTAGGCTCTTGATGACCCAGAGTTTAAGTTCATGTGGGTCATCTCCTAGCTAGCAGCAGCAGGCAGCAGCAGTGATGATGTACACAAAAAGGGCCGGGCCGAATCATTGAAAGTGAGCATCTTTGCCACTAGACGAGAGCTTGAAAACCAAGTTCAAACGTCCGGTTTTATTCCTTAATTTGACCGATCCACATGGCTCCAAACTCGTGATAAAGAGGACGAGAGCAACATAGCAGCAGGGACCTCCGCCATGCAAATGTGATGTGTGTATGGGCTGAGGTGACCGCACATTGTGCCCATGACAGAAACAAATTAAAAACGTGCTGACTGTTTCATCCAGCAACGGGGGAGAAAGATGGAGTAATGAAGGATCCTTTTCTTGATTTTTTCCCTTTGAATTATCATTATATATGTTGACTAATATTAAGACGAAATCGTGTGGGTTTGAACAAGATGATAGAAGTCAAAAACAATCTGCTTGTTCTGGTCATAAATACTCCCTCCGTTCCAAATTATAGGTTTATTTTGATATTTCTAAGTGCATAATTTTTACTATGTATCTAAACATAGTGTATATCTAGGTGCATAGTAAAAACTATGCACCTAGAAATACAAAAATGACCATCTATAATTTGAAACGGAGGAAGTAAGTAATATTTTGATGTCAACACAGCCTCTAAATTAAGTACTTGAATTAAGACAACTCAAAGCGTCATTTATTCGGGCTAGATATTTTTATTATTTTAGTGGCAGGGGGAGTAGTGACAATGAAATATGCGTATCTTTAATTATTCATCGCAGACAGAAAAGGTATATGAAAAATTATTCTACACGTGCTTGTAGCTACTTCTACATATGTATCTCATAATGTATGACGTATCTGACCTAATAAAAGGTATGTATCCGTTGGGTATGTGACCATACATAGAGTATGTGGACATACTTAATTTTATATACTAGTACTAAGGTATAATAATATATATTTAAAAAATAGGGATGCTTTTGAAATTTTTCGGATATATTCCTTTGAAGTATCTTAGAATAAGTATATAAACTTACTCAAAGTGATAAATGAGTATGTGAACATATGCACGATGATATTCTGATGGTGAGAGTAGCTACACGCGAGCGTAGATAAAACAATATATATGTATATGTATATATATATATATATGCGCGCTAAGGAAAAAAAATCAACCCAACGGATTTACTAACGTCCAAATCAAGCTTCTGTGGGCCAAAAATGTGGGGATTTATGGCGCGGATGGGGGCTGCTGGTGCATTGCATGGATAGGAATTTGGTGGGTTTTTTTTTCTCGTCTTCACGTAGTAGACGCGTAGATGCAGATGTGCAATCAATGCGCGACTGATGAGGATGGTGATCCATGATATGATGCGTGCTAGTGCAGTAGCATGCATTGCAGAGAAGCAGCAGCAGCTACCGAGTGGGTGATGGCCAAATCAAAAGCTTGAAACAATCAGAAGCTCAAATAAAACTTGGATCAATCATGTAGTGTAACCCATGATTCAAAAGCTGGTAGTGAAAAGAGAGTTACTTTTAGCTTATATGTGAAGTATTTTCACTATTTTAACACTATGGTAAAAACGGATTCTCGTACACATGGTTTTCTATATGCAAGTACGCATTCAAGCTTTTTGTTTACAGATGAAGCTCGTGTATTATTATTAAAAGGGGAATTAGAGAGAAGGAAATAAAGGAACAGAGAGGATTGTCGGTCCGGATATGTACACTGCAATGCCACAGTTCCTGTCACTCCTGTCAGTATTTTTTGTCAGGAATGGTTGTTGCAACTCTTTTTGAATAATTGTTGTTGCAACTCTGAATCTGTACCGGCAGCAGAGTTGTATGTTGGTACCGCTGCTGATCCTACTGCCCTTCACATTGCTGCCACGGTAGTATTTTTCTTCAGTAAATTCCAGCTGGTTTAGCCTAACAAATCAAGTCAAAAGTCAGCTCTGGCTTCCTGGGATCTGATCGGTGATTAGCAGATAATGAGCCGTTGTAATTAACTACCCCTGTGGTCTCTGGACGTGCATAAAAGCACTTGCAGACCTGCTGCACACTCTGACCTGACCTCACTGTGTTTTCTTTTCTTCTCCTCCCTGCCCTGCTTGCATCTCTCTCTCTCTCTCTCTCTCTCTCTCTCTCTCTCTCTGCATCCGCATCCATGGCGTCCATCACCAGCAAGGACAAGGAGGAGCCTCTCGAGCTGAAGCAGGGAGGGAGCAAGGTCTTCTCCAAGCTGTTCACCAGGGAGAGCTCGGCCGCCGCGCCGTCCTTCCGGGTGTACTACGGCGTCGCCTCGGCGGGGTCCGTGCCCTTCCTATGGGAGTCGCAGCCGGGCACGCCCAAGAACGACGCCGTCTCCACGGCCACCCTGCCGCCGCTCACGCCGCCGCCGTCCTACTACACCGCCAGGCAGCAGGCCACCCACAGGCACCACAAGTCCTCCTCCTCCGCCGCCGCCACCTCCGCCGCCGGCAAGAAGCACTCCAAGCAGTACATCAGCATCTTCAGCGCCATCCTGCCCAAGATCATCCTGCACAGGCGATCCAGCAGGTCCTCGTCGTCCGGCTCGCCCACCGCGTCTTCCTGCTCCTCCTCCTCGTCGTCGGCGTTCTCCTCCGCCGCCTCCTCGGCGTCGTCGCTGTCGTTCCGCAGCGCGCAGTCGCCCGCCGCCTGCTCGTCGATGCGGAGCCGGGTGTACGCGTTCTCGGTCGCGGACGCCGCCGACAGCGAGGACGAGCGGCCGGCGGCGCCGATGACGTGCTTCAGCGTGCGGCACGAGAGCTTCAGGGCCTTCAAGGGCTGCCGCGTCGCCATGACTGTGAAGAGCGCGCTGGCGTCCGTCGGCGGGCACGGCCACGGCCACCATAGCCCCACCGCCACAGCTGCAACCGCATCAGCGCAGAAGGTGTGATGCTCTCGTTAACCCTCGTCGTCATGGCGCGTGTCGTGCACGCTGTCGCTGTCGCTTGCTTGGAGAGCTGCTGCTGGAGCTTGATTACTCTGCGTGTTTTAACGGTGTGCCCTGTATGTCTCACGGAGTAATGTTGAAAAAAAAATCTAAAATGGAGCTTATCAAAGTGTCATATATGGTGAATTAAGTTTGTAACAGTGTGTAAATTAAACAATAATGTAATGAGCATAGCATGGCTATGTGACTTCAGATCAAGTTGCGAATCATGCGTGGTGTATGTGTAGGCTGCTTTTGTTGTACCTGAAACTCATTCGCCTGCCTTCTCGGTCAGTTCTTCCCAATCCCTCATGTTATGCAGAGAAAAAAAATTTGTTGGATCGATCCACTTTTTCCCTAGAGGAAATTCGGAGAAATTTCTTTATGAGTCACTGAAAGGGAATCAGACGTTCAGAGAGAGGGAGGGAGAGCCCAACAGCCCATGCATGGCTCTATGTTTATGCTATGCTTGTTTTTCTAGAAGTCCCGGCCCTGTCTCCCTGTCTACAGAGCTGGCATAGGGAGTGTGTGTGTACCAGTTCCTAGGAGAGGAGGAACCGGATGGCGCTACCAAGAACAAGACAGCAGGGTTTAAGCTGTCCTGACTCGCACACTGACACACAAGTAGTATTTCTCGTAGACTATTAACTAAACACTGGCTTCTGCGTCGTTCGCAACCTTGATGAACATTTCCTAGCAACAACAATGTCTGCCACGGTTCAAATCCCCGTGCCCACAGATTTAAGCCATGTCATATGGCTGGGGTTAGAACCCTATTTTCTTTTTTAAAAAATGTTATTCTAATTAAACCTTTTCTCTTCACAATTTCCTCCCGTACGTCGCACCCCCAGTTTCTGAATAACAAAATAAAAAAAAAAACTCGAATTACTTGTTCAGAAGAAGCATTTCCTCAATCACCATCAGGACAATTTAGGCAAACATAGCGTCAGGATTCAATGCCTGATGGCCTGATGAACACACATATAAAAAGGCTACTAGCTAGCCAGCAGCCAGCAGCGGGGAGGCCTGCAGGGAGCTACAGTGGCTGCATTTTCTTTGAGAGAGGGAAAGAAAAGGGCTACAGAAACTAGGCGGATTTTCATACTGTTTGGCCATAGATTGCCCCATGTGAGGGGCATCAAGGACGCGGATGGAGGCTTGGAGGAGACACCCCAAGGACCCTTGAACAAGACACTAATCAATGCGCTTTGGCCCCAACCAGCTCACTTGACAAAAACTTATGCACCCTATTTAATTCCGTGTTGGAGCTAGTTTAACCCTAAACGAACCTTCCGTTAATCTGCTCACGGGTCCAGCATCTTAACGCCACTCCAGCTACTAAGCTCATCTTGTTTAATTTTACTGGCTTGAGTAAACAAACAAAGCCTTATCACAGTTTATGGTGAAGATCTAACAAGTTTGCAGTACTCCCTTCGGTTCAAAATATGAGTCTTTTAAGACAGCCTTCTATGGGTGAAACTTTTATATTTTTAGCCAACAAATAGAAAAAAGATATCACAATGATTAAAATGTAAAGTCGGTGTCGTTAGATCCACCATGAAAACTACTTTCGTAATTTCTAATCCTTTTCATTTCAGATAGCATTATGTTCATAAAAATGATAGAAGTCATCTCCTAGATGGTGTCAATATCCGAAACAACCTACATTTTGGATTGGATGGAGTATTTCATCATATACCTTGCATGCTACACAGGGCACCGCAAGTACTGCCTCGAATGCACTCTGATCAATACTAACAAATCATTAGCGTCGAGAAGCACTGACCACCCAACTAATCCTTGTACTGCATCATTCTGTAGCTGTCATCTGTTGTAAAAGCAACACTACTGTACTTGCTACTGTACCGCATTACCACCGTTAGTTCAGATGAATGCGTGCCTGCATGCGTGCGTGAGATAGTTGAATCCACACGCGGTTGCTGGTTGATCGATACAGTCCCCTTCAGAACTGAAACTAGAGCTAAATGATGTCAGATAGCTACAGTGCGAGTTCAGTGAGTCTCACGTGAATTTGGGAGGTTTCATTGATCCAACAACCCTACACATGCTACGAATTCCTTAAGCCTTAAGCCATTACGGAAACAAACTGAGTGTCATCTTTTGTCATGTCTGGATCAAACCAAGGAAGTTAAAAAATAAAAGCTAAAAGAAGCTTAGCACCTTGCTGAACATGTTTCAGTTCAGTATCCAGTCTATGGTTTATGGTTGAGAAGATCAGAAGACAGGCAGCGACGTGAGCAGTTGCCGCGCAACCACACCCCAACACCCATGCCGTCATGCCGATGCAGACGGCCACCCAAGGCCTCCTCTGAATCCCGGTCCCCTGGCCTCGAGTGCTGTGACAGTACCCGTTGTTTTCAGGCTTCGCCTCCTCCTTCGTCGTCAGAGCAACGGCGACTCTCCGGTCTCCAGGCAAAGATTTTCAAAGGCCGACAGCAGCAACTCAGCCGCCGCACGGGCCATGGAAATCGTCACCCTGCGCCTGCATATTTCTCGCGGAATCCACGCTGAGGCTCTGACGACCACCCGGTTGATCGGCCGCCGGCCGGCGTCCACGGCTGCACCGCCGAATGCGATGGGGGCGTCGAGCAGCCTGCGTTGCTGTTCCCTTCCCGATTGACCTGGGGGACAGTGTACTGAAATGGAGGTCCCGTTGCGTCGATCTCTGATGATGCTGCGTTCGCGGAGAAAGGTAAAAAAGCTTACCGATCAAGCTCAGAGATGTGGCGAAGGTTCTCTGCATTCGGCACTGCAAATCAGAATTCAGGAGATGCAGAGCTGCAAGAGCAGTTGTTCAGCGACAAGATGAACTGTGTGCTTGTATCGAATAACAGTTCGAAACTTTAAGTTTTGAGATTCTTCGCAGCATCATGCCAGCACGGGGAACAGTCCTGAACTGTTGCGATTTCTACGTTCCATGGTCGCCGATGCCGCACCCACTGTCCAATTTTTATTGCTGCCGCATGTTAAGGACGACGACGCTGGCGTTGACGCCCGGCGCCACTCAGCTCCCACTGCTCTGACCCGGCACGGAATCAGATCGCAACGAGGAAGGACATGGAGACGGCGAGAGCGAGCACTAAGATCCAGTGACGCCATTGGAAGGGGTTATTGAAAAACTTTTTTGCTGAACCCACCAAGTTGAGGAAAGAAATTGACGGGCGAAAGCTGCAAAATGAAGGAGAAAGTGAGTGATCAAGAACAGAATCTTCAGAACACGCCATTGACGGCACCCGGTTTTCATGGATTACTGCAGAGATATGCACAACTGCAAATCTTTTAGAGTGACTTTTACTCAGAAGTCAGTGTACCGACACTTACGCATGAAGCATAGTGCAACATGGAAACCACGGCGAGCACTTAGAACAGTGAGGAGAAAATGGGGAATTGACCTAACCTAGCCTAGCCATATGGAAAACAAGCCTGATCCTTATCAAAATTTCTTTTTGACTAGGAGCAACAATGCAGACACAACCATATCATTGCCATTTTGCTCTCGTGTTATTCCTCGCTTGTCCTTCATGTTGTCACACTCATTGTCGCTCATGCACTCCCGTGTCGGGCCAAACATGGACAGTGACACGGAGCTGTGTGTCGGATTCTCTCTCAGTGTCGGTGACCCGACACTTTCGCAGCGGATAGTCGTAGTAGCATGTCACTGAGCAACGGATGTTCAGGGCATTGTCTGTAACTGAAGAAATTCAACGCGAACTTTTAGGAGAATTTCGCAGAAAACAGTCCAACTCATGTATGATTCAGCAAAAGTTCCTGTGTTCCAGACGGGCAATTTTACTCATAACATGGGGACGGTGACCTGAATTTTATCTAGGATTGTGTCTGGTTCAGGCAGCTGACCTGAATTGGAATGTTTAGTGATGATGATGGCATGGTTGGCATGACGACGACTGGAAAGAGCTCTTTGGAACACTGGCAAGTACAGATCCCCATCTTTACAGATCTTCAGATCCACTGCATTTATTGGCTTCACAAACTGATGCTCATGGACAGAATAGTTAAAATAAGTTTATGTCAAGACTTCAAAGTTGTGCTGAAGTAGTTGTCCCCTGATAGATGGAAACTCTTAGGGTGTGGCCAAATAAAGATACTAGCTTGGTTATGTTATTGCACATTTGCAGTGCAGGTGCGGCCGTGCGGTATGTCAACTTCTGCACAGGGTGATGTTTAGCGGCTTAATTCACATCTAGCTCAAGGGAAAAGATAACCACAAGAACAGATCTGATGCCTGCAAGTGACTATTTTTTAATGTCAGCAGGAGCGCCAGCCAATGATTTTACAGTGTAACGAACTGCCAGAACATGAATCTCTGAGCAGGAGCTGGAAATATGTACAGTGCTTTTTCACAAAGAAATATGTAGAGTACATTATACTCTTGAATATTCAAAGGACAGAATTACACGATGGCCAAAGGTACAAGTGGGTCACGAAACTCCTGAGGCTAAAGTAAGAGTCCCGGTGTAGTAATATTCTGCGTCTTCAGTCATTTGTATGGAAACATGAACATTCTGCTGTCAGTAATCAAAGTCTTCAGGAATCAAATGTTCAATGTACAGTCAGGAGCGCACACTGCCTCCGTCTGGTCAGCATGTTTATGTGGATCGTGTAGTTGAGGTAATACAGAAGCGCTCAAAGTATTCGAGATCGCGAATGCACATAATGCTTTCCAGATTGGGACCAACATCTTCGCTGGTGGATTCAAGTTCTGCAAAGTAAGCTCTTTCAGACCATTGACGCCATACAGTGCACTTGAGAACTTACTGAAAGCAGGCAACATTTACCTTAAAAACAAGCATGAGACCATATTCATCTCATAGAAGCAGTGCCAAGCTCCAGTAGCAAGTGACAGGGGTCACACACTCGTTCAGCACCGGTCTTAGAATCTTGCCAGTGGGCACAAATTTGCGATGAACTCTTCCACTATGATATATGAGTTTCATGTTAAGAAGAAGAAAAATATGAAACCTCTATTTTTTGTAGCTTATAGCCTATAATCCATCTAAAAGATATAAATGCCGCAAGCCTCCAAGTCTATCCTGATCACTTCAGCTAAAGAAAAATGAATAAATCCATTTCAGGGCTCAGTCCTATCAAAGATAAGTACTAACAAGAAAGATGTGTCTACGTTTCTCTCTGTTAAGAAAAGGGAGCACTTATTTCCTTTATCTTTATGAAGCGTTTGCTTCCCTCAACCTTTTCATAATTGTTCAGGTTCTCTTGGAATAGCATTCGACGAGCAATAAATACTGAAAGCATGAATAAATTTGAAAGCACCCATGTTGAATTCCAGACTGGTTCCTCCATACCTCCAAAAGTGTTGCTCTAATTGAACCCCAAAAGTCGGCATGATCACCAACGACTCTGACAAAATTAAACTATATATCTAATAAGGAGCAAGTAATTTCACTTTTCCATATTCATCATGGATGCTGAGAAACAAGAATCTTCGTTCCTTTTGGCAACCTTAGGCTCTGTTTGGAACTTTGGGTATTGCATTTTCCAAAAACCATAGTATTACGATACGACAGTTTTTAAAACCAAAGCCATGTATACTCCTATATAGGTAATGCGCATTTTCTGGACTATATACTCCATGTAAGAGTTGAGCTGACGTGTTCCATTACTAATCTGAACATTCTTCTTGATTGGATTAAACTTCTCTATGTGGCAGTTATTCTGTATCATTAAGCTTTTGATCTACAATCCTCTTTGTTATCATCATTCAAACTAACTGTATCTCCAGTTAGATACGATCACTCATCATAGATGTACAGACCCTGAACTCGTGGTACTTGTATCTAGACTAGGGGCTAAGCATTGATTGGAACCAAATTAATCAAATAATTAAAATGATACGGAAAAAGGGAAAAATAGACAGGATGAGGAAAGCATGCACAGCAGAACGAGAGAAGATGTCAATACAGGTGGAGAATTTTTAGCCTGCGAGGGCTCAGTAGATGGTATAAAATGGAGTACACAACAAAAACTGTGCACACACCACGAGCACCAGTTCTGTCTAGAAAAAAAAGCTCTAGGTGAGGTTTTCTAAACTCCAAAATTACTGTGGTTTTATAAATACTGTAGTTTCCAAAACTGCAAAGTTTGTGACATCCAAACACCTCTTTGCATTTCAATACCAAGGTATTTTGTAAAACCGTGTATTTCTCTAATACTCTACTCCTAAAATACATTGAATCCAAACAGAGCCTTAAGCTGACATTAACTACAAGGCATTCATTAGAGCACAGAGAAACAGAGTAGTACGGAACAGAACCTCGGTACCCACCTTTCTTCACAGGATCACATCGCAACCATTTTGCAATTACACCAGCAAAGGAAATACTCCAAAGGGAACCAAGGCTTAAAGTCTCCTGCAACAATGAAAACCATGACTCAATTAAAATAGTGCAATCAGCAGCACACCTAATGTTTTTATTTACCAATTGAATCTTGATAAGCAAGTAACAAAAATAAAGCATCACTAACAAGAAACATGGCAAGTGTAATAAGGTTGTTCTTCGGGCCTAAATTGCTGCACTGGTTCAAATCTGAACCTATATTGCTAAGAAACTCAGGAAAAGAATGGAGTTCAGCAACATATCTGCACAACTGACTTATTTCAATTGAGTTGTGTTTTTCATTACTAAACAGGCCCCTGGATAGAGCTAACTGAAAATTAACAGTCACAGTGACAGCCTGGAGTGGTATTTCAAGAAAAAATACCTTTGACAATAGGATGCGGCAAACAGTCATGAGAAGGCAGATTGTGCCGACATAATACAGAAGAATTCTGAATCTGGTCTTCTTGACCACGATGTCATGGATATCAACTCCCCTCACAACGATGCTTATAGGTGTACATTCCATCAGATATCCCTTGTGCTAGCTGCTCCATGGTTAAATAGTCCAAGCTCCTTGTAGAGCTCCCATCTTTAGTCTTCCCATGCTTAATCAAACATTCAGCTTTGTGCATCCTTGGTTGATATAGCAACTGAGATAATTTTAATTCCTTTACCTAAAAAAAGCTTAATCAAACGTATCCGCCAAAAAATCCTAGTGAGTTTTATATTTCTCCCCATACAAAAATAAACGAATACTACATATGCAGAGAAAACATCGCTGCCCGTGCAGTTGCCAAACTGGAAAGGCAAGAAAACCTATATCTGACCAGACAGACTCGCTTCTAATATTACCATTAACAACTAATTGGCGGCGGAAAAAGAAGGCGAGATCCAATCGCTATGCCGCGGTTGCGCTTCTCTAAATCTCTCCAACCAAATCGCCTCCAGATCAATGGAACATACAGAAATTAGAACAGAAATGAGTGCGGGCGGTTTGCTAGGTACCCGAGTGAAATCCAAGGGGGGTGGCGGCACAGGAGGAGAGGGAGGGCAAATGCCACTCGGTGGCGAGAGGCGAGTGGCGACACGGGCTTTGGGTTAGTTTGGAGGAAGGAGAAGTAGCTGACGGATGCGATGTCACCATGGCTGTGGTTCTATCCATCAGGGCCGTCGATTCGTGAGCTATTTGCGCGGAAACCCTCGATAAGAGTGAAATTACAGTGTTTCTTTTTTCCGTCGTTGTACTTTTTTTTTTTTTTGGTAACTGAGAGTAAGTTATATCTTCCCACCTGTTTTACCTACTTATACTAGTCATGTCTAGACTCTAGAGTTCTGTTAGAACTTGCGAGTTCAATCAATACAAGCCTTCAGCCCTTCAGTTTATTCAACACAGACTATGAAACGACATGAGATTAGCCAAAGCAATCAATTTTGTCTGGGGGGAAAACCCTACAACAAATCCAATCAGGTTGTGCTACACCAATCACAGCAGTCTCCATCCCCATTTGGAGCTTTACGTCAATCAAATAAACGCGCTCTACTTTACAACGATTTAACAATTTGCAACAAATAGCACATTCTGCGGCGACGGAACTAATGTTTCAGACTACAATTCCGAATGGGTAAAATCATTCAGCAATTCCTGGTCACAGCGTACAGCAGAAATCCACAGCTGCTTCACATTGTCCCAATGCGTTTCTTCTTCCTCCATTCCCACGGTTTCTCAGGATCTGGTGATGTCCACAATCCTGTCCGGCTCACCCGCGCCTGATTCTCCCACTGAAAATGCCCATTCATCAGGATTCAGGAACTTCATGCATATGGTTGCAGAAATGTTCAGAGCATGCTCTTCTCAGTCAAGTGGAATGGAGCTGTCCTTTGCGTCATATTGGGCAGTAAAAGAGTGCTTGTTACCTTGCTGAGCTCCATCCGATGATCATAAGCAGTATAGTGCCATGCAAGCCCTTTCTTTAGCATGTGTTCCTATTGTAAAAAGAAATGATAAAATTAATTCATTCCGGTGTCTGAATGTTGCTGAGGATTAAAGCTACAAGTGATCTGTGCTGAGGCGATGTAACATTTCCTCGCAGAATTTACATCAAAAGCTTATAAATGATTTGGTTCCAGTGCTCACACATTCCATTCTTCAACTTCACTGTGTTTCATTTCTTTCCGTATAAGACAACCAGAACAAGGTAAGTGGGGTGTTGTAAGCTATGTAGTATAAAATTACAAGAGTAGAGTAGGTACCTTCAAGAAAAGACAAAGAGCAAAGGGAGCAACAGCTGATCCACTACATTGATAGCTTACCACTGCTAGATTTCTAGAAGGAACTGTAAAGGCACATCAGTGTAGTTTCTTACCTGCACGGAAACCCCATTGCAGTCAACATCTCCAACTAATCGACCGTATCGGTCACTGTCATATATGGAAATCTTTAAGCTTTTTACCTGCACCAGCCTCACTAGCTCCTCTTTTGCCTCTTTGCCATAAGGCATCAAGCTCTCTGGTGCATCGACCCCTCTGCATTGCAGTTTGTAGTATTGTAACTACCGTCCAAATTAGAACCCCTTGAGCATTGATGCGAGAACAAGAAGTAGGGGCATACCTTAGCCTAATCCGGTACTTCTTTGCGAGAACATGTTCGCCTCTCATGTTAGGAACCTGCCTACACCCAGAACTCAAAGGCGTCAGAACTCACATCATAAAAGGATTGCCTACTTGGTAGTTGTGATTTTTTTAAAATGACCTATATCCTGCATCCAGTATGATCTTCTGCAAAGCATCGGCTCGCTGGTAGTTCTTGGTCACTCATGCCTTGGTCCGCTCAATGACTGCTTTATGCACTTCCTGGGGCACATTACCAGACTCTGGATGATTGGCAATGTTAACATACACGGTAATTGTGTCACCGTCAGTTACAGCCTTAGCATCCACCTAAGAAACCAGTGTGTGCATTTGTCAGCAACTTGCCTTTACCAATACGCCAAAGGATATACAAAGAGAGAGGACATTTACAGGGAGAGTGTGCAGCTCATACTTAATCCCTTGAGGTTTGCAAGAAACAGATGTCAACGAAATGCACCAAAAAGAGCCAAGACAGAGCTCCTCCTGCAATTCAAGTTACCAATATAAGGATAGCACCAATTAAAATAGCTGGAACCATAACACATTGACAGCATTTCTACAGATGATGGATCTACCATGCTAGCAACCTTGAAGAAACAATTAGCAACGAATGCATCGAACTAAAAATGGGAAGCCATGTACGAGTTTATTGCAGATTCATTGGCTATTACTCAATTTATGCTAAGTTGAGTGCCTAGGAACATCAAGCTCACGAGCCAAGGCACAATGAATTTCTGAAGAAGTCATGTTACACTCTTCGCCAACAGAACGGAGCAGCGTGCTACACAAACACAATTGGTTGTGATTCTTTTTCGAGAATAAACAGGAGAGCTGCAGAAGAAATTAGTCTCTGTTGGAGCTCCTACAGTCCGACGCTAACCGTCACCGTCAGAGACGTTCACCAGTTAAGTAGTGCGGTTTCGGGAGCAAGCAACGAACGAATCAATACCTTTGGGGCTAGGGTGCGACCAACGCTCGCAAGAAGAGCAATGGCGCCAATGCAGTACACAAGCACCAGCGACGGCGGCGCGCGCTTCCCAGCGACGCTTGTACGGACATGGAACGACCCCCTTCTCTCTCGGCAATGATCGGGAGAGGCGCTCATGTCGCGGGGCATCTGCGGCACCTGGCAATGGCCGGAAGCTGGGGACTTTGCGCGGAGGCGGCAAGGCCAGCGCCGTGCGGGAGCTCGGCGGCGGGATTGGCCGGAACTGGCGGCGGCGTTACCCGGCAGCGGCGAGTCCTCTTCTCTGGGCCATGTGAGGCCGGTCACTGTGTGGCCCACGTCGTGCACGTCGGGCCTCCGGCCTGCAAGGCAAGAGCCTTCTCTTGGGCTCTCGCAGGTGTGATAGGCTTCCGGAATTCCGGTGAAGGAAGGGGCTTCCTGTTCAAACAGAGGAAGCCCTTTAAATCTCAGCCCAGCTCTCCGGAGCCCGCCCACGGCCCACCTCCGCGTCGGCCGGATCTCGGCGGTGGTTATATATCACCCGCGTAATAAATTACGCGTGAAGAATATTTCGGGTGGTCCGCTTTTATCTGGTCCAACAAACTATTTCGCCCTATTAAGTCTGATCATTATTTTTTATGTTAAAGTCTGATCACTGGGACTACTTAGATGTGACTTTAGGTGCATGCACGTATAATTAGTACGTTAACATATATATGCGACTACTAGATGTCGTTTCTATTGCATGCCTACAGATGTCTAAGGACTACTTGCTCCTTTTTATTTCCTCTTTGTTTTTTTCTTTTCTTTCTCTCAACTTTTGACTAGTCTATAATTTCTTTTCTTAATTGGTGTTATGCATTCTTTTTTCATCTCATTTATTTAGTTTTTCTTTCCTTTTTCCTTTTAATTATTTTTTCATTTTTATTGGCACCCATAGAAAGTAAGTGATTAATTTCTTCATATTTAGTTTTCTTTTTCTTTCATGAAGTTTTTGTTTTATTCTATTTTTCTTTCTATTTATTTTTCCTTTTGCCATAGCTACTTTTTATTTTTTTTCTCTCTTATAATCATTGTACGATGTTTTTCCTCCTGTTTATAATTCATGACATGCACCTTTATTTCTTATAATTGAATCTAAATAAATTGAATAATTTATTATTTTCATATGTTTATATAATTTTTTTAGGCGTACAAATCTTTATTCCCTTAGTTCATACAATCTGTTCTTGGTGTATAGAATTTTATTCCTTGATTTTATATAAATTATTGTATGTGTATACATATTTATTTTATGGGTTCATACAATTTATTCTAAATCTTTGTTCTATGAGTTCATGTAATTTGTATTAGATATATATATATATATATATATATTTAGTTCGTATAATTTGTTATAGGTGTACAGATCTTTGTTCCGTGAGTTTATATAATTTGTTTGAGGTGTATAGTTATTTTGTTCGATGATTTCATATTAATTCTTCTAAGTGTACAGATAGTATAAAAAGATTAACACTTGATAGAAATATCTTTGTTCCAGAGCCGCATCCGGAGCTTGTTGCTACCTTTCACACAATCACGCCTTGGCTTATCAGTGATGCGCCGCATGTTGTTACCTTGTCTTGCTGGAATCCTACAAGGAGTTGTTTCTCATCTGCCTTTTCTACCAGTGTTGCAACTTCAAGTGCCCCGGGGAGGTCGGAGCCTATAGTATATGGACTTCTCCAAGCAATGGTTACTGTTATCCCGTAAAACTATTTCTGTTTGAAAATAATTGATAGAATGGTGCTTTTTGTGCTGAGTTTGCCCCCTATTGAATAATAATCTTTATGTGGTTCGAGTCTTTATTAGGTTGATAGGGCAATGCACAATAACTCTTTTATGCAAATTAAGTTATTATCACAATTCATGCACCAATGTAATGCTATTATGTCATGTTCAGTTAAAATAATATCTCTCCTTGCATAGATACTATCCAATTCTACTTATATATTTCATGTATATTTCCCTTTTCCTTATTTTTCTGTGTACGCTAACCTACTACATTCCACTATTTTTCATTTATATGCAGTGTCATGGCTATTTTTATAGCATGAAGGTTTCAGGTATGGGAACTAGAACTACAATATTATGTGTCATATGTTGTACATCTTAGATGTTTAGCGCATGCAGGACTTTGGATACATGAAATCTAAAGAAAGTCTCTATCCAATTTCTTTTCCTTCCGCTAAAGGATTTATGTTTAGCTCCATGTTTTTTTCTTGCCTTGTTCTTACGTATGTTTGAACTCTATTGGGGGAAGATCTGCTACCCATAACATTCCAGGTGATGGTTGCTGATGATTCAGGGAGAATTCTAGCTCCACTGATAAGCTGATGCTACTTCAGGATCAACTTGAAAGATGATGGATAGCTGGGTGCTCTAGTCTTGTACAATAACTTGAGCAGCTTCTACATTTAAGCCTTTAAATTTGAAGTTAGCCTTTTTGTTTCCTTTTCATGGCAATTAGATTGTTTTTTATTTTTACATCAGTCCATGTCCCTACATCTTTTTCTGAAACCTGCATATGGTTTTGTTATTCTACATAATGGAAAATGCCCAATCTGGATGTCTATTGTGAATGCCAAGTTAGATATGGCAAATATCAGTTTTTGTTCATGCTGATGTTTTTTTTTTGCCACTTTTAAATATAATCTATGTTTAGTGCTCTCCTAGTATTAGCTTTAGCTCTTGTTAGTTTCTAAATGTGGAACTTGAACAAGAAGAATATTAAGCTATTTTAATTTCCTTCCTGTTATATGACCTGTTTCATTACATGGTGTGTTTTGATAATGAAGCAACATAAGAGCAGTATATGCAAAACTTTGGAAATTTGTGGGGAATCTGTTTATTAAATAACGATATCATCTATTGTGATTTTTTGTATACCAATGATAAAAGCATAACTTTTGACAAAGAATTTTAACTTCCTGACGCAATATGATGTTGGTTGCATGTGCATTAACTTGGGTTTTGAAAAACATATAATTTTATAGTCTGTGCAACGTGCAATATAATGATTAATGTTTCTGCCCAGCTCTCCCATATTCTCTATCTATGGAAAGGTCTTAGGATTCATCATTCAGTGTTGGGTCCATTGGAGCCTGCTGAGAGGCTTAGCAGGATGCCATGTAGTGATCACCCCACGTGGCAGGACAACAGTTGGTGATTGAGGTATTGTAAATAACAATGCATACTTGGGAAGATTCTAGAAAAAAATTGAAATGGCAAGAGAGAGAGAGAGGGGGAGTTTCCATGCTTCATAGCAAGATAGAAAATTCTCTAGAATGAGATATTCTGCATGGTTGAATAAGGATGAGAGAAAATTATTCTAGAGTTAAAATATTTTATAAAGAAGAGTGTGGAAGTTGTTACATGCTAATACCACAACAACCATGATCACTATAAATAGAGGTGCTCCCCACCCCTCTTGCCATACATGGGATAAGAGGTCTCATGTAGGAGATGACACAATAGCAGCCACATAAATAATATAAGAGTTTATCAAGTTATAATGAAAAAAGTTTGAGTTCTCTTGTAGAAAGTTTTTCTCCCTTGTTGGTGTCGGAAGTCAGTGTTAGACATAGGTCATCGATTTCTCAACAGGTGAAAAATACTAGTCATTGAACAATTACATCAAACGACCAAATAACCATATAACTGATGGCTCCAAAACAACCAATGCGAGTGAAAAAAGAGTCATAGAGAACGTTTACAGCATAAAATGTTGCAGGTAGCTAGTAACAAACGCGGCAAAGATAATCAAAATGAAGATTCTGCACGAATAAAAAATAAAAGAGAAACTGTTCACTCCCAAATATAGCCGTGCAGAACCCAGGAGGATAAAAGAATACCCAGTCAGAACATTCGCATTAATATCATCAGAGCAACCAGGAATCAACAAAAATCATATGTTCGATCACATTTTTAGCATTTATCGTTTCAACGAGGCACGTAGACTGTTGTTGACGCTAGATTTTGACACGTGTTGAATCGGCATCAGAAGAGGAAGAGATTGGCCGATGCGGCAGATTTAAAGGCTACAGTTGGGAATCGGCTGATTGACGCTACATTTAGGAATCGGCCGATTGGCGCTGCAGAGTTTCGTGCGATTGGCGAATGGAGTTGGTAGGGGTCGGCCGATTGAAAGGCTAGAGCGTTTGGGCAATGTGGGCTTGCGCCAACAGACAGGGGATGAAGCCAATGAAATCCCAACAGAGGATCCCAGTCAAAGATGACCTGACGTTAGTCAAAGAACGACGCTGACTCGGTCGAGGAGCAATAGAAAGAGTCCGGATTGGACTAGGAGATGGCATCAGAAGATTCTGCGGAAGCCCGTTTCCTTTAGGAAAGCTTTATAGATATAGTAGTTTTTATATAAATCAAGTTTGTAACGGATCGTAATAGATCAGGAGTCTTAGTCCTAGGGTATAAATAGAAGCAGTCAGGGTTTTGTAGAGGATATACATCAATCAATACGAACAATCTACTTTTTCATCGTACTTTACTTTCAAGTCGGCGACTTCACCAATACTTCTTTTTCTTTCACGAGTTCGTACGGATTGGCAGGGCTGCATCGACACGATCTCCGGCCAATTGGTAGGTTCCGTTTATCGAATAACATCTAAGCTTTAACTTCGGGCGCATCACCGTTGTTTCGTTTAGATTTATTCACCAGTTATCGATATTTACTAGAATTATAGGTTTTACCTATTTTTCTAGTTTTATCACCAGTTATCCAGCTTGAGATCGAACTGTCGGCTTTATCATTGTTTTTCCTTGTTTGTTATCATATAACCGATTAGATCTATTTCGAGTGTTGCACCTGTAGCGATTGTTTGAGTTACTTCAGTAGTTTCTCTGCAATCGCCACATGATTATCGGCTAATCTATAACCGGTCATCTTCATAGCAAATCGGCCAATTCGCTGATACGCTTTTCGGGACAGATCGGAACCTTAGCCGATCGGGACCCCGGAATTTAATACGTTTCTTTCCTCGTCAATCAACAGGTCAGATTGATTGGCACGCCGCGCGAACCGCACCAGGTCAATCACCCGAACAGGAGTTAAGCAGATTCTTCCGGGTCGTGTGTCCGACGCTGAAGGTCATCGGCCGATTCCCGGCCGATTTCTAGCGCCAACACACCTTTGGCACGCCCGGTGGGACAACCTCAATATCCAACATATCAAAGACCACCGAGGCACGTAGAATGTAGACCTCGAGAATAGGAAAGAACACATGAGCACGTAAGAAGATAAACACATGCTCCAAGGGCGGATGCATGTTGAAGCTAGTGACGGCTTAACCGCCACTCAAATCCTAAATCACAGTAGAAGTTCACAAATTTTCACCATATATATTTTCCTATATTTCATGTTTATGTATAGTTTGTCTTCACTCAAAATTCATTCTGGGTCCGCCCTTGAAAAGCTCTATGTCCCATCGATCAAGAAAAAGAAGTCCCCAAAGCTGAATCAACTGATAGACCCTCTCCAAACGTCTAAGCTCAAACCTGCTGGCAGTAATGAACGATGGCAGTAATGAACGTCTCAGCATCAATCGATAGATCCATGACGAGAGCGGTGTAGAAGAAGATGCCAACGCAAAAGACATCGATGTGGGCGTGGCTGGGGCGGTCGACCCTGATGCAGCCGAGGTTGAGGTTGAGAAGAGCAAGCCGATGTCGACACCGGTGCGACCTTCTCCAGCAGAGCTGCCGATATCCTTCTTCTGGCCTATTCGGTGACCACCACTTGCAAGATGCAAAGTGGTTGCGCTGTCGCAGCCCGCGTCGCGCATGCTGCCTCCCATGCCGGTGCTTGCACACCAGCAGGCAGCCCGCGTCCAGCAACATTAATAAAAAGGCCCCTCCTAACGGCCGCCCCAACCCACCATTCCCTTTCCAGCTTCCCCAACAAACCTCTTCCCGGTTCAAAAAACACCAGATAACCGGCGAGAAGCGTCATCGTCTCCAGCGCCATCAACCAGTCGCAGCACCGGGGAAAAAGATGACTAACCATAAGAAGAACTCGTACGTCCCCAAAGATAACCAACGAACCCGCACACCGGCGAGAAGATCACGCTGCCGGCGTTGGACAGAGCGCTGCCGCAGTTCTGCCGGTGCCTGCTCTCTGATGCGGTCTCCTCTCCAGATTGCCTCATCCTCATCAACGACGTCACACAGCTAGAGCTATTGTTCTACCACGTAAGGGGCGGGGAGGGGAGTGTGTGGGTCAGCCAGCCCTACAACATTGACTACTACACGGTGCTGGAGAGCCACTCCGCTCCCACGAAGAAGTGAAAGGATCTTGGTGATGCCTAGAGGGGGGTGAATAGGCGTAACTGAAAAATCTGAAAAAAATTCACAGCAATTAAATATGTCGAAACTTCCGACACTGGACCGAAACTTCCGACAAAATAAAAGTTCTTATACGAAATTCAAAAATAAACTTGAAATTGTAGAACCTGGCTGAATCAAAAGTTGCACAATGATACTAGGAGACTTCTGCAGGTGATCTTTGTAAGCACAACAACTCGAGTACGTAGATCGGCACAAAACAAACTCTAGGTCAACAAGAACTAAATAAATGCAATAAGCACAAGACACAAGAGATTTGTTCCCGAAGTTCACTTCCACTAAGAAAGCTACGTCTCCGTTGAGGAGCTCACAAAGAGCCGGGTCTTCCGCTAACCCTTTACCTCACTCAATCAACCACAAAGGAGGATATATGAAATCCATAGAGGATAGGGTAATACAAACTTTCCGAGGCGCACACACACGAGAGGACACTCCACAAGCGACACCAAACCGTCTAGAAGCAAGTTTCAAGAGTAACAAACGCGAATCGAAGGATGAAGATGCTTCAAGTGCTCTTGAAATGAACTTGGCTGCCCTTTCACTTAAATGGTTGAGTCTCACACCTCAATCTTGCTCTCACTCAAGCCCTAGTTCAAATCAACTAAAGGATTAGCTCAAGGAGGGATTGGGAAGGAGTAGTAAATGCTCTTGGAGGTGTTTGTCTCGGGTTAGGTCAGCAGCAAGTGAAGGAGGGGCTGAGGGGGTATAAATACCCGAGCCCCAAAAACTAGTTGTTAGTGCACTGGTTAAGTGATTGTCGGAACTTCCGATACAGGGTCGGAACTTCCGACCATTTTAAAACAGCTGGCCGAGGATCCCCTGTCGGAAGAACCCAGTTACTTCCGACAGGTGTCGGAACTTCCGACACAGGGTCGGAACTTCCGACGCACATTAAAAATTTCAGAAAACTAGGTGCACAAGTGTGTGATTCCATGTCTCCTTGATGGTTAGCATCTCAAATAAGCACTTTGATATCTTTATGCTATCCATTAGCATCCCTCTTAATAGTACGGTGTTTCCTATACTCAAATTTAAAATATAAAATAAATAAAGATCTTCTTTCAAGCCTAACACCATCCTTTAAGAAAATTTGGCGTCTTTTTTTTTCTTTTTTATTTCATTGAATTTTAACCTTGAATTTTAATCTGTCCGTTAATTCAATAAACTTATTATTAGCTCCTTAATTTTGTATGTCATCAACACTAAAACCCACTTAAGGGGCCAAATGCACTTTTAAGAAGGAGATCTGCAACATGGTCGCCGTGCAGGGAAAGTTCTACTACTTCATGGGGACGCTGGATGAGGTCGGGGTTCTCAGCTTCGCTCGCGATCCGGAGCCGCGCATGGAGATGAGCAGCTTCGGTGCTACCACGCCCAGGTTCGACCGTTATGCCGCAACGCTGGGTGCTACCATGTCCTATCTTCTGGAGTCCCCCCAGGAGTTGTTCCTCGTTTGCCTCTTCTTCCTTGGCTGCCACTTCGAGCGCGTCGAGGAGGTCGCTGCCTACAAGATGGACTTCTCCAAGAAAGAATGGTGCAAGGTGATCGACATCGGCGACAGAGCGTTTCTTCTTGGTCCCCATAGCTTCGCCGCGTCCTGCTCGGCCGGGGAGCATGGTCTCAAGAGGGGGTGCGTGTACTTTGCGTTCGACTTCTTTGGGATCACAAATAATTTCCACATCTTTGACCTCAGGGAAGGCACTCGCGAGCTCACCGGGACAGACCTGGACGTCCCGCTTCCCGTGGGCCAAATGTTTTTGGATGGTTCCCATGTGCCGTAGAGCTGCTCTCTCGGTGGTGAGGCGCCGCCGCCACTGCACTTCCTTTTACGGTGTAAGCAGCATGTATGGGTAATACAAGGCTCCTCGATAAGCAAATTTCATCGGCAAACGTGGATTGAATTTGCTATCCATAATTTTTTTAGGGTAAATCAGATCCATAATTTATCATAGCAATACAAGCATCGGTCAAAGGTATATGATCACGGAACAAAGGCATTCAGTCATTCTATCCATGCTCAACAAGAAGACTTCCAAATCCCAAACAATACATTATACAGGCTTCAGGTTTCTCTACTCCTGACAAATCTCCGTATGACCATACAATATGCAATTAGGAATCACGGTAGCCGATTGCTCCTTGCTGTACGGATCTCGCCGTGTACACATACAAACACTGCACAATCTACGATACGATGGTGCTCAGTTTAACGGTTCTGTGCTAGCTGCTCATGGCTACAATACATTATACATGACACACTGCAGCCCGAGGCCCGTTCAATGTTCATGCCGTCCCGTTGCGCTTGTCCCTCCGCCACTCCCATGGTTTCTGCGGCTTCGAGGACGCCCACAGGCCCTTCCGGCCAGCCTGTGCTTGTTTCTCCCACTGGTAGGGGGGAAAAGACATTTAATTTTTAGATAACTTGAGTAGATGGAGTAGATGGTTGCAGAGAAATTCAGTCTTGGGAATATCTTTTTTTTTTCTTCTGAATCGATCAATTAGTACTTGCTTACCTTGGCCAGCTCCGGGCGTTGGTCATAGGCGGTGTAGTGCCATGCAAATCCTTTCTTCAGCATTTGCTCCTACACATGAAGCAAGATGAAAATTTGATTACATCTCCCTTGAAGAAATTAGTGCTCACCATTAAGAGCGTGACTGCTTCAGATTTTTAGTACAGCACGCCCATTGCTGTGAGCTGAGATGTCCTCAGCTTATAACTCTTCATTGCATAGTGCAGAAGCCAAAAATAAAAAAGAGACTATAATTCTATCACAAGACTTGCTACAGCTGCTAGCGAGCTGCCCTAAATTGCAAGAGCCAATGGAAGTTGGCTGTGCAAGCCAACGGCACATGGTGCAAAACGCTGTACTTCTCAAGCCTTCCAAATATTCTAGTCTCAGCCAAAACCTATCTACAGGATGTGCCTGTAAGTCCAAACTGTGCAATCTTACCTGCACGAATACGCCGTCGCAGTAGATGTCTCCGACGCATCTGCCGTACCGGTCCTCGTCGTACACGTAGACCTTCAGGCTCTTTCCCTGGACAAGCTTCAGCAGCGCCTCTTTGGCCTCCTTGCCGTACGGCATCGCGCTCTCCGGCGCGTCGATGCCCCTGCACACAAGCATATTCAACTCTCGCTGCATCAGGTTTAACAGAAGGGATCAAGGCACATGTTCCTGATAGTTGGTCAGCTTTTACGCATAGCACAAACCTTAGCCTGATCCTGTACTTCTTGGCGAGCACCTCTTCGCCTCTCGCGTTAGGGACTGGCCTGCATTGCAGAGATGTCAAAATTTAGCTGTCAGAACCTGAGCCATAAGAAAGATTTCTTCTCGAGAAAAAAAAAATGGTAGCTGAAAGAAGCCACCTGCTACTATGGTAGATAGAAAGATGATCGATGTGAAGTTCAACAAACCTGTATCCTGCGTCCACTATGACCTTCTGCAGTGCGTCGGCCTTCTGGTAGTTCTTGGCGGCCCGCGCCTTGGCCCGCTCCGCCGCCGCCTTCTGCACCTCGCGGGGCACGCTGCCGGACTCCCGTGGGTCGGCCGTATCCACGTACACGTTGATGGTGTCGCCGTCGGCCACAGACTTGGGGTCAATCTGATAAACCGGCAAGAACACTCGTTAGCCCGGATGCACGACCATGGAAAGATTCAGGAAACTGCTGATGGGAAATGGAGCCGGCCGACGGAGTCTTACGGGGAGCGTGTGCAGCTCGAACTTGGCGCCCTGGGGTTTGGGCGGCGGGTGAGCAGGAGCAGCGGGAGCGCCTGCTGCCGCGTTCGGATGTGGCAGGCCGTAGAATGCCAAGAAGCCCTGGACGAACACAAGCAGAATCCAGTGTTGGGTCATTGACCGTACATCACCATCGTAGTTTGGGGCAACGTATGCAGTTTGGAAGCTGAGGTACCTCGACATCTGCTTTCTGGTGGTTCTTGAGCGTCTGCACAACGAAGCGCGCGGCTTCCTCGGGCGTCTTCGGCGGCGGCCGGGCTTTCTTCCATGCCACCAGCAGCTTCTTGTACCTTACATGAGCGCAAGCAATTTTAGCATGGCAGCATTTTACAATCTGAACAAGATGTTGGTGATTGCTCAAAAAAATTGTTGGTGCTCGTACGTTACGCTGCAGTGCTAGTTCATCATGATGAACACTGAACTCCTGGCCTAGTGCTCGTCACTGCAAGCATTTATTCAGTTTAACTGCTATGGTAATAATGTAATTACACCCTACTAGTAGTAGTACAAATACTACTTTCGCCGCGTGTCCTGCCCACACTTGCCATCCAAGGGAGCACTGAATGATACACACTCCGGTCACCAAATTCAAAGGAAGGCTAATTCCATACCGCCACTAAACTTTGCATTATTTTTCAAGAGAGCGTCGCTTTCATAGCTCCACTCGTCGAATCCCTCACCGCCACGACAGCGTCGTATGCAGATCGGAGCAATCAAGAAAGGAGGAGAAACGAATAGAAAATCGAGCGTAGTCCAGTTACCAATTCGCTTGCGCTTTCTTGGAGGAGACGACGTGCCGGCTCAGCCCGTCCGGAACCTGAGAAATCCCATCCGCAGAGCGCCCCCAAAATAACGAAACTGTTAGCTCATACTCGGCAGCGCCAAGGCACGCACGACGGCAGCGCTAGTAATCGGAATTCTCAGCTGGGCTGCTCACCTGCGAGTTGGCCCCGAAGCTGAGGATGTCGCGGCCGAGCGCGGCGACGGCGGGGTGCGCGCCGTGGAGCCCGTGCTCCGACGAGGGCGCGCACAGGCCGCACAGGAACCGGTATATGCTGTTCCCCATGGCCGCCTCCTGCTACCGCCGCCTAGCTGGCTCGCTCGCTCGCTCACCGGCGCGGCACGACGACGAATTCGAAGGCGGGATCTCGGCGCGGCGCGGGGTGTGCTTCCGGCTCGCTCGCTCGCTCGCTCTCTCTCTCTCTCTCTCTCTGCCCGGAAATCCGCCCCGGGATTCGAAAACCTCTGCGGCGGTTTTGTCTGTCCGTGGGTTGTGTGTGGATCTGCGCCGCGGCCGTTGCGACCTGCGAAGCCGTTCCGGGATGGAAATGGAATCGCGGCGCTCGCTTCACGAGGAGGAGAAAGTGAGCGGGAAGAGGGAGCCAGGAGCCGAGGATGGGATGGAAAAGCTGTTGCAGCTGACCTGTCCATCCGAAGCGAGATTTGCTACGTGGGGTTGCGTTGGCTGGCGGCGGCGCCCGGGCCGGTGGGGGCGACCGGCCACGCCGGATCCGGTGCGGGTTTGGATGGGGCGCTCACGTGTGCTCGTTGACGCTGATTGCGAACTACGTCTGCGTGTCCAGCGCAGGGCGTCGGCAGTTCCCTCCTTCCCCACGACTTCCGAATGCTTTCGCTGGCATTTCGTAGCTGCTTCAGGTGGCACAGCGTGCGATGGGCATAGGCTCCGGGCGGAGCCCAGCTAGAGCCATACTGGGCTCCGGCCCCTCTTCCTAATTATAAATTTCTAAAGAGATTAGCACATATATGTTGTATGACATGCTAATTTTGCATGACTGCATGTATATCTCACACTTATGTTTTTTCTGTTGGATCTGCTGGAGATGTGGAAATTAACTCAGCTAACGGAATCGAATCTGTGAAATGCTTTGCCAACTGGCCCCGCCACCGGCGATGGGTAACGACGGTTTGGGTAGGTACTCGTACTACTTCTACGATCGTGCCGTTGCCACCTCCAGTGAAGTAGTAATACACCGATCATTGGATGTGGGTGGTGTCAGACATCCTTGCAAGTGCGAGTTTGTTAAAAAAAAAGGCTCCGTCAAGGACACGAGTTTCAGGGGGGTGACACGACTCGCAACGTGAACCGAACAATGCTACGGTCATCGGGCATCGTGCATCATGACCGGAAAATCCTAGCTCCTGCGACGCCTACTCTTCCCTGCACGGAAATCCTCCCCGGGATCTGAAAACCTGTGCGGTGGTTTGGTGTGCCGTCTCGTCCGTGTTGATCTCCACGTGCGCTGCTGCGCTGCGCCCGTTCTGAAGCCGCAGGAGCGCTCGCGCTTCACGAGCAAGTGAGGGGGGGGGGGGGGGGGGGGGGGGAGCAAAGCTGTTGCTGGCTTGCAGTCGCAGCTGACCTCTATGGTGAGTTTTATGAACCAATCACGCGCGATCTGGACAAGAGATCTGTTCCTTTCTGGTAAAACAAAAAAGAAAAGGAGAGAGCCTTTGACGCGTGAGTGGTGGGCTTGCAAAATGACTGGTATCGGCCTTGGGCCTCTGTGCCGGCAGCGTTGCTTCCACAAATAACTTGGGCCTCGAAGAAAGAGGAAAACAGCATTTATGCAATGTATGGGCATATGATCCTCTTCTTTTCTTTGAAACTGAGCGGCCCAATGATCACGAGGTCCGGCTTGGCCCGGGAATGCCTCCATTGTATGTATTCCACCATGGTCCACAGGAGAAACCCTTCTCAAAGAAGCCAGTGTCGTTGTACGGCTAGCCGGCTATACGGTCCGTCGAAGTGGACTCTACTGGACTCCGGTCCTGCACTGCTGTGTCACCTGTCTCTTACATGTGGGCCCATGTCGCATCGGTTTGGTAACTGTGCTTTTACTCTCTGCGGCTCTGCTCTCCGCTCAGTCACCAAGGCGGAGACAACGCAGTTACCCAAAAGCCCCTCCTCGAACCGAGCTTGCTTTTGCAGCTCCTCCTCCCCGCTTTTTCTCGAGCGAAAAAAGGGTCTGATCTTTGAGCAAACTGCAAACCCCACTGCTGCGATGCTGATCGCGAGCGCGGGGGTGAAGATCATGGAGTCGCAGCTCCTGTGGGAGTTCATCGCGTTCCTCAAGGCCCGGTGGTCCGCGCGCTCCCGCGTCGACCAGCGCCGCCGCCGCCTGCGCCAGCTCGTGGCCATGGTCCGCGCCGTCGCCGACGCCGCCGAGTGCCGCGCCGCCGTCCGCGACGGCTCCCTCTCCGCCTGGCTCCACGTGCTCCGGGCCGAGGCGCTGCGCGGGCAGCAGGTCCTCGAGGCCCCCGGCTGCGACGCCGCCGCCATCGCGGGCTCCGCCAGGCACTTCCTCGCGGGCCTCAGGGCGCTGCTCGCGTGCAGCGCGGAGGTGGACCGCCTCACGGACGCCGTCGAGGAGCTCGAGCGCCTCGCGGGGCCCGGCGGGGACCTCGACATGTTCGTCAAGGTGCTCCGCCTCGAGGCCGCCCGCGCCGACGAGATGGAGGTCGACGGCGACGCGCGCGACGGCGCTCCGGACCGCCGGGAAGAAGGGAGCAGCAGCAGGGCCAGCTCGGTCGCCGCCGGGCTCCCCGCCCCGTGCGGCAAGAGGAAGCGCGCTGCCTGCAGCTCCGGCGCTGACGGGGGCTCGGCGTCGCGCGGCCAGGTCGACAACGCGGTCCAGCTGCCGAAGCGCCGGGTGCTCGCGTGGATGCGGCCTCACCAGTGGCTCCCTGCCGGCTTCGGCGGGCTCTTCGTCGCGCCCCGCGAGCCGCCGGCGCCGCTGCCGGTGTCTCGCTCGCACCGCGCCCGGGCGGTGGCGAAGGCGATGTCGAGGGTCCGCCGCCGCATCGGCAAGCCGACGAGGCGCCGGCAGCAGCATCAGCAAAGCCTCGGCCAGCACCTGTCGCGGATTTCCCTGTGATGGGCCAGGTTTTGCTCCTGCATTTTGGTAGCGGAGTGAGGATCCCCCCTGCAATCTGAGGGTTTCGGTTGATGCAAGTACTAGCTAGTTCTTCCTCCTCGAGCTTAGTTAGAATCCGTGAGCCACCTAGAGTTGTTCGACGATTAACTTGTGATTTCGTCGGCTGGAAAGCTGGAGTGGTGATTTCAGCTTAGTATACTGATCCTGCATTTCTACTATAGAGAGGATTCCTCCAATCCTCCTGCAATCTGAGAGTTGCAGAGGATGCAGACAGTAGCTACTCCCTTCCTCCTCCAACTTTAGACCCTGTTTGGATCCGGCACCCCCTACTAGTTCCTCCTCTAACTTAGACACTATTTGGATATTTGGATCCGGCAGGGTTAAATTTTAGTACATTCACATCGAATGTTTAGGTTCTAATTAGAAATATTAAATATAGATTAACGAATAACCTCTAGTCTAATTCTCGAAATAAATCTATTAAGCTGAATTAATTTATAATTAGCTCATGTGATGCTCTCGCTGTAGCGCGGTTGTTTATGCCGTCCGGGACTCCGGGTGACATGCCTCGTCGTTGAACTGGTCCCGCGAGAACGGTTTCGGAAAACGAACAAAGCGCACGCCTGCAGGCTCTGCCTGCGCCTCGTCCGAGGCTTTGCGAGGAACGGTGCGTGCCTGACAACCCATAGGGCCATAGTCATCCTCGCGCTGCCTGCTTTTGCCTACACCGGGTGTGAACGCTGAGGCTGTGGGCGACCGGTCAGCTACCAACCCTTCCAGTCTTCACCTCCTCCACTCACTACTGCGACCGTTGCCTTCGTGAATCGTGAATTCGTGATGCAAGTGCTCAGCGAGTTGTTATCTAAAAAAAAAAAAAACGTGCTCAGCGAGCCAAGAGTCCAAGCGTAGAAGAAGAACCCGCCATCCGCGCCACTACATCGAGTACTACTGGACCATATGGCCGGAGACGGTACCCCAGCCCGGCCCAATCGAAGCCGCCAGGCCTGCCTCCTCCTAGCTGACCCGGCGGGGTAGTACAAGAGCTGGGCTTTTCCCACTTAAAAAAAAACAATAGCTGGGCTTTTGCGTGGCCGTATTTTTTTTTTTTGGACAGAGGATTTGCTCAACCAACTTGCTCCAATTCATCATTTTTTTAAAAAAAAACTGATTGCTGTCGAATTTGGTCAAGATTGCTAACAGACGTTAGGATTTAAGAAAGCAACAGCCCGTTCGTGCTCGCGCTAATGATGCGTGTCCTCACTATTAGCGCCCAAATCAAATCATTGCGCGGAATATCAAAGGGACGATCGAACTAACATTATTCCCTGCACCTGCAGTGCGGTGCTATGATCGGGATTGGTGGTGGATCCTCTTTTGGTTTATATGAAATAAAAGTCGCAGACGAAAATGACACGTCGGTACAATATACTGAAGCTTTATATACAAGTTCAGGTTTTGAATTGATACAAACTTTTGGTATGCCTCTAAATAGTTCCTTCGAGAGAAAATTGCAGGAACGCTTTTCACTCTTCACCCGAAACGGAAAAAGAAATTACAAAAGATGTTCAAAAATCGATGCAAGAAGATCAACTCGCGACGTTTGAATTTACACTTTGAACGACACAGCAAGCAACCAACCCAGAGACGGCACGGACGAAAATTTACACAGGAGAAGGAAATGGAAACCACGGCATCGCCCGATCACACCACGCGCGCGTGGACAACTGCGACTCAGAGGTCCTCGGCGATGCAGGCGAGGTGCGGCTGCCACGGCGCGGCGTGGCTGCCGGTGCTCATGCGCCTCCGGTGCTGCTGCGCGGCCGTCCTTTTCTTCGCCGGCGCCTTCTCCGGCGGCGACGCGCCGGCGAGCCCCAGCTGCCGGTCGCTCACGACGACGCTGCCCTCCGACTTGCTGCGCACATGCCGGGTCGGCGTGCCGCCGCCGCTCTTCTTGGCGTCGGGCACGGATGCCGCCGGGATGAGGAAGTAGATCTCCCCGCGCTCGAGCTCCGAGTCCGGCGACACGATGAGGATCCGCCGCACCACCCCCTGCGGCGACGAGCAGGGCCTGCTGAGCACGTGGTTGGGGTGCGCCGCCAGCACCTCCCCGGCCGACACGGCGCGGCCGTACTCGTCGACGCGGCCGCTGAGGTGCACGATCCGCACCAGGTCCAGCGCGCCGCAGGGGAGCACGCACGCCAGGCAGCACCGCAGGCTGTTGCCCATGCTGCTAGCCGATCGACGCCGCCGCGATCCCGCGACGCCCGCGCGCCGGCTTCCTCCTCCCGAGGCCTCCGTCTCCTCCACCTCCTCGTCCTCCAGTCCCCCTCTCTCTTTCTCTTCACTGTGGCGATGTGGCCAGCACGTATATATAGTGGAGGACAAAGAAAAGGGCCAGGAAGCAATTAACAAAGGCGATCGGGATTAACAGTTTGGTGAGGGGACAGTGGAGATGGGAACTCACCACCCATCTTATCTAGACTCCGAACCCTGAACCGCATCCAATTTCATCAAGGGGGAGGCATACATAATTAATGATAATTATATGTCTTTTTGCGCGGATTAATTATAACTTATTTAGTGCCCATGTTCTGATGATGATTTTCTTTTTTTTTTCTCTTTTGGAGCTAGCGGATGCGCCAATGATTCGCACACGGCACACTCATGCGCACAGCCATGCCGCCCTGCTGGAGCTTGGCTGTGCTGTATCCTTCCTTCCCTCCCCTCACTGATGATGTGTGGGTTGGATTGCATGAGTGGTGCTGCAAGCGATGCAACGAGAGTGCTACAGGTGTGAACGCACGATTGGATATGACTAGAGAGCTTACCAGGTCTGAATTATTTAGGGGCATTTTAAGTAGATTTTTTTACCAGTAGTTCTGAAGTTGTGATTGATGTTTGGTTTGGTGCGTACGTACATATACATGCTCCAAAACGAACCCGGCCGTGCATCGTCTTTTTCATGATCACATTTCAAAAATAATAAAAAATAATGAGAGGGTGAATGGGGTTGGGGTCAAGGCCGGCGACTGCTTCTGTCGGATCATTGGAGTAGCTAGGTACTACTAGCTCCGAAGCTGATCTATAATTGTGCTGGAACTAATCGCATGATTAGCCTCCCGCTCAATACATGGCGAGCCGAGCTGGACGGAAATTATTGTGCAGGGTTGGTTGGCCAAGCTGCTTAGCTAGCTAGCTAGGTTGCTTGCTCTCTGGTCAACCCGGCTGGGGCTTCGGTGCGTGCTCGTTGTGGGCTGCCACCGTGGACCTGCTAGATTGCGTTACCGGTCAAATTAATTATGTCGATCGTTCGTTTTGGTATAGAAATTATTATAGATCGACAGGACTAACAACTATTAGGGCTGGAGCTGTATTGAATGCCTGTAAGTGTTTTGGACACTGACAGAAAAGGGCCTCACGATGCTCACCAACTTCTTGGGTTCGATTCGAAGCGTCCTTGAGTTTGTTCTTCGCCTAATCCAACGGTCAGTCAGCTGCGGTAAGCATACAGTTTGGCTGTACGAAGTAACAAGTTGTAGTTGCTGGAGCACGACGAGGGAACTCGCTACTCTCTTTGTTACCGTACATGGGTACATTTGCACGCGGAGCCCGCACGTGGGAGCTTTCCGCGGGAACAGCGATCGATCGGGGGAGTGGAGATGCCCCGTCGGCCGATCCGATCCGTCGCGGCCGCCCATCACGACACGTGGCCCCGCGTCCACGCGGGCGCTGTCACCACCCCGTCCATCGATTCGACGGGCCGGTGCACCGAACACGTTCCCGAGTTCTCTCCTCCGCGAATCATGACCCGGAGGACTCCCCACCCATGTCCCACGGTAGGAGAACGGCCGACGACGACGGGGCGCACGTGTGTGCGAGAGCGCGTCGAGCGACGACCACTTGCGCCCAGTCCCTTGATGATGGGCCACGGCCACATACATCATTTTGCGCTGAACCCAAAAGTTCACCGGGCTCTTAGTTGGGCCATCTAGATGTCCGAAGCGGCCCAAAAGGACGGAGATCTCTTGCAGCCCGCTCAAGACGCGGGCCCCACTCACACTCTACCAAGGTCCAAACCAAAACCGGTCGCCGACTCGCCGTGCTCCCGGGTCCCGACACGGCGAAGCTCCGCCGCCCCTGCGGCCCTGCCTGGCTGCCTCTGCCCTCCGCCTCGTTTCGCCAGATCGCAGAAAGGCGGCAGCCAGTTAGCTGGCTTCCATGACTCACCTTGCCGTTCTTGGCTGCTCGCACGCCTTGCGTCTTCATGAGGGTAGCCATTTCTGGAGCGGTTGTTCGTTCCTCGATGGAGACGCGATCGGCCGGCCGCCTGTTGTGCTATTTACCTCGGCGCCTGCTTTCGCGAGTGCTCGCTCGATCATCTCGTCTCGTTTGGCCGCTTGATGCGTCAGGTGCTGGGCCTTTTCTGCCTCTCTCTCGGCGGGTATTTACTCCGGCGGCGTCATTGCCATCGACGGGTCGAGAGAGAAGCAGCTCGGGTGGGTAGCCACAAGGACGTAGCACAGGAGTGAAGAACCTTGCTAGCTAGGTAACCTACTAGCACGAGCGTGAACGGCTGGGATCGTCCATGGGCGACGGCGACCACGGCCGCTGCGGCGCGTGCTGCCTCTGCTGCTGCATCTGCTGCGCCAAGGCCATCTGCAACTGGTACGCGTTCCTCGCCGGGTTGGCGCTCACCACCGTCCTCGTCGCGGCGTTCGGCGTCGCCCTCCCCGTCCGCGCCGCCGTCGCCGACGCCTCGCTGGCCCGCCTCGACATCGTCGGCGACGGCCCCCGCAACGGCAACGCCACCGTCTCCCTCGCGTACAACCTCTCCCTCACCGTCATGCTCCGGAACCGGAACTGGGCGATGCGCGCGGAGCTCGCGGCCCCGCTCGACGCCGAGCTCCGCTTCGCGGAGCGGCGGTTCGGCGGCGCCCGCCTGGCTGCCGCGGGGAGGAGGATCGCGCCGCGGGGGGCGGAGGAGCTCCGCGTGCTGGCCGCGGGGAGGCTGATTGGGGGCGGCGGCGGCGACGCGGCAGAGGAGCTCGCGAGGGAGCGCTCCGCGGGGGTGTTCGAGCTCGAGCTGAGGCTCGCCGGGGAGGTCAGGTACCGCCCGGTGCACGTCGGGCGGAGCAGGAGGCTGGATGTGACGTGCCCGGTGAAGATGATGATGATGGCGCCGGCGCCGCCGACCGCTCCGCGGGGGACGACGCACTTGATGGTGTTCGACAAGATCGTCACGTGCTATTAACTAGATAGCAGAAGGCACCAAACCACACAACTAGTAGTAGTCAACTAGTAACGTACTCTTGCATAGCTCCATTGGAGGAAGCATATTAGCAAGGCATGACCGGATCTGCATGAACAGAAAAATCTATCTGCACGAACAAACCAACCTAGCATGGATTCAGATGCATTTGTAATTAGGAAAAATATATTTTTTATCCCTCAAGTATTGCAAAAGTGTGATATTCATCCCTCGTATTTCATTTGGTGCAAATCAACCCCTTAACTAAGTTAAGGGTTCATTTATCATCCTCACCTTATTTTAACAATAATTTAGTATCATATAATATTGGTTTAGATTGTAAAATTATCTTACTGATCATTGCTTAGCCACGTCTAATGTTGAGCCAATCGCAATAATAGTTTGATGTGAATCGGTTCCGTTAATTTTTTCGACAAATTTTTTATGGGTACCCAATTTAGAGGGTTTACTGAATTTTTTAATATTATATATTCAACTCAGCTTATTACATTGCTAAGCATGGATTATAATGGTTGTGTGGCATAAAATGGCATTAGATGGCATTAAACTATTGTTAAACTAAGATGTGGATGATAAATGCGCCAGTTTGGTTAGTTAATGAATTGATTTACACCAAATAAAGAGGAATGAACATTAAATTTTTATAATATTTGAAGGATGAAAAATACACTTTTTCCTTGTAATTATAAATCACTCCATGTCTTCCATTCCTCTTCTAGTGATAATGGGGCCTATATAGCATGCACTATCTTAAAATATGTACTTCCTTCGTTTCAAATTATAGAGATGTATAGTAAAAACTATGCACCTAGAAATACCAAAACGGTCATAAATTTGGAATGGAGGAAGAACAAGCTAATCTAATAGTTCGTATGTTATCACTCGTATCTTTTTTAGATCCTCCAAACCTTTAACACGTAAAGTGTACTGTAAACCATTTCAAGTATTTTAACCGTCTTGTTTACCTAATATTTGTTCCCGTCGTTCATGTATTCGTGTACTACACAAGTGCACCGATTGAACACCTTCTCGATCGTGCTTCAAGATTCGGAGTTTGATCGACGAGCGCACTCGTGTAACTACTGCATGACCTTACATTTCACCACCTGACTCGCTCAAGACTCCAGCAGGCATGGGCGTGTATATGCTCGATCGATCGATCACCGACCGTGTCCATGCGATCCACTCCACTACAGGACCTGACCAGCTGAGATGCACGATCGATCAGACGTGTCCTTCGCTCTCATATGTGTTACGCGCACTGCTTACTGAAGACCCGCCCTCCAAACAAGGATGTGAAACTGGAAACCTTTCCGTTTCGTGCTTCCAGATTTGGAGTGTGATCGTCGTCAAGGCGCGCACCTCCAAGTGTTGAACTCTCGTTCAGTTGTTCTAGCGGTGGCTGCAACTAGCCCAGACAACTGAGCATGTCCTAAGGCACCAAAGATTTGGCGTATACGGTTTCAGTTTTTGCCATCTTGGACAAGTCACTTGCAATGCGTCTTAATTTCCCTACGAAAGAAATTATGGGATGGGTCTTGACACATCATCGTCCATCTATTTCTCTAAGATGAAGACTCGAGCAACCTATCTCTCATTAACCTTGCCGTCTTTTGCGTGTATCCTAGAAGAAAAATCTAGTTCACACCCTTAAACTATCATAAAAATTCAATTTTCAGTCTTCAACTACAAAACCGGATAAAATAGACCATCCAACTGTCGAAACTGTGCAAATTTGATCCTTTGGGTGTTTCAAAGGTGGTTTTTCATTTTGTGAAAATTAAACATATACAATTTTCAATTAAAAAATTTATAAGTAATTTATTTTAAATTAAAAAAAAAAGAAATGGGTATCAAAATTTTTCTAAAAATGTAACAAATCTATTGACGCTCTACTTGTTAGTTATTCGGATCCAATTTTTTTATATTTATAGTAATTGGTTGCTTATAGTTATGCTTATTACTTTTGAATAAATAGGTTTCAAATAGAGCAATAATAGATAGGTTATATTTTTAGAAAAATTCTGATACTAGTTTCATATTTTTCTGATTTAAAAGAGATTATTTTGATTTTTTAATCTAATTAATTTTTTTCATTTTATTTAAAAAATACAAAATCATCTTTGAAAACACCTAAAGGGCCAAATTTGCACGGTTTCGATAGTTGGATGGTCTATGTTACCTGATTTTGTAGTTGAAGGTTGAAAAGTAGATTTTTATGTTAGTTCGAGGGTGTAAATCAGATTTTTCCCTTTGCCAAGAGTTAGTTTGCGTTATTAGTATTGTCAGCATTCAGCTAATGAGATGGAGCTAGAGCTTGCCGGGCAAGAACTCAGTCATAGTGAACCTATTGTTGGGATCTAGCAGCAATTTTAAAATGTATAGCAATGCTTTATGCCTTTGTTGAGGAACCATAGCTAACATGCATGGTAAAAAAAAAATCACAATTAACATATATCTATCAGTTTCGCATGTAAGGCACATTACTTGAACTTTTTGTTGTTCAATGCATTTCAGCGAGCCAAAACAAGTCGGTTTGAGCGTTCTATGAACCAAACCAAACGACGCACTCACCCCGTTTGCATATATTCGACCGAGCTAGCAAGATCGACAAGATACGAGGAAGGATAATTTTTCGGAGCTTTCATATTTGGAGCAGGGACCGTCGAAGGTAAATGGTCTTCCATTTGCTGACACTTTGTCAATGCACAGTTTTTTCGGTGGAGAGAGGCTATTGCCAAAATTGTGTGCAGGATAGATGAAAGGTCAAAGAAATTTTAATGAGTTTGCTCACTTATTTTTCTATTTTTTTAAATAAGGGAGCAAGCTCGTCAAGGTATGGTGCTAGCTCCTTATTTGCGGGTACTAGTCCCACGAAACGAAAGCGCAGTGCCGGTCCCTTATTCGCGGAACGGACCCACTGGCAGTGACGTCGCCTCAAACGAGCGCCGGTCCCATCGCTGCCGCTGCGCCCACACAATTGTTTTACCCACTAGCCCGCACGCACCACACGAGCACACGACACAGGCGCCACCACTAGCGGCCGATGGTTGCTGCCTCTCGCCGCTGCCGCGCGCAGGCGAGCCGATCGAACTAGCGGCGGTTCTAGCAGGCATCCCGCGATCAACCCTGCTCCCCAGCGCCCCGGCATGTAAGCTACCCCTCCCCTCTTCTTCGTGCCTCGATTTGGGCCCGATTGGTGCGGGTTCCCCCGTCTCGGTGGGGTTTTAGGAGGGTTTTGTGGGCGGGGAGGATGGGGCGCGGATTGGGTTCGCTTGGGTGTGGTTGCTGCAGCGGGCGATCCGGCGCCGTTTTGGGTAGTTTGGGGGTTGGGACTAGGGTTTGTGGAGACGGGGCAGAATGCGCGAGCCTGGGATGCAGCGGATTGAGGTGGTTCTGGATTTTCGGGGATTTGGGTTGGAGGTCGCGAGCTTTGTAAGTGCGGAAGTGCGATTAGACGTCTTCCTACAAGTCTACGAGGTGTGTGTTGGCTTTGCGTGTATTTTCTCTTGGTCTTCTACGCATTTGGCGAGGGGGCGGTGCGGCTGATTGGGAAGTTTGTGGATTATTTCGATTTTTTTTTCAGACCTGCATTTGCTGTAACAGTTAATCGCGTATGACTCGGATGATTTTTAATAGCTTGGCCACCCTGAATTGCTGGGATTTTGGTAGTTTTGGATCTCGGGGGTTTGTGGAGGCGAGATTGTGTAACTGTTGAATGTGATGTTTATTTGAATTGCATATAGCAAAGCACGGGAATGTGATTCACTTAGTCTCAGAAATTATTCCAATTTTCTGTGCGGCTCTTCTCTAGCAAATGATGTGGAGGTTTTTTAGTAGCCTTTTGACCTTTTCTTCTACTGGAGGTCTTGTTCCCTATGATCCTTTTGTGACTGTTCTATATGGGTGCTAAATAAAACATGGTGGAACATCACATGGAATCTTTGAATTAGTGTGGTTGTTTAAATTTTTGTGTTAGCAAGTGTGGAAGTTTGTCCTTCTAGCTCACCTGCATGTATAATGTCCATGCCTAGCCGAACTTTCAATTTTTATCAAAGAATGGGTGTTTGAAGCAAGCTTTTATACAAGGAGGAACTTGTAACTGAGATTCCAAGTTTGTTTGGAGAAGTTTCTAACTTGTAGATTTTTTTTTCCTTTTTCCTGTTAGTAGATGATGTTCTGTATATCGCTATCTGTACTACGTATTTCCACAGGGTTTGAGGTAGTGTTACTGTTTCAAAATCCATGTTTAGCTGTTTACTCATTAATCTATGTTGCTATCTGTGATTAGTTATCTCTGTACCAAGTTGTTTGCTCCAGTGCACCTGCATGTATGCATATTCCTAATGTTTGCATTTTGCATATTTTTCATGATTTCAAAGAATGGGTGCTGGAAGGAAGACTGAGACTTTCTATGCTGGAACACCTAATACAGCGACGCAAACTCAAACCAATTCATCGTATGGGACTTATTCTAATGCTGCTCGTAATCTCCGGGAAGATGAGTTGGGAGGAGTGATTTTTGGCTGCAAGAACAACACGATGAATGAATGTCTCTCTAAACAGTTGTTTGGTTAGTAAATTCCTTTCCCCTCTTTTCCTTTTCTTTTGAACTAACAGGTCCTTTCCACCTTATAATTCAGTGCCATTACTGCAAAACAAATCATGATCCGCATAAAACTATAAACTGTCCTCGTCACATTAATTCTTGTTTATTTTTTGGAACATTGATTTGTGCAACATCAGCATTTCATGCTACCTCTTGCCTGATTGGAATGGATTGGCTTGCTGTCTTTTGTTCATAGGTTTGCCTTCAGGCCATTTCACATATGTGAAGAATGTTAAACCGGGCATGCCTCTATTTCTGTTCAATTATAGTGACCGGAAAATGCATGGAATTTTTGAGGCTGCATGTGCTGGCCAGCTTAACATTGATCAATTTGCTTGGAGTGATGGTGGTAGAATAAAGACACAATTCCCTGCACAGGTACCATCAAATAACAGCCCTTCCATATATATGACACAGTAAATTCATCCATGTATGTATGGTTAAGCTGGTCATAGTTTTATAAGCTGACTGACTCGTGAGTGATTTATGTATTCTTCAGGTCCTCATCTCTATGAAGACTCAGTGTTATCCAGTTCCAGAGTCTCACTTCAAAAGTGTGATCAGTGACAATTATCATAGACCTCGGCACTTCTACTTTGAGCTAGACCATGCACAAACAAGAGCTTTGATATCTTTGTTTAAACCTGCCCCTGTTCATGATGTTACAAACAAATGGGATACTTCCAGATATCTTCAATCTCCAACAACCAAAGCATATCATAATCCTGGTCCAACAAAGTCAGGGTCTTATGCAAAGGATCTTGATCCATTTGGTGTTTCTTCTGAATCACATTGCATCGCCCCTTACAAGTTGGTTGATCCAGATGGTGAATATGCTAGTGCTAGTAGAACATCAACGAGCCACCTTGATGAGGAGTCTTCTAACTGGGATGATTTGGATCCTGCTTCAACCAAGGAAGGAACAGAATCTGTCAATGATGACCATCCACACATTAATCCACCGTATGAAGAACAGCGTGATACAGTGGCTGTTAGGCAGAAATTACAAGAGCTGTTTGTTTTACAACAGCAGGAGGTCCAATCTTCCACGGACACTATTGATTCTGCTTCAGATAAATCAATGCCTCAAGAAGCACAGTTTAGTGCTGCTCTCCCAACAGACCCACCTGATTCCACCTCAAAGGATGATGCACCTATTGAAGACCCGACATCATTGGGAGAATGCCATGGAAATGCTGAGGTGCTTTAAGCGAATACTCTGTGACTGCAATTTTTTTCATATTATGTCCTGTATTTTTAACTGCATGTTTTGTAAAAAAAATTGGCGATTATTTCCTGCTATCTGACGTGTCTCATTGTCTGTAGCTGCTCCACATCATCAATGAGTTATCCAAGAGGACCTGGGCAATAGAGAAAAAGCTGGTACTGCTCTTCGTGATCGTTTGTATAAAAATCAATAGCACCATTATCTGTTAGAGAAGAAAGTGTGAATAAATGAAGTTACTTTCCTCATTGGCATGTCCATGGTTTATGTTTACTCAGGTTTTGAGTCTAGCTCAAATGTTCCTAATTGTGGTTGTTCTTTGTACCAGGTTGAGTCAGATAAAGAAAAACTGTTTCTGAGGGAATCAGTAAAGAACACAGAAAGTAGAGTTCAGCAGCTGGAATACCAGTTTGAGAAACTACAATTAAACTATAACTCTTTAGCGCCACTCCTTGGTAGACCACATGATAATGTGGAAGGACCATCAGTATTCCTACTAGGTGGGTACAGGGGTAGTACTTGCTTGTCATCACTTGACGCATTTTGCCCCAGAACAGACAGACTTGTGCCTTTATGTCCAATGAGCTCAGCCCGTGCATATGCAGCTGTTTCTGCACTGAATGATCATATCTATATTTTTGGTGGTGGGAATGGCAGTTCATGGTTTCACTCAGGTAAACATTCTAATAGTGTCAAATACTTTATGTAAGTTCCAAGCTGTTGACAATCTGCATTTCTTTTATTGTAGTGGAATGCTATAGCAGGGAAGGAAACAGGTGGATGACATGCCCACGCTTGAAACATGCGAAAGGGAGCCTTGCTGGGACTATGTTGAATGATAAAATATTTGCAATTGGTGGAGGAGATGGATCTGCAGTTTTTTCAGAAGTTGAGATGTTTGATCCAGCACTTGGGAGATGGATAGATAGTCTGTCTATGCGGCAAAATGTACGGTGTCAGTCTCTCAGTCCCCATCACATTTGTTGTTTGGTATTTAGTAGAATATTCCAAACTTATCTCCAGTGTAATGTGATTTCAGGGCTTTACTATCTGTCTACTCTGGGTGATATTTAATAAGGTTCAGGATCCATAAGACATAAGAAATGAAAAGGAAATTTTACTTAGCGAAGGTGTTTGAACTATCATATAAATTCATCATTGTTTACCAGTAGAATTGTTGGATGCTTTTGCGATAATTTATCATATTGTCACACTATTGTTAATTAGTATAGTAAGATCTGTAGCAATCTAATGCATTAGAATACAGATAGCTATTTGAGCATTAGAACGGTGTGTGTTGTATTCTAGGGTGCCTGCATTATTTGGACACATATAATTTGATGTATTCTTTAGAACTAGCATAGATCCTAGATATTTTGATATCCAGGATGTATCAAACTATGATTGCAAACTACAATGCGTCAGCATATTTTCTGGAGAGAATTGGGAGCCAGATCATGTGATTTCCACAGGATTTTGCGCTCTGTAGGATAAGGATACTCTGGATCTATCGACGACTTTATCATTCTGTGCTACATCAATTGATTCCTTTGTCCAGTTTACCCTCAACAGTTTGATTTTGGAACTAACATTCGTGCTTTTGTGTGCTATGTTGTTCCAGCGATTTGCTCCTGCTGCAGCCGCATTTAATAGCGCGCTCTATGTAACTGGTGGTTATGATGGCAAAATGTACTTACAGTACGATCCCTAACCAATATCTCCGTGTTGCAATTGCGGTTTAGATATCATTTTGTACTCTCCTATTGAACAAAATTGTTACAATACACAGATCAGCAGAAAGGTATGATCCAAGGGAAGGTTTCTGGGCCCTGCTTCCAAGTATGAGCGTGAGAAGAGGATCTCACTCGGTCGCTGTCTTGGGGGAAGCCCTGTAAGACTCTCTGTCTCTTGACTGGATGCAATCCCTTTTACGTTTTATCATATGTGATGTGACCTCACTGCTGCAACATAAAACTTACATGCTTGCCTCATTGCAGATATGCTGTGGGAGGGTATGATGGAAGCAACAGGATATCTACCGTAGAGATTTTTGACCCGCGCACCAATTCATGGAGAATAGGCAGCCCATTCAGCATCGCCAGAGGATATGGATGTGCGGTTACAATGGATGATAATTTGTTCTACATTGGTGGGGTCAACAATGCTGGAGAAACCGTCGATACTGTAAGTCTGTTTGCCATTACTATTCAATTGTTCATATTTATCGAACTTGGGAAATCTGTCTGGTGTTACTATTCCATTGTTCATCTTTCTTGGACTTGATAAAGGACCTTAAAACCCTTCCGTTGCTGTTCTGCAGGTGGAAGTTTACAACGAGAGGCAAGGCTGGTCGATCTCCGGTTGCCAATCAGTAGGGAGGAGGGCCTTCGCCTGTGCTATTGCCATTTGATAGGATGGCAGGTCCATATCCTGCCATCTTCTCCGGGATCATGGATCTGCCCTCTGCCCTGGTTCTGTACATTGTGATACCTCGGTCAGAGAATACATGCCCCCAAAAGTCACCGGGTTGAGAAAAATTTTGCGCCCCCCCCCCAACACCCACCACCCACCCACACTGATATACAGAACACGCTCCCTCTTCTGTGCATGTTTCAGAACCGACAGGTTTGACAGCCGCAGTATAACACCACCAAGTGGCTAAGGCCACCCGTAGCATGCTACTGCTATGCGTCCGTTCAGATAGTTTGCTGATGTTGTGGCAATTTTGATAAACTAGACATGGTATGTTATAACATGTAGATGGCGAGGGAACAAATTAAACTGTTCATGATCCGTGGGTGTTTTCAGAAATTGGAAACGTGCATGACGAGATCTTTGCAGCATTTGAGCGACTCTGAATTTTGGAGTATCATTTCTTCCTCTGTAGTTGCAGAATGCTGATGGTAGAAAACTATCTAGCCCTGGAACTGATGGTAGAAAACTAACTAGCCCTGGAACTGATGGTAGAATGCTCGTTAGGGAGTCGTTGGGATCGCTTTTCAGTTCGTGCCGGTAAACTGGTAGCATTTCTATTCTTCTCCATGACATTATAGTCCGAGAGGTTGGTGGAATCTGAGACTTTGGCGCAGTGCAGTTCTGCTTGTGAATGAAATGCAACGCTGCTAAGCAAGGAATATGGTCCTAACACTCGGGGTTTAGCCTGCCAAACTGCCTACCGTAGGACAAAGATGCTGTGCGACCGCAAACATGTTGCTTGTGCGAGATTTCAGAAGGATAGTAGAACTGATCCGTTCAGGGATTCTTTCCAGGGATGCCATTTGTAGAGATGTCGAAGATGAGCCGCCGAGCACCGGTTGCGCAATTCTGGTTTTTTTTTCCGCCTGATGATGCTTGTTTGCACAGGCACACATAGGATTTCTGATCAACAAATGTTAGCTACGACTGCGATAAGAATGTGTATGGGGGAATGATTAGATTAGATGAGGGCAAATGATAAGCAACTGGAGCTGATCAACCCTGAAACCTCACGAAAGCAGAAAAAGCAAGATGCTTCCGGTGCCGACTGCCAATCGACGGCACAAGTTTCCCGTACAAGACTAGCATCCATTCCTCGTCCAGAAAGGCAGAACCTACTATCAGGGCTCGTTCCTCCCCCCATAATTTTGCAGTGCAACACCAACACTGGACTCGATCAGACGTACAACCAACCAAACCAACACTGGTCATCACTGCAACCAATTATCCAGGATCTGCACCAACTTATCCGCTCAGCACCGTGCTTTCCCCAGCTTTTCTTTAAAGCGCTATATTCTCCTCATTTCAGACAGAATAAATCACCAACCTCAGTTTGAAGTTCGTTGCAGCAATTTACCTTCTGCTCTACACGGAAGTATAAAGGGAGATTCCTCAAGGTCCAATTGACAACGGGAATTCTTCAAACCAGACACTAGTTATCAATCAGAGAATCTGCTTTGCCCCCAAACTTTGCCGGGCCTTACCGGACTCAATCATTGAAGGCCAATATTTCATCCACAAAACATTGCCCTCGTTCTCTATAAAACCTCCCTATTTCCCCCACTGATCAAAGCACCAGATTAAGTTTTCAACACCAAAGCAATGGCCTCCAACTTTGCTCCTGATGCATGGGCTTGGATCACCAGCCTCCCCCAGTTCTCCCAGTGGCGCACCAATGCCATGTCCCTTTGTATTTGCACCACACCATCAGCATCGGCGTCATCACAGCCAACGATGAACCTCTCGATTGTGAAAAACCCTCCCATCCTCCAGCCATCCTATGTTACCTTCTCCATCTTTGCAAACTACAGTATGCCGATTTCCCTGTGGATGTCAAAACCAGTCCACCTGAAAACAAACACACAGCAAACTCTAGATGAACAAGATATGATACAGGTGTTCGTCGACATTGTCAACTCAGTCCTGAGGCATGGTCCAGACAAGAAATCATCCTTTCGGTTCCCTGGGGCACAGCATCATGGCAACTTCAAGGACGTGTTCAACATAGTTTTCTTGTCCCTGGCCTTCCTGGTTTGCATCTACGAGGCTCCTCGTGATCTCCGCCCTGGATGCCTGGATTCACTGAGAGCCCAGCTTACTGGTTCAAAGTGCAGAGATGCTGCAAAGAACCTTGTTAAAATGCTTGGTGCAAACCTTGAGGAACAGTGGATGCAGACAATGAATCTTGCAATAACTAACTGGGTCGCCGAGCTTAGATCCTCAAACCACTCATTTGGAGTGCCATCGCCACTGTTCTCATATGCCCTCTCAGCAAGCAGGCTCTGGAAGGTGCAGCTGTACTGCCCAGTCATAGCCATGGGTATGGAAGAGCCTGCGGAAGCAACACAGGATGAGCGCCTTCTCTTCTCACTCGTTTATCAGCAAGTCGAATGTGTGATTCAGCTAGCTTACAGAACAGTCAGAAGGGACAATTGGATAGATGTTGAGGTGAAGGTGGATAACATAAGGTCAGTGATTTTGACATATAAGGAGTTGGCTATTTTTCTCACATTAATCAATAAAATCACTATTAATTTAGGAACCAATTCTCCATTATTTTCCTGAAGTAGCAAGAACTTTGATCTTTCAGTGAAAAGGTCAAAGAATAATTTTTGGTTGATCCCTAAGGTAAGGTCAATCTTTCAGTAAATATTAACAGAGATAATTCAAATTTTGGTTGATCCCTAAGGTAAGGTAAAATTGACCTGGAGAAAGCAATCATGTATATTTTTGTAAAATGTTCTCAGCTATGAACAATATAGATCTTAGTAGAAGTCATGCTTGACTAGTTTAAATCAGAGCTATCTAGAAATTCATTAGCATACTGTAATCTAAAAGCTGGATTGTTTCACTGATTATGATTAACCATAGAAAGCATCTTTTTACAGGAAAAAAGTACAAATAAAAAGGCATCATTTGTCCACATACAAGAACTTACCAGAAAAGGGAAATTAAAGAACAACACTTACTTTTGGCTTCCATCACAGGTGTGATGTGGACTCTTTGGTCTCTGAGACACTCATGGCAGAACGCGGATATGGCTCTGAGGAGAAGCACTTCCCATCGCGTGTCATGCTGCAAATCACACCTATGCAACAATCTGATGTACTGTCTGTATCAATCGGCAAGTCCAACGATAACCCCACACGAGTTCTGTATTGAGAAGGGCTTTGAGGGTTCATTCGATCCCCCAAACTCATTTGGTCTTAAGGCATCTGTCACTGAAAGCCTTACACTGGCCATAAGGCCCTGGAAATTTGAACAATCTGTTCATGGCAATACTGCAACATTGAATTGGTTTCTTCATGATGGTGTAAATGGAAGGGAGGTTTATTCTTCAAAGCCTTCAAAGCTTTCGCTGCTTCAGCCAAGAGCCTGGTTCCGTGACAGATACTCAAATGCGTACCGCCCGTTCACAAAGCAGGGGGGGCGTCATTTTTGCACGTGATGAGTATGGAGACAGTGTCTGGTGGAAGATCTGTGGTGCAACATTAGGAAAAACTATGAACTGGGAGATCTGGGGCTGGATTTGGCTAACCTACTGGCCTAACAAACAAAGGACCTTTCACAGAGAAACTGTTGCATAATTGATCAGCCCTTGAATCTTTTCTTTCCCTCTCTCCCTCACAAGGTCAATGGAGCAGGTGAGCTCCCCCTGCACACTGCCTGTCGTATAGGACAGCAGTGGCATGTATTGGGGCTGTATGCCCTGTCTTGTACATAGTACTAGCAATGAGTAGTGTAGTTGGTAGTAGTACTCAAGTATGGATGTACTTGATAGTTGACATTTGCTTCTATAAAGGAGTAGAGCAGCTGCAGCTCGAGATATCCTCAAGCAGCAACAAACCTGTGTGTTCTTCAGGGTCTTGTTCATCTTCTTCCTCTCTGGTGTGAGCTGTGAGAGTGAGTGAGGTGTGGGGGAGCTGAGGTAGAGCTAACAGCTGGTATCAAAGCCTGAGTTGGAGTCCGGTGGCCATGTCTACCTTCGGCGCGCGACCTTCCTCGGCGGATGGACGCCAGGAAGGGTCGACGACCTATGTCGTCAAGAAGATGGTGAGGGACGTCGGCGGCGCCCAGTACCCCATGCTTACTCGCACCAACTACGCCGAGTGCGCGGTGCTGATGAAGGTGATGCTCAAGGCGCGCCGGCTGTGGGCAGCAATGACCACGGGCGCGGCTGATGAAGAGGAGGATCAGATGGCCATGGAGGCCATCCTCAAATAGGTGCCGTCGGAGTACATCACCATGCTCGGCGCCAAGGACTCCGCCAAGGAGGCCTGGGAGAGCTTGAAGACGATGTGGCTCGGCGGCGACCGCGTGCGCAAGGCGAAGGCGCAGCAACTCCGGCGGGAGTACGAGGCCATCGCATTCCGCGACGGCGAGGCTGTCAAGGATTTCGCGTTGCGGCTGACTTCTCTGGTAAGTTAGCTGGCGCAGGTGGGAGTCATCATCGACGAGGAGGAGGCGGTGGCGAAGTACCTGCGCGTCGTGCCACCCCGGTTCGCGCAGATTGCGCTCTCGATCGAGACGCTGCTCGGCCTGAAGGAGCTCTCGATCGAGGAGGTCACCGGGCGATTGAAGGCAGTCGAGGACCGCGCTGAAGAGCCCACTCGCACGTCTACCGGCGGCCAACTGCTGATGACAGAGGAGCAGTGGGCGGCGCGCGTGCGTGAGCGGAAGCAGGGGGAAGGTTCCTCTTTTTCGCGCGGCGGCGGCGGTGGCGGCGTGCGCGGCAGGAGGCGCGGCAAGCCGCGGCGGAAGACGGATGGTGGCGGTAGGGACGACGCCAGTCACGTCTCCGACAAGGACCGGTGCCGCAATTGTGGCAAGGTCGGGCACTGGGCCCGTGACTGCAAGGAGCCCAAGCGCCGGGAGAAGGCGCACCTGGCGACGGTGGAAGATGAGGAGGAACCTGCGCTGCTCATGGCGCAGGTGTGCGCCATCAACACCGAAGCAGAGGAGGACCAGTGCGCGCGCGTTGTGCTCAACGAAACACGCGCACAGGTCAACCTCGGGCTAGAAGGGGATGGAACAGAGGAGGTGTGGTACCTCGACCCCGGGGCGAGCAACCACATGACGGGGAACCGCTCTGCCTTCTCCGAGCTCGACATCGGCGTCGTCGGCACGGTGAAGTTCGGCGACAACTCTGGCGTCGACATCCGGGGCCGCGGCACGGTCGTGTTCCAGTGCAAGTCCGGCGAGCACAAGGCGCTCACGAACATGTACTTCATCCCCAAGCTCCGCAGCAACATCGTCAGCATCGGCCAGCTGGACGAGCGGGGATGCCAGGTGCTGATCGACGGCGGCATGCTCCACATCCGCGATCGCGAGCGCAAGCTGCTCGCCAAGGTGAAGCGCAGCAAGAACCGGCTGTACACCTTGAAGCTGTGCATCGCGCGTCCAGTGTGCCTGGCTGCAAGGCACGACGACAACGCGTGGCGCTAGCACGCACGCCTCGGCCATTTGAGTTTTGATACTCTGGCCAGGATGGCGAGGCAGCAGATGATGCGAGGGCTGCCGCTGATTGAGCACGCCGGCGAGCTCTGTGACAGCTGTCTCGCTGGCAAGCAACGGCGAGCCCCGTTCCCCAAGAAGGCGAGCTTCCGCGCTGGGGACATCCTCGAGCTCGTCCATGGCGACCTCTGTGGGCCAATCACACCGGCAACACATGGAAAGTGGCGCTACTTCCTGCTCCTGGTGGATGACTGCAGCCGGTTCATGTGGGCGTACCTGCTGGCAAGCAAGGATGAGGCGCCGGCGACGATCAAGATGTTCCAGGCGCAGGTGGAGACGGAGACGGGGAAGAAGCTGCGCGTGCTGCGAACAGATCGCGGCGGCGAGTTCACTTCGATCGAGTTCGGCCTCTACTGCGCGGGACAAGGTATTGAGCGCCATCTCACTGCGCCTTACTCACCGCAGCAGAACGGCGTCGTCGAAAGAAGGAACCAGACGGTGGTTGGCATGGCTAGGAGCATGCTCAAGGCCAAGAAAGTGCCGGCGACGTTTTGGGGAGAAGCGGTGAGCACGGCGGTGTTCATCCTGAACCGCGCGCCCAGCAAGAGCTTGAAGGGGACAACGCTATTTGAAGCTTGGTACGGGAGGAAGCCCGATGTCTCCTTCCTGCGCACATTCGGCTGCGTCGGTCACCGTGAAGAAGACGAAGCCGAACCTGGCCAAGCTGGAGGACAGGAGAACCCCCATGGTGTTCCTGGGATACGAGCGCGGCAGCAAGGCCTATCGTCTCTATGATCCACAGGCAAGACGCGTGGTGGTGTCACGGGATGTCGTCTTCGACGAGGCGGCAAGATGGGACTGGGCGGAATCCGGCGATGGGGAAGCAAGTCCAGGAGGCCTGAGCAGTTCCTTCACCGTTGAGTATACGGAATACTCCGGTGCAGGGGAGCTGGGTCATGGAGGTGGAGGGGTGCAGAGTCCAGGCGGGGTCTCCCCTGTTTTGGAAGCAGAGGAATCGGGCACGGCGGCGAGTCCAGGGGAAGCTGCCCCCTATGCTCCTGGAGCAGAGCAGGGGACGCCGCAGATGTCACCCGCGGGGCAGGCGACCCCAATTTCTGCTGCAACAAGCACCGAATCGTCGATTCGCTTCGTCACGCCTCCGCCAAGCACCTTCGCGAACATCGATGCCGTGTACTCCGGCGAACCACTTCGATTCCGCGCGGTGGACGATCTCTTCGGGGACACAAGTCCACCTGGCCAGGCGGCCCGCGTGCGGACAACCTCGAGCTGCATATGGGCAGTGCAGAGGAGCCACCCAGCTTTGCGGCGGCGGAGCAGGAGCAATGCTGGCGGGCCGCAATGCTGGAAGAAATGGCGGCGATTGAGGAGAGCGAGACTTGGGAGCTCGTGGATCCTCCAATTGGGTGCCGTCCAATTGGATTGAAGTGGGTCTTCAAGGTGAAGCGCAACGAGCGCGGCGAGGTCGTGCGGCACAAGGCCCGGCTAGTCGCTAAAGGATTCGTGCAGCGCGAGGGCATCGACTTTGAAGAAGTGTTTGCTCCGGTGGCGCGCATGGAATCCGTGCGCTTGGTACTCGCCATGGCGGCGACGAAGAACTGGGGAGTTCATCATCTTGATGTGAAGTCCGCCTGCCTTCCTCAACGGCGAGCTGGAGGAGGAGCTCTATGTGCAGCAGACGCCGGGATTCGCCGTCCCTGGCTGCGAGCACAAGGTGCTCCGCCTACGCAAGGCCCTGTACGGGCTGCGGCAGGCGCCAAGAGCTTGGAACGCCAAGCTGGACGCGACATTGGAGTCCCTCGGCTTCTCCAAGTGCACCACCGAGCACGCGCTCTACACCAAGACGACAGGGCGCGGGCGGCTAATCGTCGGGATGTACGTCGACGACCTAATCATCACTGGGTCGGAGCAGCGGGACATCGACGACTTCAAGCGGGAGATGAAGACGAAGTTCCGCATGTCCGACCTTGGCTTGCTCACCTACTACCTCGGGACAGAGGTGGAGCAGAGCAAAGACGCCATCACGCTCCGCCAGAGCTCCTACGCAGGGAAGCTGCTGGAGCGGAGCGGGCTGGGCGAATGCAGAGCATGCCAGACGCCCATGGAGGAGAAGCTGAAGATGTCGAAGGACAACGCTGATCCCCTGGTGGACGCCATGAGCTATCGGAGCATCGTTGGCGGGCTGCGCTACCTCACGCACACGCGGCCGGACATCGGATTCGCCGTGGGGTATGTGAGCCGGTTCATGGCGGAACCGCGGGAGGATCACCTCGCCGCCGTCAAGCTTCTGCTTCGCTATGTGGCCAGGACGCACGACTACGGGCTCATCTACCCAAGAAGAAGCAGAGGAGCGCTGGAGCTGATCAGCTACAGCGACAGCGACATGGCGGGCGACATTGATGGGCGGCGGAGCACGACGGGCGTGCTCTTCTTCCTTGAAGCATGCCCAATCTCCTGGCAGTCGGTGAAACGGAGAATCGTCGCGCTGAGCACCTGCGAAGCAGAGTACATTGCAGCGGCGATGGCGTGCTGTCAAGGAGTTTGGCTTGGGCGGCTGCTAGTGGAGCTCACCGGAGGTGAAGCTCGAGCACCAGCCCTTATGGTGGACAACAAGTCCGCCATTGCTTTGGCAAAGAATCCTGTCCTCCATGACAGAAGCAAGCACATCGACACGAAGTTCCACTTCATCCGTGATTGAATCAATGGAGGACAGATCAAGCTTGAGTATGTCGAGACAGCTCGACAGCTCGGGGACATTCTCACTAAGCCACTTGGGCGCCTTCGTCTCCATGAGCTGAGGACCAAGATTGGTGTTAAAGAGATCAAGAAAGGGCTTCACAATTAGGGGAAGAATTATTGCATAATTGATCAGCCCTTGAATCTTTCCTTTCCCTCTCTCCCTCACAAGGTCAATGGAGCAGGTGAGCTCCCCCTGCACACTGCCTGTCATATAGGACAGCAGTGGCATGTATTGGGGTTGTATGCCCTGTCTTGTACATAGTACTAGCAATGAGTAGTGTAGTTGGTAGTAGTACTCAAGTATGGATGTACTAGATAGTTGACATTTGCTTCTATAAAGGAGTAGAGCAGCTGCAGCTCGAGATATCCTCAAGCAGCAACAAACCTGTGTGTTCTTCAGGGTCTTGTTCATCTTCTTCCTCTCTGGTGTGAGCTGTGAGAGTGAGTGAGGTGTGGGAGAGCTGAGGTAGAGCTAACAGAAACAAGGTGGCTTGAATTCAGAGAAAGCCTGCAACTTCCCCTAACAAATTTTTCATAAATCACTTGTACTCTGAATAATTGTATAGCGGTGTGGCATCTAAGCATTGAAAAATCCATGCATGTATCAGGCACAAAAAGTAAGATTATCTATTGTAACTGAATGTGCCGTTGCAGAGAAATAACTTCCTCATATAACCGATTGAGCAATTTAATGCAATCCTAAAGTCTTATTTGGTGTTCTCACAACACCTTTTCCTGAGCTAACTTGAATTCTCCCGAGCAAATGTGCAATATTAACAACCAAGAGAGCTCATTAAACATGGACTCATTTCCTACTATGGTACAGGAACTCAACACACAGGACAACTTCTTGTACTGGTTGGCTCATAGTATAACTCTATGACTCAGTAAGATGAAAACCACAGATGACTACAAAGCTTCAGGTCGAAGCGTTTCCTAACAGCTAGAACAAAGTTATTCCTACTGCTCCACACGACCACACTTTTAATATGCAAAAAGACTAAATCCATCATCTCCACCGAGACATTCTTCATGTACTTCAATTTTTTTATCTGCATTCAATTCTATAATTATCATCTCAACAACTTCTTCGACATTGAAGTAATCATAACTTACGCTCCCTTCTTTTTGTAAAACACTCTCCCCTGATTGAAGTACCTCCACGGACTTGCACTCCACGTGGATACTTCCCAAGTCATTGTTCACTTCTGCCTTCACATCATGCACCTCAGTCTCCACAGATTCCACCTCATCCTTCTCATTAAACCCATGCAATGCAACAGCTGGTACACTAGACGCCAACAATGAAAGTGCTGACGTGCAACCGGAGTTGGCATCAGGAGAGTTCTCGGAAAAGTTGACACGTGCCTTGGCACCATACATCGCCTTTGCCGCCTCATCGTACGCATGAGCAGCCTCCACAGCAGTAGGGAATGAGCCTAGCCATAGCCGCCTGCCACGGTTGGGCTCGCGGATCTCAGCCACCCACTTGCCCCAAGTCCGCTGCCTCACACCGCGGTACGCACAATTCCCATTCTCAGGACCTCCTTTCCCTGCCATGCACCCTTTCTTGGAACCCTTGGCAGGCGCTTTCCTGGAGCCACTCTCATCGTGGAGCTTTTGGTTCTGCTCCTTCCACCACTTGATTGTCTCAGCAATGGAGTCAGGGCCAGTGCTTTTCCTCCTCGTTCTCTTCTTCCTGACCCAACAAGGCAAATCATTTCATAAGGCCCAAACCCAAAAGACCGAAACATTCAAATGAAAATCATAGGATATGGAAGTCATCTATGATCTATCCAATAAGCTTCAGTGAAACAAAAGGAGTACTCCTCTTTCATTTCTCCAAAGGCCAGTGGCCAGCAGCAATCAAACCCAACCAAAGAAGACAAATACGCAAACTGTATAAAAGAGGAGGCTTTTCTTTCCTGGATGCTGTGCACAAATCATCCCTTCCACCATAGCAGCATTCCAGGTAGCAATCGGCGTGCACCACCAAGAACACGAAAGACTTTCACATCCGCTACCAAGGACAGTATCACCTCAATCAATTTCGCAATCGCACACCGCCCCCAGATCTTTTTGAACTCTAATTCCCCACAAAGCAGCTCGATGAAGAAACAACACCTCATCGAGAAACATCGTTTGGAAAACAGATATTAGAAGAAACTTATACTTTGCCAAAAATAGTTGCAGGCACGCGGGGAAGACCGGAGCGATTCGGCCTCACAAATCCACCCCCGCCGCGCGAAACACAAACGAGATGGACAAGCTCCAGGTCAGCACGAGCACTCCGCAACACCAGCAGCTACCAAGCACCAGCGCCGCCGCAACACCCACCGAATTCACTCAGTGCCCAGCTGCTCGGCCAGCCGCGGCAGCACCGCCCCGGGACCCAGCAATGCTCAGCGAGTAACTCAGCGCGAGAGAAAGAAGAACACGGGGTATAGATAGAGATGGAAGAGAGGGACGCTGCTCACCTGACTTGCCCCCCGGAGGAGTCCCCTTCCCCTCCCTGGCCGCCATGTCCCAGGTCCATGGAAGAGCGAGAAGGGAGATCTCCCCCTCCCCCTCCTCGGCTCCTCCCTAGATTTCCTCCGGCTGCCCGCTCCCTCCCGCTGGCGGTGGTATCCTCGTTGTTTCTTGTATGGACACCAACCAGATCTTCTACGGCCGGTGCGCCCCCTGGATCTCTCCCACCACCTCCACCTCCACCTCACACCGCCCGCCTCGTAACGCGGCAGGTGTCGGTGTCCCGCACCCGCAGCGCAGGCCCCCGCTCCCTCCTCTGACGCTGCCGCCGCTTCGGTTTTGACGTGGACGCCAGCTCGCGGTGCGGCTAACCTGGCGGTGGGCGCCGGGCGGGGTCAACACAGGCGTTCCCATTCCACCCACCAGCGTCACGCATCCGCCCGCCCTGCGAGCCTACGCATCCTCGTGCCACTCTAGTGGTAGTAGTATCTCTTCTCTTCGAAGATCGTGTCCGTGCAACGAACTTTACATGGCCTTGGCTTGACGATGGATGGATGCCGCAATGATAACGGTTTCCATGGATGGTTCGGGTTACTTGCCACTTTGCGATCGTTCTTGCGCGCGCGCGTAGGTCCCATGTCGAGTGAAGGTGATTTGAAATTGTATGTATCATAGAGTAAGTAGCAATATACTATACTGAGAATTGCTGTTAAGTTTTGGAGGAGCTGAAGAAATGTACATACATCATATCTATGTCATTCTATCAATCGAGTGGAAATTGACGTAACTACAATAATAAATATATAACGGCAATAAGGTTTTGGAACCTTAAACATGATAGATGCTCATGCAGATTAGATGTACCTTTTGTCGGTATTACTGATATGGAAATACGGACGAGATTTTAAAGCAATGGATAAGATATAACCTGCGAAGGCTAGATGTGACATCAAAAGGTAAAGGCATTTGAACAAAGTAATAGTGGCATAAACGAGTCTATTTTTGTCATGACTTTTATGGACCAATGATAACAAACTGTAGTTACCTCTTTATACCTATAAGATGTTATTTGAAGTTGTATATTGAGCTGTAGCAAGATAATGATTTTTGAAGCTTATTATCTAAGGTTAATGAAGGTTGAAGGAATACACACACACACACACACACCATATGTTACCTTATCAATCAGAAGTAGAAGTTTATGTAACGACGTTGAATATGAAAACACTATTAATTTTTTGGAGCATCCAATAAGAATAAGATATATCCTCATGCAAGTAATACTTGTATATTGTTGGCATCGTAAGCATGTAGCACTTAAGAAAAATATAGGTAACATGCATACCATGTTATGTTTTGTCACGGCATCACTAACCAATGATAGATGACTTGCTCGAAGAGAGAAAGATTGTGAAATGAATAAAAGACAACACCGGCATTTTCATGCTCGTGTTGAAACTTCACGAGCCTAAATAACAGATAGTGTCAAAGAGGTTTCTAAAAGTGACAGATAACATATACTTGAATATCTTAATTCTTCCTCCACGCTCCGACTCCTTTTTAACTTTGAGCTTAGCTGGTCTCCTCGCCTTTGGTGTCTCTTCAAGTGATCGTCTGATTCCCATGGTAATCAGATTATCGAGCTCTCTAGTCGCAACTAAAGGAGTGGCTGATTGTAATAGGCTACAATAAAATACATAAAAATTTCAATCATGCATTTACATATTAGTTAATGAATCTTTTATGTACATCTAAAACTTTTGCATGATTTTGGTCCTATAAGATCAACAACAATACAATAGATGTCGACACAGGGACGGGGCTGCCTTGGTCCGACGAAATTTGCAAAATACAGCGTACAATACTGTTTACCCTGTATTTGATCCCGTCGTGCTAGTAGAGCTGACCCCGTGGCTTGATCGGCTAGCTTCGCCCCTAGTCGATGATTTTATAAATTCAGATTCCAAGAAGTCTTGCAGAAAAGGAAATTGCTAGGGGTATATTTTGTTGCCGGAAGCTAAAGAAGGAGAAAAGTGACAGCATCTTCGATGGTACTTTGGCGGTTCCTTTTTTTTCTCTCAAGCATCTGGACCTGTTCCTTTTTTTTCTCTTGCGCCGGGCCTTCCCTGAGATCATCACCACATCCACAACCGGTGCCGTGCCGGTAAATCCCGGCTAGGCGGCGCTGTACCTGCACTGGTGGGAGAGTCACGCCGTCACGCCGGCGGGGGGTGCTGCTGACGACGACGTCAGATGCGGGCCGTGCCGCCCCTACCTACTTTCCCTCAGCGGCGCCGAGGCCGAGCGCCGCCGTGCGCGCTGTGCAGCTACTAGCTACCCGGATCATTCCTGCGGGCCGCGACCGCGGGTGCTGCTGGGCCGTACACGCTTGGCAAGGCCGCCTCCTCGTTGCCGGCCCGTCGGCTCCACTTCCTCGGGGCCCACCGAAAATGGCGAGAAATAAAGCGTCACGCTCACGCGGAAGGAATTCAGCTCCCGCGCGGCCGCGCCGCTCGATCGTTTCCCTCCCACTTCTCCGCCCAATTTCGAAATTATTTTCCTTCTCCCCTTCTCCACCGTCTCCGTCGCCGCCGCTCCGCCTCCTCGCCGCGGTCCGGGAACCATGCCGTGCAAGTGGCAGGTCTGGACCCAGCCCGACGGCAGCCTCGTCTGGGTCCCCGCGACCGAGACGCCTCCCACCCCGCCCCCGCCGCCCGCGGGCCCGCCTGATCCCGCTCCTCCTCATCCGCCGCCGCCCGACGGCGCGCCAATCGAAGGTTCGATCTCCACATCCGTGTATACCCCTGCATTAGAGTTGGCCTCAATTATGGATGGGTTGCCAACCCCTGACCCTCTCTCCCCCGCCGTCAGAATACCTAGGCGCGGACGGCGCCAACGGGGGTCGCTTGCCCTTAATGGCCGACCTAATCCTCCAAGGTACCTGCCTTCTCTCCATACACGCGCTCGCGCCCGTTGTTCTGGGTCTTTGTGTGTGTTTGCCGCTTCCCGCATCGAGTGGCGCGGTGTCTAACTGGGCGGTGGCCGCCTGTTTCCCTTGATGGGATCCGCAGCGCTGGACAAGTTGACTGAAGATGGGACGGATGCACTGACTGAGGGTGTCAATACCGGTGGATTGTTCTCCACTGGGTCGGGGAGGTCGGTGGCCGTCAGCGAGAGGGCCATAAGGAGAGCCAGTGCGTTGGTCGGTGAGGAGATGGAGGAGGCTGCTAACGGTAACAGGAAGAGAAGTAAGAGCTTTCGCACCTGAATGCGGTTTGATTTGGTTGAATTGTTGTGTATTGTTGGATATTTGGTCGCTTGGAGCTGGCACTGTTTATGTTCATTTCTCTGTGCCTTCAAAGAGGTTGATGAGTTTGTCTATTGCAGAGCAACCATTTGGTGATGATGCTGGTCTACAGGGTGAACGGACAAACTTAGATGTTCCATTGGGAGGTTAGACTTGTTTCACCTTTTTCTGTTCTGAAGATTAGATTGGACCTTGCCACTAGAGATAAAGGGTGCAAGTTTTGATAGTTTTTATGAAATTCTGTGATTCCATATTGATATAGTATAATGTGAATTTAGGTGGTGCACATAAAGATAACTTGTTGCCAATGTTCCAAACTGGATCAGGCAAAATAGTCCCGCTCAGCAAGGACTCGTTTCAGAAGGCAAGAGCTGTTTTAGAAGGTAGGAAGTGCTTTCTTATTTCGCACGTCATGACGTGATAACATTTAGTATCCCTATCTGGTTTATGTTTGTTTCATATTGTGTACTAGGCAAACATGTCATTAATTACGAAATACCTTTCTCTTGTTTTAAGAAAATGTTGAGAATGCTGCTGGTGCCAGACAACCAATGTTCCATACTGGTACGGGTAGATCGGTCCTAGTCAGCAAGAGCTCCATTGATAAGGCGAGAGCTGTTTTAGAGGGTCAAACAGTCGCAAATGAAGGTAGTTTATCCTAATAAGAATCTATATTAAGAAGTGTTGAATATTTCGCTGAATGATTCCAGACATGCCTTATTTTGTGATTAACGAGCACTATTGCAGGAGATGCAGGAGGCACGGAACAGTTTCCAATGTTTCAAACTGGTTCAGGTAGAGCTGTATCAATCAGTATGGCATCTGTACAGAAAGCTAAGGCTGTGCTAGATGAAAATAATGTAAATACAGGTAAAATTGGTGATTGTACTGTTTACATATATTATAAACCATTTACCTAATTATTTTGGAATGGGCGCTACTGTGACATGAGCAATTTGTATATTGTTAGGGAATGTTGAGGGTCCTGGTTACCCCGACCAGTCTCTGATATTTCAAACTGGTTCCAGAAGACCAGTCTTGATCAGCGAAAGATCCATTGAGAGATCTAGGGCTGTGTTGATGGATGAAGGTGCTCAAAATACTGGCAAGATATTAAAATTTGACTACATGTCTTTGCACCTTTCTAAATTCAATCTTGACAATAAGTGTTACTTCTTTGTGTGAAGGACAACGGGATACTGGCTACCAGCTCCCAATTTTTCAAACAGGAATGGGAAGGCCTGTTGCTGTGAAACATGGCTCTATTAAAAAGGCAAAGGCAGTTTTGGAGGATGGAGATGTTAAAAGAAGTGGTAAAAACACTCATACAAACTTAATTTCTTTCTTTATTACTTAATGCCCAGGATTCATTAATTTTGCTTCCTATGTGAGATTCAGGAAATGGAGATACCGATATTTGTGCTACATCTTTCCAATTTGAAACCCCGACGTCTGTTTTGATGAGTAGCAGTTTGATTATGAACGACAGAACTGTCACACCAAAGGAAAATACTTCAGTGCAAGGTATATATACCTTTCCTGACTTCACTGTGAAAACCTGTCTCTTTTGTGCCATTGTGTGTGCATCTATTCAATTTATTAACTATACAAAAATGCCACTATTTCTACATGTTAGATGTTTCTCACTTGATAATCTGTTTCCCTGCAGGAAAATGTTACGAGGGTGATGGGCACTTGCCGTTGTTCCAGACTGGGTTAGGGAGGTCAGTTACAGTAAGTAAGAGCTCAATTAAAAGGGCAAGTGTAATTCTGGAGCCAAGGAACATTGCAAAGGAATTGGAAGGTACATCATGCTCAAAACATCACATATCACCATTTTGTAATTGTCGTGCACATGTATCTTTTTTACCTGACAAACATGTTTTCTACTGTGATTTCCTCAGATGAAGCTCATCTAAATGATGTTTGTGCCACCTCAATAATTAAAACTGGACTTGGAAGGTCCTTCTTAAGCGAAAACTCAAGGGAAGATGCACAAGTTGTCTCAGAGGCTGTAAAAAGAGGTACATTATGTTCTAAATGAAGAGTTCTTTCTCTTGGATTTTAAAGTTGCTACAGATGGCTTTTGTGTAGCCTGCTAAATACTCATGTCTTGTGCAAACCAGTAAATAGTGACATTGGGGATGGCTTTGCTGAAGCCCCAATGTTCCAGGCTGGAATACAACAGTTTTCACCTGAGAATGGAAGTTCAAAACATAGGGCCACCCTCTTGGAGCAAGGCAAATTGGCAACAAAAGGTATCTCTTGAAATGCTGGGTTACACTGTAAGGCTTTTAATACAGCTGATTTTAGTCTAAATTTACACATTCAATTCCTTTGTTTACTTGTAAACTTTTTTTTACAACATTACTTTTGAAAGGATATGAAGACTGTGGAAATTCATTGCCAATGTTTCAAACTGGATCCGGAAAATCGGTCTTGGTCAGCGAAAGCTCAGTGCGGAAGGCAAGGGCTGTTTTGGAGGAAGAAGGTGATGTAAACCGAGGTATTTACTATTTAGCATGCATATCAAACTTTATAGGCTATTTTGCTGTGCAGCAACTGATACTTCATATTCAGTAACCTCATTTCTGACTTTTTCTTCTGTAGCATAGATTAGTACTCCCTCTATTAAAAAATACAAGGCGTAATTTTTACGTTTGCTGTTCCAAGTTAGATTTTGACCAAGGTTTTCTCACAAAGTATATACTTATAGCTGTAAAAGCTATATATTGTGAAATCATTTGAAATGTGAATCTAGTTGTATTATACACCAAACATACTTTATAATTTTACTAATTGTTGGTGAAAGTATCCAAAGTTTGACTTTCCACAGAACAAAATAGGTATTTATTTTTGAATCAAGGGATTACAATTTAAGTTATAATATTATAATGGCAATTCTCATGATAACCCTAGCCATGTAGTTACTGTTTAAATGCACAAATTCTAAAAGTCAATTTAAAAAGAACAGACAGGGTATAGAACTAGAGTATATCCACAAAGAATATTTTCATAAGGCACACCTCACCACCATTATGATAAGATATCGTCTTGGTTGAATCTGAGGTCATATTATTCCTTTTTAGTTGTGGAAATTAAGCTAGCAAACACAATTTACAAAACTGCTACCAATGAATCACCAGATTTTCTAATTACCATAAAAAGAAGAATGAAAAAATGTTTCATCTTTGTCATTATCTATTTCTTTGGTTATGTAAACCATTCATTCTGCCATGCTCATTTAGAGTGGTGCACTTCACTGTTCAGACAGTTGCATCATCCTTATGGTAAGGGTCCAAATTGAAATGTATGATGTATGATCAAATTTCAAGATCGTGACATGATCAGTTGGCAGTTAAATCAAGTACTGACCTGCTGATATAGTCATATGGCATGATGATGATGCGTTGGTTAATAAAAAACTTGTTCTGGGAGTATGTGTGCATTTCTCCTTTGTTTATTGCTCATCTGAGTTGTTCTTTGTCAGAGAACTGCAAGTTGGTTAAAATGGACAAAAAGTTTCCAGTCTTCGCTTCACCTTTCAAGACAAGCTGTGCAAGAACAGTAAATGTATCTTCAGCTGGTGTTTCTCGAGCTGCTACCTTATTGGGCTTGGAGGAGGATACCCTTTCAACTCAATTTTTTGGACATGTGGGTGATAAGTTAGGTACAAAGATAACTGTTAAGCTGGAAAATTCAGAACGAATGCTTGATGTTGCATCCGCACATGCAATTTCTGGTGGCTCTCATAAGGGTTTTTGTCCAACAGAAAAACCCATACTTATAGAAAGACATCAGCAGTTCGGATTTTCTAAAACTACCTCTGATGCTGGTGGGCATTCTATCAGGTTCAGCACTGCTGGTGGCCGATCAACGGCTATTTCTACTGATGCACTACAACGTGCAAAAAGCCTTTTGAACGATTCAGGTTCAGAGGTTTCACCTAATGATTCAGTAGGCTGCTCTCTGGCATCAGCTAAAGAGAAGCAACCAGATTCAACTATTTCTCCAAAAGGAGATGAATCTAACTTATTGCACGGGACTAAAGTAATCGGATATGCTGTACCTGATATCCCTGTAACTAAAGGAAATGCTAATAAGTTTCATATGGGGAGGCAATATCACTCAATCAACGAAATTCCAAAGGTCCCGAAGCTTCCCAGATATTTATCCGAAGGTGACAATGCAATTGACACCAAAGACAAGACCCAGAGGCATCATATGCCAGCTGGACCTTTGATTGACATCACTAACTGCATGGCTACTTGTTCTGGAAAGAATACGGACCACTTTGCTAGTGGAAAGAGGGTAATCGGAGGAAGAAACTTCATATCTCCATTCAAACGGCCCCGTTCTTCCAGACTATGTAGCACGGATACGGATACGCGTATCGATATCGGAAGGATACGGATACGCGGATACAACAATTTTATAAAAAATCGGATATGCGGATACGTTTTACTATTTTTTAAATTCACAAATCACAAGTGCAGATTAGACAAAGTACTAGCAGAGTTCTATTACAACATAGGAGCAAATCTCAAGTTCTCAACAATAAAAATGGCAATCTACTTAACTTCAATTACAACAAAGCAATATGTCTCAAGTTCCCAACAATAAAAGTGGCAATCTATTCCTCATTTGCTTCATTGTCATCCACAAAATCAACCTGCGGATCATCCAAACCAAAAGACACAGCTTGCAATTTAGGTTCATCAAGAGACAAGTCAGCCACTTCAAGAATACCAATACCACCAAGTGAATCAAAAGAATCCCCTCCTACATTCCACATCCTTGTCTCTCCTGTCTTGTATGCATCAGTTCTTCTTGACAGATGTCTTAGATTTGAGTGCACAAAAACCAAATCTTCAGCACGCTCTGGAGTTAAGGCATTTCTCTTGACACTATGGATAAAGCTATAGGTGCTCCAGTTTCTTTCACAGTAAGAAGATGAGGTGTCACACCCTAAAATTATTGGATTTCAGAATGTGATTAAAAAATAATAATAAAGCAATGATTTTCTCATAATTATATAAAAATTTCAACATTTATTTTCTTTACAGAGAATTTAGTATAGAAAAAATAAATAATTGTCTTTCTAAATTAAATAAAATGGTTTTATGTATGTTGCATTCATGTTGTTGCATTGATTTTTGTTTGTTTGCGTGTTTGAGTTTGCAAAATAAAAATACCCAAAAACTACCCTAAATTTTTTTTTCTATCTTCCCTATCTCTTTTGGCTCATCCCATCTTTCTCTCTCTCATTCCCCTCTTTCAGCCCAGCCCAGAACCCCCTCCTCTTTTTCTTCCCAGCCCGGCCCAAACCTCTCTCTCTTCTCCTTTTCTATTTCTCTTCCCGCGGCCCAACCTAGCCGGCCCAACGCGCCTCACCACTGTTCACTCTTCTCTCTCACCGACACGTCGGGCCCAACCGTCAGCGCCATCTTCTTCCTCCCGCTCCCACCTTCCTTCTTGCGTCGCCGGCGCCTTCCTTTCTCCCCCCAGACCCCGCCGCGAATCTCGCCGCCCATGCCCGCCCCACCTTCCTTTCTTCTTCCTCCCGCTCCTCTCTTTCCCTTCCTGCCGCGACACCAGACCCACCCGCGCCCGTCGCCGTCGCCGTCGCCCGCGCCTCCCTCCCCTTTTCCTTTTCTTCCTCACCCCGAATCCAGTTCGCCCCCGCGCCCGTCGCCCGTGCCTCCTCCTTTCCTTCCCTACGACACTGGCCTGCCATAATGCCGTGGCACGCGCTTCCCCGGGCGACCCGCCCCTTTCCTTCGCGGGCGACCGCTGCAATTCCGCCGCGTCAATCCTGGCCGCCGCGTGAGCCGCCGCCTTCCTTTCCCCGGCCGCTCCGCCTCCTCTCCTTCCCTATAAAACCAGCGCCTGAACCCCTGCCCCTCCTCTTCCACGCCTGCACCGCACGCCCAAGCCCCGCTACTTTGCACCTCCATTTCCTGAGCTCGAGCTCGCCGACGCCGCCACGCCATCGACCCGCCTTCACGCCGCCTCTTCGTCAACGCTGACCTTCGCCGGAGCTCCTCCTGGGACTCCACACCGTCACCGGCCTCGTCTTCCCTCCGCGCCAACACACCACGCCTGCAATCCCTCGCCGGTGTGAACGCCGCCGCCCCGAACCGCCCTCGTCGATGACCCGCCGTCCCGCTGCTTCTCCGTCGCCTTCAACCCTCGCAAATGTTCCGCGAGGTGGTGAGCACCACGCCGCCCCGTTTCCCCCTCCCTCTCGCTTTCTTGGCCCCGTGATTGCTCACCGGAGCTCTGTCTCCGCCCGCTACCGTGGTCCGCCGGTCTACGGCCTCCGCATGGCCATCCCGTGACCCCCACCACTTTCGCCGTGCCGCACTCTCGCTCCTAGGCTCTTTCCCGTGCCAATCTGTGCCCCAGAGCACCGATTCCTGTGTACACCGGCGAGGCGCCACCGCGCCTGCTCGCCGCCGGCGTCTGCCGCCGCCCAGCGCCGCCTGCCGAGACGCGCACGAGCCGCGTCCGATTCGCCCGACCCTCGTCCTGCCGCCCAATCTAGATCTCACGGCCAGAACAGATCTGAGCCGCGCACGAGCCGCCGCCCTCGCCCGACCCTTACCCTGCCGCCCGATTCTGATCCAACGGACCAGATTTGCCCGACCCTAGCCGTCCCCGGAACCTTTGCAGAAAAGCTCCTAAGCTTTCCAGAAATCAACCCGCAGTCCAGATCAGTAGAAAAATAATTAGAGTTAAGTTCTTTCTTTTCTGTCCCGACCCCTGACCTTTCTAGAATTAATACCTGCCGTCCAGGATCTCCAGTTTTGCACCCAGACCCTCTGTTTAAGGTTTAATTATGTTTTAGCCCCTGATTTCTTCAATTTAGCCCCTGGAAGTTCAGTTTCTTCGCAAATAAGTCCCTGGAGCCTTGTTTTAGCCCTACCTTCATCGTTTTAGCTCCGTTTCAACTCGTTCTCGTTGCGTTAAGTCTTGTAAAACCCTAAGCTACCGTTTAGTCATGTCGTTGTGCCTTAGTTCCTGTCTTTTAATTAAAAATAGATTTAATTTGATTAAATTTCTGTCACCTAGTTTTTTTTCTAATTAAAATCTACCCAGGTCTTTACCTCCGATTTTCATAACTAATGTTAATTTAATTAATACCAACTCAAATGTGTTCTAAATATAATTTGTTTAGTTGAACACCAAATATAAAGTTATGCGTTTAGATGCTCTCACAAGTTTTCTTTCTAATTAATTGTTAATTAGTGTAATTTGTACATAGACAATCATAAATAAAATATGACTAAGTTCTACTCCGCTTTTATAAATAAAAATATAATACAAGTTAATTATAATCAAGGATATTTTGTTTTGAATATGTTTTATATTTGTTTTCCAATTTAAATAAATAAAGCTCATAGTTCTTTTATTTTTTTTATAATACCAATCTTCCCATAGCTGTGTCTTTTCAACCCTACCTCCGTTTTCCGTGTTTCTTGTGCTCTTGTAACCGTAGCAGCGAGCCTTATCCTTTAGCGCGCTCTTTTAAAAGCTTTTGTTTTGTGATTGGTGTATTGTTCTTAGCTGTACTTGTTTGTTGTTTTGTATGTTTGTGCTCGATGTTTGCTTCGAGTAGAATGATCGCTGTTGAAGCTTGAAGATCAAGGTTTCCAAGTAAGCAAGAGTTGAAGAGCAATAAGAGTAGCTTTTCGTTGGAAAAAGGCAAGTGACCCTAACCATCCCTCTATCTATGCTTATTTACAAGAATACGATGTATTAATTGGAACGTGGAGAACCACCCAGGAAAACAGTACAACCACGAGGACCATATGGCTCTGGTCTTGGCTAAATAATTAGAGACTCTAGTTTGAAGCAGTCTTACCGAAAGGGCAAGGAGGGGGTCGGTGATTGGGGTATAGCCCGGTCCTCTTGGGGTAGCAGCCTTCGCTAAGGTGCTGACCACTAGGGAGGGTTATGGTTCACGCCGCTACCAAAACTCTAGCGGACTACTTCTTATTAGAGAATCTTTGTAAAGGCCTCGTAGCGTCCCTATGCAATCACACCTCGGAAGTGTGGTATTGTGCCTAACTAGCACAACATGGTTGGGTCCAAAGTTCTTTTGAACTTTTACGCGACTTGTGGTGAAAGTGTACAACCTCTGCAGAGTGTCTAAAACTGATATATCAGCCGTGCTCACGGTCAAGAGCGGCATGGACCCTCACATGATTAATAAACTTAAAGATGGATTTAAATTGTTACTCTGGTTATATCTTGTGGCTTTGCTGAGTACCAACCATAAGTGTACTCACCCTTGCTAACTGTTGTTCAGAAGAAAAAGGTGTGAAGTCTACTGAAGATGATGAAGAGTTCTAGGCGTACGCAACCCCCAGTCGTTTGCCTGTGAAGTTTGGAGCCTTCGTTTCCATGTTAAGCGCATATCTCTGATAGTCTTGTAAGTCCTTATTTATATTTCTTTACGTGATACTGTTGCTGTTATACACTGATGATGTCACTATATGTATGAAACTTGATCCTGGCATACATATAGTTATGCATTCGGTTTTGTCCTTAAACCGGGTGTGACATGAGGCTGGTTGGCAAAGCAATTTCATGGCCAAACACATCAATAAGGGAGGAGATTGTTCATGATTTGTCCACCAAGACATAGGGAAAATAGCCCATCTATCGAAGATTGACTCAGGATCATTAAATTCATCTGAACAACTAGAGAACCTTGAGTACTCTTCTTTTACTTTAGCCAATTCTTCTGGCATGGGAAAGAACTTCTTGAAGCAAACCATCCTCATTTTCGATACCTCTTTATCCTTGTGGGGTGGTTCACGACCAACACCTTCTTCAAGCCAATTTTTGCTATAATATCTGCAATTTGCAATTTCGCATTATGGTTCTAGTGAATGAAAAAAATCTAACGTGACCATTCAAGTGAATGAAAAAAATCTGAATAGCAATTTGTACCTTGGATTAAGTGAATGAGCTAAACAATAAAGTGGATTATTTCCTTTTGTCCACCTAGAAATCAATATGTCATGAATAACCGAGTACAAGTCTGACTCCTCATCTTCTTGCTTGCCCTCATATCGATATATGACTTTCTTCACTTTCTCTATCATTGAATCCCACATCTCATAAATTAAGTGGAGACATGGTGTGTCGGTGTCTGCCATACGAATCATTTCATATATAGGAGTAGTAATCCTAAGAATGTAGTCCACCTTGTCCCACCATACATCATTAACTATCAAATCCTTGACAATTTGGGCTGTTGGAGTTGGAGAATCATCTCTGACTTCTCTGTAGACGCTCCATTTGTCACTAATCATCATTTGTTGGAGGGCTGTTTTTATCTCAACAAACCGCTTCAACATGCATACAACTGAGGCAAATCTTGTTTCAGCAATAGAAAGTAACTTCAAACGGCTGAACTCATTGAACATTGAAAGCCGCATGCCATGATTCATTATGAAGTTTTTTTTATCAAAGCAGCCTCAGTTTTAACATCATATATAAATTCAAGTTGCCCCCAAATAAATTGTTCTTCTTCAGAAGGGTTGTTTTCTATTTTAGGCTCACATATACTTTTCAAAGCAAGATTGAGGGTATGCACAACACATGGTGTCCAAAATATGTTATCATACTCAGATTGTATTATGAGACCCGCACTAGAGACAAATATCTCAATCAAACACTCTGCGCTTAGTTGGGGGAGGGGAACGGCTACGGGACGCAACCAAAATCTAATAGAGTATACATAGCCTAAAATAAGTGGATCCATATCGTGGAGGTCGGGCCTCACCTACGCTTAGCTGGGGGAGGGGAACGGCTACGAGACTGGGAGGAGGACGACGCCAGGCGGAGGCGAGAGGAACCGGAGCTGCGGATCTGCGGCGTCGCCGGGCGGAGGCGAGAGGAGCCGGAGCTGCGGCGTCGCCGGGCGGAGGCGGATCTGCGGTGTCACCGGGCGGAGGCGGAGGGCGGCTCCGTGCGGCAGGGATGCGCTAGATGGAGATCGAGAGAGAAGACGAGATATGCAGATACGCCAGTCGCAGGTAAGAAAACCACGTATCCGAGTTGAGATACGTATCGCGCGCCGTATCCAATATTAACGAAAAAAAGAAAAATCGGATACTTCCCGGATACGTATCCAACGCGTATCCGATCCGTATCCGTATCTGATACGTATCGGATACGCGATACGGGCTGCAACAGCCGTATCCGGGTAACAGAGCTTCCAGGTCCTTTGATTTGCATCCTGTCTAGCAGTTGTATACTCCTTGATGTCATGCTTCTGATACATCCTTGATAAAACTGGCTAGGTTCATCACACCAATAAAAACCAACAAACTTTCCTCTGCTGCTGGTAAGCTGATGGTGATATGTAGTTAAGCACATTTTCGAGATTCATTCCTACTTGATTGGTTAGACTGTTGTTCACAGGAGAATCCAAAGTAGCGTCAACTCAGATCAGCCCCTGTAGGACAAAGCTGTCTGCTCGTTATCCTTTCCAACATCAAAGAAAAAGCTGCAAAGAATATTTTGGTGGTCCTCCTCGCTTCCTACAGGTGATGTATCCTTGCATTTCATTCATGCAGGTGTGTCGTCTCCTCACTTTATTAACTATGAATCTTTCATTTGACTAGACTGAACATGTAACTGATGACGTGAAGCTCATGGATGCAAAAGGAGCTGAGAAGTTTAAATTTCAGCATATGGGTACTGGAGCAGAAGATTTTCAGAAGATGCTGCTCACATGTGGTGCTTCATTATCATACGCAACTAAAGAGTAAAGATCGTTCTTGGATGTCATGCTCCATTATTTCATGCTGATGATACAAGATTGACCCTTCCGGATCGTTTGAATTGTGGGATAGAAAAGGATGAAGGGTTCAACCCACTAGAAAAGAAAAATTCACAAATCAAAACAAACGCTATGTTAGCTTAACTAACTTGATATGGTGTTTTTGCTCAGTATATGATGAAAAAAAATGTTTGATCATTACCTTTCCAGTTTATTGTGTTTCTAGTTAGGCTTAATTAATGAATTTTTTATGGACCTGTTCATCTAATTCTTCCTTTTCTTTTGCTTCATTTGGTCATGCTAGTATTAATATATACTGACCTAGATGTTCTACTTGCTGGATGGCAATAAAATTACGAGAATGTTTAGACATCCTGGATATCAAGTCACTTTGGTTTTCTTGTTTTAGATGGGTCAGTAATCACTATAAATGGATTGTGTGGAAACTTGCTTCACTGGAGAGATGCTACCCAACTAGAGCTGCTGGTAAATTCTTGACGGTTGACAATGTTTTTGAGGAGCTTAAGTACCGGTGAGATGATAGCATGCCGTCTATTTATCGATTTCAGTTGTATGGACGCATCTCACTTTATACATGAAATTTCATGGATTTTAGGTATGATAGGGAAGTGAACCATGGCCACCGGTCAGCAATAAAAAAGATTTTAGAAGGGAATGCCTCACCATCTTTGATGATGGTCCTGTGCATTTCAGCTATTTACTCTTGTCCTGACCAAAGTGACAATAAGTTGGAGGTTGACAAGATAGATAATAATGAAGACAGCAATGGCAATAAAAGCTTGTCAGCCTCTAATAGAAACATGTCTGCAAAAATTGAATTAACTGATGGATGGTATGTTGTTGCGCTCACTCTATTGCATTTGTATTGAAACTGAAAGACATCAACAATTTCCAGTGTCTACCTCTTCGCAGGTATTCACTTGAGGCATCATTAGATATGGCACTTTCAGAACAACTAGAAAAAAGAAAGCTTTTCTTAGGACAGAAGCTTCGGGTACTATGCTATTTTCACTTCTCATGGGGACATGGCTATAATTAATTACTACTAACGTGTTTGACCTAATAATATGCGCTCCATCTTGGCAGATATGGGGAGCTTCTTTATGTGGTTGGTCTGGGCCTGTGTCATTTCATGAGGTTTGCCTGATCCCCTGATCCATAAATTAGCCGTGAATAAGGACTAACATGTAATTATATATACTTGTTGGTGTCATCATATTTTCAGGCATCTGGTATTGTCAAATTAATGGTCCACATAAATGGCACCTATCGTGCAAGATGGAATGAGACCTTGGGATTCTGTATGTGCCTGTTGCACCTATTCTCTTTAAAGAACAATATCATTATTTTTGAAAGGAAGAACAATATCATTATGATTACTTGTAACTGAATGTTTGCACTCCGCATTCTGCTTATCCCTTATCAAACAGTCGTATTATCTTTGATAACCATTCATACATATCAGGCAAGCATGCTGGACTCCCACTGGCATTCAAGTGCATAAAAGCTTCCGGTGGTAGAGTTCCTAGGACACTGGTTGGAGTCACAAGGATATATCCTGTTCTCTTCCGGGAAAGGTATATGACTGGATGCAAGCTAAACACGCCACAATTGTCAGAAAAAGAACTAGGATCAGATACCCACATGCTAGGTGCTAGATGGGCTTTCTAACTCTCAATTGTGTACTTCAGGTTGCCTGATGGTCGTTCTATTGTGAGATCTGAAAGGATGGAAAGAAAGGCGCTGCAACTGTACCACCAGAGGTACTTGGTTATGTGACTGGTAAACAATATAAATGAATGCACTGAACGTCACAACTCCTCTAATAGAAGTAGATTAACTATTGAACTATCGGAGCACCCTTACAATCAGTGATACTTGTTCATCATGACAAGGAATGTCTGGCATGACTATTTTGTTCAGTTTTGAACATCCTCAGCATTACTTGACATATGAGGACTATGAAGTTATATTCTCTAAATGTACTTGTGCTTATCAATTACCTCTGCTCCTCATCCTGGTAGCTCAGGACAGTGTTCTCCCCTATCATTGCCTTTTTGTGCAATTAAGACCACAGTTGACTTCTTAATATCTAACTAATTGTCTGTTAGATTAGAAGTGCGCGCTACTAATATTCATGAACACTACTGAATTTGTGTATCTGAACAGAGGTTTTCCCTGATAACCAGTAGGCAAGTATGTTGGGGAAACTATGTTGCAAAATACACTTGCAAACATTTTGCTTCCCAACAAGTGGCACCTTATAAATGTACACGTGCACTGGTGCTGGTTGCCTGTTGGCAGCATTGAATTTTCATGCAACATTCTCTAGTGTAGAAATTGGCTTTATTAAATCTAGATTGCTGCATAGAATTTGTTGAGTTCATTCAGACTAGAGCCTTGAAGTTCTTGGATCAAAGTTGGTTTCAATTTTATGGTTCCTTTTTTTTAAAGTCCTCTTTTAGTGCCATTGCAGTAACATTTACTATTTCTTGTAGAGTATCTAAGATTGCAGACGATATCATGTTTGAACAACAAGAAAACTGTGACAGTACAGATGATAATGAGGAAGGGGCTAAAATTTGCAAAATGCTAGAGCGTACAGCTGAGCCTGAAGTTATAATGGCAGGCATGACCTCAGAGCAGTTGATGCACTTCTCATCTTTAAAGAAAAACAGAAGGTAAGTAGATCTGGCTTCTGTTAGTTCACATTTATATGGAAAGTTGCACATGCTATACCGTTATGCTGCAGGAGGTTATGCAAAATGAAGTAGCTAAGAAGGTTCAAAAGGCCCTTGAAGTTGCTGACCTTAGTTCAAGAGATGTTACACCATTTTTGAAAGTGAGGGTGATGGGGCTTGTCAGTAGACTTTCTGCTTCAACATCCAGTAAAAAGGAAGGGCTAATAACAATTTGGAACCCTACTGAGATGCAGGTAATCATCTGCAGTGTATAAGTGAGGCAAACATGTTATTCTCTGTTGAAAAGGGGAGACAGTATTTTTGGTAAAAAGCATTAAAGCGTCATCATTTCTATTGACAGAAAGCTGATCTTGTGGAGGGACAAATTTATTCAGTTACAGGATTGGTGCCTTCGAATCAGTGTACTGAAATCCTCTACTTGCATGGTAGAGGATCATCTACAAAGTGGAAGCCCTTAGCATCAGCTCAGACTACAGATTTTGAGTAACAAACATGACTGCACTCCGGATACATTGCATGATTGCATTGTTTAACCTTAACCACATTTCTTGTTCCAGACCATTCTTCACCCCTCGTAAAGCAATTGAACTGTCAAAGTTTGGTGAGGTGCCGCTTTCAAGGTCAGTCTAATCCCAAATTTAACCTTCTGAATCTTCTCCCTGCACTAATGAACCTTTTGAATAATCCCTGTCTATTTCAGTGAATTTGACATTGCAGGTGTTATTTTATATGTTGGCAATATGTATTTATGTAACAACCAGAAAAGGCAGTGGCTCTTTATAACAGATGGATCTAAATTTATCTCTGAACAAAAGTCCGAAGAGCAAGATTGTCTTCTAGCAGTTAGTTTTTCTTCCCCAACCACTGGCGAAGACTCTGCATTGTTTAGTAATACCCTCTCTGGAAACACAGTATGTGGTATTTTGATTGTGGTTTCTGTATCTCAAGTTTCTGTATCTTATTTTGAAACCTCTAAATTGAACACCATTTTGTGGACATCGTTGCTTATACATTTAAGATCATCTGCAGTAGTTATTTTGTTATTACATCTGTTCAGCGTTAACCCTTTCAAAACAAGTGCAGCTTTAGCTTAATTCTACATCTGTTGCTCAGGTTGGTTTTAGTAATCTGGTCAAGCGACAGAAAGACCAGATGAGGCAAATATGGGTAGCTGAGGCAACAGAGAGCTCTACCTACACTCTTTCTCATGAGATTCCTAGAAAATCTCACGTAAAAGAAGCTGCAGCTTCTGCTGAAAGATGGGCTTCAAGATCTTGTCATGTAAGTTTCTACACCGCAGTTAGGTGCTACGTTTTCTGACAATCCCAGTGTCACTCATTGTTTCGCCACAACGTGAATGGCAATCGCAGAAAATTCAAGAGCTAAAAGAAATGGTTTTATGTATAGTTGGTGACAGTGGTGGCTGAGTTATATTAAACGCTGCTGCCTGCTGTTTTTGGAAATGATGCAAGAATTTGTTTGGGAGTTCTTATAGCTATGTCAATATTTCTCACTGGTGGTAGTCACTGCTGGTTGGAGGCATGGGCAGTGTGAAAAGGACAGGGTTGGAGCAGTGTAACGACCAAAGTAGGCCATATTTCAGCTTATGTGTTACTCGGGCTATCAAATGGCCACCCCTCATCTTCCTACGCACACTCAGGCTGGCCCCCTCTAACAATGGGCTCAAGCTCCGCCACTGCTGATGGACAAGATAATGAACAACTACGATACGGGATGCAAGTGACAAGGAGAGATTTCTTCACAGAAGGTATAGTGATTTAACCATATCGCTTGTAGATATCTATAAGCCATGATGTGTTGTGATGTACCACGGCAACTACTGCACATAGCATGCACAAATTTCATAAGTTACCTAGTTGTAACCACTTGTACTTTTGCACTTCCAGGGCTTACCATCGGGGGCTGGACATATCAGAGAAGTAATCAAACAGAGGAAATTTCTCTACTCTCATGGGAACTTAATGCAGCCCTCCCGGTTCAACACTCAAACACTCATGGGACCTTAGGCTGCCAAGTTTTTATGCTGCCTAGTCTACATGAGCAACACATTTTAAGCGAGTTGCCTAACCAGGCTGTCTTATTATTGTAATGATGTACTTACAGATAACTATTTAATTTAATAAAAAGTTGTATAGCTGCATCAACTATCCGATGCTATTGGAGTATTGGACCATCGGGGTCCCATTTCCTCTGCATGACGCATGTATCTGTTGTGGACTTGTGCTGTGATTGCCTGGTCTGGCTTGTTCCAAAATCCTACTTAAAATACATGTTTTAGCTTCTCAATTTCTTTTAAGATGGATTTAATTCTATCTTCTCCCTTTAATTCTATCTTCTATCTTGCCCTTGCCAAAGAAATGTTATCGCTCACAAATAAGTTACACCCCTCTGTACCGTATTACAAATGAAGGGTATCAAGTTCATTTGGTTCATGTTCTTAATCTTTATGCATAATTCGAATAATATGCCCTTCAAATTAGAGTAGAAAATATAATGTGTACAACTCTAACGTGCACTCATGCTCAGCTTGCAGTTCAATGTCTTTTTTCTTGGTTAAAGTTTGAAATCACTTGATTTGTTTAGTGATGACTTCATATTACAAAAATGAAATAATAGCACACTTGGATTTTGTTGAGAACTACAAAATTGCAAAATCCCATGGCAAAAGTGCAAAATCCCATTGCAAAATTGCAAAAGTGAATTGCTTTGCCGTAAGCCACCTTAGCGGCTCAGCAACAGCGAGGCATGCATCCCTAATGATCAAAGGATTCAAGGAAGCTTATTGATAACGCCATTAATTAAAATCAATGGACATAAATCAGCTATCATTTTGATCGAATGTGGGCTACACAAGATACATCTCCGAAAATGAACAGGGCAAGGACAACAAAAAGGAAAACAGAAAAAAAGGTAATAGAAAACAAAATTCAGTTACACATAATTCAGGAACAATGGAGACTAATTGACGATTTTACAGGTGATCAGGAGTACATATCTTCATGCAGTAAGATGCCTAATGTATGGCCTTGGACATTGATGATTGAGGAAGCGCATCCGGTGGAACAAGAGCTGCCCTTGCAGCAATTGTATTATTTCAGCCAACAGTTTAGGTGAAGGCATCAACATAAAATTCTTTCCTCATGAATTATATCTGCAGAATGTAGAGAACAACATTAGTAAATCTTGGAGTCCTTCTAGGCAGGTTATCAACTTGTGGTTCCCACACACTGAGGAATTTAAGGTTTTAGCTAGAAAAAATTGCAAAAGCCAGCTGGTTCTGGCTCTGTATATCCACAAATTTAATCAAATAAATAAGCAGACACATTATGGCAAGACAAGATACAGTACCTTGAACATTTCACCGAAAAGTCCTTCTAGAGGGTTCTGGCGCTGGATATTGTAAAATTTTGCAGCTATTTCGTCCAGCAACTGCAAGATGCAACCAAGCCATCTCATGAGTCGCAAATGTTTGCAATTTTTAGTTTTGACATGATACTATGATAGCAAGTTAGTTCCAGCGATAGCAAGTTAGTTCCAGCGATACTAGTTTCTCAAACTTTGTGAAGCAAGAAGCTACTCCTCCCATATCTTTTTATAGGGCATATTAGGATTTGGAAAAAAAAAGTCAGACTTCATAAACTTTGACTAGTAGTCAAATTATATATACGCTTAGACTATGAATAGATTTACCTTTCACAGATATTTTAATACGAAGCTGATTTTGTAGCACTAGTGATATATTGTAACTGAAACTGATGGTCAAAGTACACTTCGAAAGACTTCTTGAAATCTTAATATGCTATAAAAGAGAAATGTAGTACTAAAACACAACATAAGAAAGAATATTCCTAGAACTTTCAAAACCGATTCCTACAGCATCTAGAATCATATTTTACGCAAGCACATTATTATTAATAGTTGTTTCCACCTTTTTTTTAAGCTGCTATCTTGTTTCCCGTCAAATTCATGGGTACAGTTGTAAAAGATGCATAAGATGCTAAATAGCTGTTCTTAATGAGCTACAAAATATTAGAGAAATGGCACTACCTCATCAAAAACAGGGTCACGATCTGTACTTGTCTTATACTTCTGTCGAAGTGTCCTAAAAAGCGGGTACGCATCTCTTTCAAGCCTATAAAAAGTGACACATGTAACAAATGCCAGATAATGCTGGAAACAAGTACTACATTCCATGGCATATACATACACAAGTAACTGAATTTGAAACTACCGTCAAATCACTTTGTTTATAAAGAAAACAAAGCTACCTAGCAAACCTCTTAATATGGGAAAACATACCACAGAAGGGAGTCAAAAAATAATAATACGAAAAACATGATATCAGTACTTATGGACCTGGCATTCAAACACAACTCCTATGTATGTCCTATTAGCTTCAGAAAGCATAGCATGACACAGTCTAATAACAAAACATTAACCACACCGAACAGTTTGAACTAAAGCAATAGAAACATAATCAAAGCTCACCATGAAGTTGTCAGGAGTGACCTGAAACTATTCTAAGAGAGAAAAAAGAGTGAAGCTACACCTGTCAGATTGTGATATTAACTTAGTTCAATGCCTTGCATACATCACAAAAACAAAATTTGCCCGATCTTAACTATCAACAAGAACTTGTATATATCCATGGTCCTTACTATTTTTTTTTCTTACAGGGACCAGGACATCAACACATCAGTTAAATTGTTACTAATCGTTTCAAATCATCAAGATCAAGACATGAATCTTAGGTGGGAAGATCACATAATAAGACTAAGCAATCTACTCATTTTGCAGTTGGCATTTCAAATCTATTACTGCAAAACAGCAACATTCATCCTGCAATAACCTGTCTGAAAGAAAGGACATTGTAATGTTGATAAAAGATGAATAAAGAAGAACCCAAACTTACGTCGGTAACAGATACTTGATGAACTGAATCAGATCTGTTTTTGGAAATTCCGAGTTAGCAGATTTTAGTTGTTCCTTCATCTCATCCATAAGTAAATTTGCATCTCTTAGGTTCCCTTGAGATAGGTACCTTAACAAATGAATATTATGTCAGAAAACTCTACCCAACGCTAATATATTGCTCCACCAATGAAACAGTCTAGTTTGCTTTAGATACGCTCTTGCCATTTGGATACAACACGAAGGGAATTTGTGGTGCCACATATCAGGATATTTAATTGTCTATATTCAATCAAGACCGTTGATCCTAGGCAGTCTTGTTAATCACGTACCAATTATTTAACTCAGACCAATCTAGGAGGAACTAGGCATTGTAAATATAAGAAATAGGCACCCAAATTCAAGTTGAAGAGCATTCAAACCTGGGTGGGTGGTGGGAGTGTCCACTCACACCTCCCACTAACTGCGCTAAGTTCCCTAATTATGAAGCTAACCTCTTCCTAACACTGTAAAGATAACAGAAACCAGGCATTCCTGCATTGCAAATAAACTGAAGATCTCCACTCATACATGGAAAGAATATCCTCCCTCCCCCTAAAAACATTTATGAAAGGATATCTTACATTAAGACCCCGCGTGCAATTGCAGTATCGTCTTCACCAGGGTAACACTGCACATCACAACAAAAAGGATTAGAGTATCATATTATGTAAAGGTGTAGAACTTATTTGTTAAGAACGAAACACTACCTTGCCCATGAAGTTCACCAGCATAGAGGCAAACTTTTTTGGATCATTTCCACGCACAAAATGACTTGAGACTTTAGTCATGTCCTGCCATCAAGGTCCTAAACATTAAACCTTGGAGCACAACCAGTCAACCACACAGTACTACAACTAGTAATGACAACAGCGACTCATAAAAATTGCAGCTCTAACATAGAAAACATCCACATTCTTATCAGCCAATGAATTGTGGCAAGTTACCGTTTCTGGAGATTCAGAATATATGTATTCTGCTAACATAACGTGCAGCTCAGGACAACCATTTCTTGATGCCCCAAACTCAGCAGACCACCTTAATAGATAAATGACACATTATTAGTGTCTTATGAAGACAGCTTGATAAGGGGAAGAACCATCACAATGCCCAGTAACAGAGTAAGCATGACAATAGTTACTGCATTGTAATGTCAAAACCACAAATATATTTTAGCATAAGCCAGATTTCTTGATATAACAGCATGACCAACTCTAGAAACAACAACATTGCGATCAATTCTTGAAGGTACTCACTAAAACACATAAATGAGATACTAATATGGAAAATTATCTTTACATTTTGACTAAACAATTGGATAATTCTTAATTTGCACATGAGATGAGAGCAAATGAGTCAGAACCATGCATTACCCTATCACTATAATCTCAGAAACTCACTGATCTTATCTGCTAGGTGAACTATGGTTATGCACATAGCACCAGTTTGGATGAAACAATTTGATGCTTCAATGGCAAAAGTTTGTTTAGTTGCACTTGCATTTAACCAATTTCATGTAAGCCTACCTGATAGCAGCTCTCAGGAATGATGAACAACTCTCTGCACGCGCCTTTGCAGCAGAAATAGCTTCAGATAATTGATGCCCCTCATCATCATAGTCATCTCCAAGGAAATGTGGAACAGATATCTTGGGGAACGCCTCATACATCTTTCTGATACGACCTAGTTACACAATATAGTTACTATCACAAAGTGTGATATGTATTAACCAAATCATGCCTTCATTTACTAAAAAAGGAGTGCTTTATTCAGCTGATTCAGAACCATAAGTGGACCAATAAGATTTTCTGTATGTAAAGAAAAAAAAGAGGAGGAGCACTGAATGTGCTAAAATCACATTTAGAACTAGAGGTCACTGCCTTCACCAACATTTTAGGCTCTTCAATCTTTTTGAACAACGGGCTAAAAGTGAGGAGCAGCTAAAAGTGACATATTGTACAAATGGATTAGCTAGGTACTTAAAGGAAAGACAAACTAGTTTTCAAAAAATAAAGGAAAGACAAACTGGTAGACTTTAGAAAATGTTTTGATGATCAATTAAAGGAACTTATGTCCTGTACTGCATTAAAAGAAAAAACCTGACCAAAAGTTTCTTCATTATATGGAAGCTCTCCTTTGACAAGGGTGTCAACAAAGAGGACAGCAAGTTCACCACCACAAGTAACCTGAAATTGTTATAAACACATTGAGATCATTTACCAACAAGTAAAAATGGAAGGATTTCAAAGTTCTACATGCTGCTGCAGTGCTGCTTCTACCATGGATTGGGTCAAATGCCAATTTAGGTTGCCACAAGTACATAAACAGAAAAAGGTGAAATTAGTCCCATATTTCCAGCGAATCTAAAGCATCTCACTATACTATAGCATGGTTGCCTGCTACGGCTGCTACCATAAAATCTGTTTCCAGTTAAAGAGTGAGATGGAATGCAAATTTGTAAAGTTCATTGTTAAATTACTCCTAAAGGGCAAAAACAAGGAAAATAAACATGAGACATTAGCAGCTTGCTGCAGAGGAAGCAACTGCATGCATAAAATAACCTAGGTTCAGCTGTTTTTCTCCTTTTGGTTTTGCAGCTCCTCGATGGAAAGAAAGTTGAAGAAAAATGTGCAGTTAGGTAATTCCTAGATAAAAATTAGGAAAACTCACATGATGAGATCGAATTAATGAATAATATTGGTAAAAATTGATATATGCAATTAGCTGATAACAATATATAATTATATATTAACTTGCACTTGTGCATCACAAGGAGAAAGTAACCTGCCCATGCTTCAATTGTACCAAAGCGCCTGACTCAAGGATCTCCAAGGCTTCTGAATACTTCTGAGCAGCAATGTACCTACACGAGATGTGCCAAAACAAAGTTAAGATGGTTTTATGGTATATTTTGATCCTTGACATAACATTCTCCCCTACCTGATTGTAGTAAAATTTATGCATATTATTCGCCTCTTTATTTTTCTAATTATCTGGTACATTTTGATCATTGAAACCGCATTGTTTCCCACCCAGTTGAATCTTGTTAGCAATTTACGTATACATCCCCAAATAATATTATTTCAGCTTGGGAATGCATGCGAAAACTTTGTTCCTTATTTTACTCGAAATGCGCTATATGTGCATTCTGACATGAGCACCTTATATGAGCCAAACTAATAGCAAGCCAATTCAGCACTTGCTTAGGGAGTCAAATTGAAGTAATGTAATCGTGCGGAAAGTTGATCTCCATCATGTAATAAGAAATTTTGGAATATAGACCGAAGCAAAAGTTTGTTGAAATGGTGCAAAAGGGGATAAAAGGGAGACAGCCACTCCTTATTAAGTTACATTGTATGCATAGTACCTTGCACTGGTTGACTTGTACATTTGTTGAGCTTCATAGAAATTTCCTCCATCCACCATAGCCTCAAGCCTTTCAATCGTCTAAGACACATGAGTCACCATTATTAATTGAGTAAATATTCTACAGGAGTACAGGACCTGTGTGCAACTAGAACTTAATGCTGCCAAAGAAGCACAAGCTCGCATAAAAGCTAACACTAAAAAGGTGCCGGGAAATAATTTAGAGTAGATAGGATAAGGTTTTATTGTTAATCCACTCTCTTTCCAACCTTAGGCAATAGGCTCTAAAGTCGCAACACACAAGCCAAAAGGTGGGCAAACACTTAAGAATAATTGCACCATTGAATTACTTTTCAAAAAATGATGCTACCATCTTAATAAACGACAATTGCTTTCTATAGCTACCAAAATTTCATCAGGGAGAACTGAAACAGCAATGTCGAAGGAACTTTTAGAGTTAGACAGGAAATTGCATAAAGGAATTTTGGTTCAAGGCAAAATTGCGCTTAGTTATGTTCCAACAAATCGCGCCAAGTTTGAGAAAGAGAAAACACCAATGTCTCTTGCTATAGGTCACTATGATATGGCAATCTGGTGGTAAAAGCATCATCATTGGAATCTTACGCAGGATTACTCCTTGTATCCATTTTTAATTGAAATGAGAAAAGTGTGTGTATCCCGTTTGAGCAGACAACTAAGCTCAACCGAGCAAAACCTAACATTGTTATTGAATTTTCGTCCTCTCGCACTCGTGCCCATGCTGCCCGTGCATTGCAGGCCTTCAGCACGAACCGGTACTTGAACCCTAGTTCCGACAAATTGGCCATGAGAGGCGACACCCGGAGGCGCGGGAGTTGGAACCCCGAGATCCAACGCGCCCATCGCGCACACACCAGAAAAACACGGGCTCTCGCACTAATGCGTACGCGCTCACCGGACGCCCGGGGCTCGAGCAGAGGCATGAGGGAAGGAAGGGGATAAAAACGTGGAGAAGGATCCCTCACCTTCTCGGGAGGAGGCAGGTCGCGGCGCGACCTCATGCTCCCCCTCATGCTCAATGACCGCGACATGGCTCCGCGGCAGGCTAGCCTCGGCGCCGGCGGCAGCTGAAGGGAGAAGGACGGCGGGGCGCGGTGGTGATCGGAGTCGCCGCGTCGCCTTCGGGACGAGACGGCGTGGCCTAGCTCTTTGGGTGGGCGTCCGCCGATCGTGCTAGCGCGAATCCTAAAGTTACTCGCTCTTCGTTGTACGTCCTGTTTGGGTCTCGAACCCTTTCTGAATTCATTTTATTTTCCTTGCGGACTAGTGTTTTTTTATAAAAGTAAACCTCATATAATATGCCTTGATTAAAAAAGGGTACAAGAGAATTTCTTGTCAAATTAGATGGCTGTAAAATTTTAACGTTGGCTTATGTTAACGGAATTGGGATGGCATGCATTAAAATAGCACAAAGTGATGGATGAGATTATTGGACAGCTCAATGCTTGTTCCAACATCCTCCGGCATTGATGTGATTTAAAATTTTAACTAGCACTAGTGATCTAAAAATATGCTATCTTAGATTAAAAAAAGATTATATATTATGCAAATACTGGTTATAGTGATTCTAACAACATCAACAGTCAGTTTTAAAGTTTTCAATCCACATAATTTCTTATTAGGAAAAATTCAATTTTAACCTTCATTCATCCATTTAATTTTGGTTCCTCATTCTATAGTAGTCACATATTTCCTCATCTCCCAAAAGCCGCTAAACCAAATTCCTACACCCATTTCATTTTTCCTAAGTGTCAAAATTAAGGCGGTTTAACAGTTTTGCATACACAAGTGAAGCCCTCTATACAAAGTTTGCATTCGAAATGAGACCAAACTGGAGAAAGACGAGAAGTTTAGGAGACCAGGGACCTGCGGAAAGGTGCCACTATCAAACAAGAGGCCTCGGCTCAGCCCCGCTGATGTGGCCTGTCTGCCTCCACCCCTCCATCACCACCGCCTCGCCTTTGCCGCCAGCGACCGAGCGAGGAGATTGCAATGGCGGCCTCCACTGCTTCCCGCCTCTCGCCCCCTCGCTTCCACGTCCCTCCCCGGTCTCCTCATCCTCCACTTCGCCGCTCGCGCTTCTCCCTCGTCCGCGCTGCCAAGTACGCCCCTTTCTTGGACCCCTTCTTTTCTTTGCCTTTGTTGCAAGAAACCATGATAATTCGCAAATGTTTGATTTCGAGCGGGTCATGGAAAGCTTGGTTAAATTTCGATCTCACTTAGTATGTTGGCGAATGATGGTTCATGGTTGTAATAGGAATTTTTAAGTAAGGACAGTACGAGTGAATTCTGGACTCAGGTATTCCTCGTTGAATTTCACATTTTTGTAGCATTATTTTGTAACTCGAAGGTGATAGAACTGGGATGGTAAAAAGAAAGTTCAAGTCATTAGCTTGAACCAAAGGATGACGGTATGAAGGTCGCGGCATAAACTTCAGTTTTTATCCCCGTCTAGTTTATGCACCTTTCCTGTACCATCATCTGCGTGTTTAGCTGTAATTCTCTCCGCATGTCCGGTGATAGTTTATCTACGCGCATTTGCTCTGATGGCCTCTAGTTCTAGTCACTGTCAACTCACATTGTCATCAAGGTGCAAAACTAAGTTGCATACTCCTGCTCCAGCTTACTAATGGGGCCATTGTTGGAGGCTTGGTGCAACTACTTACGAGATACGATTCTCAAGTTATTTGCAGTGCATTTCATCTGTCAGTAGCACAGTATTCAGTCATATGAACCTGTGATTGTAGGTTGGAAGCCGTGTTGTCTATTGGTACTCATCTAATCCCACACCCAAGAAAGGTTAGATTTTTATTTTAACCACATAATTCAAGTTGCTCACTGATCACATCACTGTCTGCTTTCTCTTAATCCTTTTTACAATTGAGCTTGCCAAACTTTCATTGTGTTTCTCATATTTCCCAGGCTGCTAGTGGCGGTGAAGATGCTTTCTTTGCCAATAGCGATGCTGGTGGAGTATTTGCAATTGCAGATGGTGTTTCAGGGTATGCCATCTTTGCTGCAGTAAACTGTTTCTCCCCCCAAAAGAAGTGCTGCAGTGAACTGCAATCAATGCCTTTCCCTCCTCCTACATCTGAGTGTCTGTAGAACTTTCAATAAATATATGTTGCTTTCATTAATATGCATTAACACATGGTTTTTATCCTGCTAGTCATTCTCTTATCTACTGACAGATGGGCAGAAAAGGATGTCAATCCAGCTCTGTTTTCTCGAGAGCTCATGAGAAACAGCTCTAATTTTCTCAACGATGAGGAGGTATCCCTCGCTAAACATTAGTATACACCATCTCCTTTAGTCTATGGGGCCGTAACAAATTTACATCACATGGAAGTTGCAGGTCAATGGTGATCCTCAGATTCTTCTCATGAAAGCTCATGCTGCAACTTCTTCAATTGGATCCGCAACAGTGTAAGCATTGTTTCTACAGTATTATATGTTACAGCCTTACAGTTAACTCATTGTTCTGGATGATACTTAAAATCTGTACAATTCATTTCAATGGTAATAGAATCATCGCGGTGCTTGAGAAGAGTGGGACTCTGAAAATTGCAAGTGTGGGAGATTGTGGTTTGAAAGTTATTCGCAAAGGTGACCTTGAATAATATATTATATAATTTACTCATTCTGTACCAACTCTAACCTGTAATTGTCTTCTCTTCTTCAATGGCATACTAGGCCAAGTAATGTTTTCTATATCCCCTCAAGAACATTACTTTGACTGTCCATACCAGATAAGCTCCGAGGCAGCTGGTCAGACATATCAGGATGCACTGGTATGCACTGTCTTTTAAGTTCTAATTAAATTTTATTTATTATGTTTGAACACCAGAAATATAACACGTTACTGTAAAAGTTTAAGCTTAAAGGTGGCTAATTGGTATACGAAAGTCAACCTATTATGAAGGCCCATTATTGGATTAATTAAATTAAATTTCAAGATGTGAATGATAAAAGTTATCACGCGCATGCAAAGGTTGTTTTATTGGTATATGTGAACACCTCCTAGTTACTTTCAGTTAAGCCAGCCTCATGACAACGGTCATCATACTCATATGTGATCCAGGTGTTCAATTAAGATTTCTGCTTTCTGAGTTTGTAATTTTTTTGGTTTGTCAGGTTTGCAGTGTAAATCTCATGGATGGTGATATGATTGTGAGTGGTTCAGATGGGCTTTTTGACAATATCTTTGATCAAGAGATTATTTCCACAATTTCTGAGTCCTCAGGAGTAGATGAAGCTGGTAAATTTCTCGCTTCTACGAAAGGGGCCATCAGACCCAAAAAAGACCACATGTTCCACCCCTTCTAAAACCATGTTAAAATTTTGCCTAAACTTTTTACACAGCAAAAGCATTGGCAGAGCTTGCAAGAAAACACTCAGTGGATGTCACATTTGATTCACCCTACTCAATGGAGGCCCGGACTAAGGTGAGATACAAACACCTCTTATGATAATCTCATTTACATGTCATTCTTTACAACATCAATGATGGCGCATGTTTCACCCCGTATGCAGGGTTTTGACGTCCCATGGTGGAAGAAGCTTCTTGGAGCGAAACTAATAGGTACACATAAGCTCTTTACAAGATGCCATGTACTACATTCTACATAGCAATCAGTTAGCTCATTGGTGCACAAATTTTATTACTGTAGGTGGCAAGATGGATGACATCACAGTTGTCGTCGCGCAAGTGAAGACTGTAGCTGTCCCAGACGAGGTAGACCTACAAAGCCACTCGATTTTGGTACAAAAGCAACACCGTTTCATCATTGGGAATATGTGCTATTTCAGGGTGGTGACATAGAAGAACAGAAAGGGAACGAGCAAGGCATTGCTGTTGCATAAAAAAGTTGCGTCTGCTAAACAAAATGAAGAATGATCAAGAGCTAGCATGAGTTCTCAACCTGCCGGCATTTTCGCTCCAATTTCTTTTTTTCTGTGATGGACTGATGGTGCGTTATACTGCAAGTAAAGAAGTTGAAGCGAAATACAGTTCGTGTGCTTGTGGGTAGTTGGGCATGTATATACACCTCCAGGATTGCGTTTAATATATGAATGGAAATATGCAGCTAACTAGGTTCGTGCCCGTGCATTGCTACGGGCGACAAAAGATTTATAGTGCAATAAACAAAGTATTCAACAAGACATTAATAGTAGTAGTGTAAAAGTTAGAACGAACATATCAAATGAAAATAGTCGATTCAAAATCATAATTAATGTTGCGCGATGAAATAGTCCAAGACCTTTTAATCTCATAAATAAATGGCGTAGTACTTACAGTAGTACTTTAGCAAGATGAAAACACAAGCACATATACAGACATGATCTATATAATATTTTTACAGGACCCGGACAGACAATGGATTAAAATCATTGACAAACATATAGGGACAAAGGGCATTTCCGGTCTATTAGGAAAACAAAGCTTAAACCTTTGTGCACTAGAAATTAGTGTGTTGTCAATGTGCTCTACAACCCCTCTGTATAGAATAACATCTGCACATATATTCAAGTTGTTAGACAAAGCTTCACATAAAACTATCTCAGTGTACCTAATAATATGGTTAAAAAATCCAAACTGGATTCATCACTTTCCCATTGGGGTTGTTGGGCAAGCATTACTCAAATTTTAGCACTAAATAAAAGAGGTAGTAGATTTCCCGAGCATCATATATCTTATCTAAGTTGTTTTGATATGCACGGCTTATCTAAGTTATTTTATCACAGGGAATGAGAATCAACAGCGGTGATAACATCATACCTGCCGTTGGTTGACATGCGAGTACTCCAGACATAACAATTAGAAGTCAAGTTACTGGCTATTTTGAATATGCATACTTAAACCTTAGGCAGATAAAACTTCACCTACAGGTTCATTTCTAAATGCAATCTTTAACCATAGCAAGCTTAAGTTATTATCACACAGACTATAGAACCAGTGATGAATGACACTTAAGCTATTATGATTGGTTTTGGCAATCAGAACAAGCATGGTGGGTCAGGGCCAAATAGAATAACTGGAGAATATAGTTGTATTAATGTATCACCATTTGTAACAACCTAGCTCTGAGTCGCACATATCTACACTATGGCACCCACACCAGATATGTGCTGCAGGAGTGGTCCTGCCTCTACCGCTACTCCTTTTGTGCCCTAATGAGCTGAAAGGGGAACTAAATTTTTTCCCCTGCATTTGTCAAGATCCTTAGTTATTGACTCAAGGAACAAAGTCAATAAATATACCACAACTTGATTCGACTTTAATGATTATAGTAAAAATTGAGAAACGATATCATAATTCAACTCAGATCACATAAAAAGAATTAGCTTAGTTATTAGAGTAAATAACCACTGATACTTATGCACATTTGTGTTTATGCCTGATATACCAGAAAGATGCAGATCACCAAATAATTTTGAAAGATATTAAACTTAGTTTAGTAGTTCTTCAACTATTTCAGATGTTAAACTGATTTACCATATCCCTACTTGGACTAATTAGTTTCAGTGTACCTAGCATGGACATCACTGTATCAAAAATTGTAACACACGAATGACAAATAAAATGAATGCACTGTAGCAGACATAAAAAACAATCTAGCTTTTACTGCAGAGGATATCACAGCAAAAGAAAAGCATAAGTCAATACGGTAAAAGTGAAATGCAAAATGTAAATTTGGCTCCCCAATTGTGCTTGCTCACTGGTTGCTTTGACCTGACGCTATTTTGAAAGCAAAAAATAACAGAATGAATGAAACCATTGGTCTTCCATAGTTGCATTTCCTGATTTATTATTTGACCAGCTTCGCTATTTCATATCTCTAGAGCCCCATGAAAGACAAAGTTAGCCAACCAAGTGACTTATTGCAATGTCCTCCAATAGTCGAATATAAAATGTTTTACAACAAACTATGGTATATTCACAATAATTGTCAAGTCATGCCCTATATCACATCAAAATCTCTACTACTATGCATACTATTCTACCAAATCAGAGTATTAGTCTACCATGTAATACCATGAAACTGTTTGACCAAAAATCCATCAGAACTGCTGTCTTAAAATACTGTATTGCAGCTATCCCTGTGAATAGAAAGAAATTTAGATCAAATTACCCCTAATTTTCCATCCTAAGCCAACCTTAAATGACAGAAATTATTTTGGTTCAGTATAGATCATGATATTTTCTTCCTCTCCATTTTTTTCCCTTTCTTCCCCTTGCCATGCCCTTGCCGTGACCAACCTGGATACCTGATTTGCCTCCGAGTTTTGAATCCTTCATGGCAGCCATAGCTTTGTGGGTGCCTGCACACACGCACACAGGCAAGCCATGGTTTCTTACGTGGGTACCTGTAAGAACCCTCCAGAGATCAAGAAAGGTCGGACGGAACTTGCCGAGGTGGGATTCGTTGGCGAGGGCCCATTGACGTCGAGAAATGCTGCAGATTGAAGACTCAAAATGGAGCCAGGAAGCAAGATAGCAGATTCACCTCGTTGGGGAAAAGATAGGGGGTAGGGGACGGCGCAGCCGGTCGACGGTCGAGCCCTCTGCTCGGCATGTCGCGCGATGGGGACGACGAACGGCAGCGGATCCGGCGTGTTCGCGCGATGGGACGATGGATGGCGGCGGCGGCGGCGTGTTCGCGCGATGGGTCGATGGATGGCGGCGGCTCCGTGCTACGTGAGGGCGGCGTCGACGGGATCGAGGACGACGCGGCATCCCCTCCCTCCGCGCGACACTCCGGATGACGTTGCGGAGGCAGCTCCGCGCGAGGGGAGTGTGGCGTCGATGGCACGATGGGCAGCCGCGTCGATGGGTTTACGATGGCGGTGCTCGTGCGTCGGGACGACCCGGCTCCATGGAGGTTACGCGGGGCAGGGGAACCGTCAGCCGCGGCGGGAGTCAGGCGGCGGCGGCTCCGCAGCAGGGTGGGGCCCGCGCATTGGCCGTGGTGGCGGTGGCTCCGCAGCCGCTGCGGGAGTCGGGGCGGGGAGGTCGCGGATCCGTGGCGGCGGCACCACGGCACGAGTCGCGGCGGTGAGATGGCGGATCTGCGGCGCGATGGGCGAGGCGGTTGATTTTGGCGAGCGGCTATGCGGGAAGATCACGCGGCTTAGATTGTCCAGCGGCGGGATGATGGACCGAGCGGGGGGCGACGTACGACGACGGGGTGAGTACATATCAGCCTAGGGCCCGGAGAATACGCCTCCACGTCTCACAGAATACGCCTCCAAAGCCGGGATACGTATTAGCGGCCGAGCCGCTTATAACCCTTCGTTTTGCGCGAGCAAGAAGCGCCTAAACCCCACCAACACAGGGAGAGGCCCGAACCCTAAGCACATTGCTCCCCAATCCCCATGGCCACGTCCTCGCCGCCGCCGGCGGCGGCGGCCGCGCGGGGAGCGCTGACGGAGCAGAAGTTCTCGGAGATGTCCCCCACGTTATCCGAGGAGGTGGTGGAGGCACTACACCGCGGAGGCTTCCGGCGTTGCACGCCGGTGCAGGCGGCGACCATCCCGCACCTGCTGTCACATAAGGACGTCGCAGTCGACGCTGCCACCGGCTCCGGGAAGACCCTTGCCTTCATTGTTCCCGTCGTCGAGATCCTCCGCCGCCGCTCCTCCCCGCCCAAGTCCCACGAGGTTGCCTCACAGCTCCTGACCCCCCTGCTTCCTGCCCTGCTCTGTTCCTGTGCTATTCAATAATCACGAAATGGCCAAATTGCATCCTTCACTCACTTCTGAAGTTCTGACCAATAATCAAATTGATTTTTTTATCACAGGTTCTTGCTGTCATCGTCTCTCCCACGAGAGAATTATCCTCACAGATATATAATGTGGCGCAGCCCTTCTTCGCGACACTGAAGGGCGTGTCGTCCATGCTCCTGGTTGGTGGGCTGGACATCAAGGCAGAGCTCAAGAGAGTGGACGAAGAGGGTGCAAACATATTGGTGGGCACTCCTGGGAAGTTGTACGATGTTATGCAGCGAGAAGATGCTCTAGATTTTAAGAATCTTGAGGTGGTGTTGGAGATAATGGAAGCTTGTGTGTCATTCTTTTTAAGATGAATTTGGTGAAAATGTTGGGATGCTGATGTCGTCTCCATTTGTTTTTGTGTATGCTTGGAAGCAGATTTTGATTCTGGATGAGGCTGATAGGCTCTTAGACATGGGATTCCAGAAACAGGTTAATTTCATACTTTCAAAGTTGCCGAAGCTTAGGAGGACTGGGTTGTTCTCAGCTACCCAGACAAAAGCTGTTGCGGAACTTTCCAAAGCAGGGTTGAGGAATCCTATGAGGGTTGAGGTTAAGACAGAAGCAAAGCCGACAAGCAAAGATGCCGGTCAGCAAGAGCTTGGTCCATCCAAAACACCATTGGGGCTTCGGTTGGAGGTATCACAAAATACTTTGTAAAACAGCTGGATGGTTTTCAAAAGTTGCCATTGTAAATATGGCTATTCATAATACTCTTTGTTTTTGTTATTGATCATGCCTGTTGCCTTTCTCGATTCATAACTGTTTCCTACAAAATCATAAGCTTGTTTTTGCAGTATATGATATGTGAAGCATCAAAGAAGTCGTCTCAGCTTGTTGATTTCCTTGTTCAGAATAATGGAAAGAAAATAATGGTGTAAGTACATGTCGAACTGAATGTACGCGCACTTGTCTTCTTTGTAGTGTGTGTCGCAGACTAGCAGTGCGCTAACTTGTGAACTCTTCTATCCCACTTGATCGCAGATATTTTGCAACATGTGCTTGTGTAGATTACTGGGCTGTGGTTCTTCTACTGCTTAACTCACTAAAAGGTTCTCCAATAATTGCCTACCATGGGAAGATGAAACAGGTTATGGCAAAACATTTTGTTTTCATTTACTGTACTATTTAATATTGATATGGATGCTTTCAAATGACTTACTTCCCAATGGTTTTCTTCATACTGATTGCCTCCATCCTTTATTTTCTAATTTGTAGGGGCCTCGAGAGAAAGCTTTGGCGTCATTTTCTGCTCTTTCAAATGGTATTCTAGTCTGCACTGATGTTGCAGCAAGGGGCCTTGACATACCAAGTGTTGATCTGATTGTGCAGGTTAGATTCTACTCTTTCTTCTCTAAACTGAATCTTCATGTTTGGGCATCAGCTGATAGTAAACGTGCATATTTGCTCATCCAGTATGATCCACCTCAAGATCCCAACGTTTTCATACATAGAGCTGGTCGAACTGCACGTTATGATCAGGAAGGAGATGCTATTGTATTTCTCTTACCAAAGGTATTTTGTTCGGCGTTGAGTTTTTTGTTTCTTTATTGTTCATTCTGCAAGTGGAACTCAGTAGTGTATTTATTTTTCTATGCATGTATGTAGAATTCTTATTTGGAGAAAAAAGAACTTAAGGCTACTTTGCACTGCAGGAGGATGCTTATGCTGAGTTCTTGAAGCTTCGAGGTGTTCCTCTCACAGAAAGGGAGTGTCCCTCAAACACTGAAGATGTTGTACCACAGGTGGGTCTTTTCTTGTACAAATTAGGCACCTTAGGTTTGAGTCCAGATACCACTTGAAATGTCAGTCATATCATGCTGTGATCATATAGAAAAGTTACCTTACTTAGGAGGGCAATTACTGATTAATAGCCAGTCAACCACTTTGGGCTGTAGATTAGAAGCGCTGCACTCGAAGATCGCAATGTCATGGAGAAAGGACTTAGAGCATTTGTTTCATTCGTTCGAGCATACAAGGAGCACCACTGCTCTTACATTTTCAGATGGAAAGATCTTGAGATTGGAAAGCTAGCTATGGAGTATGGTTTACTCCAGATCCCATCCATGCCAGAAGTGAAGCATCATTCTCTTTCATTGGAGGGATTTATTCCTGTAGACGATGTTGATGTTACACAAATCAAGTACAAGTAAGAACTCTATCCAAGAACATAACATAGTTGCATTCTTTTCAGCTACCCTGTTTTTTAAGTAACAGCTAATTTGCCGACGGTGTGCTGAATGGTCATGCTAATGTTGGATCTGTGGAATGTCCATACTTTGAGTGATAATCTGTGGAATGTCCACATCTGAATGATTATCTGTGAGATAAGACTTGTACCTGACAAAATGAAAATCTCAATTATCCTGCACCAGTGTTTTGTAGTCTTTAAGTGTAAATATTGTGGTTGTTATTTTTTTGGTACACTGAGCCTAAGAGAATCAGCATTTGTTTCCTACAGTTGAAAATGGTGCCTTCGGTTCTACTTCACATTGGGGTTGACCTGATTACCGTGCTTCACTTGCAGGGATAAAGCTCGAGAAAAGCAACGCAAGAAGGCATTGAAAAGGAAAGCAGAAGAGGAAGCCCAGAACCCAAAGCCAGAGAAGAAGAGAGCTCGGGAGAAGCCCGAGAAACCAAAGCGAAAGAAGACAGGCAAGCAGCGGCAGTCAGTCCAAACCAAGGAGGACCTGGATGAGCTGGCGCATGAGTACAGGCTCTTAAAGAAGCTGAAGCGTGGAGACATCGACGAAGACGAGTACGAGAAGCTCACCGGGTTCGGAGACTCTGATGGTGAAGCCTCAGATGGGGACGCGAGCGACTTGGACGAGGAGAGGGGCAACAAGGCACAAAAGAAACTCAAGCAGAGAGGGAAGGGTAGAGGAGGGGCTAGGAAGTTTGAAGGGAAGAGTAAAATGAGGAGCAAAAGGAGATAGGAATGCATACAGTGTTGTTAGGACCACCATTTTTTTTTCCGGCAATCTTGATTAAATCTTTCCACTTTCCTGAGAATGTTTGCGCAGGTAGTATGCATGTTCCGCGACGGACAGATCGTGCTAACTGATGGGTGGAGGGTGGGAATTGTTGGGAGATTGGAGGGAGCCCCTGCTAGGAAATTTTTATCTGGCTTAGCGGCTTCCCTAAATCTTTTAGTTCAGCTAAAAGCTGAGCGAAAATACTGAAAAGTATGCTGCTCTGCTTACATGTTAAAGTGAATGCTACTCCTGAAATATTACTGTTCTGGGTTGCGTGTTGCCGATTGGAACTCAGGATTGCTAGCAAACAGAACACTGTTACGAGAACAAAGAATAGATTTGAACGTCCTATCACATCTAGTGAATCGCTATACAAACGGTCAGGACCTACCCGAGACTGTAATATCCACCCGCACCAAGCCTATGTTGTCATCATGAATTGAGAGCGATCGATAGGAAGTTGAATTGTATTCCTGCCCTTCCAAATAAGACCGAAAGGAAAACGTATCGCAAGTCTATAACCCTACGAAAAACGACGTTCGTATACACATTCCTGCCCTTCCAACATAAAACTTGTTTCCATAATATAGATTTTTTTTAAAAAAAAACTACGGAGCTGCTAGCGCCCCCGATCTGGACGCTAGCGTCGGACGGTCGAGCAAAAAAAAACCACCGCAACATGCAGCTAATGTTGCATGCAACATCAAGAGCGCTACACGCATGGAAAAAAATGCTCTGCAACATATGCAATTGTTTCATGCAACATTTCATAAAAAAGGATTCTAACACAACTCATTTGTTCCCTACTATTTTCTGCAAACACATCAATACAACATCTAAACTGGCTGGTTGCAACATGTAAATAAAGTAATCCCCATATGTAGACTCACTTGCTGCAACATTCAAAGAAAATATCAACACCCAAACTCACCGGCTGCAACATGGTGAAGAGGCAATCCCAACATCTAAAGTCACTTACCGCAACATTGAAACAAAAAGCTAAAGCAGCATCCAAATTCACATGCTGAAATACTGAAAAGCAAATTATCGCAACATCAAAAATCACTTGATGCAACACGCGGTGGGGGAGGTGAGGGATCTCCGCCTCCACCAGCATTAGGACCCCAGCCATCGAGCATGGGCGTCATCGTCGCTATGCTTGTTGCCGCCTCCTCTTACAGCATGACTGCAACACACCGGATCTTAGGAAGGAGTTACCACGATGCACAGGCGTGAAAGCTGGGCGCGCGGCAGCGAGATGAACGGCGGTGCAGCCCCTCTCGTAATGGAGCTATGCGATGGGGCACAACTGAAACCGGACGCGAGGGGTCTCTCGGACGGGCTCAATCGGGCGGCGCAAGGCCATGGTGGTTTGCTGCACACCTGTATGGAGACGCCAGAGAGAGAGGGATGCAAGTGGGGAAGTGGCTGGAGTCAGTTGGGAGAAAACAGAAGGGGTAACGTTGCTGAGGAAATAATACTTGGATGAGATTGCGCCACGTGACCGTCCGAAGGAGAGACGCGCGTCGGACGCACGGATCTGTTACCAACAAAATTACCACTTGAATTACTTTTCTTTACAAAACACAGTACACAAACGTTCGTATACACATGAACCTCACGAAAGCACAATTCTCTTTTACTCCAACAAACTTGTTGCTGAAAATGATACCCACACCTTGTTAGCATGATGCATAACGACATATTTGAGCTATACATGACAGTGTAATTTATGCATGGATAATAATTCCCAAAAAGAACTATGGGAAATTTGGCATATTTTGTGACTGTATTTTCAAGAATATTTCAAACTTTGTGACCGAGGACTTTATTTGTTCAACTAGGTCACGCCATAGTTCCATATAATATTTTCCTATCATGCTTATTGAAAACGCCTTATACAGCTAGATAACCATACCTTATTTACGAAGCCTTATATAGCAGGATAACTAGATCTCAATGAAGATGCTTAATATTTCTATAAGTCTATAGATTCACGCCTGCAATGTCGATTTATAGGTTCAATGACAAACCCAATTTAGGAAACTTATTATGGTTAATCATCAAGCAAATGATAATCATGGAACTTATTTTTTGGGGGGAGGTAACAAGGCAAGCATGAAAGGAACTCAAATTTTCTTAATAGCCTAAAATTGGAAAGGCAATCAAAAGATTTTGTGACTAATCTTGCTGGCAACATCATTTATAAAATGCCTAACTTCTATGGCAAACTTTAATGATTGTCATATATTATTGTGCACTTTGTGACAAAAAGCTGAAAATCTTCTGCCTAGTCTGCTGTGACGAACCCGTAAAATTGTCACTTACATTTCATTATCTGTGAGATTTTGGCTTCTCGCCATGAAGATTTTCATCATAGAAGGCTGGATTTGTTGTAGTGACCCCTTCACTGTCTAAGTTGGTTGCATCACTCTTTAACCCAGTATCTGAATCTTCTCCCTCCATCCTTCAAGGCGAAAATTGCACAAGTTATGTTCAATAAGAGGTGCCTTTCTGAAATATGGTAGTGTGATTCACTGTACAAAATATAAAGCATAGATGGAAAATGAAACCTAAATTGGGTTATTAAATCTGTCCTTTTGATGAACCATTTTTACGAGCCTCTTAAGTGTAGCCTTAAAAATATAGTTAGATAGACTCAAGGATGACCTTTTGCTCCGGGATTAAGAAACTATAGCTCGCAACTGTAGAAGCATGTACCCTCTCTTAGTGGTCAACCATGTGTTTCATCTCACTGAACTATCCATCCTTCATCAGAAGTTCGTAACATCTCACATTTCATACACACTTGTGATCTATCCTAGATTATTTGTAGTGCGAAGAAGCAACACCACGAAAACATAGATGGCCAGCAATAGTATATTGATCTAATTAACCAAAAGGGATGCAAGGATGCATGCTAAGACATCCACATTGTTGAACACAAAATTGTTAAGCAACACTACGAAGTACAACTTAAACTACTCTGCTCTACGGAGCACCAGAGACGAGAGCAATTCTAAGACATGACAAGACAGTGATACATGACCTTTACTAGTAGCAACAGACCGGACAAAAAAAAAAGATATAACATGACCCAGACATAGATCACCACGCACGAATAGAACTGGCCATATGCATGGAAGGTTTGGGGTTGAAGCCTGAAGCAGCCTGCTTCTCACTCCATGGGAGAGAGAGGAAAAACATCCTGTGCCCATGGGAAACCTGAGCAGAAATCCAGGTTGGGAGTCTGGGTCATGTCACCTCCGTTGCTGCTGGGGCTAGCGCAGCCGTTGCTGGTGCTGGCGATGGCATTGCAAACCACATCACCAAGAAGCTCCCCTTCAGTTGGCACCGGGTAGGTGGGCCAGTCCTGCTGCAGTGGCTGGAGATCCTCTGATTCTGCCAACGCTTGCATCTCGGCGGCGTAGGAAGCTTGTGGATGGGCTGAGGATGACGCCGGATGCTTGGGGAGGGCTACCTGGCTGGCGATCTGTTGTTGGAGTAGCTCCTTAACCCTGGCCATCTTCGTCTCCACCATCCACCTGAGGTTGGCAAGCTCCTCGACGTTGGTGCAGACGAGGCCCGGACGACGCCCATCCATGCTCTCATGGAGAAGCCGCGAGGTTTCGTGCTCACGGTTCGCAAGATCCAGCTTGCCTACCTGGTCGCGGAGCTTGGAGATGCGGCTCTGGATGAGATCCTCCTGGCTCTGCGCCTTCTTGAACCTGCCGATCTCCGGCATGGCCTTGAACTTTTGCAAGACGCGCCTGGCCTCCGGCGGGGAGGGCCACACCTCCGGCTGCTGGGCCCCACCCTCCTCCCCGTACACCACCACGCAGGCCTTGACGCCGCAGAGCGTGGCGAGCTCGCTCGTCTTCTTCATCAGGCCCTTGCAGCGCTTCTTGTACGTCGCGCGCCGCGTCGAGGCGTTGGAGATCCACTTGAGGCTCACCTTCTTGCGCGCCATGGGCTAGCTCAGCGTGCTAGCTTAAGAAGCAAGAACGACCTACTAGCGAGCGAGCTTCGAGCCTATGGAACTCTACAATGAAATGGGAAGATTGCTTCGGTGGTGAGTGAGGTGAATGGAGGGGAAGGGTTTTCCTTATATAGATGCTGAGTACCTGAAGCCTAAACGAATATATCGTGACAAGCAACAAATCACCAATAAAAGCGATATCTTGGCAAGCATTTACTTCTTTACAAATCTGACGAAGGTTGACAAGTACTAGATTGTTAAGCATATTTTTCCTTCTTAATTGTACCCTTTAATAACAGGAAATATAATGCATTCCTTACATACATCATGAGCAATGCGTGATGGGCTAGAGCGCGGGCCAAATGTTCCATATGAGGCCGGGCTCCCAACAAATCACGTGAACCAGCAAGGTGGCCCTTAAAATACGTATTTCAATTTGGGCCGCGTACCCATATAATGGTTTCACCTTGTTATTCTAGAAATAAATAACCTCTGTTTTGGTTGGTATTTTAGCTCAAACCCTTTATACTCTACTTTTTGTTTGATAAAAACCAGACCATATATTAAAAGAGCAGTAGTTTTACATCTAGGCCCTTGACAGAGGAGCCAATTACATTCCAGTCCGCGAGAGGGACACAGACGAACACGCGTCAACGAAACGAAGCCAGTGGCCACGCGTCCCAACTGCAGAGTGCCGCCGCCGCCGCCGCTGAGGAGCTCGCCGACGAGGACCACCAGAGGCGTCGGCGTCCAACAGGACCCAAATGATGCATGGGGCTAGTGCGGAAAAGCCTCACAACAGAGGATTGAACTGGATGTGGGAAAGGACGAAGACGACCACTGCCACCGAACCGAAGATGAGGATGAAACCGTCGCCGACGGGAGGAAGGAATGCGCCTACAGAGCTGGGGAAGGCAAGCTTCCCGGCAAACAGCAAGAACCTGCAGGAGGAGCAAGAGGAACACACACAAACTACTGCTCTTACCGAAGGGGAAGAGGAGTCGATGGCGGAAGCAGCGTGGGAGGGAAGAAAGACTCGATCTAAAATGCGGGTGAACAGATTGAGTCCCTCTTATTCATCCTCATCCCCATCAGTCGGATCCTGCCAAAGACGAAGAAATCGGTGAAGACACCGGCGACAACCGCCGCCAAGAAGCAGCGATAGCTTGGGGAGGAGGCGCCCAAACAGGCAGCAAGAACAAATAGAAACTAAAAAACTATGCAAGCAAGAACCCTGTTGTGACTTGAGTGACTCCAACCCTTTCTCCTCTACTTTTCGCTTTAAAAATGCGAATCGTGAGAGCCCAGCCAACGTTGAAGAGTTCTTTCGTTGGCCGATTCGTGGTTTGCTCGGAGTGTCTTTTTAATTACACAATACAACTCAGACAACTCAGACGGAGAGTTGAACCCATAATCTAAAATCTAAGATGCTACTAAGCCTCTAAGAGTACATACCCTTTCGCAGCTTTGAGTGTTCTAATACCCAATCGCAGCTTGCTTTGAGTGTTCTAATACCCAATCGCAGCTTTGAGTGTATTATGCTTATTGCTCGGCTCATTTGTAATGGTCGGTGGTCAGGGGATAATTGGTTGACGAGAATACGAGTTGCCTGAAAATCTCTTATTTGGTTGGGTATAATCGGTGTTAGGAAATAAGAGTTGCTCGAAAATCTTGTTTGTGTGATGAGAATGAGTTTTAGTAGAACGAGGAATGAGAGTTATCAGTTTCAACTCCCACATATGTTCCCATTGCCTGTCAAGGGTGTTTCACCGTTGAACGTATTAAGCGGAGAGTGAGCTTATGGAATGATCCATTGATAGCGAGGGATATTGTGAGCAGGCCAAAGACGTGACGAGGCCTCGGCTGGGTTCCCGTACAACACAAACTTTGTGAAAACCCAAACAAGAAATGTCATACAAATAAGACCAAATACATTTGTTGATGGATGATCCAAATAGAAGTATCAGGAAAGATAGGCGACTTCAGGTTATCTGACCACTGTCCAGAGCAGGTGACTGGACAACTGAAAATGGTCAAAACTCGCAGTATGATTTATGACAAATTGTGTTGCGGAGATATGGTGCCGCACAACGAAGATGCAGCCTCACAACAGATCCAGCAGTTCCGTGTACACTGAGATTTCCTTTGCTAGGGCAGAATCAAATAATCAACACCCAAAAGAGAATGTTCTTTCCGACCGAAATTTTTACCAAGAGGGACATATGTCCTACTATCTATATGAAATCAGAAGTTAGCAGGAGCCTAAACTAAGTATATGCTACATTCTAGTTCAATCCCACGTCAATGTGAACTGCAACGGATTTGGTGCAGTCTATGTATGCTACTCGATAGATTTAATATATATGGAACCTGACAAACCTATCACATAACAAAAATGCCCTGCCTGTTCTTCGCAGCGAAATCCAAAGCTTACAGGAGTGATCCACCGGCTGAGGTACCATGTGGAATGTAAGCATTAGATAAACAAAGAGAAAGGCACAGAAATATATAGGTAAGCAATCATAACAGTTCGGCACTCACCTGCAATAACATCTCAAACCTACCAGCATTTGGAGCTTACATCCATCTGCCTCTATGCAAAAATTCACATAACATAGATCAATCACTTTTAGACAAACAAACATCCGACCAAGACTGGTGTATGACAATTTAACATAAGTCTAATAAGGAAAGCAGACAACCTACCTTATGCGCCTGTATGAGAGTACAAGTCCGTAGGACAGGAATAGAAATGGTTCACAGAAGACAATCATAGTAATAACATTGGCTGTTTTCAGTAAGGTCGTGAACGCGAACCACCACCCTGGTTTCTATTGGGTCCATGCCCACCACCATCTCTGTAATTGTCCCTGCGACCGCCACCATAGCCACCACCACGGCCACCACTGCACACATCACATAGTACGTACGGCAATCAAATTTAAGCATATCCACGTGAATCATGATTTAGTACACAAATACAAACACGTTAATCATGCAAATCAGTTTCAATTCCCCTTGTGCATTGGAATACATTTATGAGATAGCAATCATAGTTCACTTATTATCATTTGTTGCTGAAAGTGTGTTGCAAATGACAATCCCTAGACCATGGAATTCCAATAAAACATGCTACTTGATTCAGAAAAATGTGCACAAGTTGATTTGGAGGCATTACGCAATTCACATCTAGTCTAGCAGATAAAATATGAGGTACTTACCCATGACCATAAGAGGGTGCTCTGGGTGCTGATTTCTCAGCCATCACAACGCTGATTTTATAGCCTCTCATGTCATAATCTGGAACATGAACAGAATAGCTGCATTAGAAACTGGACTGGACTTTGATATCATTAAACAGTGTAAACTCGACAGTAATCTTACTGTTGTAGAATCCACCAGCTGAATGAGCAGCAGAAGGATCTTCATAAGCAAGGCAAGCATCTCCTTTGGCTTTTCCGGAGTCATCAGTATAGATTTTTATGTTCCACGGCCACTGATCTTTATAGCCACGTTTTTGCTTGATCCTTCCAACCTTTTAAAAGAAATAGTTCACGGCATTCAAAAAGCAGAACCATGAATGCAAATGATGAAACAACATAACAACTCATGTAAAAACAAGATGCAACACTTAAAACATATGAATTAATTCAAAGACTCCACATAATGTAAAATCAACTGTATTCTATTCAATCAGAAAGGAAAGAGAGGAGAAAAACTGGTTCCATAACATAGAAGCCATATAGCAACAAAATGAAATTCTGTATAATTAGTTACCAAGGACGCAGTGAAACATTAAAACCACCTTCAATCAACTCGATAAGATCTTTCCATCATCAAGAATTACAGAACTAATCAATTCAGTTGGAAAACTATGACATATACCAGAGAGTAATAATCTCGTAAAATATATAAAAAGGAAGTCAAGTAGAATTAAACTATACCTGGCCGATTCCTCCAAATAGCTCCTGTAATTCTTCAACAGTGACATCAGGGGGCAAGTTTGAGATGTAAATTCTTGCATTGTCACATGTCTCATCACAGTTTGCATCACACTGCTTAACCTTTGCCGTTGGCTCAGGAGCAGCACCACCAGTATAACCACTGCCTCCACCGCCACCGCCACCATGATAAGGTGGAGGCGCACCACCAGAACCCCCACCCCCTGGCATGGATCGACCACCATAGCCACCATCATATGTAGGAGGCAGACCCCCTTGCCCCCCTGGGGCACCACCACCATATTGGTTTGGAGGAGGGGCACCATAGCTTGGTGGGTATGAGGCTGGGCCACCGCTATAGCTATTAGGAGGTGGCACTGCAGAGTCTGAACCATATGCATTGTTGCCTCCATAGGAGCTCGGAGGCGCTGCGTAGTCACCGGCGGGTCCACCAAAGGAAGGAGGCCCTTGCGGAGGAGCTTGTCCATAACCACCAGCATTGTAGCCACCTTCACTGCCCCTTTGGTTTTCCTGGTCTCGTCCCCCATAACTGCCACCTCTACCACCACGGTGGTCATCAAAACCACGGTCATTACCACCACTTCGGTTGTATCCTCCTCTTCCCCCACCACCAGCACCATCTCTGTCGAAGCCACCTCCTCCAGACCCGTAATCACCACCACCACGGTTGTAGCCCCCACCACCTCCACCAGATCTATTGTAACCGCCTCCACCTCCAGCTCCATTTGGGCAAGGTGTTCCACACTTGTTGCACTCAGTCCTTCTTGCAAAGTTCACATTGCCACAGCTGCATCGAGATTCAAAATCTCTTAAGAAGCAGATACATAGAGGAACCACTTATACTAAAACATTTAAGCTTTCTGCATCATGGAAGAAGTAAAGCTGCATATAGCTATGTTCTGGAAAAGAAAAACTAGAGGTATATACAAAAAAAGAACAGTATAAGAAACTATAGTCATAAGAGAAATCTTAAACCATTCTTATAACCAAAAATGATCTTATACATTTGTGCATCACAACTGCCAGAATGGCATCCAATTTGAATAAATTTAGAAAGCCATTAGAATCTGCAATTAAAAAGTTCATCCACCACAACTATTTTTTTTTGAATAAAAAGACAACTATTTTTTTCGAAATTATAATCACAAACAGAACCTAGGCTCCAAATCATAAACCTTACATACATGGATGCAATTGTGCAAACCAAGCCAAAGGAACATATAGAGCTAGTTACTATACACCATCTCGCATACAAATCATTATTGTGGCCTAATAATTTAATCACCAAAACACCGGATAAAAGAACGAAACAATTAAATCAAACCTAACAGTCCATAACAGCATCATTAAATCAGTATAACAGAGATCGAAGAGCAAGCAATCCTAAACGCACCTCGCATCAGGGCAAACCCAGTCGCCCTCGCGTCCTCCCTCGCGTCCTCCCCCGCGGCCGCCACCGCCTCGGCCACCTCCACCTCGCCCTCCGCCACCGAAGCCGCCGCCTCCGCCTCTACCGCCCCCGCCGCCGAATCCTCCACCACCACCACTTCCATATCCACCTCCACCACCACCTCCATAACCTCCCCCACCGCCACCTCCATACCCTCCTCCACCGCCTCCGCGCCCGCGGCCGCCTCCACCGCCACCTGCACAAGCACAAACACTCAGACGCAGATCCAGATAAGGAGAGACCCGCACGCAGGTCGCAGGATCCAAACGTGACCTCGGCCGCCGTATCCGCCGCCGCCGCCGCGGTAGTCGTCGGATCCGTAAGACCCCGACATGGGCTCAGGTCGCGCCTAGGGTTTGGGACCGTTCGAGAAGAGGGGCACAGGGCGGAACAGTGTTCGCGATGCGGACGGGGTGCTATGTGGATTAGGGCAAAAGGACGCCGCAATTGGAGCAGGGGATAAATCCGCAAACAGTAGTGGGCTGCTTTGAGGCGGCTCCAGTTGGATTCGGTTTGGGGGGACTAAAAGTGGGCTGACTCCTTGGTGAGGCCCAGAGTGTTTGGCCCAGCAAATATGATGTTTGCGAGGTCGACTGGGTTTGCCCTGACGCGAGGTGCGTTTTTTGGGCTTTTGGGCTTTAGATTGCTTCTGTTTGGCCCAGCAAATATGATGTTTGCTAGACTTTTTATTTATTTATCTATTTATTTGCTAAGCAAACGTACTCGGATAAATACTGTATAAGTATCGGATACGTCTAGTTTCCTGTGCGTTAATTTGTAGAGGTTTATATGATCAATTCGTGGACGGAGGGCTGGTCCGACTCGCATACAGGATGGACCAAGCCCACATGCCGATCATAGAAGTTGGATCAAACTAAAAATTAAAGTGAAGACGTTACATGCTTTATTCTTATTAGAAGTAGGTAAAGATTGCAGCTGATGGTTGTTAGACATACGGGTAGCACAAACTTCGAAAAGCTACACATCTCATTATTGGATGCCGGCAAGCATGTTTCTATTTTCTTGATCATCGTCGACATGACTTAACAATGTATACAGTATATATATAGTCTGCAGCAATGGTCAATGGATCAAGTTCATTATGATGGGCACACAATCTGTTTGTTAGATCAATCATTATCTTATCTGCCGTGCAACGTGACGCAGTCTCCTGAGCTCCAGTCGAAACAAACTGGGCTTCACGTAGCGCTCTGCCCGACAAGGCGACCACGACGGCTGATCACCCACCGCGCCACAACATGGCCGCACGTCCGCGCCATTTTTTAACAATCTGACCCTCACCCTGACACGTATATAAACCGTGCGCCTCCCGCCATTTCCACGCATCCAGAGCTCGAACGATCTCCCTCCTTCGAGCGCTCGATCGAGCAGGGTCGTCACCAAGCAGCAATGGCGGCATTCCTCCCCGTCGCCGTCCTCGTGTCCCTCCTCGCCGCCAGCGCCAAGGCTGACGGCTACGGCGGCAGCCCCAGCCCCTCGACACCGCCGGCGCCCTACACCCCGCCGCCCGCCACGCCGAAGCCCGCGCCATACACCCCGCCGGCGGCGCCCGCCCACGGCGACGAGAAGAAGCTGGTGGTGGTGCGCGTGGAGGGCCTGGTGCTGTGCCAGAGTTGCGCGCAGCGGGGCTCGCAGAGCCTCGACGGCGCGGCGCCGCTGCCGGGGGCGAAGGTGACGGTCACCTGCCGCGACAAGAAGAACCGCGTCATGTCGTGGCGGTCCCCCGCCGCCGACTACAACGGCTACTTCCACGCGGAGTTCGGCGTCGAGCACGCCGGCGACTACTTCGGCGGGGACCCCCGCGCCGCCTGCTTCGTGCGCCTGCTCTCGTCGCCGGACGCCAGGTGCAACGGCGTCACCAACATCGGCGGCGGCATGGAGGGCGCGCGGATCCGCGACGAGGGCAAGCGGTGGACCGACCAGCGCGGCATCGAGAACGTCATCTACGCCGCCGGCCCGCTCGCGTTCAAGCCGGCGATGTGCGCGCCCACGCGCCACTACTGAGCGTAGAGAGAACAGCGCGTGGCACGCCATTGATGATGAGCACGCGTGGGAACCACGCCATTGATTGATGCGAGAAATGTGATCCGTGTGTCGTTCGGAGGGGGAGTGATTTCCAGTCTTTTCTTCTGTTTTCATTGGTGTCGTTTGTGTGCAGCATGACATTCTGTGTAATGTAAACTAATTTTGATTTGGTATGTGAGAAAAATCTTAATTTTTAAGATTTGAATTGGACTGCACTTTGCACTCCGGCCGGTAGATTTGTTAACTCTAACGATTGCTGTCCAGCACTTCGTTCAATGGAACTCGCAGGAGGTCAACAACCACACGAGGAGGTGGCCGTAACGAATCATGCTTCCCACATCTGAACTGTGTCGAATTTTTTTCAAAAAAGTTTAAAAACGCAGAGACGGTTGAATGTGTTGAGTCAAGCTCTGCTGGGACTCCTATCAACGGAAAAGAGTTTGTCATCTGCGGGTTCCCAAGTAATCCAACTCCAATGGAATCATGTCCCTTTGTGACGCTTGTAGTAGCTGCCATTGGATGCATATTGCTATCTTTTTTCCGTACTCTGGAACTGGCCGATGCCATTGCAAATTCAGAAAAGAATAGCAGTATTGTGCAGTGAAAGAAAAGGCTCATGCCATGAATGATTACGTACTTTGCCATGCTTTGTCTTCGTTTCAAGAATTTGAATTTTGAGTAATGTTTGATTGCTTATTTTATTGCCTTGGCTAATATATTTTTCTCTACTGTTACAGGGCCTAAATTAAGGGTCTCAGGAATTTAGATCGTGGCGAATAAACTCTCCCCCGTACTAGTTTTGTACAGATCACACAAAATAGTTTGAGTTATGAGTTCAGCTAATCTCTACCTCAGCTACGATATCTGTTGCTTTATGAACTTGCAATAGCATTAACAATAACATGTTGACGATTTTTTTTGAGACAAAATAGCAATAAAGGTTTACAGGAAGTCAAGACTGCCTTGTTTGAGTATCCCCTAACATAGAGTTTATTCACCACGGACCTAGTAGTTTTATAAACTTGCAATAGCATTAGCATTAACATGCTGATGATTTTTTCTGATATAAAATAGCAATAAAGGTTTACAGGACGTCAAGACTGCCTTGATTGCGTATCCCCTAACATGAAGTTTATTTTATTTTAATACATCATGGAGAATGGTTTCTGTATTTCTCAAGTTCGTTTCCTAACAGGAATTCCCCATGCCACTACAATTGCAACTGCAAATCCAACACCAAATCCTATTCCAACAAATAGGAATAGTATAAAATCTACAGATTTCATCTTCGCATTTGACTTTACTTTGTTGTTGCACACTTTTGACAGTGGAGGCCCGCACAAATCTTCATTTCCAAGAAATGAACTGTTGGAGAATGTCATGAAATGAGGTGATTCTGGTATGCTTCCCACCAGCTTGTTGTTGGACAGGTTCAATGTTGTGAGTGAGTCCAACGATGCTAGCTCCAGTGGGATCTCCCCAGAAAGCTCATTATAGGACAGGTCCAAAGACTCCAGGTGTGCCAAATGACCGAGCTGAGATGGAATTGGCCCTGTGAAGGAGTTGTGTGACATGTTGAGCTCGTCCAGCAAAACAAGCCCCCCGATATCTCCGGGGATGCTTCCCTGGAAAGCATTATTTGAGACATCAAGGAATCCAAGGGTCCTCCATATCTTATCAAATCGGAGCTCTAACCCTTTCCATGTGAGTTCAGTGCTAAGCTGGTAGACTTCATCTTGATAAGCGTGATATTCCATCACCAATGTCTCATTACTAACGTTGACTATCATGCCCATTAATTTTGAAAGCCATTCTTTGTTCAGTGTGCCTGAGAAGTTATTGTAGGATAGATCCAAAATCCGTAGGCTTGGGAATCCGCAAGTGATTCTGTCTTTGGCGCTAGATGGTATCACCAATCCAAAGAAATTGTTGTGTTTTAGGATGAGGACTTGAAGTCTTGGGAGTGTACTCATCCAACATGGAAAAGAGCCGGTTATGTTATTGTTTGCGATAGCAAGGACCTCTAATCTTTTGCATGCCACAAGAGATTTAGGCAACTGCCCTTCAATACGATTGCTACTTATGTCTAGCAACTCAAGAGTGCAGTTTTCGTTGATAGTGTCAGGAAGCTCTCCGTCAAGTTGATTTTCTTTGAGATTTAGAACTGTCAATGGATTGGCATCCTCCATCAGGCAAGAGGGAACCGAACCATCAAAGGTGTTGTGAGAGAGATCAAGAAATTCATAAACCATACAAAAAGATGTTGGAATATTCCCCGAAAGGTTGTTTTGAGATGCCTTGAAAACGCAAGTATCTTCAAGTTGAGTAGAAAAATTATGTGGCATGGATGAGAACATGTTGCCAGAGTAATCAAGCACTTGCCCACCAGAATATTGGGGTAGGGGTATGGCCCCTCAAACATGTTGAAACTGAGATCCAGAATTGTTAAACGAATAGGAAGAAAGGTTTCGTAGCCAACACTAGTAAAATTATTGTGTGACAAATTCAGATAGAAACGGCCAAAGGATGGGTCTGTCGACCAATTTTCCCATACCCACCGGGGTATGGCCCCATGCATTTGGTTATTTGAAAGGTCAAGCCCTATGCAATCGTTTAGATGCTTTAAAATGCTAGGGAACTTAGTGATGCTACATGACGCCAATTTTAAGAATTGTATGTTAGGAAAGGATACCATTGAAGAATTTTCTTGTCCCTCTTGTACTACTATCTTGTTGTTTGATAGGTCCAAGAGGGATAGGTTTGGTAGTCTCCATAACGAGTTAAGTTCCACTATCCCTGTGAAATTGTTCGAACCAAGGGCTAGTTCTTCTAATTGTGTCATATTAAAGATGTGTGGAGGTATCCCCCTGAAGCTTCGCATTGAATGACTGCAAATGTTTTTAAAGCTTCGCATTGAATGACTGCAAATGTTTTTAGTTTCATCAAATGACCTATGGAAGAAGGTATTGATCCATATAAGCGACATTGAGAAAATTTAAGAACCTTTAAGGAAGCTAAGTTTGTGATCCATGATGGCATAGGTCCTACTAGATTTAATCCTGATACCTTCAATGTGTTCAAGGATTTGAGCTCGCCAATTGATGAGGGCAGATTTCCAGAAAATCCAGGTGCATCAAGGCCTAGCCTTTTCAAAGATCTGATTTTGCCAATGGAACTTGGTATTGTACTAGAGAAGTTGGTGTGACCAACCAGCAAATTTTGTAGACAACTATCAGCTGAGATATTTGGGAGGCTACCGGAGAGTTTACGATTACAGTGAAGATCGATAGTCACTAATTTCTTATGTTCAAAGATTTCGGGAGAAACCCTTCCTTCGAGGTGATTGTAGCTAAGCTGGAGAACATTGAGCAAGGAATAGTTGGCAAAGAAATCTGGTATTTGACCAGTCAAAAAAACTGTATTGTAGATCAATCACGGATAGTGAGCGTAAAGCAGAGAATGTCCCACAGATTGGCCCGTAGATATTACAAAATGGCAACCTAAGGACACGGAGATTTCGAGCGTACATGGATAAAGCATCACACCAATCTGTTGACTGGGACAGGTCGACACTACCAAGATTAAGCTCACTCAAACTACCGAGGTTTGCAACTAAGGATGTGAAGTTTGTCACGGCTAGCCCAATATTGTCAGGGCCATCCACCATATACCTATCCATATCGCCGGTGAACTCTACAATTTCAATGGAAACGGAGAGGTCAAGAGAGATCAAGTTGGTGAGATGGCCTATGTTGTGAGGAACTTGACCGGAAAAGTTGGTGTTGGGGAGGTTGAGACTGGTGAGATTGGTCAATCGCTCAAACCCGGTGGATGGGAGTTCTGACGAATTGAAATTGTTCCAGCTAAGGTTGAGGTACCTGAGGGAGGTTAGATCGAAAAGCGCAGGGTCGAGACCTGCGCTCTCCAGGCCCCAACTCCCCAGGTCGAGGGAAGTCACACACGACCGTCGGCGTCACCGCAGTGCACGCCCGCCCATTCACAGCAGTCCGTGCCGACCTTCCATGACCGGAACGCCGTGATGGAGTCGGCGGTGGCGGTAAACGAGCGTTTGAGCTGAAGCAGCGCCATCTCCTGGGATCGAAGGCACGGGACCCGCGGCGCCACGGCAGCAGCAGTAGTGTTGTTGCTGGTGAACGCACCGGCTGACGAAGGGAGAAGCGAGCACACCATGACCGCGAGGTGGATCTGTAGCAGTAGATGTAGCGCTACTGCCGGTGGCCCATGATGGACCATGGTGGTGGGCATACGGCAACTGGCTTTGGCTGGCTAAGACCTGTGTTGCAAGTGATGAGCTGCTTCTGCTTTCGATGTGGGGGAGATTCTTACCGTGCCTCGGTTTATATAGACAGTTGCAGTAAACCCGCGGTGATCGGGAGCGTCGTTATTATCGTGGGCCATGTATGCAAGTTGCGCTGGCCGTATGTATATTGGCATGTACTGTAGTAAGCGATGTGTTGGATCCCCTTCAGCGCTTGAGTCTAATATTTTTGTGTAGTATTATTCAAATTATCTAAAAGAATAAAAGAACTACTGGTGGCAAGCTAAAACGAAATTTACATATCTAGATTTGCTAAAACGACCTACAATTTAGAATAGAGAGAGTATTTTTTAGATCGTATGGCTTGGTTCGATCTGATCAGTCAACCTCATGAATACAACATGAGTAATTTAGCTACGACTTTTCTTCAAAAAATTTCTACGGAGATTACAACACGTTGCACCGGAATACTCGATACCAATTATATCGATACGCTGTCAAAGTCATTATCGTTTCTAGTAAATTCTGCTCACACTTTAATTTGATCCATTATTCCATCATGCAGTAGTCAGTCAACTCCACGTGAATAGAAAATACGTTACGGGCCCTACCATTAACAGGAATCCGACCTTATAACGGTCGCGTTGCTTCGCACGACTTCCTTCAGTATTCTACCTCCGTGAAAAATTGGAGCTGTAAATTCTATCCGGCTTAGTAGATTGAAATTGATGCGAAATTTCATTTTTATTTATTCAGCCTGATCAATTTTTGTGTGAACATAGAATATAATTCATTTTTAATAGATCTGGAAAGTTTCAAAAAGAAAAGGACTTGTAGATTGGATTTTTACTGAATTTGCATGATTGCAGTATCTATTTACACCAGATATGCACCCATATTTGCACCAGATATGCGCCCCAAAAACACGGGAGGCCGGTACTAATTCTTCAATCCGCGGCAACCAAATCGAATGAAGTGTTGCGGGCTGTCGGAAATTCTGAAGGGAGGCAGGGAAGCCATGCCCGCCCAGCGGCTAACCGGCAACACTTTGTGTCGACCCTCTACGATTGGATCGGAAGGTCGTTATAGTGAGTAGAAATTACATTCTGGTAAGGATGCAAGTGGTGGTAAGGATGTAAATGGGTATCTAACAGTGTCTTTTGGATCAAGCTAATTAATTACGATGGTATGTACTCTAATTCATTTCTCCTCCCAAATTATTTACGCAGATTGCTATTCTAACTTATTTTATTAAACTTTTTATGTTGATCCAATAATCTAAAATATATATAACTTGCATCCCTACATTCTGGCATTCTGTGTTGCCTGACGCCTGACGCGGACGTACACAGGTGTGAAACGAACGTGGAGAAGCCGCCGAGCCGAGACATCTCGATAGGAGACCATCGGAGTCCTGAGCAATAATCGTGCAATATCGCAGAGCGAGCCACAATTGTCCACCGAGGCTGTTATCTGCCAGTTAAAACCAGAAAATGATAGATGTTTCCTGGCTGCCGTGCAATCGAGGCTACCGCCACTGGCCACACACTATGCACGCTAGCACGTACAAGACGTCAAGACCAAAGCCGTGGCCTCGTGCGTGACTAGCTCGTGACATTTTTACCATTATTACTCCTCTTAGCCACGCAGCAAAACTGGATCAGCAGGAAAGAAAAAAAAAATTTAAATAACCTGTGGTACGGATCAAGGTTCTCCCTTTTTCAGATGAGCTGAAAGGGCTTGTCGCCGGCCAGCAACCGGCCGGGCTGAAAATGAGGTAAATTTGCAGCTTCGCATGGCGCCCAGGCTGACTGAAAGCAGCAAAATCCCAAGTGACCTACTTTGTCACTGTACGTCTGTACCTGTACAATTTGCTAGCTTTTCAACAAATAAAATGAATGTGCTTGTATTTCTAATATATCAACATGATACACTTCCAAGACCCTCATACAGGGAATAATTTCAATTAACCTCGACGCACAATTAAGAAGACCTCGCTCGTTCCTTCTCGATCTAAGATGGCTTTCTAGTGGGGATTCCCCATGACATTACAACAACTGCAATTGCAAATCCAACACCAAATCCTAGTCCAACAAAGAGGAATAGCACAATATCTACAGATCTCTCCATGGAGCGACCTGACACTGCAGGTGGTGGTATTGTGCCGATGCACTCTTTGGACAACGGAGGCCCGCACAGGCCACCGTTTCCCAAAAAGGAGCCATCGGAAAACGTCATGAAATGAGGTGACTCCGGCACTCTGCCTTCCAGCTTGTTGTAGGAGAGGTTCAACATGGAAAGGAAGTCCAGAGATGCTAGCTCCTGGGGAACTGTTCCTGAAAGCTCATTGAAGGATAGGTCCAGAGTTTCCATCTGGCCCAGGCGGCCAAGCTGGGACGGAATTGGCCCCGTGAGCGAGTGGCGTGACATGTTGAGCACATTTAACATAGCAAGCGCCCCGATGGATTCAGGGGTGCTACCACGGAGTGCGTTGCTTGAGATGTCAATGTACACGAGGGTCCATAATATATTAGAAATTGTGAAGTCAAATCCTTTGTATGTGATCAAGGTGGTAATCTTGTATGTGCCCAAATATTCCTTCACCACTGGCTCATTTTCGCTTTTGACAATCATGGACTTCAATTCTGTCAACCATGCCTTTCTTAGTGTACCTGAGAAGTTATTGGAGGCTAGATCAAGAACTCGTAGACTTGGAAACTTGCAGGTCGTGTCTTCCTCATCAGAGGTAGAAGGCACAGCTTGTCCAAAAAACTTGTTTGATATCAGTACGAGAATTTGAAGTCTTGCGAGTGTATTCATCCAACATGGAAAAGGTCACTTATTTGATTGTTTCCGATATCAAGGACCTCTAAGTTTTTGCAGGCAACAAGAGATCTAGGCAGCTGCCCTCCAATCCTGTTGCCACTGAAATCTAGTGCCTCAAATGAGCATCCTTCCTTGATATTGTCCGGGAACTTCCCACTAAGCCGATTTTGTTTTAGTTTTAATGATAGAATCCCGTTGGCATTCTCCACCAGACAAGAAGGAATTGTGCCACTGTAGTTATTGTAAGAGAGATCAAGCAGTTGTATGTTGATTACATCACAAAATGACAACGGGATTTTTCCAGAAAACTTATTGCCAGAGGCTTTGAAGACTCCAACTTCATGAAGATGGGTAATGAAATTAGAAGGTAAAGATGAGAACTCGTTGTTCGAGTAATCAAGCAGAATTGTAGGGCCTCGGGGTACAGGTATAAGCCCCTCAAGCATATTGTTGCTGAGATCAAGCTTCCATGAATGTATGGGGAGAAAAGGGGCATAGCCAACACTGGTGAGTTTATTGTTTGATAGGTTCATAACTGAAGGAAAATTTGGAAAACTCTGCCATGCCCACTTGGGTACAGCCCCATGGATTTGGTTATCTGAAAGGTCAAGCCAGGCGATTTGATCCTGATGCCTCAAGAAATTAGGGTACTTACATATTCTGCAACGTGATAAAGATAAGTAATTGAGTTTGGGCAAAGATGCTAATGAAGAATCATTTGCTCCGTCTACCACAACAAGATCATTATCAGAGAGATCCAAAATAGAAAGGTGTGTCAGTTTTCTGAAAAAGGTAAACTCTAGCTTGCCGATGAAATTGTTGGGAGATAGCAATATCGTTTGCAGTTGCACCAAGTTTGAGATATATGAAGGTATCTCTCCAGAAAAGCTACATTTAGACAACGCTAATTTCTGTAATTTTGTCAGATTGCTGACAGAAGATGGTACTGGCCCAGATAAACCACAATCAGAGAACTGGAGACTCGTTAGCGATGTTAGGTTTGCAACCCATGATGGCATGAACCCTACTATTCCCATTCCGGAAATCTCAAGTTCAGACAAGGATTTTAGCATACCGATCGATGAGGGAAGCTCACCGGAAAAGCCACTTGCACTAAGGCCTAGCCTCCTCAAGGATGTGAGATTGCCAATTGACGTTGGTATTGTGCCTGAGAAATTGGTTCTACCAACATCCAGATTCTCCAAACTTGTAATACTATATGTGAAACTCGGCAAGTAACCAGAAATTTCAAGGTTATGATAAAGATCAATTGTGACTAGTTTCTTGTGTTGAAAGATTTCTGGGGGGATCCATCCTTGAAGCTTGTTATTGCTTAGTCGAAGAACACTCAGATCAGAGAAGTTGGAAAAGAAATCCGGGATTGGACCTGACAATATGTTGTACTGCAGGTCAATAACAGAGAGAGAGCGCAAGCTCGAAAGTGAAGCACAAATAGGCCCAGAGAGCTGGCAATAGGGTAAGCTAAGGACGCGAAGTTCAGGACATGACTTGGCTACGATATTGCACCAGTGTGATGACTCGTTGTCGGATAGGTCCACGAAGCCAAGATTCAGCTCCCTTAAATTTCGAAGCTTTGCAATCAACTTCTTCAAGTTCTGCTCTACAAAGCTTACAACATATGAAACTGAGTACACCCTTATGTTGGGAACATAACGAAGTGTCTCGTCGAATTCGAAGCTAGTAGAGAGGTCAAGGGACATGAGATTTGTCAGGTGCCCAATGCCGTTTGGCACCTGGCCAGAAAAGCTTGAACTCGAAAGGTTGAGATGGGTGAGCTCGGTGATCCGCTCAAACCCGGTGGATGGGAGCTGAGATCCGTTGAAGTCGTTGGAAGCGAGGTTCAGGTACCTGAGGGAGGTCAGATCGAAAAGCGCAGGCTCGAGGCCTCCGCTCTTCAAGCCTCGGGTCACCCAAGTCGAGGGAAGTCACGCGGCCGTCACGGTGGCCGCAGCGCACGCCCGTCCAGCGGAGCAGTCCGTGCCGGCCCTCCACGACCGGAAGGCAACGATGGAGTAATTGGTGGCGGTGAAGGATCGTTTCAGCCTGAGCAGCGCTGTCGCCTGGTCCGGCGAGCACGGACCCGGCGGCATGGTGGCGGTATGGTTGCCGGTGTAAGCACTGGCGCCCGATGAAGGGAGCAGCGAGCACCAGGCTGTGATTGCGAGGCGGATTTGTAGGAGCAGCAGCGATTCTGCTTGCCGTGGCCCGTGATGGGCCATGGTTGTGGCCATATTGGAAGTGAGCTTCTTCTTCTTCTTCTTCTCTCTCTCTCTCTCTTTTGCTTGACTGGGAACAGCTTCAGTTCTGCTTTCGATGATGCATAAGGAGATCCTCACCATGTGTCGATTTATATGCACAGTAGCTGCCCAGCTGCTCAGGACCAGAAGGTGCGTGTGCAAATGTGAAACGAACGAGGAGAAGCCGCCGAGCCGGGACATCTCGATCCGGAGACCGTCGGAGTCCTGAGCAACAATCGTGCAAACACCATACGTGTCCCTGCGTATCGATCGTCGCCGAGAGCCAAAATACGTACTCACTCGCACTCATCCATACACCACAGGCTACCCATCGTCCATTGAGGCTACCGTCACTGCTGGCCCAACAATGATCACGCGAGCTCGCGCTCGATCGTAGTCGTGGATGACCAATCCGTCACCGATCAGCCGAGCCACCAGTCTAGCTTCTTGGCTCGGAAACAAAGCGTCACGCGTGCCAGGTGCTTTGTTCCTGGGCTTTTGCGAGCCAGGTGCCAGGTGGAAATGAGCAATGACTAAGCGTCACGCGTCGTTTCCCAGTCGCCTGGCACCTGGCACCTGCTCGCAATGTATATCGGTCCTGCTCACCTAGCTGCTTGGCTCGGAAACAACGTGAAAAAGATGTAGTCATACGACAGCCCGGCATGACACGGGCCCATTACGGCGACGTGCCGCACCATCGGCCCAAGCACTGCACGAGGGCAAGATCATCGTGCCGGGCCGGGCCGGGCCGATGAGCCCGACGGGCCGTGTCGGTATGTTAGCCCGACGTGACATTAATATTCTGTGTAAACTAATTTTTCGTATGTGAGAAATCTTTTTTGTACGCTTTGATTTGAACTGTACTTTGCAACGGAGGAGCACCTTTTTGTTAATCCGCTTAGTCATTGCTAGTTTGCTACATCTTGATATCTGATCTACTCCTCCATTGGGCGTTCGATCCATGGTTTTTAACTTTTTATCTGGAGCAGCTGCCCAGTGTCCAGGCTGTTAATAGGACCGGCAGAGTTTACAGTCGTTGACAAGCATATGCTGACAGCCAGAGAAGAAACTGACGGTAGGGTTGTCCAGCAAATCAGCAATTCAGAGGTCTGAATAGCTTTCGCGCATCCCTTCAGCTGAAGTGAAATAGCAAAACGGTAGAGGTTTCTGCTACAGAAATAACGTTCGCTATCTTTATCTCTGAACAAACAGCCATCTCTAGATTTCCACATAAATCGTAGCAAATGAAACATGAAGGCTCTGTCCTTCTGAGACCTTTGATTCGTCGAAATGTTGTGTGCAGTTCTGAACATACAGTCATATCCACCCTCTCATATAAACCAAAGAAAATGAAAGACGAATTCTTTGATCTCCTAAGACTGAACTCGACTCAGAGTTCCATGTCTCTATGATCTCCATGCAGCCATGCAGGAGCAGGACAGCACTTGCTCCAGGGCATGCATATGTTCAGTGAACATATCGTGCAAGCCAAAGTTCAGTCTTACACCTTTGCTTACAATCGATGCAGTCACTCAATCTGGTTGACGACTGAACCAAAAAGAACTGCAAATATGTGTCCGCGTAAATGCATTTGATGTGATGGTTTTTGTCGACCACTGCTGTTGACTCCTCAAGTTCAAGACGATGATGCTTTCAGTTTCATCTGCATCGCCATTGTGGAAAATAGAGGAGCAGCTCTTTATCAGCTTTTGCCTCCCTGATTTGTGGGCCACCGTTCGATTCAGCACCGCGGCCTCCGGTCCTCCCCCGGAACGGCGAAATCCCCACCTCCCAACGGACCGGGTGACCGGCGAATCTCGGTCGAGTCCATCTCATCGTTTCCTCCAAATTCCCCCCAAACTCCAATCTCCACCGACCTAGGGTTCCGTGAGGGCGACGTCGAAGATCAGCATGTGATCCGCCGACCGCCGACTCCTCCGTGACCGTGAGTACATGGAAGTCGCCGCCGGCGCGGAGCCTGGCGGAGCCGCGAGCTCACACTTCAGCAGTCCAGGTTCGGAAATACGCTGCCTTAGAGCTCAGCTCACTGCGTTTTTGTGGAATTTGATTGTGATTTCTTACAGTAGGAGTAAACCGCATTTAGATGGTCGCGGTCAAGTTCAGTTCTAAGCTCTGTCCTAGGAATTTAAGTTTTTGTGCTTATGATATTATTATGGCTTGTGTGTTTGGAGAATTGAAGCTAGAAAAACAATAATTTTCACTTTGAGGTAACCGTAACCCAACTCTCTTCGAGGATGGATAATCCATAATGAACTAAAAAACTGCAACCTTATCAAAAAAAAAAAAGTTCTCCCGTACACTATTTTTTGCGAGGAAAACATGTACTCTGATTTGATATCTGCAGCGCCAAAGAAAAATTTTCCTGTACACTAAATCAGTGGAAATACTAAAAAAAGATAGAGTAGTCTCGCCATGATCCTGGGCTTTTGCGATACATGTCCCAGAGTGAGCAAAACAGATATACGTTGCGACTGTGGGAATCTTGCTGTTTGTCGAGGGTGAGCAGGACCGATATACTAATCTGAGTATTCTTCATTGGATTAAACTTCTTCTTGTGTTAGTTACTCTGTATCGTTTATATTTTGATCTTTCAATCCTCTTTGTTATCATCATTCAAAATGGAAAAATTTAGTTCATAATGATATACAATTTTCGAACCAGACAGGACAACTGCCGATTGAATAGAAAACAAGAGGAAACAACTACACAGGGTGGTGGATGAAGCAACTAAAGCAACAACGACTAAGTAACAACAACCACAACACAACTATACCTTTCTCAAGATCGTTTGCGGATGGGGATTCCCCATGCCACAACAATTGCAGTTGCAAATCCAACACCAAATCCCAATCCAACAAAGAGGAATGTCATAAGGTCCGTAGATTTCTTTCTAGAATGATGTGACCACACTTTTGGTGTTGTTGTGTTGATGCAGCCTTTCGACAATGGGGACCCACACAAACCGTCATTCCCAACAAATGAGCTATTGAGGAATGTCTGAAAATGAGGTGACATTGGTATGCTTCCCACCAGCTTGTTGTTTGACAAGTTCAATGTTGTGAGGAAGTCCAACGATGTTAGCTCCTGCGGAATCTCCCCAGAAAGCTTATTGAAGGACAGGTCTAGAGCCTCCAACTGCCTCAATTGACCAAGTTGAGATGGAATTGGGCCCGTGAGGAAGTTATGCGAAATGTTCAGTCCATGTAGCAAACCAAGTTGTCCAATAGCTTGAGGGATGCTACTGTCGAATGCATTATCAGAGAGATCAATAAATACAAGTGTTCTTAGTATCTTGGCAAAGTTGGTGTCACGCCCTTTATATGTGACTGCAGCCGTATATTCATACGCATATATTCCTGAATTTGGCAGCTCGTGTTGCATGACCAACGACGTGTTTGGATCTCTAAAGGCCATTGACTTCAACTCCTGAAACCATTGGTTCTGGGGCAATGGACCCGAGAGGTTATTTGAGGATAAATCAAGTATTATTGCTCTCGGAAATGTACATTTACTCTTTTCCTCTGCAAGAGATTGTGCAAACTGTCCATAAAACTTGTTGGATTTTAGGACAAGGACTTCAAGTTCATGAAGTGTACTCATCCAACATGGAAAAGAGTCTCTAATTTGGTTGTTGCCAACATCAAGAACCTCCAAATTGTTGCAAGCAAGAAGAGATCTGGGTAGCTTCCCTTCAATCCAGTTGCCACTGAAATCCAATGCTACAAATGGGCAGCCTTCCTTGATGTTGTCTGGAAATTCCCCACTCAGTTTATTTTCTTTCAAAGATAAGGATTCCAGCCCATTGACATTCTCCATCAAACAAGAAGGGATTGAGCCACTGAAGTTGTTGTACGAGAGATCAAGGATTTGAATACTTGTCCCACCACAAAAGGACAATGGAATTTCTCCATACAAGTTGTTGTTGGAGGCCTTGAAGAGGACAACATCAATAAGATGAGAACTGAATTCAGAAGGTACTGATGAGAACATGTTGTTTGAGTATTCAAGAACTGTTGCTGAGCCTTTAGGTATAGGTATGTATCCCTCAAACATGTTGTTGTCAAGGAAAAGTTTATCTATATGTATAGGAAGAAGAGGAGAGGTATAACCAACACTAGTAAATCTGTTGGTTGATAGGTCCATAAACATAATATCATTCCATGTCTCCCAAAACCAATGCGGTATAGCCCCTTCGATTTCATTTTTTGAAAGGTCAAGCCAATAGATGTCATCTTGACCCCTCAAGAAATTAGGGAACTTAGACATGCTGCAATTCTGTAAGGCTAAGACTTTGATTTTGGGTAAGGATGTTAATGAAGAATTATATTCTCCATCAGTCACAACAAGATTGTTTCTAGAGAGATCCAAGGCAATAAGGTTTGCCATATTCGCAACAAAGCTGAGCTCTATATTGCCCACGAAGTTGTTTGAATAAAGCAAGAGTATTTGCAATTGAGTCAGGTTTGAGATATGAGATGGTATTTCACCTGAAAACATGCAGCTACTCAGTACCAGCTCTCTCAAATACCTCAAATCTCCTATGAACGAAGGTATTACTCCTGACAGGCCACAATCGTAGAATCGGAGAATGGTCAATGATGTCAGGTTCGCAACCCATGATGGTATCTGCCCTACTAACCCCATTCCAGAAATCTCTAATGCACTCAAGGATTTGAGATTACCTATTGATGAGGGCAGCCCTCCAGAAAAGCCTCTTGCACCAAGGCCCAACTTCTTCAAAGATGTGAGATTGCTAAGTGAAGGTGGTACTATGCCGGAGAAAGTTGTCATACCAACATTGAGGTTCTCCAGCCTGCTACCTACTGAGAAATTTGTTAACTGACCAGAAATCTCAAAATTCGCATAAAGATCAAGCGTCACTAGTTTTCTGTGTTGAAAGATCGCGGGAGGTATCCATCCTTGAAGCTCGTTGTATCTAAGTTGAAGAACGGTCAGATTGGGTAAGGTGGGAAAGAAATCTGGGAATGGACCAGACAAGCTGTTATACTCCAGGTTAATAACAGAAAGTGAGTGCAAGCTAGAGAGTGAGCTGCAGATAGGACCGGAGAGCCTGCAATAGGGTAAGCTAAGAACCTGAAGTTCAGGACAGCGTGTGGCTAGAGCACTGCACCACTGTACTCCATTGTTGGACAGGTCCACGACGCCAAGGTGTAGCTCCCTTAAACTGCTGAGGTTATGGATCAAGTTTTCAAGGTTCTGCTCGTCAAGCACATAGTCTGTACTTGAATGAAGGCTGGGATAGTAACCGTCCCAGAGGAGATCAACGACTTCATAGCTAGTAGAAAGATCGAGAGTCACCAGGTTTGTCAGGCTACCGATGCCTCTCGGCACCGGGCCACAGAAGCTACAAGTGGAGAGGTTGAGATGGGTAAGCCTGACGAGACGCTCAAACCCACTCGACGGGAGCTGCGACCCGTTGAAATCGTTGTAGGCGAGGTTCAGATGCTTCAAGGAAGATAGGCGAAACAGCGCCGGGTCCAGGCCGCCGCTCTCCAACCCACGCTCACCCAGGTCGAGGGAAGTCACGCGGCCGTTGGAGTCGCCGCACTGGACGCCCACCCAGCGGCAGCAGTCCGTGCCGACCTTCCACGAACGGAAGGCGGAGATGGAGGAGCTGGAGGTGGTGAAAGATCCTTTCAGCCTGAGCAGTGCCGACGCCTGGTCAGGCAGGCACGCTACGGGCACGGCAGTGTGGTTGCTGGTGGTGAACTCGCCAGCTGATGACGAAGGGGAAAGCAAGAACACAAGGGCTGTGAGGAGAATTGTTTGGAGAAGATGCAACACTGCTTCCCGTAGCCAGTGACTGGCCATTGTGACAATGACAGGTTGCTGGTAACGGAAGCGCTTTGGGCTTTGGGTGGCTAGAACTCGATGCAGGAGAGTTGCTGCTGCTTTTGATGTGGGGAGTTCCTTACCATGCCTTCGTTTATTTATAGACACACATCGCCAATGGTTTATTGATCAATATGGCCTCCGTTATTATGGACATGTATGCAAGTAAGAAAGTTGAGCAAGTTGGCGAATGCTTTCACCAGCTCAAGTCAAGAGGTCGTCGCCTTGGCTAGTTTTTTTGTTTTTTCCAACGCGACTCGAGGGATACCGCACCATCATTGCCGATCGTCACGTTTCTCTGGATTTTTCTTCCACTACTTCACCAAGTCAGTCAACCTCCATGGAAAAAAGAATCTTCACGCTGGCTGGGAAGAAAGAAGACTCCAGCAACCAGCAGTCAAAGTCAAGAGAAAAAGAAACAAGACTTGGCAGCTGGCACGAAGAGTTATTGATTCTTCCTTGCATTTTCCGCTGTTAGTGAATACCGATGGCAATTGCTACTGGTGAGGGGTGATTATTGTTGTGAAGCAAAATAAGATTAGTGATCAATTTCTGTTATTAAATAATACTTAGTGATTAATTACATCATTAGCAGTTACAACTCATGAAGGGGCCATCCCGAAGGGGCATGTACCTTCGGCCCCCTGTCCTTTGGGCATGTATATAAACAGTGGTCCTCCCTTCAATGTAATTGATCTTTCACTCTTTCTTTTTATTGTTCACTTTACACTACAACACGTTATCACTCACGTGACTCCCAACTGAGCGCGAGAAGACGCCAGAGGCCTGTCGGCCTCACTCCTGGGGTAAGAATGGACCCCTCTGTTCTTCGTTTCTTCAACACTGACGGGTTCCTGGTTCTTCCACTCGTCAACATTCGACGTCGCCGTCGAGGACGCCATGACCGCCGCTGCCGCGGTGGTCGCGACCGTCGTTCCTTCACTGGTGGCATGAACCCAGGCCATCGGTCTGGCACTACAGCCCCTGCACAAAACCAAGAACCGGCCATCAGCAGCGGCATCGCATCATCTGAGCGCACACGGACTGCAACACCGCCATACACAAACGGACTCGTACTCACCGGAAACGGTCCCTCGCCGGCAGCACAGCGTCTTCCGACACCGACGCCACCCGAAGAACCTCCTCGCCGTCCAGTGGTCTTCAGACTGCGCCGCCCGGGATGCACTGACGAGGGCGTCGGGATCATTCCCGACCTCAACCCCTCCTCCCCGGCGGCGGCGGCGGCGGCGGCCGGCATCGCCGGATTTGGCCTTCAGGCCGGCCCCTCGAACGCCGGCGGACACCACACCGTCACCACCTTCACGGGCGCCACCATGGATGTGCATCCATCCTTCATCTTCGGGACGAGGGCGGCTCGTCGCGGTGCGCCGCCCTACCAAAACCCCGACGGCCCTTCCATGGCAGCCGCATCAGCGGCATCGGCGGATGCCGCCCCCTCGACAACTACATCGGCGGCCTCGGCAATCGCCCCCACGCCCGCTCGCCTCTTCGGTCGTGTCGCGGCCACTGACCGCCGGCCCGGCATCCGCCGTGGCACATGGAGCCCCGCCGCCTTGGGGCTCTCCTCCGGGCACTGATGCCGGCGGTAGCCGGCGGGCTGGCCTTCGGCCGGTGCACGGGGGGCGGTCAGACCAGAGCAAGAGGGGGAGGAGGGCACGCCAAGACCGACGGCGGCGCTAGCGTACGCCAGCGGTGGCGCATTGACCCGACGAACGGCGGCCGGCCCTCGGCCGGCGCACAGCGGCGGCACATCGAGGCAGAGGCCCGAGCGGCGGCTCCGCACAGGCACAGCACCAGCGCACCAATGCACGGAGGTGGCAAGGCACACCGGCGGTGCCCACCACCGGCAGCGGCGGAGCAACCGCAAGAGGCGGCGGCTGGGAAAGGGTGGCCGGTTAGGGTAACCCTAACCGCCTCCCTCTTGCCCATTTATACGGGCCGGCCATGGTTGGGCCATCATGGGCCGCCTACAGGCTAACAGCAGCCAGCCCATTCAAACAAGCCGAGCCGCCGCAGCCTGCCAAGCCGAGCCGCCGCAGCCTGCCAAGCCGAGCTGAGCCGCGGCAATCTGAGCCGCAGCAGCCGAGCCAAGCCGCTGCTGGCTTTTAGCCTGAGCCGAGCCGAGTTTCTCCTCTCTCCCTCATGCAATCTTGCATTTAGGCCCCCCAGTTTCTACCTATTTACATGTTCTAGTGTATTCAGTACTGCATGTTTATATTGAAGGGCTTAGATTGTTCTGTTTTAGTCCTCAGACTATTCGGGATTTGCATAATTATTGTAAATAGCTATCTAACCATCAGGTTTGCATGCTAGCACCAATGTAATATGGATACTATTATTACCACAATAATTGTACATTATGTGATCCACAGATCATACATTGGTTATGCAAATATTATTTAGAACAATCTTTTCATGTGCTATTTATTTTATTTGTATGTTTACAAATATGACACTTGATTCATATTCTACATCACGTAGATAAATGCAAAATTAAAAATTAAGGTATATAAATCTGAATTTTTGGAATAACACAAGGTGATGAAAACCTAGACATCGGCTGCGATAAATTCTTTATGAATTTATTTGCCCTGAGACCATACTTTTAGGCAGCAAGTTTCTTGCCCATTAATGAGAGGTCTACATCTTATGATGATTACCTACAAAGTGTATATCCAAATATTCTAAATAATTCTAGCAACATATAATATGACTATCAAGTACTATTGAAGAGCCAAATCCACAAGCCCCTATTTCAGATACAACCAAATATACCGCATTATTTTACTTGAGACACCACATTCATCCTGATCTCAAGATGGAATATACGACGGAAGATAATCCTAGAAATCTTTGGGTTGCACTCAAAGAACGCTATAATCAACAAAAGGCAATTATTTTGCCAGAAGTAAGACGAGAGTGGTCTCTACTTCGTGTTATGGATTTCAAATCTATTGCAGAATATAACTCTGCCATTCACAAGATTTGTTCCAAGCTTAGTTTTTGTGATCAACCGGTCAATGATGCAGAAAAGATTGAAAAGACGTTATCCACATTTCTTCCTGCAAATAGGTTATTGCAATAGCAATACCACTGTGGCAGAACCACCTGAATTAATCCGGCTCAAGTGTATTAACCATCACCATTAAGGCATCCTCGGTTAACCTTACACTTCAAACGGAGTAATCCACTGGTCTGTCGGGTATAACCTCCCGATACAACCACGGTGAACGGATCGAGCGCCGTACGTACAAATGCTCATGCGACGATGAGACCAGAGGATACCACATTCCAACAAGTATCACATCATTTGCAGAAGTCAATATTACAGACCTAGTTCTGAGTTTAGAAAACAAGTACTTCAATTAACATAAACAAGTTCTTTAGAGTTAAATTGCAGCGGAAATAAACAACGGAAACTACTCGACGATACAAGATGTCTCGATGAAGCCCGTACGAGACATCACTCGGCCTTATCTCCGTTGAACGGGGGCGCATCCCATTCCACCGACCAACCAGGGGGAAGAGTGCAGGGCCAAGTCAAGCTAGCAATCATGTCTTCAAAGGGTTCACCTGAAAACGAGTCACAAGCAAGGCTGAGTATACTAATACTCAGCAAGACTTACCCGAGTAGTGGGAACTACTCCACCGACTCTAGACATGCCAGGCTTTTTGGCTCGGGGGTTTGTTTTGCCGAAAAGCAACTACAAGTGGGTCCTTACTTTCAACTTTTAGCTCAAGATTCTAGTTTCGTTAGCCAGTCTAGGTAAGCAGCTATCTAATGCATACATGGTGAAACATCAAATTTTCCATCCAACCAGTTCATTCATCATCATTGTTCCTCTTCTTACTCTGTGGGTAAAAATGGTTAAGCAGTCTCAATAGCCGTGAGAAACGGACGATTCGAATCGAATTTCTTAACCTTGCAAGGGAAACCCAAACACACGTCACGTGGTTACTCCCTAGAGTCACACGTGCAACTTTTCCCCTTTCTTTCCGGGTCGTGGATCGGGGCTACCCTCCGAGAGTACAAGAGCTCCACGCCACGGTTCGGCGCCGGGTCGTGACCACTCTCTGCACTCGCCATATGCACATGGGACCGAAGTTCAAAGGGTAGGATGCCGTCCCCTTGCCGGGCCAATCAGGTACTTAAGCTTACCGATTCCCATAATCTCGGCATGTGTTTAGTACGTTCAAAGACTTAACCATCACTACCACACCCTGCGGCCTTAGCATTTTTCACTAGACAGACGGGCCTCAATCGTAACCATCGTTACATAACCCGTCCGTGTCCTTATGATTGCAGCGTGTAGTAGTCATTCAACTCCTATTTTCTCGCGAGTGACAGGAAATCACTCGACTTTTACCGGAGTCCTATTAGCACAGCATTCTATCGAACCTTACATCTAGTTTTCCAAGCAAGGGTTCCTGACATCATGCAACTAAGTTTTCATCCAACTCCTATAAACTTAATGCACAAGCAAAGAGTAATGAGTTGCATAATTTCGGAAAGAATGGGTTATGCTCCGGGGCTTGCCTTCGCAGTTCGCTTGGGGATCTTCCGAACTTGGGCTCGGGTCTTCAAAAGCTTCAGTTAGATTTGCTTGAGCTTCGCGCTGTTCACTCTCGGACGCGGGCACCAGCTCGTAGGTTCCGTCGGCGAGAGTCGTCGATTCTACATGAGTGCACAGTTTAAGTCGTGGAAATAACACTTGATTACGATTTGAGAGTCATCACTACAAGGCATAATTTCTGGTCATGAAATTTTGGATTTAGGCACATCAAGGAAAGGTGTGCTTACTGTAAAATTCTCAGCCAATTTTATGTAACAGATTAATTCCGAAAAATAGATTTCATTGTTGCTGTTAGACACTTGTTCTTTTTGTACAGAACAACTGGTGTAACAAATGAGTCTAAGATTTTTACAGAGCTTTCACTTAAGCATGCAGAAGCTACTGTAATTTTTGTAGGATTTATTATGCAGTATTCAGAGCATAGAAAATATGACATTCTACACCTAGGCTTTTTAAAGATTCATTTTTACAGGACCCTACATAGGGTTTTTGTCCATGAAACTTTTTACACAGCAACCTCTACCCTAGTGTAACTCCCAGTAATAATTTGGGGATTTTCCAAGCTAAGATACTATTTTCTTGACTTAATGTATGTTATTAGCACATAATTCAAATAAATAGGTTACTGTGAGGTAAAAAGTCTCCTAATTTTTCTCTGGCTTCTAGGTACCAATACATTAGCATAGGAAAAATTTCAATGGGTGACTCACCACCTAACTGCAGGGATAAAATATTTTACTTACACATGAATTAAAACTAAGTTTAACAAACAGTAAATCTAGAGATGAAATTTGTGCCTGATCTTTTTACACAGTCCTAATCATCCAGCAACTAGTTCACTGCCCAAAATTTAGGGTCAGCATTGTTCTAGAACAGTGGGTATAAAATATGTCCATTAAAGCTTCTATTTAATGTAGAGCAAAATATTTTGAGATTCTGAGAAAATTTTTGTAACAAAAGTGGTAGAGTTTGTTCTGAGGATTCCAGAATAGTTGAGTTTGCATTTTTCTGAATTTTCTACGATTTTATACGAATTTTACAAGTTCACTGAATTTGAATCTAGGTTTGAAATTTTCTTTTTACAACTAGGTCCTTGAATCTTACGCTCAGACCCTTCTAAAGATTTAAATCCTTGCAATTGGGTCCTCGGCGGCTCGGGTGCGGCGGCCGGCCGAAATTCCGGCGAGGGGGCTCACCGGCGGCGAGGGGCGGGGGTCGGGGAAGGTTCAGGGGTGCGAGGGCTACCTTGTGGGGGTGTTGTCCAGGTGGGGGACGGCCGGGAAGGGCTCGCCGGCGTTGGAGCAGAGGCGGCGGCGGCGCGGCTCGCGTCGACGGCGGTGCTCCGGCGGGCTTGGGGCGGCGTGGTCCGGTCGATGAGCTTCAGTGGCGCATGGGGAAGCTACTCCGGGGCTCGGCTTGGACGGAGGGGGTCGGGGTCGTGCTGTCCACGGCGAGCAGGGGCGGCGGCGGCGACGGCAGCGCGGGCGGCGGTGCTCCGGTGGCTCTGGGTGGCGTTGGGCGGGTCGGCGAGCTGCGGTGAGGTGATGTAGTGGTGGCTGGGTGGTCGGTTTGGGCAGTGGGCGGCTGTGGAGGGCTGCCCACGGGCGGGTGGTGCTCGGCGGCGGCGATGGCGCGGCGAGGCGTTCTGGTGGCGGGGCTTCGCGCGGGCGGTCGGGGTGGCGTTTTTGTAGGGACAGGAGGGGGCGTGGAGATGCCTGGGTGACGCGCGGGGCGGGGCACGGCAGCGGCGTGCACTGGGCGCGGCGGGCGGCGGCAGAACGCCGGCGCGGCGTGCGGCGAGCGGGCGCGGTGACTGGGCGGCCGCGATGGTGGCGTGGGCGCGGTGAGATAGTGCCGGGCGCGGAGTGGGGAAGCAGCAGCGGCAGCGGCTCGGGCGGAGGGCAGGCGCGGCGACTGGTGGGGCGCGGGGGCCGGGGCGGCACGGCGGAGCGCGGATACTGGCCGGGCGGGCGGCGGCCGGGGCGCGGCAGCACGCGCGGGCGGGGACTGGGCGGCGCGGCGTCGGGGCGGGGTAAAGCCGGCCGTGGCGGGGTGGCGCGGCGGCCACTTGCCTGGCGCCTCGCGCCGGTCAGGCGACGCCGGCCACCTGGCGCGCGGCGGGCGGGCGAGCGCGCGCGGCGCGGCAGAGCAGAGGGGGAGGCGCCAGGGACCGAAATGCAAAAATTCGAAAAAGTTCAGGGGGCTGGGTGCAAACAGGGCGTTTTCTCCTCTTTCTGATTTGAATTTCAAAAACTTTTGAACACGAAAGTTGTTCAAAATAAAAATTTCTACAACTTTGGTTTCAGGCAAAATCTTATTTGGCTTATGGTTTTAAAGTTATTTTAAAAGTTTCAAATGTGCCCAAATGTGCCCGAATTTAATTTGAATTCCAACTGAACCCGTTTTAAATTCTTTCCACCCTCTCATTAGTTGGTTTAACACATAGAGTTAGGCTAATGACATTGATTTCGGAATTTTAATTACCAGGGTTGTCACAGCCTTCCCCCCTTAACAAGAATCTCGCCCCGAGATTCGGTAATTCTTAGTGTGGGCGTGGGTGCACATACCAGTGGTTGAGACCAGAAACCCAGGGAAATGTTGGTTCAGGTAGCTTTCTGTTTCCCAGGTGGCTTCTTCTTCCGTGTGGCGATTCCATTGTATCTTATACATTCTAATCACTTTCTTCCTGGTCTCTCTTTCTTTTTGATCCAGAATCTTAATTGGGTGTTCGACATACGAGAGATCGGGTTCTAACGATATTTCTTGTTGTTCCACAACCTCGGTAGGGACTCGAATACACTTCTTGAGTTGAGATACGTGGAAGACATCGTGGGTGGCCGTGAGCTGAGGGGGCAGTCGTAATTTGTAGGCTACGGGTCCGCAGCTCTCCATGATTTCGTAAGGACCAATATAACGGGGAGCTAGTTTGCCTTTGATCCCAAATCTTCGCACTCCTTTGGTTGGTGAAACTCGAAGATAGACATGATCGCCAACTTCGAACTTTAGGGGCTTTCTCCTTTTGTCAGAATAGCTCTTTTGTCGGGCTTGTGCGACTTTAAGATTTGCTTGTATTACTTTTACTTTCTCCTCTGCCTCGATTACCAGGTCGGGTCCAATTATTTTACGTTCTCCGGTTTGTGACCAGCTCAAAGTGGTTCGACACCTTCGTCCGTACAGTGCCTCAAATGGTGCCATTTTCAAACTCGTTTGGTAGCTGTTGTTGTAAGAGAACTCTGCCAGGGGTAGGCATTTGTCCCAATTCTTGTCATAATGAATGACACAAGCTCTTAGCATGTCTTCAAGAATTTGGTTTACTCTTTCTGTTTGTCCATCGGTCTGAGGATGGTATGCTGAGCTGCGAATCAGCTTAGTGCCAAGAGACGTTTGCAGATGTTCCCAAAAGCGTGCTACAAACTGAGGACCACGATCGGAAATAATTGTCTTAGGTATTCCATGCAGGCAAACAATACGATCGAGGTAAATCTCGGCATATTTCTTGGTAGAATAGGTGGTGTGCACCGGAAGAAAATGTGCCGTCTTCGTGAGTCTATCAACGATAACCCATATGGAATCATGTTTCTGGGAAGTGTTTGGTAGTCCCACGATGAAGTCCATACTTATGTCCTCCCATTTCCATGATGGTATAGGTAACGGTTGAAGTGTACCGGCCACCTTTAAGTGGCTAGCTTTTACTCTCTGGCACGTGTCACATTCCGAGACATACGTAGCAATTTCCCTTTTCATTCTAGTCCACCAGAAGTTTTGCCTTAGGTCCTGATACATTTTGCTACTGCCGGGGTGGATAGAGAATTTGGAGAGGTGTGCCTCATCAAGAATTTGCTTGCGGAGTTCGCGATTCTTCGGAACGACTATACGACTTTCGAACCATAGAACACCCTTATGGTCCTGGCGGAAACACTTATACTTCTCCTCACCTAGAGAGAGTTTTTGTCTGATGATCTTGATTCCTTCATCATGTAGTTGTGCCATGACGATTTGGTCGTGAAGAGTGGGCTCAACTGAGATGTGATTTAGAGTGCCTTGGGAAACCATTTCCAAGTTAAGCTTCCTCATGTCTGCACATAATGTCTCATGGTAGGACTCCATGGATAAGCAATGGCAATGGGACTTGCGGCTTAGTGCATCCGCGACTACATTAGCCTTACCGGGGTGATAGTGCACTTCAAGGTCATAATCTTTGATTAATTCTAGCCATCTTCGTTGTCTCATATTCAGATCGGCTTGTGTGAAGATGTACTTGAGACTCTTATGATCCGTGTAGATATTGCACTGTGTACCCATGAGATAGTGCCTCCATATCTTCAGAGCGTGAATGACGGCTGCGAGCTCAAGGTCATGCGTGGGATAATTCTGTTCGTGGGGCCGAAGGGCTCGTGAGGCATATGCAATCACTCGATTCTCTTGCATAAGCACACATCCTAGACCAGTACCTGATGCGTCACAATACACATCGAATGACTTGGTATTATCGGGTTGAGCTAACACAGGTGCAGTAGTCAGATGCTCTCTGAGAGTGTGGAAGGCTTCCTCACACTTCTCGTCCCATACAAACTTTACTTCCTTCTTTAACAGTTCAGTCATGGGCTTAGCAATTCGAGAGAAATCCGGGATGAAGCGACGGTAGTAACCGGCTAAGCCGAGAAAACTGCGAATCTGATGAACAGAGGTAGGGGGTTTCCAATCCATCACCTCTTGTACCTTGCTGGGGTCAACAGCTATGCCTTCGCTGGAGATCGTGTGACCTAAGAACTTTACAGTATCCAACCAGAATTCACACTTAGAAAACTTAGCATAGAGCTGATGGTCTCTGAGTCGCCGAAGAACAATGCGAAGGTGCTTGGCATGCTCTTCCTCATCCTTGGAATAGATAAGAATGTCGTCGATGAACACTACGACGAATTTGTCAAGTTCGGGCATGAATACCGAATTCATGAGATACATGAAGTAGGCAGGGGCATTGGTGAGTCCAAAGGACATGACCAAGAATTCATATAGTCCATATCGTGTGGAGAAGGCAGTCTTAGGAATGTCGCACGGGCGAATCTTGATCTGATGATATCCCGAGCGAAGATCAATCTTTGAGAAGACTCTGGCTCCAGCTAATTGATCGAAGAGTACATCGATGCGAGGAAGTGGGTATTTATTTTTAACTGTTACCGCATTGAGAGGTCGGTAGTCCACACATAATCTCAAACTGTCATCCTTCTTCTTTACGAATAGGGCTGGACATCCCCAAGGTGACGCGCTAGGGCGAATAAAACCTTTGTCCAGTAGTTCTTGGAGCTGAATTTTCAACTCTGCCAATTCTTTAGGGGGCATCCTATACGGTCTTTTGGATATAGGTGCAGTGCCTGGTTGTAGTTCAATAACGAACTCAATATCCCTATCCGGTGGCATTCCTGGTAAGTCATCCGGGAAAACATCGGCATACTCGTTCACCACCAGAATCTCATCTAGCTTAAGTCCTTCCATCTTATAAGCACAGGAATTCGTGCAATCTATGAATGGTAGGTAAAGGGTAGTGGCTCCGTGACTAGGTGAATTTATCTCCACGGCTCGGGAAGAAAGATCCAGTGTGACTCCATGCATAGCCATCCAGTTCATTCCCAAAATAATGTCCATGCCGTCAAGGGGTAAAAGGACAAGGTCCGTGTCAATGGTTTTACTACCCAATTTGACTGGCACTTGTCTGACCATTTGGTTTGAAGCAATTTTACCACCCGGTGTTGATATCATATATGACCCTTTTGTGTGACGAACATCCAAGCCTACTTTTGCACCGAATTTTGCACTTATGAAACTATGCGATGCACCAGAATCAAATAATATAACGGCAGACGAGTTATGGATAGAGAATGTACCCGACATTACTGGGGCTCCTTCTGGAAACTCTGCAAGCGTGGTGAAGTTAATCCGTCCTTGCTTGACTTGCAGGGTTTGTCTCTTGCCCCTGTCCTTGGCGTTCGGGTTGGATCCTTGACCTTGGTTGGGCTGTCCAGGCTGAGGGCATTCGCGTGCGAAGTGGCTGGAACTTCCGCATTTGAAACAGCGATTTGCGGGGCTAGGTCGAAGAGACTGCTGAAGAATGGGCCTCGGACCATTCTGTGGAGGCATCGGGGGTCGTACCATGCCTGGCTGCTGTGGGGGTCTGGCAATCCATCTTCCTGGCTGCGGGGCCTTTGGTGGAGCTGTAGGTGCGGTATTTTGCACGATGCGATACCTTGGTGGTTGGACACTTGACGGTCCTGCGGGTGCCTTTCTCTTCTTCTCTGCCCGGTGCGCCATGATACAGTCCTCCTGGGTAATGGCCATATTGACCAACTCATTGTAGGTGTCAGCCCTGGCTAGGTTCAGACGTTCCTTGAGCTTGGTATTCAGACCTCGGCGGAAACGATCACGCTTCTTGGCATCCGTATCAGCGTGATAGCCCGCATATTGGCATAGGTTGTTGAACGCCTGGGCGTACTGCAACACGGTGCGGGTGCCTTGGGTGAGTGCCAGGAACTCATTCAACTTTCTCTCCATGAGACCCTCGGGGATATGATGTGCCCGAAACGCGGTCTTGAATTCATTCCAGTCGACCACATGGTCAGCCGGGAGCATCGCAAAATAGTGGTCCCACCACAGTCGAGCGGTACCGCGAAGCTGTTGCGCGGCAAAACGGGCCTTGTTGGCCTCTGAGCATGGGGCCACAAGTAGTGTGAACTTGGATTCTATGGTGCGAACCCATGCATCTGCGTCCAGGGGTTCCTCGGTCTTATGGAACAAGGGAGGCTGGGTCCCCAGGAAATCCGTGTATCCTGCAGCCTGTGGTTGGTGAGCATTGTGCCCACCCCTCTGCTGGTGTTGCCCTTGCACAATCTGACGCAGCAGCTCGGTTTGAGCGGCCATCACTTCCACCAAACTGGGCGGGGGTGGTGGCGATTGTCGCGAGCGGCTGCCACCGGCACCAAAACCCTCGGGGTTGCCACGTGTTGATCCAACCATCTGAAACGTGAAAGCTTACCATTAGCATCGCGATCCATATTACTTCCTTGATTCATGATTAATTGGTGTAGTCATAGACTTCCGAAGTCTGAGCCAGAAGTATGAACAAAATCTCTGTTTGCTACGAAAAAAAAATCATAGCCTGCTGTGGGTCCATCCAAAACATCTCAAACATTTGTGGTAGTCAGAGAATTTAGGACTGCACCACTTTGGTATTTACTTCGGTGCTAGAACTATGGCTAAGGCGGTCGAAAAGCTCGTCCTTTGTCTTGCTGTCTTAGCTGTTTTTCAGCAGATTGACCGGTACGGTTCCGCCTATATCTTAAACTAGCGAGGTCCAATGATGCTGAATTTTTGTGAGAACCTAGATCACAAAATTTAGCACAAGTCTGGTATTCCACACTCAGCCAAGAAATGCAAGGAGACATGGGTAAAAATTCCGACAAGTCTCAGCGATTGTGGATTCCATCGTTTACCAACTTACAACGAAATCACCAAGTTTTATCGCCGTTCCTTACAGGCTGAGGGTATCCACATGGTTCAGGTGTACCCAACACAAAAGAGTTACTCAACTCCTAGTTAGCCTATTACAACACTTGCCAAAAGTTAGGCTACCCTATCGAGGAGTATGTGCAAAAGTCCTCCTAGGTCGTCCTCTAGAAATCATCCAAGTCGTTGACAGACGACTCGCTGTGAGCCGGAGAGTGGGCTCCCATCTGAGGTGCCTGTGGTACCTCACCCTCGAATTCCATACCTGAGATACCATCAATCTCCTGTGGCTCCTCCTCATCCTCCTCCATGTCGTCCTCATGGGGATGGTCATTCTGATCATGATGCCACTGAATATGCTCATTAGCATCCTCCAACTCAAGGTTCAGATCATGGAGCTGCTCCTCCAACTGTGCTATCGTGGTATCTCTCTCACCCATGAGAGTGTCCTGCTCCTGGATTTGGCCCTCAAGTTGGCCAATCTGAGCATCTCTGTCCTCAAGATCCTGACTGAGCTCCTTTATCTGCTCATCCCTGGTATCTGCCATCATATGGTAGGCCTGAGCAAGATCAGTGAGCTGCTCGAGTGCCTGACTCTGGAGAGTCTGAAGCCGGTAGAGTGCACTCATGCACCGCACGGAGGTATGGATAGTCTCCTGGGCATGGAAGTCTACCAAATACTGTGCGTGCTGCACCCTGTTGAGCCAAAAGGGGTCATTGTCCTGGGCAGCAGGAAACAATCCAATGGGAGTGAGTGTGACAACCTCGGGACGCTGCGCACAAAATGTGGTGAGCGCCCTCATGGCTGCAAGCTCCCAAGTATCGGCCAAACGGCGACCAACAGCCTCAAGCTCCAAGGCGGGCCACTCCGGGTGTAGCGGGTGCGGAAAGATAGTCACGTTGACACGGCACTGGGTAACTCCATTTTCTGCAAACTCCAGTCCGGCGTAACGTGGGGGAATTAGATAGCCCGCGGTACGCAGAACATCCCACAAAATAGAGGGAAAGCCCTCCCAGTGGAGACACTGCGAGTGCACGCATCCATCCTCATTCACCATCATCTCAACAGGCTCGGCCATCTGAACAAAAGATCAAATGGAGTGAGATAGCGAAAACTGTGAGCAGCACAAGGACAGATTCTGTATAGTGTGCAAAAATAATCATAACTCCCACAGTTCTCGTCCAAAAATTCTCAAATTTCACCAGGTCACTCCTAAGGTATTTGTGAACAACTTTTCTAGTCAACTCCAGAACTAATTGGGTCTCTAAGATGGTCTTTCTTTTCAGGTTTTACCTTACTGTCTACCCAGAATTTTCAGTGAACAGAAGGCTAGAGTTTCGTGCACCAGGGAAAATCTACCCAGCCAAAATTTACCAAATTTTAACAGCAGCTTCTGGGATAAATTTGGAACAAGTTTTGTGTTGTACTCTTTTGCAGAAAACCGCAGGAAGGGGGCCTAAAAATTTAAGAGGCAGAAGTGCTTATTCCGGACAGAATTCTGACATTTCGAGGTTTCTGTTATTTCTTATTATCCATAAGTTCAGAATTTTTCATTTTTGAACAGAAGATAGGGCACAAGATTTGGATCAATTTCTTCAACATGAACTCTATCAGAAATGGTTATTTTCTTTGGTCAATAATTCGCTCTTTTCGGTCGTGGCAGATCCGGGACAGTTTTCCCTAGATAATCCTTATGCAACCATGCTTAGATACGCAAGAACCTTTCCACTCTCACACAACGCATTTTTGATTTCAGATACACATGTTCATGATGTATGCACGTCCTATTCGTCCTCACAAAATAAAATAATCGCCAAATAGCTTTGGTCTTACGAAGATAGTTTCGGTGGCTTACACCATACGGCTCTCGCTATAATAGCTAGTCGAGTCTTTCTAATCGTTCCTTAACTTATCGTAATCGCGGTTAGCGTACCTGCAGAAAATCGACAAGCATTTATATATCATGAACCTTTCATGCCAGCACTCATGAAAGCGTCCGTATTCATTACCGTTTACTTATAGAAACGATATCTGTACAATTCCCGCCGTACAGACGACGTTAACATACGCTATCGAGATAGCGTATTCACGGGGGTATGAACAGCGATCGCCATACCCTGCGCCGAACCTTCTACTCCCAATATGTTCAACTGACAGTTGGCATATTGGCAGCACCTCAAGTAAGCCACTGCTTGAGGGCAGCGTTCGGTTCGCATCACCGACAGGAAGGCCAAGCTCCCTCAGTTGGCTGAGGATCCTTACCTTCTTACCTTAGCGACGAGTGCGTCGTTACAGAATTTAGGGTCGGTTGTGCATGAAAGTAAGTTTTGACAGAAAATAATGTGCTGGAAGTCAGTTGATACTATATATAGAAGTTAGATAGCCACCTAGTAACTTTCCCATAATCCCTTAGGGCTTTACGAACTAGACACCATCCTTAACGTACCAACGCATTTCGCAACACAACCGTCTAGTCAAGTTTTAGTAAAATGAGTTTTTAAGGCTTGTAGCATCCTCTGGCGTATGTATTTCGGCTCTGGTGTCCGCTGTTGCCAGCTGTGGCACCAGCTACGGCTCTGATACCAGCTGTGGCAGAACCACCTGAATTAATCCGGCTCAAGTGTATTAACCATCACCATTAAGGCATCCTCGGTTAACCTTACACTTCAAACGGAGTAATCCACTGGTCTGTCGGGTATAACCTCCCGATACAACCACGGTGAACGGATCGAGCGCCGTACGTACAAATGCTCATGCGACGATGAGACCAGAGGATACCACATTCCAACAAGTATCACATCATTTGCAGAAGTCAATATTACAGACCTAGTTCTGAGTTTAGAAAACAAGTACTTCAATTAACATAAACAAGTTCTTCAGAGTTAAATTGCAGCGGAAATAAACAACGGAAACTACTCGACGATACAAGATGTCTCGATGAAGCCCGTACGAGACATCACTCGGCCTTATCTCCGTTGAACGGGGGCGCATCCCATTCCACCGACCAACCAGGGGGAAGAGTGCAGGGCCAAGTCAAGCTAGCAATCATGTCTTCAAAGGGTTCACCTGAAAACGAGTCACAAGCAAGGCTGAGTATACTAATACTCAGCAAGACTTACCCGAGTAGTGGGAACTACTCCACCGACTCTAGACATGCCAGGCTTTTTGGCTCGGGGGTTTATTTTGCCGAAAAGCAACTACAAGTGGGTCCTTACTTTCAACTTTTAGCTCAAGATTCTAGTTTCGTTAGCCAGTCTAGGTAAGCAGCTATCTAATGCATACATGGTGAAACATCAAATTTTCCATCCAACCAGTTCATTCATCATCATTGTTCCTCTTCTTACTCTGTGGGTAAAAATGGTTAAGCAGTCTCAATAGCCGTGAGAAACGGACGATTCGAATCGAATTTCTTAACCTTGCAAGGGAAACCCAAACACACGTCACGTGGTTACTCCCTAGAGTCACACGTGCAACTTTTCCCCTTTCTTTCCGGGTCGTGGATCGGGGCTACCCTCCGAGAGTACAAGAGCTCCACGCCACGGTTCGGCGCCGGGTCGTGACCACTCTCTGCACTCGCCATATGCACATGGGACCGAAGTTCAAAGGGTAGGATGCCGTCCCCTTGCCGGGCCAATCAGGTACTTAAGCTTACCGATTCCCATAATCTCGGCATGTGTTTAGTACGTTCAAAGACTTAACCATCACTACCACACCCTGCGGCCTTAGCATTTTTCACTAGACAGACGGGCCTCAATCGTAACCATCGTTACATAACCCGTCCGTGTCCTTATGATTGCAGCGTGTAGTAGTCATTCAACTCCTATTTTCTCGCGAGTGACAGGAAATCACTCGACTTTTACCGGAGTCCTATTAGCACAGCATTCTATCGAACCTTACATCTAGTTTTCCAAGCAAGGGTTCCTGACATCATGCAACTAAGTTTTCATCCAACTCCTATAAACTTAATGCACAAGCAAAGAGTAATGAGTTGCATAATTTCGGAAAGAATGGGTTATGCTCCGGGGCTTGCCTTCGCAGTTCGCTTGGGGATCTTCCGAACTTGGGCTCGGGTCTTCAAAAGCTTCAGTTAGATTTGCTTGAGCTTCGCGCTGTTCACTCTCGGACGCGGGCACCAGCTCGTAGGTTCCGTCGGCGAGAGTCGTCGATTCTACATGAGTGCACAGTTTAAGTCGTGGAAATAACACTTGATTACGATTTGAGAGTCATCACTACAAGGGATAATTTCTGGTCATGAAATTTTGGATTTAGGCACATCAAGGAAAGGTGTGCTTACTGTAAAATTCTCAGCCAATTTTATGTAACAGATTAATTCCGAAAAATAGATTTCATTGTTGCTGTTAGACACTTGTTCTTTTTGTACAGAACAACTGGTGTAACAAATGAGTCTAAGATTTTTACAGAGCTTTCACTTAAGCATGCAGAAGCTACTGTAATTTTTGTAGGATTTATTATGCAGTATTCAGAGCATAGAAAATATGACATTCTACACCTAGGCTTTTTAAAGATTCATTTTTACAGGACCCTACATAGGGTTTTTGTCCATGAAACTTTTTACACAGCAACCTCTACACTAGTGTAACTCCCAGTAATAATTTGGGGATTTTCCAAGCTAAGATACTATTTTCTTGACTTAATGTATGTTATTAGCACATAATTCAAATAAATAGGTTACTGTGAGGTAAAAAGTCTCCTAATTTTTCTCTGGCTTCTAGGTACCAATACATTAGCATAGGAAAAATTTCAATGGGTGACTCACCACCTAACTGCAGGGATAAAATATTTTACTTACACATGAATTAAAACTAAGTTTAACAAACAGTAAATCTAGAGATGAAATTTGTGCCTGATCTTTTTACACAGTCCTAATCATCCAGCAACTAGTTCACTGCCCAAAATTTAGGGTCAGCATTGTTCTAGAACAGTGGGTATAAAATATGTCCATTAAAGCTTCTATTTAATGTAGAGCAAAATATTTTGAGATTCTGAGAAAATTTTTGTAACAAAAGTGGTAGAGTTTGTTCTGAGGATTCCAGAATAGTTGAGTTTGCATTTTTCTGAATTTTCTACGATTTTATACAAATTTTACAAGTTCACTGAATTTGAATCTAGGTTTGAAATTTTCTTTTTACAACTAGGTCCTTGAATCTTACGCTCAGACCCTTCTAAAGATTTAAATCCTTGCAATTGGGTCCTCGGCGGCTCGGGTGCGGCGGCCGGCCGAAATTCCGGCGAGGGGGCTCGCCGGCGGCGAGGGGCGGGGGTCGGGGAAGGTTCAGGGGTGCGAGGGCTACCTTGTGGGGGTGTTGTCCAGGTGGGGGACGGCCGGGAAGGGCTCGCCGGCGTTGGAGCAGAGGCGGCGGCGGCGCGGCTCGCGTCGACGGCGGTGCTCCGGCGGGCTTGGGGCGGCGTGGTCCGGTCGATGAGCTTCAGTGGCGCATGGGGAAGCTACTCCGGGGCTCGGCTTGGACGGAGGGGGTCGGGGTCGTGCTGTCCACGGCGAGCAGGGGCGGCGGCGGCGACGGCAGCGCGGGCGGCGGTGCTCCGGTGGCTCTGGGTGGCGTTGGGCGGGTCGGCGAGCTGCGGTGAGGTGATGTAGTGGTGGCTGGGTGCTCGGTTTGGGCAGTGGGCGGCTGTGGAGGGCTGCCCACGGGCGGGTGGTGCTCGGCGGCGGCGATGGCGCGGCGAGGCGTTCTGGTGGCGGGGCTTCGCGCGGGCGGTCGGGGTGGCGTTTTTGTAGGGACAGGAGGGGGCGTGGAGATGCCTGGGTGACGCGCGGGGCGGGGCACGGCAGCGGCGTGCACTGGGCGCGGCGGGCGGCGGCAGAACGCCGGCGCGGCGTGCGGCGAGCGGGCGCGGTGACTGGGCGGCCGCGATGGTGGCGTGGGCGCGGTGAGATAGTGCCGGGCGCGGAGTGGGGAAGCAGCAGCGGCAGCGGCTCGGGCGGAGGGCAGGCGCGGCGACTGGTGGGGCGCGGGGGCCGGGGCGGCACGGCGGAGCGCGGATACTGGCCGGGCGGGCGGCGGCCGGGGCGCGGCAGCACGCGCGGGCGGGGACTGGGCGGCGCGGCGTCGGGGCGGGGTAAAGCCGGCCGTGGCGGGGTGGCGCGGCGGCCACTGGCCTGGCGCCTCGCGCCGGTCAGGCGACGCCGGCCACCTGGCGCGCGGCGGGCGGGCGAGCGCGCGCGGCGCGGCAGAGCAGAGGGGGAGGCGCCAGGGACCGAAATGCAAAAATTCGAAAAAGTTCAGGGGGCTGGGTGCAAACAGGGCGTTTTCTCCTCTTTCTGATTTGAATTTCAAAAACTTTTGAACACGAAAGTTGTTCAAAATAAAAAGTTCTACAACTTTGGTTTCAGGCAAAATCTTATTTGGCTTATGGTTTTAAAGTTATTTTAAAAGTTTCAAATGTGCCCAAATGTGCCCGAATTTAATTTGAATTCCAACTGAACCCGTTTTAAATTCTTTCCACCCTCTCATTAGTTGGTTTAACACATAGAGTTAGGCTAATGACATTGATTTCGGAATTTTAATTACCAGGGTTGTCACAACCACCGCCATAACTATGCCAAATATTCTGACTTGATATATGACTTACGTCAGGCAGAAAAATATGATGAACTCTTAACAAAGAATCATCAAATACGCCCTGTGGGTGCAGCTCCTCTGCCTGAAATTCGCTACAGTCAGAATAATCAAAAGAAGTTTGGTGGCAAGAAATTCAAAAAGAATTTCAAGGGGAAGTGGAACAACAAGCATCATTTTCAGAAAACAAGGATTCTCACAAAGGCAAAGGCACTTCTAAGAAAAACTTTCGCAATGACAACTCTCAAGTTTGTCAAAGGTGCGGTTGTCAAAACCATATCACCAAGAAGTGCCACACTGCCAAGCATTTGGTTGAACTCTACCAGAAATTTGTTGGCAAACAAGTTCACGGAGACAAGTATGAAGCGCACTTCACTACTCAACCAACTAACGCCAGTTGCTCCAAGGATGCTCCTATGGAAAATAATGATGAGAAGATCCCTCCGCAGATGGACGACTTATTCAGCACTAACGATATGCTCGTGGAAATGCAATCCAATGACATATTTGGAGACACCAACTAGTCTCATTCATCCCCAAAAACTTGGCTATCAAGCCATATTAATGTAAATATTATGTTGTGTTGTAAATATTTGTTGTCATAAAATATGGAAAGACATACAATAATGTATTGTAAGACATATGATACTTAATAAATAAAGTATGTATTATATAATTTTTTGAGTTAAACTTATACAATTTTGACTCAATCATTATTGATTAACCTACCGGGACAATCCAAATGGAGGAAGAATTTTGTTTAGTGGATAGTGCTACAACTAATACCATACTCAGAGAAATTAAATATTTCCAAACTCTCACTAAGTGCAAAAAAAATGTCACGACTATCGCGGGCCGCGATGCCGTGATTGTTGGTTCAGGACGAGCCATAGTAATTCTCCCTATGGGTACTCAATTAATAATAGAGGATGCACTCCTGTATCCCGACTTAACTCGTACCTTATTGAGTTACAAAGATATCCGTCGTAATGGTTTCCATATCGAAACACATGATGACAACAAAGATGAATATCTATTCATCATATAACAAACAACTGCTTGAGAAAATTCCTTCAGTACCAACTGGATTGTACTTTACATACATCAAACCCGTACAACATGTTGCATATAAGATAATTTTTTAAAATCTTGATATCTTCAAGACTTGGCATGATCGCCTAGGTCATCCTGGAATAGGGATGATGCGAAAAATTATCGGCAATTCCCTTGGTCATCACATGAATACTTCAAAATTTTCCAACCCTTCAGATTTCGTATGAACAGCATGTGTTATAGGGAAATTAATCTTAAGAACCTCTTATCTTAAGATCAAGGCTGAACCACTAACATTCCTTGAACGCATTCAAGGCGATATTTGTGGTCCAATTCATCCATTAATTGGGCCATTTAGGTACCTCATGGTACTTATTGATGCATCAACAAGATGGTCTCATGTATGTTTATTATCCACTAGAACCATACCTTTGCAAGGTTTATTGCTCAAATTATCAAATTAAGAGCACGTTATCCGGATAACCCAATTAAATCCATCAGAATGGATAATGCCGCTGAATTTTCTTCACATGCCTTCAATGACTATTGTATGGCTCTCAGCATTAATGTGGAATATTCTGTACCTTATGTACATACACAAAATGGATTAGCCGAATCTCTTATCAAGAGAGTTAAATTAATTGCAAGACCATTGCTACAGAATTGCAAACTACCAACATCTTGTTGGGATCATGCGGTTTTACACGCCGCCGACTTGATTCAAATAAGACCTACTGCATATAATACGGTTTCCCCGTTGCAGTTAGTACGTGGGAATCAACCAAATATTTCCCATCTGCGAAAATTCGGTTGCGCTGTATACGTGCCGATTTCACCACCGCAGCGTACATCAATGGGCCCCCATAGAAAATTGGGGATATATGTGGGTATAAATCACTGTCAATCATAAAATACCTCAAGCCTCTAACAGGGGACTTATTCACTGCACGTCATGCTGATTGCATCTTTGATGAGGATAATTTTTCGGCATTAGGGGGAGATAATATGTACCATAAAGAATGCCAGAAAATAAATTGGAATGCCTCATGTATTCAGTCCTATGATCCACGTACTATAGAATTTGAACGTGAAGTTCAGAAGATTATCAATTTGCAAAACATTGCAAGTAACCTCCCAGAAACATTTACCGATTACAAAGGTGTCACAAAATCACATAACCCTGCTGTAAATGTACCAGAAAGAGTAGTGGTACCTACTCAAAATCTCCCAGATCAAAATAAGAGGGGGAGAAATACGGTTACAAAGGATAAACCTCCGCGGAAATCAAGGAAAACCACTTCCAAAGCGGTAAATGCAAATCAACATCAAGTTGATAGACACCAATTGGATACTGAAAATCCAAACAATGTGAATGTTCAACAGATACACCATATTTCTAGCATAAATGTGCACACAAATATAAATGCTGGGACATCGGAAAACCCCGACTCTAACAATTTGGGAAATATAGAAGAGCCACAAGGGGTAGATAAATTTCCATCAATTATACCAACTCTGGAGAATCATTCAATAGAAAGACTACAATTGTCGACATTAATTTCTCCTCTAAGATTGCAAGTGACCTTCAACTTGATCTAGAACCTAAGACCATGACAGAGTGCATCAAGCACTCCGACTAGATCAAATGAAAGGAAGCAATCGAGGCAGAATTGCGCTCGCTCAAGAAACGAGAGGTATTCTCATCGGTTATACCTACTGCTCGAAATATTTTTCTTGTGGGATCAAAATGGGTTTTCGTTCGTAAAAGAAACGAAAACAATAAGGTGGTGAGATACAAAGCGAGGCTTGTAGCACAAGGGTTCACGCAGAGACCCGGCATCGATTTCGATGAGACTTGTTCTCCGGTTATGAGTAGTATAATATTCCGATACTTAATATCATTGGCAGCTCAGAAAGGTCTATCCATGCATCTCATGGACGTAGTAACAACATATCTTTATGGGTCGCTAGATTCGGATATCTATATGAAAGTTTCTGAAGGGCTTGATATTCCGAACAAGAATCATTCACGCAACATGTATTGTGTAAAGCTTCAAAAATTATTATATGGTTTGAAGCAGTCGGGAAGAATGTGATACAACCGACTAAAGGAATTCCTTCTGCATAAGGGTTTTTCCAATAATGATGATTGCCCATGTGTATTCATCAAGAAATTCTTAAGTGGATTTTGTATCATATCCGTGTATGTGGTTGATCTCAATATCATTGGAAATACACGAGATATAGATGAAGCACGCAACCATCTAAAGACGGAATTTGAAATGAAAGATTTGTGTAAAACCAAATTTTGTTTAGGCTTTCAGCTTGAACATCTCCCATCAGGAATATTAGTACATCAGTCTACATATATCCAGAAATTTTTTCAAAAATTCAACATGGATAAATCATATCCATCAAAGACACCTATGGTCGTCATATCTCTTAATATAAATAAGGATCAATTCGGACCAAAGGATGAAGATGAAGAATTATTGGGAACTGAAGTTCCATATCTTAGTGCCATTGGAGCGCTTATGTATGTCGCAAATTGCACCAGGCCTGACATTGCATTTGCGGTAAGCTATGCTCCAACAAAACTTACTAGCTAGACATAGCGCAGCTCCAACAAAACGTCATTGGACAGGAGTTAAAGAATATCTTCAGATATCTCCAAGGTACAACAGATCTTGGTTTATTCTATCAGTTTAACCAAGATAAAACTATGATTGGATATACAGATGCTGGCTATCTATCAGATCCCCACAATGCCAGATCTCAGACAGGCTTTGTATTTTTACATGGTGGAACGGCTATATCGTGGAAATCATCCAAACAAACTTTAGTAGCCACATCCACTAATCACTCTGACATAATTGCATTATACGAAGCATCACGTGAATGTGTATGGCTTCGTAGAGTGATTAATCACATACAACAGTCATGTGATATTGGTTCAATCACGCAACCAACAATTATCTATGAAGATAATTCTGCTTGCATTGCACAAATGAATGCAGGTTATATAAAGAGCAATATCACAAAACACATTGCTCCTAAATTGTTCTATCCTCATGAATTATAGAAAAATAGAGAGATAGAAATCTTGCAAACTAAGTCATGTGATAATCTTGCAGATTTATTCACAAAGTCCTTACCAACATTTTTATTCCAGAAAAATATTTTTGGAATTGGTATGAGATGACTTAGAGATTTGCATGTATCGGGGGAGTAAACCCTTGATATAATTTAATTATAATCTTCTGATTATAAAATTGCACTCTTTTCCTAAATGAGTTTTTCCTATTAAGATTTTCTCATACATAGGTTTTTAATGAGGCAATATATTATTAAGCAATCATATATGTCATATCAACATTTTCTCCTATTTTTCCAAAAAGGATTTTTGAGGAGTTTTTCCCATGACATATACATACACCTCCTTATTTTTCTCACAGAGTTTTTGACGAGCTATTCCATTGATTCAAGACCACAAGAACAAATTGATCAGGGGGGGTGTTGTGAAGCAAAACAAGATTAATGATCAATTTCTGTTATTAAATAATAATTAGTGATTAATTACATCATTAACAGTTACAACTCATAAAGGGGTCATCCCGAAGGGGCATGTCCTTTCGGCCCCCTGCTCTTTTGGCATGTATATAAACAGTGATCCCCTCAATGGAATTGATATTTCACTCTTTCTTTTCACCGTTCACTTTACACTACAACAACTACCTATGCATTTTTAACTGTACTGTAGATGGATTATTTTGTAGCTGTAGCTCAGACAGTTACAGTACATGTACAGAAACAATTCATCTCGTTGTCCATCAATCATTCTACCTGTCCTTGTCTGCTAGCTAAGCACATTCATGCGATGCATAATGCATGTACTGTGGGTGTCAGGCGAGTCAGTTGGCATCTTCCCCACGGGTTCCTCCCGTCTTCAACCCCCAAATTCTTGCTGTAAAGACCTGATGTTCTGTAAATTATACCGAAATCGATTGAATATAGCCCCATTCTCTCTTCAGCAACGATCGATCTTACGCAGCTTCTAGCTATCTTCGCCAGGTCACGCAATCCCTCTCCTAGCGCCCGAGCTGCGACGCCTACGAGTGGCACACCAACAGCCCATACCAGAGACGACAGGCAGGCCTAGGAATTAGGAAAGCTCCCCTTTGCATGACATGATGTCAGATTCAATGTGGAAAGGGAAAATTGCCCAACCATGCTCTACCTCCACAGTCCCCAGACCATTCACCTGATTGCCCGTTTCATGACAGGTCCAAAGGCGCGCACCAATGCAAAGGCTGTGTTGGAACATGAACACAACGCAGCGTTGTGCTGTGCTCACCGCCAGCGAAAACATGTGACAATTTTATGACACTGACGAAGAGTTTACCATGGCACCGAGTTCCGAAATGGTGTCCGAGGCGGAATACCGAGCAGAGGTACCTTCGTTGCGCGTTGGGGCTCACACGGATGAGTGGATCCAACGACACAACTTCATGCAACTAGGGGGACGGCTGTGCTTGCCTAAACAACAGGAAACATGAACTACATACATAGGTGGCCTGCACCTGCGCCAACGCTGGACAGGAAGAGTTCCAAGTAGCATCAACCTTGGGCCATCTGCACAGGAACATCAGGGTGTCAGGATTTTTGCTACTGCAGCAAACCACAGGCTATTTCGAAGTTGTCAAAAACAGGTTGATTGCTTCTGGCAAACTCGTGAGCCCATTTGTTGTAAGATTCTTTGTTTTCTCAAATATTATTATTGAGTCGCGTGCACAGTTTAGTGCAAGAACAATGACACTTTAAATGATTTTTTCTATGCCTCAGCATAAGCACCTCCGGAAATCATAATCTTCACTGAATAACCCAATTAATTTATGAAAACTTGCTCATCATGGGGTTTTTCTAAGCAAGCAAAAGTCACCAATAAGTTGCAAAAGGGACTATGCAACCTGGTACCACATGTGAAAGGACAAAACATATAACTAAAGGATCCATGAACTAGAGATATACCAATTTTGCAGCATTTCTGTTCTTCAATGTCAAAAGTGTTGCATCAGCAAAGGCCTGTGCAGCTTGGGCCTCTGCTTCCGCAACCTCTGCCTCTCTCGCAGCTGCTTCAGCTTCTGCCATGATAGCCTCTGCCTCTGCAACTGCACGAGCAGCAGCAGCAGCAGCTGCCTCCGGGGTCATAGTTGCCATGCGAGCCAATTCAGCATCAACTTGAGATCTTGTAAGGCTTTTACTAGCATCATTCATTACTTTCAGGGGCTCCTTTTGCACATCTTCCAGCAGCAGCATCTTGGGGCTTCGGCCCTCTAAGCGTGGTGAACTAGGTGCTATCCTGTACTTCCGATTCACCTGCAAGCTTCCATTGGGTCACATGCTGAAATACTTAAGGTTCTTAAATTTGAGAAGACGTAACTTCTAATTGGATCAAAATAAGAACTTCAGCATTAAAAGGTAGGTCATGGACATCATAGTGCCCACAAACCAAATAGTGCAGAAAGTAGCAAATTTTGAAGTAAAACAAAAAAAAGGCAGTTCAACAAGGATCTGACATGAAATTGAACAAGAAATCAGTATGTCATAAACTAATAGTAAAGTATGGTGTATAATTGAACAAGAATCAGTTATTGCCAATACTGACAAATATGTATGGTGCATGACTGAACAATTGTATGGACCTTTTAGAACCCATGCATATGCCCAAAAATACATATCTGGTAAACCTTCATATATCTTGTTTTCACAAATATGGCATGTGAATTGTTCCAGTTGGATGAGAACTAGCCTTTTGAGGGTTTCATGCAAAGGTTATAGTAGTACTTATCTATTTCAATAGATGATGTCATTAATTGAATTTACCCATGTGATACCTCCTAGTAGTTTCACCTTTGAATTGCTTATATTTCTCGCATAGGCATAGCATAAGAATGCTGTAGGGAGCTAAAATGATAATTACCTTTATCAATTTCCCACTGGAGGCCAAGTCCTTCAGTTTTGCAGATAATAAGTGATCAAAATCACTAGGTGGCCAATATTGCTCCTACATGAAACCAGGGTAAGAAACTGAATGTGCATGCAGCAAATAAGACAAGCATGGCTCAGTTCACAAAAGTTTGTTGAAACAAAGCAAGTGAAAACATGAAGATAATTTCAAAATGACATCCAATTCTGCAAGCTGGAAGAGAGGAAGAACAAGAGGTCAGTTGCCATTCTTGCACGAAATGGGGATATCTTGTGTAACCAGGCATTTTTTAATTATTGGATTCTACTAATTTGATATCTGCAATAGCTCATTTTGATACAATCAGGTTAGATGTACTGGAATTTTGTTTCCGGTATGAAACCGTATTTGCTATATATTTAGGTATTCGGAAGTAAGAATCCTTGCAACAGATATAGGTGGCACCATCCATCATCGACTAAGAAGTTGGGTGATGCCACTTAATTTTTTTTTATATACTAGAAATATTGAACCTACATCTGACAATCTGTTTGGTATGTAAAATCTTTGGCTGACCAAACACAAACAGAAAGTGGAAATAGCGTTTGACATTACACTCAAAATAAAAGGTGATGGTCTTTGTATAAAGAACATAAAACATACTATAACTCTAGTCCTAGGAAGATACAAAAACAAAAGAAGGATGCACACCTCTATGTAATTAGCAATAGTAGTTCTGTGTGACCCTGTAGGCTCATTCAAGTTCTTTATAGCCTCCATTATAATATTGTCTAGCCTGCATGAAAGCCATTAAGCTAAAGCGGAGCATTCAAACTACCTAGTTTTCTATTGATAACATTATGAATTGCACTTCTACAGAAATACCTTGAGTGAGATTTCTTTGAAGTAGAAGTATTCCACGCTTCAGTAGACACTGATGCTATAGGCTTTACATCAACCATCTCGTCATCAGCATCAGAAGTAACTGTGCTGATTGCTGCCGAGTGGTCATTGTTCTTAGGAGCAGCTCGGGTTTTCTTCACGGCAGTCCTTGCCTTGTCACGAGAACTCGATGCGGTGACAGTTACATTCATGTTACGCCACTTGTCCTAAGTAGTAATTAGTACAAAGAATGGATAAGGATTTAGAGTGAAGATCAATTTTGGAAATTTGACTGGAATACAAAAAATTGGCAGTCCCTTCAACAAAGCAAGCTTAAGTTGAATCAAATCAACAATTTTAACCTTTAGGTCGACATTCGAGCGGTAGCGCAATATGGAACTAAGTTCTGGATCATTCAATATTGTGCGCCAATTTCCAACTCCATGTTTTGCGACTCCAGTTCTAAGAGCAGCCTCTTCCTCAGAAGTCCACCTCTGCTTTGGAGCCCCCATGCGTAGACCTAATCTCCTCAGTCAAGTACAGTACAAACACGAGTGCGCTCCTTCTGACCTGATTCATCCACAAACAGCTGAAAGGAATATAACCAGTGCTGAACACATTTGGTTAATACTTGCAGGAAACAGTAGACAGAAATAAATTATTCTTATAATATGTACAAGATTCTGCCATCCTTGGCTAAAGCAGCAAATCAGGTTTGTAATGCAAATAGCATATCCTAAATAATAGGTGCCAAAAATTATTATAAAAAACATTTGCTCTATTCACTCTCAGAGTCTACATTATCATCCATGGAGAATACAGCCTATCACATTCGCTCACAACTAAGTGGAGTTTTTGGACTTCAAACAAGTCCTTAATACACAACTTTCGCTACTAATTATTGTTGTGATATACTTATGAAACATAACAAAACTATACCATTATTAATCTAATGGTCAAGATGAATCTACTTTTTTCTCCAACAACGCAGGAGAGCTGCGTGTCATTTCATTAAGGATGAAAGAAACATACAAACAATCCGGTTAAGGACAAAAAAAGAACAGCACAAACCCACACCAACACACCCGACAGAGACAGATGAATCTACTCATATTATTTTCAAATTGTGATTTAGGTTTAAAGATTCGTTGTTTGCAGACAACCCAAAACACATCACTTATCTGTCACTGGAGTTAATATGAGTCAACATGGTACTAAACTCAAGAATGGCCTCTGTAATTTGATCAAACAAGGCTGTAAATTACAGCATACAAAGCAACTTCAGAACTAATTATTTATAACAGGAAAGTGGCAATTGGGAAGTCCAACCATCTCCAGTAAGCTTATGCGTTTGATGCATGATAATTCCATTGCTATGCCATTCTGCAGCATACTAAAATAAACCAAGAGAAGTATTGATGCAAAAAAAAATGGGATGATTTCAAAGAAGATGGAAATTTCTTCACTGTCCCCATGGATGCCATTTTCAACCAAATCTTAACGTCTTGGAAATATGCATGAAAACTGCTTCCTCATAGCTTAAGCTTTTGTTACAGTGTAACAAACTCAGCAAATTCTAAAAGCAGAAGATGATTCTCAACAAATCCTATCTGACACATTCCATCATCCTTGTAAAAAAAAGATACGATTCTGGCACTTATAAATGACTAGTCTGAGTAGTGAGTATAACTGCACGCATGGTGAACTTTAGTGCCTACATGACTGGTCCTGCCAAGCACACCAGTATCAGCATACCATATTAAACAATGTCTCAGGTTCTGTCTGAATCAATCAAGCTAAAACAGGAAAGAGTATGCTGAACTATGAACAGAAATGGGCAGTGAACGCTGGAACCTGGACAGGTGTTGCAGTATTTTGGTCTATTTAGAAACTAATCAAATATGGCTTCAGAGAACTTAACTGAGTTTAGCACTTGACACTGCATTAGAAAAACAAGGCAGATGATATCCGACAGCACAACAGTGAGACAACCTATAAATCCCGGGGCTAAACATCATTCATCAAAACCATTTTCCCAATCAGAGCACAGCACGCACAGACCAGTCACATACCACACAGTGGAAACGGAATTACAGGAGAAAAATCATCCAAGGTGCTTGCTTGGGCCTGTCTTTTTGTTTTGTGAAAATATACTGCGCTGGCAACTTTGCCTACATTATCCTACGCGCCGTCGAAGCGCAAGGGGGGATTTCAGCTGCGTCACGGGTGTTCAGTTGAAACCCCGAAATTTCTGGAAAAATAATTTGCACGCACGCCATCCTAATCGAACCACGGATGGATGGCATGCAACTAATACGTATCCGAATGGCGAGGAAGGTTTTTGGGTTTGACTGAGGATGAGAAAAAACCATCCATTCCGCCCACAGGGAATCCATCAAAGCAGGCAAGCGAGGATTACTGACCAACGCGAGCGGAGCAGACCCTCGCCTGCGCGGATCTCCACCTCCACCGGACAGAGAGAGGAGCGGCGGGGAGGAGTGACCGGCGGCGATGCGTGCCGAGAGAGCGTCCCCCCGGTGGTGGTGGTGGCGACAGGTGACGTAGCTAGGTGGCCGCAGGTGGACCGCTTCATCCGGCTAATCGCCCCGTCAAGATGGACGGAGCCGGCCCATGTCAACCTCAGCCCAGCCTTCCTTTTTCATTCAGCGCTTGCGAATAGGATTTGTGGCCCAATAGGTTTTTTGGGCCGAACCTAGATAGGCAGCCTTTCACTCCAATCCTTTATCCATCTTACTCCTCTTTACGCCGTTTGAGATGCGTGCGGCCCATGGAGGCCACGCGATCTCCTTCGTGCTCCTCTCGCTCGTGCCGCGAGCCGCTCCGCACCGCCGCTCGCGCGTGCGCCGGCTGGAGGAGTGTGAGCTAGAGGAGGGGGAGGGAGTGGAGCGGCCGCCGGTGAGGGATGAGAAGTGGGGGCAGCGGTGCCGACGAGATTGCCCACGGTCGAGGTGGTGGTCGAGACGGCGGAGATTTAGATTTTAGGTTTTCGGGGCTTTAATAGTTAGAGGAGGAGGTCGGTAGTGGCGGTTCGGCCTGCGGTGGAAGTGAGGCGGTGCGGGAAGGACGAGGTTAAAGGTAGCGGTAGGTAATGGGCGGGCAGCGCGAGCCGCCAGCCGGGGCGGAGGACAAGGGGACGGGGCGAAGGTCGTGAGGAAGAGGATGATGTGAGAAAGAAATAGAGCTGGATCTTGGTGGATTTTATAGATGTGTTGCTTAACCATTAACCATTTTCCACAGGATATATAGGAGCCCCGCTATTTCAGAACAGAATCTTTTTTTAAAAAAAAGACTTTAGAGCAAAAATTGAACTTGGCTCTTTTCTTTTTCTTTTTTCAGCACGGACCATGCTCTATGTCTTAGAGCAATTCTAAGAAATTCTTTATATTTTTTCTCATTATTAGGAATAGAGATTTTGATGAAAAAATATCCTCTAATAGTTTCTCTAAATGGTTATCCAAATGTATTCATTTTTCATTCCGTATTTCTCGCTAGCTAAAGTTAGATAACGAAAATAGCTTTTCTACATAAGATATCAAAAAGCTCTATATAGAAAATAATTTTACGCAGAAGAGTGAAATTTAATAAGATTCGTGAAGATGCTCTTATGCTCCGACTCTGCCCCCTTCCACTCCACCTCCTCTCGAACCCCAAACCTACCAATAAAATAAAAAGATAGGGGGCCGATGACCAAATCTCCACCGGATTCTGATGGAAGGTGCCGTCCCCAGGAAACGCAAAGCCGAGCACGGCGGCGCCAGCGAGGCCCGCGCGCGGAAGGGGCCGGACCTGATCAGCCGCCTCCCGGACTGCATCCTCGGCACCATCGTCTCCCTCCTACGCACTGAGGATGGCGCCCGCACCGCCGTCCTCTCCCGCCGCTGGCACCCTGTCTGGCGCTCCGCGCCGCTCAACCTCGACGACGGCCTCCAGCTCTATTACGACGACGACCTCCGCGTCCAGGTCGTCTCCCAGATCCTCGCTGCTCACGGGGGCCCCACCCGCCGCCTCGCCTTCAGGTCGCTCCCCCTCCACTCCAACGCCTCCATCTACGACGCCTGGTTCCGCCTGCCGCAACTCGATGCGCTCCAGGAGCTCGTCCTCCATTTCCCCCTCGTCTCCGGCTACCACGAGCTGCCTGCCTCCGCCCTCCGCTTCGCCTCGTCGCTCCGCGTGCTCGACATCAGCTCCTGCAACTTGCCGGCCGCCGGCTGGGGCCCGCCTGCGTTCCCCTGCCTCACCCACCTTTCTCTCCGCGAAGTCGGCGTCAGCGAAGAACTCCTCCAAGGGATGATTTCTGGTAGCCCGAGGATCGAGGTTATGATGCTCGACTCCAATTTCGGTCACCGCCGGCTGCGCCTCTTCCTGCGAGGCTTAGGTCCCTGGCCGTGTCGGTCAGGTGGATTGGAAGGAGTGAGGAACGGATCGAGCTGGATGATCTCGTGGTTGAGGATGCTCCATGTCTGGAACGGCTGCTGCTGCATCATACGACCTATGGCCCATCGGTGAGAATCACAGGCGCAACCAAGCTCAACATGTTGGGCTACCTTGAAACTGGCTTTCCAACTATTCAGGTCGGCGAATCAATCTTTAAGGTATGATCGATGCATATTCTGATTCCTGGCCTGCAAGTTTCTTTCTTTTCAGTGTATTAAGAAATAGTATCAGTAATAGTAGCAAAGAAAGGAAGATGCAACCATAAGTGATACGGAATATGTCCCATGAAATTGAATGTAATTTTCAAATTGGAAGCTCCCCTCTTCTAAATCTGATCCTGACGTGCTTGCTCTTTGTTTGTGTGAAATGTGTTTGATGCAGGCCATGGTTCCTGTCAAGTTGGCGGATAATTTCTTCGGCGTGAGGGTATTGGCATTAGCTATGCCTGAACCAAATTTGAAGCTTGCCTTAGACTCCTTAAGATGTTTTCCTTTCCTAGAGAAGCTTCACATCGAGGTACCGATCGCTAAGCCATGTTTATTGTTCTATTGTTACATTGTGTTGTTGACTTCCTATCTAATATATTGGTGTCATTTCTAGTTTTCAAACGGACATAGGAATTGGGAAGATGCCGGGCTCTATGATCCGCTTACTCCCATTGAATGTCTTAACCGCAGTCTCAAGACCATTGAGCTGCGACCATATGAAGGACTTAATTCACATATCGAATCTGCCAAATTCTTCATCAAGAGGGCAAAGATCCTTGAGCTCATGAAGTTTGGTAGGTGCATATGGTGTGCTACAAAATGGATCGAAGATCAGCACAGGAAGCTCGATATAGAGAACAAAGCTTCAAAATGTGCTCAGTTTTCGTTTGAGCATGAGGGTGACTTCTTTTCGACGTTCTGTTGGATGGGGCTCTATCTGAAGAAGTCTGCTTCTAAGGTGGGTGATTTCTCGTGGGCAAGCTTTGGGGTTCTATCCTGGAAGTGGTTGTCAGAGCATGCTTGTTCGATTGATGTTCTTTTTTCTGAACTCCTGGCCTGCGCGGATCTCCTCCACCCAACTAACGCAGCGCAGCTATCCAAGAAGGCCCACGAACGTGTGGCCCAAGAGAGAGGACGGATGGACGTGCGATGCTGAACCGGCTGGAGCCCACTAGGGAGGCCTAGACCTTGTGAGGCTACTCGGCACTGGACCGTTGAAAGCCTTGTTTAGAAACTGCCTAGAAAAAAAATATATAATTTGATGTTGAGTTGAATTTCATATTTTTGAACTTCACATAAAGTATAAAATACTTTCTAAATAATCCGTTTTAAAAAATATATATGTTTATAAAAAGCCAATTAATCTAAGAATAAACTGATTAGCTTGTGTTACACGTCGGATATCTAAATACAGAGAGAATTAGTGAGCCATCTAGACTTGTGGTAGCTAAAAGAGGAGTTCAGCAGAATGGTGAATACTGCGTAAAGCAGGTCTTTGTCTTCGTTTGTCAAGCACAAATATCGGGATGCTTGTACGTAACGCAACCGTTGTTCACCCTGTCCTGATCACTGCTCAAATCTTGCGTCTTCGCTGTCCGTATTCATATCGGTCTACAAATGGACGGCCGGATTGCATCGGCCATTCACAGTATATAACTACTCCTGCAAGGAAAGGCCTTGGCTATTTTCTGTTCGCCATTTGTAGTAACTACTTTCGAAGGTTGGTCAGCTCTTAACCGGGATGTACCGTGAGAACATGCAGGCTGTCGCCATCCGCAATTTCCAGGCACGCGCAGATGAGCCTGACGGAAATATGCTACCTGCAGTTTCGCAGATTCAATCTGCAAAATGCGTGGAGCGTAGACGCACGCCCTGACGAAAACACAAGTGTTCTAACGACACTGTCTAGACTGATCTTAAGAGTCAAGCACGCCTGACGCCACATCGATCACCTACTCCGATCCCACAGTCGTCCGGACACCGACCGCGATCGAGACCGGTCGGACGCATCGATCAGGACCCGGTCACCACGAATGCGCCATAAATTGCCCCCCAGTTGCACGGCGAGCAAAGCCAGTTAGATCCATTCCATGGACGTGTAGCTGTTGTTCATGTCCTTTCGTTTCTGAAGACGTCATCAGACAAGTGCCTGCGTGACGATGCATACAGTATACTACTATACAAGAACCAGTTAATCAATAATTAGCGGATATACAAGAACTAATTAATCTATAATTAGCGTATGGTTACTATAGCGTCATTATTGCAAATCATGAATTAATTAGGCTGATTAAATTCGTCTCATAAATTAGCATCCAAATGTGAAAAATTTGGTAATCAGATTTTATTTAGTAATCTAAATGGTAAAATGCCGATACTAAAGTTTAGCCATCCACAACCGAACTATCCGCAATGGGGCCTCGATATAAAGGGGCTGGGCAACGCCGCACAGGGCCGGTCATGAGATTTTAGGGGCCCGGGGCGAGATTAAGGATGGTGCCCAATAATAATAGATCTACATATAAAATATTTCTAAAAAATATGTGAGTATAAAAATATCTCATATAAAAAAGTTACATATTTGTATTATTTAAAAATGTCTTCTAATATTTCTAGATGTGAAGTCACTATTAACGATGATATCCATAATAAATTCATCCAATAATTTCTTGTAACTTGAAATTAAAACAAAATTAGTAGTTAAAACTTGAGAGCTAGTAGTTCAGAGCTAGGAAGGTACTATATCAATCAGGGGCGAAGCTACACAGGCATTAGGGGATGCTAATGCACCCCCAAAAAATGAAGAAAACAGTGATTATGCTCAAATTTTCACCATATTTGCACCCACACGACTCAACTCTATACACCTGCAAGACAATTGCACCTCACTCCAGTTTGCTCTAGCTTCGCCACTAATCAACACAAGAAAATACTACGGACTTGAACTTTAGAACTCTTAAATTCATTGCCTAGTGTAATAAACAATAATGACCGTCATTCACAAAGCAAAATCAAACATCAATTCATCTACCATTTGAGCTGGTTAATTAGCGTTAAGGGCCTAGGGGTTAGTGCAAAATTCCTACGTCCTGATCCCTTGGCTTCTTCAATTCTTCCGGCCACGGACACCGTCGCCAGCTTTCCTGGGGCAGCAAGACGACTATACGAGGATGCTAGCCTGCTGGATGCAGGCACAAGCGCAGCTGAGCGCCCTCAGGAGACGAAGGCTCGCAGCGGCGGCCACGCGGCACTATGTTCCTCGCGGCCGTGCGGAGCGGCAGAGTATTGAAAAGTCAAGTTGTGGATGTGGATCGAGTTTGCTCGGTGACATAATTATATATGCAATGTAAGCCGTACGTCCGTACTTGTATATCTACTATATACGTATATGCAGATCTGGGGTGGGGCTCCACGATTTCGGGGGCCCGGGGCGGCCCCGGGGCCGGGCCTGACGCCGCAACGGCAATAATTCTACTTCAGTTCTCAACAATGATCTCCCGTACGAGTCACCGCCAGCAGCTCCTGCTGCACCTGCGCTTGCTCGTTCACCTGCTCCTTGCCAGCATTCAGCTCTCCCACTCGCTCGACGGCACCTTCAGCAACCAAACCGCCACACCGCCAGCAAAGGTCCCGTGCCGGCCGGACCAGGCCTCGGCGCTGCTCCGGCTGGGACGCTCCTTCCACTCCACCAACGACTCCACCTGAACCTCTCCGGCAACAGCCTCAACGAGTCCCAGCTCCCGGATGCTGGGTTCGAGCGGCTCACGGGGCTCGCCCACCTCAACCTCTCCTACTCCGACTTCGTCGGCAAGATACCAGACGGGATACGGCGGCTCAGCAAACTGGAATCTCTGGACTTCTCCAACTGGATCTATCTCGTCGAAGGAGACAACGACTATTTCCTGCCCCTCGGCGAAGGGCGGTGGCCCGTCGTGGAGCCGGACATCGGGTCACTAGTCGCTAACCTCAGCAGCCTGAAAGAGCTCTATCTCGACACCGTTGACCTGTCCGGCAACGGGGCAGCGTGGTGCAGTGCCTTTGCTAATTCCACTCCACAGCTTCAGGTTCTCAGCCTGCGAGACACCAACCTGGCAACCTCGATGCTCCGATCTGTGGGTCGCTGTCTCTCATCCACTCATTGGCCAAGATCAACTAAAGTACAACAGAGTACATGGCCAGATTCCAGAGTCCTTTGCTGATCTACCTTCCCTCAGTGTTTTTTAACTTGCCTACAATCTGCTTGAAGGGCCGTTCCCGTCAAGGATCTTCCAGAACAAAAACTTGACAGTGGTTGATATCAGTTATAATCTCAAAGTATCGGGCGTGCTGCCGAACTTCTCATCGGATAGTATCCTGACGGAGCTCATTTGCAGCAACACGAACTTCTCTGGTCTGATTCCGAGTTCCATAAGTAATCTCAAATCCTTGAAGAAATTAGGTGTTGCGGCGGCTGACTTTCACCAAGAGCTTCCCTCCTCACTAGGTGAGCTCAGATCCTTGACATCATTACAAGTTTCCGGGGCTGGTATAGTGGGAGAAATGCCATCCTGGGTGGCAAATTTAACTTTGGAAATTTTGCAATTCTCGAACTGTGGCTTATCTGGTCAAGTACCTTCCTTCATAGGTAACCTCAAGAAACTAAGTACATTGAAATTGTATGCATGCAACTTTTCTGGTCAAGTACCTCCGCATCTGTTTAATCTAACTAATTTGGAAGCCATAAATTTTCATTCCAACAGTTTCATTGGTACAATTGAACTCAGCTCATTCTTCAAATTGCCCAATCTAGTTCGGCTGAATCTGTCAAACAACAAACTTTCCATAGTGGAAGGCAAATGTAACTCTTCATGGGAGTCCATCGACAATTTTGATACTCTGTGTCTAGCATCTTGTAACATATCCAAGCTCCCTGATACCTTGAGGCACATGCAGTCAATTGAAGTTCTTGACCTTTCAAACAATCACATCCATGGCACCGTACCTCAGTGGGCATGGGATAATTGGATTGACTCGCTCATCCTGATGAACTTATCACACAACCAATTTAGTAGTAATATAGGATTTGGCTCTGTCATTTTAGCTAATATGTTTGTTATCGATATCAGTCATAACCTATTTGAAGGGCCTATACCTGTACCAGGACCGCAAACCCAACTATTTGATTGCTCAAACAACCAATTCTCATCCATACCATTCAATTTCGGTTCTCAGTTAAGCAGTATTTCCCTTCTCATGGCTTCTGGAAACAAAATGTCTGGAGAAATTCCGCCATCAATTTGTGAAGCGACAAACCTTATGCTCCTTGATCTATCCAATAATGATCTGATTGGCTCCATCCCTTCTTGTCTAATGGAGGATATGAGTCAATTGAATGTATTAAATTTGAGAGGAAATCAACTTCATGGAAGATTACCAAATAGCATAAAGCAAGATTGTGCATTTGGGGCATTGGATTTTAGCGACAATCGGATTGAAGGACAGTTACCCAGATCTCTAGTCGCTTGCAAAGACTTGGAGGTTTTTGATATTGGGAATAATCATATTGATGATACATTCCCATGCTGGATGAATACGCTCCCTAAACTTCAGGTCCTTGTTCTAAAATCCAACCAGTTTGTCGGGAATGTGGGGCCTTCTGATTCTGCAGATAAAAATAGTTGTGAGTTCATAAGTCTTCGAATTTTCGACTTGGCTTCAAACAATTTCTCAGGATTACTGCGCAACGAATGGTTCGGAACAATGAAATCCATGATGACTAAATCTGACAATGAGAGGCTGGTCATGGAAAATCAATATGATCTGCTTGGTCAAACATACCAGTTCACCACTGCAATCACATACAAAGGATCTGATATCACCTTCTCTAAAATACTGAGAACTATTGTGGTCATTGATGCTTCAGATAATGCATTCTATGGTGCCATTCCCCAGTCAATTGGGGACCTTGTCCTACTGACGCGCTAAACAAGTCACATAATGTCCTCACCGGACCGATCCCATCTCAGCTTGGCACTCTAAACCAAGTCGAGTCACTCGATCTCTCTTCAAATGATCTTTCAGGAGAGATTCCACAAGAGTTGGCATCACTTGACTTCCTTTCAATGTTGAATCTATCCTACAACAAGCTGGAGGGGAGAATACCAGAGTCTCCCCACTTCTTGACATTCTCCAATCTCTCATTTCTTGGGAACACTGGTCTATGCGGACTTCAAGTATCCAAAGGGTGCGATAACAGGAGGCCACCAGACATTGTGCTGCATCCTTCGGAGAAGATATCGATAGATATTGTACTGTTCCTTTTTGCGGGTCTGGGATTTGGTGTTGGATTTGCAATTTCAGTTATCCTGACATGGGGAATCTCATGGAGCTCGTCGTTAACTTTCCGGGGCTCCGCAATGAGCTACCTAAACATTGTTTTGTCTTCGATCTGTCCAGCTGATTCACCAAACCATCTGCAGTTTCTCAGAAGAGACCACTCAGTAATCGAGCCTAGATCGCCTGGTCGGCGTGAGAGCTGTGATCATGCATCCAAACCTAGTTCTGAGTCCTCTTCAACTCAAATCTGTGTGCCTATTTCTTCTTCTTAATAAAAGACCACTCAGTCCATCCTTTGTTAGATCTCTCTCTTCTTCTTTTTTGAGTTTTTGAGTGAATGAACAGAACATCTTTTCTTTAGCTGCGCGACTGATCTTCACCAAGAACAGATTACAATTGCAGCGGAATCCGACACCAAGTCCCAGTCCGGTAACATGGAAAACACTCGTTGTTGCATAATTTGAGAGATGGAGATGATGACTATGGCCCGTGGGCTGCGAGTCTGGGCCCAATATTGGTTTCGGCAAAACACTCCTCCCCTCTGGGCCTAAGAGCCGAATCGCCTCCCGTGCAGCAGCAGCAGCAAACGACGGCACGCACGCGTGCTGTTCTTGCTTGCTTTGCATTGAGAAGGCGTGACAACAAGGCGTCGTGAACCGTGATCTGTGACGCCTTTTTTTTTTCCTAATTGTTACGGTGCACGGCGAGGGCCGCGACACGTACGCCGGCTATCGCTCGGTTCGAGTGTGACGGGAAAAATGACCACACCGTACATATTGGTTAGGCCGGGCAGTGGACACCTCCGACTCCAATATATAGTCACAGTATGATGTATACACCTACTAAAAACAAATAAAAGGTCACCACCGAGCCGGCTGCTACTGTTCTCGGCTAATTTCAATCTGCGGTACGAGTAAACATGATCGAAGACTGCTCACTACTAAACCATTCATCTCTTGACCGGGAGACAGAGCACAGACCGCATGTCCCTCATCCAGTCCCCCCATCGCATAGACACGCACTGTTAAAAACCTGGCACAAAAGTATGAGACGAAGAGGAACGCTGGAGCTCAAGAAGACCGTTCTTTTCAGACTTTACGAGTGCACAACGTCTGATGCTGTCAAGCGCTCCTAAAGTCCTAAGCAATTCCACGGGTTTTCCGTTTTCTCCCGGGAAGCTGCTGTGCTCTAGAAAGATTCCCCGTCCCAGAAACAACGGGCGCCAAAACCATAAGTCCACAACCACTCGCACTTGACAGTTGACACGTCCAATCCGCCTCTCGATAATCCTCGAATCGAGCACCACATTTGTTAACCACCCTGTAACACAACCGCATTCGACACGTATCCCCGCCACCTGTTTCTAGTAGCCTCGCTGACACGCCCGGGCCCACGCTCCACCACCATATATGCCCAGCCCAACCGTTCCCCACTCGCCTCCAAACCGCTGGACAGTGGACGACCCCGCTCGCCGGCAAGGCAACCAACTTCTTTTCCTCCCGCCGCCCGGAACCTTCCGCTCCCCGCCCGTCCCCTCGCCGCCACGCGGCCCGCCATGGACACGACCATCGGCTCGGTCCCCGCGGCCGCGGACGCCGCCCCGCCGGCCTCGGCCCCGCGGGAGGCGACGCTGGGCCGGCACCTCGCGCGGCGGCTCGCCGAGGTGGGCGCCCGCGACGTGTTCGCCGTGCCGGGGGACTTCAACCTGACGCTCCTCGACGAGCTGGAGGCCGAGTCGGGCTCCACGGGGGTGCGCCTCGTGGGCTGCTGCAACGAGCTCAACGCGGCGTACGCGGCCGACGGGTACGCCCGGGCGCGCGGCGGCGGGGTCGGCGCCTGCGCCGTCACGTTCACCGTCGGCGGGATCAGCGCCATCAACGCCGTCGCGGGGGCATTCAGCGAGAACCTCCCCGTCGTGTGCATCGTCGGGGGGCCCAACAGCAACGACTACGGGAGCAACAGGATCCTGCACCACACCATCGGCCTGCCGGATTTCACGCAGGAGCTCAGGTGCTTCCAGACCGTCACGTGCCACCAGGTACTACTGGAATTCCTCCTCATCTTCTTCTCTCTTTTATAATTTTTTTTAATTTCGGTGGCGAGTAGGAGGGTCCGGTTCTAGACTTCTGCTGACTAGCACTACTCTGTAGAACTGCATTACGTGTCCACTGTTGGACCCCCACAACCTTTGTCTGCATCTGCATGTGTGGTCCTATGGTTATTTTAGGTGAATGAAATACTTTTCTTCGCCGTCAAAATAACCATAATTATGTTGGAAATCATGATGCGCTGATCAGTTTCCTGCATATTGTGATGCTGTGGTAACTTTAAGGAATTGGGTAGTTGCAGAATGTTAATGCTTCACTTGAGGGGGGTGACCAGGGGTTGGGTTATGAAGCTAAGGGAGAGGTTGGGTTACGAAGCTTAAGGGGTGTTTGAAGCTAAGGGGTGTTTGGTTTCTCCGGACTAAAATTTTAGTCTCGTCACATCCAGATGTTTGGATATTAATTAGAAGTATTAAATATAGACTGATTACAAAACCTATGGCATTAATGGAGGCTAATTCGTGAGACGAATCCATTAAGCTTGATTAGTCCATGATTTGACCACGTTATGCTATAGTAAACATGTGCTAATGATAGATTAATTAGGCTTAATAGATTCATCTCGTGAATTAGTCTCCATTTGTGCAACTAATTGGCATCCAAACATCCGATGTGACCCGGAATAAAAATTAGTCCGTGGATCCAAACAGCCCCTAAACTTGAAATTTTCATGTTCACTAGGAATTTATGGTAGGATGTGCCATTTATTCCTTTTAACGAATCAGTCATATCCTCAGATTTGCTAAGTTATTACGTTTTTTGCTCATGTATCACAGGCTGTGGTGAACAACTTGGACGATGCACATGAACAGATTGACACTGCCATCTCTACAGCAATAAAGGAGAGCAAGCCTGTTTACATCAGCATCAGCTGCAACCTCCCTTCGATCCCACATCCCACCTTCAGCCGTCATCCTGTCCCTTTCTTCCTCTCCCCAAGGTATAATTTGGAAACTTGGCAAGCTCTTATATGTGCACTAGTCAATGTGACGATCAGTTAGTTATAATTTTTTTTTTGCAGGCTATCGAACCAGATGAACCTGGAGGCAGCAGTGGAAGCCGCTGCAGCATTCTTGAACAAAGCTGTCAAGCCAGTGCTTGTTGGTGGACCAAAGATGAGGGTGTCCAAAGCATGCAAAGTCTTTGTAGAGCTGGCAGATGCCTGCGGCTATCCCGTTGCGGTGATGCCTTCTGCAAAGGGGCTTGTGCCGGAGCACCACTCGAGGTTTATCGGCACATACTGGGGCGCTGTGAGCACTCCATTCTGTGCTGAGATCGTTGAGTCTGCCGATGCCTATCTATTTGCTGGTCCCATATTCAACGACTACAGCTCGGTTGGATACTCGCTGCTCCTGAAGAAGGAAAAGGCCATCATTGTCCAACCAGAACGGGTGGTCATCGGACATGGCCCTGCATTTGGGTGTGTTCTGATGAAGGATTTCCTGCATGCACTTGCAACCCGTCTGAAGAAGAATACTGCTGCATATGAGAACTATTGTCGAATTTATGTGCCTCCAGGCGAGCCACATCCATCTGAACCTGGAGAGCCATTGAGAGTGAACATACTCTTCAAGCATATTCAGGCAATGCTGTCTAGCAACTCGGCCATCATTGCAGAGACTGGGGACTCGTGGTTTAACTGCCAGAAGCTGAAGCTACCAGAAGGCTGTGGGTAAGCTCCTGTTCAGATCACAATTTGGCTGTGACATTTTTTAGTGATGCAAAATTCATCTGTCAGTTTCTTCTAGCTCATTGGTTGGTGGGTGGTAAGCGGTAAAACCATCGTCTATCTTGGTATGCTGATTTAGGATTAGTCAGATAAAAAACAGAGGGATGTTCTGATTCTTTTACACTACTACAAATTCAGTGCTGTCAGCTTCTTCACCATGAAAGACATATTTCCTAGTATTAGATAGTAGCGATATCAAACTTTGCATTAGTATTTTGAGATGTTTTCTGTCAGTTTGTTCGTAACTGAACTTTATTTGCTTTTACCAGGTACGAATTTCAGATGCAGTATGGATCAATTGGCTGGTCAGTGGGTGCAACTCTAGGATACGCACAGGCTGCTAAGGATAAGCGTGTCATTGCATGCATTGGAGATGGCAGCTTTCAGGTACAAAATGATCACTGTTTTATGTTTTTTATATCAATTTCTATTAGAATATGCAGTGAGAGTTTACTTCAACTGGAATTCAGGTGACGGCACAAGAAGTGTCCACCATGCTCCGATGGGGACAGAACAGCATCATCTTTCTGATAAACAATGGAGGATACACAATTGAGGTGGAGATCCATGACGGTCCTTATAATGTTATCAAGAATTGGAACTACACTGGTTTGGTGGAAGCATTCGACAATGGCGAGGGCAAGTGCTACACAGTAAAGGTTGGCAATTGTATGCTGTGTTACTCACTAAGTCTCTAGTCACAATTGCCACATTGCAATTGTCATTACGTGTTCTGTGCTCGCAGGTTCGAACTGAGGAGGAGCTGAAGGAGGCATTGAAGGCAGCTCTGGGCCCTAAGAAGGACTGCTTGTGCTTCATAGAGGTCATCGTGCACAAGGATGACACCAGCAAAGAGCTTCTCGAGTGGGGATCTAGGGTTTCTGCGGCAAATAGCCGTCCACCAAATCCTCAGTGAGGACATCAGGTCTCCCAAATTGCGCTGGAAACCGGGTCTTCATTATATGTTTGAGGTCCATATGAAGAAGTCTCGGGGAGAAGATGCTGTTGATCTCTGAATAAAACTGTAATTCACTGGTGTTGCAAGTCTCGTGGTTACTTCACAGAGAAGATTTCAGAAACTGATCTTGTATAGTTGCATTGCTGCCAATAAATCTGAAATCAATTTGTGTTGTTCTTAGCTAACTAGGAGTCCGCGTCGGCCTCTCTTGAACTTGAAAATCTGTATATTCTCTTTTGTTAGTCCAAAATATGCTCTCCTCAATTCTCGTATCTAGCTCCAGCCCTGCATTCAGCGTAGTCTCTCAAGTCTGATCATAACAGCTTTATCTCTTACCGAAATCTAAACCTTTTTGCAATGGTAACAACTTCTCTTTTATTTTTTTAAGGCCATGTATCTTTTAAGCCCGTGTGTCTTTCAGGCAGAGAGGTCGGGAGACTTTCAAGTGTCGTTGTATCGCCTCAACGTAACGTTATTTGAAATTAATAAAACTTACCTTTTCGAAAAAAGAGAAATATGTTTTCAGTAAATGAAGAACTTTGTTTTTTTCTGAAGAGGAATATTTCTCATTCCAAATTGTGGCTTTTCCAAGTTCCTCGAGTCAGTTCAACACGTGTACTCTGTACACCACACTTTCTGTTCACCAGCTAAGTGCATTGCTCGTTATAAACGCCAAAAGAGCTACACGTATAAAGGTTCGGCAGATCAACTTTGAAAGAGCAGCGATCCTTACCAATTGGTAATATAAATATTATTTTCATGAAAAGCTAAAGTCACATCGTCGTTGAGAAAGTCAATTCTGCTTTTTGTGAAGGAAAGCAAAATTTTCTTAACCTATGGGTAACTGCCCATAGTTTCACATATTATTGTACACCAGGCATCACGAAAAAAAAAAAAAGAGAAATGAATCAAAGAGTTGTGAGCAAATTTATGCAAGAGAAACCCATTTGAATCGAAGAATATGGTCATGTGCAAGTGCAATAGATTACCTTTAGTTCCATGTGACAGAAATTGTAGCAATTTTGTTTTCTTCTCCCCCTTTTGCAAGCGAATAAACATTGTAATTTTTCAACGTGCTTATATAATTTTTCTGAATAACACATTTCTGCTACATAATTTAGCGTAGGAAAAGTCTCAAAGCTCTGGAGAAGCTAAATGTTCAGGCAACAGACAAGGCAGGGTACATTCTTGATAGGGAGCCAATCAAAACTCAAAAGGTGTCACCGTCTTTTCACCTAAGCCCTGAAATGCCAAGCCAATCATCTGACTTCGCAGAGCAGCATTTCTGCATCCATACAGTCCTCACACTACAAATCTGCAGCACACCCCATCTAACCCTGCTGGGCCCTGACCATGTGGGCTTGCAAAATTATTACAGCACTGCACTAGCCACAGTTCAGGACTTCAGGGTTCAAATCGCACACAGTTAAAAAAGAACATTTCTGATACGCAACAAACACAATTAGCACTCTTAATCTGAAGAATTTTCTACCGCTTCTTACAGATTTTTGCAGTCCCTAAATCCCCAGAAATTAAATAAAAATCTTCTATAGGGACATAATCGAGTAACGTGGCTCAAGAATCCTCTGCCTCTTGCTCTGAAAGGTACTGCTCCCGTATGCCATTTCTGGAGAAGCGACCCTGGCTAGCGCCTGCCTGACAGCCTCCTTCAGAGACCTGAGGGTTGCGCCTGCACTGCCCCAGCCTTCCTCCCTGCACAGCACGAACACATGCTGCACCCTTCCTCCTAACGAGGTCAGGTCCGCCCTCACCGTCCTCAGCCTCAGGCCATGGAACGCCTGGGTGAGCCCGGCGATGAGATCCGGCCGGTCGTCGCAGCTGATGGAGGCCTTTATGTAGATCATATTGTCGGTGCCGGCGACGACGACGCCGTTGTCGCCGGAGTGGAGCTCGATGGAGACTTCGTTGGTCTCCGGTGGGAGGGCCATGCTTTGAGTGGCCTCACTTGCTTTCCTCTTGAGCAGCTTCACTTGGTCTACCACTCTGGCAAGCAAGGTGGCCTTGTCCATCTGCAGTGCAGGGAAAATGAAACAGGTCTTTGCTTAGAAGCCATACCATTGTACTTTGTCTTATTAGATAATTCCAAAGTGAAAGCATGATGAAATGTGAACAAATGCGAGTGCAAAGGTTCCATTCATATGGCTTTCTTGCAAACCTCAAACTTCTCATAAACTAGCCAGAGGAGAGAGGTTTGATACGATTAAGCAATAACTTATTATTGACACCTAACACTGAGATTATGGGAAGTGACGGAGATTAACTTCTTTCCAATTTTACTTCGTATTTTTCCGATTTTTACTATAACTACTCTACTCATTTAAACCAGTATAGTTACCAGACAAATCTGAACTGCAAAAAAAAAATGGTGAATCAACTCTGGTAAAGTATGAAGAAACTCTGAAATGGGTCAACTCTGGTAAAATATGAAGAAATTCCGAAATGGTTCAGAAATCTTGCCACATGCTTCCACAATTGAACCACTGAGATGGTAGGATCGCACGAACCTGCCTAGTATCAGGGACCATCCTCCTAAGCGTAGTCAGATGAGCATTGATCCTCTCCCGGCGGCGCCGCTCGGCCTCGCTGTGAATCTTCAGAGCCCTCGCCTCGGTCGCGCTCCTACCAGACCCCGACGACGACGACATCTCCGGCGGCGCCGGAGGGCCCGAGCTGGCCTGCCGGGGCAGCAGAACTGGCCCTATGAACACCGAAGGATCGCAGGCATCGTACGGCTGCAGCCCCTGCGGTTCCTTGCCTTCTTGCAGAGGTTGGCATGCGGCCATTCAGCCAAGCATCACCTCACCTGCAGGTTCTTGTCATTGCAACAAGAAAGGCGAATGTTCTGAATGAATCAAACAAAAAGGCAGCTACCCAAACTTGAATAGCATCAACAGCGAATAAAGTTTGCAGCAAGCATGAGAATAGGAGGAGGTGAGAGACGAAGCAAGCAGAGAGAGAGAGAGAGAGATCATGCTGTTGAGTGGGTGATGCATGCTGGATGCTTACAATAAGTGATGCAACGTCGCCTTGTCCTCATCTCTATTCTCTAGGATGGGTCATATGCTTGTGTGTGAGATGTGATCATCTTATAATACGTATGATGATAGGCGTGTGCTGCAGTGCCCTCTCTTTTTACTGGCCAACCACTCTCTATATATATCTTCATGTTTCTCTCTCCACATGTGTTCCCACTAGCAGAATGGATGAGGTGGCTTGCATGAGTGTGCCATGCGTAGGATATGAAGAAAAAGCCTGCCAAATGGAGGAATTTCAAGAGCTGCCTAACAAGTTCCTGTTCTGATGACAAGGATTCATATGGATTCAGACTGTAATCGTGTCTTTGGTAAATGGTAACTCAAGTAAAGGCTCCTTTTACTGCTATTAGGTGAACTGAAATGTGATCGTGTGCTTGGAGAAAGTTAGACAAGCTTAGAGCATCTCGAGCACATTACTCATCTCTCTCTTCAATACCAGAAAATTATTCTTTTGGCAATGGGAGTTGCTCCAGCAAATTACCAATTCCATCGCTAAAACCAAAAAATTTTTAGTGGTCGTCAAAACACACCTCCCTCTTGCTCAAATATAAGGGATTCCTCCCTCCATCTTATTCATTGAGTAATCTGTTATAGCACTGATTACCAAAACTATAAAAAGTGTTATTAGCAATGGAGAGAGAAAATATGTAGGATATAAGAGATGGGTAATCTGCTGGAGATGCTCTTACACGGTTCGCAGTTATTTATTGGTAGTAACTTTTTAGATTGGTTCTAGGATCGTTCATCAATCGTCATGTAATTTTATGGACCTTGGACATCAAACCAGCCAAGGACTTCTGAAAGTATGGAGGACAGACCACAAGATTCCTCTTCTGGAATTGGATGGCCATGAAAGAAAGTCTTCGCAATTTATTGACTAATGTTCCATGCGTCGTCCCATGATGAAAGAGATGGACAGGGACACGATTAAATGAATTCACATGAACTGTAAGCTCCAACAGTTTCAGTCTTGGCATTTACCTGCAGGCACACTTCGTTTCCACACTCCCTTAACAAGCAACATCCCAGGAGAGGCCTTTGGATCCTTTCAGACTGGCTGACAGCAGGTCTAGCTTGTTCTCTGCAAATGATTCAGTTTCAAGCTTCAGAAACCAACGCTCTCATCAGAATGCATCTATTTTTCTATCTCGATCAGACAGTGGAAGCACTGTTTGCTCGAACCTACCCTGATAAACATAGATCTTTGTCGTCTTGCACTGCCTAATCTTTCCCCCCTAACAACATGTGACACCAGAAGTTCAGAACTAATACGGCTTTGTGGCTACTTGCAGGGCATTTTATTCGGACTGTTTGAGGATCTGACACAGCACAATTGCAAATGGCTTGCCGTTTGACCAGTGAACAAGGATAGGGACGACACCAAAACTATGCAAGATTTAATAGAGAGGCGGTTCTCTCGGACTCCTTCCTTCCCTTGGTACGTCAGTGCCAGTGCCCTGCATGTGAACCTGCGAGCGCAGCAGGTCGACAAGCGGCCCAAGAAACCGCGGAGAAAGACTGTTCCGGAGCCGGAAATGACAAACGTCTTGCATGATTTGTTTGTCCTCGCGTCTCGACCTGCGTTCTGGCATCTGGAATTCATGTGTCCTTTGCTGTGCCAAGTCTGCCAACCATATAATTTGCTTGGAGCTGTGCGTGCAATAAGTGGCATATGGAGAAATTTGATTACTTTAGCACGCGCTGCGGTCACAAATACTTTACCGTTTTTACTTTTAAACTTTTCAGACTTTGACTGCCCTAATAATTTTTACAATCTCTGGTTCACAAACACAAAAATCACGTGTGTGCATTTGTCTACAAAGGTATTTTCATAAATTCATAGTCTCATAAATTTATTACATTTTACAAATATATTCTAATAGAAAAATCCGGTCACAGACACAGCTCGAAATCCCTAAAAGAACATAAAGTATTTGGCCGTCCATTCCTTTTCAAATGGACGATCGAATTTGAAGGTTATGCTACTTGTGGTTCTATTTTATTAGATGTGTTTGGGGTGGAAGGTGTCTTTTCTTATTTGATAATAGTACTGTTATAGAGTTCAGAAAGAAGATTTGAAGCGTACGAGTTCAGAACGAAGATGTCGTTGCATCTGTCCCCAAATCGCTACCTACACCTGTTCTTGCACTTCTTGTGTGCTGCAAACTTGCAGTCCTGTCCTCTGATTTGACTTGCACCCCCACAACACACCTGCTTCAGAAATTCACATATTTTTTCTACACTAGTCATTGGTTTGAGGCGACATTGTGTCGTACTGTGCACTGATACTGAAGCTGATGGAGACATTTGCAGGTGATACTAACTCAGCCCCGTTTGGTTCTTAGAGGCTAAACTTGTCCCGTCACATCAAAAACAATATTGCTATTTAGAGTACTAAATAAAATTTGTCTAAATTTTTTTTACAGATGCGTGCTAATTCGCAAGACGAATTTAATGAGCTCAATTAATCCATAATTTGCAACAAAGATGCTACAGTAACCATCCGCTAATCATGGATTGATATACCTCATTAGATTCATTTCGCAAATTAGCCTAGAAGTTTTGCAATTAGTGTTATAATTAGACTTTATTTAATAGTTCTATTTTTTTATATGGTAGGGCTAAAGTTTAGCTCTCAGGAACCAAACACCTCCTCATGTTTGCATCTAGCAGCGGCCTGCTTGGCATCTTGTAGCTTTTGGCTTTGTTGCTCAAGTTCAAAGTGGGGGACCGTGTGATCTCTGATCCACGATCTTTTCGGATCTTTTTTGACGTTGTGTGACGAGGAAAACTGCACGCTGCCGCCTTCTGGACGTTCTAGCTATACTCACTCACTTTTCTTTTTGACATTCGGTACATGACGCCGCCAATGGCACACCTTTTACTGTTCTTTGAGACTACTGCCTCTTACCATACTTAATGTGACTGTATATGAGTCTTTCGCATAGCAATTTCGTACAAAGGGAAAACTACACGTGGAAAAAGTGGGGGAAGAAGCCCAATGATTTTGTTGACTTGGGTGACCAAGCAAGTGGGCCGGCCCATAAAAGGACGGGGCCGTGACCAAGCCAAGCCCAGTGTACGCAGGAGAAGTTACGGCCCGCGCCAGAAGCGTAGGCGCGTAGCCCATATTGCCCCCCAACTCTGCCTGCATCGGAGTCACGTGGCCTAGGGAGCAACCCACTGAGAGCTGACCGTGGCGGGTTCCCTCCACGGCTCCACGTCGGACGCATGCACCTCATTTACCGCGACACGCAGGCAGCTACGTGCTCTCCGCCTGGTAAATCCTCATCCTCCCCGACGCGCGTCCGGCGGTCGTCGGCGTCACGACGACGCGGCCTCAGGCATGTCCGCCACGCGCTAGCCTTTCCCGCGGTAAGATCGGGCCGGCCGGCCGGGTAACAACGAACGTCACGAGCAGTCGCTGTGTATAAGTAGAGGTGCCGAGTCGAACTGGAGCTGCAAGTGCGGTGGACGGTGAGCGAGAGGGCAGTGCACGCACAGGAGCAGTCAGGTCGAAGAAGGTTTCTTCTTGTGCGAGCGGGAGCGTTCTGCCGGCGGCGGCGGTAGGCCGGCCCGGATGGCGTCGCAGCAGGCGGAGAGGGCGGCGGAGCTGCGGGACCCGGAGGTCCGGGCGGAGCTGGACCGGCGCGTCCGTGAGGAGGGCGAGACCGTCGTGAAGAGCGGCGGCGGCGGCACCACCCTCGACGCCCAGGAGCGCCTCGCCGAAGGTGAGCCTGGCCGCGGCTGGCCATTCCTCCTCCGCTCCGTGCATACCATGTTGGCTTTTGACTGAGCGCGTTCGCTCGTGCGTGTTTGTTGCTGCTGCGGCAGGGCGCAAGAAGGGAGGGCTGAGCCGCACGACGGAGTCCGGCAACGACCGCGCCGAGAAGGAGGGCGCAGTGCGCGTCGAGCCCGACGAGAGGCAGCTCCAGCAGGCCAAGGAGAGCCTCGGCCGCGGCTGAACACGCCAACCGTGGACCACCGTAGCTTACCGTGTACTAGCATGTACGAGGCATAGTATACTAGCACACTAGCTAGCTGGCTAGCGTAGTAGCTTGCGTGTATCGGTTTGGATCGGACATGGTAGCCGTAGTCTAGCTCGCAGCTCTAGCCGCTGCAAGGATGCGTATATGTAGGTCACGGTCGAAGGCTGCAAAATTTTGGCCTCTGCATTGTAGCCATCGCCATTGCACACGATACTGTCTCTGGTGTCTCTGTGCCGCCCCTGCGCAATAGTAGTTAAAGCGCTGGCTGCAACATTTTGGCGCCTGTGCATGTCAAGACATCTATATGGTTGTAGCCTTGAGCCCAATATATAAGAGACCGTCCCTGTTATCTTGAAACTTGAGTTGGTTGTCTGTTGTCTCTGTACTACTATGTCCCAATTTTGCCATCCTTCTGTGCATGACCGAGAATGAAGACGCTCTTGATCGGCACGTCGCAGGAAAGATGGCCGCAAAACAAACGCAATTGGCAAGTGTACATTCCCAGATTCGTCAAGGAATCTTTGTGGCGACAGGCACAGCATGTATAGACGACCACATCGGCTCTTCATTGTGTGTATACGCGGTGTACAGAGGCAGGAAGCAAGCAAGAATCGGCTGGATCGCGCACAGAAATCTATCTCTCCGGTGACCCGCGCACCCCTGCCGACTGAGATCTCAGCCGCGGCACCTGTCGATGGCGCTGCAGCCGCGGGTGTAGCTGTTGGCCGGCTTCCCGGGGCGGGTGGCGTCGGGGCCGGCGTTCTTCTCGCAGTTGCCCAGCACCTTGCAGTTGATCATGTTGGGCGGGTACGTCATGTACTCCACGCCGGCGGCCTCCTGCGCCGGCGCCAGCAGCAGGCACAGCGCCACCACGGCCGCCGCGGCTACCCTCGCGGAGCTCACCTTCTCCATATTCGCGCCGCCCGTCACAAGCTAGCGAAAGAGAGGGTACGTGTATGGAGAGGTGCTTTATTGGTTTTCTTGCAACAATGATCTATCCCTTGTTGAGGTAGGAGGGATCGAGATCTTGTAGGGGGGTGGTTGTCTAAAATGTCTCTGGATGAGAGCAGGTTTAGGGTCTCAGAAACGCCTAAGCTTCTATTTTGGTAGTAGGGAGTTTCTCGTTTCAATTCAGACACAAAAATAGATGCTATACAACGCTGTTGATCCAGTGCCAAGCTACATAGTTGTAGATCTTGTCAAGAGTTACAGTTTCTTATAAAAAACGATCCGATCTGCAAGACAAGAATATAATTTTTCTACTGTACGAGCTTGTCACGTTACTCTAGGAGGCGAAACAACATAATATTATCACGCCAATTAGATTGGTGTCACAAGCATGCCACCTAGAATATGTGCTGGTAGACTACTCGTGCACGCTTCAATCATGTCGCACCTTATTATCAAGTGTGACCAAAAAGGTCAGTTTTAGAAATACAGCCCGTCAACTAGTGTTCTTGCATGTATGGGCTGCTATAATTGTCAGAACTTCATAGATAATTGTGAGGCTTGCAACTGATCAGAGTTGCTCTTTGTTTTCTTGCACTCTCCCTCTCATTTGTTCATATTTAACGCAATTAAATTATGATCTTTTTTCACGTCTTGGTCCAGTGTGATATATCTTATTTACTACCAATTACTTTATATCCTTCGCCATCTCCATTCATAGTTTTTTCTTATTTCCAGCCTTACCTCAATGTGTGTGATATTTGTTTAGTTGAAACTTTAGTTGAGCTATGTGTTTAACATGGAAATAGATATCGTCATAGCTTTCACATAAGTTGGAAATTTAGACATATATAAGAGAACTTTGGAATATTTAATAATGACATAGATAGATAATTAAGATGTAAATCTAGGAGTTACTTTAGGTCTTTTTTAATGATGATGAAGTTTAGTAATTTAGATACAAATTTAGAGAGTTACTTTAGAATATAATGGTGTAGGTGGTTATTTAGATGATGATTAGGGGTTACTTTAGATTATTCTTATATAATGGTAGAGATGGGTAATTTAGATACAAATAGATTTAGGTGGTGGGGCGGGGGTTACAAATTTCTATGGTAGAGGTTGATAATATTTTAGGAAATAGAATAGACCTAATTTCTATTATTATCAATGATCATTATAGTCTTCTGAATCAATTATTAGATGTTTCCGATTTTTATGAGAACTTTCTAGAAATTATTATTTTTACTTACAAGGATTAATGTAAAGTAGGAAAGATGTATAGAATTAGAGCATTTCCTTCCCTATTTATAGAAGCTTGCAACAATTAATGGTTAAATGCATGGCTTATGTAGAAGCCCCCCAAAAATATGTTCCCTCATTTAACAATACAAATGGATCATAAAGTTGACAGCGCCTAAAGGAGTGTGAGCCAACTTCAAAAACGCATCGTCAAGTCATGAGCTGAGTTTGATGTCCAAATTTGTTCCATGAGCGTCTAATCATCCATAAGGAACAGATTCAATCCAACACAAATTTTCAAGCTAGAATTTGGATAACTAAAATTCTTTCATGCTTCTACCAGGAAAGATCTCATCAGTGGTTCTCTCTCTTTCCACTATTCAAGGGCATATCAGCATAGTGTATACTCCCTTCAGTTAGGAAACATATGATGTTTTCTGATCGGAATTCGTACATATGATGATGATGTTTCTAGTTCGAATCCGTGCACACATATGATATATAGCAGCATACAAATCAAGGCACACACGAGAAACAACCACCGGTCAGCTTCGCACGCATGATCTGCAGCGCGTGGCGTTGGCACGCGACGCCAATCATCTGCCGCGGCACTGGCTGATTGAGCTGCAGCCGGGGGTGTGCGTGTTAGCCGGCTTCCCCGGGCGGGTGGGATCGGCGGCGGCGGTGAGCTTTATGTCGCAGGTGCCAGAGATCTCACAATCGCCCTTGCTTGAGCCCAGCTGTGGCGATGACGATGCTTCCGCGGCGTCGGACGTCTGCCCTGCCAACAGCACGCCCAGTAGTAGAAGCACGGCCGCCATGGCCATCCGCGTGTTCACCTTCTCCATGGATGGATGGTATGTATGCTTATATTTCAGCAAAAAAGGTAATGTACTATGAAAAGTGTTTGATTGCTTGACGGGAGACGGATTAAAATATGGATGAAATGTGGATTTTATAGGAGGTGGTTGTCTAATATATGAGCGGGTGAGAGTGGATTTAGGATCGGAAAAACCCTCGTGCTCTATTTTGAGCATGAGAGATGTTCTCGTTCTTAAAATAGTTGAGCTTCCGTAATTTTCGGTACGCCTAAAAGCCAACTGGCTGTCTTGTCCCTTTGTCCTTTAGTAAGTAAAGTACAGTGCTCCCTCCATTTTAAATTGTAGGTTATTTTCGTAAGTTTAGATACATAATTTTTTCTATGCACTTAGATATACACAAACGATCTATAATTTGAAACGGAGGGAGTAAGTTTTGTTGCGTCCCTCTATAGTAAAGTATTATTGCGCCTCTCTAAGTAATATTTTTGAACTAGGGCTCACATGCCGTACTCAAGCCTGGCAAATTTGCTCATGCCTACCTTTAAACTTCCCGAAGTATGTTCTATGTGAGGATGACAAGTCTGATAAGTGGGTTCATATTTTTTTTAAAAAGTACGTATTGAAGAAGAGCTAGTTGTTGGAGTATAGTGTATGTAAGCTTTATTTATATGGGCGACGTGCGCAACCAACATAAAAGAATATGTGTATATGCATTTACTAAGAAATATAAAAGGTCTACCTAGTAAGAGCATCTCCAGCACCGTTAATCTCATCTTCAATACTAAAAAATTATCACTTTAAGAAATGCAGGTGCTCCAATAGACTACCAAACCTATCTCCAATACTAAATTTTTTTTGCAATTGCTCAAAACTCATCCTCTCTACCCTACACGTAGGAGGATACAGCCTTTCCCCTATCCACGATTATTTTTGGCGCGAAACTTTCCCATGGAGCTAGACAACCCCGCGCCGTTCCGGCCCCGCCGCGCCGCCCCACCTCCCTCCAGCTCGACGCCGCTGCCCAGCCTCGCTCCACTCCGCCGCCGCACCATGGAGCCATACGACACATCCTGCCTCCCTCCACTCCTTCCTCCGAATCCTGACCCTTCTTCTTTGGCTCATCCGCGGCGCCGCCATGGATAACACCCCGTCGCCGCCGCGGGAGTTGATGTTCCTCCACTGCCCTGCGCTCGTCGAGTGCCCCATCCTGCAGCTCATGGAGGCACCACAGCTCCCCCTGCGCGCAACGGAGCAGCCATCCCGAACCCTCATCCTACTACCTATGAAGGAGCCTCGGTGTCCGCACCGGCGCGGCGCAAGGCACACAAGAGCAAGCGAATGGAGCTGTTGCTGCGCATCTCCCTCACGCCCCTGTGCCGGTTCCCATGCCGCATAGTGCACCAACTAGCGCCCCCACTGCAGCAGGTGATGTTGACATGGACGACGCCTACTATCTGCTCGAGGAAATGCCTCCAAGGTGAGTTCTTAACTTCTTTGCTTGCTGAGTCCTTGGATGGGATTTGTATTGGTTTGTTCTTGATGATACTCGTCTCTTTCTCTAAAACAAGAATTAGGGAGTCAGCTCATCTAGCATCCCTGACAATATATGTCAGTTCTCGATAACAATGTACAGCGAAGGGGGATTGCAGATTACGGCTGGGATCGGTACATGCATGAGGGAGAAAGTATGGAGAGAGAGAGAGAGAGCTGTTTTTTTTTCCCGCTTCATCCACCAGCTCAGGGAAGGAAGCAAGGAAATAGAGATATGGGCTGTATATGGGCTGATTTAGGTGGAGTGTAGCCCAACTACAGATTAGTAGTAATGAGATATAGGTAATCTGCTAGAGGAGATGAACAAAAATGCAAATACTATTATAATAGGAGATCATCTGTATGTACTTTTGATAGATGTGTTATTGATAGTCTGCTGGAGATACTCTAACATTGTCTTATAAGGATAAAGAAAAAGCAGATAAATAAATTACAGATGTGACGAGACCGCGAGAGAGAATGCAAATTCAAACTATTTAATAGACTACAATACGATAATATACGTGGGGATTTCAATCTTCTCTAATGTGCAGCAAGGAAGCGAACGGAAATTTAAACTAGTGGTAGATTTGAACGAAGGGATAGATTTGACGGATGCGCATTATATCGTGGATTCGTCGGGTTCTAGACATTCGAGATAATACTCTTTTTAAACTCGTGCCACTTGGTAGTACAAGCAGGGGTGAAGTCGTGTTTGAGGCAGTATCATCCCGTTCTGTGTCGTGCCGTGTGCCATATCTGCGTGACTCATCGCCCCTCCCACTGACGTGTGGGGCCGAGCTAACGCCGTGCCGTACTCCCCCACTACTCCGCACGGAAAACCTCCAAAAGCCGAGAGCGGCCGTGTCCCACTCTTCGTTCCTCCTCCCCTCTCGCAGACTCGCGCTCCCTCTCCCGCCTCTCTCGCTTCCTCCGCCGAAACCCCAAAAACCCTCGCGCAGAGCGCCGCGGATCCTTCGTCCGTGCCGGTGGGATGACTGGGAAGCGAGGTGGGTCGGCTTCTGTGCTGTGGAACGGCTCGATTTGGTGCGGAGTTGCGTGATCTTCCGAGGCTGGGTATTCCGTTGCATGATTGGTCGGTCTCTTGAGTGCAGTTGCTGGCGGCGGCGGGCGAGAGGAGGACGGAACAAGGTCGGGCTCCCGGCGATGGACCTTGCCCTCGCGTTCCCGCAGGCGACGCCGGCCTCCATTTTTCCGCCCTCCGGTGAGAACTTCATTTTTTTGCTTTCACTAAATTTTGCTGGCATAAGGAATGAAGGGATCGTGATCTTTGTGCTGTGACCGAGACTGGCATAAATTGTTGCCAAAATTGTTTCTGCTAGTATTTCCGAGGTGGTTTGCTGCTAGATTTTGGATCCAGGATAGCAGGAACTCCTGAAGTTTTCTCACTATTTTTTTTTCGAGATTGGTAGGGTTGTGGGATGGGAAAACACACCCTATTTCTTGTTACCAATTTCGATGAACATTGTACTAGTATAGTTGGCTAAATATTCAATTGCCTGGCCATCTTATCGACTAGTACCGTTGTTATAGATTTAGTAGTACTACCGTTTCAACAACAACAACATCGCAGCGTTTTGTCCTAAGCAAGTTGGGATAGGCTAGAGATGAAACCCATAAAAAAATAAAGATTACGGATCTTCGGGTACGTGGATGGTGAGTCTCCAAACGCTCCTATCCAAAGCTATCTTTTTGGAGATATTCCACTTCTTAAGGTCTCTCTTCGCCGACTCATCCCAAATCAGTTTAGATCTACCTCTACCTCTCTTTACATTTTAGACCTGCTTTAGAACCCCACTACGCACCGGCGCCTCAGGGGATCTCCGTTGGACATGTCAGGTAAGTTTCTCCTCAATTGATGTCGGGTAAGTTTCTCCTCAATTGGTGCCACGCTGACTCTATCCCGAATAACTTCGTTACGGACTCTATCCCTTCGTGTGTGCCCGTAAAACCACCGCAACATCCGCATCTCTACTACACTCAGTTATTGGACATATCGTCTTTTTTTAGGCGAACATTCAGCACCGTATAACATCGCCGGACGAATCGCTGTCCTATAGAACTTACCTTTTAACTTTTGTGGCACCCTTTTGTCACATAGGACGTCAGAAGCTTGACGCCACTTCAACTAGGCAGCTGAGATTCTATATCTAACATCTTCATCAATGTCGCCATCCTTTTGAAGCATCGATCCTAAATACCGAAAAGTATCCTTCTGGGCCACCACTTGCCCATCGAGGCTAACATCTCCATCCTCCTGCCTAGTCGCGCTGAAATCACACATCATGTACTCGGTCTTGGTCCTACTGAGTCTGAACCCTTTCGACTCTAACGTGCGTCTCCACAGCTCTAACTTCCTATTAACCCTTTCTCTACTCTCGTCCACCAGCACCACATCATCAGCAAAGAGCATACACCAAGGGATATCATCTTGTATGTCCCTTGTGACCTCATCCATCACCAAGGCAAATAAATAAGGACTCAATGCTGACCCCTGATGTAGGCCTATGTTAATAGGAAAGTCAGTGGTGTCACCATCACATGTCCGGGCAAACATCATCGCATCCTTATACATATCCTTGATGAGGGTAATATCCTTGATGAGGCTAATGTACTTAGTTGGAACTTTGTGCTTCCCCAAGGGCCACCACATGATATTTCTTGGTATTTTATCATACGCCTTCTTAAAGTCAATAAAGAACATATGCAAGTTCTTCTTCTGCTCTCTATATCTCTCCATCAATTGTCGGATTAAGAAAATCACCTCCATGGTCGACCTTCCAGGCATGAACCCAAACTGGTTTTGGGTCACACTTGTTACACTTCTTAGACGGTGCTCGATAACCCTCTCCCAAAGCTTCATCGTATGGCTCGTCAGCTTAATCCCACGGTAGTTAGTACAACTTTGAACATCTCCTTTGTTCTTGAAGATTGGTACTAATATACTTCTCCTCCATTCTTCAGCCATCCTGCTGGACTGAAAAATAAGATTAAAAAGCTTAGTTAACCATACTATCGCTTTGGCACCTATGCATCTCCACACCTCAATGGGGATACCATCAGGGCCCATCGCTTTACCCCCCTTCGTCCTCTTCAACGCCTTCCCGATCCTAGCCTCCTAAATTCTCCTCACAAAGCGTCTGTTGGTGTCATCAAAAGAGTCAGGGTAGGGCTCTTATTCTTCCCATTAAACAACTTATCAAAATACTCTCGCCATCTGTCCTTGATCTCCTCATCCTTCACTAGAAGTCGATTTGTCCCATCCTTGATGCATTTGATTTGGTTGATATCTCTTGTCTTCCGCTCGCGGATCCTAGCCATCCTATAGATGTTCTTCTCCTCTTCCTTCGTGGCTAGCCGCTGGTACAGGTCATCATACGCTTTACCCTTTGCTACGCTCACAGCTCGTTTTGCAACCCCCTTCGCTAAATTATATCTCTCGATGTTGGCTGCACTCTTATCAAGGTGGAGGCGCTTGAAACACTCTTTCTTCTCCTTAATAGCCCTTTGCACCTCGTCATTCCACCACCAGGTGTCTTTCCCTTCTTGTTTGCCTCCCCTACTCACGCCAAACACCTCTGAGGCCACCTTCCGAACACATGTTGCCATCTTTAGCCACATGTCTTCTGCATCTTCTCTTTCTTCCCAGGGCCCCTCACCTAACATTCTCTCCTTGAACGTTTGCGCCGCTTCCCCTTTAAGCTTCCACCACTTCGTTCTCGCAATCTTGGCGCGTTTATTTCGATGGACACGTACCCGAAAACGAAAGTCCGCCACCACAAGCTTGTGTTGAGGGACAACACACTCCCCGGGTATTACCTTACAATCTAAGCAATCCCGTCTATCCTCCCTCCTAGCAAGGATAAAGTCGATCTGGCTCGAGTGTTGTCCACTATGAAAGGTCACAAGATGGGATTCTCTCTTCCTAAAAAGGGTATTCGCTATCAACAAGTCGTAGGCCAACGTGAAGTTCAAAATATCCTCCCCCTCTTGACTCTTGCGACCATACCCAAAGCCCCCGTGAACTCGCTCGAATCCTACATTAGTCGCACCCACATGACCGTTGAGATCTTCTGCTATGAAGAGTTTCTTGCTGCTAGGAACGGTACTAGTCATGCTATCTAGGCCTTCCCAGAACTGACTCTTGGTGCTCTCACTGAGACCTACCTGAGGGGCATAGGCACTAATCACATTCAGGGCTGAGTCTCCAACTACCATCCGGACCAGGATAATCCGGTCGCCTCGCCTCCTAACCTCTACGACTCCATCCTTAAGGCTCCTATTGATCAAGATACCTACACCATTTCTACCCGGTGTTGCCCCCGTGTACCAAAGTTTGAAGCCAGTATCCTCAACCTCCTTCGCCTTTTGACCCTTCCATTTAGTCTCCTGAAAGCATAGAATATTTACACGCCTCCTAATTACTGGATCAACTAGCTCCTGCAACTTACCTGTTAGGGATCCTACGTTCCAGCTACCTATGCGAATCCTAGTTGGCTCGGCTAACTTCCTTACCCTTCGCACCCGTCGAGGGAAGTGCGAAGACCCTTGCTCATTTTCCACTACACTCGAGCGCAGATGTAGCGCGCCACTCAGGCTGTGACGACCCGACCCTTGCTCACTTTTCATTATACCCGGGTCACAATACGACGCGCCTTTGGGGGGATAGCGACCCTCATTTCTATTGTTTAATTGCAGTTCCAGCAGCTCTGTTTAATTATTGCATAGGCCCCATTTGAACCAGCATATGCAGCTTTCTTCAAATTAAATGGCAGTGCTGCTGAACTTATGCCAGCGCCCAGCTCAAAATAGAAATGCAGTTGCAGTCCTAGTGCAACCCTGCGATCCTACATCTTTCCACAATTTGTGGGAGCCGAACTGCCGAAGCATCAAGTTGGCATGGCGCGAATAGATATTTGGTGTTTTGGTAGGCTCGTCCTATCATGGGATGCTTTCGTAGCTTAAATGCACAGCCATAACCGTATACTTATGTACTCCTCTTTCGCAACCTGTTTTGCTAGTTCTTAGAAACACCACCCTGACCATTTCAGGGCAGGGCTTAAATTGTGTGGCCTTTCTATATGGGGGGTGCGAACTGCATACCTGAATATGTGATCCTAATTCCAGAAGTTCAGCTTTTTATGCTAATTTTGATGGTTTTCCAATTACAAAGAGTTCGATTATACTGCACTATTGGCTTATTAGTATGGAATCCCTCATTTGCAGTATCGTACTACCAGTTTGATGATTTGCTAACTAGTGAAGAGTGCTCTATCAGGAAGAAGGTCAGGGGTATTATGGAGAAAGAAATTGCTCCCATTATGGCAGAGGTATGTTAATTTATTAACTAGTCTATCTGTCTGTGTACCTGGCTGCCCCATGTCCGATTAAACTATTGTCTGGAACTGGTTGCTTATCACATAAATCATTACCAAACATGCCTTCATACCTTGTTAGATAACATTGCAGTCTACTTATCCATAAATAGTTTTCTTATTATAGTTTGGATTGACTCTCTAATGTTCTTAAAGCGGTTCTTGCATCGTTTTTATATATAATAATGTAGTTTTTGTTGATTTGCTACTGCAGTACTGGGAAAAGGCAGAGTTTCCATTTAATGCCATTCCTAAACTTGCAAGCCTTGGCATTGCTGGAGGTACAATAAAGGTAATAATCTCTCTACACTGTAGTTTCCTTTATTTGTCATTTTACGCGCCCTATATGGCTAATCTTTATTTGAATCTGTGGGTTACAGTCAATTTAGGCTTAGCATATATCCATGTGACCCATGTCTTTTTGCTGTTGAGTTGAACTTGACCGATTATGTGGAAGGTTTGCTTCAGTACTTCACCTTAAGAAAAGTTGGCTAATCTTTTAGAGGAGTCCCTTTTCTTGAGCTTAATTTGTAAATTACCAACCCTTTTTCCATTTATGATCACTTAATATAAATTTTTTTGCTTCCCTCTCTATGGTGTATTGAATCGTATGCGGTTATGTGGTTGTGTATGTTTCTTACAATGCTTTGATGCTCCAGTGTTTCTTAGGTTTAATGTGACTCTGTGGCTTACTTCAGGGTTATGGGTGCCCAGGACTCTCAATTACAGCTAGTGCTGTTACTATGGCAGAAATTGCACGGGTAGATGCAAGCTGTTCCACATTTATCCTTGTCCACTCCTCTCTCGCGATGGTGACAATAGGTTGAAGATCTGCATTCTTTTTATTTAATAATGTCTGAAGTTTTACGAAATACCAAGATCAGTTTTGCTAGAGCTGAAAATTCCCTCTGTTATGTCTGAAGAGCAGCTCTTTGCGGATCTGAGGCTCAGAAGCAGAATTACCTGCCATCCCTTGCTCAACTTACTACTGTTGGCTGTTGGGTAAGTTGCAGTATTCTTTAAGCATAAAAATGTCTAAATAGTGGAGTCTCCTTCTGAAAAGGTTTTCTTTTCTGTAGGCATTAACAGAGCCAATATAGAATTGAGACACCCACAACATCTGGCTATTATTATCAATCTAAAAATAGAACCATAGGCTTCTCATATTGAAGCTAAATCCAACAAATCTAGTAGGCACATACTGCAAGGCTATGCAGATGGTATAACTTGTCTCAGTATTGGGGTTGCAGATTACTATATGTAGTGACTGAATACCTGTTGCAGTTCCATATTTGACTCTTGTTTCATTCTCCCCTATCTCAATACTACTGCAAATCTGAAATTGAATATTGTGGATTCTTTTTCGGGTATTTCTGGATAATTTGGATTAGCATGCACCTTAAAGCTTGGTGTCTTGTGGAGCAGGCACCTGGTGGATGGCACATAGATGGTCAAAAGCGCTGGATAGGCAACAGTACATTTGCTGATGTGCTTGTGGTATTAGCTAGGAATGCAGATACGAAACAACTAAATGGGTAAATCATCTTGTCTTGAACCTGTGATGAACTTTCTCTTTGAAGCATCAAGCCGATCATGAATAAACTAGTATTTTTTTATCCGACTAATGTTTTTTGTGCTGTTCTTTTCATTTTAATTATCTTGTCTCACTGTCACCGTTCATTTAATTGCTTCTAGGTTTATTGTGAGGAAAGGAGCTCCTGGTTTGAAAGCTACAAAGATTGAGAACAAAATTGGTCTAAGGATGGTTCAGGACGGTGATATAGTTTTTAATAAAGTGTTCGTCCCTGAGGAGGATAGATTGCCAGATGTCAATTCATTTCAGGATATAAGCAAGGTGCTGATCACATGTATTTTGCTCCTGTTGTGCTAAATTACTATGCTGTTCGGTGATGTAATCCAGTTTCCTTACGCACTGTCACAACTCAAACAGGTCCTTGCAATTTCGCGTATTATGGTGGCATGGCAACCAATCGGCATATCAATGGGAGTCTTCGATATGTGCCATCCGTACGGACCACCATACAATTATACACTTGTTTTGACACTGGCGATTATTTTACAATTTCGTCTGTAATTGAAACAGATACCCGAAAGAAAGGAAGCAGTTTGGAGTTCCTCTGGCGGCTTTCCAGCTGAACCAAGAGAAACTTGTCCGGATGCTCGGTAACATCCAATCGATGCTTCTTGTTGGCTGGCGCCTATGCAAGCTTTACGAGTCGGGGAAAATGACGCCGGGCCACGCCAGTCTAGGAAAGGTTCGCGACCCCCAGCTGCCAAGTGTGCTTGTTCTCGAACTATGCCTCGCTTTGAATTATCAGAGATCTAACATTTCCTTCCTCCCTGGCTGTCGCTGTTAGGCTTGGACCTCAGGACGGCCCGCGAGGTGGTTTCCCTCGGCCGAGAGTTGCTGGGTGGAAATGGGATTCTGGCCGATTTCCTGGTGGCGAAGGTACAGACACCTGATATATTAGAACGAGCTCATGGCTAGTTGGTTCTTGTTCTAGTGGTTTACACCTCAACCATCCGTAGCCAGGACGCCTTCAATTATCACCCCTTCTTCTTTTTTTTGTTTCTAAATTGTAACTGTCACGATCCCCACTCCACAGGCGTTCTGCGACCTGGAGCCCATCTACTCGTACGAGGGCACGTACGACATCAGCAGCCTGGTGACCGGCAGGGAGATCACCGGGATCGCGAGCTTCAAGCGAGAGCCCGGTTGTGATTTCTACGGCTGGAAGAAAAGGCACACGGCTGTGCCGGTTCTTCTCGTGCCGGTAACTGTGCAGAAGCAAATAAAATTCAGGTCCTGCTCGTGCCGTGATGGTTGGTGCTGCACGAGACGGGAGCAGCCGCGGTGCGACCTGACGCGGACGAGACGGCGTTCCCTGCGAGTGCCTGGAAACCGGCGGCCAATGTTGGCTGCTCATGAAGTCACGATGTACCTGGTGGAGGACCCCAAAACGCACTAGGATATTTTGTTGAGCCTTGTTGCCGGAATCCTCATTGTCATTGTTCAATGTTCACCCTTTTTCCGGCCTAGGGTTAGGCTCGGAGGGACCGGAGCCCCGGTCTCAGAGGCCAAATTCGTGTGGACTAGAGCTTATCATTTTCATACCTCAGCTATCTTGCTAGGCGATGGATGATATAGTATGCGGTTTGTGTTGGCTAACGTGCGCGAGCGACTGACCCATCCCGTTCCCATTCGAGTGCGGCGAGCTGCAACGAAGCCGGAGGCGATGGCTTGGCTGGGCGCCCCTCTTTCCCCGTCGTCGTCTTCGCAAGTCATTGCCCGGACCCGGAGCACGGTGATGAAAGCGGATTGCGTTCGCGTGACGCTTGGTCTGGTCTGATCCACGGAGTCCCAGAGCTGAATGCTCCAACCATCCATCCCATTCCAATCCCATCCACAAGTCGAGATGGAGGAGCCGTGTGGAGCCACGTTTTGTGAATCCTACTCCACCAAATCGCTCTAGAGAGCGGATATTCGGAGGTTCATCGCCGGAGCTGGATGCATGCACCCGATTTAGGAGGGTTAAATCGGGTTCCGGCAGAAGTTCGTTTTGGAGCCGCTTCCGAAACCCTGCCAAAAGGCTCTTAATGCTGGATACTTCTCCTGCGCCGGAAAAGGAGCAGAGCACTTCCCCGTCCTCCCCCCGTAGGTTGGAATCCAAAGCTTTTTCTGTAGGCTTTCTGTACCACATCCTCTGCCCCGTTTTTCATCGTGTATGGGTGTGAACTTGGAAAAACAAAAGGCAGGCCAAGGCATCCCCCACACGGTGTCGCGTGCCGAAAACGAGAGACGGACAGACAGCGAGATCGCAGCGGATTGTTATTAGGGTACTCTATCTACTGGTACGAGTACGTATACCGTGGCGTGCGTCCGTGACGCATGACACGCCGGGCCGGTCAAACAAAGCACTTTTACTCTACGTGCCGGTGGTTCACGTCACGTCTCACCTTACCCCAATCCATCCCCTCCTTGCACAATAATACGTACCACACCCGTACGACACGTGGCTCCTCGAGGCGGGCCCCCGAGTCCGGCTGACGCGTGGGCCCGGATGAAAAAGAAAATAAAAAATCACGCATCCTACTCGGAAAGGAACTTTTTGTTATCCTGGCTGGTCGTAAAGGGGAACCCCGAGGCGGGGAGGGGGCCAGCCAGGCAGCCACCGGGCGGTGGGCCCCGCTGCCCCCCGCTCTTCCTTCCCGTTCTCCGCCGGGGGCGTGCCGTTATAAATACCCCGTCGCCCTCCTTGCCCCACCCCAGTTCGTTCCCCTCCTCTCACACGGACAAATCCCGCTGTTTGTTTACGGCAGCGGCGCGGGTTGCGTCTCCGCCCGACCGCCCGCCCCCGAAGCTTCCGCCGTACGGCGACCGCTTCCTCCTTCCTCATCCCCGTCCGCCCGAGGGAGCTCCCCACCGCCGGCGCCGGGGGATTCCGCCGCCGATTCGCGCGCCGGTTCGGGGGCGGCCCGGATCGGCCCGCTCGCCAGGTAAAGCCCGCCGATCCTCCCTTGATTCTGCTGTTTCGGTCTGGTTCTCGCCCGATTGACCGCTGGTACGGAGCGATCGGCGGTCCGTCCCGGATTAGATGTTCGTTTGCCCGAGAGCCCGGGCCGGGGCGTCGGTTTCCGTGCAGGCTGGCGCGATTCCGTAGCGATTTGACGCGCCGCGTCGAGGAATGCGATGCGCGCCTGTTGATTCTCTATGAAATGATTTGAGCCGTAGTGGGAGATTTCGCGGAATCGCTGTTGTAGATGGTGTGTGGTTGGGATTGTGATTTGATTTCTATCTCGTGGGTCGTGCGGACTCGTATCGTTACGGATGGATGTTCCTTTCTGGTAAGCCATCATGGGAGCTGCCATGTTTGTTTTCTGGAAAGGGTAGTTAATTGAACGAGTCCGAGTTTAATTCTACGGCCAAAGTTTGCTTTTTTAGAAGTGAACGGGGACTTTCCATTTAGGGGATACAACCCCGAGCACCCTTTTTTCTGCCTTCGCAACTAAGCATTGTTTTGGTAGCTCTTTAAATCTGCACAATTCTTCTGTTCCAATACCCATTTTCACGTCTTCTGCATCCTCGGCTTCTCCTCGTTCCATCCTTTGTAGGTTCCACTTAATCATTTTGTGGTGTAAAAATGGCAAAAAAAAGCATTTTTATGTTGAAATGCATGTCATGGCTGATGTAGTGATGCGACTTCAGGCCTACTAGAGTTTGATTTCCAATCCAGTGACCCCTAGATATGCATTTTTCTCTTTTAACATCTTGATTTCCATTGAGTTAAGAATGTACTAACTTCAAATAGATGATGGGTGTTTGCATCTGTTTACTTACTCAATTAGGATGTGGAGATGCTATAGTAGGATTGTGGGAGAGTTCCCCCATTTTCTACTACTGTGCCTTCGAAACCTGTCTTAGGCATACTCCAACATCATTGGTGTTGTCCTCACATTAATACAATGTGGTAGTTGTGATTCTGCTACATTAAACATCTGATTGTCTGAATGTTGTATGCTGTTCCGTCAACTCGTATGGTGTTTATCGGGGGCATTATCTGGTATCATTTATTCTGTTGGTTAATCGGACATTATTTGGTTGCCATTTACTCTATCCTCTCGAGGACTTAGATTTATATTACATTTGCTGTCTTAGCCCCTTGAATCTACCCTATTTCGGTGCTCTATTTGTAGTGTGAACATGAATCTGACATAGTCATTTCTAGGATTTTCTTAGGTTGCGGTGAACGTAGTTCAATCAGAGTTTTGATTTAGCATATCGTTTATACCTTTTTGTTCGAAATTGATCATGTGTAGAGAAGATGTTTGCTAACCTCTCAGTTATGTAGAACTGGAAAGCAATAACTGATACACAAGAGAAAAGGTGCAGCTTATCTCCAGTTTTGCATGCCGGGGGTGTTATTTCTGATTAATATTTGCAAGATGAATCATGTCCAAAAGAAATACAAGCTAGATATGTGTTGATTTTGGAGTGAGGTGGATTTACCAATGAACAGAGGAAGGGCAGAAGCGCATCCATGAAGAATTTTAGGAATGGCATAGTTTGGGACTTTCAGGCATTGCTTGGAGCATTTCTTCTTTCATTTGCAATATGCTCTTTCTTTCCTTTTCTTCTTTTCCTTGTATATTATGTTTTCTGCTATGTAAAGTCAAATTAATTTTGTTTAATTTGGTTTACATATTTGCTAAAAATGTATAAAAAGATTGGAAGGAATAATGTGATATACAATGTGGTTGTAAATCCATTTGATCTCCAGTGCCTATCTATCAGAAAAATGGCTATTATTTTTTAGCTTCTCGAGCTAATATGATATTTTGAAATTCTATTTGCCATTATCATGGATCATTTTGGTCTGTTTAGGTGCCATGTCGCTGAGTTTAATTAGATAATTTCCCTTGTCAGATTGGATCTGTTGCCCTATTGTTGTGGATGATAAGGGCACTTCAAAGTTTCCAAAATCAGTAATCTGTAGTCAATTTACCAGTTGTTACATTTACCTTTTAAGGGATGTGAAAGACTCAGTCTAAAACCTTGTAGCCCATTTACTTGTCAAGTAAAGGTGGTATCATTTGGATTGCAATTTGTGACTTCACTAAGTAAATGTCTCATAAGGGCGGTTCTGCTGTGGTTGTGACCTCTGCAGTTTTATGAGTTGATACAAATTTGGTGGGTGTGACCTTTGTAATTTTATGAGTTGATGGAAATTCTGGATTCTTGTGTTGTTCTGTCTTGCTGTCCCTCATATGCTCATTCAGGATTGTGGTTGTTTTTTTATTCATGGTTCATGTACTGGCCACTGAACATTGAAATATGGAATGAACTTGAATGATTTCAGTACTTATTTTGTGATATCTTACACAACATATATCACATGTCAGTAACCTAGCAATATTTGAGATAAATTTCATGGCAATGTATTCTTTCATTGGACTCTTCACATGTTATTTTGATGCTGGATTATTGATATCGGTTTTGTTTTTATTTCCAGAGGGCAGGCAGACCTGACTTCTTTTCTTATGGCTCGAAGTAACCACAGCCATATCCAGCTGCCAGAGATGGATCATATTCAACCCATGAATGTTCCACACAATGAATCCCTGCCTTTAGGTACCTTGATTGAATCTATATACTTTTGTACATTTATCAGAATTGTGATAAAATAAATAATGTTTCTGTTCTAATCTCAGGTCAGAAGCTTCTAGTGCATCATCACAATGATGCACCCCTTAGAATTGGCCATTCAAGTCATGGGAATGTGACAGTTAGATCAAATGACCTTCCATCGTCAAGTCACCCTGTGCAAACTCTAGGTTATAGAGTTGGGAACCCAGGAACCTTTGGGAACCCAGGAACCTCACATGCTCCCTTTGTTCATTGTCCTGCTGGAAGCTCCAGCAGCCATTTAGCAGAGCCTGCTGTGAGTTATCCACATAGATCTGAGGAAGGCTTTGCTCCAGTGAGCTCCCATATGGAGAACAGAAGGGCCGCAGTGAAACGAAAAAATCCCATCATAAACCCTGTGGGGATCAGTGCTAATGGTTATTATGTTGGAAGCTCTTCCAATACTCAGTTGTCTAACTCAGTGCAGCCAAATCCTGCTCCACTTGCTGAGCCCTTTCTTCCTCAAATGCCTTTAAGAATTAGCCAAAGTGGTTGGAATGGCCAACACTTAATCCATCAAGAAGGATTTCAAAGGAATGTGAGAGCACGACACAATCATAATATTTCACTGGAACCTCGACTGGCTCCAGCTCACACAGCAAACACCATTCATCTCCCGCCATTTAGTTCAGCTGCAAGTGCTGTTTCCCTAGGTACATCAGTGGAAAGGAACCAAGCAACTGTTTCTGCGCCAGCAAGAACTCTACCATCAGGTTAGTATTCAATGCTTAATTAAATATGCTAGATATCTGATATGTTTCTAACATGAGATGGTGGAAGCGAAACTCGACCCTTCAAAGTTTGGTTGGGAGTTGCTTTCATGGCTTGATTTAAAAAACCAGTTAAACCCTTCTGTTCTATGTGATCACAGTTTTTGTTATTGATTTAGTTTGCTGTTGTTGATACTTACAGCACAGGAGTTTTGATGGTTTTGTAGGTGCTCCAGGACTCGCTAGCAGGGCTCTGGAGAGGACTTACTATCCTGCTATTGGAAGCAGCAACTCAAGTGTTGGTGCTGTCCCAACTGCCCCATCATCCGGCAGTGCAACATTTGCTAATGGTGGCTATGCTCCTAGGACTGTTCATGGTGGTGCTGTTCATGTCTACCCTCATCCAGCTCCTGCAACTTCCTCTGGCCCTAGAGCAATGCCCGTTGAGACAGTCATTCGGAGCTATCCACCTGCTATCTCTGCAACTACATCTACATCCGTGCGAATGCAACCATTACCTGCCAGATCTGCTGCATCTTCTAGACATGCAAGGCATATATCTGTGGGGCATGCTAGTAATGGAAGGAATAGAAGGGCTAGGAGTTCTTACTATGGTTTTCATCCTTTGATGATCGAGGCAGAGGTAGATAGCCTTTTCTTCCTTGTTTCCATGAAATTATGTTAGTGTTTGTTGTAGGACTTGAAACTGATATTGCTGCTGTTTGTGAAGCGGTTTATGATGCTGGACCAATTGGTCTTTTATGAATCAAGAGCAGCAGCTGCTGACCCCCACAGGGACATGAGACTGGACATTGACAACATGAGTTACGAGGTAAATACAACATTTTGCTTCTTCGCTCCTCTTGCTCTAGAAATTTGAGCCTTTCTTCTAACTTTACCTTTGGACTGCCCACAGGACCTGTTAGCTTTGGGAGAATTTATGGGTAATGTCAACACAGGCTTGGCTGACGAAAAAATTTCGAAGTGTGTGAGAGAAGTGGTCTGCTGCAGCCCTGACCAAACGCAAAACGATCAAGATGACCAAGATGACGGGAGCTGTGTCATTTGCCTGGTACATTTTCTCAATACCTGTTAAACTGATGTCTATATAACCATGGCCTGAAACTGTTGAATTCTGACTGATGGATGCGTTATGGCAGGAGGATTACAAAGACAAGGATGTGCTGGGAACACTGAAATGCAACCATGACTTCCACGCAGATTGCATCAAGAAGTGGCTGCAGACGAAGAATTCATGCCCGGTGTGCAAAGCAGCCGCGGCTTAGGACACCAGTGGAGCACCAATTGTGCTCCTCGATCCATTGATTTTAGGCTCAGGTCATATTATCCCATTCTATTCTTTTCCCCCTAGCAATGTAAACAAATGCTAAGGTGATGAATCAATTATTCCATGGGTTGCAGTAAGCCCAAATTCTTTTGTTGTAGTGTAACAATCAAGTTGAAGTAAATTAACCATCAAGTGGTTACATGCTCATGTCGTGACTTCTGAATTTGCCGACACTTTTAAAACTTTAAATTGGTTGCGAGGTTCATTTCTGCCAGCCTTACCTCTCCTGGATGATAGGTTTGGTGCGAGAACTCTGAGATCATAGTTCGACTCGATGGTGAAGTTGCTTAGAGGCAAGCATTGGTGTCTGGTTACTTTTGTTACAAGCTGCTTTTAAATGTTAGCTAAGATGTTTAAGCTGCAGCTCCGTTGGTAGCTAGCATTTTAGGCTGATAAACTTCCTCCTGCAATCAGGTATTGTGCAGTTGTGCATGTTGCTGATGTGGACGGGTTGGATCGGGTGTTAGCGTCGTGACAGGCCGGAGCACACCGGAACCTGCCGTGCTCGATGCATCCCGATCGTAGTCTTTTTTGTTTGCTGCCGGGCTGGGAGAGGAGAATTAGGACCATTTCCTGCCCTCTGAAAATCAAATCATACGTTAGATGCACCGGCTATTCATGATGAAAGAAATGCACCAGCTGCTCGCTCACTTTTGCCCTGAAATATTCCCTGGCGATCTGATTCGGTGACACCACTGGACAGAGTGTCTTGGTGGTGAGGAACGGAGGAGCACTGGTAGATCCTGAATCCTGACCTGCACTCTCTGGATCTCTGATTTAAGCTGGTGTTAAAGTTAAACAAAACACAAGGCATGGAATCTAAGTTATGTTCATCCTAAAGAATGTAATTGTTTGTTGAAGTGCTAGTGGACAATCTAACAGTAAAATCTGTACCTAGTTCCCAAGTTGATTCCTCCCAAGAAAAAAAAAAGAGAAGAAGACCTAGCTAGTAACTATTTCATTTTCTCAAAACTGTAAATCACCTGTTGCTTTGAGTTGTCCAATAACAATCTCTACAAAATTACGAACCATCCCCTGCTATTGGCCAGGCTAAAAGCCAAACATCAACTTGTCCTTCAATTGCATTCATTTGTCCCGTTCCAAGTTCCGTTAAATTGGCAAAATCATTTTCAACTAATCAGTCAGTTCTGCACTCTCACCAAAACAGCAGCCCATCCATCACTAACCCTCCCTCACAAGTCACACACCATGCAAATCACCATCACTACCACCTCGCCATGGTCAGAAAGAGGAGGAAGAATCGGAGCCCCGCTGCGCTTCTCGCTGGCTTGCTGCAGCTTGAAGCGACCCCGGCTGTTAGCCTGTTCCACCTCGGCAGCTCACCTCCCCGTTTGGTGCCCTGTAACTGTATCCGACTTACCCCCACCACCTCTCTTACAGCTCACTCCTCTCGTGCCCCTGCCCCCAACCACCTCGCTATAAGTGGCCGCGTCATGGGCCTCCCTCGACACTGCCACACTGATCGATCGACCCACCTGCACTTCGTTGCGTGGCAAGCCAGTCACGGGCTCACGGCTCGCAAAGAGTAGCGATCACCATGCAGGCCATGCGGAGACTCGTGCGCGTCCTCGTGGTGCTCGCCGTGGTCGCCACGGCGGCGGCGCAGCAGGCCCCGACGGCGGCGCCGGCCACGCCAACGCCGGCGACCCCCGCGGCACCGGCCACGCCGACGCCAGCGACCCCCGCGGCGCCGGCGCCCGCGGCCGGGTCGAGCAACATCACGGGCGTGCTGGCCAAGGGCGGGCAGTTCAACACCTTCATCCGGCTGCTCAAGTCCACGGGCGTGGCGTCGCAGATCGACAACCAGCTCGCCAACAACGGCAACGGGCTGACGGTGTTCGCGCCCACGGACAACGCCTTCACGTCGCTGCCCTCCGGCACGCTCAACTCGCTCTCCGACCAGGACAAGAACGCGCTCGTCCAGTACCACGTCGTCTCCACCGCCATCCCCCAGTCGCAGTTCGACACCGTCAGCAACCCGCTCCGGACGCAGGCCGGCAGCAGCTCGCCGGGGGAGTACCCGCTCAACGTCACCTCCGTGGGCGGCCAGCAGGTGAACATCTCCACGGGGGTCGTCAACGCCACCGTCGACAACACCCTCTACGCCGGCGACAACCTCGTCGTCTACCAGGTCAACAAGGTGCTTCTGCCGGCAAAGCTCTTCGGCACGACCGAGGCCCCCGCGCCCGCGCCGCTCGCGCCGGCCAAGAAGGGAAAGACACCGGCGTCCGTCGCGGACTCGCCCGAGGCCGCCGAGGCGTCCCCGGACGCCACCACGTCGCTCGCCGCGGCAAGGGTGACGGGAGGTCGCCTCGCGGTGGCTCTTGCGCTGGCCGCCGTGTGGTGGGGGCTGTAGTGAGTAGTGACGGCGATGAGAGTGTGAGGCCTCCGTGACGTCATCCGTGCCATCTTTTTGTATACTTTTTTTTTCCCCAGATCTCGTTGGTCTTTTCGTTTTTTTTCTTTGGCCATTTTTGGATGAAATTGTTCTTCCTTGCCATTACAATTGCTAGGAGTATTTCCATGTATGTATTGTTGTCGTCCCAATTTTTATGTAATTCTGCTAAATAAATATGAGTTGTGTATATTTCAGTACCCCCATGTATTTTATTCGTTTATCTGTGTTCAAACACTATCATGAAAAGGCTAGTTTATCAGACTGCTCTCAGGAAATGAAGTTCACAGGACACAGGCCCAGTTCCATGCATAATCACTCGAGCAGTGTTGACGCCGATTCACTCGGACAAAATTGACACGATGAAAAATGCAAAGAAAGAAACAATTATTTTACGAGATCCAGGATGCGTACATTACATGGTAAAACAATAAGTTCTACAGCATCTTTTTTTTAAGAAAAAGAAAGAAACTAGCTTTAACAACCTGTCGAAGCGTAAGAACTAAGAAAAAGGCATTCAGTTAAAATTTGTCAAATGCAAATCAATCAATCAAGATGGTTTACAATGAGCTTTCCATGCTCGAAGTCCTTGCAGTTGCAGGTGCATTACGGCAACATGGACCAGAGATCGATTGCTCACCTCTTCAGTTGTATCTCGATCGATTCATCTGGAAACATATCCCTGTCAGCCACCGGTTGTTGGCTTGGTGCAGCATCCCAAAATGTTGTGGTAAACAGTAAACTGATGCCTTGCTCCATAGGCCAGTCGATCAAGAAGCTTTCTGCAGGGAACGTGGAGCTGCACTGCACGACAATTTGGGCAAGCAAACGCTGCAAAATTCTCAAACTGGAGATCCTTTTCAAACTGTTGTTGTTCCTGACCATGAGCCAGACAACCAAAGGCAGATTTGCCTATCCGCGCCTTCGATTTGAATCCTTTGTTGGATGGTTATCTTTGACAGGCCATCTGGGAGAGCTCGTAGCTTGGGGCAGTTGATGAGCATGGCAGTTTCCTTTTCAAACTCCCATGAGCATGTCTGGAACTCTAGATGGTGCAATCCCCCAGTTCCAGGTGGCATGGCAGTAACTGCAGTAACAGTCTCATTGAGGCAAAGAAACCTTAGCCTCGATGTTCTGCGATAATATTCGGCAACACAAAATGCCCACTGCAACCGTCCGGTGGACTTTGGGATTCCCTGGAGTTTTGTGAAGCTGAGATTCAGAGCCCTCAGACGCACCAAATCATTCACTGATTTAGGGACAGCCATGATGTGCTTGTTTCACTAAGAATGAGGACGCTAAGATGATTGAACCTCCTGAACAATTCGCCATCTGTGGTGGAAAAGTTTGGAAATCTGATGTTCAAAGGCCTACCACCCACCATCAAGAACTAGAAATACATTTCTGCTCTGGTGGTTTGCTGCTCTGCACTTTGTCCAGCTTCCACGATGAGCTTCAGTAAATTGATCTCATCAAAAAGTTCAGTAGCACATAACCAAATCATGAACTTTGTAAAAAAAAATATAAATCCTGAGCAGAAATTCCTTCTGGGTCCTTGGATCATTATATGTCCTCTTAGCTAATCTTATCATATCAGTTCCTGGCATTCTTTTGACACCAAAAACGCCAAATTTGCATCAACACGACGCCACCTCTGTAAGACTGTAAACAATCGGTTTTCCAACCATATCATTTGTACTGTTCACAATACCCGCCCCAATAACATACCATCTGCCAACGCATCGGTCTGAACAATGTGTACATTGGATACAATCATACAACAGTATTTTTTTGATGAAATTGGATACAACAGTATGCTCAGGGACGGATAATTCTATCCAAGCCCCCGTGTCGCCCCCGCGCAGGACGGCACGGGCGGAAGCCCCCTCCGCCGCCGCCGCCCCCTTTCTCCCTCTCCCCATCGCCGCGCCGCCACCGGAGCCGGCCGCCAGAAGCCCGCGAGGATGGCAGCGGCGCGGCCGCCTTTGCTCCTCCCCCTTCGCCTAGCGGGCGCGGCCGCGCATGGCGTCGGAGGGTCACGCCGCGGGGCGGGCCGTTGCAGCGCCAGCAAGCCCGGATTCGGTGTCTCCGCGACCGGATCCGGCAGCCATGGTGGCGGATCTGCGACGGCGGCAGCTCAAGCGTCGGGCCTTCGCCCTTGACGGTTCGGCGCACTGCCTACGGGACTGCACCTCGCCGGTTGGAGGGGTTGCACCACGAGGCCTGTGTCGCCGCCATCGGAAGCGGCGGCGGGCTGCTCCCAGGCGCGGGGCGCGGCGGCGGGCGGCTCCAGGCTCAAGACAGCGACGCCCGGGCTGGTCCTAGGCGCAAGGATCCACTGTCGTGCGGGCGTGGGCGTGGTGGCACCGTGAGCGCGCGGGCGTCGACGAGGAGGCGCTGAGGCGCACGTGTGCGGAAGCGGAGGCATCCGCGATGGAGGTGGCCCGGGGCAGCGAGGTTGTCGCCCGAGGGGGCCTGAGGGCGCGGCTGCCGTGGCCACGCGCTCCTCGCAGCACGGCGATGGCCCGAGGAGCATCGAGCGTGTTTGGGGGATGCTGCGGCAGTGGCCGCGTGCGAGGAGTGGCGGTCAAGTGTTGGCGCAGCTGGCAGTGAGCAAAGCGGAGGTGAAGTTACGGCGGCATGGCGCGTGGAGGCGCGGCGGTGGCGTGGCCCTGGAAGGGTCGTCATGGCTGTGGTGCGGGAATATCGCGTCGTGCGCGTGCAGCGAGGGGTTGAGATGCTCCGGACAAAAGCCCTTGCCGGCATGCTTGCTGGTGGGATGATGGAGGCGTCGTCTCTAGACCTAGCTCGGTTGTGGCGTTGCCGGTCTTTGTCCATGGCGGCTTCAGCCGGTGTCGATAATTCCGCCACGCGGCAAGCTGGAAGGTTGTTGCCGAGCTCGTGCGGAGGCGATCGTGGTTTTGGTGGCGGCCAGGGGTTGTCACATGGTTGCCGGTTGGCTGCTTGTAGCGGACCGCGGCGGCTGGTGTTGCTTGGCAACGGTCAGTGCGGCGTGGGACTGTGTCGGAGGATGGTGCTTGCGGCAACGCCATCGTGGGACGACCAGGCTTGCAGCGAACCGCGGCGGGTTGCTCAGCTTGGCTGGGGCCACTCGGTGCGGTATAGCGTCGGAAGATAGCGCAAGCGACTTCCTTAGCTTGCTGCTATGGCGGCGGTGGCTAGGTGCGAGGGTGAAGCAACGAGGCGAAGTCGACTTGCGGCAACGGTTTGGCTGTTTGCTAGAGATCTTAGGGAGCGGGGCATCTTTGCTCTCCACCTCGACGGCGACATACGAAACGGATCCGGGGCGTGGAGTACCGTGGCGGGCGTGGCGAGGCCCCCGTACGTGGTGTTTTCCTCAAGACGACGAGAGAGAGATGGAGTCCAACGGCGGATGCGGCAAGGCCTCCGCGTGTTGTGTTGTTATGGTGGTGACTGCGAGGCAGCCTGCGAGTGGCCCGGATCCGGTGTTTTTTCACCCCGTTGGATGGAGTGTGATGTTGCAGCGGCATCGCGGGGAAGGATTCTGCATGGCGGTGGCCTTCTTGGTGCGGTGACGTTTGCCTCCTTTGATTCCTATCGACGCATGGTCACGTCTGAGGTTTCGACGACTACAAGAGTGTTGATTGTGGGTGGGTGCTGCGGTAGTGCTTCGGTTTTGCTCCCGTTGTTGAGCGGAGTGGTGGTTTTGTTGAGTAGAGTTTGAGTGGAGTTGTGTGGCCGTGTTGATGTTCCAATCCAATCCGCCGCTGTTGTCTTTATCGTTATTTATTGTGTTTAGTTTGAATGTTGTTCTTTTTTTAATATAATCGGCAGCTCTCTTGGTTAGTTAAGAAAAGATAATTCATTCCAATCGACGCAGTTCTGCCATTGGAAACTCTACCAAGTATGTCGCTGATGCTTTTTTAATTTCTACAACAAATCTCGCAGCTAGATTGAAAGTCACCGAGACAAGATTAGGTGTGTGAAGCGGCACGACAGAAGTCCAGTTTACATCTTTAAATTATCATAATATTTCGACTTTTCAACCTTCAACTATAAAATAGAACAACAAGGGATATCCAATTATTTAGACCAGACAAGTTTGACCATTTAGGTAGTTTCAAAGGTGGGTTTGTATTTATTTTTTTAAAAAAATAAAAAATTCTAGTTAGATAAAATCAAAACTAATTTATTTTAAATCAGAAAAATACGAAACTAGTATCAAAATTTTTCTAAAAATGCAATCTATCTATTCTTGTTCTATTTGTATCTTATTTATTCAAAAATAATAGGCATAACTAAAAGCAAATAAATTCTAGGTACATGAAAAAAATTAATCTGAATAACTAACAAGTAGAGTGTCAATAGATAGGTTATATTTTTAGAAAAATATTTGCACAGTTTTGTATCTTTTTAATTTAAAATAAATTATTTATAAATTTTTTAGTTTAAATTTGAATATTTTTAATTTTTATAAAATAAAATACTACTTTTTAAACCATCTAAATGGCTACTTTTATCCTATTTTGATATTTGGATGGCCTCCGTTATCCGATCTTATAGCTAAAGTTGAAAGTCGGACTATTACGATAGTTTAAGAGTAAATTGGATTTTTTTCAATATTTTAATTCTGCGAACAATGGCACACCGGTTGATCAAGCAAGGAAGATGGCTGACCATGTGAGCTTATCAGTAGAAGCGGCCAGCCCCGTAAAATTGGCTTGGGATAGGACGACAATACGGAAGAAGACCCTGGGACGAAGCTACATATAGAGCAGTGGTGCCAATGCACCCACGAAAAATAACAAATACTTACTACAATCAAATTTCCACCACTTACGGAAGACCAACAGATCACGCTGAGTTGGTGACGACGAACGAACGATGCACGCAGAGCCGGCCGGTCCGGTCTGCAGCCCTGAGCCTGCAGCTGCTTCCCGGACCCACCACCACCAACCAGCAGTCCAGCACCCCCGGTTTCGCCGCGAATGCAAAACCGTGTGCTGGCTCGCTCGCTCTGTCGCCCGCGGCGCCGGAACCTGCTGCTGCATCCTCTGCTGCTGCTGATTCATGCGGCCCTCCCCCATTTTTTCCTTCGCTCCCAAGGAACCAGCAAAGCTGCAGACTGCAAGCGCAAGCCGCGGGTGCAAGTGGATCCCCCCTTATCTCTCCAGCAAGTTTCAACCAAATCCATTTCGTCTCCAAAAAAAAGCTTACAAGTCCGCGCCTGCAGCTCATAGCGGCAAGATTTCTTTTCTCTCTCTCTTTTTTCTGGACACGCGACGGCGAAGAGATCTCCTTCTTCTTTGCCTCTAGGAATCCGAGCTATCCGATCGCCCAAGTCGGCGATTTTAATCTCTCTATTGTACGGGCAGAAGGGTGGTGCATGCATCCGCTCGATCGAGTTGAGTTCGTGGTCATGGAGACGCCGCACCGGGAATCGGGGGCCCCGGTGTAATCTTACTTTTAATCGCCACTTGGTCGCCGGTGCCGGAGCGTGCAGTGGCGCCGGCTGTATCCGGCGGTGCAAGCAGCAGGGCCACGGGAGATAGTCAACCATGGTAGGATAATGTACATCGTATCCGCACCTACTACCCCATCTGTCGTCATGGAGGTTGTAGAACCCCCATGGTTTAGCTCTTCACATGACATGGTTAAACACAACACAATGTTCCATCTTCTAGTTTTAGCTTTCAGGCTCCTTCCCCTAAATTATACTCCCTTGTTTAGACATAAAAATGTCCATTTGGACATTGGCATAATTAACAAAATACTTCTTTAAACACGAGTTTTGGTTCGTTATGAATGTATTTATGCCTAATTGTAACCAGGTTATGGTATTTTGGGACCCGCACTCGTCGTGCCACTTCGAAAAAGTTCAAAACAGTATTGGTTATCAAAATTATAACACGTAACCTAATAAGAAAAAAGGCACACTTTGAGTCTTTGTAGACGGAGGATTGTCCCCTCCGTCTCCAAAAGAATGCAACTCTTCTTCAAACAATTTCAAATGTGACTAAATTTATACAAATACTATTAATATTTATATTATAAAATAAGTATTATTAGATTAATTATATAATATACTTTTTACTAAATCTATTTCGAGATATAAATGTTAGTATTTTTTGTATAAATCTGATTAAGTTTAAAATTATTTGACTTCTCAGGAAGTGAGAGTTGCATTCTTTTGGAAACGGAAAAAAAAAAGATGAGGAGGAGGGACTAAAAATGCTACCATGCTAGTCTCCTCGGAAAAAAAATGCTACTAAGCTACAACTATGCTCATAGTGGTTATAAGAACCTGAGTATTACCTAGTCCTCAGGTTTCTGGGTTCGACTTGTTATGGGAGTGAATTTTTTAGAATTTAACGGCACTGTACTCAGTGATAGGCGACGTTACCGTTAACAGCGAAGTGTCTAGCGTTTATAGTGCTTTTGTTAATCTTAAGAATTTTCTAACTCAGTCTTTGAAGATGCAAATAAGGGTAGGGTCGTGTGTTTATAGGGCTAAGTGTACTTATATTGTCATTATATTGTCAGTATTGTAGGACACGAACTAACCCGCGATAATCAAAATCACGGAAAAACTTACCGGACTTACCAAGAAGATGGGTGTGACATAAGAACGAATAAATTGAATTAACTAATCAAGGAGCCACGGGCCAAGGGTGGTGCACGGCACGGTGCACCGAACTAGGACGTCCCGGCTAAAGATTTTCTGGGTCCCACTCCCCAATGCTTACATGGGACGTTGCCGACCGCGCACACACATTTCTCCTAGAAGCTACGGAGTAGTACGCACTTTTCTAGTAAGAAATTAAATTGAATAAAAAACGTGACAAAAGGAGTATAAAAATTGGAAAAGAAACATAAAGGGGGGAAGAAAAATACTGGGGGGCCCAAAGCAACGGCCGACACGGGCCACCTTTATAAACAGGAGCCCCTCCCATCGTGATCACCGGGGCCACGACTATACATCCTCCACCACCGCAGTCCACACCGATCGCCATGGCCGCCACCCCACCGGCGCCACCCGCTCACGGCGGCCGCAATGGCAGCTCCCCGGCCCCGCCTTCCACAGAGTCCTTCGCCAAGTTCTTCGAGTCCTGGATCGCCGAGCAGTCCCGCGACCTCGCCGAGCTCCGCGCCGCGGCGTCCGCGGACCCGGCCACCCCGGAGGCCGACCTCCGCCGCCTCGTCGGCCGGGTGCTGGGCCACTACGAGCACTACTACCGCACCAAGGCCGCGGCGGCGGCGGACGACGTGCTCCGCATGTTCTCCCCGTCGTGGACCTCCACCACCGAGAACCTCTACCTCTGGTGCGGCGGCTGGCGCCCGACCGTCGCGTTCCACCTGCTGTACACCAAGTCCGGGATGCAGCTCGAGCACCAGCTCCCCAACTTCCTCAACGGCGGCAGCCTCGAGGGCGACCTCGGGGACCTCGGCGCCGGGCAGCTCCAGGCCGCCGACCAGCTGCAGCGCCGCACCATCAAGAGGGAACGCGAGATCGAGGACGCCGCCGCGAGCGCACAGGTGAACCAAGAAGGATAAAATAAATAAATTCTGCAGTCATTTTTTTTTCAAATAAAAAAAAATCTTCAGTGAGCTGATGAGCGCGTGCGTGCAGGAGGCGCTGGCGACGGCGAGGATGGTGGAGCTCGCGGGCGGCGGCGGGATGGACGCGGAGGCGATGGAGCGGGAGATGCAGGCGAAGGCGGACGGGATGAAGCGCGTGCTGGAGATGGCCGACGCGCTGCGGCTGGAGACGATGCGCGGGGTGGTGGCGCTGCTCCGCCCCGCGCAGGCCGTGCACTTCCTCCTCGCCGCCGCCGAGCTCCACCTCGCCGTGCACGACTTCGGGCGCCGCAAGGACGGGCGCGCCGGCGACGCCGCCGCGCTGCCGCCGCCGCAGCCGTAGCGACGCGTGGCCGCCGGCCTGGCCGCTCGCTTGCTAACTATTCGCTCCTCCACGCCCCAAGCGGCGCATGGCTGCCGGTCTGGTCAGCACGAGCTGTCGGGATAAGGCTCAGACCAGTTGTTTATTTTGTGTTCGCGCGTGTGGTGTGCACCTGTGCCATGTCTGATGCCTCTGTCTCTTGGTGTTCGTATTGTTGGGGAGCATGAACTGTGATCTGCCAAGTCGAACTGTTTTGTTCCAGCAGAATTTCTGCCTTGCCGGAGTAGTGAAACAGTAGTATTTAATTTAATCAGCGGTTTGCTAATTCTAAGATTCCGCTGCAGCAATGGAACATGCGAATTTACCAAAAAAATCGTCGACTCAAAACAAGGCTTAAGCTCTACTAATTCTTTCCTTAGTCTCTATCGTGCTACATACAATGTGACGGCAGAATTGATCAAAAGTCAAGACCACTATTGCTGTTTGTGCAATGGGTCAGAGCTCAAAAGTATTAGTTACCTCTGGTAAAAAAAATTTTGACATTCAGACATGCAGGAGTAGCACAAGAATATCGTAGTCCACCCCCTCCCCCCCCCCCCCCCCCCCCCCCCCCCCCCCCCCCCCAAACTAGATTACATATTTGGGTCTGTGCTTAGTTGGAAACATGATTTCGGCTTAAAATCATGTAAATTACCAGCGGACATTTTGAAAAACAAAAATGCAAGCATTCTCCAAGAATTGAAAAACAAATGGCAACAAGAAAAAACAACAAAGGGAAATGGATAGTATTTCAACTAAGCCCAGAGCGAAACAAAACAACAAATCGCAATACCTCGACCCAGGATTGCTATGGGCTGGTGACCTGCTGCTTTGTGGGGGGTATAGCCAGATGAACCCAAAGCCCAACTACATGAAGAAAGAACAAGACATCCGGCCCAATTTATTATAGAAAAAAAGAGAAGAAGGAAAGATATTGTGGATCACTTGGAGCTACCTGCAAAAAGGCTGCCCACTGCTCACATAGTATCTCGCGCGCACCACCCCACCCGTCTCCGGCGACGACCACGCCGGCGGCCATGCCGTCCTCCTACGCCGCCGCTGCGGCCGGATCCTCATCCCGCAAACCGAACCGCAACCCCACCGCCGCTGCCGCGGCCGGATCCTCATCCCGCAAACCGAACCGCAACCCCACCGCCGCCGCAGCCACCGCCCGCCCCCAAGCGCCGTCGCCGTCGCCGGCACCCGCTCCCCCGGCGGCGAACCCTAGCGCGGCCTCTGACTCCGATCCCTCGTCCTACTCCTCCTCCTCCGGGGATGAGGCCGATCTCACGGCCTCCGACTCGGCGACCGCCTCCGTCGTCTCCGCCTACCTCTCGGTCGCCGGCGAGGGGGCCGACCTCTCGAAGGTCGGCATTTTCCTCTCCTCGGCCGCGCGCCGCCGATCGCCGCCGTGCCTGATCTGCTTCGACCCCATCCGCCCCTCCGATCCAGTCTGGTCATGCTGCTCCTGCTTTGCCATCCTCCACCTCACCTGCATCCAGTCATGGGCCCACCAGTCAGCCTCCGGCGCTGCCGTGCCGTGCCCAACCTGGGGCTGCCCCAAGTGCCGCTTCGCCTACCCCAAATCGCAGACTCCGACCTCCTACCTCTGCTTCTGCTCCAAGACAGTAGACCCGACTCCGGACCCCTGGATCCTCCCCCACTCCTGCGGCGACGTGTGCGGCCGCCGCCTCAATGCAAATCTCGACTCCGGATGTGAGCACACCTGCCTACTGCTATGCCACCCGGGGCCGTGTCCACCATGCCCTGCTGTTGTCCCTAATGCGCCCTGCTTTTGTGGGGTGCACCGGGAGCCTCGACGCTGCGCACATCAGCGTTACTCTTGTTTGGGGAAATGTAACAAACGTCTTAGCTGTGGACTCCACCGGTGTCCAGTGAATTGCCATGACGGGCCCTGCCCGCCGTGTGCAGTGAGGGGAAAACACAAATGTGAATGTGGAGAGACAATGGAGGAGAAATTGTGCTCTGAAAGGGTTTTCCAGTGCAAGAGGGAGTGTGGTGGGATGTTAGATTGCGGGAAGCATAGGTGTGAGAGAGGGTGCCATGGGGGTAGGTGTGGCGAATGTCCACTCCGAGGTCGACGCACTTGCCCATGTGGGAAGAAGGATTATCCGAAGTTGGAGTGCGATGCAGAGGCTGCCACATGTGGGTCTACTTGCGAGAAAGTGCTTGGTTGTGGACGACACAAGTGCCCTGAGCGGTGCCATCGTGGTCCTTGTGATGAGACTTGCCGGCTTGTGATCACAAAGTCCTGCCGTTGTGGGGGTCTGAAGAAGGAGGTATGCATCTTATACAGCACATTTGTGAAGGATAAAATCATCAAAAATGCAAAACTCAGTTTAGATTTTAGAGACAACGCGAGCATTGGTTCACTTAATGCGAAAATCAAGTGATAATGCTCTGAAATTTCGTAGATGATTTATGTAAGTGACAATGCTCTGAAATTTCGTAGATAATTTATACAAGTCTTTTAGATCAATTACCCTACCCTACATTGGATGTTTGGAGGCCTCTGTGCTTTACATCGGTTTGGATAGCAGAGTTTTTTTTATGCAGATGACCTAACAGAGTTTTGTTGCACTTTTATGCAAATGACCTAACAGAGTAACAATTAGTTAAGTAGTGATTTCTCATTTTCCACTCTCCTCAAATTCAGCAAGTATGTTATGCTACAAGCAATTCCTATAATATTAGTTTTGTAGCTCGTTATGTATGCTTCTATGCTATTAATTAGTGAAGTACTAGGATGCAAGTTCTTAAGCTCTCTTGTTCATGCGATGCACTGCATCAGGTGCCATGCTACCAAGAATTGACATGTGAAAGGAAATGTCAACGTTTGCGAAACTGTGGCCGCCATGCTTGTAAACGACGTTGCTGTGCTGGCGATTGTCCACCCTGCTCTGAGGTGCATCTTTTCTCTTTCTTTCTTTTCCTATGGTATTAGATGTCTATCAAGCACTAAAAGAAAGATATATCTTTTTATAGACTTGTGATAGGAAGCTCAGATGTGGGAACCATAAATGCCTTTCACCATGCCACAGGTACTCTCAACCCCAAATCAGTTTACATTTTGAGTCATATGCTTGCACAGCACACTTCGCCAAAATGTCGATTTTCTAAATGGATGCTTCCTAATGCACAAATTTTCTTGGTTCTTCTGTTAACATCTCTCTTGTTGATTGGCAGAGGTGCTTGTTCACCTTGTCCTCTGATGAAGACTATTTCATGCGCCTGTGGGAAAACATGCTTTGAGGTGGAACTCGGTAGACTCCATTTCTGTCATTCATTTCCTTTGAATAAGTTATCTTTCTGCTGTCTGCTTCATTGGACAGGATTGTTTGCTATTTTTTTTTCTAGGCCCATCACACACAAGTTAATCATTAAAACAAAGGGAAATGAACAAAACTTTAGAAGTGTCTCCTGTCTCAACTTCTGCATATTGTGTTACCATTTTTGCTAAGTTTATTACCGAGATCAAAAAGTGAACTCTATTGCAGGTTCCTTGTGGGACTGAAAAGAATCAGAAACCACCCAAATGCTCAAAGAAATGCAATATACCTCGCCTTTGCAGGCACAAGCTTGAATGCCGGGTAATCTTCTATGTCTTCTTCTACTGTCATGGGGTATAACCATAATATATGCACATTGGGTTCTTGTGGTAGAGCCTAGATTATCTTTATTTCAGCTTTTTGGCACTGTGTTTGTAAGTAATTTATGATGTAATAGTATATGTGGGTGCTTTTCTGTAACAAATGGGTTCTCTGAATTAATATGATATTTAATTCCTTCCCTTAGCCCCACAAATGCCACTACGGAGCCTGCCCACCTTGCAAGCTGACCTGTGGAGAAGAATTTTCCTGTGGCCACATATGTAAAGAAAGGTATGTGTTTCACTTTCACCTACAATGGATGTGCATTCAATGGTTCTGGTACTTGGCTGTCTAGCAAGGTGTCACTTCCTCTGACGCCTTAACAATCTTCACATCATGCTACACAGGTGTCATGGCCCTATTTCTCCTCCAAACCCCGAGTTCACACTAAAACCAACAAAAAAGAAAATGGAAAAGCAAATAGAATGTACACCTGGAACACCGTGCCCACCATGCAAAGAGGTGGTTTTAGTACCATGCTTTGGTCAGCATCTTGGCCAAGAACGCGCTGTAAGTTTTTGTTAACACCGTAGTCTTTTGGTCAATTTATTACTGCCCCCCTTTCCTGCTGGTGTGTGTGGTGGACGCACTTTTGTATGCAGCACACAGATGCCTGCTTGCAAACCAGAATACAGAAAACATACACTTCCCTTCTGTTTCTTGCAGATGCCTTGTTCCAAATGGAGGCCGTTTCCCTGTCAAAATTTATGTGGGAATCCTCTTCTTTGTGGCAACCATTATTGTACAAAATCTTGCCATGTGTTAGAGGTCCCATTGAATCAACCTGAAGGAGATCCAATAGCATCTGTCAGTAAAGAGAATGCACTTGCTGAGCCTTGTGAACAATGCGATCTTCCTTGTCAAAGGGTTTGTTACTCTCTTTCATATACAACAACTTTGGTTCATTTTGTTTAATTTAACAAAGCTTAATATGAAGAAGCTATTGCAGTTTTGTATGCCTTTAAGCTTGATGCAGGATATTGACTCTAATGTTTGTTTCAGGTTAGGGAGCCTCCTTGTTCACATCGTTGTCCTTTGCCATGCCATCTGAGCGATTGTCCACCATGCAAAGTCCTTGTTAAAAAACCATGCCATTGTGGTGCTATGGTACATGCTTTCGAGTGTGTGTTTTTTAACAACCTAAAAGCTAAAGAACAGCTTAAAGTAAGGTCGTGTGGTGGCCCATGTCATAGGTCAGACGCTAAACCTCTTCCTGGCTCCTAACTGTTTCTGTTTTGAAGTTGGTGAACTTCTCTGTTACTAAACTTGAGCACAAATTTCCATAACTTTGTTTATACTGTATCAAGTATTTGAACATATTTTTTGAACAGGAAGCTTCCGAATTGTCCCCATCTGTGCTCAGAAGTATGTCACCCTGGTACATGCCCATCGGTTGATCAGTGCATGAAAAAGGTTTGTTTGAGGCTCTCAACATACATATTCAGACTTTCAGAGTGTTTAGTGTGGAACAACAACCAGTAATGTTCAAGTGGTGCACAGTGCTTAATCTGTGGTGCTACAATGCTTTTCTGCTGGAACTGTAGTCCAGTGAGAAGTTCAATATAGTGCAAAGTTTTTTTGCAGTTTGAACCTTTGGTTAAATTATATTTGTTCAATCATACTTATCATACTGACTCTATGATATCTTATACTATCTATCAAGGTCAATGTACGTTGTGCATGCAACACGCTGAAACAAGAGTGGATATGCCAAGATGTCCTTAAGGAATACCGTAATTCTGGTCGTGATCCAAAAGAAGTACCTAAAAGTCAGTTTGGAGTTGGCTTGCTTGCTTGTGGTGAAGACTGCAAGAAAAAGGTGAAGGTGCCAGATCCTGAGTTGCATCTCCGTAAAAGTCAGGAGACCAAGGTACTGTACCCTATACCTTTAAATACAAAACCTTGTGTCTTAATTCTGTTGTTCTTTGCAAATGTTTTTACCGTCAAGCAATCAAATTTGTAGCTATTGGTGAAATTTTTCTCATTTCCTGTGATTTTCCTTATAGAGCCCTGCTGTGGAAGTTGCAAATGTGCCCAAACGCAGGAAGCGACGTGACCGCGGACAAGAGGTTAAAGTATCAAAATTCCAGGTGTGTAGTGTAGAATACAAAATGTGCTGCTTTCGTTGAAATCTGTGCTCCTTATAACGAATTTTATATTTTGCAGGAAGTCAAGGCCTATGTGTTGAGGGTGCTACTGATTATTTTGCTATCCATAATCATCACAGCTGGATTGTACCTGTTATGGAAGGGTATATTCCGGCTTTCTGACTGGATGAATGAAATGGAGGTGCAGAGGGCTAGACAAAGGCATCCGAGGGGTGCAATGTTGTAGGAAAAAGATTAGAGTTATTTTGCACCTAGTAATCAGTTTCGAGATTTCAGTTCTGGAGGACTGGAGTCATGGTAGTGAAAAGTGTCACCGTTTTGTTTCTTTTTTTGGAAAGCTCACCGTTTTGTTTCTCACCTGTATCATTATATTATAAATTATTTACTGTTTATATCATGTATTGTTCTTTTTACAAGTGTGTATTGTTGTAACTGAACATAGTATACAACCAATATATACTTGATTTTAACCAACTGTATTTCTGCTAAGAACATCTGTGAAGTACTTCCGGAGCATCCATTAAAGCGGTTTAACCAACTGTATTTCTGCACTACATGCTGCCAGCGTTGCTGATTGCAATAGGCCCATAGTCGTTTGTTTCAGGTTATTAAATCATACTTGTGTTTTTTCGTGATGACAGTTGTATTTTGCTGAAAATGTCATCTCCAGTACTAGGATAACTTGAGACACAAATCGAGTTCAAACTTTGAAGGAACCTCTTTGAAATTTCATAAAATTCCTTTCCAAGTGAATTTCATTAAACTCCAGGCACGCATACGGAGAGCTCTTCAAAATCCATTTTTCTAGGTATATAAAATCCATTTCTTTAGCAAGCTTTCCTCGCGTGTCCGGCGCTCCAGATCGGCTCGGCTCTGCCCCCCATGCGCCCAGCGGCCCACCCCATCTGACCGTCTCGCCTCGCCCCCGCACCAGTGACTCGACTTCTTCCGCGAACCGCCACCGCCACCTCACCCACCACCTCGCCGGAGATCACGAGAGGAGCCTCGCCGCTGCCGCCCCCCCCCCCCCCCCGCCCGCCATGGGGGATGCCGCCTCCGGCCGCGGCCACGTCGTCTACCCTCCCCGCTCCGCCGAGGACATCTTCAAGGACTACCGCGCCCGCCGCTCCGCCATCCTCCGCGCCCTCACCCACGGTCAGTGAACTCGACTCTCTCCCCCTTTCTCTACTCCCTTCGCTCCCCGAACCCTAACCCTCGTCCAGCGGGGACCTGACCGCGCCCGATTGCTTCCCTCGCTCGCAGACGTCGAGGACTTCTACGCGCAGTGCGATCCAGGTGAGTTGCGCTCCGGCGCCGCGCCTCTCGATCCCGACGCGATCACTTCCCTGTTCCGGGCGAGCTTTGGTGTGATTGATTTGGGTTGGGGGTGATGTGGGGGTTGAGCAGAGAAGGAGAACCTCTGCCTGTACGGGTATGCGAACGAGGCGTGGGAGGTGGCGCTGCCGGCGGAGGAGGTGCCCACGGAGCTGCCGGAGCCCGCGCTGGGGATCAACTTCGCGCGCGACGGCATGAACCGTCGCGACTGGCTCGCCCTCGTCGCCGTCCACTCCGACTCATGGCTTCTCTCCGTCGCTTTCTACTACGCTGCTCGGCTCAATCGGAATGACCGGTACGCTGCTCCCGACCAATCCCCGCTGCCTTACTTCTCTCATCTTCGTGTTTCTGTTGGGATTTGATGCTGCTTGAGTGATCTGGTGATGGAAATTTCAGAAGCGTAGGTTGTTTTTCCCCTTTACAAAAAAGGATTAAATGCGCAATTTCACAACGGACGAACTGGCATTTTTGGAGTATGTGGCCAGTTTGTTGATCTCATAGAGAAATAGTTTTGATCGCATGGAGATGCCATTCTTGGTTGCCTATAATGTTACTAGGATGTATAATTTTGATAGATGTTTCCTTCCTCAATAGGATTTCAACTTCTGCACTGAGGTGAAGGTAAAGTCAATTGACTCTCTTAGCAGTAGTTCTGACGCAAAGGGCACTGCTGTTGATGTATTCTGTGATAGTTTAAGTGTGGTTCGAACTTCGGAAGTCTTGGGTTGTTGGGGGTGCTTGCTTTCTAAAGAAACACTACTACAGAGACTTACACAGGCACATAAAGCAGACTTGTGATAAGTTTGGTTGTTTACCGTGAGTTGTTGGAGTAAGCAGACTTTCATGGCTTTCTGTGATGTCGTGATGATACTGAGTTGACTGAGTCTTGAATTCTGGTAGCTGCATGCTTTTACTGAAATCTTGTTACTTTTGTGGATCAACAACTTCACACATATCTTAGTGTTTCTGTGCTCTATGTCAGTAAACAGTGGTCCCAGACTGCCAGTGTGGACTTGTGCTAGTTGAAGGCTGACTTCAATGTTTATCTAATACTCCCTCCGTTCCAAATTATAGGTCGTTTTGGCAAATTTAGATACATAGATTTTTCTATGTATCTAGACACAATGTATATATAGATGCATAGCAAAATCTATGTATCTAGATTTGCCAAAACGACCTACAATTTGGAACGGAGGGAGTATCAACTTTCAAAAGGCGCTTTGCATAGGGAAAAGTAATATTTCGTGGAAGCTGTGAATCTGACTAGTTTTCCACTTGTGCATCGATATTTTGTGTGAGCTGCTTGAAACATTTTATGAGATCTTCGGTTAATTAGTTGTGTTTCCTGGTTCCTGGATACGTCCTACTCCATAACAGTTAAAGGTTACCATTCTACCGTAAGCAAATTCCTGACTTTTTGTTAATGAAAGGCGTTTCATGCTTAGAGCCTGAACCTCTTGTTATGGATCTGGAGAATCAGGACTTTTTGTGCCAATTGTAGTTATGGAATTTGCACCTATGCTGGTATTCTCCATTATCTTTTCAACACCTCTTTTCCTGCACCCCACCCAATTCGTGTAAGCAAATCTCCCTCTTATTCTGAGAAACCTCTAATAAGTCTACATCTTGTATAGGAACTTGATTTTTCTATTTTTCTAGATATTTTAAGGTCAAAACAGTGAGTAGCCCCCAGTTTCATTACACCAATTTGTGCATATTATTTTCTTTTTTTGCAAAGAGAACCAACAAATAAGTGTGATTTCATGAAAGCTGTATTTCATCAATGCAAACTAAAATAGAATACACTTTTCCATGATTATGCTAAAATATGTGCAATGCTGATGTGCTATGGAGAGCCTAGGGTGCAGTTAATTATATTTACTGAAAAGTAGAGCTTATGTGACTCTACAGGTTTGTGGAAAAATAACACACAGAGCATATCTGACATCCACGACCTGTTATCTTAAATAACTTCTGTATACTTGATTTTTATGAATATAAAGTTCTCAGGTTATGTTTTGCAGTGCTTTCCTTTTTCGTTTCTATGTTAATTTCCATCAGAAATGATGTGTATTCGTGCACATGCCCGTGGTATTTTAGTGTCTGCAATATGCAGTTCTTTTTTTTCATGCATTACTCATATGAATACTGTAATCCGTATGGATACTGTATCAGCAACTTGGAGGATAACGGTCTTAAATGAATGTGAACCCACACTAGCATGCTTTTTTTTTTGTTCCTGTTGCACCAAGAGTAGCGCCTCATCAGATTAGGCCTTCTGATGCCTTCTTCTGTGGATTGGCACTGTCAATAATCTGGCTTGTTTTCCCCAGTTCTTCTGTGTCAATTCTTTCAATGATGTTAATATTAGCACTGTGATCTGAGTATTGTAAACACAGCCTTTCAATAATTATTTTTATGTAAATTTGAAAGGTTTTGTATGCTGCATTGCCATTAGTTTGTTTCATTCTCTCTATTCCTACGATGGCCTCTGTGCTGATATTCACTGTTTTCACTGTCATCCAATAGGAAGCGTTTATTTGGTATGATTAACGAATTGCAAACTGTTTTTGAAGTTGTCTCCGGTGCGAGACAACAACAATCTAAGGAGAGGTCCAGTATGGACAATGGTGGGAGGGCCAAGCCCTCAGTAAAGGTAAAAGATATTTGTTATTGCTGCTACCATTCTTTTTATCTACATTTAACTCATTCTCATTCTGCAACAAACACATGAACCACAGATAAAAAATAATGGAAAAGCATCAGAAGATGCATACGGAGAAGATGACAGTGATCACGGTGAAACCCTATGTGGTACCTGCGGTGGTATATACAGCGCAGACGAGTTCTGGATTGGGTGCGACATCTGCGAGAGGTGGTACCATGGCAAGTGCGTCAAGATAACTCCCGCCAAGGCAGAAAGCATAAAACATTACAAGTGCCCGAGCTGCAGCTCCAAGAGGGCTAGGCAGTAGCAAAGCTTATGGATGCCTCAGAATGCCGGATGTATGCTGCAGTGGCGGCATTGCAAAATTTGCGGGCAGGAGAAGGCTGAGGCTCCATTTACAAGATTAGAACTATCTTTGCTATCTTCGATGTACCCTATGCTTACTTTACCTATGATGAAGCTAATGTGAGGAAAGATGAGACATTTGACAACCAGAGGCACTTGAGTTGAATGCCCCTAGATAAATGGGGTGAAAGAAGAGGAAACCTGCGTGCTGTATTGAATAGAGCTTGTTTATGTCACCTTTACGGGTCGTTCTTTTTTATGACGAATGGCAGCAGCCTTTACTGAAGTTCTTGAATTGTAATACTGCGCAAGCTCATGTGTGTGCAGAATTCCTGGCTTATGCTTATATCCCTCTACATTTCTATCCTCTGTTGCTACTGCGGAGTGTGTCTATTGCTGTCTAAAGGTCAGTCAGTGATGATATTAGAAAAGTACATATGTCATGCAAAATCACAAACACGTACAAAGACCAAAGGAAAAGCACGGAAGAAATAGAAGCATAGAGCAAAAAGAACAGAGAAATATATATTTACATTGAGCCACTGTAGCACGTAATTTGTAAACTGCTTTGCGATTTATTTTTGAGGGAACGCTTTACATTCGTTTTCGTGAAACTTTCTGATTCTTTTTGTTGAGAGGCTATGCTGCAAGACCAACAGCAACAAGGTAATTTATTGCTTTTATACTGGTGTGATGCCCAGCAGGTTGAAACACTGCCGCATGACGACGGCCGTCGCGTGGCAAAGCAACAGATGGCTCGCTTCTTCAGGTGACCCAACCACCTGCCGGAATCAGCACAAGGGGAAACAGGCCATTGCATAACATCTGGTGCAGGACTGGGAAGTCCATACAAACGAGGTGATCTGGAGAGAAGCGATAGCAAGTAAAATGGTACCTGGCAGCTGGCGTAGAACTTTGAGAATGCTTCAGATAAGCTGTACAGGTAGTCGCACAAGTAATGTGGAGACGCATCGTCGCAGGCCTGCTCAACAACCTAAACAACAAAAGACATCACGTTTATAGTTTGTACCCTCTTTATGCTACCTGATAGTCTAGAGCTTTTACTGGTATGACTATCTTTATGTGAGACGATGTAGTTTCGTTTTGTAATATAGAAACTGGAATTATTCTAGATTTCAGGGCTCCATACACGTTCAGAGGGATGCTTCTGTTAAGCACACTTGGGATATGTTAATCAATGGTCAAAAGATGCTTCTAAGACCTTTTCAAATACTGATACGGCCTAAAATAATACTAATAGACTAATTGGGCATGTGTTTACCGCCCTATCCCCAACAAATGCACTTACACCATACACTTACCGAGCACGCTTAAACACTGTTCTCAAATAAAAACAAAACATATCCCACGCATCAGATTTTACCCCAAAAGAAATTAGGCAGCTTGTCTACTATCAAGCTGTTTTTCAAAATCCATATCATCCAAGCCAAAATTAAAAGACTATATCCAAACCAAAGCATTCCTGCCAAGATTCTTCAACAAAAGAAAAGTTCCTATTGCCAGGTAAAACCAACCCAGCTATCTAATGGCGCGACCATTCCGTTTCAGTTGTCCTCATCCTGACCGTTGTCACCACCGGAGGAGTTGAGCGCATTCAGCCTCTCAACAAGCCTGGATCTCCTCTCCTCATGCGTAAGCTTCTTGGGGTTGTATCTGTATCATAGGATAACAAAGAACGCAAGGACATTCAGATGACGACTACGACCTTAGAGCGCGTTTGCTCCGAAACCGACTGTTTCATGCGATCAGCTTCATACCTCTTGTGCTCCTTTGGTGATTCCTTTGTGGATTTTGCCACGCTAGGATCAGCACGGATTGCAGCATGCACCTTCTTGTAAAGAGTCTCCGCATCATCTGCCTTGATGCCCTTCTTAATATACTCGCTGAAGTGAGATTGGTACTTCTCAGACTTCTCCTCAGCCAGTGTCTGAAATCAAGATTAGAACACTGTAAAGAGCTGACACACGCAACTATCCTGTGTAATAACCAAAGAACAGTATCTATTTATTTATTTATAGAAATAATAAAATAACATTGTCATCAACTGGCGAAAAGTTTCAAAATTATTAGTGAACTGTACCTTGGCAGTCCTTATTTTGATATTTTCATGTAGTAAGGATATGATCTAATAACATTGGACCAAGCACTAGAACTATCATCCACTACAGGTACAAGTTTCACCCCACCCCACCCCACCCCCCATCCCACCACACACACAAAAAAAAAGAAAAAAAAGGAGAAAAAAAAGAATGCAGAGCTAACCCTCATGTAGTCCGCAACATGACCACCGTAGATGTACTTGTGGTGAACTTCTGCATCAAGCTGCTTCTCATCCTTCTTGAAGCCAGCAAACCTCTTGTCGCTGTGGGGAATGTCAAGACCTCCATCCAGTGCTCCCTGTTGGCAGGTTGAAATTGCATCAAAGACAAACTTCAAAACTGATGGCATACCATGGAGAGTAAATATTTTGTGTTTATTAAGAAAAAGAAAGTCTATAACACAAGAAAAGAAAAAAAGTTTGAGAGTTGGCCAAGGCGTGCTGATTATAAATTTTACAAATATAAATAAAAATGTTGGTCAATTGATTGTGCATGCATGTCAATTGATAATGCAAAATTCATCATCCAATATTTAAGCTTATCAAGCTGGCAGATGCAGAATAATGACCTAGGACTCTACTCTACGAAACCAAAAGCCATATTTTGCCTATATAGTGCTGGGCTGCATGTTGCAAAACTCTCGTACAGTTTTGCAGTACTACACAGCTGAACACAATAGTATAGGAGAAAAACTATATCATGTTCACTGTAGTTAGTTATTGAATACCTTAAGGGCACCAAAGACACGGTTGCCAGTTGTAGTCCTAATAAGACCAACATCCAAGAGTGCACGAAACGGCCTCCTGCCATCAGCTGGCTCAACAGAGAAATCCTCACCAGTAGCCTGAACATGGAAGTATCCATCATAAGATATCTCTAAATTGGGCAAAAAATCACCTAAGTTAATTTGAAAGGTGGTGGAGAGGTCAACCTCAACATTGCCCTCATATTCCTGATCCAAATCACGGAGCTTCAAAACTCGGCGAGCCAAAAGAAGTCCAGTGCAGTACGCTAAATGTAGAAAATAGAACAATTCAGCTCAGATGGTCCTCTCCAATGAAATCCACAGCAACAATAATCATGTTGGGTTCCAATAAAAAAAAACTCATATAGTTTGTATCTACCTGCAGCATAGTTTGTTAGGCCAACCTCAAGTCCATAACGTGGCAATTCGTGTGAGTAGGCTGCGGCAAGGACCATATCACCAGCAACGCTTGCAGACACGATTTGGGCATTGATATCCTTGTTGGTCTGTAGCATCTTGTTATGTGTGTCTTTTTCTTTTTTGAAGAAAGAATGTGTGAGTGTCGACGAGTAAATATAACTAAACACATAAGCATGCTATTATATTGAAGAGCAGAATAGAGACGAGGAAGCAGCCGAGACAGTAGTATAGCTGTAGAGGATACAAATCTGACAACAAATCGGTACTTGGGGGTGTTGTACTTATTTTTGTCTTGGTTGATGAGCCTAATCCTGGCTCTGTAGTCGGTCTTGCCATCAGCAGAAACGTAGACATAGTAAGGAAAAAAGAAAGAAACAAAGAAAATCAGAAGTGGCGGTAGCAGTTGGCAAGATGGTTATTGTACCCCTTCGTCTCTTGAACTGGACTTGGAAACGCTTGAAGTAGGCATTGGCCTTCTGGGTCCTGACGAACACCTGTCGTATTGAGAAGGGATGGTAATGAATGTCACAACACAAGCAAGTAGGCATAGATCTGACTGACATTGTGTTATTAACAGTGCAGTATATATGATACAGACAAGACATGATCGCACACACGGACATAACCGTCGATCGGCAGGTTCATCGGATTAATGGGCGGACTTGCAATCGAGTGGAATTTTAGCAGGCCAAATTAGAACAACGAGTTGCAATGGATCAACTGGCCGGAGAACATAGATACGGTGCGTTCCTTCACCGTAGTATAAGAGTATATAATCAAAGTGTTTGGGAAGGAATGGGCAGTTGCAACGAGAAGAAGCTAAACGGGTGGGTGATTGATTTTTTGTTCCGGCCGGTTAGAGCAGGAACAGGAAGAGGGGTAGCTGATATGTTACCATGTCGGTGGCGGCTGCGTGAGACGACGGCGATGAAGAGGAGGAGACGAAGCAGACGACGCCGGCGATTGGAAGGAGAAGAGGTGCGTTGCTGTTTTATTTCCTGTGCCTACTGCGACCAAGAAACCCTCTACCCTAACCAATGGGCCTTTGATAAGTGGGCTGCTTCCCTTAATTCAGCCTATCAAAGAAGAGAAAGAAGAATGAAAACTGGACCCAAGGCCAGGTTTTAGTGGGCCCATCAGGTAGGCTAAACGGGGCAAGCGCCAGGGCCCAGATCCACTGGCCCGTCTACCCCTCTCTTCCTTCTTCAATGCGGCCGCCGGCCGGGGTGTGAGGCTAAGATCTCACCGTCGGCGAGGACGTGGTCGACGAAATGCGCACGAGAGAGAAGATCGACGAAACGAGTATACTCTTAACGAATCGTCGATCCCCCTCCCCTCCTGATGTTTACTTGATCTTTAACGCTTTCCAGTCTCTCCGAACCTTGGACTTACTAAACATGTCACCGGCGGCGCTCATCGCTGTAGCGCACAGCATTAGTGGGCACAGCCGCACAGGAGCATGCAAATCCTGGGCACCCTCACCCAAAAGCTACTGAAACAAATGGCTGCCACAGTTTCCGTGCACAAAATTCATCATCACGAATCAGATTCTGTGCACAAAGCTGGAGCAAAAGAACAGGCTCAGCTCCCAGCTTTCCCCGGCCGCAAGCGCTTTATACCGTCTCGCCTGCTGACATCGATCTTCTGGACACATCTCGCCGGCCGTCCACCGCGGAAAAAGTCAGGATGGTCACATTCCCTCTGCGTTTCCTTTTCAGGAATCGTAAAGCTGCTGCCTCGGAAGAGCTTGTTCATCCGCACTCGCCTCCTGGTTCCTCTGCACCTATATATGCCGCGGTCATCAGCTGAGCTTTCATCCCACAGCGCGCAGGAGATTTTCAGGCAGGCAGGAAGAAACAAGGTAGTGCTCTGCTGCAGAAACTATCTTCTTCTTTTTTGACGAACCGGCACGAGATTGTGCGAGCCAAATAAAAGAGATAAAAGGCTATGCCTGCATGAGCAATTTGGCTACTGTTTCTGGGAATTAGACATGCCCAATTCAACTTGTAGCCGTAGGGTCTGTTTGGTTGGTTAGGATTAAACTTCAATCCCATCACATCGGATGTTTGAACAGCAATGAGAAGTACTAAATATAGTCTAATTACAAAACATATTGTATAAATGGAGGCTAATTCGCGAGATGAATCCATTAAATCTAATTAGTTTATAATTTAATCATATTGCGCTACAGTAAACATATGTTAATGATGAATTAATTAGATTTAATAGATTCATTTCATAAATTACCACTTGCATAGTTAGCTTATATTTAATCTCTCTATTTGTCGTACAAACATTCTATATGACTTGGACCGAAAATTAATCTCTCAACCAGTCCCTCTTGCTCTGTACCTGACATGTCTAAACGTCTACTCAGCGACTCCGAGATCGAGGCGGTGTCGCTGCAGAACGTGTGCTGGCTGGAGATCCACGGGAAGCTGGAACTGTCCCACCTCACGCCGGGCGTCAGCTACGACGTCGCCTTCGAGGTGATGCTCACCGAGCCCGCGTACGGGTGGACCGCGCCGGTGAACCTCCGGCTGAAGCTCCCCGACGGGACGGTGCAGCAGCGGAAGGAGAAGCTGCAGGAGAGGCCCAGGAACCAGTGGATGGAGCTCAAGGCCGGGGAGCTGAAGGCGCATCCGGAGCAGAAGGGCGAGGTGGAGATCTCCTTGTTCGAGTGGGGGCTCCTCGTCAAGGGCATCAAGGTTGTGCCAAAGGAGTGATTAGAATTTTGTTTGAGGGTGGTCATTAGCTTTTGCGTGCCTGTCAGGTGTGTTAAGATCAATGGGATACGTGGAATAATAAAAGGTGTGTGGCAGCTGGCACTACAAGTTTCAAGTCTTGAAGGCTGAATAAAATTTTAGTCTTACAAAGCAAAGTTTTGCACTCCGAAAGGTCGAAGTGTATGTGGCTCTTAAGTCTTAATTGATAGTGCAGAACTGCTGAGTGATGGGCTTCATTCTGTACCAACTCCATCCAGTATGTACGTCAGGAGATGACTGACCTGTTGACCGAATTTGATGGTTGTCCTAAAATTAGGGATGCAAGTGGGTACTTACTAGTAATATTTTCTAAGTCAGCTGATTAATTATGGTGATATGCTTGCTCTCGCGCTGCAGTCATGCACCGCGGCCACCTGAATCCAGGAAAAAAATTCTATGCACGAGGGCTGCAAAGCGCCCTCCGTGCAGCACCACTCCAGATTCCAGTTCTTAGTTGCCGGATTGATATCGTTCTCGAATTCTCTCGTTGTATTGAGCACCTACACGCCACCCATCTTGAAAAGGAGGAGAGAATGAGCTAGTTGGATTTGGATGGATTTTTTGCCCAAAGGAGATTAAAGGATTTTTCTAAGTTTACCAAAAGCACTAACATACTTCTGAAAACTCATTTTCAACCGGAAACACTTTGCAGCGATGTGAGATGCAACAAACAAATTTTATAACATATACCGATTTATTTTAGAAAATAGCAATACATTAATTGGCTTACTTGATTAACTAAAGTTGGAAATATATAAAATCATGAAAATAATAATAATTTATTTTGTTAGTGCTATTTCATCACATCCCAAAATAGGAAATTTAGCGTGCGACAAAACTTCGATGTGTGCGGCGATCCTGATTATAGGGTCAAGGATTGCAAAGACCACAAGAATAAGCATAAAAAGTCTACAAATTTTGCAAACTTATAATTGGTAATTTTGCAGGGAAAACGTCCGACTATGATAATTTACCCACATTTTTTTCACTATGTGACTCGCTTGTTGGTGGATTGACATCTAGCTCAATATATATGTCGGTGCTGACATATAGTTATATTTTCCTTATCAAGTCACAGCATCTTTCTCCATGGTAATTGGGAATGGGACACATACTCACATCCTTCTTTTCATGGTGTCAGTATGGTTGATCTGAATTTTACTTAAAAAAGATTGTGTGGACGAGGAACATGCAACATGTCCCTCCATCAACTAGAATCTTGTTAGAAGTTCTCTTTCATGGATGGCTATAAGATGGTTTTTGGGAGCTCTATATACATATCTAGTTGTAGGTGCCAATGAGTAATAGGCGTTTCCTAGATGGTGGTGTACTGGTGTTTGGTCTATCTTGTAGCAATTTGGATGTGGTCCATGCAGCTTTACTGGTTGAGTAAGGGTGAAACAAACTTATAATTTTTTATCCCTCAAAATTGTAACATCTTCGATTTTACCTTTTACTCCCTCTATTTTTATTTACATGTCACATTAGGTTTGTCGTAAGTCAAACTTAACCAACTTTGACCAAACTTATAGAAAAAAATAATAATATTTATAATACCAAATTTATTTCATTGAATTCACCATGAAATATATGTTGATAGTGCATATGTTGATTAATATAATTGTTGCTCTATTTTTTTATAGAGTTGGTCAAAGTTAGCTAAGTTTGATTTAGGACAAACCTAATACGACATGTAAATAAAAACGGAGGGAGTATACGAAACAAGGATAAAAGTGTAAGCAGATGTCATGTGTATGTGGTCCTGCCTCTTGAAAGTGTGTCATTGAAAGTGTGTCATGTGTATGTGGTCCCGCCTCTTGAAAGTTCTGGGCAGTGGGCAGTGCGGCTTTAGAGTATGTGATGTTACGTATATAAAGTTATATCCCTTGTTTAGGATAGTTTTTTACATATTTTATATGGTACTGCTTTTACATATAAGATAGATGTGTTTGCTATCCCTTCTTGACATGATAAATGTCAAGATTTACTTTGTGCGTTTTTGGATTAAACTAAAATAGGAATTGCTAACGAGTCCATCACGTATTGCCATCAATCAAGTAGAAAAACACTTCATGACAGTGAGGAGAACTTGTTTTCTATGATCGTGAAGCGATTCCTACAATCGTTGGAAGCTTCCTACGGCTTTTGTCAAGGTCCATCCGCCCTGGGCCTGTGCCTACAGCAACAATTCCTGATCACGAAGGAACCTCTACGGCCGCCACAAGCTTTCTAAAGTCATCGATGGATTCAGCTACCCGATGGAAATTCATACTCCACAGAACCTTCGATATTATCATACTACTTTCCTAAAAAAAATACAATTCTAATTTATACTGAGTCAACTTTATTAATTTTATAGAAAATATTATTAACATTTATAATTTTGAATAGATATATTATAAAAACATATTTCATGATACATTAAATTATAATTATTTTGTATAATAAATAATATAAATAATATAGATTTTGTAAAAATTATGATTGACCATACATATTTTTTTTTCTGGGGAGAAGTATATGTTGTCGTCGGTTTCTACGTTCAACAATTACAACTCCACCCTGATGTTGGTAGTCACGAGAGAAGGGCGATATCAGAAATACGAACGACTGGCTTGGCGGAAGTGATGTGGAAGGGTGGAATCGTGCATATGCCATTGATGTGGAAATGATGTGCTGGAGTTTGATTGGGAAACGGCCGTCCGTGGACTCGTTGACTAGCTAGGGAAAGCGCTATAGGCGAGGAGATTGGGCCACACTGGTAATTTCGCATCGATTTTATTTTTTGAAAAAACAGTATTTTCTTAATTAATTAGCATACTTGGTGCCCTTGATCCAGCCGGCCAACAAAGCTAAGCCAGTGAGCAAAGCGTGTAGGCTGAAGAAAAAAAAAATCCGGTGCATACAGGCTGCAAGATCGAACGCAGACTGCGATCCTGCCCTATCCTCCGGCGGCCTTATGGATCCAGGGCGTGTTTGGATCCCGGCCACAGATCGCCACGCGGCAAGTTCGGCGAGCTGCGCCTGCAAAAGCTGCTGCTTTGTTGGTTTCCAAGCTTTGGCGACGAATACGTTTGGCAGCTATAACTTTTTCACGTTCATTTTCTCGCAGCAGCTTAGGCGGCGGATTGTGGCCGGCATCAAAGCACGTCCACCATCACCATCCAACGCTCGCGAGTCGCGATGAGGACGACTAGCCAGGTCTGCGTAGTAGACTTGACCTGCTAAGCGAGCCACCAGATCCACTTAGACCTAGCCGGCTAGCCCGCTAGACGTCCTCTCGTCGTGAGCGTGTAAAAGCCGTCACAACCCAAGACACTGCTAGTAAGTAGTTTCTTTATTACCGTATCATATGAACACTGTATAGATACCGCATATACAAACTACACCTACACTTTCAATTCATAGGTTTTTTCCAAAATAAATTGCTATCTAGTTATATCTTTGCTCTCTTTTCTTCCCCTATCCTCTCTTCTTTTATCTTGATTTTCACGTAGACGTAGATTCTCACATGAGATACGATTTCTTCATATTTTTCTTCTCTTCCCATTAACTCTCATGCCACCTCAATTTTTTCTTACATGATAATGTATTTAATGCTACAGAAACCAGCTGAGTTGGAGGGTTGGTCGGCAACCGGAGTGGGCCCTAGAAGCCCGCAACACCCGTCTCCACTAGATTTTTTTCCACCGTACGCTGCTTATACCAGCAGGCGAGGTCTCGCCACCAGGGGGCCTAGCCATTACAGGATGGGCTTTCATGCTATTAAGCTTCCACAGGTGCCAGCAGTCGTATTTTGGTGCACCATCCTACTCATATTCGCTTCTCTCCTGCTCGCAGGCAAAATCAGCATGCAAGTGCCCCAGCTCCGACCAGGATCCCAGCAACATGTACACCTTGAGCAATACCTTAGACAACCTTCGTGGCTACCTGATTCCTGCAAACTCGAGTTCGACGTTTCTATCAGCTGGTCTCGGGTCTTACAAGAAACTTCCTACTTCGAAGCTGAACTTATCTGAACCGGGGCTCCTCATCCTTGATGATCATGTATGTAATTAAGTACATAATAGTCGATGCCATATGCATCCCGTGCATGTGTAATATTTCTAAACACTGATCTTTTGCAAGTGTTGCAAAAGGTACGCAATAGTTTTTCTTCTGTAATTGCTGAAGTCAACTGGAAATAAGATGGCCTGTGCAAATTGTGCACCTAGACCTATTATGGTTTATATAAACTTTTATTGTTTTTAGGTTATATTTGCGTGCTCCTATTTTATTAATTATTTCTTACTGGGCAATTTGAAATCAACAAATGAATAAAATAAACTTTCATATAATTCACTTGATCCTCGTTGTGTTCCATCGTTCACCTATCTTGTATCATGGGCGTTAACAGAAGGCGAGATGCTTAAAATCATGCGACCAGGAAACTTAAGACCTTGTTTGGATCTAATATAGATTAAAGAATCTGAATAGTGGCTGGTTATATATTATAAATAGCTGGGCTATTTGGATCCTTGGATTATTATAAGGTTGTTTGAGGGTTGATTGTGTCTATAATATCAAAATAGTAGAGTGGAATGAAATTGTGATATACAAATAATCTGGTTGAAAATCGGATTTTTGCGATAGTTCGAGGATATAAACCGGACTTTTTCCAACGAAATATTAGGAATGAATGACATATTTTTGTAATACTTGAGGGATGAAAAATACACTTTTTTCTATAAATAATGGTTGTGAACCGACTGCGTAGGCTGACTTTGTCCATATTAGGTCGCACTATTAGTCCGGGCTAATCAACTGTTTCATCATAGAAAATAATCTGGATTTTTTTTATTCTAACACTTTGTTATGTTAGTTCCTGCTTTTGAAAGAAATTCAGTGAGTGTCTGTGCATAATTTTTCACGGTGGTCTTACAATAAAGGAGAGCCCTTACTTATCTACGAGTACATGCCTAATGGTAGCTTGGATCAACATCTCTTCGGCAGGAGCGGTGGTAAACAGCAGCAGCCAACTCAGATTAACAGGTGGGACACTCGTTATAACATGGTGAAGGATATTGCTACAGGACTGCACTATGTCCATCATGAGTACGAGCCTAGGGTGCTCCACCGTGACATCAAGGCAAACAAGATCATGATCGATTCCGCCTTCCAAGGACGCCTAGGGGATTTTGGACTTGCCTGTGTTGTGACCGAGGGAAAGAACTCCTACACTGACATAGGCGCCCCTGGAACCCTTGGCTTCGGGGCACCTGAGTATGTTCATAGCGGAAAGGCCACAACCAAGTCGGACATCTTTGCATTTGGGGTCCTCATCCTGGAGATTGTAACAGGCAAGGTGGCGGTTGATGCGCAGTTCTGTCATGTTACAGATTGGGTCTGGCGTCTTCACAAGGAGGGTAGGCTACTCGATGCTATTGACCACCCTCTGCTGACAACCGAGTTTGACGCCAGCGATGCCAAGCGTCTGCTACTTCTCGGTTTGGCATGCAGCAACCCGAACCCATCGGACCGGCCGACAATGGTGGAGGCAGTGCAGATCATAACCAAATCGGCACCGCCACCAGACGTGCCTCTTGAGAAGCCAAGGTTTGTATGGCCACCAGAAGGGCTTTCCTTGAGCCCTGACTACAGCACAAAGCTGAGTAGTTCGGGCAGCAGTCTGACAGTCGGGATCGAGATGACTGCAGGACATGGCTCTCCTGGGAACGGAGGCAATAGTTTGCACCACCGACCCATCACTCCTATGGCAGGGCCTTCGCAGGAGCTCTTCTCCATTTATCACACTGCATGCAGAGTAGTGAATGAAAGGTAGTAGTTGAAAATTCTTGATACATATATATGCTGGATGGTTGCGGCATCCATTTGCTCCGCTTCACCGATGAAGCCTTCTGCGTGTTTGTATAAGTGAGTACCATAGGAAAACTCCCGAACCCTCGCCGCGCCAGCGAGGGGATCTTTTTACCTCAGTCTAAAATTCGCTACTATAGGAAGTCGAATCTAGGATATAAGAGTGCTACTAGAGCTATCTAACCAAGTCAGCTAGAGGTCCGTTCGCATAACAATCTTTATGAAGTAGTTGAACGTGGAGGCACGCCAATGTAGTTGTTTTGGTCCACTGGTTTGATCCCTCGCTTCACTGAGGATACCATCTACATCATCTTCACCAATTAGCATGCGGTATCTCTAGTGCAATTTACCCAACTCAAGTTTGCTGCTTGTTTGAGACCTTCATCCATTGTGTTTGTCACATGATGTTTCCTGTCAACCAAGTGTATTTTTATAGCCTCCATTGGACACTGGAATATTAATAACCTTGAAACTTTGGAGAAGCAGATGTGTGATGAATGGGGAACTATTCAGGTGCTCCAGGTGCATCACGTGCTCCCGCGCACCCGACGGATTGCAACCGATGCAACGTGGACGCACAAGATGCGCCCATTGTGCATCCAGTCAATTTTGCAACTAGGACCGTGGCTGATGCTTTACGGGGTTTCACATGGGTCAGGGACATCAAGGGAGCGCCTACTGTGCAGGTTATCTTGGAATACCTTGCCATTTGAGACATGGTGCAGCCGTTCCAACTCAGTGGTGATGAAGACATTGTCCTTTGGAAATGGTCTGCCGATCAACAGTACTCAGCGTCCTCCGCGTACAAGACTTTGTTCATTGGGCAGTACGCATTATCTGCAGCCAATTTGCTGAAGAAAACTAAAGCGCCACCGAAATGCAAATTCTTCTTGTGGCTTGTTCTGTGCATGATAGGTGCTGGACTGCACACCGTCGCTTCAAACACAACCAGCAGGACGATGACAGATGCAACTTGTGTGACCAGCACTCTGAAACCCTGGATCACCTTCTTCTTCAGTGTTCTTTTAGTAGAGAGGTGTGGTATCGCCTGCTACTACCTTCGGGGTTGCAACAGTTGGCTCCTAGCGCAACGGAGTTCGGTTTCGCTTACTGGTGGACTCCTTCTCGTAAACGCCTTGCAGCCGATTCTAGGACGGCTTTTGACTCATTTGTTGTGCTTGTGTGCTGGTTGATATGGAAAGAGAGGAACTCCTGGGTGTTTGACAGAAAGGCCGTGATGCTATGGGTGCTTTCGGAGTCCATCTTCGCCGAGGGCAGGTTGTGGGAAACTGCTGGTTTCAGTATTTTCTGTGTGCCGATTGTTCGGGAGGGTGGGTGTCGAGGTCGCAAACTACTTTCTTGTAATAATTTTTTGTGTGTTTTTTGAGCGATTTCAGCTAATCCTTGCGCTGCAATATAGTTGTGAACCGATACCAAAACTCTCTTCCTCTTAATGAAACACGTGCCAAGTCACGTTCTCAATTTTTTTTTTGCATTTCAGCTCCTATGTTTTTATTAAATCTACCCGCAGTCCAAACTTGGATGCACAGCGGGTGCATATGGTGCGTCCACGTTGCATCCGATGGCTCCAATCCGTCGAGTGCACGTTATGCACCCGAAGCACCTGAAATCAATGACCCTCCACAAACAATTGTATAAATGAAGACTAATTTGTAAGACGAATTCATTAAACCTAATTAGTTCATAATTTGGTAATATTGTGCTACAGTAAATATGTACGGATTAATTAGACTTAATAGATTTATATCGTGAATTAATCTCCATTTATACAATTAACTTTATAATTAACTAATATTTAATACTGTGTCCAATATTCGATACGATTAATTAATTTTAGTCACCCGAATCTAAATATATATTCAAATTCAGCGCCGCCACCGGTTCTTGCTGGCTGTCATGTCGGCTATTGATTGGAGACAAGAGAGCGAATGCCAGCCTGCTAGGACACAGTGATAGGCAAAGATTGATTATCAGCATTGTCAGAAGCACAAGCGCCTGCTTCGCTTTCAATTGCATCTGGACAACGAAGACTGTCAGCGCATAGACGATAAGGCTGCATCTATATAATTAATTTTATTATTAATCTATATTTAATATTTCTAATTAATGTTAAATATCCGATGCGATAGAGACTAAGTTTAGTCTTCTCATCCAAATAGGCTCTAAGTTCAATCCGTATCAGATAAAGGATCTTTAAATTTTAACCTGCATAATTTAAGAATCGGACTCTAATTTTATATAATTTTAAGATAAAAATATATAAAGACTAAATTGGATTGTGAAGAGAGCAATAGGATCAACGACCCGTTACCATTTCTAGTTGTGAACCAAAAGCAAAGCTCGCACCTGATCTGTTCCGGTTTTCCAAACCACCCTATCAAAATAATTTTTCCTTAAATATTATATCTAAGTGTATAGTAAATATTTATATATATAAGCTAAAATAAATTGTAATTGGGGATGGAGGTAGTATCAAGTAAGCATACCAGACATATTTCATTTATTGTTATTTTCGATTTCTATAAATCTGATCAAAGTTAGAGAAGTTTAGCTTGAAATAGAGGGTTATGAAGTATGCTTCGTTGTCGTCGCGGTCAATCCAGCTACAGCTCAGTTCATCCACAAGGGCGCCGCTGGCCACATTTGCTAATAAGCACGACCAATCCCAACCGGCCTGTCCTCGCCAGGGATCTATTCATCCATTGCTAGACCGGAGGCCCTGGTGCCTGGTGGTACAATTTGGCCAGCTCTGGGAAGGGCGAAGGAGGCTAGGAGAACAAGCTCCTAGGCAGCACGTGGCCGGCCACCATGAGCCAAGAGGCAGCGCCCGCCGCCGCGGCGACCGCTCCGCCGCCCCACGTCCTCCTCGTCTGCTTCCCGAGCCAGGGCCACGTCAACCCCACGCTGCGCTTCGCCAAGCGCCTCGCGGCCAAGGGCCTCCTCGTCACCTGCTGCACCACCTCCGGCGCCGGCGCCCAGATCGCCGCCGCCGCCGCCTCCTCCCCGGGGGTGCTGTCGTCCGGCCGCGACGGTGACGGCGTGCCCGTCGGCCTCGGCCGCGTCCGTTTCGAGTTCCTGGACGACCGCGGCAACGAGAAGGACGACCTCATGCGGTACTTCGCGACGTCCGCGTCGGCGGCGTTCGCCGAGCTGCTCGGGCGCCAGGCCGCGGCGGGGCGGCCCGTGGCGTGCGTCGTCGGGAACCCGTTCCTGCCGTGGGTGGTCGACGCCGCGGCCTCGGCCGGCGTCCCCTCCTCGGCGGTGCTGTGGGTGCAGTCGTGCGCGGTGTTCTCGATCTACTACCACTACGCGCGCGGGCTCGTGGAGCTCCCGCCCGAGGACGACCCGGAAGCGCGGGTCGCGCTCCCGGGCTTCCCACCGCTGTCCACCGCCGAGGTGCCGTCGTTCCTGCTCCCGTCCAACCCGTTGAAGCTGTTGGCCGCCGCGATACTGGGCCAGTTCCGCAGCATCGACAGGGCGTCGTGGGTGTTCGTCAACTCCTTCTCCGAGCTCGAGCGCGGCGTGCTCGCCGAGCTCCCGGGCGTCACGCCGCGCCCGCCGCAGCTCATCCCCGTGGGCCCGCTCATCGAGCTCGAGGAGGACGGCGGCGACGCGGTGCGCGGTGACATGTTCGAAGCTGCCGACGACTGCGTGGGGTGGCTCGACACGCAAGCCCCGCGCTCCGTCGCGTACGCGTCGGTCGGCAGCGTCGTGGTGCTGTCCGCCGAGGAGGTCGCCGAGATGGCGCACGGGCTCGCGTCCACGGGCCGGCCATTCCTGTGGGTGGTGCGCTCGGACACTCGCCCGCTGCTCCCGGAGGGGTTCTTGGACGCCGTCGCGGGCCGCTGCGTGGTGGTGCCGTGGTGCCCGCAGGAGCGCGTGCTGGCGCACGCCGCCACCGCGTGCTTCCTCACGCACTGCGGCTGGAACTCCACGCTCGAGACCGTGGCCGCCGGCGTGCCCGTGGTAGCCTTCCCGCACTGGGGCGACCAGTGCACGGACGCCAAGTTCCTGGTGGAGGAGCTCGGGATGGGCGTCCGCCTGCGCGCGCCGCTGCGGCGGGAGGCCGTGCGCGAGGCCTTGGACGCCGCCGTGGCCGGACCAGAGGCCGACGCCATGCGCGCCAGCGCCAGGTCGTGGAGCGCGGTGGCGCGGGCGGCCGTGGCGGCCGGCGGGTCGTCGGACCAGAACGTGCAGGTGTTCGTCGACGAGGTCATGCGGCGAGCGTCAGGAAGGCAAGCAGCTGATGTTACGTCAAGCGGGTAGCCATTTACCTCGTGTTTTGAGTATAGTTGGTCATCTGGGCCGGGCCAAACGGGCAGCACGAAACCCGGCCCGAAAAAGCCCGGCACGAGCTCGGCCTGGCACGATGGCAATCGTGCCCGGGCCGGCCCGGCGCGATGGAGCAAGCCGTGCCTGGGCCGCCACCCCGGCCCGTAGTACAGGCTCGGCACGGCCCGACTAATGGCCAGATCCGATGGCGGCCTGTTGGCCCATTGCGCCCCCCCCCCCTCCCCGGGCCTGCGAGCCGTTGGCCCAACCCACTAGCCGTTGGGAGGGAGGCATATATGCCCCGCCGGCTCGCCCTCCCTCAACGCTCGAAAACCCTAGCCTCCGCTCCGGCTCTCTCCACTCGCCTCCTCGCCTTCCCGACGCCTCGCCTTCTCGTCTCTCTCTCCGCTCTCCGCTCCCCTCCCGAAACCCTAGCTCTCCGGCGGCCGGCAGCGGCCACCGCCGGCCTCTCCTACGCACCCTGACCGACTCCTCGCCTCCAGCTCTCACCTCGCTCTCTCCGTTCCGCTCCTGCCACTGGATCTCGAGCGCGCTCGTGTTTTAGATCTGGAGCTCTCATCCTCCGTCGACTCGGCGACCGCCATGATGCTCCATTGATCCGATCTCGCTAATCTGTTGCCGATCTGTGAAGCCGTGTTGAACCATGGTGCTCCGGTGATCCGGTCTCGCAGATCCTTGGTCTTGTTCTTGTGTTCTTGCTCTGGCGCTCCTTCTCGTGGTCTCGTAGATCTTGGTGCCCTGGTCCTGGTGCTCCATCTAGCGGCCGCTATGGTGCTCCAGCTCTGCAGATCGGTTGCAGATCTGTGAAGTCGTGAGGAACCAGTGGGTCGTTTGGTCGTTGACCTTGTTGACTGCTTTGGTGCTCCGATCTTGCAGCAGGTAAACCCTATTTCCTTGGTCTTGTTCTTCTGTTCTTGTTATTCCGTTCTTGTGCCTCTATTCTTGTTCTTATGTTTTGTTCTTTTGCAGGTTGTTTAGGGACCAGAGCAGCCGCGATGGCCGACGACGACGAAGGCCACTCCATCAATGATGATCTTCATATGATGGGGCTCCTTGGAGATGACGAAGAGGACCTTGTGGCGGACCAGGAAGCCCTGTTCGGCCGTAGCGCAGCCTCGCCAATCAATCTTGCTGATGACGTAGAGTGACGGCGATGGCGTAGGTGATGCGGCTAGTGCTGGTGCCGAGCCCGACACCGTGACCACCGGCGCCAAGAGGAGGTGCTCGTGCACCTCTGATGTCTGGAATGATTTCAACAAGGTCTACAAAATTGTGGATAGTAAGAACATTCGCTTCCAAGTTGTGTGCAAGCATTGTAAAACTGTCTACTTCGGTCTGTCTTCCAATGGTACTGGTCATCTGCAACGGCATAGAGAGAGAGATGTGAAGTTAGAAATGTTAAGTCTCGTGAGTCTCGTATGTCTCAAACCATGATCCAGTATAACCCTGATGGTAGTGTGCGTCATTGGGAGTATAATGCCGAGGTTGCTCGTACCCAGCTCTGTCGTTTGATTGCTAGACTTGATCTTCCTATCTGTTTGGGTGAGACTGATGTTTTTGAGGAGTACATTAAGATTGCCCACAACTCTAGGTTTGCTTCTGTGTCTAGGCAGACCACGATTAGAGATATTGTGAAGTATTATGCTGATTATCGTGCTAAGCTTATTGCGACTTTGGGTGATGGGGTTTCTTCTGTTGCTCTTACATCTGATATATGGTCTGAAAATGCTAAGGAGGACTACCTTAGTGCGGTTGCCATTTTGTTAACTCTGATTGGCAATTAGAAAAAAAGATAATTGGCCTTACGCTCATTAATGTGTCTCACTCTGGTGAGAACATTGTTGAGCGTTTGCTTCATGTGCTTCAGGAGTATGCTCTGGCTGATAAGGTGTTTGCTGTTACTTTGGATAATGCCTCTGCTAATTCTAATACGATGGAAAGACTGACCCCTAGATTGTCTGCTTATGTTGGTGAACTGTTTTTGCATCAACGTTGTGCCTGTCACATAATTAATCTGATTGTTAAGTGTGGCTTGAAGAGGCTTAAGCCTTACCTGGAGGCATTCAGAACTGCAATTTCATTCTTGAACTCTTCTAACTAGCGTATTGCTGCATACAAAAAATTATTGCATTGCTACTGGTGCACGACCTAGAAAGTTTGGCTTGGATATGGAGGTGAGGTGGAACTCTACCTACCTCATGCTTAAGCATGTCATCCCTTATAAGAGCATATTGAGTGTGTTCCTCCAGACTCACTATCCCAGAGGACAAGGTGATCCTATGCTCTTGACTGAATCACATTGGTATGTTGGTGAGAAGATCTTACAATTTCTTGAACCTTTTTATGATTCAACTGTTGCACTCTCTGGTGTTTATTATCCTACATCTCCACTAATACTGCATCATATAATTGAGATTGCTGGCCACCTAAATTCTTATGAGAATGATAGTTTGCTTAGAAATGTTGTAGTCCCTATGAAAGATAAATACCTGAAGTACCGGAGAGACATTCTCATACTTTATTCTGTTGCATTCATCTTGGATCCTAGAGCTAAGTTAAGAGATTTCAACAATGTTTTACTGCTGTTAGCTAAACTTACTGGTACTAATTATTCTGCTTACTTCACTGAGGTAAGAGCTGAGCTTGCAACCATGTTTAACAAGTATGATAGTAAGTTTGGTGCAGTGAGATTGCAGAAGCCTGCACAACAACCCTCTATTGGTAGGAAGAAAACAGCTTGGGGTAAGATTTTTGCATCTGATGGTGCTGGTGCTTCAAATTCAAGTTCATCTGGTATGGTTCTTGTATTTCCTCCACCCCCTCCCCCTCCTACCCACCCTCTCTATCTAGAAGGACCTCAGCAAGTGCATTGCTGCATGAGCAAGCACTACTGCTGGCCTTGGTATTGGATCTGAATTGTCTTCATATTTAGATAGTGACATTGTAGACCAATATGATGATGATGATGATGATGATTTCAACATCTTAAACTGGAGGCATGAGCACAAACTAACCTATCCAGTGCTTTCAATCTTAGCTAAGGATGTTTTAACTGTTCCTGTTTCTACCATCTCTTCAGAATCAGCATTTAGTCTTACTGGCAGGATCATTGAAGAAAGGCGGCGTCGACTGAACTCAGAGATGGTGGAGATGCTCACCTGCACCAAGGATTGGGAAGCTGGTCAAGCAAGGGCCCAACACTCAGAGGAGGACAAAGATCTCGAAGCTTCATTTAGAGAACTTTTTTTTGATGGTCCAAATTTGTAATTGTAATATTGAGGTGTAAAATGTGGTTGAACTTGAACTATTTGACTTGAGCTGGGTTGTACTCTTTTCCTATCTGGTATTTTCTCACGAGGTGTGAGTTTTTACCTAGATAGATTTTTAATGAGGCAGCCATTGCACTAAAGCTCAATAATATTCAATATTTGGATCATCTTTTGTCTCTGTGCTTGTCTTTGTTTCTTTTTCTTCTGAATTATAAGTTTTCTTGATCTGGTACTGTAAAACTGCTTGAATGATTCATGTTTTCAACTTGGTACATAGAGCATGAGTTGAATGAGTGGTGATTTGTGGCATAGTGCCTGGGCCAGCACGGGCACGTAGGGCCCGGCATGCCGAGCGGCCCAGCCCGACCCTATTATGAGGGCTTAGGGTCGTGCCTGGGCCGCTGAGTCGGCACGCCGGGCGGCCCAGCCCGACCCAATTAACTGATCGGGCCAGATAGGGCCGGGCCGAATCGTGCCTGGGCCGAGCCGTGCTAGGGCTGGGTCGTGCCGGGCGGCCCATTTAGCCAACTATAGTTTTGAGCTTTTGATTCCCAGCGTGTTCTTGAAGAAGATTTGTACAGAAGTGCTCATATGAGGGAAATAACTCGGTGATGTGTTTATCTTCATTTCAACGTTTGCTCACCCATGATCCATCATGTTATGTGTATGTTCTTTATGTGTACTCCCTCCGTTATAAAAAAAATTATTATAGATTCAAAATTTGTCCACAAAACAAGTCATCTTACTAAAGTGTATGTGAATGCAAGAATCAATTAGTGCCGAATATGGGTAATAAATAGGGGCAAATATGACTATTTTATCTTCTTATTAATTTATCCTGGAATTTCTAGAATGACTTATTTTTTAGGACGGAGGGGGTACATGAAAAGACAAGTGCTAATGTACCTCTTTAATCAGTAAGATAACCTGCATTTTGATGTTCCAAATTCTTTCTTGGAAGAGGAGTTCCAATATGTGCTGGTCTATGAATTCATCGCCTGGATGGTAAGTACATGGCCAAACTTCACTTTTGCGCATGATTTCCACCTAAGATCACTTTTGTGTGGCTGTGTTCCGTGCTTAGTTCGTACTATGCACGACTGTCTGCCTTTGTGGCTCTTGATCTGTACAAGCGACATCTAAGATATGTTCAACGACTCAAGACCGCCACCGGATGAAGTTCTGTTCTTAACTTGCTTTTAAACAACAAAAGTAATTCAGCCACTTGCAAAAAAAAACAAATTGAGAGATTTGAAATATTAGCACAGTCAGACTAAAAGGCTTACTTTATATCATTTGTTTGCAGATCGTGATCCACACTCTGATGGTGATGCATCATAAATAATACAGTAGTTTGTGACAGTTTTTTTTAAAAAAATAGTAGTTTGTGACCATGCCTAAATATTTTTTATCAGATAAGAATTGTGCTAGAACCTTGCTGAGATGGGCCAACCTATTTAACCCTCAATCTGTTTGAGATGGACGCGAGCTTGTCCATATCCCTGCAATCATAAGTAATAGAGTAGTTTGTGACCCATGCCTAACTATTTTTTTATCAGATAAGAATTGTGCTAGAACCTTGCTGAGATGGAACAACCTATTTGACCCTTAACCTGTTTGAGATGGACGCAAGCTTGTCCACGACCCCGCAAATTTGCGGGGTTGTCATTTCTAAGGTTGAGAAATGAAGAGCACATGAGTTGTGAAAAACATCAGGAAGAGAAAGAAATAAGCTAGGGTTCCAAAACATAGGATTAGAAAAATACATGGAAGAGTCATGGCGTTTTCGAACGGAGGAATCCATGACACGGGAGTCACTAAACATGGCAACAATAAAACAAAATATTAGCACACGATCATTAAGTGTTTTTTTCCTAGAAAAAGGTGATATATTTCTCTGAGATAGAGTACTGTCTTTTATTTATTTGGGTTAAAATTACTTTCTTTTGAACTAGTGGATATCAATTATGAGGAGGGGTAAGGTCCAGCCGTAGGCCGTAGCCGTGCGCGCCCGGACGAGATGACCAGTGAGTACTGCTGAGCTACAGTGATTTTGACAATGCAGCTATCATGGGAGATTTGATTTGCTTGCTGATGTCGGGGCCTAGCAATTCTTTTTCCTAGGGATTCAAGAGTAGCATGCTCATGTCACTGTAGTCTAGTGCCGGCATTTTCTTGCCTTGTGTTTATATGTTTTAAACTTCCTAATTTTTTGAAAGATTAATCTTTCTACCTTTAATGCAATGTGGCTCTCTTGCATATTTGTGAAGAAATAAAGAAAGAGAAGGAAAAAAAAAGTTCTAAGGGCCTGAAGTTAAGACCATATCTGAACTTGATTCCTACAACTACAAGGTCTGGACCCTGCAGCTGTCGAGGCGCCATTGCTCTGGTACCTTGCCTAGCCCATACGCACACGAATCGTGATTGGTCCACTTTGTTTTCGCCACGTGCAGCTTGAAAGTTGAAATTGCATTGCCTCATTCTATTCTGATTCTCTGAAATCGTTCGAACAGTGGAAATGTGACGCCCGGCCAACGTTGAGTATTGCACAGGTCGAGATCGTTCACCTGAAAATGTGGCAACAAATGTTTTACAACTATATGGCTTGGCGCATCCTGTTCTTCTTCATCAGACGAGATAGCACACTCTAAAACGTCTGAATGCTATGTACAGGCTTGGGCATGGGCTCATCGCGCAGGAAGTGCTCGAAGAGCTTCAGGCCTTGCCGCGGGCGGTGGAGGGGAACCTCGTGCCCCGCGCCTCGGACCGTCACCAGCGTCAAGCCCTTGTACACTTGGCACCATCCACCAACCTAAGCAAATCTCACACCATTAGAGCATGGTAAAAGTAGCTTTCAAGATGAAGAAGGGTAGTCTGCCATTGGTGGCTTGTTGCCGTACTAGTGACACCGACTAATCTCTCCATCGTCATACCAAGGATACCAGTTTGCGACGGTTGGTAGAGAGAGCGCGTCGATGGAGTATCTTGTCTCAGTGAGGGGGACAACAGAATCAGCATCACCACTGACAAGATGTCCAATGTAAGAGACTAATAAAATCGATAATGATTTACCAAGTCAAAGTTACTGTGCTACACACATTGTATGTATGACAATTTACCATGAAGTGCTATGCCAAACATCAGCTATGTTGCCAGTTTCGAAGATTTAGTATTCAGAGCAAACCATGTCCACAACAGAAATTCAGCGTACCTGAAGACCCATATCTGTTTGCCTGCTGCAATAAGTTCGCGGTAAATAGGGAGCATGGACCTCGGTGAATCTTTCCAATATTCGTAAATTGGGTCGCTGCAAATAACCAGTTGTGCTTACTGTTTAGAGCAAAATATTAAGAACGTAGTTGGGCAGCCTTACTAGCAATCAATTGAAATAGTTGTGACCAAAACAAGAAACCAGCAGAACAGACCTGCAGCCTACCCAGGCATATGGTATTCCAGTGACATTGGCGTGTAAAGCTTTCTGTACCTCAGGTAAGTTGTAGTACTTTTTCGAGTACTTTTCGGTGCAGGGATCATATCCTCTGGGAAACCATGGCTGCATTTGAACAGACGTGTTGTTAGGAGATACAAGAACGCATATGCTTCATAAGTATTACACTTTCAGAAGTGTGAATATACTTTAAGTAGTAGCACAATTGTCAAAAGAACCCAGGGACAATTCAGTTAAGAAGTACCGCCATCGGCTATCAGCAAAATGTCATGTTTTTGGTAGCAAAGCAAACATACCGTTCTTCCTCGTATTAGCCAGCGCTTATGCAATGAAGTCTTCTTACAGGTAGGAGTATAGATGCTGTATGCATCAATTTTCCCTTGCTCGGCCGCAGCTACTTCTAAAATCTTCTTACACTCCTCCGACGGGTGCTCGGATACATCGAACTCACAGGCCAGCCGCAACTTCTCATAGGTTTCATCTGGGATAAGCCCATGCGTCCACCAGTACTCAAATGTGCCAATGTAGTCATGGTAGTCGTCAATTACCGCATTTCCGACCTAGAGCATGGACAGAACACTTGATCATTTCTGACCAGAAATGAGTGAACTAATCAAGAAGGCAGTGAAAAAAATGAGCTTAAGATGGTCGGACCATGAAGCCTTTGAAGTTTAGGACTGGCTTTTCAACTCCTTTGTTGTTCCGGTACACTAGCTGAGACAACTGAGGCACATAATGACCTGAAAAGCATTGCCGTTTCAACAGATTAGGCCCGAGGAATGTAAATGTGATCACTGGGCAGCGTTAATTGCAGATTCTCTCTCTCTCTGCTAAAGTTGACAAATTTTGGCAGCAATTCACCTCCGTAGCTCTCTCCTGTGATGTAGAAGTCGCGATACTTGTATTGTGGAAACCGCTCCAACCAATTCACCAAGAAAGTGAGTCATGGGCTGCAAAACCGCATTGGCAGGAAACAGAGCTAGAATAAAGAAGAGAATAATGAATCAATATAACACCAGAACTAGACAAGTAGCTACACCTACATTACTCCCCCAATTCACCTGTCTTGTTGTCGCCGGCAGTGTACAGATCGGAGGTGGTGTTGGAGTAGGAGTAGCCGACGCCGGCCGGCGAGTCCAAGAACAACATGTTCGCCACTGCAACCCAACCAGCCAATCACCCCCCATGACAAACAAAGCAGGCGACCGCGCATAGGAAGCAAGAAGGCATCGAAATCGGACCTTTGTTCCAGGGGTAGGCGTTCAAGGAGAGCGTCCTGCCGTCGGCGTTGATCCGGAGGGCGCCGAGCTCCTCCGACGCGCCGTAGCCGACGGAGGAGCACCCGGGCCCGCCGTTGAGCCAGAGCACGAGCGGCGCGGACTCCGAGGGCACGCCAGCCGCCTCGATGAGCCAGTAGAAGAGCGCGCGCCCCGCGGCCGCGTCGACGGTGACGTAGCCGGAGTACATGGAGAAGTTGACCGGCGGCTGGCCCGGCAGGCTGCCGATGCGGTCCGCCTCCGCCGCTGCCGTCGCGGCCGTGGCGGACGCGGCGCCGCAGCAGGACAGCGCCAGCACGGCGGCCAGGGCCGCGGCGGCCGCCATTGGCGCTCGCGGCGGGTCAGCTGGGGGCGCTGATTGGAGAAGAGCAGCAGAGCACGCTGGATGAGTTGACGAGGAGTGGAGGGCCAATGGGATTGAACGGAATGGTGGTAGCTGCGGATTCGGGGAAGCGTGGAACACATGGATTGGTTGTTTAGTGTTCCGTACATTGGTCCACTTGTTTTGGCCGCGTGTAGCTTGAACCTACATTTCCTTCTCTTCTTTTCTTTTCTTTTCTTTTCTTTTCTTCCGAACAAACTACATTGCCATCTTTGGGTACACAAGAAAACCGAAAAGCGAAGAACCAACCAGTCCACTTCAACGAGCATTATTCTATCTTGATCATTGTTTTTGTTTTGACAGGCGAAATAGGTTCACCTGAAAATGTAAGTAACAAATGTTTTACAACAAGATGGCTTGGCGCATCCTGTTCTTCTCCGACAAGCGAGATAGCGCATTCTAAAACGTCTGAATGCTATCTACAGGCTTGGGCATGGGCTCGTCGCGCAGGAAGTGCTCGAAGAGCTTCAGGCCTTGCCGCGGACGGTGGAGGGGAACCTCGTGCCCCGCACCTCGGATCGTCACCAGCGTCAAGCCCTTGTAAACTTGGCACCATCCACCAACCTATATGAGAAAGATTACATTACAACATGATAAAAAAATTGCTTTGAAAATAAAGAAGCTAGTTAATCTGTCACTGTTGCTGTAGACCTCTAGCAGTGTCACTGACTAACCTCTTCATCCTTTCGAAAAAAAAAAGACTAACCTCTTCATTGTCATACCAAGGGTACCAGTTTGTGACTGTTGGTAGAGAGAGCGCATCGATGGAGTATCTTGTCGCGGTGAGGGGGACAACAGAATCGGCGTCACCACTGCCAAATTGTCCAATGTAAGAGATTAAAATCCACTCATTTACCAAGTCAAAATAGCATATCACCCACATTGTATATATGATTATCAATTTATCTTGATTTGTTGTGTCAAACGTCAGCAATTCTGCCACTTTCAAATATTCGGAATTCAGTGGGCACCATGTTCACAACAGAAATGCAACGTACCTGAAGACCCATATCCTTATGCCTGCAGCGATAAGCTCACGGTAAATAGGAAGCATGGACTTCGGTGAATCTTTCCAGTAGTCAAAAATTGGATCACTGCAAATAACCAGTGGTGTTTAGTGCAAAATTTTAAGAACAGGCAGCTTTACTGGTGGCCAAACGGAATAGTTGTGACCAAAATAAGATGAAACCAGCAGAACAGACCTGCAGGCTACCCAGGCATATGGTATTCCAGTGACATTGGCATGTAAAGCTTCCTGCACCTCAGGTAAGTTATAGTACTTTGTCGCGTAGTTTTCGGTGCAGGGATCATATCCTCTCGGCAACCAGGGCTACATTTGAAATAATATGTTGTTAGGAGATAGGTCATTGCACTCATATACGCCTCATAAGTTATTATACTTTCAGAAGCGTGCGAATAATACAATAAATAATCGCATAATGGTCAAAGGAACCTAGGGAAAATCCAACGTACAGTACTACCATCAGCTATCAGAAAAATAACAAGTTTTTTTTAGCAAAGCAAACATACCATTCTTCCCCTTATTAGCCTGCGCTTATGAAGTGAAGTCTTCTTACAAGTAGGCGTGTAGATGCTGTACGCGTCAATATTCCCTTGCTCAGCCTCAGCGATATCGTAGATCTTGTCGCATTTCTTAGAGGGGTGCTCAGCTGAATCAAATTCACAGGCCAACCGCAAGTTCTCATAGGTTTCATCGGAGATAAGCCCATGTGTCCACCAGTACTCAAATGTGCCCATGTAGTCATGGTAATCGTCAATTACCGCATTTCCGACCTAGAGTATTGACAGAACACTAGATCAATTCTGAGCAGAAATGAGCAAACTAATTAAGAGCGCATAGAAATATGAGCACAAGAAGTTCTGACCATGAAGCCTTTGAAGTTTAGGATTGGCTTTCTAATTCCTTTGTTGTTCCTGTATACTAGCTGAGACAGCTGAGGCACATAGTGACCTGAAAAGGTAGCCATTTCATCAAATTGAGCTCGAGGAATGTAAATGTGATCGCTGGGTAACGCTAACTGCATATATAATCTCCATCCTATAGTCGACCAATTCTCACAGCAATTCAGAATTCACCTGCGTAGCTCTCTCCCGTGATGTAGAAATCGCGATGCTTGTACTGCGGAAACCGCTCCAACCAATTCACCAAGAAATTGTACGAATCATGAGCTACACAGCAACATCAGCAGGAGCTAGCCGTGAGAATAAAGCTACAAGCCTACAACGATAATATAAGAATGGAACTAGTACTAGCATCACACAAGTTGCCGCTAAAGTACTCCCGCGATTCACCTGTCTTGTTGTCACCGGCGGTGTACAGATCGGCGGTGGTGTTGGAGTAGGAGTAGCCGACGCCGGCCGGCGAGTCCAGGAACAGCATGTTCGCCACTGCAACCAAACCAACCAGTCCATCCCAGTTCCGATGAGCAAAACAAGCTACCACATGTTTCCCGATCAGGGGAGGCGAGCGTGAGCGCGTGACCAATGAAAAGGAAGGAATCAGAACCGGACCTTTGTTCCAGGGGTAGCGGTTCCTGGAGAGCGACCTGCCGTCGGGGTTGATCCGGAAGGCGCCGAGCTCCTCGGACGCGCCGTAGCCGACGGAGGAGCAGCCGGGCCCGCCGTTGAGCCAGAGCACGAGCGGCGCGGACTCCGCGGGCGCTCCGGCCGCCTCGATGAGCCAGTAGAAGAGCGCCCGCCCCGCGGCCGCGTCCACGGTGACGTACCCGGAGTACATGGAGAAGTTGACCGGCGGCTGCCCCGGCAGGCTCGCGATGCGGTCCGCCTCCGCCGTCGCGGCCGTCGCGGACGCGCCGAAGCACGACAGCGCCAGCACGGCGGCCAGGGCCGCGGCGGCCGCCATTGGCGCTCGCGGCGGTCAGTGGATGGCAGGCACTGATTGGGGCAGAGCAGAGGAGAGCAGAGTGATGAGGAGTGGGGGAGAGGTGGACTGAGCGAAAGGAGCCAAATAGCCAATGGATGGAACGGAATGGCAGCCGACTAGCTGAGAATCGGGGCAGCGTGGGAGGCATGGAGTGGTTGGTTCCTCTTCTCCCGGTGGTTGGTTGGATCGTGTGCGGCCTCCACTGCTTTTTCGTCAGCTCGGGCTCGCCAATGATTGCCATGATATTTTTTTACCATTTCCTGGCAGGCGATGTCCCTGACGGGCCTGACCAGCGGACCCCACTGTCAGTAGCCACGCCGGATCATGCCGCGCGAATATTGAGGAGGATCAGACGGCTCCTAGCCCATCGTCAAAATCCCATCAGAAACCCAAACCCCAGCGGCCCAGACGGCTCCCACCCGCTCCGCTTTTCTCCCTCTCCCCTTCCTCGCTTCCCTTCTGCTCCCATGGCGTCCCTCCTCTTCGTCCCGCGCCCCACGCCGGGCTCCCGCCCGGCGCCGGGACCCGCGGCGCGGCTCAGGCGGGGAGCGAGTACAATCACCTGCGGCCCGCGCGACAACCGGGGCCCGCTCCAGCGCGGGCGCTCGCTCTCCACGGAGGCCATCCTCGCCATCCAGTCCCTGAAGCGCCTCACCGCCGCGGACCGCTCCCCGGCGGCGGCCTCCGCGGCGGCCGCGTCCGCACTCGGCCGCCTCCTCAAGGCCGACCTCGTGGCCGCCATGGCCGAGCTCCAGCGCCAGGGCCACTGGTCCCTCGCCCTCGCCGCGCTCCACGTCGCGCGCGCCGAGCCCTGGTACCGCCCGGACCCGGCGCTCTACGCCACCTTCGTCTCCTCCGCGCCGGCGGACTCCGGCGACGCCGTGGACGCGCTCGTGGAGGCGTTCCTGGAGGAGAAGGCGCGCGGCGGCGGGTTCGTGGACGGGGAGGAGGACGTGTACAAGCTCACCAGGCTGCTGCGCGCGCTGGTGGCCAAGGGGCGAGGGCGCGCGGCGTGGAAGGTGTACGAGGCGGCGGTGAGGAGGGGAGGCCTCGACGTGGACGAGTACGTGTACAGGGTGATGGCGCGGGGGATGAGGCGGCTGGGGCTCGACGAGGAGGCCTCGGAGGCGGAGGCGGACCTCGCCGAGTGGGAGGCCACCATCTCGCCGCCCGCCAGGGACGTGCTCGACCAAATGCGCGCGAGGGAGAAGAGCAAGACGAAAGCCTCAGCGTCGTAGCTTTTGATTGACTTTCTTTGATTCAGCTTTAGGCTCAAGATTACTAGTGATTTTTTGGGCTAGAAGGATGAGTATTGTCTGCTACTGTAACTATGGTGAATTGGTGATACAAGAGAACATCTCAGGTGTTACGAGCACTTAGGGTGTTACCGTGTTACCATTTCAAATTTGTGCATTTACATTACTTAAAAATTTCTAACAAAAATATGAATGGATAGTTCATATCACATTCTACCATCATGCAAAAATTGAGATGCAACGGAAACTTGTACAAGATGCAACAAAGAAAGAAATAAGTATGTCTATAGTGCGGGTTGCAACTATTCATTTCAGACCCGTAACCTGTTACTGTTCACAGGCTGATTTCTCTTTTTTATTTCTCATTGCACAAGTTTCAATTGCATCACAAATTTTGCATGATGGTAGATACTTGCATGCTCTATCTATTTATATTTTTGTTGAAATTTTAGATGCACATATAAAAATATTATCATATTTGGTAATATGGTAACACCTGACCCGCTTGTAACACTAGAGATGTTCTCGATGATACAAACGTTTTAACGTTTATCAGAGATCATACCGCCACTTACAACAAATGCAGCATATATACACTTGAAAAAAATAGGCATTTCGACAGTCTGTTCATATTTCAAGTTACTTGGGCAAATGGCCGCAAGACAAGGGAAACAGCAGGTCCATTTTATTTCAGCACTTCTATTTGACTATCGAACAACATGCCCAAGCATATCGACAGTTTACTTGCATTATCCATAGTTCACAGTCAGTTCACGCTTCACATACATTTTCCAACTACAGCCTCCGATGCATCGTTATCAAGGGCTAAAGTACACGGCCACCTTCCATTCAGGGATCGTGAAATTGCATTTTACAAATCACACTTTTAACCCTTCAAGGGCTTCGGCTTCAAGTTTACTCAGATGTATGGATGGAACCAGGAACTCAATCGAGGCCATAGTCTTCGCCAAAGTATTTGTCGACCAATCCGTTGGCCATATTCCTCATCAGCTCGTTCTCATGGAACTGAAATCTCTCCATAGCCTCGATGCCGTCCTCCCTCTCCACGAGCTTTGGACCTTGTCCATTGGGGTATCCCCTCATCACCTACGACATTATCCAGTTTAAGTTTAATCTGTGCGCTACTTGATGAAAGACAACGCCAAGAGTTTTACGGTTCCAGATTCTCTCACCAGTTCCAGGAACTGAAGCCCAAGCCTCGCGCTCTCTATGTCAGCAGATCTCACCAAATTTATAAACCCAGAAAGGGTCCCACCATCTACGATAGCGACCAAATGATCCACAATTATGTTTGGGGGCCCAGCATTTCCTGCTGGGACAACACAAAGATTGCCCAGGGTATATGCTGCTTCCCTGCGGATGTCGAATTGTGCAGTCATGAGGAGGTGCATCAGCAAAGGCATCGCCTCACTGGCAAAGATCAATTTCTTGTGCTCGAAACTGCCTGCTGCAATATTTGACATGGCCCATGATGCCTCCTATATAAGCAGTCCACGAAATTGATTAAGAATCGTATATGTTTTCTTAAGTCAAAAATATGGAAATTTAACCAGCAAACAAAAGCATACCTTTTTGAGAACCCTATTGTCACTCTTCAAACACTTTATAAGACTTGATAAGGCTTGATCTGAGAACATATAGTCAGTACTTGGAAAACTATGACATACTCTCGGAAGACAAAATGTGTATCATTTCAGGCTAACCTGTGATACTGTTTCCAACAATTAGGACTGAATCAATCATGTATCCATCACCGGCTACAAGATTTCCTAAACTGCGAAGTACCTAATTTGAAATAGAAGAGTCAATCTATCTGTGCTGTGAAATCACATACATTTGTTAGATATTTATTAGCTGCATAATTTACTGGTAGTTGGAAGAAACATGATCCTTAACTATACAATATAGATTAAGTGCAACTCTGTTAATCTGCAAGCCATTATCAGCATCTTTATGATAACATCGTGACAAGTATATCTCATTCTATAAACCACAGATTATTTTGCTGGGCAACAGTGTGTAAATGACGTGTTTCATTTCAGGATAAGTGCCAAATCTGTGAATACACAAAGGACCGATATGTGATGGAGAAAGCAGATTATACCGGAATGAGTAACTGCAAATTCTCAGATGATAGGAGGCGTCCAATCAGCAATTGAGGCACCGAACTTCTTACTATTAGGCTGGTAGCTTTTTCTGAAAGTGCTGAAAGATAGACCACTACCCACGCCACCTCAGTTGCTAGCTCTTCATCCCTGAAGGACCCAAAACCACCCATCAGTAGCAGTGATGAGCAAAGCAATATTTCAGTTAGTTATGTCATTTCTTCAGAAAGCTCAACACAATACGAGTACCGGGATTAAAGTGCACAGAGAACATTGTGCCTAGTGGCAAAAAAATATGGCATTACAAATGAAAAGATAAAAAGATCGAAAGCAAATACAGTTGCTATAATATGCCCAAGTGGAAGAAAGATAAGCCAGTGAATCAAAACGAATAGCACCTTAAGTAGCTATAATGTTCTGTACATAAAAAAGCATAAGATCAGGGAGCAAGTAACTGGACCCTTTTATAATTTATAGTGATTAAGGAACTAACATGAGAACATCCATATCCCAACTTTTAGAAGCTCATTTAATTGAGAGAGCAGGATAACAAATAGAGGACAAAATAAAAAGATGTGCATATGGTAAAACATACGCCTTCTCCAAGTTCCGTATGATTGCATTCAGCACACCGTCAATGCTAATAAGCTCATTCGCAGCCTTGGGATCAGGCCCCTGGGTTATAGAGAAACAAATGTTTTAGTAAAATGATGCTAGGCCGGAAGCTACATTCATATATGCCAAGCTGATCTATTTGGCAGCACTTCATTTTTATATTATAACACATCCTGGAACCCATAGAGGGTTCCAAGACCAGCTGGCAACACAGTGTTTTCCATAAGCTCATTTTTTTACCTTCCTCTTTCTCTACATTTTCTCAACTTGTGATGATCATCTAACATTCAAACAGCACTAGTTCTTGAAAAAATTGGAAATAGCATCTAAAATCAACAAAACCAACAAGTATTACTAACCCATGGGGATTTTTTATTGCGGTGTGGTTACTGCCAAGATTTGAAACTTATAGTGCGGAGCAATTTAACTTGTATGACTACATAACATAAGCTAGATAGATGTTTTCGAAAGAGGCCTAAGCTTCTCAGTACAAATACAGATTAAGTTTCTGTTGGGGGGAAATACAGCTCAAACTTTACAAACTAGTAGCACTCTTCTTGAATGGGCTCAAGCTCATCTTAAGTTTGAGCCTGTGCTTAAGTCCTGTTCATTCCTAAATGGTTAAATATGACCCTGGTAAACTGATTCTGTGACATAACAAGAGTTGAGACGCACAATAAAAGCAAGGGAGTTCATCAACGCAACTTTGATAAGATTTGACAATGCCCAAGCAGCAGTCCTTGCTGTAGAACCCTTGTTTGACAGCATTAGACGAGCAAGGGGCCACAAAGCACCTTGAGCGAGTAATTTGCTTCTCAGGTCTGCTCCTTCACCAGCAACATTACCAATGGCCCATGCACATTGCTCAGCGACAAGTGTGGAGCTCTTCTCTAACCAATATACAAAGATTACAATTTTTAATAAGTATATAAACCGAGGAAAACCAACCTATTCTTTAGAAAAAAACACTATGTTATAAATGACGAGAGGCAATTATCACATCCTACTGGGAATCTTAAAAATAAACATTATTTACATTTAACCAAGAATAGAGAGAAAACTGACCACCAAGGTGAGCAATGAGCAGCGGTAGAGCAGGCAGTAAGGACTTAGTTTCTTCTGGTTCCCCCGCTGCTATGTTTGTAAGGCACCAAGCTGCCTCTAGCAACTGCAGGGAAAACACACATGATTTTGATAAGAGAAAATAACAAATAGATATTTCCATTAACTGCCTCTAGCAACTGCAGGGAAAACACACACGAGTTTGATAAGAGAAAATATCAAATGGGTATTTTCATTAACTTATCAAGTACCATCTGAATGATCAACGTCCGACATTGTAACAGGAAACTGATAATAATTAATAAGTAAGGATTTTGGCAGGTTAAATTGAAAGGTTTACTCAGTTTTGTAGTACCATTACACGTTTACAACTATGGAACAATAAGTGGAACAGACCCAACCTGTTCATCTGATGATCCAAATGACAGATACTGCACTAGAAGAGGTATCGCTCCAGCTTTAATTGCTGCTTCAACAGGAGGTACTTCAGACTGTGACAACAAACGTCTTAAAGCACGAAGCACCTCTAGTTTCTTCTTCTGAGCCCCTTTTCCCCTAAGAGCAATCAAAAGCAAATAGTGAGTACTTCTGATATGTGCTTTTATATTTGTCAGAGAGAGAAAGTTACAAGCACTCAGAGCAAGCCTTTTTCTGCTTACAACGTATCAATGTCAATATTCCAAGTGGATAATCTAAGGTAAGTTTTTTTGTTTTTTAAAAGAAAAGGGATGTCTGACAAATGAAGTGAAATTTGGTCAATATCTATGAACCATAACAATGGCAGCCTAAGCTTATGGAATCTAAGAGTGAGATGATTAACAACATGCACAAATAATTCTTCCCATGCACCATAAACAAAAACTGTATGATGAATCTTGATCACCTGTGATGGAATACAAGTATAGAACTCAAACATAGAGTAACAGGACAAGTATACTATCAACCAATGCACCCTGAACAAGGTTGATATTAACACAAAAGGAAATGTCAATAGTGGAAACATACTGTGGTTGATAAAACAGATTTCAACTCTACAATATTCAGATTATCAAATAATATACCCAGAGCAAGGTTATATTAACACACAAGGATGTTTCAATAGTGGAGACATACTGGGTTGATAAAGCAGATTTCAATTCTTCAACAGCTTGAGCCGTCCGTGCTTCAAGATCTGCTTTCTCCTCATCAATAACCATATCACCCTCTTCCATTACAGTCTCGTCACTGCCAGAAAGAGGAGCTCGACATACACGCTTTGCACGCATCAAGGCTTCCCTTCTTTCCTTCCCTACTGCAATAGCATGTTCCCTCCTCCGGCTAGATGCTGAATTGTGCACTGCAACCAGACACCGAATCGATGAAAGGCTAACAGCTATAGTGACTAGCATCATGCTCCAAAATAAGTATGATGCACCAAAATACATTATTTTTCTGCATATGTTGTGACATAATCCTTTTTGCTCACAGATGACTCATTTATGATAGCACAGAGTTAACCTAGCATAGAAACCTACTATATCACACATTTGCTAGTCAAGAAATAAACTGTTATGGTAGTTTGAATAATCATGTACGGATTTCAGCTTTAGAATATAAACTTAAAAACATGGCGCTAAAATGGAACTGATGTAACAGCTTGCCCTGATGACCAGAAATATAGATTTGTACTCCTTTTAGCCAAGGTAGTAAGCAAAAGTGAATTTCAATTTATACTAGTACCCAGCTACTCTCTAATTTTCAGGCACAGATGTCGAATTGCTGTTCCTCATGCCAATTCGCCGGGTTTCAGCTCCTCTAGAAATATCACTCAAGTGCTTCCCACCTTGATTACCTACTAAAGTCGCTACACAAGCACGCATAGTAAGGGGCACTCCGCCAGTCCCATTTACTATTCAACCTTCTAATCATCAGCTCTACCTAACACTTCCCGAACCTTCGTCGGGAGATGGTTCCTCTAGCAGAAGCCCAAGCGAAGAAATTTCGCGCTCGTCGGACCTCATAACTTGAGCAAAGGAACCGCCACACGCGCTTAAGGGGGCGCGGCCAGGGCTCGTGCCACGGCCGTGCGCGGCAAGTACCCGGCGAACGACAGAGCCACGCAAGCAAGAGAATACACGATGGGAGCGAGCGCGAGGTCGAACCTGAGGACTTGATGGCATCTCGGTGGTTCTGGTGAGGAGAAGCGGAGGACGGCGAGGCGGAGGCGCTTCCGTCGGCCATCTCTGAGTTCCGGCGGCGCAGCTCGTCGGCTGCGTCTTCTAGTTTTCCTTCCCCGGTCTCTCCTCTGTCCCCGGGATTTGGAGGCGCGGCCGCTCGGGCCGGGAGTAAAGTCGAAGCAACAACACCGTAGATGTGATCCAATTTGACACATGGGCCCATAGAAAATCGAGGGCCTCGCTGTGGCATTTTCGTTTTGAACGGCCCAATGATGGTCCTGGCCCATATATGCCCGTTGCTGTTACCACGGTGGCCCAGTTGCTCGTCGGCAGGCAACCAAACCATCCCGACTGAATTCCTGACAAGAGATGTCGATAACAGTCAACGGTGACGGCGTCCCCCTGGTTTGTAACCGAATATGTCCAGTTAGGATTCACTTCATATCAACCTTAATATTCCAACTGACCATAAGCAAGTTGAATCTTAGACGTCATTCAGTGATGTGTAGTCTCCCATATAAAAAAGAAACATAACAAGGATAAACTTTAGTCCGATATTTTGAATTTCTCAAGTCGATGGAGGACCACGAACCACAAACACAGGTGATACAGTACAATTCAGAATCCGTACAGCAGTCCACACACGGAGCACAACATGATCACATATCACAAACTCGTATTTACGGGCGGCAGACTAGACGGCGAAGGCATCACAGGTAGCACAGATCCAACTAGAGCAGGGCAAGGGCAGGAGCTGGAATTGCTCACATGCCACGCCCCATTGTCTGCTCCATGGGTGGCATCATGACGAAGACGGAGCGCCCATTGTTGAAACCGGGATGGGGGACCCTGCGGCGCAGCTCGCGCCCTTCCTGGCAGAGGGCGCAGGGGTGGCAGAGGTAGTGGGTTGCAAGGTCACAGGCAACCTCTAGGTGCTCGCGTCTCTCTTCGTCCTCGACCAGACCGCCGCAGAACCCACATTGCCTGGTGAAAGCCTCAAAGCTACCCTGCACAGAGAAGTATTCAAAGAACCGTGTCAGCATATTATTTGAGACAGAGCTAGAATAAGTCCTAAATCCAAACAGAGATAGAGAACTGAAAATCTATAGAGTCGAGACCAACCCTAGCCATTGTAAAATTGCTACTCTCAGTTTAGAGTCCAGCTATATACAAATTTCAATTACAGATGACGAGTGGAGAATTTTTAAAAGCTGGGAAGCCAGCCCAAAAACACTTGCCTCGAGATTGTAGCGCCGACGAATAGCTGTACGAGTGGGATGAGAGAACCATGGGGCTAGGCAGTTCCACCCAAAGAGGGAGTTTCCAAGCATATAGAGACCAGTGTAAGGCAAACAGTTGTTTGCAAAAGTGCTTTGTCCAGCCGCAAGCCTCTCAACATTACTGCCATACAGCACACATGGTGCTACGCTTCCAAGAAGACCTGATAACATCCAAATAATATGTAATTAGTTCTTGGTTAAACTTCCATTTTTTTAAAAAAAACAGAGAAGAGCTTGACAAGATCCTCTAAAATTGCAAGGTACAAGAAAAACACATAATCAAGAATTTCGTAGGCTGTCATTTTGTGAAGTGCATGTACTATGGGAACAAAGGCTCAACTGCTAATTTCATTGGACAAGTTCAGAAACCATCAATTCATGGCAATTGTTAGCAATAATCCTACGGCTGACAAAGTCACCTGCTCCTCCCTATTCCCATGGCTTAAGATCACGTTCTTTTTAGGCAATATATTATCCGGACTACGTGCTGCTGCACAATGTAAAAGTACAATTGTGAATCAATACAGTGTGTGCTGAACCTAAACTCATTCATGGTATCAAGGCATAAGCTTCAATACGACACTTAAGACATGATGACTAAATCTGATAGGGAAAGATTTATAGTGGACAGCCTTCAGGGAATACTCTACATACAAACACAACTATTTTTCACCAAATACACAGCAAGAATATGGCCATAAGAGTATCAAACAAAACTAGCAAAGTAACAAACTAAATGGTATTTAGTTGAAGGGGGTAAACCATCACAACTTAGACATGGATCAAACGAAGTCACAATCAATCAACCATTATAGGAGCAAATCAGCTGTCGTTGGCTGGTTAGAACAGCACTTTCCATAGACAATATAGCTCATCCCTTAATTGCAGTATTGCACAAGCCAATTAGGACAGCGGTGCCAATAGAAAATTTAGCCAATACCCCTGTACATGTCAAATACAACAGCCCTGTACAAAATTCAGCTTGCCATCTACAAGTCAATAATTAGAGTTAAGATGTGAAATTTACCTAGCACCTTTTAGAACTATTAATTTATGAATATCAGGTTAGAGGTATCATAGGATTGTTTGCAAGTTCCTAACAAATTGCACAAGGCACATCCTTGTCAAGGAAAAATAGGTTAACCCCAAAATGGCTTATACAGAGTCTAGTACTCAGACCAGCTTTACAGGATTCACCAGCTAGAAAGGACCATTTAGACAGGAAAGGGGGTCACATTACGAAGATCTGTTCAATATCATGTAATAGATACATATGCAAATTCATGTTATCAGGCCTTTTTTTCCATGATTTCATACTTGGTATTAATAAGCGAAACACTTTGAATTCACAGAAATTCAATTAAATATTCATGCAGCATCCTAAATCCTAATTTACGTTCAGCTACAAAATTACGCCAAAAAGTCAGACATGTTGAACAGAAATTGTAATCACCGTCGGTTGCATAGCGAATCTAACAGCAACTAGGCCTCTCATTGTGGAAATTACCGAAGATTTCCCAAACAATCTACTAATTTCAACTAAAATCGAGCACGACAGAGGTAATACCACCACCTGCTCCTCCCCGAGATCCCCAAACGTGAAACCGCGCACCTCTCGAAAATTAAGCACAGCTCGAACAAAGAGGATCTGATTCTCTTAGGTCAAGGGGCACGTACACACTTCGAGGTCGCTGCTGCAGAACTCGTCGTTGCGGCCGAGGCAGGAGAGGATCCCGGAGCTCCAGCTCTCCCGCGGGATGGCGTGGGCCGCGACCGGCTCGCCCATCACGACAGGGACCCCATCGGCGTAGAGCTTGGTGGCCTCCGGAGCCAGAGCCGGCGCCTGCGGGGGCTTCTCGTCCGCGGGGATGGCGGCGCTGACCGCAGCTGGGAGGAGGGGGCTCGACTCCTCCTCGTGGTTGTCGGCGGCGGCGCCCATGGCGAAAAGCGGATTGAGATGAGGGATCAGAAGCAGGCTACCTAACGCGGGGTGAGGCGGGGGAGGGGGCGGAGGACTTGGCGAGGAACCTAAAATAAGGCGGACTGGCGGAGGAAGCGCGTGGAGACTGGAGATGATGGCGTCTACTTGCTTCGCTGTTAAGAGAGAGCGGCGAGAGGAGGACGAGACGGGGAAGGCGTGTGCTGTCGGGCTGAACCCGTCTTCTTCCTTGGAAAGCGGATTTTACATGCTGGACCTGCACGTGCGCTTTGGTGCGTGCAGCTGACAACTGGGCCCGCGCCATTTGCTTGCTCTCTTTCACTTGTGATGTGTAGAGGGGCCGGATTTGGAAGGAGGCCCAAGCCCAACTAGGATTCTCTCCCATTCCAGGTCCTTCCCCAGCATTCCAACTTCTCCCCAGACGCGACGCCGTCAGCCCGTCACGCCGACTTCCGCCCCGGTGATCACCGGAACCCTAGCTCCGGCACCTCTATCGCCTGGCTCTATCCATCGCTGTGCGTGGCCTCTAGGACTTCCTTGCCGGATTGATCGCTGGTTGGGATGGTAAGCTCTACGCCTCCACGCACCTTATTTCACTCGCGTCCCTCTTTTTCCTCGTTGAGTTCCTTCGTCCTCGCCTCATCTGCCGACGACCCTGCCCGCATCTTTCTCCCCCTGTCTCCATGGGTGCCGCCCAGCAGCAGCTGCGCCATTGCTGGCAGCCTGGCTCCTGGCGCTGTGTCGCCGGCAGTAACTCGCATCCGTGTGGCCTCCCATCCTCTTGCAAACTCAAGCAAAATAAGGCCTTGGTTAAAGTGACTTGTCCAGAGGCTGCCGTATCCTAGTAGCTGCAGGCCAGCAGTCGTACCTGTAATGCCCCGCTGATGGAATCAGGTAGTAGAACTCCTAGAATTTCATCTCCTTAGGCTAAAACAAGATTTTTGCCTGATTTTCGTTCTGGTGTTTTGTTTTTTGGATGATATGTGATGCTTCGGTACAATGTCTGTGTAATTATAGCTAGATTAATGCTAGAATGAGTCCAAATTGAAACGAATGCATCATTTCTTTGCTATATCTTAAACATTACCTAAGAATAATATAATAGTCATCTAATAGATGCGATGTTTGGTTACTGTGAAACCTACAAGCTAATTCTTCTTGCCATTTCATGCATCTTATCAATATATGCTTACTTATATGTTAACTTCTGGTCATTTGATGATCTGATCGATGGTTCTACTTTCACTTTGATGCATGAGTATAGCGAGTACCCCAGAAAAGAAAGAGCTCAAAAGCTGGATATGCAAGAAGACAGAGTTGTAGTTGTTGCTATTTACTTTTATCCAATTTTTGCAGGCAACGCCTCTTATAGCAGGACTTGCAGTTGCAGCAACTGCTCTTGCTGGTAGATACGGCATCCAAGCTTGGCAAGCTTATAAGGCAAGGCCTATAGTTCCAAGGATGCGCAAATTCTATGAAGGTGGCTTTCAACCTACAATGAACCGTAGGGAAGCTGCATTAATCCTTGGTGTCAGGTGCACATTACATAAAGCTTTTTTATCATATCTGAACCACAGTCAGTTGTTCTTGCATATGAATATTCAATTATTTAGTGCTTTCTAAATTAAATTATGTTCAGCTAGCAGCAGCTAATCGTTTGATTTTAGAAATGGCAAGAAATGAGTGGAGAAACATACAAACACTAGAAACTTTCCAGTTCTAGTATTTCTCCTTGCTATCTTTTGCCTCTCGTGCACAAATTTTGTCCATGTAATAGTAATACTCTAGTAAGGTGTCCCTTGGAAAATGCACGTAATAGTTCATTTGACATAAGTATTGCTGTAAGACGCATATAATAATGAAAATAAGATAGTCCATGGTACACTCTGAACTACAGTACATGCAAATGATTGGTAACTGCAAGTTACCATGGTAAACATATAGTAGTTTTATTTTTGTGTTTTAGGGTGCTACATTAGTTTCCAACTGGACAAATTGCAAATAAAGCAAATGGAACTTTACTCCTTCCAATTAAGTAGGGATTCTGATGGAAAGCTTTATTAGAATGACGCAACAGCTACATTTGGACAATATGAATTGAGATGGAAGATTCAACCATTTAGAATATGTACTGGAGTAGAGTTCTTGATCACTCACTGTTGTAGTGCCGTGTTAGCAGCTAGTGTTTGAGGAGAGGAGCAAGAGTAGAGGTCAAAGTGGCTGGTGGAGCAAAGCCTGCAGAGTGAGATAAGATAAGCAGCACCTCAGTGGCATGTGGGATGAGAATATATCTAGGCTTAAGGTTGTATTCTAAAATTGTAACGGCCTACATGTGAAAAGACGCTGCCCTACATTATGGAGACCAAATCACAAAATATTTATGCTTATGGATATCTTGTGACCCCGCGGGTACCCTGGGATGGATTATGCATAGCATCCCAATATCACCTATGCTACCACCAGTAAATGTGTGTTAGTTTGTCACTAGTGGCCCTTTAGATATTTTCTAAACATCCATGATTGGACATTGCTATAAGATAATTATCCGAGTATCGAATAGTAGAGCTGCCCCTTTCGTCAGCTGTAAGTAAACAAGTATGCGGTGTTGGGAACACAGCTTCAGAGTTCAGAGTAGCTATACTGGTTTCTTTTTATAAGTTCTAATTCCCAGTTTTGTTTGTTTGTAGCTCTGAGTTAAACATTCCCTGACAAATTCAGTATCTCTTGCAACACATGTTTTGTTTGTTTTCCACTTTATCCAAAATAAATACCGTGCTTTTTTTGTCTAGTGTGTGAGAGGTTTCAAGTGTTCAATTAGATGTACTTCCTCATGCCAACATACTGAATCAAATCTTTTGTTAGCTCTTCAAAATTGAACAGAATTTGAATCTGTTTAATTGTTTGACCATTCATTTTTTAATTTGAATTTTAGAAGTATTTACAGTTTTTTGAAAAATATTCGTACCTGTAATTTAGGACCTAATGATGTTCTTTGCCGTCTGTCTTCATTGATGTTTCTAGGGAATCTGCCAACGCAGAGAAGGTCAAAGAGGCACACAAGAGGGTTATGGTCGCCAACCATCCGGATGCGGGTGGAAGTCATTACCTTGCTTCAAAGATTAACGAGGCGAAGGATGTGTTGACGGGGAAAACCAAAGGAGGCGGGTCGGCCTTTTGATTGGAGAATGAACATTGTGTTCTTCCACTGGAAGGATAATTTTGTAGCTCCAGACTTAGCATTAGAAGATATGAGTCTTGGTGTTATGAAAATTTTTGGACAGAATATTGGATCTTTTTGGAGTAGGTTATTAACTTCTTAATAAAACTCAAGGCTCAGTTGTGCCCACATCTGTGAAGTAACTGCTATACACGATGAAGGTGTTGTGGCCAATTCTATTCTGATAATTACATTGCAACATGCTTCTTCCACGACTAACAGTCTCATGTCGTGGGTTTATCTTCGTCTCTCACCACTAGAACTCTGCTGCTGTTGAGTCTCCTGTTCTTCAGGTATTAGTGTAAATCTTGGCATGTCTAGGTGCCACAACATTATCTGAGACTCAGAGCAGTCAGAAATGACGCCCTTAAGCTTGCTTTCACCTTCCATAGCCATTTGATGTACAATCTGGATGAAATCCTGACATCACAAAAAAAAATATCAGGGAATTGTCATGGGTACCTGTATTGAACCATAACCGTTGTAATTCAATCACCATTGTGGGGCTCAAATGACAAACCTGAGTAGCGCCTGCTGATGAGTTTCTCCTGATGAATGACCTTCCAGAATCCCATAGCATTGAGCTCCTGAACCCAATTCCAGAGATGTTTATTTTCAGAGGTTCGGAGCTTGAGTTCCTGTTGCTTGCGCTGGTATCTACGGCACCCACGGAGGTGGAGGTTCTTTGTGATCCATTAGTGCTTGAATCCTTTGAGTACCAGCCTATGATTTGTGATGAGCTGCAGGTTGCTCCCTCTACTGTTATCTTCTGCTCTGCTGGTGAGATTGTTGCTACCGGCCATGCTGCAAAACCTCTGGAACAAGAATTGCACAACAGATGCTATTGTTTATTCTGCATTTTTCTGATTTATGTGCCTGTACTAGTGCAAAACAATGTAGGCTTGCCCAAGAACTTTTCTTTGTTCGGAAAAGAATCTAGCAAATATTCACAAAAACAAAGTTGCAGTAAGAATGTAAGAGGAGGGAGACATGGGACATACCGGATTTGCCTGAGCTCTTGAAAGAAGCGGAGGTCGTAGATGCTGGAAGCGCCGGCAAAATGGACGAGCCCGTTCAGCCGGTGCCGCTCGATGTGGCTCAGCGCGACGTTCCTCTGGTGTTCCACCTCGTCGCCGGCGTCAGCGTCGGTGAAGTTCCTGGCATCATAGGTGACCTGCCGGAACATGACCCCGGTGCCACGCAGCATCCGGACCGCCCTCGCCGTCGCCGTCCTGTTCTCGGCGCCCACCACGATCCAGAGCAGCGGCGGCGCGACGTCCCGCAGCGTGTGCGCGAGCCGGACCAGCGAGGCGTCCTGCTCCATCCCGGCGTCGGGGCGCGTGGCCGTGACGATCAAGAGGAGGCCGAGGTCCGGGACAGGCGGCGACGCCGGCGCCGCTACTGCTCGCTGAACGTTGTTGAACGGGCCGAGAAACGAGGAGCGGATGTTGGCGGCCGACGGGGCGCCGGTGGCGGCCAGCGGCGCGAGGGGGGCGAGTGCGCCGACGGCGAAGCAAAGGGAGAAGTGCACGGCGGCCTTGATCCATGGTTGCACCCTCTTCTTGGACCTCTCTGCCAGCTCCATCTCCAGATTCTTGCTAGCTAGTTTCTCTTCTCTGAAACTCTCCTGTCGCTGCAGTGGGACGAGGCTGAAGCTGGAATTTGGATTGAATTTGTTTGAATGGAGATGATGCGTTTGTGGTTTAGTTTATATGCAAGCTAGTTAAGGTTGGTAAGGGGAGATGTTCAGTACTGAAACGGTTGACTACCGACGGGTTCGTGGCTGACACGACTGCATTTGACAAGTTGTAGAATGTCAACCCTCAAGTGTCAACAAAATGTCGGTGCGCAACATACTGCATTTTGGAAGAAGAGAACTACTATTTTTCAATTGCATGGATTGCTACATTAGAACAAAGACCCAGAAGCCAATCAATGGATCGTCTGAACATTCCCAAACATACAGGTGCAGAACTGCAGATAAGCAGCTGATGAAAAAAATCTCTGTCCTATAAAGAGCTGATTGGAAAAGAGGCGAGCTGATTGAACCATAGTCTGGACAAGACTATTGAGTAAAAAAACACAGCTACAAATAGGCAAGCAAAATTAGAGAATGGATGAGAAACATCAGGCGCCATATTGGAACCATAGATGGTTCATATCTACTCACAATGTAGCAAACTGAAACATCTCATCCCAAACTGACAAATGTTGATCACTCCATTTCCACCTTGGCTGTGGCTGACCAATGACTCGCATGTTCATATTCACACACCAAAATCGAATCTGAAATTCTCCAGCACCAACAAGCTAAGCAAAGTTTGGGTCTCCTGGGAGCGCACAGCACAAGCAGGAAGCCATCAGAGGCAGCCTGCAGTTACGCGCGTTTCAGAATCATCCAGGTCTCGAAGAACTCACACAGCACGGCGTCGCGCATCAGCCTCACCGCGTCCTTGGCCTCGCCGAGGCTGCGCCTGGCGTCCTGCACGAGCTGCCTCGCCGCCGACCGCCACCCTTCCCAGCGCGGGGACTCGTTGGAGCGCCACCGGAGGAAGTCCTCGGCCGCGGCGACCGCCGACGCGGCGGAGCTCAAACGGCGCAGCGCGTCGTGGGCGTGGCGGACGGCGGCCTCCCGGAGGTCCATCCACCGCTTCCACGGCGCGTTGTGGTCGGTTTGGACGCCGGTACGCGCGTCTTCGTCATCGTCGTCGTCGACGTGTTGGAGGCCGAGGCGCGCGGCGCAGACGACGAAGACGTGCCCGGCCTCGGCGTGAAGCGAGACGAGGCGCGTGATCTCGCAGTAGGCGACGGGGAGGTGGCCCTCTGGGGCCAGCGCGGTGGCGAGGATGTCGGCCGCGTCGGCCCACTTGTCGAAGCCGGGGGACGTGCAATCCCGGATGCCAATGGTGCCCTCGCCGCCGCCGTTGTTCACGGGGATCCCGCCGCGGAGGTTGGCCGGGCTGCCGCAAGTCGGCTTCAAGGGTACGCCACCGACGCTGTGGTCGCCGCCTCCTGTGGTCTCCACGCTGTGATCGCCGCCTCCGGTGGTCTCCACCGGGTCGCTGGCGCCGCGGTCTCCGCCTCGGGCGTGATTCGAAGGCGGAGACGCGGGGTCGTCGGAGTCGTCGAATCCCCACTTGTCCCCGGCGAGCAGCTCGCGGGCGCCCTTGATGCTCGTGATGACCTTTTCCGAGGTGCCGACGAGCAGTAGGGTCGCCGGCACCATCCGCGCCAGATCCGTTAACCGCCGCTCCTCCACTGCCATGGAGTTGCGTGCTCTATTTGTCTCCATCTGGCCTCTTCGCTGTGTGCAATGGCGGTGGACGGGCGGGATTGACAGAGGAGGCGGCGCGGCGGCGGTTATTACTGGGCTCCTTGCGGCGGAAGCCTATGAAAAATACCTTGAAGCGCACACGGGTCGCTCCGGCGAGGCTCACACGCTTCGACCAAAATTTTGACCGGCCGGCCAGGTGGATATGGGGTCCCCAGCTTTGGCCCCACTTGTCATAGAGGTAGCCATTGAGATCTCCTCGTACTGTCAGGTGGACCGCGATGGAGCGGTAGACTTGCCAGGCTGGCCATTGCCGGCGTGAGGCGGTGCGGGCTGCGGCTATTTAAACCTCTCCCCAGAGCTTTCCGAAACGAGCACCGACCACCGAGAGAGAGGAAGAGACGGCAAGCAGAGAGATCAGAGATGGAGATGGAGATGGAAGTGGAGTCCACTTGGAAGGGCCTGTTCCAGCGGCGGTTGGTCCTGGCGGCCAGTCACTGCGACAGGGTCCACGGGCTGCTCCTCGGGGCGATCGAGGTTGTGGATGCCGACGTGCGGAACTGGCGCCGCCACGAGGGGCCCTGCGCGGAGGAGGCGCAGCGCGCGCTCGAGGGCGCCTCGGCGGAGCTCGGCCTCGCCCTCGCCAGCATGGGCGCGGCGCGCCACCTCGCGCTCCGGGGCGGCGCGCCCTGCCCGAGCGCGCCGCTCGACTCCGTGGACGACCTCGCCGGGGACCCCGGCGTGTGGTGCGCGCTGGAGAGGCTCGAGAAGGCCGCCGGGCTCGCCACCCGCGTGCACGACGGGCTGGAGGGCGCCCGCGGCCACCTGCGCGCGGCCGCGCTCCTGGCGGCCCTGGATGGGATCGGCTGCGGCGGCGACAGCACCGCCCCGTGGGAGCAGAGCCCCTGCTTCTCCGAGCAGCTCAACGGCGCCATGGAGCTCGGTGAAGCGATGCTGAAGGCGGGGGAGCTCGTCGCGGAGACCGCGGGAGCGCGCGAGGCGGCGTTCGGCTTCATCAGCGGCGCCAAGTGAATTCTCCGGCCTACCGGATTCGCAGGATTCGACCATTCGATTTGTCATCTGGACGCCTGCTTGCGTTTGTTCTACTCTCTCGTGTCGCGGAGAAACCGAACGTGATCGTTCCGGTGTGATCTCAGCGGCTCGGGCGCCCCGGCCTGATGTAATTCCGAAAGCTTCAAATCTTACGTTTCAATCTATGTTGTACTCCGTTGATGGGTTGCTTGTTGCTAGCATTGCTGCATGGTCGTTCATGTCCCTTGCTTAATATGCTTATGTGGATGCTTTGTTGACCTGCTTAGAGTTCAGTCCTACAGTGTCAGTTGAGAACTTGAGATGCACAATGGTCAATGGCTAACAATTTTCTGTTAATCTAGGTGAGTATTATCTGCCAACTGCCATGGTGGCTGGGTATGCACGGCAGAGCACCACTGATTGCAGGAACAGACAATCGAACATTAGTACAGTTCATTCACTGATGCAGTTTTGCATGAACTGATCAACTAGGCACAGGCATTTTCCTTTCTGTGAAGCTAACATGACAGTACGCAGTAGGAGTTCAAGGCGTCTATCTGTATTTAGTAACTGCATCTGTTTCAGAGCAGAGAATTCGTGCAACTCGGCACCAACATTTCAGTTGAGTAGCAAGCAGCGCTCTCGGCATGAAAAGTTGTATTGCATTGGCGAGCAGACATTTAGCGCCTTGTATAGAACTGACAAGAAAGTGAGAAACGTTTCAGCGATGGCATCAGACAGTGTTTGCTGGTTGATTTCGAATTTTCGATGGACCAAAAGAAGGATACAGGGCTGCAGCCTGCAGGCATACAGCAAGCAAAATGAAAAAAAAAAAAAGGAAAGTCGAGGCGCCGAGCGCCATGCGGTTCAGAAGTCGGAACGCCAGGCGTGAATGACTATTGACTCCAGTCTCCAGTCTCCAGTCTCCAGTCTCCAGCCTCTGCGGCCGTGCGGCGCCTTGTATGTGCTGCTGCGGCGCGGACGGCATCGGCGCGGTGCGGCGGCGGCCGTACCACTGCTGGGCTCCGGCGCAGCTGAACCATCCTAGCGTCCCCGCTCGATCTCCGAGCGCCTCGCCGTCGTGGGCGCCGCCGGCCTCCCGCGAGGGTGTTCTGGTCAACTGGAGCGGAGGAGGACGGGGCATGGGGATGGGAAACAAGCTGGGCAGCGCGGATGGACGCGTTCGTTCGCAGGGATGTGCGGCGAGGGGTTGGCGGCGAGCCGGTGGTGGCGGCAAAGGCCTCGTCGGCTGTCATGTCGCCGCCCGGAGATTTTACACTTTAGTCCCTAATATTTTCAAAAGGACCCCTAATTCGGATCGCGATTAATAATCGCGATCCGATATTTTACAAATATCCCCCTATTTTGGATCGTGATTAGTAATCGCGATCCGATATTTTGCAGAAAACCCCTAGTTGTTTTGACAAATAACCGCATCTGGGTTCCTGTCGTTCCCCACGATCCCTGCCGACGCCGGCGGCCGCCGCAGCTGGGAAGGCTACCGCACCAACATTCTCAACCACTCCGCGGACGCAGTGCAGAGGCTGCGCTCCGCCGCCTCGCGTGCCCGGGCGGGAAGGGCGCGGCGGCTGCCGTGTGCCGTCCGCCATGGCCCGGGCGCTTCGTGTGGTGCGCGCTGGAGAGGCTCGGGAAGGCCGCGGCCCGCGGGGCTCGCCACCCGCGTGCACGACGGGCTGGAGTGCGCCCGCGCTCCTGGCGGCCCTGGACGGGGTCGGCTGCGGCGACGAGGGTGGCAACAGCACCGCCCTGTGGGAGCAGAGCGATGCTGAAGGCTAGGGAGCTCGTCGCGGAGGCGGCGCTCGGCTTCATCAGCGGCGCCAAGTGAGGTCCCCGGTCTCCCAGATCCGCAGGAATCAGCCGTTCGATCCGTCACCCGGTCGCCTGCTTGCGTTTGTTCTACTCTCTCGTGTCGTAGAGAAATCGAACGAGATCGTTTTGTTGTGATCTTAGCGACTCGGCCGCCCCGGCCAGATGTCATTCCGAAAGCTTCTAACCATCTGTTCTTTGATATACTCTGTTGATGGGTTGCTTGTTGCTAGAATTTCCTAGCTTATGTGGATGCTTTGTTGACCTGATTAGTGTTCAGTTCTACAGTTGCACAATGGCTTAAAATTTTCTACTAATCTAGGTCATTATGCAGAGCAGAGCACCACTGATTGCAGGAACGGACAATTAAATATTACACTTATCAACGAGGCTTCGCATGAACTGATCTATTAGGCACTAGCATTTTCCTTCCTGTGAAGCTAACATAACCGTGTGGCATGACCGTATCAGCTCCTTGAAGCTGGAAAATTCCAAGGCGTCCTGAATAGTTATATGCATTTAGTAACTGCGTATTTTTCAAAACAGTCAGCTCGTGCAATTCGGCAGTGAATTTTGCATTGGCGACAGAAATTTGGCACCTTTCGCTTTCGACCAGTTCATGCTGAACGAGAATTTTGCCAGCACCAACAAGCATACGAGATATGGATTGGGATCTGAATTTTTGGCTGAACACCAAACATTTCAGGAGTTGGGCATTCTGGAACTGATCATTCTAGGTCAGATGTTGGGAACAGATAAAATGGCATCTAAGTCATCCAATGTTTTGAGCATTCTGCCTGCGAATACGGTTGTGTTCAACTGCTTACATGTCAGTCACTGGATGCAACCGCAGCGGTAAATGAACTGAACAATCTCATTTGTTTTTTTCAGCTACTGAACATGCAATGGATTCTACTACAGGTCGTCATGATGAATGCATTAAGATGGGAGCAGTAACGAATCAAGCAAGAGGCAACTAAGTCATCCAATGTGTTGCGCATACTGCGGAATTCGGGCTTTGCTGATTGCTGAACTGCTTACAAGTTCAGTCACTGAATGCAACTGAACTGAACAAGCTCATTCGGTATTTTTTTTCGCCGCTACTGAACAATAACATGCAACTGATTCTACGACGCATGCATTAAGATAGGTTAAATAATGAATCAAGCAAGAGGTACTCGGTTGAGTTCAGAAGAGTTTCACGAAACAACCATGCACCCACAAAAATGTACTATATCGTCATCGTTCATATCTCGAAGCAACACTAACAACAAAAGAGTTCAAAACATCACACATGGGAATTGGAATGGTTCAGAACACCGATCAAGCGATCAAGCACAACGTACGCGAACAATTCGCGGCGAAAAATACCTCTCAGTTGACGCGAACAATGTGCGCGCGGTCGCCGGCGGCGCCGACCGGTACGCGTCAACCTCCCACGCCTCCAAGTCCCAGAGCACCCAGCGCGGCCTCAACCGCACGGACGGCGGCGACGCGCTCGGCCTCGATGCAGCCGACCGCGCCGGAAACGCCCGGATGGCCCAGGAGCAGCTTGGCGGCGCCCAGGTGGCCGCGGCACCTGTCGATGGCGCGTAGCGCGTCCTCGACGCGCGCTCGGGCTCCCGGGACCTCGTTCAGGGAGGCCGACAGCGCCGCCTCGCTAGCCGGTGGATGGCGCGTGGCGGGTCCTCTGCGGCGATCGAGGAGCTCGGCCGCCTCCATGTTGGACGCGCACCTGTCCAGCTCGCTGGACGCGTCGTCGAGCTTGCCCTCCGCGACCGTGATCAGCCTGACCCCGCCGCCCTTGGCGTCGCCCGTGCACCACGCCGCTGGCGACTCCAGGTGCGGCAGCGCGGAGGCCAGTAGAGAGCCGGCGCTGTCGCTGAGGTCGCCTGCCTCCTCTAGTAGCTTCGTGATCTGCTCCCTCCATGGGTAGCCCTGCTTTTCCATCGCTCTCCGCCTCTCCCCCCGTTCTCCTTCCCCGATAGGTGTTCGACGATTTGTTTCGGACGCCTTCCCTTCGCGGGGTGCTCTGAAATAGCCAGCCTGGAGAGGGCACGCGGGCCCATGTCGGTTACGGCGGGACAGACTGACGTGTGGGGCCGGAAGATGCTAACCTTTCCCCGCTGACCATGTTGGATTGCCTCATGCCTGGTGCCCGCGACCGAGCGAGACGGTGAATTCCGGCAGCTTCCCGTGCAAGCTACCCACCCAACCTACAAATTCCCCACCTGTCTTCTTCCGCAACTCATTCCATCACCCTACAAACTCCGCGCGCGTGCAGCCATGGCCAGGGTAGTCGCCTACAACCCGAGGAAGCGAGGGAGGGAGGAGAGCTCGGAGCCGTGGAGGCAGCTGGCGCGGACGGCGCCCGGCACCCTCCTGCGCGTGACCACCTCAGAGTGGGAAGGAGTCAGCAAGTGTCTCAACACTCACCGGAGGCTCCACGGCTACAACGTCGTCGACATGCTCCGGGCAAGAGACTCCGGGAACCGACCCCGAACCCCACGCGGCCGGACCGTCGACGCCTCCCACCGCAAGGTCAAGCGCCTCGTCGCGCTCCACGACGCGGCCGGCCACGTCCTCGCGCTCTGCGCCACGCGCCTCGGCATGCGGCAGCTGCAGGGGGGCAACGCCGTCGCCGACGCCGGGGCGCGGTGGCCTGCGTGGGAGAAGCACCGCGACGTGGCGGCCGGACACGCCGCCGAGGCGCTGCGGGGGCTGCGATCCGCGCTGACGGACCTCACGGCGGCCGTGCGTATCCTCCACGTCGTCTCCGGGAAGCCGCCGAAGTTTCGGGCGAGGGCGGCGTGGGTGTCGGAGGCGGATCGGCTCGTGCGCCGCGCCACGGACGAGGTCGTCGCGGCGCGGCACGCGTTGCAGCGGATGCGTCGTGCCGTCGTGCTGGAGTTCTTCGACGCCTGGGCTATCCTAAGCGGCTAGGCGCGCGGCGGCTCGACGGAGGGCGCAATTGCGCCGTGCACGTGCGCGTGCGCAGCCTAACACAACGTCGATAAGTCTGTTCATCCCTGCGCGCCATCTGGTTATGCATTTTTTTTTTTGCAGTTCTGTCGATCGAATAATGTTGTAGAGCTGTCTGTAGATGATGGCGATGATCAGTCGTGTCCCCTGATCTAAAAAACATTCAGCATTGTCCGATCGGTGAACTAATTGGAGACAAGTTAACTCCAATTACATGTTCAGTAATGTTCATTTTTTCTGTCGTCTGTTGTATGTTTTTTTGACCACCAAAGGTCAGCTTCGCTACTGAAATTTTACCAGTCAGTCCTGTACTTCTGTACTCCTGTATGCAAGCCACTTTCTGAATAGATGACTTTGCAGGATCATGACTTACTGTGACGCTGAATGGTTCCATAAGTCTAAAAAGTTTTTCTGAATTACGATCACCATCTGTGAACGCTCTGTGACCCCTCCCCTCCCCCTAGTCACACCTCCTGTAAACTTTCCAGCCATTTTGACTTCTAGGACTTTGGTTCCACATAAATTCTGGCGCAAGCTGCTCTGAATTTTTTTTGTTCTTTGATGATTTCCAGATGTGTTGTCTGCCATACATGCACCGACGGCCCTACAGCAAGTGCCTCAAATCCACTCACCGGGTCAGTTTATGCATGCTGAACAAATTTTATCAGTAACAGTACACAGTGAGCTACTATGCATGTGATTATATGAGGGGGTTAATTTGCTAGGATCTTGATTCTGTGCTGGGTGCCGCATGCTTCATGTGTGGAGAACTCTGGGCTTTTGATCGATCAATTTTCCATGTGTTCTGAACAGACAAGACGACGGTGATCGTCTCACCCTGTAAAAGCTACACTAGCTGGGCTGCTAACAGTCTCGGCAGCATGAGTGCCAGGCAGCTCTAAACCATCTGCCTCACCAGCTCTGCATGATCAGAGCATATGTATGCATTAGTTGATTTGATTTAGACTTGGTACAAGTGAGATTAATGGTGTCCTGCCTGTAGAATTTTTCGTTGAACAGGTTCTGTGCAGCGATCCCTGAAAATGTTAAGATGCTTCATGAAGCTGCTAAGATGATTCTCGTTTCTATTTCTTCGTAACAAAATGACCTGAAAATGTGCTCTGCGATCGCTGATCAGACATCCAGCTAGATCTCCTTCAGAAGAAGCACTCGAGCACACCAAACTAGTTTGGGAAGATCTGACGAGTGACGGTGAGCCCCCTCCCCTCCCCTCCCCCCTCCAACTCACCGTTCCCGGTCCGGCCATCTAGGTGACATTTCCCCTCCCCCGATCTCCTCCATTTCGATCAAATTGAAGTTTGGAACTAGCTAGCGAGTGTGTTCTTCTTCTCTCGCTGAATCCTCTGTTTGTTTTGCTGCTACTTCTTCTTCTTCCCCCTGTTGAAATTAAGATGGACCCGGCGGCTCCTCGTGCGTTCCCCGCTGTCCAAGCGGTCAGCCGGTGAGCGCTCGTCAACGCCGTCGCCTTCGTGCTCCACCGTGGCGGCGCCGAGCAGCTGACGGAGCGCCGCCGCCGCCCGAGGGAGCTGGATGGGGGGCAGGCAAAGTTCTAAAAAGCAGACGTGACGATGGACTCCGGTTACGCGATCAGCGCGCGCGGCGGCAGCGCAACAGCGCAAGTCGAGGCTCAGAAGGTCAAGGACTCGTCGGTGCGGCTGCGGCGGACGGCCTCGTAGCGTTGCGGCGGACGTCATCTGGGCTCCGGCGCAACCGAACCATCCTAGCCTCTCCCAGCGCGGTCGACGCCGCATCGATTCCGAGCGCCTCGCCGTCTTGGGCGCCGCCCGCGAGGGTGTCCCAGTCAACTGGAGTAGAGGAGGTCGGGGCATGGCGACGAGGGAAAAAAACAGGGCGGCGCGGACGGGCCCACTCGGTCTAAGGGAAGTGCGGCGACGGGCTTGGCGGCGAGCCGGCGGTGGCGACACGGCCTCGTCGGCTGCCATGACGCCGCCCTGGTGATTTTACAATTTAGCTCCTGCAACTTGAAAAAGAATCCATAATTTGGATCGCGATCCAATATTTTACACTTAACCCCTATTTAGGATCGCGATTTAAAAGTTGCGATCCGATATTTTGCACAAACACCCCTATCTTCTTCCACACCTCGTTCCATCACACAAGTTCAGAACTCCGCGCGCGTGCAGCCATGGCAAGGCCGCAAGGGTAGTCGCCTACAACCCGAAGAAGCGAGGGAGTGAGGAGAGCTCGGAGCCGTGGAGGCAGCTGGCGCGGACGGCACCCTCCTGCGCGTGGCCATCTCGGAGGGGCAAGGAGTCAGCAAGTGCCTCCAATCCACTCACCGCAGGGCTCCGAGGCTACAGCGTCCTCCGGACGAGAGACGCCGGGAACCGCGTCCGAACTCCACGTGGCCGGACCGTCGACGCCTTCCACCGCAACGTCAAGCGCCTCGTCGCGCTCCACGACGCGGCCGGCCACGTCCTCGCTCTGCGCCGCGCGCCTTGGCCTGCGGCTGCAGTGCGGCGACGCCGACGCCGGGGCGCGGAGGCTGGCATGGGAGAAGCGCCGCCGCCGAAGCGCTACGGGGGCTGCACTCCGCCCTGACGAACCTCACGGCGGCCGTGCGCATACTCCACGTGGTCTCTGGGAAGCCGCCGGGGTGTTGGGCGAGGGCGTCAGAGGCCGGTCGGCTCGTGCGCCGCGCCAGGGACGAGGTCGCCGCGGCGCGGCTGATGCGTCGTGCCGTCGTGCTGGAGTTCTTCGGCGCCTGGGCCGTCCAAAGGGGCTAGCCTGACGCCAATGTCGGTAAGTCTCAGTTCATCGCTGCGGGTCATCGCTGCACTGTCTGTGTATGGACGTATGATGCAGTTGATCAGTCATGTACTCATGTCCCATCATCTAAAAGAAATTCAGCAGTGCCCGTCTGCCCGATCGGTTAAAGGTATTGGATCAAAATGAACACCAATTATTTGTTCAGTAATGTCTGAACACCAAACGTTGTCTGATTGGGATCCCTATCTCATTCTTAGCGTCTCCCACTGGGACCGGTCGGTTCTGAACTTGTGTGAAACGTCCGTCCCTGAATGCAAGCCGCTTTCTGAATAAATGGCTTTGCGGGAGTACGACTCACCCTGATGTGGGCAGGCCTTTTCCGTTTCTGAATGCACTGCATACTTATCTGGTGCCCTGAATGCAACTGAATGTCTAGTCAGTTCCTGAATAAAATGGCGTTGCAGGATTACAGGCTTCATTTAATACCCTGCCGCCCAGTGCATTGCATACTTGTTTACTGAAATGTTACTCGATGAGAATTTCCTTTCTTACATGAAAGTCGGTTTCTGAACATTACTGTCATTTGTTGTTTATAACTCCTGGAATCAGAGTATCAGACTGAACATGTACCAAGCAATTGGAGCACAAGATAATGCAGTGAGTAACAAGTACAACAAAGATCGTCAAGAAGATTCTGCATGAAGAGCAGATAAAAGAGAAACCGATCCCGGCAATACTCTGAGATAATCCATGTTGAGCATTCCTAATCTTCACAGGGACTTAGAATCATGGTTATCACAACCAGTGGCAAGTTACGAGACATCAAAATAACCGAAAGTAGAGTTTAAATAGCATAATCGTGACAAATTCATAACAAACGCCAAACTAATAACATTTCAACGAATACCACAGAGCTCCCGCATTCTTAGGCGGACTCCCTGCTTTGCCAATTGTTTGGTCATCCAATTTGGCCGTCAAGCACTTGTTTGATTTGTTAGCCACTGCATCTGGCTACCCTCATGAAACGTTGCTACTCAGTTGTCTGAAGTCTGAACTTTCTGTTCCTGAACGCATGCACTTTCTGAATACAATCACGTTGCAGTATGATTCTAGGTTTAATATTTTTGAGTCATGGCACCTGATAGAAATGATCAGTTTTGCACCTGATATAACTCGTTACAATACCAGAACAGCTCAACAATCAGTTAATCAGTATAGCTATTATCCCATCAGAACGATCTAGAAGAACTTAAGATTCTACTGCCCTGTTGCCGTAAAGATTTTTTTCTTTGATTTGGCTGTCCCCTGAACTTAAAAACTCTCATTGTCTTCTATTATAATTTCGGCATTACGTTTTTCTGAATGCATTGAAATTTCTGAATGAAACTGAGCAGAATAATTCCCATCAAGATCATGCAAGTGTAGTTCCGAAATTGAAACCGCATAATGAGAGAAAAAAGGGAGAAACTGATCAATGTGCTTAATATTTTGAATCTGCTCTGAAACTTAAAATGGCCACAGCCCACATCAACAGCTATACCCAAGCAACAACAAATGGGAAAATCAATATGGAAGCAGTAATCCGATCAGAACATTTACATCAGAGATTTCATGAAGAGAAAAAGGTGTATATGCGTCAACCGAAGCACAATCATAGGATCCAGAGAAAACAGCAGGAATCATCTGTGCTGTGACAGTTTCAGCAAGATCCCCAAGAACACGAAAGAACGGAGGTCATGTAATCTACGCCAAATGCAAGCGACCGATCAACTAGGGATCAAGCAAACACAGCCTTACAGGACCAATAGTCAATAGACCTCTCAGTTGACGCCGACAAACACCTGCATCATCCAGTCGGCGGTGTTGGCGAGCGTGGCGCTCACGCCCGCGAGATGCCGCACGGCCTGGAGGTTAACGTGGGCGGCGAGGCGCTCGGTGCTGACGAAGGTGTCGACGGAGGGGAGATCCGGGTGCTCCAGCAGGATGCTGGCCGTGCACAAGCGCTCGCAGCACCGCACCAGGACGTTGCACGCGTCCCCGGCGCAAAACCTGGCGGTCTGGAGCAGGCGCAGAGCGAGCCCCACGTAGCGGTAGCCGGGGGGTATGTGGTCGACGGAGGGCAGAGGGGCCATCGGATTGGCCGCGGCGCCGCGGCACGCGAGGAGCTCGGCCTCCTTCATGGCCGACGCGGCGAAGGCGAGCTCGGCGGACGCGACGGCGACCACGTCGCGCACGAGCTGGGACCGGGTGCGTCCGCCCTCGGCGTCGGCGGTGAGCATCGGCGACGCGACGCCCGCCGACGCCGCAGCGAGCAGCTCGGCAGCCCGGACGCTGCGGTCTCTCGCCTCTACCGCCTGCTCCCGGACCCGCGCCACCCATGGCGCCGCTGCCGCCATGTTGCCAAGCCGCCAACTATCTAGTCTCTCGGTTGGCTGCTGTGCTCAACTGGTGGTCTTGTTTCCGGAAGGCATCGCGTCGCAGCGCAGCACGGGCGCGGCGTGCTCTGAAATAGCCACCCTGGCGGGGTGGACCCCACAGCCGTAACGAACTCCTCGTGGTAGAAAGCCCTCGCCAGAAGTAAATTCCTTCCCCTCTTATTCTCCAGTTCCCCACCCACGCGGCGCACGCTCGAAACACGAGACGGCGAGAGAGAGGGGGAGAGAAGAGGGAGGGCTCGGCGCGCGGCAATGGAGGAATGGAGGGAGCTGGCGCGGTCGGTGCCGGGAACCCTCTTGCTCGTCGTCGACGGCACCACGACCCGGCTGCTCGTGTCCTTCGACCGCACCCACGGCAGGCTCCAGAGGGTCATCAACCTGGCGGTCTGCCTCCGGAGCGGCGTCACGGACCACCCCAGACCCAGCGCCGGGCCCTGCCCCAGCGTGAACGTCGAGGAGACCCGCCGCGAGCTCGACCGCCTCTCCGCGCTCCACGCCGCGGCCGGGCGCGTCTTCGACCTCTGCGGCATGTTCCTCGGGCTCCGGGCCGGCCCGCTATGGCAGAGCTGGAAAGCCCACCACGCCGCCGCGCTCGACCACGCCGCCCAGGCGCAGCACTGGCTGCGCTCCGCCGCCGCGCATGCCCGGGCGGCGAGGGCCGCCGACCGCATGGCCGACTCGTTTGACCGCCCGTCCCCAGCGTGGGTCGCCGCGTCCCTGAGCCACGCGCGCCGCACCATCTGGGTGGAGATGAGGGCGCAGGCCGCGGTGCGCCGGATGTGCGAAGCGGTTGCTCTCGAGTTCTTCGACACGTGGATGATTCTGAATCGCTGATGAGAGTGCGGCGCCTCGAAGCCTGGTGCGCGCGTATCTGTTCGTCCCTGCAGGTCATGGGTTTTTGCAAATCCGTCGATCAGATAATGTTGCTGAGAAGCTGAACTCGCAGCGATGCTTCTTCTTCAAGAACTCTTGCTACTCAGTTGTATGCTTGTGCAACGTTGCACATTCCTAAATGCAAGTCGATCCCTATGTGAGTACCAGTTAGTTGTTCATTTGATGGGATCGGCACAGCATGATTCTTCCCAGAAATGTTACTGTCAAGCTGTGTGGAATACTGAATGCCTGAAATTTCTGTTTCTAAATGAAATTCATCTTCTGAATGGTACTGAAAAATGTTGTCTCAAACTCCTGGGAATCGTATTCCTGAACTACAAGTCTACAACAATGATGTCCTGCGGATTGGTGTGGTTAATTTGTGGTGTTGTGTTGGCAGATAATTAGTTGCACAGTCACAAACTGAATAAATGGTAGCGTTCTTCAACAGTTACTTTGCACATCCTTACTAGTTCCATTTCTGTTTTCACAGTTACGTGGTTCCCCGTTCATGAAACTAATGATAGCCTGGTTCTTTGATCATCGAACTTGACCACCAAACTTTTTCTGATCTTTTACATTCTCTGCTGAAATGCGACCATTCAGTCTTGTACTAGTGCGAAATGTCTGTTCCTGAGTGTAGGTTGCTTGAAATGACCAGAAAAACTCACCTAATGTAACTTGTTGTCACATCAGAAAAACTAACGTCAATGTAATGGAAAAAAGGCATGCAGCAAACATTATCTGATTCGTCAGCCAACAATGCGCGCAAGCCCTAATATAACTAGTGGTCTTCTAGATTCTGCTTTGAAATGTTACTACCATTTGTGAAATTTTCTTTTCTTAACAAGCCCGAGTAGGTCTGGTTGAATGATGGAATCCGTTTCCTGAACAATACTGACGTTTGTTGTTTAATACTCCCTGGTAATCATACTGATCTCGCCAAAGGAATTCTGAAGACTCCATACCTGAATTTTCTGAATGTTGACAGACACTTGAGATGGCCACGGCTATCAATGCAACAACTGGCAATATCATGAGATGGAAATAACGAAGACTGAATATAGAATAGCATGCTTGAGACAAATTATGCACAACAAGCACCATGCTAACTCCAGTCAACCTACAAATGTACAGACATGTGGTACTGTAATAGTAAGACTAAACTCTCATACTGCCGTCGCGTAACACCTGGTCAGACTAACTACAAGCTTAAATTCTTGAAGACATCAAGAACCTACTGCCATCATGTTTTTATGACTATCTTGGAATTTCTGATGATAGTGAACAGCAGGATAATTCTACCATAATCATACAAGTATATCTCATTCACAGGATTCAATTTCAGGCAACAGCAGAAATCATCTGCACGATCACCAGTTTTCAGCGTTCACCGTGAACAGGCAAGAACACAAGAAAACGTAAGAACTCAGGACAAGCGTTGTCAATCGATCAGCTAGCGACCCAGCAAATCGCGAGTCCTACAGAACTCAGAGACCTCTTCTCGTGACACCGCCTAACTCACCAACCAGTGGGCGGTGATGGCAAGCGCGGCGCTCACCCTCGCGAGATCCAGCGCGGCCTTGACGCCGGCGTGGAGGGCGATGAAGCGCTCAACGTCGAGTAAGCCGTCCATGCCAGGGAGAGCCGGGACGGCGAGCAGGTCTTCGGCCGTCCGCAGGTGGACGCAGCACGTCTGCACGCAGCCGCACGCTTCCTCGGTGTAAGCCCTGGCGCTCTGGAACAGGCTCAGAGCGAGCCGCACGGGTTGGTTGCGGTCGGGGACGTGCTGGACGGAGGGCAGCGGGAGCATCGTGCTGGCCGAGGCGCCGTAGAGCGCGAAGAGCTCGGCCGCCTTCATCGAGGACGCGGCGAGGGCTAGGTCGTCGGACGCGCCCGTGAGCAAGCTGCGCACGTGCTCGTGCCGGGCGCGCACGTCCTGCGCGTCGGCGCCGTGCATCCGCAACGCGAGGAGCTCCGCCGCGTCGGCGAGCACCTCGCGGGCGCCGACGCAGCGGACCGCCACCTCGACCGCCCGCAGCCGGAACAGCACCGTCCATCGCGCCGCCATCTCTCTGTCGCTCGGTTGGTGTTCGACGGTTTGTTTGGGAAGGCCTGGGCGTGGCAGCGCGGCGTGCTCTGCAGAAATAGCCAGCCTGGCTAAGTGAACCCCACGGCCGTTACTAACTTTTTACCTGGGGGCGAAGTGAATTTCTTACCGTGCCACCCCACCCTATAAATCTCTCCCTCTTCTTCTACACGCACGCGACCACACCGCCACACGCCTTCAACCAGAGACAGCGAGCGAAGGGGCGAGAAATGGAGGAGGACTGGAGGGACCTGGCGGGGACCGTGCCGGGCACCCTCATGCTCGTCGCCGATGGCGCGACCGGACTGCTCGAGACCGTGCGCACGGCCCACCGGAAGCTCTCCGCGTGCGCCCGCGTGCTGCGCATCCTTGAGACAGGCGGCGCGATCGACGCCGACGACCTCCAGGAGGCGCCTTCCGCCAGGGCGTCCCTCGACGACGCCCGGAGCGAGCTCGTTCGCCTCCGCAAGCTCCACGGCAGGGCCAGCCACGCCCTCGACCTCTACGACGCGCTCCTGGGCCTCGAGGACGAGCCGCGGTGGCAGCGCTGGGAACGCCACAGCGGCGAGACCTCCCGGCACGCCTGCCACGCGCTGGAGGGCCTGCGCTCCGCCACCTCGCATCTCCTGGCGAGCAGGAACGCCCTCCTCGTGGCCTGGTCGTTCCCTCACCTGTCCGCCGGCTGGACGGCGTGGGTGTCGGCGGCCCTGAACCTGCTGCGCCTCGCCATGTGGGCGTCGGCCATGGCGATGTTTGCGACGCGCCAGATGCTCGACGCTGTTAAGGTGGAGTTGGAAGACGCCTGGATGGTCTTTTACCTCCTGGATCGCTATCCCTAGGCGCGCGGCGTCTCTCGAAGCCTGCAACTACGCGCTCGCAACGAACTCGATAAGTCTCTGTTCATCCCTGTAGATCATGTCGCCGCGAGCTCGCCGCAAGAGTTCATGTCATGTCTATAGACGAACATGTGTGATTGTGTGAACGAGTTGATCAGTACATCATGCCTGAATGATACTCTTGTTCCGTTAGACACAGCATCTCTCTGCTTTTTACGTGGCGCCGTTTGTTATTAGGTTCTCTTCTCGGATGTTAATTGCATGCTACTCTTTTTGTGTGCCTGTTGCAACACGCATGCCCCTTCCTGAATACAAGTAGCTTTCTGAATGCTTTTCAGTTGGTAACTTGATGGCGCCACAGAATTGCATGATTCTTTGCAAAAATTTTACTACCGACTTGTACCTTGTCACTTGTCACTTTGTCAGATGTACTGAAATGTCTGTTTCTGGATGGAATCATGGAACTCTTTCCTGAATGATACTGCAATTTGCTGGTTCCAACCCCTTGGAAAAAGTCCGGATTCTTTCCTGAATGATACTCCTGCTTGCTGCTTCCAACCCCTTGGAAGAAGTCTGGATTCTTTCCTGAATGATACTGCTGTTTGCTGTTCCGTTGTGCCATTGCAACCGTTGATTCTCAGAAAAGAAAAAAAAATACTAGCGTCCTCTTAATCAGAAACGTTGAGTTCCTAGTCCAAAATGTGTGACACGATCCCTGGCGGTTTTGAGACTGGGCGTTGAATCTTGTTTTGACTGCCAAATGCCCAAATACAACTACGGATACTTCCTTCGGAGGTACTATAGTAGTAGATTTGACCACTGTAACTGGCAATTCTCATTATGAAAAGCCAGTTCCTGAATGCATGTCACATTGTGGAAAAAATAATCGCATTGCAGGATTACAGCTGAATTTAACGCCCTAAATTTTTCTGTTCGTTACGAAATTCATTTCTGAACAACCTGACACTGTTTGTTTATAACCCCCCTGGAGGACTGGAAATCATACTGAACATATACTGAACTAGCAAGTAGTAACACGCACAACAAAAGGTAGCCAAAAGGACGATTTTGCACTATGATTAGGTAAAGAGAAACTGATAACGGCATGACGGCAACATACTGCAATGCTCTATGTCAAGTATCCTGAATCTTGACAGTTACTTAGGATGATCATGACTGTCCAGTATCCATGAAACCAACGGCAATTGGAAAGCATGAACCTTAAATAAACCGCAAAGGTGAGGCTGCACTCTCATTCGCCTGACCCGGCGCCAAGATTGGACTCTAATTTCGTTGCCCTCTAGTATTGTGATGCCATGACATTTTTCTGGCAATATCTTGATTTCCTGGTAGATCGAATTAAATATACACGATAATTTCACCCTGCTGGTGTAGTTCAAAATATCTGCATAAATAAAGGGAGGAAAAAACAAATAGAAAGTTATCACTAAGTTCAGTATTCTGAATCTGCATCGACACCCACTTGATCACACCAACAGCTACTGGAGTACTATACATTAAAGCAATACCAAGAGGGGGGAAAACCCCAATAACTAGGAGTAGTACTCAAAAAACAAGACCAAGAGTACTAATCCGGTAAGAACATGTCACCTGGTATACTAACTAGTTAACGGGTCAGAATGAAGAACTTAAATCAACTCAAAGGGCAAGCATGCATCCACGAAATATCAATCATCTGGGCGAGCAGAGATTCTCATCGTTCAGCGTGAACATACAAGAACACGGACAGGCGTTCGATGGCAAATGTAAGCGAGCGCTTCGTCGACACCGCCTAACCCACCAACCAGTGGGCGGTGATGGCCAGCGCGGCGCCCACCTTCGCGAGATTCAGCGCAGCCTGGACGCCGTCGCGCAGGGCGGTGAAGTGCTCATCGTCGAGCAAGCCTTCCACGCCAGGGAGGGCCGGGACGGCGGCAAGCAGGCTGTCGGCCGTCCGGAGGTGGCCGCAGCACCACTCCACGCCGTCGCACGCGTCCTCGGCGCAGCCCCTGGCGCTCTGGAAGAGGCTCAGGGCGAGCCGCACGGGGTGGCGGTCGCCGCCGGGGACGTGCTGCACGGAGGCAAGCGGCGCCGTCGGGCTGGCCGCGGCGCCGCGGACCGCGAAGATCTCGACCGCCTCCATCGAGCACGCGGCGAGGGCGAGGTCGTCGGACGCGCCCGTGAGCATGCCGCGCACGAGCTCCAGCCGGGCGCGCGCGCCCGCCGCGTCGGCGACGTGCACCGGCAACGCGAGGTGCTCCGCCGCGTCGGCGAGCACCCCGCAGGCGCGGACGCAGCGGCGCTCCACCTCGGCCGCCCGCCGCTGGACCGGCACCGTCCATTGCACCGCCATCTTTCTCTCTCGCGCGCGCGGGGTGGCTGTTCGACTGTTTGTTTCTTGACCGAAGGCCTTGGCGTCGCAGCGCGTTGTGGTCTGAAATAGCCAGCCTGGCACCCTGGCCAGGTGGACCCCACGGCCGTAAGGAACGTTTTCGGTTCTTCCTCGCGACGAAGTGACAACGGTGACTCCTTGAATCTTCTCGCCCAAGACAAGCTGCATTTATCTCACCTGGCGGCCACGCGCTCGCAACCCGAGAGTCCGAGGCAAGCGAGCGAAGGAGGCTAGGAGAGCAAGAGAGAGGAGAGCTCGGCGGGAATGGAGGAGTGGAGGGAGCTGGCGCGGACGGTGCCGGGCACCCTCTTGCGCGTCGCCGAAGGCACGATCGGGTTGCTGGGGACCTTGGACTCCGCCCACCGGAAGCTCGCCGCGTTCATCCGCGTGGTGCGCAGCCTTCAGAGAGGCGACGGCGACGCGATCAACTGGGACGACGTCCGGGAGGAGCCGAACGCCGGCGCAGTGCTCGACGACGCCCGCCGCGAGCTCGTCCGCCTCCGCGAGCTTCACAGCATGGCCAGCGTGATCTTCGTCCTCTGCGGCGCGCGCGCGGGCCTGGGCCCCGAGGCCGAACCGCTGTGGCGGACCTGGGCAGGCCACAGCGGCGAGACCTCCGGCCACGGCTCCCGGGCGCTGCGGAGCCTGCACTCCGCCGCCTCGCATGTCCAGGCGAGCAGGGACGCGCTCCTCATGGCCCGGTTGCTTCCTCGCCTGTCCCCGGACCGGGCGGCGTGGGTGTCGGCGGCGCTGAACCTCTGGCGCCGCGCCATCTGGGCGGCGACCAAGGCGATGGTCGCGGCGCGGCGGATGCGCGACGCGGTTACGGTGGAGTTGGAAGACGCCTGGATGGTCCTGAATCGCTAGGCCCGCGGCCTCTCGCAGCCTGCAACACCGCGCCGTCAACAAAGTCCCTGTTCGTCCCCTGCGGGTCATGCGTTTTTGCAGTTCGTTCGATCGAATATCCTTGCTGAGGGCTCGCCGCGAGAATTCCTCTGTCGTCTGTAGATGGACATGTGAGAATTAACCCTTGATCTGTGTGATGTTCTCTCCTGGAATGTTAATCATTAGTACTAAATTGTGTTCTCGTTGCAGCAAATGGTTTTCTGAGTACAAAGATTTCTGAATGGTTGATTGTTGTTAATTTGATGGCGCCACAGCATTGCCTGATTGTTCACTGAATGTTACTGCGACTTGTGTGAAGTACTGAAACGTCTGTTTCTGAATGGTCAATCAGGATGAGGCAGAAACGCAACGCTCATGTGCAATTCCTTTCACATACTTGCCGGTCAACACGCAAGATTGCGCTGAAGAGACTGTAAAAGCAGTTAAAATTGGTTGTAAACTTTTAATTGTAAACCTGCAGTTGGTTACCAGTAGTCATGAACATCAATTGGTCGGAGTAGTAACATTCTAAGGGAGGAACTGCAATGCGCACTTCTGCAGTTCGACGGGGCAACAGTAAGTTGTGATCCTGCAATGCCACCTATTCAGAAAAGTGGCATGCATTCAGGAAGGGGCATTTCTTCTTCTTCTTTTTTTGAAAGGGAAAGGGATATTTCTCGTTAGTACACAAACGAATGGTAATTTTTCATCAGAGAATCTAAAGAATCAGAGTTTGGGGGTAAAATTCGGTGGTAAAAGAGAACCCACAATGAACAAAGCAAAAGGTCCCGTAACCAATTGTTTTGAATCACTCTAATGGTCGGTATGGATCTCTGATCTGATTTGAATCAATGTTTTCTGATGATCAATGCGCAACAATGGAATGTCGATCAAGTTCCGCAGTGCTCAAGTTTCAACCGAAAATTAAATTGATCGAACGTGAATGCAAACCACCCAGCATCATCAAACAATTAGCAAGTATAGCAGTTTGCGCCGGAATGCAGATGCCAAAATTCAGTAGGCAAATCAGGTAACCGGACCGCAGGACAGACATGCATCACCAAATTGATCAAGATTCAAACTAACAACCTGGCTTGCAGGGAGCCAACGTAACAGATTCAACGCAAAATTCATCGATTGACATGCTACGAAATACGAATCCAAGATAGGAAATAGCATAGGACCTTATCTGAACAATATATTGATGAGGACGATTCAACGAACATGTAACAGATCATCTAAGATTTACCCAAAAACTCCTACTCCTCGACATGTTTGACGCAATCCTGACCGTCTGCAAAGACTTATCCCGATCGGATGATCTTAGTCCTCGTCCTCGTCCTCGATGAGCTTGAGATACTCGTCCATCTTGGGGACGAAGCCGTCCGGCGGCGGATGTCTCTTGGCGACTCTGGCGTAGCGTTTCTTCAGCTCCATCTCGGGATCGTACCTGTGGAGCTTGCCTGCCCGGCGGTACTCGTCTTCCGCATCCTCTTCCGTCATGTCCATGTACACCTTCAGTCGTCGATGGCCGCCTGGCCATCGCAGCGCTCCACTCCTCCGGCGTCATATCCTTCTTCCTCCGCCGCCGGGGAGGAGGGGAGCGGAGCATTCTCCCCCACGTCTGGCTGGCGCTCGTCGCCCCCAATAGCCGATCCTGTTGCTTCCTCCATTGGATCTCTGTTCGTATCGTCGGAGACAACCTGCGTCTAAATTTATAGAAGCCTCCCCAGCCCTCGCACCCATGGACTCGGATCTAACTGGGCACCACCGGACCACAGGGAAACCAAGAAGCGACTCCGAGTCGTTGTAATCGTGTCGTGTACATCGTATATGTTTTCCTTTCTGGATACGGAACCGGAGTTGTAACGTACTTAGTATTTTCGTACCTTTTTTTTCTTGCGATAAACTATTCTAGTTTGGGCTCTCCTTGGAAAGCATTTTACAGATAAACCCTCGTTGAAATCTTTCCAAAAAATTGACCTTGCTACATGGCGTCGTAACAATCGACACCGAGGCTGAATAAGTGTTAATGTGCCCATAAGTTGTCATCCTCCAATGCCATGCATTCAGAAAGCGACATGAATTCAGGAAGGGACATTCCTCGCAAGTACACAAATGAATGGTAATTTCTCATCAGAGAATCTAAAGAATCAGAGTTTGGTGGTAAAATTCGATGATAAAAGACAACCAACAATGAACAAGGCAACAAGCCCGGTGACCAATTGTTTTGAATCACTGTGATGGTCGGTATGCATCTTTGATCTGTTTTGAAACGATGTTTTCTGATGATCAATGCTCAACAATGCCCAAGTTTCTGCAGAAAATTAAACTGATCAAAAGTGAATGGAAACCACACAGCATCATCAAACAATAAGCAAGTATAGCAGCTTGCGCCGGAATTCAGATGCAAAATTCAGTAGGCAAATCAAGTAACCTAAGAAAAAGCAGACATCTATCACCAAATTGACAAAGATTCAAGGGCACTTTGATCCCATTATTCCACCGAAATGACAGACCAACGAATCACGAATTCACATGTTCATCTGCAAGCACAAGCTTTCTCACTAATGATTGGTAAAATCTGGGGAAACTAACAACCTGGCCTGCAGGGAGGCAGGGATGAACAGAGGTGCTTGCATTATCGAGACGCCACGCGCTTTCAGCGACTCAGAATCATGTAGGCGGCGACGTACTCCGCAAGAACAGCGCGGCGCATCAGGCGCACCATGAGCGTCGCCTTGGTGACCCCAGAGACGGCGCGGAGCTTGAGGCTCTGCCCGGCCGAGATCCACGCGATCCAGGGCGGTGACCGGGGACGAAACGACAGGGCCATGGCATAGGCGTCCACCGACGCCTGACAGCTCTCGGCGGCGAAGCGCAGCCCCTGCAGCGCGCCGTCGGCGTTATGGATGGCGGTGGCGTGGTGTCCCTCCCAGGTCTGCCCACAGCGGGTCGCCCTGGAGGAGGCCGAGGTGCGCGCCGTAGAGGGCGAAGATGTGGCCGGCCATGGCGTGCCGCCCCGTGAAGAGATCGAACTGGAAGCGGGCGCGCTCGATGAGGTCGATGGTGCTGTGTCCGTGGGGCGGTGGGGTGGGGATGGCATCGAGCTCGGCGTCCGTGGCGCCCATCAGGGTCCTGCGCGAGATGATGTAGACCTTCGTGGCGAGCTTCAGGTAAGCGGCGTTGACGAGCGAGAGGAAGTCGGAGGTGCTCGTGCCGTCGGCGATGGGCAGGAGGGTTCTCTGCACCCTATCCGCCAGCTCCGTCCACTCCTCCATAGCCGCCGCCGCCCCCTCTCTCCCCTTGGCTAGCTTGGGTTGCGCGAGCGTTCGTGGCTTTGTGCCGGTGTGGATGTAGGAGGAGGCGAGGATGAAATTTATAGGCGCGGACTTTTACCGCGTCTCGTCCGAGAACCTGAAAGAATTAAAACTGTCTACCTCCACTCACTGACAAAATGACCCCACTATTTGTACCCCGGGTCATTTCAATGTCACCTCCGGCGCGAGGTGAATTGTTCGTTACGGCCGTGGGGTCCACCCACCGCCAGGGTGGCTATTTCAGAGCACGCCGCTCGACGCCTTCCAGAAACCACTGCCAGCCAGAGCCAGCCACGGAGACCGCAGAGAGATGGCGGCGGAGGCGCCATGGACGGGGCGGGTCCGGGAGCGGGCGGTCGAGGCGGAAGGCCTCTGCGATCATGCCCGTGGGATGCTCCGCGGCGCGGCGGCGCACCTCGAGCTGCCGATGGACGTCGCCGACGCGCAGGGCGGGCGGGCGCGGGCCGAGCTCGTGGCCGTCGAGCTCTTCAGCGCGAACATCGGCTTCGCCTCCGCCGCGGCCACGATGGCGGCAGCCGAGCTCCTCACGCGGCGCGGCGCCGCGACCGGCCCGACGGCCCCGCTGCCCTCCGTCGACGACATCCCCATGGACCACGCGTTCGAGCGGAGCGCTCTGGGCATGCTCCAGGAGGCGAGGGTCTACGCCGAGGGCGCGTACGACACCGTGGGGTCGTGCTGCGTCCGCCTGCTGACGGCCTACAACCTGCTGGATCAGCCGGGGCTCCCCGGCGTGGACGGCTTCGTCGACGCCGAGCGCGACGCCGCCCACGGTTACCTCGTGGTCGCAGAGAATCTCGCGGGAGTGAGCGCCGCCTACTCCTACACCGCGCTCTGCTTGCTGTTTCGGGATTAGCGGCGCGGCGTCAGCTGCGAGGTCTGCAGCCTGCTGTGCTCTGTTTGCTTGACTGCTAGTTGATCGGTCGCTTGCATTTTCCACGCAATCGTGCAATGTATTGTCTCCTGCGTTCTTTCGAGTTCTTGGGGACGGCTGCTGAAACCATGATCGACAGTAGATTTTTCTGCTATTTCTTGATCTGATCTATGTGAGTTGTTCGAATCGGATTGCTAGTCACTCAGTGAATGATGCAGGAATTAACATCGTTGCTTTTTTTTCTCTCTGGTCATGTTAACTGGATGCAACTCCGCCTGTGTTGGTTATCAACATAGCCGGTCCCAAACTCGGATGAAGAAGGAGGGTTGTGTTAAGTTTGGCGAACCAGCGTAAAAAAATAGTCACTCTAATAGATATGAAACCCATAATAGATATAAAACCCATAAGAAACTCGTTGGGGCGTAAACGCGCTACATCGGAACCCGGGTGTGGTGTTAAATGGGAAAGGGCCGGGTCGCTATCCCTCCAAGGACGCGTCGTATTGTGACCCGGGTACGATAAAAAGTGAGCAAGGGTCGGGTCGTCACAGCCTGTCAGGGGGAAATGTGAACGATCTCCTAATGACCATCACGCCCACAATCATGGAGGCCCGGGCCCACCTGCGGCGACAGCAACCGCCGTTAGCCCAACGTGGGAGGGAAGCGCTCCGCTTCGCCCGACCAAGTCCTTCGGGGTCGGATGCTCCCGACCCCCCGGCGGCCGGACTCCGCCTTGCCCGACCCCTCGCCACAAGGGTCCGCCTCGCCCGACCTGGAGCGTATAGGGTCGGACTCACCTGGGCCCGCCGGGTGAGTGTCAGCCTTAGGCGCAGGCCGGAAGATGCGAGCGCGGGTCTCGTGGGCCCCCCGCCGGTCTTGCCATAAATGCGCCGTAGCTCTGGCGTGCAGAAAGGCGCTCGCGCCCTCGACGTGACCGGTCACAACTACCCACACGAGACCGCGTGGCGCACGCCACCGTGGCACGATTTTCCCTGATTCGCCACCAAGCACTCATGACCTGCATCGCCTGGCACAGGAGCACGCCTGACCGTCTTCGCACCCACCTACCCGTCCTCGCGCCCCGCAAATCCGGCGACAGGGACGGGACGCCCGCGCCGCGCAGGCCGTCAGCAGCAGGATAACCGGGGCAGCCGTCTGCCGCGACGGGACGGAGGCCACGACCAATGCCATCATTACGCACGCCCGCCGGCACCGGCCCCCGAGGAGATCAGCGACAAGATCGGTGGAAGCCGTCTGACGAAGCCGAAAGCTGAAGCTGGTCGTGGCGTCCAGGGGGCTCGAATCTTCTCCTTGGACTCTGCGCTCCCTCTCTCTCTCTCTCTCTCCCTCTCCCTTCGCCCGTCTCACCTGTAACCCGGTCACCTCTCTTGTACTATAAAGGAAAGGCCGGGGGCCGAGAGACGGGGGAGAGAAATTTAGACTCTCACACGCTCACACTCACACTCGCTCGCTCGTGCTTCTTCTTCCCCGGCGAGAAGAACACACTCCCACCATTAGAGCTTCAGTGCACACCCAAGAGACTTGGGACCGGTTCCCTCTCTCGCCCTTCTGTAACCCCTACTACAGAACCCGCGTGGGCAACACGAGCAGCTCCCCATACTGGACATAGGGCTTCTTCTTGCCCGAACCAGTCTAAATCCCGTGTCACCCGCGCAACCATCTGGAGCCATACGCGCATAAAAGAAATTTACTAGTCTAAGTCTTGATCCACCAATCTTGACAACGACACAGCCTGAGTGGCGCGCTACATCTGCGCTCGAGTGTAGTGGAAAATGAGCAAGGGTCTTCGCATTTCCCTCGACGGGTGCGAAGGGTAAGGAAGTTAGCCGAGCCAACTAGGATTCGCATAGGTAGCTGGAACGTAGGATCCCTAACAGGTAAGTTGCGGGAGCTAGTTGATGCAGCAATTAGGAGGCGTGTAAATATTCTATGCTTTCAGGAGACTAAATGGAAGGGTCAAAAGGCGAAGGAGGTTGAGGATACTAGCTTCAAGCTTTGGTACACGGGGGCAACACCGGGTAGGAATTGTGTAGGTATCTTGATCAATAGGAGCGTTAAGGATGGAGTCGTAGAGGTTAGGAGGCGAGGTGACCGGATTATCCTGGTCCGGATGGTAGTTGGAGACTCAGCCTTGAATGTGATTAGTGCCTATGCCCCTCAGGTGGGTCTCAGTGAGAGCACCAAGAGTCAGTTCTAGGAAGGCCTAGATAGCATGGCTAGTACCGTTCCTAGCAGCGAGAAACTCTTCATAGCAGGAGATCTGAACGGTCATGTGGGTGCGACTAATGTAGGGTTCGAGCGAGTGCACGGGGGCTTTGGGTATGGTCGCAAGAGTCAAGAGGGGGAGGATATTTTGAACTTCGCGTTGGCCTACGACTTGTTGATAGCGAATACCCTTTTTAGGAAGAGAGAATCCCATCTTTTGACCTTTCATAGTAGACAACACTCGAGCCAGATCGACTTTATCCTTACTAGGAGGGAGGATAGACGGGATTGCTTAGATTGTAAGGTAATACCCGGGGAGTGTGTTGTCCCTCAATACAAGCTTGTGGTGGCATACTTTCGTTTTCGGGTACGTGTACATCGAGATAAACGCGCCAAGATTGCGAGAACGAAGTGGTGGAAGCTTAGAGGGGAAGCGGTGCAAACGTTCAAGGAGAGAATGCTAGGTGAGGGGCGCTGGGAGGAAGGAGAAGATGCACAAGACATGTGGCTAAAGATGGCAATATGTATTCGGAAGGTGGCCTCAGAGGTGTTTGGCGTGAGTAGGGGAGGCAAACAGGAAGGGAAAGACACCTGGTGGTGGAATGACGAGGTGCAAAGGGCTATTAAGGAGAAGAAGGAGTGTTTGAAGCGCCTCCACCTTGATAAGAGTGCAGCCAACATCGAGAGCTATAATTTAGCGAAAAGGGTTGCAAAGCGAGCTGTGAGCGTAGCAAAGGGTAAAGCGTATGATGACCTGTATCAGCGGCTAGCCACGAAGGAAGGGGAGAAGGGTATTTATAGGATGGCTAGGATTCGCGAGCAGAAGACAAGAGATATCAACCAAATCAAATGCATCAAGGATGGGACAGATCGACTTCTAGTGAAGGATGAGGAGATCAAGGACAGATGGCGAGAGTATTTTCATAAGTTGTTTAATGGGGAGAATGAGGGCCCTACCCTTGAGTTAGATGACTCTTTTGATGACACCAACAGACGCTTTATGTGGAGAATTCAGGAGGCTGAGATCGGGGAGGCATTAAAGAGGATGAAGGGGGGTAAAGCGATGGGTCTTGATGATATCCCCATTGAGGTGTGGAAATGCATAGGTGCCAAAGCGATAGTATGGTTAACTAAGCTTTTTAATCTTATTTTTCAGTCCAGCAGGATGCCTGAAGAATGGAGGAGAAGTATATTAGTACCAATATTCAAGAACAAAGGAGATGTTCAAAGTTGTACTAACTACCGTGGGATTAAGCTGATGAGCCATACGATGAAGCTTTGGGAGAGGGTTATCGAGCACCGTCTAAGAAGAGTGACAAGTGTGACCCAAAACCAGTTTGGGTTCATGCCTGGAAGGTCGACCATGGAGGCGATTTTCTTAATCTGACAATTGATGGAGAGCTATAGAGAGCAGAAGAAGGACTTGCATATGGTCTTTATTGACCTTGAGAAGGCGTATGATAAAATACCGAGAAATGTCATGTGGTGGGTCTTGGAGAAGCACAAAGTCCCAACTAAGTACATTACCCTCATCAAGGATATGTATAAGCATGCGATGACGTTTGTCCGTACATGTGATGGTGACACCACTAACTTTCCTATTAACATAGGCCTACATCAGGGGTCAGCATTGAGTCCTTATTTATTTACCTTGGTGATGGATGAGGTCACAAGGGACATACAAGATGATATCCCTTGGTGTATGCTCTTTGCTGATGATGTGGTGCTGGTGGACGAGAGTAGAGAAGGGGTTAATAGGAAGTTAGAGCTGTGGAGACGCACGTTAGAGTCGAAAGGGTTCAGACTCAGTAGGACCAAGACCGAGTACATGATATGCGATTTCAGCGCGGCTAGGCATGAGGATGGAGATGTTAGCCTCGATGGGCAAGTGGTGGCCCAGAAGGATATTTTTTGGTATTTAGGATCGATGCTTCAAAAGGATGGCGACATTGATGAAGATGTTAGATATAGAATCTCAGCTGCCTGATTGAAGTGACGTCAAGCTTCTGTCGTCCTATGTGACAGAAGGGTGCCACAAAAGTTAAAAGGTAAATTCTATAGGACAGCGATTCGTCCGGCGATGTTATACGGTGCTGAATGTTGGCCTACAAAAAGACGACACGTCCAACAACTGAGTGTAGTAGAGATGCGGATGTTGCGGTGGTTTTGCGGGCACACACGAAGGGATAGAGTCCGGAACGAAGTTATTCAGGATAGAGTCGGGGTGGCACCAATTGAGGAGAAACTTACCCAACATCGATTGAGATAGTTTGGACATGTTCAACGGAGATTCCCTAAGACGCCGGTGCGTAGTGGGGTTCTAAAGCAGGCCAAAAATATAAAGAGAGGTAGAGGTAGACCTAAACTGACTTGGGACGAGTCGGTGAAGAGAGACCTTAAGGAGTGGAATATCTCCAAAAAGGTAGCTTTGGATAGGAGCGCTTGGAGACTCGCCATCCACGTACCTGAAGATTCGTGATCTTTGTTTTATTATAGATTTCATCTCTAGCCTACCCCAACTTGCTTGGGACAAAAGGTTATGCTGTTGTTGTTGCTGCTGCTGCATGTTAACTGGATGCAGTTGCTGTGATCATTCTAAGATTCAGGATATTACAATAGATTGTGCTGGAATTTAGTCATCGTGGTGAAATTGCTCCATTTGTCCGTTTACTTCCATCCAAAAGTTTCAGTACTGCCGCCATTTTTTTTTTGCAATCTTTGTTGTGCTAACTTAACTTCTACTACATTAATGCATCATGCATGAGTTGCCGGTTGAAATCAATTTCATGCTAATATTCAGAGATCGATCAATATAATACCCACCAGGATTTTATTTATCTTTGTTTGAGTTGGATTTTATAGCAAGGCAAATGGGCTTCTTAGTCCAGAATTCGGACATTTGATCAAAATTGAACTGTTTTTTTTTGTTTCTGGCTGTGGTGAACATGGGAATCGGATCACAAGAATACTGTTATTTTTTCACCTGTATGGATTAGTCATAGAGATGTCTCAGATCAGCATGTTGCTGGTAATGCGGTCAGCTGCGGAGCTTTGATCTCCTAGTTAGATGATGGCTGGAAGTAAGCTCTGCTTGCTGCAAGAAGCTAGCCTGCTGGATGTATAAGTGTTTCGATCCCAGTTACTCCACCGAGCAGAGCATGACAGATCAACCGACGCATAACTTACCAGAAACTGTATCTAGCTCACTGAAACCAAATTGCTAAAGACCGACACGGCGACGCCACCACCATCGCCTGACATCATCATTGATCTAGATATGGCGGCTCTACCGTCAATGCTATATTGTCTGGTCTCAGATAAATCTCTACTCTTTGCTTGCCAGTGTGTATCATATCGACGGTGTTTTCTAGCCAATGTTTTGAGGTGCGCTGGATCCTTGATCACGTGATAATAGAATTCTCACTCGTAACTGCTAAGATTACAATTACATAGTAGTAGACAATATGAGAAAAAAATAAAGATTATCACATAGCTGATGGAAATTCGACCAACTGCAGGAAATAGCTAACAAAACGCAAGTCCAATTACACTAGGACACGACTCCCACATTAAAATTATAAGCAGGTTAACCCTCAAAAAAAAAATTATAAGCAGGTCCCCATGAAACACTGATCTCATCGGAATAGGCGGTGACTCTGATCTATGCTTTGTCCCGATCTGATTGACCTAGTCCTCGTCTTCGTTGAGCTTGAAGTAGTCTTCCAACTTGGAGTCGAAGCCGTCCGGCGGCGGGTGCTTCTTGGCAACTCTGGCATACCTCTTCTTCAACTCCGTGTCGGGATCGTACTTGTCGAGCTTCCCCGCCCGGAAGGTACTCGTCCTCCACCTCGTCCTCCGTCATGGCCGCGTACACCTCGTAGTCCTGGAACACCGCCCAAGTAAACGCCAGAATCGCCTTGTGCTCCTCCGGCGTGAAGCGCTTCTTCTCCTCCGGCGTGGCGCGCTTCTTCCCCCGCGGAGGAGCAGAGCTGCTGCCTGGCGCACGGTTCTCTACCCCGGCTGCCTGGCCCGCCGGCTCCCTCGCGATCCCTGATCCCGGGATTTGGACTTCTCAACAAAATCAAGATCGATCTGGTGTTTCTTTTTGTGTGTCACCGGAGGCGCTATGCATCTGATTTATATAGGATCGTGCCTGTGCTCAGCCCTAACACCCTCGGACTCGGATCGAGTCGGGCTCATACTCCTTCGTTGGTCTTGGGCCCCCAAAGTCTGAACGGAGTGGTATAGGCCTGGGCCTTGACGCATGCGTTGCTAGATTCTTGCCAGATGCTTGCTGCGCATGCTTGCATTTGCTTGTTGCCGCCGTGGCACCGTCCATGCAGACTCGGAGCATGAAACACCACGAGGTAACCAATTCGCAGGACGGAAGGAGATTGTCCTTTAAAAAAAAAATTCGCAGGAGATTGTGGTTGTAGACTAGTCCTAGAGATATTCGTTTAAAACAACAATTTCATCTCATACGCATGCCACCATGAATTATTTTCTGCTGCCCAAAGATATTAATTAGAACTTTAGAAGCAACAATTTCGACTCATATGTCACTGTGAATACTCAATCACGAAGATGAAAGAAATCAAAACTCAAATAAAAAAACACTAGGTCTATACCCGTGCGTTGGCACGGGAGCCAAAAGACAATGTGGTGACATTCAGTAACACAAATAAAATAATAAAAATGCAACTGTTTTTAATAATCAAACATAATGAAATAGATTAAGATACACACCAAAAAGAACACAGAATGAAATAAATTAAGATGCACACCAAAAACTACATTACAAAGTAGGTATTGTTATGTATCTTGTTGAACGGTGGCCAGGTGCACAAAATAACATCGCTACTTGTATCTTTCAAGACCATCTAAACCCTACTACATTGGAGATATGTGAGATGTTGTTCCATAAACTCTGTGCGCACACAGATGCCTAGAATGGTTTAACCATAGATTCTGAAAAGGACAAAATGTTGCAGTTACAGAGACAAAAGATCAAATTGTCTGTTCACGGCTATAAGAACAATTACACGTTCTAAGCTCTTTAGTATGCAAACCATCCCAATTTACCATAGAGACTCATTTTTCATCTTGTGCATACTATTCGTGGTCTCCTGGTTTATCTCTCTTTCCAAGCAAACTGTCAGCCTGTTAAAAGAAAAAAGGCACAACTTAACATGACAGTACATTGGGGTAGCTAGACAAAACAATGAAGAAGGATATATGTACTCCTCAACTTGAGCTGAGATGATATCTTGAAATTCAGGTTCCAATGCAATTAACCAGGTTCAATTTACATGTTGCCGATACAATCCAGAAGTGGCATACGCACTGATCATGGAGTTAAACCTGACATGTACATCATATATCTGGTCCAGGTTAGCCCTGTTTTCTTAGAAGGGCAGAACTACAGCATTCATTGATATTTTGCAGCTAAGACCATTTAACCATAGATGATTAACTTCACCAAGCAAAAGGGGAATTCTAAGGGCAGTTCGCTAGGAACACTGTAGTATTCAAAAAGTAACATAAGAATGCAACAATTGGAGCAGATCAGCCTTTAAAAACAACAGCATGGTGCTCGAGCTACCCAAAAACTCACTGAAACATGCAGAACACAGTAGCGAGTACCAAGTGCCCAAATTTCATCCTTCCACTGAATTTGAAAACTGAAAAGGGGCCAAAAACAATGTGAAAACTGAAAAGGGGCCAAAAACAATGTGAATATTTACCCAAGAAGATCATTCCAACATATATAGGACTGCAAAAAGGAGATACGGGTACTCTTTTATACCATATAATCTGATCTTATTAGAAAATTTTCAATAAATTGACAAACATCAGGTAATCAAATTTAGCAACACCCCATAGCTTTGTAGGTTACATAACAAAAATACTTTAGAGTAAACATGAAAATTAGGTGTCGATGAGAACAAACACACCTCAACATTGCACTCTGCTCACTGCTTTATTTGATCCATTCCATCAGCAGTAAAGAAGAATATTTAGGGGCTGTTTGGATTACAGGTGCTTATAATAAGCCCTGTCGCATCGAATATTTTGATACCAATTAGAAAGACTAAATATAAGCTAATTATAAAATTAACTGCATAAGTCTAGGGCTTATTCGCGAGACGAATCTATTAAGCCTACTTAATCCATAATTAGCACATGTTTACTGTAGCATCACATGGGCTGGACTAATTAGGCTTAATAGATTCGTCTCGAAAAAGTCTAGGGGTTATAGAATTTATTTTATCATTAATCTATATTTAATACTCCTAATTATCATCCAAACATCCAATATGACGGGGCTTATAATAAATCCTGTAGTAACCAAACCTAGCCTTACAAGAATATCTATCTTGTAAAGTTTGGTACTACAATCCTGATCACACTGCAGGAAAAACCATATGAGTTACCAATACTACAGAACAGAGGCTATCATCACAGAGGCTGAGAAATCTTTCTCAGTTTGACTATATAATTGGCCCAAATTGGAAACCCAACGGCATGCTGTGCTTGGCACACGATCAGTGGACAAGGCAAGTCGACGACCTCATGTGCATCTTGATGGCTCGTTCTCCTAGACAGGCAGGCCATGGGCGCCTGAATCACCTACCTCACCTCCATCTAGGCGACACGAGGTAGTCATCCTAATAACCCATGCGAAGCAGTCGTTCCAGAAGGGGAAGGAACATGAGGGGAATTGGGCAGGGAAAGGCACTGAACCATGGCTGATCTCTATAGCCTATTAGGTGATGGCACACAAATAAAGCAACCACATCCATCTCAAGCGCGACTTTGCACAGTGCACTTTAGAACCAGGCTAGAGGCATACCTTGACATAAGCCATGGGAGTAAAATTACATAGCAGTACACATTATTAAAATAATGATCATTAAATAAGCTAATTTGACCGGCTGCTGACAGTAACAACGTACTAATAAGCTAATCTAAAATTTCCTCCCGGCCCTGGTCCTCCTCATCGTCACCGAGCTTGAAGTACTGTTCCAGCTTGGGGTAGAAGCCGGCCGGCGGCGGGTGCTCCTTGGCGACTCTGGCGCCGCGCTTTTGCAACTCCCTCTCGGGATCGTACTTGTCGAGCTTCCCCGCCCGGCGGTACTCCTCCTCCACATCATCCTCCGTCATGGCCGCGTACACGTTGTAGTCCTCGATCAATGCCCTGATAAACTCCGCCGCGGCGATCCGCTCCTCCGGCGTCCAATCCTTCTTCCGCTGCTGCGGAGGAGCAGAGCCCGGCTGATTCGCCATGCCTGATCCTGCTGCTCCTTTCTCCGTCAAAATCGGTTTGTCGTTCTCGGGCTGATTCGCCATCCCTGATCCTGCTGCTCCTTTCTCCATCAAGATCGGTTTGTCGTTCTTCTATCAGAAGAGAACGTGCTCTGAGTTCATTTATAGGCGCCCTGTGCGTGCTCGGCCCTCGTACCCTCGGGCATTCGGACTCGGATCGAAGAGGAGAAACGAGAGACGGCTCGCACCTCGGAAAGTCGGACTCGGATCGAATACGGTAGGAGGACAAAAGAGAGACGGCTCCCTAATCGTATCTAATCGTATTGTATACTTATCTGATAACGTACGTCGTGAGGAAAAAGTTCCTTGCGGCCGTGGGGTCCACCTGGCCAGGCTGCCAGGCTGGCTATTTCAGAGCACGCGATGCCAAGAACCAAACAGTCGAAGAGCCACCGCGCGCGCGCGAGAGAGAGAGAGAGACGGCGGTGCAACGGATGGTGCCGGTCTGCCGAACGCCGCTGCGTCCGCGCCTCGCGTTGCCGGGGCACGTCGCCGACGCGCCGGACGTGCGCGCCCGGCTCGACCTCGGGCGCGTCCGACGACCTCGCCGGCCCGCCCTCGCCTTGTGCTCGATGGAGGCGATCGAGCTCTTCGCGGTCCGCGGCGCCGCTTGCCTCCGTCCAGCGCATCCCCGGCGGCGACCACCACCCCGTGCGGCTCTCTCTGAGCCTGTTCCAGAGCGCCAGGGGTTGCGCCGAGGGAGCGTGCGACGGCGTGGAGTGGTACGGTGCTGCGGTCACCTCCGGACGGCCGACAGCCTGCTTGCCGCCGTACCGGCTCTCCCTGGCGTAGTGGCGTGGACGGCTTACTCGACGGTGAGCACTTCACCGCCCTGCGCGACGGCGTCGAGGCCGCCCTGAATGTCGCGAAGGTGGGCGCCGCTCTGGCCATCACCGCCCACTGGTGGGTGGGTTAGGCGGTGTCGACGAAGAGCTCGCTTGCATTTGCCATCGAACGCCTGTCCTGTGTTCTTGTCTGTTCACGTTGAACGATGAGAAGCTCTGCTCGCAGATGATTTCTGCTGTTGCCTGGGTCTACTGTCGATATTTCGTGGATGCATGCTTGCCCTTTGAATTGATTTAAGTTTTTCATTCTGACCGGTTAACTAGTTAGTATACCAGGTGACATGTTCTTACCGGATCAGTACTAGTTATTGGTTTTCCCCCCTCTTGGTACTGCATTGATCTATAGTACTGCATTAACATAATTTCCACTATGTTCAGAATACTGAACATAGTGGTAACTTTGTGCTTGTTTTCTTCTCCCTTTATGCAGATATTTTGAACTATACCAGCGGGGTGAAATTATCATGTATATTTAATAGATCTATCAGGAAATTCAGATATAACCAGAAAAATGTGATGGCATCATAATACTAGACAGAAACGAAATTAGAGTCCAATCTTGGCGTTGGGTCAGGCGAATGAGAGTTTAATCTCACATGCAGACATGCAGTAGTGGAGTACCTTATGTTTTCCCCTGGATTCGATGCTCATTTTTGCGGTTGTTGAATGTTTTGCCAATTGCCGTTGGTTTCACGGATACTGGATAGTCATGATCGTGCTAAGTACCTGTCAAGATTCAGGATACTTGACATCGAGCATTGCAGTGTGCTGCCGTAATGCCGTTATCAGTTTTCTTTACCTGATCATAGTGCAAAATCGTCCTTTTGGCTATCTTTTGTTGTGCATGTTACTACTACTTGCTAGTTCAGTATATGTTCAGTACTTCAGTATGATTTCCAGTTCTCCAGGGACTATAAACAAACAATGTCAGGTTGTTCAGAAATGAATTTCATAACGAACACAAAATTTCAGGGCGTCAAATTCAGCTGCGATCCTGCAATGCGATGATTTTTTTTCCAGAATGTGACACGCATTCAGGATCTGACTTTTTCATAATGAGATCTGCCAGATACAGTGGTCAAAGAATCAGATAAATAGATACAGGGCCACGTCAGGCTTGTGATGTTGGACGCCGAATCTAGTACTATACCTCCCAACGAAGTATCCATAGTTGTATTTGGCAGTCAAAACAAAGATTCAAAGCCCAGTCTCAAAACTGCTAGGGATCGTGTCACACTTATTCGAGGTTCCTTTTAGACTAGGACTCAACGTTTCTGATTTCGTTTCAAAAAAGAAACAACGTTTCTGATTAAGAGGACGCTAGTATATTTTTTTTTCTTTTCTGGGAATCAACGGTGCAATGGCGCAACGGAACAGCAAACGACAGTATCATTCAGGAAAGAATCCAGACTTTTTCCAAGGGGTTGGAAGCAGCAAGTATCATTCAAGAAAGAATTCTATCAGAATCAGACATTTCAGTACCTCTGACAAGTGACAAGGCACAAGTCAGTAGTAAAATTTTCGCAAAGTATCATGCAATTCTGCGGCGCCATCAAATTACCAACTGACAAGCATTCATTCAGAATTCAGAAAGGTACTTGTATTCAGGAAGGGATCACAGTAAACAACAGTATCAACGGTTGCAATGGCACAACGGAACAACAAACAGCAGTATCATTCAGGAAAGAATCCAGACTTTTTCCAAAGGGTTGGAAACAGCAAACACAGTATCATTCAGGAAACAATTCCATTCAGAAACAGACATTTCAGTACATCTGACAAGGCACAAGTCGGTAGTAACACTTCAGCAAAGAATGATGCAATTCGCCAATTCTACGGCGCCATCAAATTACCAACTGACAAGCATTCAGAAAAGCTTACTTGTATTCAGGAAGGGACATGCGTGTTGCAACAGGCACACAAAAAGAGTAGCATGCAATTATAACACCTGTGAAGAGAACCTAATAACAAACGGCGCCACGTAAGAAACTCAGCAACTAAGCGTCAGTCTCACTGCTGGCCCTCCGTGGCCTCCATCTCACTCAAAATCACACTCAGATGCTTGCGTTCGCGATGCAGCTTCATAAGACTTCTTTTGCTTGTTTCTTCTCTGATTTTTAGATCCACCCGTCGGATTGAATCCTGTACGGTGGTTCTTTCATCCTTCAATGGAGCTTTTGGTTTAGGAGGGACACCAGAACTGTGACCTTCATGCTGGTGCATAAAGGGAGTGAGGGCGTTGACGCGCATGATTTAGTTAGGTACTTTAGTTAGCTACTTCAGTTAGGTATTTTTAAGTAATTCTAGGTATTTAGTTAGGTAATTTAGTTATTTAGGTAATTTAGATAATTAGGAAATGTTATTAGTTATTTTTATATATTATATTCCTCATAATCTTCGTGTTGTGATGGACAACTTAATGACCTTATATCATGGAGGCAGTATCGAGGAAGATGTGTTTCGGAATATCAGTTTTGATGGAATGCCCAGCGTCTCTGGGTTGGTCCCCGGCGGCGTCCGAGAGCAGCTCGCCCTCTGCCATCCACGCCATCCAGCCGGCGCTCAGGGCGGGAGAACCGGAGAACGACGAGTCGGCCACCGTTCGGCGTCCAAGCTCGCCTCGGCGTTAGCGTTCGCCTGGGCCGGCCGCAGCCGCGGTGCACGGAGCACCGCGCCGAGTCCGCGCGCCGGAAGACGTGGTTGTGGTCGCGGCGTCATATCAGCCACGCGCGGCGTGGCCTGGAGCCCTGGAGGCCGGGGTGCGCGTGGGCAGCAGCGTAGCGCGACGCCGCGGAGGGCGGCATCGAGGCAGGCGGCTGGGCAGACTCTTACAGGGGCCTGGTGCCGGTGCTGGATGTCCCCCAAGTCGATCTCGTCAGGATGCGCTGCACCGGCAGCGCCATCGGCCTCCACTCATCCCTTGCCCCCGCCCCTGGCGCCAAGCAGAGCCATCTCTCTCTCTCTCTCTCTCTGCGTGTGTGTGTCGGGTTGCCTCATTGGAGCCTCCGCCTGCATCTCTCACTGACGACGTGTACGGTGTACCCCTGCTATGCTACCGTGGGGTCATTCGATTTTCCACATCGGCGCGTGGTGAAAGTTCGTTGCGGCCGTGGGTCCATTTCTCCAGGGTGGCAACTTCCAGAAACGAAACGGTTGACCACCCACGGCGACTCCGCGAGCGAGCGAGACATGGCGGGCGGGGATCACACAGAATAGGACGGCGCCCGTCTTGGAGCGGGCGATGGAGGCGGAAAGCAGCTGCAAGCCTGCAACTGCGCCCGCTCAATTGGTGGTTTTGTTTCCGGAGTCGCAGGCAGCGCGGGCGCGGTGTGCTCTGCACGTGCTATGTAATAGCCACCCTGGCGGGGTGGACCCACGGCCGTAACGAACTCCTCGCGCTAGAAACAGTTGGGTCACTTTGTCAGCAAGAGGGGAAAGAAAGACGGTGAAAGTCAGCCGCTTTATGCACACAAGACAAAGACATAAATTTCCTTCTCCTCTTCTCCGGTTGTTCTCCACACGCGACGGCGAGAGAGAAAGAGAGAGAGGGGGGAGGGAGCAGTAGCAGAGGAGAGCTCGGCGCGCGGCAATGGAGGAGCGGAATAACATTAAGAGATCACCTCGTAAACTGATTACGGACTATTTTAGCCGAACCAAACAGCGCCTTAAAAAAATATCATTACCTCCAAACTAGGTGCGCGCACCTCTTATCCAAAATGATTGAGCTCGATATACCAAACCTAAAAGGAGGTAGGATTTTGCGTGCACTGTGCACAGCAACATAAAAGCATCAGCAACAGCAGCACATTTGCGTACGCGGATCGCCTTCTTCCTCGATCAAGCTGGCTGATGCTGGTATGAACTCATCACGCTTGAAACCCACGCGTACGCGTGGGTCTTGGAATGAAATGAACACGTGCCGGATCTGGTGCCGAAACGTGCGGTGCAGCAGTGCAGTAGCTCCGCCCGTGCTTGCTGCCCTGAAGACTTGTCACGCCGTGCAGCGAGAGCTCAAACGACGCGACGTTGACACGTCACTTCAAAACGGAACCGCGTGCTGCCGAAGATCTTCTTTTTTATCATTTGTGGTCGTAGGTGCACGATCTAAAGTAGCATATTTTCTGAACTGAGCGTTGTTATATAACCTCGGCATATCAACTCGAAGTGATGTACTGCACATATGCCACAAGCAAAAAAAAATAAATTGTTTCATCCTTGTGTCAAAATTTATTGGTTCCGGAAGGACCTTATTTAGTTCTTGTCACGTCTTTACATGCATCTACAATTTCCGGTATCACGGATAATCCGACGTGTCAGTCGGAGGGTCAAGAAGCCAACCCGAAGCCCATAAACTTTGACTAGTCGGGTCCGCCGAACCGGGGGCCCACGCGCGTGGCCGAGCCGGGGAGTCCTACCGGCTTTCCGAAACGGGAAAGCGCCCTCGCGCGCCGCGCACATGGCGCGTCCCGGTCTCGCTCCGACGGGACACGAGCGGAGCCGCCCGCGCTTGCATCAACCCGGCACCTGCCCCCAGCGGCGAGAGCCACTCCCCTCCACGAAGCCTTGCCACTTCCATGCAAGCGCCGGCCGCCAACGGCCACCCGCGCTCTACGCGCCCCGATCGCGTTCCGGCCGCCTAAATCCTAGCCACTCGCCGTCGCCGCGACGCCGGTTTCAATTCCGCTCGTGCCTGAACTGAGCTGCCGGCCGCCGACCGGCCATCCGCGTCGGCCTGCTAGGAGACGGCTGGCCGTGGCTGCGCGGATTATTAAACAAGTCCAGATGGGTCCTTCTTCCTCACTTGCTCCCCTTGACATGCGCGTGTGTGTATATAGTCCGAGGAGAGAACCTATCGGCCTGGGTTTTGGGGGATTCCTTGCGTCCGGTCCGTCGAGAGGGGAGATGGAGAGGGGCAACGAGGCGCCGGGGAAGAAGGCGAGGAAGCCCTACACCATGACCAAGCCCCGGGAGCCATGGAGCGCAGAGGAGCACGGCCGGTTCCTCGACGCGCTGCTCATGTGAGTGAGGACTGAGGACTAGAGCATTCAGAGCAGCTTGGGCTCTGAATAGTGCCTGAATCTCTGCTTCTTTCGGTGACGAGCAGGAAATGGGCCTGATGGGCGATGGCCATGGTTCTTTCTTTCTTTCTATGCAGGTTCGGCCGCGACTGGAAGAAGATCGAGGAGCATGTCCGCACCAAGACCACCATACAGGTAGCAACAGATCCTGATTCCTGGAATCCATGATCGAATGGGTGTGTATGTCAGTGTGTGTGGCTACTTGCATTTTTGGGTGGTCCAACGAGTACTCCTTCTACGAGGAGGCTGAATCGGCGGTGGCAACGCCGTGACGATGTGTGCCGTGCGTGCAGATACGGAGCCACGCGCAGAAGTACTTCCTCAAGGTCCAGAAGCTCGGCCTGGCCGCCGGGCTGCCGCCGGCGCACCCGCGCCGCCGGTTCACCATGATGGAGCAGCAGAACTCGGCGGCCGGGAGCAGCGCGGCCGCCGTGCCGTTGCTGCACGGGGAGCCCCACAGCGCACCGGTCGCCGTGCCAGGTCCGTCCGACGCCGTTGCTCATGGCTGCATCGGTTGGAACAGCCCCGGAGGTCTCCCTGCAGGCGGCAGCAGTGGCAAGTGCCTCTGTCAACTGTCAAGTCTGCATTGGAACTGCACGATTCAGGCAGTGGCCTTCTGAATGGTGATCTGACAATGTTTCAGGATGTTTTTCTTCAGAGATGCGAGGCTTGGACTGGGCAGGCGTTTCAGCTTCAGGGATTCCAGCGTGGCCGAACAGTGACGCACAGAGCCAGATTGCACCACCTGCAACACTTCCCGGTAATTTCGTTAGTCAACGAACTTTACTGTTTTCTAAGTACAGACTTGCAGCCATGTTTTCATGAAAAATAACCTGTTACTACTGGTTCAGGTGGCAGCCAGTTCATTGGGGCTCCAAGCTTCGGCAGTACGAGCATGGTTTGGGCTGGCAGCAGCACAAGCGGAGGATCAGCGATTGATTCTGTGCAGGACGAAGATGAACAGATTGAGCTTCCATTGTCGCCAGGTACCAACTCCATTCCAATGTCAAATAATTTATTCTCTGAAGTAAACTTGAGCTGATGAAACAGCACAGTTGATTCTAAGATAACTATAAGCTGAATCTTCTTCTGCAGATGATCTGCATTTCGCGCAAGTGTATAGGTTCGTCGGCGACGTATTCGACCCGAACACGCCGATCCCAGTTGAAGCCCATCTGCAGAAGCTCAAGGACATGGATGACATCACGGTCAAGACGGTGAGTATTCAGTGCTAATATCTTTCTCGCGTCTTGCAATTCACACTGTTCTCTCCTACTTAGATTAAACTAAAGCTACCTCCTGCAGATCTTGCTCGTGCTGAGAAATCTCGAGAACAACCTGTCAGCACCTCAGTTTGAGCCCATCGTAAGTGGAATTTCCTGGCTGCTAGCTGCTTATTTTGCCAACTCTGCATTCGCTGAAACTGAATTTGCCTTAAGTTGGGTGTCCTAATTCCACTCTGTTATTTCTGAACTTTTCAACAGAGAAGGTTGCTGTCGACTTATGACCCGAGAAGAGGGCTGTTTGGCCAATTGTAGAGTGCATACAGCCTGGAAAATGAAACCTGCAACCAACACATTTGATGGACGTTCAGGCGTTCCAACCAAAAGAGAGGAGACTGAAGCGCACAGAAATGGTTAAACACCAACAGATTTTTTTTTTGGAGGGGAATGGTTAAACACCAACATGCCCTCTAGTTTGGTTAATGATCGTTTGTGAAAGGCTCTGCTCTTTAACATGTATACCTGCAGCTGCAGATAGCCAAAGTACAGCACGTTCTCTTACTGTCCTCTGTGACTGTAAATTCCAGGCTGCAGATTTTACAGATTTATCCGGTACATGTCTGCAACCGCAAAAGTAGAAATAGCAATAAGAATTCAGAATCTTCGGATTTGTTTGGCAAAGGACCCATGCCTGAACTGAACATGCGCCGGAACGGCGCTGGGTTTGCGCGTGTTCCCCGCAAGAGAAACTTGTCCGGCGACGTTGGCTGGTTTGCTCCAGCCGCGTGGCGCACGTGCTGTATTTGCTCGACGAGGATTACACGCTTACGCACGCGGCAAGAGGGCCTGCTGGTGGACTGGAAGCACTTGTTCAGGCAGGGTGTTGCTGCAGCCCTGCAGAAAAGGCCATCCGTTTCTGTTGTCGCTTCCACACTTCAGGTACTAGTATTCTTTTTCAGGTCGGCGTTTGCAGCGACAGTTTCTGGCTCCGCCGCGTTCGACGCAGATTGAATTTTTGGCCTAATAATAAGCTGCTGACGGGCCGGCTAATTCAATCGGTGGGCCGATTTGGTTGCCAAAATACCGCACTTCCCGGCACTTCGCAAGTTTCAGGGCTTCAGAAGGAGAAGTCAAATCCAGGTGTAGCAGCAAGTATCGCAACAGCCAACGGGGTATGCGTTGTTATGCAAGCTGGATACACTCGGCGCGTACATACGACTGGCATACGATACATGTATATATAGTTCGTCGCCTAGGCCTGGTACATGTCATACGACCCGAGCACACGTTACAAGAACACAAGACCAGACCTTATTTCGTATACCGGTAATAATAAGGGCTCTGTACTGTACGTACATCTCCTGCCTGCTTGCACTTTATTTATGTATATGGAAGTGTGCATGGTTAGCTACGGCGGCACAGACACGTACGCGTACGGCGTAGAACTAGGCAGCGCGAGCGAGGCGTCGGCCGCCGCGCGCTCTACTTCCATTTCCTGTACTTGCCGCCGCCCTTGTGCTTGCCGCCGCCGTAGCCGCCGTGGTGGTGGCCGCCGCCGTGGCCGGTGTGGTACGACCCCATGTGCCCTGCCGCGCGCACGCACAGATCGGTTAATTATTTGTTTCACGTTTGAAAATACGGTATAGAAACTAAATCCGTAGAAATCATCAGTCGTTAGAACAATTTGCTGCTGCGTGTACGCACCGTAGTGCGCCGAGTGCGCGGGGTAGGCGGCCGGCGGGTAGCCGCCGTGCGGCGGCGGGTACGCGCCGGCGGCCGGCGGCGGGTACCCGTGGCCGTAGCCGTGCTTGTACCCGTGGCCGCCGTGGCCTTTCCCGCCGTGGACGAGGTTGGACACGAACCCCTTCACGCCGCCGTTGTGCCCGTGCATGTCGTGCCCGCCGCCCATGGCCGCCGTCGGCGTGGTCAGGTCCTGCTCAGATGATTGTCAAGCGCTGAGAGGTGGTTTCGCTAGGCGATGGATGCTATGGATCGAACCGGTGCTGGCTGCTGCCCTCGGCGGCGCGCCCGCGCCCGAATTTATACCGGCGCGGCCGCGGCTTCCTGCGCCTCCGGCCGGGCTCTCTTTCGAGGTGTGCCGGCCGAATCTGCACACGTACCGCTCCCCCCATGCAATATTCTTCCAGGAGCTTCATCAGGCTGATAAGATCATGCATTGGATTCCAATTCTCTTGCCAAATTCAAAAGGCCAGATGCTCGCTCGCCGCGTACTAGTTCACGGTTAGGCCGCAAATAAAGCCGCACACCTGGCACGTCTGATCGCCGTGCATTTTTACGAACCCCTCTGGTAAACAGGCCTCATTTTACGACGGGCCTCCACTATTTACTTACTACTACTAAGCTACTATTCTGGGCCTATGGGCTAGGCGGGCCTTCCTTATAAGTAACTGGGCCGGTGCTAACTACTAAAATCAGATCTTGATTCCTTGATGGGCTTCCGGTCCTTTACCGAGTCTTAATCGAAGACCAAGAGCCCAATCCATGACTCCGCCTGCGCAATCCGAGCCGTCCAACCCTCAACCCGCGCCGATATAAAATAGTTGCCGCCGACGCCGGCCCGAGTCCCGACACCAAAACCGAGCCCGCGGTCTTTGTCCCCTGCGCGTGGGGCTAGGGTTTCGTCGGCTTCGCTCGCAGGTGCGCCCCCGGTTCCCGACCCCATCTCGTTCCCGTCGAATTCGTCCCTGAGTCCGTAGTATGTTGGTTTCTGCTTGTTCGATTTTTAGCTGGTTCGCGCCTCGTGTCCTTGTGAATTGGGTGCGGCGGGGTCTGCTAGACTGTACTCGTTGGGTTCGCGATTGGTTTAGTTTTGGCCTCCGATTCGTACTTTGAGCTTGTTCGGGTCGATATTGTTTTGTGGTGTAAGAATAGAGTGAAGGTCGTCTCGATTCGGTGCAGTTTTGGTGTTGGCATTGCGCACAACCACAAGGGGATCTGCAATCCATGCTAGGTTACCTATGGAACAATCTGCTCGATTCAGGGCCTATCCGTTTCAGCGTTTTTTGCTATTAGATGGTGGTAGCATTTGCCGTTGCAAAAACGTGATTTGGAATACGCCTTGGGATGTTTTGGCGCTGATGGATGCTAGCTGTATTACAATGCGTCAACCCTTCTTTGCATTACTATGTTCTTAATACGGATTCTGATGTATTTGATTATGTGTTGCAGTCAAGATGCCCCGCTACAATGACAGGTACGGTGGGAGCACAAGGCTGTACGTGGGTCGTCTCTCCTCTCGTACGAGGACAGAGGACCTTGAAGACATTTTAAGCAGATATGGGAGGTTAGCACGCTGGTTCCAATCTAAGTTGTTTCATGTGCTTTGAGTGCAGCAGAGTTTTTTATGAGTTTCGATAAATCGAGGCTGCTGATGCTCTGTATTGCGACATGTTTTGAGTTCCGTCCAATTTACAGAACCACTCATAATGCCTAAAGCAAATTTTTTTTGTTTGTGGAATTTTTCGCAACGAACGAACCGATCCACCCTAGTGGACCCTAAACTCATGTTTTGAGGCGTTTCGGACCGCTTCGTTACTGCACGAAAGTCGGTGCAAAACGGGTCGAACTGGTGCAATTAATACATAAGTTCGTACAACGATGTCATGTTGGAATTTTTCGCAACGAACGCACCTGATCCACCCTAGTGGACCATAAACTCATGTTTTGGAGCATTTCGGACCATTTCGTTACGGCGTACCCTGTAAGGAGCTTGCTTCTCTTGTCTTTTGAATTGGGGAACCTGACTGAAATTTACGAGTTGTGGGGTTTTTGTTGTATATCTGGGGACCTAAAGCCCTGAGAAGATGATTTACGTTTAAGTTAGCAGCAGAGAGTTAAGTTTATTTTTTTTAAAAAAATTTAAGTTAGCGTGTGCTTGTGGTCACTAGTTTTTGGGAAGTGATATGCATAGTGCTCTTTGTTCTGAAAGCAACATCCACAATGGGGATTCTGAGTTGGACTGCTGTTGTATCAGGGGTTTTCTGTTTTGCATATCCATATACTTGGTATTAGCACAAAACATGTTTTTCCCACCTGATTGAAGTGACACCTATTTGCACATGATCCTACATGAATAGATACTAAGTTACAAGGTCTAGATCATGGCCGATTGCAACCACTTTCATCTGGAGGTTCTATCCATTTTCCATTGCGCATTAATTTTTAGGTTTCAAATCAGATAGCATCAATTGAAATGTAATAAAATACCTTTTATTCTTTGCTTCCCTCTTTTGGAAATATAGAACACATCAGCCTCTTCATTTTTCTGTTACCTGTCGACGTTGGCATACACATGGTTTCTTGAGTACTTCAGATGAAATGTCTAGGCTGCAGTGTGCTGTTAAGCTCAGCATTCTTTCAGTTAGCATTAGACATCCACACGGCCTTCATGTTTTAACTCAGATGATCTTGTTGAAGGTTTTGGGGGCTTACCGAACCTCGGTGTCCATGGTGGGAGGGTGTCCTTGGTGGCATTGCTGGCTGTTCTCCCAAAATTTCTAGCAGGCTTTGCCGATTCTTTTGAAAAAAAATATTGTCTGTCTTAATTGAAATTCACAGTCATCACTCGTGTTTAGTTCCTTCTGACCGGTGATTCATTTATCTACCCACTTCTTGACGGCGTTACTGTTTCTGGAAACCATTTCCGCAGAGTGCGTTACGTGGATATGAAGCATGAGTTCGCATTTGTTGTAAGTGTTTTTGCTGTAGTCATTTATCTGAGCTCGCGAGTTATTCTTGCTCGTGACATATTTCACATATGAGACCACCTTTTTGTATCCGAATTATATTGCAGGAGTTTAGCGATCCCCGGGATGCTGATGATGCAAGGTACAACCTTGATGGTCGGGATATCGATGGAAGCCGCATAATTGTTGAGTTTGCTAAAGGGGTAATCTACCAAAGCTGTCTTGCTATGCAATTTACATTTTATCCCTTTTCTATTTTCTGATGCCGATTGACTTTCAACTGAATACAATTTTCATTGTGGTTTAGGTTCCACGTGGCCCAGGAGGATCCCGTGAATATATGGGCAGGGGACCACCTCCAGGTTCTGGCCGCTGCTTTAACTGTGGTATGGATGGGCACTGGGCTCGTGACTGCAAAGCTGGTGACTGGAAAAACAGGTGCTACCGCTGCGGAGATAGGGGCCACATTGAAAGAGACTGTCGGAATAGCCCTAAGAATCTCAGGTACCTCCTGTGAGATTTCTCTTTGTTACATCTGGATCATATCTGATTGTAAGTTGCCTTTATGAAAATAGGCGTGGAAGAAGTTACTCAAGATCCCCATCCCCTCGTCGTGGAAGGAGCCGTGATAGGAGTTACAGCAGGAGCCGCAGTAGGAGCTACAGGTAAGTGTATCATCCTTACTTCGGCCAATTGGTTACTATGACATTTTTCTTCCATACTTTTGGCATGTTTATTATTTGTCATGATGTTCCATGGAGTCTGATGGTCAAAGAGCTTACTGCGTCTCAAACATTCAAACCTTTTTTAAGACTTACATGTATGTTCAATGTGTCGTAGTGGTGTCATGCATTTGTTTTCTGATTGAGCATCATAAGGTCTTGTTCCGCTTGTAGCTAGTTCTTGAGCATGAGTATGGTTTGGACTTGAGTACATTTTACTAAACTAGTCAATGTTCCAATTATCTACTTGGAGTGATTTGATATGAAATCTCTTGTTTTATTTTGCCTCTGTTTCTTATATCCTCCATATAAGTATATACTTAATTTGATTAATTTAACTTCTGCTTCAGTTGTTTCTCCCCCTTCGCACATGTCGGTATAATTTGTAGCGTCAAGCACTGACATTGAATTCTTTTCTTTACATAGCCGCTCACGATCTCCAAGGAGGGATACCCGTGATGAGAGGCGATCAATGAGCCCTCGCGACAGCCGCAGCCCTAGGAGGAGCCCTCGCGACATCCGCAGCCCTAGGAGGAGCCCTTCACCATCCAAGGGGAGAGGCCGTAGCCCCAGCAGGAGTCCTGCACCAAGGGAACGCAATGGCTCAGATCACAGCATGAGCCCAAGGAGAGCTGACAGCCGTAGCCCAGCAGACCACGAGCGGCGTGACATCAGTCCGGTGGCCAATGGTCGCAGCCCAAGCCCAGGGGACTACAAAGAAAACGGCAACCAACGCCTTTCGCCCAGAGGAAGTGCATCCCCCTGAATTGGTTTTTGGGGATTTTTCCTCTGTTCATGAACCACCCCAAGCATCGTTATAATTGAATCTGATTGCAATCTTTTTGGTGTCAGTTGTAACTTTAAAGTGCACATGAATCATTTTGCTTGCCTTCATGCTATGAAAAAAAATAGTGTGCAAATCTTGGAAGATTGTTTACGTGTGACTACTTTAATTGTGAGGCATCTTACCGTCTTGTCTATGTTCTATCAGAGGTGATCGGAGTAGCATTTTCAGGCCATAAAGGGCTTCTCGGCTGGTACTTGTCCGAGTGCTCCACATGTTTATACATCAAGTATTAACATCAAAATTAAAATTGAAGCTGATTCAAGTTCTGATTCTGGAATGTTCTAAAAAAAAAAGGCTTTCCAGTATTCACATTTTGTAGTCTGAAAATGCTGAACATTAACATGTTTCTTAATCTGACGATTCTCGGCGCTTCACTCTCACCTCCCGCCCACACTGACCATCTGCCAGAAGACACCTCGCATGGACACATCGGTGTACTCGCCGTCGGCCACACCTTCTCCCTCACCGGCTTCATTCTCGTCGAGGTTCTCTGACGAGGATCCAAAGGCGGCGTGAGCTCACGCACCAAGTTCAGGCTGTTCACGTCGGAGAAGTCCAGGCCGCTGTCGTCCTGCAGCCGCATCACGAATTGCAGGCTCCACACGACGTCCTCCATCGCTGGCCTGTCCGCGCCGCGCTCCGCCAGGCACTTGGCCGCCGTCTCGCCGTACTTCGTCAGGGCCTGGGGCCTCACAGCCGCGGCGATGCGCCGGTCGACGACCTTGTCCAGCTCGCCCCTGCCCTGCCAGTGCAAGGCCCACTCCACCAGGTTAACCATCGGCTTGGGGAGCCTCGGGTCCACCACCGGCCGCGCGCACAGCGCCTCCAGCAGCACGACGCCGAACGAGTACACGTCGGACTTGGCCGTCAACTTCCTCGTGCGGGCATAGTCCGGGTCGACGTAGCCGAAGCTGCCCTTCACCGCCGTGCTGACGTGCGTCTCGTCCAGCTCCGGCCCGGCCTTGGACAGGCCGCCGTCGAGAAGGATGTTGGACGACTTGACGTCGCAGTGGATCACCGGCTTGGCCAGGGCCGTGTGCAGGTAGAGCAGCCCCCTCGCCGCGCCCGCGCACGCCTCCAGCCGCTGCGCCCAGCTGAGCGCCCGCCCCGCCGTGGCCGCGCCGCCGTACAGGCGGCTCCGAAGCGAGCCGTGCTCCATGTACTCGTGCAGCAGGATCATCTCGTCGCCGTCGTCGCAGTAGCCGATGAGGGACACGAGGTGGCGGTGGCGCAGGCCGGACAGCAGCTCGATCTCCGTGCGGAACTCCCGCGCGCCCTGCCGCGACTCCGGGCTCGCGCGCTTCACGGCCACCTTGGTGCCGTCGGGGAGCACGGCGCGGTACACCTTCCCGAAGCCGCCGGCGCCGATGACCAGGCTCTCGTCGAAGTTGTCCGTCGCTTCCTGCAGCATGGCGAACGGGAAGCGGTAGCTCGGTGCCGAGGAGCCACCAATGGGGATCGCCCCTGGCATGTCCTTGTCAACGGTGAAGCTGGGCGATCCTGCTCCGCTGGCACGCGGTCCTCTGCTGCGCAAGCTGAACCGGTTGAGGAGCGGCATCCATGGCGTCGACGACGGGCTCTGCGACGGTGACGGCAGCAGCTTCCCCTCTTTCTTCCTGAGGAAAATGACAAGCACAACGGCAATGGACACGACGGCAAAAGCTCCACAGACTGAACCCAAAACAATGGCCAAATTCTGCTTCTTCGATCTGGCCGATGATTGCTCGACGACGATGACAGAACCTGAGCTGAATTGCATCTTCATGATCTCAATCCCGTTCAGGATGGGGCCTGGAAATGCACTGCTATTCTTCTTCATCGACGACGACGAGCCAACGTACATTATGATCTTGCCGGATGGATCGCTGGAATCCAAGATGAAATCCATGTAATACGGGAAGGCCAGAGTGCCATTCCCAATCGTGGACAGATCAAGACCGGTCACCACCGTGTGACTACCCCACATACACATCGATGCTGAGCAGGTGAGGTGCCCTGCTCACGACGTCGCACCAGTGGAATCTGATCAGGTAGCTCGACGGCTGCTTGTCGACGTCGAACTGCCACGTCATCTGGTCCACCGTGTGCAACATGACCAGCTCCCTGGCCGTGGCGTACACGATGCTCGGCGCGTCGTCCGGCGTCGCCTCGCCGGCGAGGTATTTCAGGCTTCCGTTGTAGCAACACTCGGGTGACGATGCCGGCCGATGCGGCCAGGTAGCTCTGGTCCTTTGTCCACTCCCGCCAGAGCGTGTCGTTGTCGGCAGCGACCGCCGGGCCGCCCACGTTGACCCTGTACGCCATTTGCAGCGGCAGCGCGATAGGGATGAGCTGCTGGCCCCGTGACGTCCTTGCCGGGTCAGCCATGAGGTTGTCGGGGACGGAGACGACCTCGACGGCGTTGACGAACGCGAGGCCTCCTGCCAGCGGCACGAACGTGACGATGAGCGTGCCACGGGCGACGTCCAGCAAGAACTCGTGGGGCACCGGCTGAGACGCGCCGTTCTTCGCCGGCGTGTAGCTGTCGATCAGGACGGCGTCCTGCGTCGACACCTTGAAGCTCGCGGCCGCGAGGTCGTAGCTCTGGCTCGCGAAGGGGAAGAAGTGGAGGCGGACGAAATGCCGGCCGGGGCGGCTGATCCTGAACGCGTAGGATGACGGCGCCGTGAACACCCTGGCGGTCTGGTAAAGCGCGGCGTTGTCGAAGCCGGGCGGGGCTCTCACCGCGGCGCTGTGAGAAGAGGTCAGGGTGACCGAGCCGGAGTCGTCGGCGACGAAGACCCTCTGGCCGACCGTCGTGCCGACCGAGGAGCCGCAGCTGATGAGGTAGTTGTCTGCAGGAGTGTATGCAGCAGCGCTGAAGCAGCAGATGGCTGAGATGATCCCCACGAGGATCTGAGCTAACTGGAGCTTATCCATGGCGGATTTAACGTCCGATGGCAAGCTTGAGGTTGACGAGTAACTACATATTAAATCAAGGAGATTGTATTTAGTCAACAGGTTCGCATAAGATTGATCATTCACAGAGAACAGCTACAGAGGAGGGGGGGGGGGGGGGGGGGGGGGGAGCTAGAGCTGGTGAAAAGCTTCTGACGATTTCAACCGAACCACAAAGTGTGTTCGTGAAGTCAATTCAATTGCATAAACAGAAGAACAATTGACGGCGAAAGAAAAAGTACCTTGAGAAGTCTTCTGAATCTGATCCGGTGGACGTACTGCTGCGCAAAATTCACAGGCTTCACTTGCATGCGAGCATCCAAGTCTTCATCAGCTCTGAAGAATCTCAATCTCACGGACAAGAACTCACACAACCAAACCACTCTTGGAGAAGAGCTACGCAGCAGAGAGAACACCGAGCTGCAAGATTCAAGCAAAATTATAAGTCCAAACAGAGAGCTCTCAGCGATGACACCATTGTACGCTTGTCAGGAGCTTACAAGCAGGAAAGCCGAAGAAACACGACGATGGGTGCGTCGTGTTCTGAATGAATGGAACAGTGCTGTGCTAAATTCAATCATTTAGCAAACAGCAGTATGTTACTATCACTTGACTGACGCTGCGCTTATTGGGATTTTTCTTGTGGAGCTTCAGTGCCGTCTTGGTTGGCATGCGTATCAGGCTAGGGACCTAGGATAGCTTGCAGGAAGAACACGACAAGGGTCAGAGAAAGTCCTGCAATGGTTTCCACGGCAGCCGGAGACTTCAACGCGAGGATAGATCGTTATCAAAAGCGACCGGCTTGGAAAGGCAGCTCAACAGTGCTAATCCTGCATACCGAACTAATTGACTGCTGCTTTGTTTACTGTTTAGAGAGGAGACGCCAACTGCTGTCATAGTAAACGGGCACTGGTGTGGAACAGATTTGAAAGAAAACGGTAGCATAACACTACAGCAGTAGTCTGTTCAGCAAGTGTTCATAGTTTATTTATTTTTTTTATAGGAGTTCATAGTTTGATTTTGACCACACCTGGTTCAGGAAAATGAGCAGACAAACTTGGGCCGTACTGGGCTGGACGCCCTGCTGAAGAAATGTCCGTTGCGCCTGTGGGCTGAAAGTATATTGGGCTGAAAGTATAGAAATTAGATTAAAACAACGAAGGACATTTCAAACCAATTTTTTGCATATATACTCTGAAGTTAGAAAAATTACGAAAAAACATATATACTGGTACTGTCTTAAGGTCAGTGCTGCGCATGTGACCTGTGAAGCCATAATGTTTTTTTTCCCTTTTTGACAACAATCTCCAAGCCATTTTTCTTTTTGAGACGGGTGCAAGACATAAGTTGACTAGTAAAGTTTGTTAAGGAAGTAGATTAATCTTAAAGACACACTCACTCACTCACATGACCACCATCTGGGGTGTCCCAAGCAATTTATCCCTGTCCATCTGAAACAGACAACAGAACTACATTGCTTCCGTTTAAATAAAACAGGGAGCACCGCTTTATTCAAAAGGAAAAAAATGCAGACAAAAATATAAAGGGAACAAAACAAAAGGGGGGAAGAAATAGAAAAAAGGGGAAAGCACAGGACCTGCTGTTGAGGAGGTGTTTGAGCTCTGAAGCGCCTCCCGGAAGAGTAGAGGACGCCGCGACCCGCCGCATCCACCAGCCCCGCTCGCCGCCGCGGTCGTGATCCCATCCCGGGATGTCGTCGTGGCTGCGGAGCGCGGTCAGCAAGGCCGTCGAGGCGGGCGGCCGCAGCGGCGTGGCCCGCACGGTCCTGGGCTACGCCGACGCCGTCGCCCACCACGCCGGCCAGGCCGTCGCCGAGGGCGCGAAGATCATCAACGAGCGCATGGTGAGCGGCTCCCTCCCCGCCCCCCGCTCCCTTATCCGAAACATTTCCAATTGGCCTGGAAACGTGCTTTGTTTTGGCGTTGAGGAGGTGCGAATTGGGAATGGATCAAGCGTGAGACTTTTGGGCTGGCGTTGCTAGGTTGCGTGTGATTCGAGCTAATGTTCTACTCTCTTAATCTGTATGGATATAGGGGAGCTTACAATTCGAAGTAGCAATAGAGTGATAGGTGATCTCTGTCACATTGCTATGTACTGGGACGGGGATGGCTGCCAAAAGGGGGCAAGGGTTAAAAAGCCAGGTGCTTTGGTCATTTAGGGTTCATGCCTGCATCAATATGTTTGGACTGTTTGGCCAAATTCCCGATTTACTAATGACGGTTTGATCTTGGTAACATGTCTTCATGTTTTCGTGGGATTTGCAGAGCACTCAAAACTACAAAAGTGTGAAGCAAACAGTGAAGCGATTGGAAGAAGCAGCGGTTTCATCGCGTGGGGACGAGAGAGTTCAGGTGCTAAGGCGCTGGCTCAGGGCCCTACAGGAGGTCGAGGCTGAAGTTGGAGGTTCAGGTGGTACTCCCGGACAGAATTCAACTGAGCCAAACTCCTCGAAAGCATCATTGGCAAGGGTACGCATCTGCCAATCATATTTCATTTTTCTTCCTTATCATATGGGGCAATTATTTGGCTTTCTATCGTCATTTATTGGCTTGATGTTTGTGTGCTTTTTCATCCGTGATAACATATCTGCAGGTTTTGTTTTATGATGCTGATATTGGAGGGTCTCCTATGAACTTCCGAGATGTATTCCTTTATAGCCAAGTGCTTGAGGGTATTACTCTGTCCATGGTGAGTTAGCTTAACGATGCCATCCTGGCTGTCAAGAACTCAAGATACCATCTACTCCTGTAATTTGTTTTCACCCAACCAGAAAGTGCTTGCTGTAAAATATCGCTGCTATTTCTTATACCTTATACCACCGTCACAAGTTAAGCATGCCCTATTTTTTTTTTCCTTGCCCAGATCCTTGAAGCTCCTAAGGAAGAAGAGGTTTCCCTTCTTCTAGAAATTTTTGGGTGAGCTTTGCCCAAAACATGTCCCAATAATTTTGCTATGTTTTCCAACAATCCAAGCAATTTTCTTCTCAACCGTTGGTGCAAGACTTCAAGTGGATCTAAGTACACTAAGAAATTACTCTGCTTGAGTACTTCATCTATTTGCTTTAACAGTACTTAAACTACTTAAACATGTCTATTTTATCCTTCAGTTTCCATAATAAAACATATAATTAAATGCACTTGGTCTGGATAGAACAGGGAAAGAGCATCTACACTCTATTGTTGACTGGTCTAAGAAATAACATTTGCACTTGACTTTAGGATGCACAGGACTCTAGAAACCTACTACTTTGATGTGAAAAATTGTACTTTACCTTTAATGTTAAAAATTGATTTTATGAGTTTGTGACACTGTTGTACGATCTTTTCCTTTTCATAGTTCATACTCTTACTGAATGTGTTATCTTCTCTTAGAAAATAATATTTCAGCCTATAATTTTTTTAATTTAGTTGTAGAAAATTCAGATTAGTCGCAACTTATCCATGTATCTGGAAGAACCAAAATCATTGGTTCAGCTGTGGCTTGATTCTGTCTACTGTTCGTTGAACTTTAGTCACTGTATTTTTTTTCCTCCATGAGCATGCACTCCATTTTAACTTACAATCATTTGCTACAGAATATGTCTTACAGGAGGAAAGGAAGTTAATAATGCTATAGTGAGCAGTATACAGGACTTGGCAAAGTCATTCTCAAATTACCATGACGAAGTCCTGGTGCGTCTTCCAGTTGTCTGGTGTTCTTATACCAAGTAAATAACAAAAAATATAAGGTTAAAATTATCATGTAATACATGGTGCAAATCGTTCGGACTATACACTAGTTGTTATGTATTTGGTAGCATACAACACTGTAATTGCAGTTCGTATATATTTCTATTCTTCTTTCCTGGTGAATTCAGTTTTTTTTTCTGTTTTGTGCCACATATTTTGCTTACTGCTGAAAAGGCATAATTATTTATCCTACCCTACTTATTTCCTTCACGAGGAAGCACTTGATTAGGGCTATATTGCTTTTATGGAGAAAGAATGGGGTATTTTATTTCACATTTTGAACCAAAATTTGCATAAATTTCTTGTCAAATAATATTCTGTATCCGTATACATGTAGGTGAAACGTGAAGAACTACTACAGTTTACGCAAAGTGCCATTTCAGGTCTAAAGAGGAATGCTGACATTGTGAGGTGATCACTTATCTATTATTCTTCTCATGAACTCTGATTTTTCATGCTGGTTATCAATACCGTCTACATTTCTCATGTAATATGAGATTGCATTTAATTGTTCAACACCAAATGCCAATAGGGATATTTAGCCAATCATGGTGTTATCCCATGCAATTTCTAGCCTACGTGTCCTCAGGCATCTGTTTTGTGACTTCAAGTTCTATGTTCCATTATTGTTTCTGCACCGGCAACATATAGAAAGCCTGAAAGAGTAACATGGTGCTTTTACCTCTGTCTTTGGGCTATCATTAGTCCTTTTGTTGTTACTCTAATATGTGTATTTCACTTCAGGATAGATGCTGAAGCTGTAGAATTGTGGAATAAACTAGATGAAAAGGAGGCATCACGAGTTCAGTCAGTTGATGATCCTGATAAAGTTGCAGAAAAGACTGGAACTGTTGAGGTGTTTACTCTGTGACATATATTCGAATTAAGTAATTACTTTGTTTTACTTTTTTCTGCAGTGTAATTTGTCAATGCTTGGTTACATGTTCACAAAGGCACTTGAGATCTAGCAATTAGCAGAAACTGTGTCATTATGCACACATAAACTTTGATTAAGTGCTTAATTATTTCATTTAAGTTTCTTATGATCCAGGCTCATTAAGAAAATATTAGGCAGACAATTACATTAGCAGATGACTTCTTCCTGAAACTAAATGTTGTCGATACAAAGCCAGCCAATTTGTTTTGACCTGTTGCATCTTTTTATAAGTAACCTTCTTTTGGCTCCGTAATGCTTTAGTTTGAAACAAGCTAACTCTATCTTCCACCTTGCCCAGTATTTCAAAGAAGCACTGACCGAAGTCCGGTTCTGCTCTAGAATGGAGGAACTTCTATTGAAGAAGAAATCGATTAATACCGGGGACTCCCTAGAAATCCATTCCCAAAAGGCATGTTTATTTGTGATTTTATGAATTTCATTTTTGGATTAGGTCCACCTTTATAGTTTATATTATGCTTATCTTCAGTTTCACATTGACCAAGCACCAGAGTTGCATGGACACTTGAACAAAGGCAGGTTTATGTTTGTATTCAATGATTGTTTAGGAATCTCTTTAGCTCTAACTATTATATTCATTCATACTCTTTATTTTGTTCTTGAATCTTCATTTCTGAACTTTATCCTTTAAAGAAAGTGAATTGTTGAGTTATGGGACTCTGAGTTCTCACATGTTTGTTCTTTATTACATTTACTTTCCATTGAACAGTCTATGTCATCTGCTGTGTGGCCCATGCTTGTTGCAGCATGGTAACCATGCAAATTATCAATGTTGCACTGTAATTGTGACTACCTTTCATGTTACCCTTTGCCTCTGCCTCATTAGTTTGGACTTGGGAATTATAACTTGATAGTCATTCTGGATGAACTCTGCTTATATATATGGACATTTGGTGAAAAAAGGTGGTTTGCTATAGTAAGTTAGTAACATAATGGAAATGTTGCAGGTTGAGAAATTAAAGGTACTGGCTACTTCCCTTGCTAATTCATCCTCCAAGGCAGAGAAGCGTATTTTGGATCACAGGTTTAACTTCCTTAACTTTTCTATAGGAATCTTTTAAAATTATTTGTTGATTCTTGTTAGAATCTTGAATCTTCTACAAATTTATAAGGACCCTGCTATCCCTTGAAATTTATGTTTCTGGTGGATGAAATCTTATTCGGCTGACATGTGTGATTTCCTAGTATGTATGGATTATTTCAGGAGATTATCATTTGAGAAATGAACACCCACATTAACACTTGCTAAAAGAACATGTCTATGAACACAACAGATTTTACTTGTATTCGCTGTTACAGTACAATCTGCAGTCTCTGTATTATGACATAATACTCTGTCTTTGGCGTACCAATTCAATTTACACTCCAGCTCACAGTATTATGTCAGACTTGCTGTCTTTTTGTTTACAGATTAGCTAGCTTTCTGTTATTCATCAACAATATTATCAATATGCAACTCCTAGTCTATGTGAAATCTGCTCACTAGTGACCACACCATGAATACATGTCATGCTGATCACTTGCCACTATTGTTGGCTTATGATTTTGTTTCATTTGTTTGGTACATTTTGCTAGAAATAAATTTTGTACTGAAAGCTTTGTGATGACCTTTCATTTTTACTACTTCAGACGCCAGAAAGAAGAGGCCCTTAACTTTCGTGCTAAAAAGGATAATGAAGTGGTCACAGTTGAAAAGGTAACAATTCAATCTCATATGTAGAATCTGTTTGTAACTCTTATATACTATAATAGGCCATGCGACACATAACGTAGTAGAACTCTGGTTGCAATTTCTGTGTAGCATATAAATGTAGCTATGCAGCTTTGTAAGCTTTTGTCAGCTTCTTTCCATTGCATCTGATAACTGCAAGGAAAGCTGTTCCGCATGCACATGTATAACTGTACCTTTTGGCGCACTAGTGTTTGCGCAATACTTCATAAAAATGAATGCACATGTAAGTTCTGCTTTGTTGTGATCTATTGGTCCCACCAACAAATCCTTTTTGCCATTGTGTTTCATATAGGATTTGACTGCTGAGATTTCTGAATTGGAGAAGCAAAGGGATGAACTTGAGGCTCAGTTGAAGAAGGTACATTATCCTGAGACCTTTGTGAAAAGTTTTTCTTTCTTGTTGGCTTCTCCTGCTCTTACTATTTTGTAAAAGGCAAACGCTAATTTTGATCTTGATATTGTTTCCAATGTTTCATTACAAACAGGTTAACATTTCACTGAATGCTGCTGTTGGCCGCCTCAAGCAGACAAGGGAAGAGAGGGACCAATTTCATGAGGCAAACAACCAGATGGTCTTTAGTTTACAAGCAAAGGTGCCTATACTTTCCTGATTATCCAGTTTCAGTTTTGATCCTTTTGTATTTGATGAGATTGATGCTTACTATTGTTTCCAACATATTGCTAGTTTGATGTTTGTTTTCTGCATCAATTCAGGAGAATGAACTTTCAAAATCTATTGACTCATGTAACGTGGAAGCTGGTGTAGTCAAGACTTGGGTAAATTTCCTTGAGGATACATGGCAACTTCAGTCCTCATACAATGAACAGAAGGAAAATAAAACCATGTATGTAGTGATTGTGGCCGTGCATGCCTTTAACAACTTGCCTCCCTTTTGTCCTGTTACTCTTTTCAACCTGTTGTAAAGCTACAATTAGAAATTGCATAATCCATTTCTGTTGTGCTGCATATTGTGACCAAAAAATAAGTTTACTTGATTCAGCTTTACTTTTTGTTCAGTGATGAGCTGGAGAGATGCACAACCAATTTCCTGAAGTTGACCAAACGTCACCTTTCTAATTTCAAGGTCAGTGGTTGGATATATGCTGTTCAAAACCCTTGTTTGAGTTTCTAGTTAAGACATTATAGTTTTGGAGTATATTTGATTCAGTTCTCATATGCAACCTTTTGTCTTGGGCAGGACGTTCTTAGTCCATCAATTGATCGGATCCGCACATATGTGGATAATTTGGCAGTCTTAAATTCAAGGTTATTCAATTTTTCTTTGTAATGTCTTTCATGTACTCTTCCTTTTCTTACAAGAATAATAGAACAAATGGTATTGCAATCTTGTGTTTTGGACCAAATCGTAGGGAGGAGTCAATAGAACATGGAGCAGATGATGAAATTTCCGAAAAGACAAGTCCGCAGAAATCCCTAGAGGAGGAATATTTGGAAACCGAAAAGAAGGTTCTCTTTTAGTACCCACCATCGATATTGTTCTCTTTAATTTGTTGCTTCTAAGGTCATAACCTACTCAAACAAACATCCTAGCTGTCTTTATATTTGAGCAAAGTCAAGGTATTACAGTATAAGTGTGGACAGATATGTGTTTTAGCCTGTTCAACAATTTACAGAGAATGGATAGCTAGCTGGCTGACAATTCCTAAATTTTCAGATTGTGATTGCCTTTAGCATCGTGGATCGCATGAAGAAGATGTTTTATTCTGAGCAAGGGGCTAATTCTAGGTATTGCTGACTATTTTCATCTGTGGTTTTTTTTAATACTTATTTCCTGCAGTTGGACAAGTCATATTTCCTCTTTTTTTTCAGGCAAGATGATGAAGAGATCAGGAACTTATTTTCTGAGATAGAGAAACTGAGAGAAGCATTTGAGTCGGTAGAAAGGCCGACACTGGACATTGAAGTCCGCAGGGCAAAGGACCCAACCAAGGACAAATCTGAATCCAATCGTTCAACCAAGGACAAATCGGAATGTTCAACCAAGGACAAATCTGGACCGAGCCATTCACCTGTTCCGGCACCTTCCTCACCTAAAGATGTGCCTGTGGAGTCTCCAAAATCTCCAGTGAAACCTGAGCAGATGCTGGACCCAGATTCAGAACTTGCGAAGTTAGAATTAGAATTTGGCAAAGTTAACAAAGATCATGAAGACATAAGTGGTTGGGACTTCGACGAGCTTGAAGAAGAGCTGCGAGCGGACATATCTAAATCAAGCAATCCAAAATAACCACGTGCACCCTCCATTTGTGGGACGCATACTCCCAACTTTCCGCGTGCTGGTTTTACCAAAAATCTGTATATACTTTTGAGTTATTGAATGTACATAATGTTGTTTCATTGTGTCCAACTATCCATGAATGTTGTATACTCACTTCAAGGGAGGTGGAGGTTACACTGTAGTGTACATTGACATGGCATCAGCTATTCGTTCGTTCTTATCATGTACATGAGCACATGAATGGTGAAACTTATGTAAACATTTTTTACATTTGGACTTTGGAACTTAACTAAAGATGAAAGCCTCTCGGAGAGAGCCCCATCAGGTATTAATTCAGCAGCTGTGTAGAAACTAATTCTGTATGTTGAAAAGAATCGAAATGCAAGTGGTGGCCTTGCATATTTTCAGCAGCAGTACATTTTACGCATACATCAGTAACACTAATTACGCCATGACCACTTGAACACAATCATACGAACCACAATTTCAGAAGCAGTACATTTCAGTTTTGAATGCAGCATGCTACTTGTTGCAGCATCGATCAAACAACTCGAATTCACAACAACCTCCCCCTTTTTTTTTTTTGAAAAGACAACAACCAACCTCCCTGAATTGCTGCTAGTAGCTCGATCTCTAGCGCACACACTTACACAAGGAACACGGTGAACTGGAGCACGGTCTCGACGCCGTCGGTCTCGAGCAGCGCGCCGGACGCCGCCACGCCTCCGGGCCTCACCACGGCCACCTTGGCGAAGCCCTTGGCGCCGACGTACTTCCCGGTGCCGCCGACGATGGCGAGGTGCGACTCCGAGTCCGCGGTGCGGTGCACGCCGAGGAAGCTGATGGTGTCCTCGAACCCGCCCTCCTTGAACATGGCCGTGACCGCCACCGTCTGGCTGACGCCCTCCTGCGAGCTGGCGATGTAGAAGCCCTGCGCCCGGCCCACCGCCGCGGACCCCAGCCCCGGCGCCTCCGTCAGCTCGTCGTCCACCACGGTCATGGTCCCGAAGAGGAGCTTCTGCAGCGTGGTGCCCTGCGGGAGGCTGCCGCCGGCGAAGACCGGCACGCCGTTGCCGTTGCCGTTGCCGTTGTTGCTGATGGACTTGGCGGCGTTGGTGGCGCCGCCGAGGCCCGTGAGGAAGGGGATGTTGTTGTTGTCGATGGCGCCCGCCGCGCCGGAGTTCACGTTGACGCCGCTGTTGAGGGGCAGCACGGCGCCGTTGGGGCGCGCGAAGGGGAGCTGCCCCGTGACGGCCGCGTTGTCGACGATGCCGGCCACGATGCGCGCCGACGGGTTCGTGCCGCCCAGGATGTCGTGCATGAAGAAGACCATCCCGTGGTCGCCAGCGCCGCCCGCGGGGTTCGCCCCCGGTGCGCCCGCGCCCACCGGGATCGTGCTGGCGGCGATCGGAGCTGCCGCAGCGCCACCTGTCCCCGCCGCATCGGCCGCTCCCGCCGCCGGAGCCGGGATGGCATTGGCAGCGACCGGCGCGTCAGCAGCCACGGGCGCCACGGCCGGTGCGGCAGCTGGAGCAGCTGAAGCAGCACCGGCACCAATGTCGTCGTCGCTGTCGTCGGAAGTCAGCTGGCGCGTCGGCCTCGCCGCGGCGGCGCCGGACGCGATGAGGAGCAGGACGAGGAGGGAGGAGATGGTGACGATGGCTGGCTTCTTGAACGCCATCTGAAGCTGGCTCTCTCTCTCTCTCTCTCTCTCTCTCTCTCTCTCTCTCTCTCTCTCTCTCTCTCTCTCTCTCTGCTTTGCCTGCACTGATGGTGCTGTCACTGGCTGCTCTCCGAGCTGCGACCGTGATGATGGGTTGAGTCACTCGGACAAGAGATCTCTATATATAGTTATTCTCGTGTGAACATTTTGATGGCTTGATCGTTGAGTGGTTGGTGGCGTGGTCTCGTGGAGTCGCTCGCTTGCTCATTGCCATTGGAGGAACCAATCAATGGTTTAGTTGCTTCGCTCGCGTCGCATGTCGTGCTGTCTCTTGTTCGTATGGGCGCTGGACGGCACGTGCTGCGCAAACTGCTCCACCACGCGCTGCTCATGGGCGCCGCCCACCTTCAGAGGCCCGTTAAAGGCCCAGCAAGATCGATTCTGCGCGAGCGGCGGCCCAGTGGCTCCAGCTGTCCAGCAGGCTGCAGGCCCGGCCCTGACGTGCAGCTGGTAGCGAGAGGACGCGCCCGGCACGCATGCTGGTGCAGACTGCACACAGAGACGGACGGCACGTTCTGGTCAGCTCGATCCGATCCGACGTGCACCCGACCGATGCAGATTCTAGAAGACTCTGGAGATCTTTCTTCCTCGCTGCACCTTTTTTGTTTCTTGGCCGCTTGCCCGGGCTGACGGGACAGGGACAGGGCGTCGCGTCTCGGCGTGGTGAAATGGCTTCGATTTCCACGGGCGTCTTGAAGAACGGTGGCGGCAGACCGCGGTGAAAAGACACAACCCCTTCGTCGACGTCGAACCAGTGCCGTCACCATCGGCGCGTCGAGAGGTCTGCGCGGTTTCCTGTCAGCGACCGGGTCCACTGCCACCCGCCGCCGTCCGGGCGACCACCGTGCCGTCTCGGGCGCGGCGGCGCCACGTGGCTGCCCGGAACCACACATGTTAAAAGCACCAGCTCCGCTGCTCTGCACGCTTCCTCACGGCACGGCAGTTGCCTCGTCTCCCGCTTCACCAAGCAGCCATGTCTGCTTCTGCTACCCTGCCCACCCTCGTCGTCGGCCTCCTCGCCCTCCTCGGCGCGTGCTGCTCCGCCGCCGCGACGGACACCATCTCTCCCGGCAGGATCCTCTCCAACAACAGCAAGTTCACGCTCGGCTTCTTCAGAGCTCCCGACGGGAGCGCCGATTCATCGCCCGGCGCCGCCCGACAAGTGGTACCTCGGCGTATGGTTCACCGCGGTCCCCAGGCTGACCACGGTGTGGGTGGCCAACGACGCGAACCCGGTCATAGACGCCGACACCGACGCCGCCTCGCCAGAGCTCACCGTGTCCGGGGGCGGCGACCTCGTCGTCGTGAACCAAGCCACCAGGTCGGTAACCTGGTCTGCTAGATCCGCCCACGACACGGCCAAGAACGCCACCAGCACCACCGTCGCGGTGCTCCTCAACAGCGGGAACCTCGTCCTCCTCGACGCCTCCAACTCCTCGGCGCCCCGCACGCTGTGGCAGAGCTTCGACCACCCGACCGACACGCTGCTCCCCGGCGCGACGCTCGGCCGCGACAAGGCCACCGGCGTGAACCGCCGCCTCGTCTCCAGGAAGAGCGCCGCCACCCCATCCCCTGGACCCTACTGCTTCGAGGTCGACCCAGACGCTCCCCGGCTCGTGGTCAAGCTCTGCGACTCGCCCGTCGCCTACTGGGCCACCGGCGCCTGGAACGGGAGGTACTTCCGCAACATCCCGGAGCTGGCCAGGAACGTGCCCAGCTTCCACCTCGCGTTCGTCGACGACGCGCGAGAAGAGTACCTCCAGTTCAACGTGACCGCCGAGGCGACGGTGACGCGCAACATCGTCGACGTCACCGGCCAGAACAAGCACCAGGTCTGGATCGACGCGTCGCAGGACTGGCTGACGCTCTACGCCGGCCCCAAGGCGCCGTGCGATGTGTACGCCGCCGCCTACGGGCCTTTCACCGTCTGCAGCTACGCCGGGCTGCAGCCCTGCAGCTGCATGAAGGGCTTCTCGGTGAGGTCGCCGATGGATTGGGACCAGGGTGATCGGACAGGAGGGTGTGTCAGGGATGCAACACTGGATTGTACTCCCGGTAACAGCACTAGTAGTGCGGCATCTTCAACTGATGGGTTCTTCTCCATGCCTGTCTTTGGGTTGCCTGACAGAGGGCGTGGTTTGCAGAACGTTAGGAGTTCGGCTGAATGCTCAACGGCTTGCCTGAAGAACTGCTCTTGCACCGCGTATTCCTATGCCAGCCAGGGATGCCTTGTTTGGCTTGACAGATTGATCAACGCAAAACAATCTCAAAGCAACGCTACTAACACTGTTTCTGATGAAGAAATTCTTTATCTCTGTCTGGCTGCAAGAGAATTTCAGACGTCAGGAAGCAAGAAACGAGGAGTCATCATCGGCGTCGTCACCGGCGCATGCACTGTTGCTTTGATTCTGCTTGTGCTGTTCATAGTTTTGATGACCAGGAGGAAGAAAGCCAAGAACAACATCCAAGGGGGTGATGGCGCCCGGCTTGTGGCCTTCTCGTACAGAGAACTGCGTTCTGCAACCAAGAACTTCTCCGAAAAGCTCGGGCAAGGTGGCTTTGGCTCTGTCTTCATGGGGCAACTCCGCGATTCGACCGCCATCGCGGCGAAGAGGCTCGACAGCAGCTTCCAGGGAGAGAAGCAATTCAGAGCTGAAGTGAGCTCGATCGGCATCATCCAGCACATCAACCTGGTGAAACTGGTCGGCTTCTGCTGCGAAGGCGAGAACCGGTTCCTCGTCTACGAGCACATGCCGAACCGGTCCCTCGACGTCCACCTGTTCCAGAGCACCGGCGGCACCGGCGGCGTGTTCTTGGACTGGGCCGCCCGGTACCAGATCGCCGTCGGAGTCGCCAGGGGCCTCTCCTACCTCCACGACGGCTGCCGGGACCGGATCATCCACTGCGACGTCAAGCCGGAGAACATCCTCCTCGACGCGTCGCTCCTCCCGAAGCTCGCCGACTTCGGGATGGCCAAGTTCGTGGGGCGGGGCTTCAGCCGCGTGCTGACCACGATGAGGGGCACCAAGGGGTACCTCGCGCCGGAGTGGATCGGCGGGGCGGCCGTCACGCCCAAGGTCGACGTGTACAGCTACGGCATGGTGCTGCTGGAGCTCGTGTCGGGGAGGAGGAACACCTCCGGCGCCGGCGAGGAGTGCCGCAGCATGGCCTCGGACGGCGGCCACCGCCTCGTGTATTTTCCGATGAAAGCGGCGGGGAGCTGATCGAGGGGGACGTGGGGACGCTGCTGGACGAGAGGCTGCGCGGTGACGCGAACCTCGAGGAGGTCGAGAGGGCCTGCAAGGTGGCGTGCTGGTGCATCCAGGACGACGAGGCTGACCGGCCGGCGATGGGGGAGGTGGTACAGATACTCGAGGGCGTTTTGGACCGCGGCATGCCACCGCTGCCGAGGTTGCTGGAGGCCATCTTGGGAAGACCACACTCGTCAACGCAACAGATGACAACGGTTTCGAATACGTCAGCGACCTTTACTAGTGGTAGTGGATCATCACAAAATTAACTAGCTGGATGCTGCTGGTTTTTTTCATAAATAATTGTTGTGCATAGATCCACCTACAAATCATTTTCTACTGTCTCACTCCGGTAAAATTATTTTTTTACATTCCTCGATGTCAGGCTTGCACGGACTTCTAGAACAAAGCTCAAACTTTTCTTTAAAATGCTCAAATTTCACCGTGTCCCAGTCCCACCTATGTCCATTGTGGCTCATGGTGGTGGAAAAATTTGCATGCTAGTGGTCTGAAGCCAGTAGTTGGTGGCTGGGTGCTACTTTTACTTTCTAATCTAATATTTCTAATCTAATATTGTAAAAAGTCTATTTGGTGGTGCCATAAATATTAGGAGTCACATGTGTGACTTGCAGTCAAACCATCACATAAGGCGGAATAATATTTTTTATATTATTGGAACAATTGTTCCAACTTTAAAAAAAATTGTTTCGCGTTCAAAAAAATATTTCACAAAAAAATCATCCAAGTGTGATCTTATTTTGAAGATTTTATCGCAAAGAACACAGTGTGTAGAAGGATTTTAATTTGGATATACGGTTTTATAAAATATGACTACGTGACACTTTGACTGCTAGTACATATGTGACCTCCTAGTAGCCCCTTTGGTGCTGACTAAACTAGTGGATCAAGAAATTCGTTTCAACTTACCCCGAGGCCCATCAAATATCAATACCTGCCCTGACCTTGGCAACGACATGCCACCGTCGCCGAGGTTGAATGAAACCATCTTAGTGAGACAACAATGATCGTTCAAGACATTGTGTCATTTTACCATTCTTCAAGTGTAAACGGTTGCAGTCTTGCCGGTATTCTTGATCAGAGAATTGGTTTGCTAGTATAAGCCCATGTTTCTGTTTACCTAAGTACTTACTACTAGTATCCTGCCCCTGTGATATAATGCACAGAGAACCCTTGTTAGTGCTGGTGGTAAGTGCAGTTCAGGATAGAGGCCCTGAATTATGCAGCAGGGCTCTTCTGTTTGATTGTTTCTATTGAAAAGGGAAGCACTAGCCGAGGGCTGTGCTACGGTACCATCTCACCTTCGAGTGTTAAAGTAAATCTTAGCCCTTAATTTTTATGGGAGGAAAAATAATTAAGGGAAAATCTGCTTATTCCCTCCCTAAATGGCGCATACTAGCTAACAGAAGAGCGCTTCTTTCGGTGGCTTTCCATACAACGTTTTTTCTCTTTGATTTTTTTTCCTGAGTTGGCTCTCTGTTCCTATTCTCTCAGCTAGCTTTTCGTGAGATCTGAGATGGACTCTACTTTTGTCACCTGATATTTTATCCTTACGTCGGACCACCACTATGTAACATGCGCCAAAGAATTGTTACAGGCACATATCCTATGATGTATGCATAGTGTTATATGATCATGTTTTAAAATCCCGTACATGGTTTAAAACGTGCATGTTATGGTGATGCACCGCACGCGATCTGATAACTTGGATAGCATGGATCTATTATCTAGACTAATCAAGTTACCATTAACGTCAATGCACGTTATGGTGCACTACTTTGTAATGGACGATCGAATTAGATTACCGTTCACTGATTAGAAAAGGCTAATCATGTTACAATTAAAATTGGTGGTGCATCACGTAATTCTGCTTGGGCTAGATCTAATGCAATTGGATCAGACTTGGCGAAAACTCCACTCGGATCATCCCCGCATTTGTTTTTACTTTGAAGAAAGATACACTCGGAAGATAGAAAAACACTACAAAATCCTCTACTTGGCAAACCCATAACAAATCCATAAAACAAGATATGATTGGCAAATGTCATGTGACGAGATAGTAAAAAAAATGTTACATGCAATCTGTTATGGGGTATGTGACGTGCATGGAGGGGATAAAAAAATATTTCTTGTCTCAATTTAATGGCCGGCACATCATCTGGGAAAAAAAATAGAAATCTGATATGCGGCAAATGGCACGTGGTGGCAAAAAAAATGTTACATGCAATGTGCTATGGGTATGTTACGTGCATGGAGGGGATAAAAAGTTGTTGTCTCAATTTAATGGCTGAGCATCACGTGGGAAAAAAAATAGAATTTCAAGACCTCAACTAATCATGCATGCAAGTTAGTTCTAATCCTCTATTTTTAGTATTAAAACTATGGTATTAGATCAACGGTCCCGGTACATTACCGTAGCAAAACCCACTAGCCAAACAAACCAGATGTTGGTTACTTTGGATGTTTATAATCATACGTTGTAAACAGCATCAGCGAGTTGACTCCTTCCAGTTCCAGCTCGTTTATGCATTTACAGTCAGGTGCTTACTTGTAAGAACAGATTGAGCAGCATCAATCGCAATTCACATCACACAGCAATTTTTGCGAAAACAAAGCCTTTCAGAAACCAACCATTGTATTCCATTGCAGTGAGGCCAACGCACCTAGAACATTACTATCATCCTGAACTGCTTGAAGGAAGGTTGATCCAGCTCCTCTGTTCAACAGCGAGCTGATTCCTTCCAGCTCGTTAAACATAACAGTCAGATGCTTAGTACTAAGAACAGATTACGCAGCTAGCAGCATCGATCGCATCACACAGCAATTCTTGCGAGAACAAAGCCATTCAGAAACCACCCATCATATTCCATTGCAGTGAGGCCAACACATTCAGGAAAATACTACAAGACAGCACAGCAACGAACGAATTTCCCATCCATCTAGTCCTCCCACCGCAGATAAACGAGCACCACGACGACGGACGAGCAGCAGAGGCGCTCTAGGCCCTCTCGCCCCTGATGCGGCGCGCGAGCTGGATGTCCTTGGGCATGATGGTGACGCGCTTGGCGTGGATGGCGCAGAGGTTGGTGTCCTCGAAGAGCCCCACCAGGTAGGCCTCCGCGGCCTCCTGCAGCGCCGCCACGGCCGAGGACTGGAACCGCAGGTCCGTCTTGAAGTCCTGCGCGATCTCCCGCACCAGCCGCTGGAAGGGCAGCTTCCGGATCAGCAGCTCCGTGCTCTTCTGGTACTTGCGGATCTCGCGCAGCGCCACAGTGCCCGGGCGGAAGCGGTGCGGCTTCTTCACGCCGCCCGTCGCCGGCGCCGACTTGCGCGCCGCCTTCGTCGCCAGCTGCTTCCGCGGCGCCTTGCCGCCGGTAGACTTGCGCGCCGTCTGCTTCGTGCGGGCCATCGGAGGGAGGAGAGGAAGCGGCGGCGGCGGCGAGGCGAGGCGAGGAGGCTGGAGGATTCGGGGATCGGAAATTGGAATTCGATTTGCGGTGGGAGGGTTGGGTTTTGCTGGTGGTATTTGTAGCGGCGAGAGGGTTGGGAAGGCGGGATCGCGAAAATTTTGGAAGGCGCGGGCGGGGGAGGCGTTTGGGCCGTTGGATGGAGATGGACGGTGGGCGTGGCGCTTCTGGGGGTGGCGATCCGCGTGCTGGGTGACGGTGCGAGGCCATTGGCTGACGCCGCTTCGTCGAGGATCGATGGGCCCACCTGCGATTTCGCCCGCGGCTGACGGGTTCAGCCCACTGGACGTGCGGCCTGCTGGACCGGTTGGACGAGAAAAGAAACTGATGCTTGTTGCACGATGATTATTTTGAGCCCGTTACACATCATTTCTCTCTTATTTGAAACCCAACGCCACAATGACACAGCCCATCTCGCCGGGCTAAACGGGGCCAAAAGCATGTGGTCCATCGAACCCAAGATTCGCGGGCCCCGTCGAAATTTCTCCTCGCCGCCGCCGACTCGCCGTCAAAATTTTTCCTTTTGATGCTAGGAGTTGTTTATCTGTGATTGTGCTGCTTAATTGAACCTGGACGAAGCTTATCTTCTTTGACTACAGTATAAATCTGCAGGTACTGAAGCCGTGGTTTCAGATATTGGCACATTGTTGAGGTCGCGACAGTCATAATCTCGGCAAAATCTCATAATAGCAACTTATTGCAGTGCTTGGATCGTACACAGATTTACAATATGACAGTAGAGATAAACCTCCCTGCAATCACGACAGAAGAACTAATCTTGCTGCTTGTGTCGACTAACCTAACAAATTTACAGAGAAACGAAGAGGAAAAATGGAGATGAGCAGCAAGTGTCATGACTTTGACTTTGGGATGGCACCAATGATCGACCGGAAGGCTTGGGCCGTGCAGGGGATATGAAGGATCCCCTGCTGCTCGTACCCGAATTCCTGCACCGCCAGATCAAGAAGCTCAAGGAAGTAGGGTTGCTTCAGGTGCTCCATGTGCACGAGGATCTTCTCCCTCTCCTCCCCCTGCCCGATCAGAATTGGTACATACCCTCGTGGCGCCCTATCCTTCCTAGCCATGCCCTCCGTCCTCTTCTGACTTCTCCCTCGTGGCATAGAACTGATCTTCCTATCCCGGCATTATATACAACTCTGTTCCGTAACTGCATCGCGTAAAGACATACATGATTTGCACAAATATATTAGGCTGCCAGTCTCCATCTGATAGAATTCCTGGCCTGCAAATTTAAATCCTTGGAGAGTTGCATATTTGTTTAAGCACAGGCAGTATTGCAGATAAATCCCCAAATGAAATTTTATTCCACATGGCTCCTGCGTTCTATGCCAATAGCCCAACAACCTGCAGATTCTTCCGTTGGATTGAGATGCTGGCTTCATCTCTCTTGCTGTGCCACCTGTCTCGGTCGATGGTGTCAATCACTTTTTTTATGCTGTATTATGAAGGTTAAGTTGCTGAATGAATAGGTCAACCAGTGTTTAAGGAGCTGCTTGATGAATGGCGAGTACACGAGGTCCTGGATGTTATTCTCCATATATGGGGGTGAATATAAATAGATGTGACAGGGATGCACAAATGTCTACTGCTCCTTTTACAATTCGAAGATTCATTTGTTTTCCCTCATCATTGAGCTGGTTTTGTGGCAAGCAGGCAGCTTGATAGAGCTCCCTTTTTTTGTTTATGCCAAGTCAACATGGTGATATTGGTATTCTGCGTGTATTATTGCAGCCACTTCCTCTAGTTTATGCCGTCATGACGCCCTGTTAGTTGTGGATAGCTGGGGATGGACTAAAGTGTGAAGTGTCTCTAAGGCAACTCAGTAGTAACCTTTACTATTAAGCTTGGCTGTACATGATGCAATAAGCTGTAGTGCGATTTGTCCCTTTGCAGCGTTACCCGAAATTATGTGTGGCTAATAACTGTCAGGGTAAATATTAAGGGTACCTGTTCTTTGACTTACCCACCGGTTACGAGTTACCCATTCGCTCGCCAGCACGGGGCCCCCAGGCCGCCTGCAGCCGCCGCCGCCTACGCCGCCCGTCCTTGCCTGACTCGCCCCGTGACCATCAACCCCGCTGCTGCCGCGCCAGTGCCTTCCCGCCGTAGCGACCACCGCGCTGTGCCGTGCAGCCTCTTGCCGCTCCCGTGCGCCGCGCGCCTGTACCCGCCACCGCCCAAACGGCCACGCGCACCCGGGCCTCGCGACACCGCCGCCGCCGCCCCGCAACTCCACCGCCCGAGCAGGCTCGCTCGCCGGCCGTTAACCCCCAGCAGTTTCACCTTCATACACCGGGTCTTCATGAACCACAGACACGAACACCCACCAGTCCACCGAACAATTGACTGCTGAGAGTTGACCACCATGTGTCCAATAAATCCGTGTAATCTTTGCTTTTTGGTCGTCTAGTATTTTTCTTCTGTTTTAATTTGCAAGCCTTGTGATCGTCTTGTAATCTTATTCGTGCTTTAGTTCTCTCGAATATGGCAATGGCCAGACTTAAGTCTGATTTTGTAGTGGAATAAATCGTCAGGGCTCAGGGCACAAAGTTTATAACTGTCTTTCAGAAAAAGGGTTTATATTTGTTTTTTTTTGAACATTTGCACATCAATGCCTCATGGTATGTATGTACGTATGTACTCATACATAAACAACCTCCAGAGTCAAAATTTTTGACCTCCTTTCCTACCAGAACTAAGCAGCTCTCTCCATTCCTACCAGAACTAAGCAGCTCTCCCTCTCTTAAAAACTAAGCAGCTTTCCTACCAAAACTTGTCGGCAGCATCCTGAGTCAAAATTTCTACCAGAACTAAGTAAGAACCTCTCCCCATCTCTCTCTAAAAAAGGAGCCCTCACTGTAGCCCGTCGCTCAACGATGACTTGAAGTTGAGCACTCCTCGGAGCCCCCTGCCAACACGGCTCCACGACTTGCCGTTGTTGCAACCTTCCAATATGACCAAAAACAATTGATCAGCACTGGTGATCGATTCAGAAATAAGCAAGCAAGCAAACCAAGTGGTCTGATGGTGAAATAATGAGATATAATCACAAGCCGTGCAAATTAGCCAAAATCGATCACAAATGACCAGTGCTATTGACCATCGATTCATGCGTGGTAACAAGCCGGACAGCATGCACGGCAAAATAGTACGCATGCAGCACTAGAATTTGCATCAGACATCATCGCAGCTCAAAGTGAGAATTATTACGTACCTGAAGGAGAAGACCTGACGCCTCCAGGAAGCGCAGGTGGCGACTCCCAGGCGAGCACGCCGAGGGGGGAGTGGAGGGCCGCGCCACTTCCACTGCCTGGCTCTCGATGACACATTTGTTCTCCAAATCGACGCCGTATATGCAAGCCGTCACGTTGAAGTTCTCGAAGAAGCATACGATCCTACTGTCCTTGGGGTGGATGGCAGCAATGGCATCTGGACGGGTCTTCCTCAAGAGTTCTGCCCAGGTACAGTTGGGGTCAGCGCTGATCTCCAGGAACGGCACACGGTAGTCATCCACGAAGGTGCCCGCGGCAGAGTCAAGCGTGGACGCGATGATGGTAGAGGAGTCCGGCGGACCAAAGACTCTGACAAGCCGAATTTTCCCACCACTTAGCGCCAAGCACCTGTGCTTCGCCACCTCACCGGACGTCGGCGTTGCGGTGGGGGCGGCGAATCCGGGCACGCGGACACGACGCAGGCGCGGCTGCTGCGACAACAGGTCGCAGGACAGGATGTTGCCATTCACGAGGTCAAACCACCAGAGCTTCCCGGCGTGTGGAATCACACCATCGCTTGTCCAGAGCTCCGGGAGCGGCACGGCGCAGGTGAGGTTCATCTCCTCCCACACTCCAGTTCTTGTGGTGTAGCAGACGAGAGTGGCGTGCCTGGTGCTGCAGAGGGGCTCGAGGTGGGCCACCATGCAGTGGCCTCCGCCGCGAGCGTCCGGGATCAGCCCCAGGCTGCGGGCGTTGGGGGTAGGACGCCCAGGCCCAGCATCAGGAAGTCGAGCGGCCGAGCTTTTGCTGGCATCGCAGAGAATGAGAGTGATCTCACAGCCATGGGTGGCCTCGAGAAGCAACCAGCCCGAGGGGTCCGCTGCGCTGATCCGCGCGGTCACTTCCGGATGTTCTTGGGCTTCTGGGACGAGAGCGGCGTCGATGATCAATGTTGAGACGCGCGGTGGAGCCTCCCAGTGGAATGAGATGCATTCTTGGACACTGCTGGCGCTGGCTGTGGAGTTGAGTATCACCCAACGCCCTCTCGGCGGCTGTAGCACCGTCCCTGCATCCGGAAAAAGGCACCAATGCAATTCATCAGTGGGTCATAATCACAAGCTCACAGCAAGCAATGCATGGTGTGATGCTCCCATTTGAAAAATTGAAAGCACAAATGTTAAATCGAAAGAAACTGATGGTGCAAAATAGAAATAGCTTATTCTATATGTTCTCCATAGAACGTTTGACTCATTATCCGAAAGTAGCCTATGTGCAACAGTTTGGATTCACAGTTTGTTCTAGACAGACAGCATTGAAGTTGTAGAGCACATAGCATTGATTAAGAAGAACGAAAAGGACTTCGTAGATCCAATGTGTCATTCATGCAAGATAATGTAATAATTAAGAAGAACAAAATAGGTTTGTAGGCCCAATGTGCCATTCATGCAAGTAATAACATCACTCACTTATTAGAGGAGAAAATTTAGAGCATAGCCAGAGAAATGCTGCAGAGGACAAAACATCTCAAGATGTTGACAGCATAAGCAGAAATGGGTACAAGATCAAGTTGTAACAAAGGCCAATCAAGTTTTTTTCTTTCTCTCGATAAAGTGGCCAACTTCCAATATCTAGAGATGGCAGGATAAGGCAGTGAACAATTAAATATCTATTTCTTTTGTGTTTGGTGAGCACATCAAGTTACCACACGCAGAGGCCCAACAACAGAGCCTCAATTAACAGCATGGATGCACATGAGCATGCGGCTACACAGACAGCACAGCACCAAGAATAAAGATCAGCAGACCACTGCATTCGATCGACTGGTTATGCGGGCCATACCGTGTGATACTGGATCATCGCGGAGAAGCTTTTGTTGTTGCACCTCCCAGTCCTAGTCAGAGCTGGAGTTCTGGTTCTTTATCTCCATCTGGCTTAGCAAAGATGCCAATTCATCATGCCCTTTCTTCCCACTCCCACCTGCATTCGGAGAACCCGTAACAGAATCGCTATTAGCAATAATGCCGCTGGTGAGATGCTCACAACTATCCGACCCAATGTAATCAGAGGTACTAATCGAATCTGGGCAAGATGAACACTGTTGCAAAACAACAGCAATGCAACTTCAGACATTCTTGGGATATGCTGTTGACTGTCGTCTTCAGACTAATTCTATTCTATACACGCGGTGCAGTTAAAATTACTGTAGCTAATAGCAGAGTGATGCTATCCCAGAATGACGATTTCGCTCAGGACTTATACCTGCAAATTCCAAATGACATCTACTGAATATATTTAACAAAAATGCTAAGCCAAAGGCAACCAATCAAACATGACATGAGGAGCTGAGATCCCTTTTGTGATGGGATCAGTGAGCAATCAAGCTAATTACCATAAACAGAGAGTAAAGCAGAGCATGATGGATTCACTGATTAGTGAATTAAGGCACATGGGCATGCAGCTAACCAGACACCATCACACCATCAAGTTTCAAATTCACAGCCATACATGCACACTGTAAACTGCATTCCATTGATCAACTAACCCATAACCAGAGGCATGCCAATTGGATCAGTTAATTATAACAATTGATTGATGCGCGTACCGTCTGATGAAGGCGTGCCAATTGGATCAGTTAGTTAGATCAATTGGTTGATGCGCGTACCGTCTGATGAAGCAGGATCGTTGCCGCGCAGCTCCCAATCCCAGGCTTCGACGAAGCGGGAGTACTGGAACTCGAGGTTCTGACCTAGACGGTCCACCAAGCATTCCTCGCAGGCAAGGACCCGCCTCGCGCGCACGTTCAAACTGAACATCGTAGAGCCCTGGAAGAAGTAGACGACGCCGTGGTTGTTGGGGTCGACGAGTGCGAGATTAGGCACCTTGCCCTGCGGCAGGCCGGCGGCGACGTAGCTGTCGTGGGCCCAGATGTCGGAGAAGTAAGCCTCGTACTCGAACCTCCAGGGATGCGGGCCCGCCGGGTTGACGAGCGTCCACATCGAGACGTTTGGGGCGGCGTTGACGGCGGCGCTGTCGTAGGAGAGCCCACGGATCTCGACGTAGCGCAGCATGCCCTGGCTGATCCTGACGCAGCGGCGCTGGTCCATGAGGCTGGTGCTGATGAGGCGGGGGCGGTCGCCGGGGCCGTGAATCTCGCAGCCGATCGGGAGCCGGACAAAGCGCAGGTGCGGGAGGTCGTCGAACGGGTTGCACACGAGCATGCCGTAGCCTATGTCGACCCACCAGAGGAGACCGTCGTGGGCGAAGACGCCGTCCGCGCCCCAGCTCTCGTTGTCCGTGTCGGAGGCGAGCGGCTTGACGGCCCACCGGCCGGTGGCGGTGGAGTAGCAGAGGAGGGCGTCGTGGCGCCTCTTCATCACGTTAGCGTGGAGCTGGGCGATCATGTAGTGCCCGGGGCAGCGAGGGTCAGCGACGAGGCCTATGTTGCGGCGGAGCAAGAGCTCAGGCCCATCTCCAAGGGGACGACGGGAAGGCGGGCGGCGGTGCGGGCCTTGACATCGCAGAGGAAGTAGCCGTGGTCGCGCCGGCCCTGGGTGGCCATGAAGAGGAGGCGGTCCGAGCCGACGGCCACGATGCGGGGGAAGTCGTTGTGCTCGCGCGCCTGGCGTTGGGGACGAGGCGCTCGGGCAGCGCCAGGTAGGAGGGGCGCGGCGGGTCGTGGAGCTCGAGCAGGAGGTCGGCGGTGCCGGGGGCGATCGCCTCGGCCCCCTTGTCGTTGGCGCCGTAGACGACTGGGATGGAGGCAAGCGCGAACCACGGGCGCGGGAGCGCGGCATCTCACGGCTCCCGCTGCGCCGGTGCGGAAGGCATGGATGGTTTTGCGTGGAGGCGAGTTGATTGGCTTCAGGAAGGGGTTGGAGGGGAGGGGATGGATTTATATAGGCCGGAGCCCGGAGGACGGGAGGGTGGTGCGAGGCGAGAGACGAGATGGTTCCGCAGCAAATTGGGCGGCGCGGCTTGCGACGGCGACGGCGGGGTGTTTTCTGCTGCCAGCCTGCCACTGCTTGCGCAATGCGCATGCTCTAAACGTCTGGCTCCACCTGGGTGCCAGTTGTGCGCAGTGGGTCCACCTGAACAAGACTTGTGACATCACCCAATTTTTCTTGTATATTATTGTTAAGGCCTGGCACTACTCAATACGAGGCCGCTCACATTTGCTCTTCTAGAAATTGAATTGGCATGAGATCGGCACTTTCTAGTTTCTAGGATTTGCGTATCATCCATTTTTGTTCTTCATATGATCACTAACGAAACCGACATGGAACATTATTGTTGCATAACGTTGAAAGTACAATCAATCTGATTCACCATTAGAAACAAAATTAGAGGTATTCGTTTAATGGGTCTGAGCCCTGCCAAGCGTGGCGAAGAGAGAACAGATATATTTGGTGTTACAAGGGATTAGGTGTTATCATGTTACCAAGCATGGTGGCACCTAAATCAGTGCATGTAAAATCGTAACAAAAATATGGATTGATAGAGGACACAATCATCAATGTACATGTAAAATTTGAGCTTAAACAAAAAATTATGCAAGGAGAAAAAGAAAAAAAATCATCACTTGAATAGTTGCGGGTTGTGGAACAGATAAAAACGTTCCACCGGCAACTATTTAGGTGCTGATTTCTCTTTTTTATTTTTTCTTGCACAAATTTTTGTTTAAGCTCAAATTTTACATGCACGCAGATGATTATGCCTTGTACCAATCTATATTTTTGTTACGATTTAAATATATCAATTTAGATATTACCGTATTTGGTAACATAGTATAACATCTAAAAAGTCGGTAACACAGAATATGTTCTCGTGGCGAAGATACTACGTACTCGAGGCGTTGGCAAATTTAATTTAGGGGGTGAGAGCTAAAGTTTAGCCATATCATATCGTATATTTCGATGCTAATTAGGAGGACTAAATATGAGCTAATTATAAAACTAATTGCAGAAGTATAAGACTATTCGCGAGACTAATCTATTAAGCCTAATTAATCCATGACTAGCTCATGTTTACTGTAACATCACATGGGCTAGTCATGGATTAATTAAACTTAATAGATTCATCTCGCGAATTAGTCTAGAAATTATGCAATTAGTTTTATTATTAATCTATATTTAATAATTTTAATTAGCATAAATATCCGATATGATAGCCGAAGTTTAGCGCTGCCGGATCCGAAGAGCGCCTTAGTGCACGTTGGACACAGCAACACGGCCCTGTCGGAGTCGGAGGTTCACTTCGACCGTAGCTGAATCCGTATTGCAGTCCGATGCTTCGCACGGGGTTCGATTTGATTCCACACAACTATAAATCAATCAAATCAAAATCGATCCACCTGCCAACCAGGTCGTTGGACCATGAACGTAGCCGACGGTTGGGCGAACTTTTTTATTACGTGGCACTTGGCCCCGCCGCCTCTTTTCCCTCCTCCGAGAGCATCGGCGCCGTAGATCCAATCCAACAGCCGCCGAGGCGCCGCCCCCTCAACGTCGCCGTCTCGCCGATATCCTTTCGTCCCCGGTTCCCACGAATTCAGCGCTGCGGACCCCCTCCTCCTCGTCGCGGACTCGCGGTCCCCGCCGCAGAAAGCTCCGTCGAGGGAGGGAGCAGAACAGCGCGCCATGGGGCCGTCTTTTGAGAATTAAATGCTAATTTTTGATCGTGTCTGGTCTTATTAACATACAGAAGGAGCTGCACGAAGCATTTGCAATAGTTCTGGCACCTTCAAAACAAAGGTATCCTATCAATGTTTCATCTTTGGCATCCCTTTATCGTGTAGCATTTCCTTGTAAGTATGTGTGATTCCTTTCATGGAGTTAATATTAAGTACTCATCTCGTCGTGCTTGTTCAGATCATGCAAAGTCAGTAACCCAGTTAACAAATTGATGGAATGCGTTGTTCTGATCTTGACACTTTCTTAATTACTAGAATTTAGTACACACATCGTGGAGCTTCTCTGGTTGCTATGTTGTTTACCAGCTCATCAGTCCAGGCAAATTTGCACAGATTTTGTAATTTTGCTCTGCTGCTCACTAGCACTTGTAGTCATGCATGACAATCAATTTGTGGTGCCCCTGTTGAACTGAAACCCTGTTTGCATGAGATGGTCATGTGGTCTTTGTTACATGTTTTATTTGAACAGCAAAAAAGACCGCGAGAAAATATTTCAGCTCACGGATCCAGGTGGTATGCGTGCAATTGGCGATTGCGCCAAGAGGAGTTTCCATCCTCATGACTTTGGGACCTACAAGGAATTCTCCCACATAAAGTTGAAATCTGCTTTAGCTTTTCGTGTCATTGACCTTCGATAATGCTGTGTGGGTTAGCACCTTGTAGGCTGTGTAGGCTACAGGTAGGCCATAGCTGCTTCCAGTTGACTGGCAGTGATAGCCATCTACATTTGAGTCTAGCTTTTGCTGAAGTGGTGATATATACAAAGGGCATTGCAGATGTGTGACATGCGAGCGATTTGGTTCCATGGATCTTGTGTAGAGTTCTTATAAAGGCGCCTTGGTTCGCTTTTGGATGGAAAATGTAAATTGTCTGTACAACTGAATCATGTATGTGAGTATGTCTTTCACCTCACGTGGCTGCGGGTGGAAGGAGTTTTGCATGTCAATTCTTCTTCTACCTAATTTGAATTCTTGAGTTATTACTTTATCTACTGTTGTTGAGAGAATAGAGATTGAGTCTGGTACTACTTGACATTTGCGAATGCATTTCTGTTAATTGAGGAAGGCACTGGCGGACCTCTGTAGAGGCCAAACGGGGTGGTGGCCCCTGCTTGGCCAGGAAAATTTCTTTAAGATATAGTATATTAGCACAGCTGTACACGGTAAATTAGCTAAGTTAGCACTAATTGGCCCCTTCTTTCATATAGTTCATGTTCCGCCACTGGAGAAAGGGGATCTCTGCCGCTTTTCAGGTGCCGAGAAAATTACTTGCTGCATGAAAAAAGAAAAGAAAAAACAATAAAGATGATCAATTCTTCTTCCAAGTTCTTTTAGTCCGATAAACATCCACCTCAAAGTTCTTCAAGCACGGCTCTATTGGAGTATCATAATCTCTCTCTTTTTATTCTTTTTAGCTCAATAGTATTGAATCGGCGAAGTCACCACAACTACCACTGATCAAATAAATAACTGAAAATATGAGTATCTTTGACGAGTTAGAGAGATTGAAACCCAGAAGAGTAGATTTTACCATAACAAACCTAATTTCCTAAATTTAATCATTTTTGGATCATTTGTAGTTTGACACCGTTCGACTAACAATATCATCCACATGCGCATCACTAAGTATAAACACAAACATGCGCGTACTATAGATAAAAAAGCATATATGGGTCGATTTAAAATTATATAATATACTGCGGCAACCTTCATCTGAAAATTACTCTGAAAATATATAAACAAGAAACTCTGAAAATGCATGTCGCACTATGTGGTGGTGGACGTGTGCACCTTCGTCTTGTTTGTAAGTTTGGCACATCAGTTCAATTCCTTTCTCCCAAAGTTTCCACAAGCACCAAATTAAATACTAGCACACAGTATTATCACAGAATCGCCAACATTTTTTTTATAAGAAGAGTCGCCAACATTGACGGCACAAACCTATCATCACAGCTGCTCTCCTGACTTGGTGTACACGAAGTGGCTTCAGCTTTTGACAAGGTGAAGGCGACTGCAAACTATAATTCTCTACTACTATTTCGTTTCATGTATATATATGCTCCTAAATGGCAACATGATCCTTTCAGTGAAGCAGCAATAATCAGTGCAGAGACGTCCGCGAAAACCAGCGAAGTGACGCTTCGTGCAGTCGAGCACCATGTCCGGCGACGGCGACACGGCACCACGCGTAGTCGAGGACTACCGCGGCGTCATCCAGATCCTCAGCGACGGCACCATCGTCCGGTCGGACCCCGCCGACCTCCGGCCGCCGGAGCGCTTCCCCGACGTCCCTGGCGTCCAGTGGGAGGACGTCGTGTACGACGCCGCGCACGGCCTCAAGCTGCGCGTGTACAGGTCGGCGGCGGCCGGGGACGCCGGGAAGCTGCCGGTGCTCGTGTACTTCCACAGCGGCGGCTTCTGCCTCGGGACGTTCGAGCAGCCCAACTTCCACACCGGCTGCCTCCGCCTCGCGTCGGAGCTGCCCGCCGTCGTCCTTTCCGCCGACTACCGCCTCGGCCCCGAGCATCGCCTCCCCGCCGCCATCGACGACGCCGCGGCCGCCCTGTCCTGGCTGCGCGGACAGGCCGCGCTCGGCGCGGGGCCCCCTCATCCCTGGCTTGCCGAATCGGCCGACTTCACCAAGGTGTATGTCGCCGGCGAGTCCTCCGGCGCGAACATGTCCCACCACGTCGCGGTGAGGCGCGGGTCGGGCCAGCTCTCCCTCGACCCGCTGCACGTCGCGGGGCACGTCCTGCTGACGCCGTTCTTCGGCGGCGCCGAGCGCACCGCGGCGGAGGCGGAGCCCCCGGCGGGCGCGCCGTTCACGCCCGAGATGTCCGACACGCTGTGGCGCCTGTCGCTCCCGGCCGGCGCGACCAGGGACCACCCGGCGGCGAACCCGTTCGGCCCGGACAGCCCGTGCCTGGAGCCGGTGGCGTTCCCGCCGGTGCTCGTCGTGTCGGCCGGGCGCGACATCCTCCACGAGCGCGCGCTGCGCTACGCGGCGAGACTGGAGAGGGGATGGGGAAGCCCATGGAGCTCGCCGTCCTCGAGGGGCAGGAGCACGCGTTCTTTTCCCGTCAGCCGTGGGGCGAGGGCGCCAGCGAGCTGATCCGAGTCGTGAAGAGCTTTGTCCACAATGGCGACTGCGCCGAGTGCAACTAGTACTAGTACAAAGTTGGGGATTGTTGGTCTGATAAGTCTGTCTCCTTTGGGGGGTTTTGATCGTCTTGTTCGTCTCTGATTCTCCACGACGACAGGTATAACGTCTGGAGTTCGTCTGTAGTCCAATAAATTGTGATGCAAAGTTTGTGTATCCCTAGTTTTCAAATTTCAAAAAAAAAACAACTTTGTATCCCGGTTCCCTCCAATGCAAACATCAAATAGAATGGGCCAGAAGCCCAGAATCGCAAGCCTGTCCTCTGGCCCACAATTGCATTGCATATGATCCCAACCTAATCTCATAATGGCCCATTAATCAATCCAGCCTCACTCGCTCACGCACTTTCGCCGTCGTCACCTTTTTGGGCCACTAAAAAACATAGAAGAAAAGAGAGACTCATCATCCGAACAATACCGCGCCCATTCTTCTGTGCCGACACTCTCAACGAGTCAACGCGCCGGCCATACCACACAAATCCCAGCGACGATGAGGCAAGGCTGCAGGCCAGCAGCAAAGGACCTTGAATTTCATCTCACTCTTCCTCCCCCCTTCCAAAAATCCGCTTAGATCCAATCCGAGCCAACCGCCCCAGCCGTGACCACCACCAACCATGCCGGGCGACACGGCGCCGCACGTCGACGTCGTGGAGGACTTCTTCGGCGTCATCCGGCTCCTCAGCGACGGCTCCGTCGTGCGCGCCGACGAGGCCGTGCTCATGCGGGCGGAGCCGCCGTTCCCGGACGTCCCCGGCGTCCAGTGGAAGGACGCCGTGTACGACGCGGCGCGCGGCCTCAAGGTCCGCTTGTACAGGCCGTCGCCGTCGTCCGTGGCCGCCGGCGAAGGGGGTAGTATTAATAATAAGCTCCCGGTGCTGGTGCACTTCCACGGCGGCGGCTACTGCGTCGGCTCCTACGACCAGCTCGGGGGAGCCGACTACCTCCGCCGGCGCCTCGCCGCCGACCTCCCAGCCGTCGTCCTCTCCGTCCAGTACCGCCTCGCCCCCGAGCACCGCCTCCCGGCGGCGATCGAGGACGGCGCGGCGTTCCTCGCCTGGCTGCGCGCGCAGGCGGCGCTCGGCGCGGGCGCCGAGCCGTGGCTCGCGGAGTCGGCCGACTTCGCCCGGGCGTTCCTGTCCGGCGTCTCGGCCGGCGCCAACCTGGCCCACCACCTCGCGGTCCGGGCCGGCTCGGGCCAGGTCGCGCTAGCCCCGGTGCGCCTCGCCGGGTGCGCTCTCCTGTCCGCGTTCTTCGGCGGCGTCGAGCGCACGGCGGCGGAGTCGGATCCCCCTGACGGCGTGTCCCTGACGGTCGAGATGGCCGATCAGTTCTGGCGCATGGCTCTGCCGGAGAGGGCTACCAGGGACCACCCACTGGCCAACGTATTCGGACCGGACAGCCCCGACCTGGAGCCGGTGGCGCTGCCGCCGGTGCTCGTCGAGGCGCCCGAGGTCGACGTGCTCCGCGACCGCGTGCTGCTTTACGCGGCGAGGCTGAAGGAGATGGGGAAGGCCGTGGAGCTCGCCGCGTTCAAGGGGGAGCAGCATGGCTTCTCCGTCCTGCGGTGGGGCGAGGCGAACGAGGAGCTGATCCGAATCTTGAAGCGTTTTGTTGGCCAGATGAAGTGAACTGGTGATGATGGTTAAGTTAGTGTTGGTCGCTCTACCGTTCTTGTTTGGATTTACTCGTTATTCACGAATCATGTTGTTGTTATTGTTGTTGTGTTCCCCTAGTTGACAGTTGGCACGTCGACGATCACAGATTTGGGTTAAAGATGATGTGTGATGGAATGTTCTTATGAAAATGAGAAGAAAATATCATGATAGTTGATATTGAGATGTTTGCGGTGATTTCGATCTCTTGATTGTGTATATAGAGATAAGATTATGTGCGTGCATTCATAAATTAAAATAAATTTTGAGTATGACTGCATGTGTTATATTTTAATTGTGTTCGAGAATACAAGAATCGTGGCTGTTGTGCCATTATGGCTGCGAAACAAATGGGTGTTCGGTTACAGAGAACTAACTTTAGCCCTATGACATCAAAAAGAATTTTATCATTTAAAAGTATTAAATAAAATCTAACTCCAAAACTAATTGCAAAAGCCTTAGGCTAATTCGGGAGACGAATCTAATGAGGTATATTAATCCATGATTAGCAGATGGTTATTGTAGCATCAATGTAGCAAATCATAAATTAATCAGGATCATTAAATTCGTCCCGCGAATTAGCAACCACGTGTGAAAAAAAATTTATAAATAGATTTTATTTAATACTTATAAATAATAAAATTATTTTTGATGTGATAAGATATGATAAGACTAAACTTTAGCCCACCATAACCAAACGGGCTAAAAGTATGAAACCTCACAAGTCACAGCACAACCGCATCAAAAATGGTGACAAGCCGCGGTCAGTTCGAGTGTGACGTGAGCGCGCAGCCAGAGACAATAACCTTCATACATCGCGTGCCTCACTCAGTGACTTGAGTTTTCCATTTAGAAAAACCATCTGGTATAACCGTATAGGTATACTCCATAGAGCCCAGGTCCAGCTGTGCAAAATCGTCAGTTCGCGGAAGCTGCAAGCAGTCTGCATCCTCGACAGACGATCACCAATTCATCATCACCATGTCCGGCGGCGAAGCGCAGCGCGTCGTGGAGGACTTCTTCGGCGTCATCCGACTATTCGACGACGGCTCCGTCGTCCGCGGCGACGAATCGACCATTATGCCGGCGGGGCCGTTCCCGGACGCCCCGGGCGTCCAGTGGAAGGACGCCGTGTACGACGCGGCTCGAGGCCCGAAGGTTCGCGTGTACAGGCCACACGCGGCCGCCGGCAACGAGGGCAAGCTCCCCGTGCTCGTGTACTTCCACGGAGGCGGCTACTGCATCGGCGCCTACGACCAGCCCATGTTCCACTCCTGCTGCCAGCGCTTCGCCGCCGAGCTCCCCGCCGTGGTGCTCTCCGTCCAGTACCGCCTCGCCCCCGAGCATCGCCTCCCCGCGGCCATCGAGGACGGCGCGACGTTCTTCTCCTGGTTGCGTGCGCAGGCTGCCGCACCGGGCGCTGGCGCCGAGCCGTGGCTTGCCGAATCGGCCGACTTCTCTCGGACGTTCGTGTCCGGCGTGTCGGCCGGCGCGAACCTGGCCCACCACGCCGTGGTCCGGATCGCCGCCGGGCAGATCCTGCTCGGCCCGGTGCGCATCGCCGGATACATCCTCTTCTCCGCGTTCTTCGGCAGCAACGAACGCACGGCGACGGAGTCCGATCCCCCGGTCGGCGCGTCCCTGACGGTGGAGATGTCCGACCAGCTCTGGCGCATGGCGCTGCCGGCGGGGGCCACCAGGGACAATCCGCTGGCGAACCCGTTCGCGCCGGGCGGCGTGAGCCTGGAGCCGCTGCCGCTGCCGCCGGCGCTCGTCGTGGCGCCCGGGCGCGACGTGCTGTGTGGCCACGTGCTGCGCTACGCCGCGAGGCTGAAGGAGATGGGGAAGGCCGTTGAGCTCGCCGAGTTCGTGGGGGAGCGGCATGGCTTCTCTGTCGGACAGCGGAGCGAGGCGACGGAGGAGTTGATGGAAATCTTGAAGCGGTTCGTGCACAAATTACTGAATGACGTGAACTGAGTCAGCTGGTGACATGGTGTTAGTCTTTGTCTGCCATTCATCTTCAAACGTATCCTTCGTCGTTCTGTGCTCCGCAAATGTGTTAGTGTTTTTATGAGTATGAGCGTTCAGCCGGTAAGATTTCTTATGGTGAACATGTGCCTCCGGATTCGAGTCCTAGACTCGGCACGAGTGTTCCTATTTTTCTGAATTTATTCCGGAATTTAACTGGCACCGTTCTTCCAATAGTAGGCAACATATCCATCAATAGCGAGACGCATGTTGTGACTTCGTCAATATCGAGAATTTATTGGCTCAGTTTCTTGGAGGTGATCATAAAGGTAAGTTGGTTGCGTGTATTCATATAGGTAAGTGTCCGTGCGTATGTACGAGCGTCCGCGTCTGTACTGTGTTTCGAAAAAGAAAATATATTAGTCTTTGTTTGCCGTTCATATTTATCCTTTTTTCTCATCTAATTTTTTCTGTGAGAAACATTGCGAAAGGATACGCGCGCACAAGCGTGTGTGCGCACACTCTCTACCTTTTCTAGGAATACTCTGTTGTTGGTCGCTGGACTACTGATATGTTTTCGCTTTACACCATCGAATCTAATAATTCTTAATTTAAATTGTTGCAGTGCATCCCCTTGAAATGGTGTCCATCTTGACCGCCACGTGGCATCCAAGTGTCTAATCTTCCCTCCCATGAGTACCTCTACCTTCCTCTTTTTTTGGCTTGAACAAAATTTACCATCTCACAACTTGATTCAAGCCACCCTCATGCCGTCACATCTCACCTGGCTTATCCGCATTTAAGCACCTAAGCAGCCCTTGACATTTTCTGTGCCGGCCGTGCCGGCCACGGAACTGACTCAGTTTTGTTTCTCTTTCCATTTCTCTACTCGAGATGAATCTGTCCTGTCTGATTGGAACCGTTCCCCCTTTTTCGACGAACCGGAACCGTTCCCCTTTGCTGTGAGAATGTAGTTGTCGCTGATCTGTCGCCCTATATCCAGATGGTGATTCTCCTATTATTTATGCTCTGATTGTATCAGCTAGGGTCGTTAGGGTTTTGGGGGTTTGGCCGGGGGGGGGGGGGGGGGGGGGGGGGTTGGGATTGAGTGGGTTCGGACTCAGCCTTATGTTTCATAGTAGAACAATACTACATCTCTTAGTGTAAATTTGGCACGTCATGGAAATTCTGTTCTGGTGCTCTATATGCAGAAAATTGACTGATGCAAAGAAATATTTTTCAACCAAGTATAGTTATTTTGTAATGGAATTTGTCATGAATGTGGAGAATTGGGTAGAGTTAATCTGTAATGAGGAGTGTTTTAACTTGGGAATCTGATCGTTGATCATCCTTTCTGGTGTACCATTATATAGAGTTCAAGAATTCCAGCTCTCAAAGAGAAGTAATTTGCATAATTTGCATTAGAGTTGTGGTTTACAATTGTTCCCACTGATCTCTGTCTCTTACTATGTCCCTAATGTTTTACTAAGCAATATACTGCCCGTTTACCTGGAAGAACGGACGCCTGATATCATGCCTGTTCCTTCGTCCTTTTCTGCTCTTCCGAAATGGTACATTCTGAAAAGCAGATTACTCAGGCCGAACCTGGATTCCTTTTAGCGAAAGTTTAACATTCTGCCCTGTTGCTATTTACCATTATAGACATGGATTGCTCTTTTCTCTCCGCGGCCGAAGTTGTATATACTTTTGAGCTAATTCCCTCTTGTAACTTATAAGCCCACATGTTGATCTCTTTCTAGTACAACCTGCAAAATAATGTTCGTCTATCTGATTCAAACATCTTGAAAAATGAATTGTTCTCCTGAGAAATTGGTATGCATTTTCCTCAGCGTTATGATTTGCACATCTGAACTATTTAACGGCAGTTAATCTGGAAGCATGTGTAACTTTCTTTATCTGGTGACAGGTGAACCCTGAGAAATCGTAAGACTCTCGACAAAGAAGGAATTTCATGGCTATTGATGGATTAGCGATCAAGCTCTTGGTTGACACCAAGGCTCAGAAAGTCTGCTTCGCTGAAGCTGGCAATGATGTCATCGAGCTCCTCTCCTGCCTCCTATGCCTCCCTATGGGCACCGTCGTCAACCTGCTTACCAAGGAGCACATGGTTGGTAGCATTGGTAATGTGCTTGACAGCGTGCAGGAACTGGACGCCAAGTATGTATGCTCAAGCAAGAGCAAGGAGCCCTATCTCAGCCCTACCGTTGCCCCTGACATACTCTGTCCTTTGCAACAGCTACTGGATGCACCACTAAATGTGAATAGCAGTGTCTTCACTTGTTTAGGGAAAACAGACAGCCACACTGGTACACATATTACTTGTGGATACTTTTCAGTTATCAAAGGCAGCGCATGCCCATCTTGCTTCCATCACATGAATGAGGAAATGCCACATGTCAGGAACAATGGGTTTGCGTTTGGGACTAGCAGCAAGGGGTTTGTTGTTGGGACTACCGCATACACAATCTCTGATGATCTCTCAATAACCCCAGCATCCAGCGTATCAAGCATGAACCTGCTTGCACGGTGTGGCGTAAAGGACCTGAGCACGCTGCAACAAATGACTGTAACCATTGGCAGTGAAGAGGTGGCGTACTTATTACCTCCGCAGTAGAAAAGAAAATTGGCACTAGCTGTTTTGCTCAACTGTTAGTGCATTTGATGATTACTTTGTTCGAATGCAGGCACTGGAGATACTCCTGGCTTCCCTGAAGTCCAAGACCGTACTGACTGATGTCTTTCTCCCGAAGAAAAAAGTTCGTTGCAAGAAGGAAGTTGCCGCTTAGTTATTCATGAATGGGCAGTTTTTTCGGGGAATCTCATGTACAAATCACCACCACAACTTTAATCAGAAGGGTAGTTAATAGTTACAACTTAGAAGTTAAACTACTGCAGGAAATGGTTTTGTCAGAGCTGTGCTGGAGACAATATTCTATGAATCCCTGTGGTAAGATGAAGAACTGCCACTTGAGCCCCTGTTAATTTGCACTGCATGGAACAACGTCCTTTGCCTTTTCGTGTGCTATGCTATGTGGCAAAAATATATGGACTTGTGAGTTTGTCTCGTGTAGCAGTGCTTGAAGAGTAACTGAATTCATGACTAAACAATTTATGGCAGGCAGTTGATTTCTCGTACTTGTCAATTTTCAGTTAATAGTTTCTACATCCTTTGAAGTTGCTTACAACTGCAGGCCAACTATTTTTTGAAAGATAACTGCAGGCCACCTGTGAGTTATGAATCTTTCTTCAAATTGCTGTCTCCCGATTCTGTTTAAACTATGAATTTTTTTGGTTTGGAACAAGAAAAAAGTTGATGGCAAAAAGTTTAAATGCAGAGTCAGCATGCAAAAATTTTGTCTTGTTGGGTATCAGTGTCATATTCTCTGATGGGAATGTCTGCAATAATGTTAATATGTTATGCCATCTAGTAAAGATCTGTACGATTAAAAGGATAACATACACATCCCTATCCTTGTGCTTAGCAATTATCATTTTCACAACTTTACATGTCTCTGTCATGATTCTATTTGTTCAACGGCATCCATGTTTGTCCAAGATAACTTATTTATACGACACTAAAATTTAGAATTTTCTATAGCCAAAGCCTCTTGTGTTGTTGCGCTGCATATTCCTGTGAAGTTTCTTCCGCCAACACTAACCCATAGGATGACTGCTTCGCATGGTTGAACTGCATCATATTTTTGTTCTTGTTTCAGGTGCACACTCACATGCTTCCTGTATTCATGCGGCCCAGGGGGTGGAAGCGACACGGTCGCGTTCGCGCGGCGAATTGAACGAAGCGGTTGGCCGTCGGCGTGCGTGTCCAGCTGCGTCGCAGGCATGGCGCGCGCGGCCATCGATGCAAGCACGGCGATCTTTTCGTCTCCCAGGAGGCCATTAAATCTCGTGCTCATGGCTCATGCTACTGCAACCGATGCAATTCGACCACTAGCTTCGTCTCCCTCTCACCGTCTGCCTCACGCTCGAGCTCCCCCCACAAACTGCTCGTCTTCTCGGACTTTCCAAGACTCTTGAGATGGCAGAGGGACCCGCCGCTCCTCTGACCATGAAGATGAAGCTGCTCGTGGACACCAAGGCCGGGCGTGCTGTACGCGGAGACCGGCAAGGACGTCGTCGACTTCCTCTTCTCCCTCCTCACGCTCCCCCTCGGCGCGGTTGCGCAGCTCCTCACCGCAGGCGCCGGGGCCGGCTCGGTCTTCCCACCGCTCGACGGCCCTGCCGCCCCCACTAGCGCGGTGGTCAAGCTCCTCCCGACCGCGGGCGCCATGGTCGGCTCCGTCGGCAACCTCCACCGCAGCGTGGAGGCGCTCGGCGTCAGCCACGTCTGCCGCCGCGAGGCCACCGAAACTCTGCTCGAGCCCGCCGTCCTGCAGCTGGTGGTCACCGCGCCGGCTCCGGCGCCGGCGCCGAACGGGCGCCTCTTCAGGTGCAAGGGCTGCGCCTGCTCCCCTCGCTGCTACGACTACGCCACCAGGGTCAGCGGCACGCCGTGCCCCGTGTGCAAGGGCGAGATGACGACGGAGGTGCAGCTCGTGGAGCCCGACGGTGACGCGAAGCCCCCGGCGGCGGCGGCGGGCGAGGGGAGCAGCGCGGGGTACGTGCGGGACAAGGTGACGTACACCGTGATGGACGATCTCTCGGTGGCGCCCATGTCCACCATCTGCGCCGTCACCGCCCTCGCCGCCCTCGGCGTCACCGACATCACCGGGCTCCAGGCCAAGCCAGTGGAGATCGGCTACCAAGAGGTAATTATCTTGATTGAGGTCATGTATGATTATTGGATTGCATAGAGATTAGTGTGTAACTGATCCGTTGCATTCTGACATTTCCATGCATGCGTTTTGACTTTCGATCCATGGGCAGGGTTTGGCGTTGCTGAAGGCGTCGTTGCAGTCGCAGACGGTGCTCACCGACGTCTTCCTCGGCGCGAAAGGGAGTAGTGGTGGTGCAGGAGCTGCTGGATTGGGGTCTCGGAATCCGTATAGGTTCAGGGGAAACTTTTAGTTCAGGGGCTCCCAAAGCACGCCTGAAGTAGATGTACTTCTGCTTCAGAACTCGTTGAACTTTGCATATGCTAATGGTTTCGTGTGCGTTACTTGGGCTGTGCTTGGATGCTTGAAGCCTTGAACCAAGCAGAACGTGAGTGGGTGGTGTTCACTTGATTGGAATGATCTTGGATGGAACGGTACGTTTGAGTTTTGACCGTGTTTGGTTGCCGCCGGTACAAGATCATTTACAACCTTTGTTTCATTTTTTTTTTTGAAAGGATACGATCTTTCCTTCTTGTGTTGGTTGACTGTATGGCTGCACCGAATGGTTCAGCGTGCTGCCACAACTTTGTTTTGTTGGAGCTAATAAGGCCTCCTCCGACAATTTTAGCTAGTTAATAGCCACGAGTATAAAGTTTGTTGATCAACAAGGCCCATAAACACAAAGTTGAATTACTAAAAAGTTGAGCCAATAAATTGTTTAAAAAAGCTGAATCATTGAGAAAACGTTAAATCAACATTTCTTGCGAAAATCTTGAATCAACAAATTCTGTAATTAAAAAAGTTGATCGCTAAAAACAGAAAAAGGGAAAGAATATCCTTAATAAAAAGGAAAAATGTGGAAGTAGTTGCAAAAAAAAATGACCACTAGCAGTTGACTAAATAACAAGCTCGTTCGTCGGCGATTATTCAATGCAAGTCGAATATTAGCAGTAGTTACGATCGGGTGTTTGTTTCCGGGAACTAAACGCTAAATTAATTTAGTTCCTGTCACATCGAACATGGAGTTATTAGAAATATTAAATATAGACTAATTATAAAACTAATTTTATATAATTGCATATATGAAGACTAATTTACGATATGAATCTATTAAGCATATGCTAATGATGGACTAATTAGACTTAATAGATTCGTCTCGCGAATTAGTCTCTATCTATGTAATTAGTTTTATAATTGCCTCATATTTAGTCCTCCTAATTAGCATCCGAAGATTTGATATGACAAGAACTAAACTTTAATTCCTGGAACCAAATACCCCCTTAACAGTATATTAAGGTCAGTTTTAGTGCACAGTTACCAAGACTGGAAACTAGGTAAATATGTGAGATAAGTTTTATAGTGATAAAATTTCTCTCACATCACATTAAACTTACTCCTTCTCATCTCGTCATGTCAGCAAAATTAATAATATAATATAAAATTTAATATTATAAAATTCTCGATGGAACCTGGTTGAGACCGGCCTAAGCAGCGCGCGAAGTTATTCGATCTCCAGCTGAATTCTGCGCGTTGGGACTGGCATATGCACGTCTCGGTTCTTGAGCCCTAAACGCACGCCTACTCTGCGTTGGGAATGAACCCAAGTATTTACTATCGATCTCCTCTTCCCCATGAATCACCTAGACTCCGTCCATGCGCCTCCGGCCACTGCATAAAGGCAAGCCAGCACAAGATGTAATACCACCAAGTCTACAGCCTCCGCAGTCCGCACCAGCATGCTGGCTCCAACCGGCACCGTCCCCACCATGAAGCTGCTCGTGGACACCAAGTCCCAGCGCGTGCTGTACGCCGAGGCCGGCGAGGACGCCGTCGACTTCCTCTTCTCCCTCCTCAGCACGCCCGCCGTCGGCGACGGCGGCTGCGCGGGCGGCTCCATCCTCAACCTTTACATCGGCGCCGCCACCAAGAAGCTTGCTGGCGTGGCTTCGAGCGGCGGGCACGGTGGTCACGAGGCAGCAGCTGCAGCTGCGCCGCCGCCAGCACCTGCCGCCATGTTCACCGGTCATGGACGACCTCAAGATCGCGCCGACGTCAACCGTCTCTGCAATCGCTCTGCTGAGCGCGTTGGGCGTCAAGGACACCGGCGCGCTCCAGGAGAAGACCGTGCAGCTCGGCTACGCTGAGGTTAGTAGCACAAATAAAGCCAATGTAAGAATAATGATCCGTTGAAAGTTGCTAGAGAATTTGTAAAAAAATGTTTTACCTGTGCAGGGTTTGGAGATGTTAAAGGCGTCGCTGCAGTCCAAGACGGTGCTCACCGACGTCTTCATTGGGAAGAAGAAGTCGCCGAAGTGTGGTGTGCTTAGCAAGTTAGGCGGTTCTAAGTTGTTTTGTGGCATTTTGGCCTTGCCCGTGATGTGCGCTATAGTTGAGCTGGTCACCGATTGAAGGCTTTAAGGGCTGATGTGATCTGGTTGCTTGGTTGTTGCATTGTGGTCTGTTTCTTCCGATCCTACTCGTGTGCACTGGCGGAGCCTTTTAGGGCCACTGTGGGCTCCGGCCCTGGATAAATTTTCAAAGGATTTACTGACCAACAATTTGTATTTGACACATGCATCTCCAGCACATCATGCATAAAGAATGGAAGCCTATATTCATTGCACGTGCACTACTCTTGCACATGTGCATGGCTACATGCATGTGTATTCTTCTATGCATTTTGACTTTCATCGAGTAGTTCATTTGCTAGTTTGGATATTAGTACTACTGCATATCAGCGCTAGTCTATATCAGTATCAGTTAGTTAATTATCAGTTTTGTCTCCTTACCTACCGAGTTCAGATTTGCTTCTTTATTTTTTTCTTGCTTCTAAAGTTTAAATCTCAAGAGCTGCTTCCCTAAAAATTATCTATTTCCTAGTTTGTATAATTTTTATTTAGAGAAAATATTAATACTAAGCAATAGTTATGGTATACTGTAGCAATCGCCCCCCTTGGATCGACCGCTAGCTCCGCCACTGCTCGTGTGCTTGATGGAAAGGAAAATTCAAAATCATGGCGCTATAAATTGCGTGTTAGAAGTTTGCAATGAGCGAGTTTGAAAATGCAATCATGTGTTTGGATGCCTTCAACTGAATCTTACAAGTTGCGAGGTCATGTCTTTAGGAAAAAGCGCTATATATCATATGTGAAACACTGATTTACTTTAATCGAAAAAATGGTTGCTAAACTTATGTACCTGTTATTAGGCACAAACAAACGCTCAGATGGGCATGCATTACTTTCTTTTATCTCTATCTTGACTGCCAATTAGGCAATTACAAGATAGAAATTCATACCCCAGTTTACCAAAATGTAGAACTTGAAGACCTCACATCACGATATATCCTCCACCGCTGGTTGCGGGCTATCTAGGCCGCCTTAGTGGGCAGAGCCGAGCTGCAGCCTGCTGCCGAACGTGACAGGCTGTTCGTCGGCACCACGGCCCGGCCCACTACGGCCTAGAAAGTTTCTGGGCCGCCCGGCGGCAGAGGGCAGAGGCGCGCGCAGAGAGGCAGCAGAGCAGAGAAAATGCCTGTGCGAACGACTGAACGTTGGGAACGTTCCATGATCAGAACCTGCCTGCGCGTGCGGTTGCAGTCCCAATGCTTGCCTGTTGCCTGTACCGAGGCGCTTGATTGCATTAACTCCAGCTCGAGGCTGGCCATGGCCCGCCCAACCTCCTCCTCTTCCTCCTCCCCTTCGAAACATTCAGATTTCGATGTATATAGCACGGTCACACCACCAACTTCCCAGTACTGCCGCTCATACAAGGATGGCTCTGACCTGCCCGAAAACTGGGGCTAGCACGCTCAGCATGAAGCTGCTGGTCGACGCCAAGGGCGGGCGCGTGCTGTACGCCGAGGCCGGCAAGGACGTCGTCGACTTCCTCTTCTCCATCCTCACCCTGCCCGTCGCCACGGTCGTCAAGCTCCTGCGCAAGGACGCCATGGTCGGCTGCGTCGCCAACCTCTACGGCAGCGTCGAGCGGCTGGACGCGGCCTACGTCCGCTCCGCCGACGCCAGGGCCGCGCTGCTCGCGCCGGCCGGCGGGTACGAGAGCGGGAGGCTCCTCCAGCTGCAAGCCGCTGCGCCGGCCGCGGCCGCCGTGGAAGTCTACCAGTGCAGCAAGGGCGGCACCGGCGACTGCTACAGCTACGTGGCCGCGGTGAGGAGCACGCCGTGCCGCCACTGCCGTGGCGCGATGAACGTGCCCATCGAGCTCGTGGGCTGCTCCTGCGGCGGGCCAGGTGGTGGCGGGGCAGAAGCGGCGGGGGCGGCTTCGCTCTCCGATGTTGCCGGCACGGGGTTCGTGAAGGAGGTCGTGATGTACACGGTCATGGACGACCTCCAGGTTGCGCCCATGTCCACCATCTCCAGCATCGCCGCCCTCAACGCCCTGGGCATCACAGACATCAGCTCGCTCCAGGAGAAGTCAGTTCGAGTGGGGTACGACGAGGTAAGTTTAATTTCATGATCGATTTTCGTAATAAAATTCTGTGGATTCTTTCAACTAATTTCCATGTTAGGTTATTCATATGCTAATTTTTGTTGTGCAGGGTTTGGAGATTCTGAGAGCGTCGCTGCAGTCCAAGACCGTGCTGACGGACATCTTCCTAAGGAAGAAGGTACGGGAGGCAGCCACCGCACCTTTGAAGAAGAACATGAAGGCCGCTGCCGCTGCGCCTTCGGATAACAAGAAGGAACCGAAGGCTGCTTCCCCGTCAAAGAAGGAGAAGAAATAATCGGACGCGACCCCCGTCGAAGAAGAAGAAACCGAAGGCTGTTTCCCCGATAAAGAAGGCTTGAATCTTGAAGAGTTGTGTATTCTGTACACCGTGTGATGCTGCCGTTAGTGCGGCAGTAGTTACGTGGGTGTCTGGATCGAAGTGCTAATGCTTCAAAATGCTAAATTTTAGCACTAGCTAGAGTGTTAATGAAATGGGTTAAATTTTAGCTAGAATCGTAAAAGAAAAGGTATGAATGGTGGTTAAATTTTAGCTAGAACCGTAAAAAGAAGAGGTATGAATAGTATGAATGCTAATAAAAACTAAAGTTTACTTAACTTTTTAAACCATTAAAACGGACCCTTGTTACCACCATGCATGGCAACTTGTTACATAATTACATATGCCTATGCTGGTCTGTCCTAGATGGCTGTTCCCTGTGATGTGTGACGACGTGAATTCCACCTGTTCAGTATTTTGCCATTAAACGTGTGCGTCGTTGAATTCCCACTCTCTTTTTTATTTTAACAAGCAAAACCTGTTGGACGTGAAAACGATCTAGAAACAGCTTGTTAAGCCAAGATTGGGTCCGGCAATAGTTCATCTATGTATCCTTTCCAATCTATCTATTATCTTAATACAACAACAATGTTAGAAGAAACCAACACATTCACTGAGAGGGTTTAGAATTTTCCACGTTAATCTAAAAAGAAAAGAATTTGCACCGCTAAATTTTATGAAGATCTAACGGTCTAGACTAACTCAAATAATCCTCTAATATATTGATTTGTTATATATATAGCAATAGTATAGAATTACAATTCTATTATATATATATATATATATGGAAATAGTTGATAGAATCGTCAAAAGGTTAAGATTAATTATCTTGACTTGATGTCGCCTGCTGCGTGCGGTGCAGCTTGCCGTGAACATCCACCATGTACACGTGCTAATGTCCACCTTGATTTGGATGAGTGTGAGCTCAATGCAATGAGATCAAATCGCTTGTATCGGGCGGGTAAGGAGAAGATCAACCGTCGACAGGATGCATGATTTGAGCAGGGTCAGGTCAATATGGCAACGAGGAAACCGATTTGTATGGGGGTGAAACTTAATCTGAGTAGGATTATATGATTTGGTGTGGAGCGGTGACGATTGCAGGGACCCGAGGTCCCAGCGGACCCGCCTCCCGCTGGCATTCCGACTAGCCTAAATACAGCACCTGGAACGAACATCCACCTTCGTGGACCGCGGCTTCGTCCAGGCCGCTTAGGCCCATGATCCCGACTGACCGGCCAGTCGGAAAAAGTATGGCTCACATCCTCGACTTTGGAGACGCTCGGGGACTGGGTCTGCACCATGATCTTGGACTGAGGCACCGACCGGACTCCGCCGTGCATAAGTCACTATCCCCGACTGACGGGGTCGGGGACCAGCCAGACCTTGCACACTGACCGTCCCCGGGAGCAGGTGCTGAGAATAACGGCGGGTACGCTGGAGTCAACTTGCCGTACGGGGCCAACCACTCCCCCACGGGGGTTACAGTCCCTCTTACTGCTACTACAGGGGGACACTATTTCACCTGCTCGTCCTCGTGAAGGGACGGGACGCAGCGGACATGCTTCCATCACAACGGAGTGACGGGGTGTAGCGCCAGGGACGGAGCATGACTACTGTACCGTAATTATCGTCGCGCGCTCGCTCCCCGACCGACGGAGCATGACGTACAGGGACAAGATGAGACGGCCACTCCACGACGCAGGATCTGGGCGGTGGTCATCGGAAGGGCCCGACTGACAGAGTTGGCGATCCCGACTGACAGAGCTGGCGACCCCGACGGCGAAGCAAGGAACACTCTATCTTTCCACCTCTCTCTTTCTACCTTTGGTTGCCCTGTAATGGAGACCCCCTTGGACTATAAAAGGGAGGGTCATCCGTCTAGGAAAGGTAGACTAGATAGATCTCAATATACCACACCATCCTCTCGAAAGCTTGTAACTCCCCAACTCTCATGAGCATCTGGGCTTAAGCAATACATCCGACTGACCCCCGACTGGACGTAGGGCACGATTGCCTTGAATCAATATAAATCTTGAGTCATTGTGTGCTAGGCCATATCCTATTACAATGCGTGATACACACTTAGAGTAGGTTTAGCTGCTGGCTATTTCCGGAACGGATAAGCGGCTTAATACTGCAAGGACAACTGTGCAAAGGAGAAAGAAAAAAAAAACAAATCCGTCAACCAGGAAATTGATTGTTAGGGTGGCCACGCGGTGCTTAAGACAAAGTGCTTACGATGGCGATGGCTGGTGCATGGGAGAGAACAAAGAAGACTGTTCTTATCTCTGGTGAAGATGCATATAATTAGAGAGATTTATGTAATTTAGAGAGGAAAGGAGATTCATGGAAACCATAGAAGGATACATCAATTAGTTTAGCCGGGTAAAAATGCTGACGTTCAAGATAGATGCGCTGGCATGCTAATTAGCCGCGTTGGTGCAAACCAGATGGATCCAATAGTACAATTTTTGCGAGTAAGGATAGATTCTTTTGTTCGAATTTGAAATGGGCCATGGCTTCCAAGAAGGTGAATAAAATGTATGGCAAAAACTAGCAGTACTGCCTACATATTAGAGCTACTAAGGCCATATTTGGATTACAAGGCTAATTTTTAGTTAGCTAAAAACTAGTTGTAGATGATCTAAACGGGAGGGGTAAACGTGGGGTAAAAAATTAGCCAACCTTCCAACTAAAATTTAGTCCATTAGCCCTCCAAATCCAGCTAAGGAGGGTTAAATTCTGGTACCAGATAGTAAAATACTAAACTATCATCATCTAAATGTTGCTGCGCGCATGGCACAAGGGTATAAGTGATTTTACTTGGTAATACAGTGAAAGTTTAGCCCAGATATCCAAACAGAATAGTGCTAATTTAGCCGGTTAAAATTTAAACGTCTAAACTTTAGCCATGGCTAAACTTTAATTTTAGTCCATTTAAACATGTCGTTTGTTCAAATAATCTATAAACTATAAATATGATTAGGAGAATGTCAGGCACGAGAGGACTAGCGTACCTAAACATAAAGAAAATAAACTATTTAACACGACGTGAAATATTATTTTTACTCCCTCTCAACAAAAAAATTACGATGATCATGAGGTGAGGGTGAGAATCACGAATTGCATGGGCCATTCAAATTCCAGACGAGGTTATTGAATATTATGAGTAGGATAAAGCAAATTTAATTAGGTATAGAAACAAAAGGGGATCTTTTGCTAAAAGAAACAGTCATACTAGTTAATTAACATTATCAAGTTAATTAAAATTATATAATAAATAAAATTAGCGATCTGATTTCCATATAGTTTTGACTCCAAATAAGAGCGCATGTCAAATAAATATCAATAAATACCTAAGCTTTTAGTAAAAAAGCTAAACAAATTAGTATACGAATAAGGAAGAGAAAGACCTACACAAATGACTCATATAGGATCTCCTAAATACTGAAATAAAAGAGGAGTATGTATCAAATATAATATGGGTAAAAGCAAGAGGCACGGGCAACGGAAAGAGAGATTCGTACGAATCTTACTACACTGTTTGGTAACAGAAATTTTAAGTATTAGCAAGACCAGCCGGACAGGTTGCACCAAAGACCATGTTAGAGAAGAGGATGATTTTAAAAGAGTCATCTGAAAAGAGAAACTAGTAAGAATTTGTATGGAAAACATGCTACAGAAAGTAGATGAAGATGAAAACTACATTTGAAAAAGGTAGCCAATAGAGTTGGCGGAGTGGAAGAGTGGAGAAAATTGAACAATGTCAACCTCTTGAAACCATACCACCTATGCAAAAAGTGAATATGCAATTCCACGCTGCCAGGATACACCTTGGTCAGCTCACTAATGAATGCATCCGCCAATATAAGATTGAACATAACAGTGAAATAACTAGCCCAGTTTAAGTAATTGGGCTAAGTGAATATATGCTGCATTCGCCGGCTTCTTTGAACACTGGACTACATAAAAACCTGCTAACTCATATATTCTAAAACATAAAAATAATTTATCACTAACTTACTCACTAACAGAAGTTAACATTGCAAAACAAAATCCTATATTACTCTCAATGAACATAAAGAACTATATTTCTACATAAGATATTCCCTTTTGTCAAGTATTGGGCTATTTGAACAAAACAATGACAACGAATCAACAAAAAAAATCACTTGAATAATTTACTTTCAAATACAAAAAAACTCAAATATTAGCATGAAAAAAAACATCCACCTTCGTGGACCGCGGCTTCGTCCAGGCCGCTTAGGCCCATGATCCCGACTGACCGGCCAGTCGGAAAAAGTATGGCTCACATCCTCGACTTTGGAGACGCTCGGGGACTGGGTCTGCACCATGGTCTGCACCATGATCTTGGACTGAGGCACCGACCGGACTCCGCCGTGCATAAGTCACTATCCCCGACTGACGGGGTCGGGGACCAGCCAGACCTTGCACACTGACCGTCCCCGGGAGCAGGTGCTGAGAATAACGGCGGGTACGCTGGAGTCAACTTGCCGTACGGGGCCAACCACTCCCCCACGGGGGTTACAGTCCCTCTTACTGCTACTACAGGGGGACACTATTTCACCTGCTCGTCCTCGTGAAGGGACGGGACGCAGCGGACATGCTTCCATCACAACGGAGTGACGGGGTGTAGCGCCAGGGACGGAGCATGACTACTGTACCGTAATTATCGTCGCGCGCTCGCTCCCCGACCGACGGAGCATGACGTACAGGGACAAGATGAGACGGCCACTCCACGACGCAGGATCTGGGCGGTGGTCATCGGAAGGGCCCGACTGACAGAGTTGGCGATCCCGACTGACAGAGCTGGCGACCCCGACGGCGAAGCAAGGAACACTCTATCTTTCCACCTCTCTCTTTCTACCTTTGGTTGCCCTGTAATGGAGACCCCCTTGGACTATAAAAGGGAGGGTCATCCGTCTAGGAAAGGTAGACTAGATAGATCTCAATATACCACACCATCCTCTCGAAAGCTTGTAACTCCCCAACTCTCATGAGCATCTGGGCTTAAGCAATACATCCGACTGACCCCCGACTGGACGTAGGGCACGATTGCCTTGAATCAATATAAATCTTGAGTCATTGTGTGCTAGGCCATATCCTATTACAATGCGTGATACACACTTAGAGTAGGTTTAGCTGCTGGCTATTTCCGGAACGGATAAGCGGCTTAATACTGCAAGGACAACTGTGCAAAGGAGAAAGAAAAAAAAAACAAATCCGTCAACCAGGAAATTGATTGTTAGGGTGGCCACGCGGTGCTTAAGACAAAGTGCTTACGATGGCGATGGCTGGTGCATGGGAGAGAACAAAGAAGACTGTTCTTATCTCTGGTGAAGATGCATATAATTAGAGAGATTTATGTAATTTAGAGAGGAAAGGAGATTCATGGAAACCATAGAAGGATACATCAATTAGTTTAGCCGGGTAAAAATGCTGACGTTCAAGATAGATGCGCTGGCATGCTAATTAGCCGCGTTGGTGCAAACCAGATGGATCCAATAGTACAATTTTTGCGAGTAAGGATAGATTCTTTTGTTCGAATTTGAAATGGGCCATGGCTTCCAAGAAGGTGAATAAAATGTATGGCAAAAACTAGCAGTACTGCCTACATATTAGAGCTACTAAGGCCATATTTGGATTACAAGGCTAATTTTTAGTTAGCTAAAAACTAGTTGTAGATGATCTAAACGGGAGGGGTAAACGTGGGGTAAAAAATTAGCCAACCTTCCAACTAAAATTTAGTCCATTAGCCCTCCAAATCCAGCTAAGGAGGGTTAAATTCTGGTACCAGATAGTAAAATACTAAACTATCATCATCTAAATGTTGCTGCGCGCATGGCACAAGGGTATAAGTGATTTTACTTGGTAATACAGTGAAAGTTTAGCCCAGATATCCAAACAGAATAGTGCTAATTTAGCCGGTTAAAATTTAAACGTCTAAACTTTAGCCATGGCTAAACTTTAATTTTAGTCCATTTAAACATGTCGTTTGTTCAAATAATCTATAAACTATAAATATGATTAGGAGAATGTCAGGCACGAGAGGACTAGCGTACCTAAACATAAAGAAAATAAACTATTTAACACGACGTGAAATATTATTTTTACTCCCTCTCAACAAAAAAATTACGATGATCATGAGGTGAGGGTGAGAATCACGAATTGCATGGGCCATTCAAATTCCAGACGAGGTTATTGAATATTATGAGTAGGATAAAGCAAATTTAATTAGGTATAGAAACAAAAGGGGATCTTTTGCTAAAAGAAACAGTCATACTAGTTAATTAACATTATCAAGTTAATTAAAATTATATAATAAATAAAATTAGCGATCTGATTTCCATATAGTTTTGACTCCAAATAAGAGCGCATGTCAAATAAATATCAATAAATACCTAAGCTTTTAGTAAAAAAGCTAAACAAATTAGTATACGAATAAGGAAGAGAAAGACCTACACAAATGACTCATATAGGATCTCCTAAATACTGAAATAAAAGAGGAGTATGTATCAAATATAATATGGGTAAAAGCAAGAGGCACGGGCAACGGAAAGAGAGATTCGTACGAATCTTACTACACTGTTTGGTAACAGAAATTTTAAGTATTAGCAAGACCAGCCGGACAGGTTGCACCAAAGACCATGTTAGAGAAGAGGATGATTTTAAAAGAGTCATCTGAAAAGAGAAACTAGTAAGAATTTGTATGGAAAACATGCTACAGAAAGTAGATGAAGATGAAAACTACATTTGAAAAAGGTAGCCAATAGAGTTGGCGGAGTGGAAGAGTGGAGAAAATTGAACAATGTCAACCTCTTGAAACCATACCACCTATGCAAAAAGTGAATATGCAATTCCACGCTGCCAGGATACACCTTGGTCAGCTCACTAATGAATGCATCCGCCAATATAAGATTGAACATAACAGTGAAATAACTAGCCCAGTTTAAGTAATTGGGCTAAGTGAATATATGCTGCATTCGCCGGCTTCTTTGAACACTGGACTACATAAAAACCTGCTAACTCATATATTCTAAAACATAAAAATAATTTATCACTAACTTACTCACTAACAGAAGTTAACATTGCAAAACAAAATCCTATATTACTCTCAATGAACATAAAGAACTATATTTCTACATAAGATATTCCCTTTTGTCAAGTATTGGGCTATTTGAACAAAACAATGACAACGAATCAACAAAAAAAATCACTTGAATAATTTACTTTCAAATACAAAAAAACTCAAATATTAGCATGAAAAAAAATAGCTACCCGCACTATTTGCGCAGGCCACCTGCTAGTTTTATTTACTTGATTGAAGATTATCTGATGAAGGGTGTATTTGAAATATCCATAACGAACTCCATGAAACTGAAACGACAACAGTTCATTTATGTATCCTTTTCAAATGTTTTTATTTGAATAAAAGGTAATCTAATATTGGTGAATTTGAGATATCCATATTTCAACAAAAATTGAAGACACATAGGCCAAGCGAAATGCCCACATTCCCTATGCATGGCATAGCCCAAGCGAGATATGAACATTTTTTTGTTCTAATGGAATATTCGTTTTACCTGTGGAATAATTTTTTTCTCTTCAGATGGAAAGTTTTTTCTGGAACATTTTTCCCTTATGATGGAACTTTTTGCATGTCTCTATTTTTCCTTTTCTTTCCAACTATAATAATATTTGTCATGTCATTCTATCTATCTGAGAAAAACACGGTTCCACAGAACGAAAGCTGTTCAGAGGTTTACGTTGGGATAATTTCTAGTATGTGATCTACACGAGGCCAACCCTAATGAAAGGTTGGAATTAATAGTGTACCTCCTCCATTTTTTTAAAAAAAGAAAAATGCAACGGGTATGATGTTTTACTGAGACAACTCTTTGACCAACAATGACTCTATATGTAAGTAATTCGTCTGACATAAGTTGATGCCATCAGATTTGTTCATTTTTGTTGTTTCATAGTAGTAGATAACTCATGCAAATGGGTCAATTATTTTAAAAGACTTTCCAGATGGAAACCCCTCATTTTCTCTCTTTATTATTTGTTTTTGCTACGTCATTGCAAATATTGTCATGACACTATGATTAATTAAAATGATATTCTCTAATTGGAAGTAGCCTAACATTTCTTGTTCCTAGTTCAAGGTGTACTCCATTCAAACTTAAAATATAAATACATGCCCACTTGTGCTAGTTGTGAAGATTAAACGGTGATGTGGCTCATGCTTGCACCCGGCGAGTTGCGCGTGTGTGCCTCGCTCGATCCTCGAGTAGTTGGCAGATCGGATCATGAAGTCTAGTGGTGATGTTACTTCGGATGAGTGTTCCGTTACTTCACCTGACCTGAACGCATCGGGTGATGAAGCACATCGAGAGCAGTGCGCAAACCGATTCGACCTCCGGCCGGCCGGCCAGCTGCATTTCTGCATTGGGACCGCATGCCAAGCATCGGTTCTTGAGCGGCGATGCACGCCTCCCATCCTTTTCTGCATCGGGACTGCATGAAAATATACGTTCTTGATCATTGAACGAAAGTTCCCGATAAACGGTGAGTAGTCTCCATGCGCGTTCGTTCAGTATATAAGGTCGCTCCTCATCATGTATCAGTATTCAGCAGCTCATTCTATAGCCCAAAGGCAAGAGACACAAGTGACAACTGACACCAGCACACGCCATGGCCCCAACCACCTCTGATGCCAGTGCTTCCACGCTCAGCATGAAGCTGCTGGTGGACACCAAGGCCCAGCGCGTGCTGTACGCGCAGGCCGGCAAGGACGTCGTCGACTTCCTCTTCTCCCTCCTCACCCTGCCGGTCGGCACCGTCGTGAAGATCCTGAGCAATGACGCCATGGTCGGCTCCGTCGGGAACCTCTACGGCAGCGTCGAGAAGCTCGACGAGACCTACGTCCGCTCCGCCGACGCGAAGGACGCTTTGCTCGCGCCGGCGGGGGGTTACAATGGCGGCAACCTGCTCCAGCTGCCGGAGCCGGAGCCACCGTCCACTGAGTTTTACCGGTGCAGCACTCCAACTACACCGAGTGCCAAACTTTCCTGACTGAGCTGTATGGCGATCGGTGCCAGCGTAAGAACTGCAGTGGCAAGATGATCACGGTGATGAAGCTCGTGGGTTCGAGCAGCGGCGGGTCTGGTGCCGAGTCCGCGCCGGCGCCGGCGGCGGCGGCGGCGGCGGCGTCCACTCTTGCGGGCGCCGGGATCGTGCAAGGCATCGTGACGTACACGGTGATGGACGACCTGAAGGTGGCGCCCATGTCGACCATCTCCGGCATCACCCTGCTTAACACATTCGGCGTCACCGACATCGGCACGCTCCAGGAGAAGACCGTGCAGCTGGGCTACGACGAGGTAATGATGTGTCAATATATACAAATTTCACTACACAAAATAAATCATGCTTCTCTGCGTGTGCGTTTCAACGATTTCTTATTTTTTGGTATAGGGTTTGGAGATCCTGCGCGTGGCGCTGCAGTCCAAGACCGTGCTGACAGACGTCTTCCTCGGGAAGAAACGCAAGGCTTGATGAGGCACCGTTCAAGAGTTGGCTAGCTTTTGCTTGTTCGATCGTGTCACAGACTCCCAGTAGTCTGCCCAGATTCCTCCATCCTGCTGTGCGTCTTTGTTTCGCGTTTCCCTCTGTCTGTCGTCGTGTGCATCTTATGTACGCTGCTTCGTGCAGTCATTCTCTGCAGGTTCAGTCATTTTGAGTGGTAGTAACTTCTATCTTGTCACTGTGTCACGCAACTTCTATTACGTGACCTGCTTGTTCTATGCACGAGATCTCAGCTGCAGCTCAAACGTGCATCCATTCTTCGTTAGTACTACTAGTTTTCACTGAAACACTGAACGAACGGATGGTGTTTTCTGTCAGACCTTTGGTTGGCAAACACAGCAATGAACGGCCATGCACTACTGGCCAATCAATAACCACGGAGAAGGTCATTAGTCGGCATAATCACGCGTTAAGGTTTTCTGACGATTCGTGTGCTGGACGTTTCCACTGAGAAAATTATAATTTCAGGACTCAAAACAACGCCATTGATATTGTAAAATTAGGACTCCAAGCATCAATAACTTGATTTGATTGTACTGCCATTTGGTGTATTTCCCGTCTTTCCTTTTTTTTCTTTTTCATGTATTTCGCATGTGAAAAGATCCTTTTGCCCTTCCTCTCTTTTTTTCACCACGTCGGTTCGTTTCGTTCCCGATCGTCTTCTTCGCCTCGCGATAACTACGGCCGGCGCCGGCGGCATGCAGGAGCCCCCGCCCGACGAGCCAGCACCGCCCCCGCCGCTGCTTGCGTCGCGCTCCTGGCCGCCGCCAGCCTTGGCCACTGGCCGAGGCTGCCCCTGGCCGCCGCCGGCCTTGGCTCTTGGCCGAGGCGGCAGGCGCTGCCTCCTGGCCGAGGCCGGCCTTGGCCCCTGGCCTTGCATGTGTCAGTGGAGTTGCCTTGCAGGTGTCCTTCTCCCCCTCCTATGGCAGCGCTGCTGGACTCAGGAGGCGCCCCCCAGCCTGGCCCCTCCTCTCGAGCACCCATGCCGGCCGCCCCTCTCACGCAGTCAAGCTAGCAGTGAAGTGATGCAATAACATCCAACAACGAAAGGGAAAAGCAAGCTAGCGGAGGAGAAAGGGCAGCAAGAGCCTAACCGCAAGAAGCCAAGAAGAAGCTAGCTAGCAAACGGCGAGGGAGCAGCTGGCGCTTTGACGGAAGGCTTTCCTGCTCGCATTTGCTCCCACACTCGCCTTTGCCCTTTGCTGGTTTGTTTGTCGTTTGGTTCGTTAGGCGGTGGATTGTGCTCGTCTCAAGCTTTGAAGAGGGAATAGAGAGCTCCGAGCTCTCTCTCTCTCTCTCTCTCTCTCTCTCTCTCTCTCTCTCTCTCTCTCTCTCTCTCTTCCCCCGGCACACGGTCTTGTCCTGCGCTCGCCACCTTCCTGCCGCAGGGTGGCCGGCCGGCCGTGGCTCGCGTGCCTTTTTCCTCTCCCCTGGCATGCCTTTTTCAACGATACGTTTTTTGCCTAGGCGGCGGTGGTCAGCCAGCAAGCCTACCCAGCGGCGGCGGCGGCGGCGGCGGGCGGCCTGCCTGCCCGCCCAGGCGGCGGCAGCCAGCCAGCCTGCATGCCCAGGCAGCGGCAGCGGCAGCAACCTGCCTGCCCGTGAAGGCAGCAAGAAGGCACGTCCTAATCCACTCAAGAGTGAAGGGCAAAAGAGTATTTTTCATATGTGAAATACATGATAAAGAAAAAATAAAAGAGGGCAAATACACCAAATGACATTACAATCAAAGTTAAGTTATTGATGTTTGAAGTTCCAATTTTACGATGTCAATATTACTGATGGTAAAATTGCGAAGCGCGTTATTTCAAATTCTAAAATTGCATTTTTCTCCGTTTCCACTGGCCTCTCGACCTTCGGTGACTGTCACTGTGTGCATTTGTGGCCATCAGTCCCCTCACTAGTCTAAACAAGGTGGCATTGTCAGGCATCGGGCGCACGTCGAACACCAGCTCAAACTTGATCTCCTCCTGGTAGAGGTATGGCCTCGACCAGTCCTAAAGCTAACACAACCACCACGCTAGCCATGAAGCTGCTGGTTGACACCAAGCGCCAGCGCGTGCTGTACGCGGAGGCCGGCAAGGACGTCGTGGACTTCCTCTTCTCCCTCCTCGCCCTGCCCGTCGGCGCGGCCGTCGAGCTCCTTGGGAAGGAATCCATGGCCGGCTGCGTCGGCAACGTGTACGCCAGCGTCGAGGCCCTCGACGACGCTTACGTCGTCCAGCCCGGCGCCGCAAAGGACGCGCTCCTCCACCCCACCACGACGCTCTCGCCGGCGGCGGCCGGGGCAGGCACAGGCTCCCTGCTCCGCTTGCCGGCGCCGCCGCCACCCGACCCGCCCAGCCCGAAGAAGCTCTTCAGGTGCAGAAGCGACAACTGCTACCGCGGGTCTATGTTTCATCCCAGTATCGGTACCACGTGCCGTGACTACATGACGGACACGTGCGGCTTCATCTGCCCGACGTGTCGCGGCTACATGAACATTAAGGTGACGCTCCTCTCGTCGGAGGAGCCAGCGCAGCCGTCTGCCGGAGCCGCCGCCGGAGGGGATAGTGGGTTCGTGCGAGACGTCGTGATGGACGACCTCAAGGTGGCGCCCATGTCGACCATCTCCGGCATCACCCTGCTCAACACCTTCGGCGTCACAGACGTCGGCATGCTCCAGGAGAGGACCGTGCAGCTGGGCTACGCAGAGGTAATCATATATGCTTAATTGTTAGTCTACTCGTTGCCAATAAACTTGTTTGCACAAGCGATAATATAATTGACGAATGGACGCTGTGCAGGGCTTGGACATCCTGCGCGTGTCGTTGCGGTCGAAGAAGGTGCTCACGGACGTCTTCTTGGGGAAGAAAAGGAAGGCTTGAGGAGGCCCTTCTGCGATGCAAGACAGCGAGAGTTTAATTGTCTAGTTTTATTTGTGCGTGCCCTACAAGGCTACAAGTCTGTTACTTTTTTTTTTCTTTTGTTCTGTTTTGCTGTGCATCTATCTGTCGCGTGTGCACTAGCTGGTTCATGATGTATGGCAACTTCCAAATGTCCAGTCATTTCAAGCAACGCTGTTTCTTGTTTTCTGCACTGAAATCGGATGTTCATTGCCTCGTTGGTGCTAGATCATGCCTGCAACAATCAAATGCGCCTTCTAAAAATCACGAAATTTGAAACATAGGCTCCGAATATCAGAGTTACCCGAAAAGGTCTCCTAAAAAGTGGATCAAGTTTTCACTCAGTTTTATGGATTTAATTCTACTGGAAAATTTGCCTACTTATCAAACCTTTCAGCTGGAGCTGAGCGAGGATTCATAGACTTGAAAGTTGAAACAACTCGGCACTTGCATCTTAGAATTATCGTATAGTAGTTAATAGATAGACCTGTGGAACTCCCCCGGATAAATGAGCGACTCGCCAGGCTCGAACTGACGTAGGTGATAGATAGAGTCCTCCTTTCCATTTTTGATTGATAAGGCGTCAGGCTCAGCTCTATAGTAATGCCTTTCGAGGTTGTAGATCCAGTAACCCATCTTTCGCTAATAAGATCGAAAATTCTTAAGTCACGTCACTCTTCATTCAGCTCATCAGTCCATTTGCTTAACACAAAGAGGCAAGAAAAATAATAGACTCCAGAAAAGCATCAAATCTCCAAACTTAAAAATATCATATTGGGGGGAGGGGGGGGGGGGTCCAAATACAACAAAATTTTCATAGCTCCATACATGGCAAAATTTTGCAGAGCCAACAAAATTTCAGTCATAGCTCCATACTGCCTCTTAACATCTTATACCCGCCGGTCGACGAACAACCCGGCCACACATGATCTTATGATTGATTAGAATATACTAGTAGGTTCGCCATAGGTAGATTTTAATCCCAACTCCGCCACTGACTTGTTCAGCACCGTCTTTGTCAATTCACTAGCATAACCATGTACTCTAGTGTTCTTCACATGTATGATTTGGACCACCGATGGTCTCGCACGGCCTGTATTTTTTGCCCACCGGCACAGGCCACCTTGCCATAGCATCAGTGACCGGTTGCCAATTGCCATAGCATCAGTGCACGCCGTGTGAATGTCAGAATGTGCGATACATGTACGTGCAGAACCGGAAGCCTTAGGGTCGAGATGTATAATTGATCTGAAACGTTGTGGCAGTCCAGGTTGCAAAATCCAATTGATCAGATCACGATATAAAGTACTCGTTCCGGCTTCTCGATCCGTTTTCTGAATGTTTCCAGGCGCCTATTCGCATAGCCTGAAATAATTGCGACGTCGGCCTTTCCACCTTCCACTTCCAGATCGACCAGCATTTTTGCTGTATAAATAGACCATCCGAGGTAGATCGAGTGATCGACAGACGAACGCTCCCGTGAATTTGTGCAAAGACATGGCCCCAACTAGTCCCGATGCCAGCAGCACCACGCTGAGTATGAAGCTGCTGTTGGACACCAAGGCCGGGCGCGTACTGTACGCGGAGGCGAGCAAGGAAGTCGTCGACTTCTTCTTCTCCCTCCTCACCCTGCCCGTCGCCACGGTCGTCAAGATCCTGAGCCAGGACTCCATGGTCGGCTCCATCGGCAACCTCTACGGCAGCGTCGAGACGCTGGACGAGACCTGCGTCCGCTACGCCGACGCCAAGACCGCGCTGCTCGCGCCCGCCGGAGGTTACGATGGCGGCAAGCTGCTGCAGCTGCCAGAGGCAGTGGAGTCCTCCTACCGAATTTTACCGGTGCTCCTACAATAACAACTATATTGAGTGCATGACATACTTGTCTAGGGTGAGCAGCACGCGTTGTCAGCATAGCAGCTGCCGCGGCACGATGACCTTGAAGATGGTCGTCGTTGCCGGGGATTCGAGCCGTGCTTCTGGTGGAGAGGCGACGGCGGCGGCAGCCCTGTCGGGTCATGCAGGCAAGGGGTTTGTGCAGGGCGTGGTGACGTACACGGTGATGGACGACCTGAAGGTGGCGCCCATGTCCACCATCTCCGGCATCACCCTGCTCAACACCTTCGGCGTCACCGACATCGGCACGCTCCAGGAGAAGACCGTGCAGCTGGGCTATGCAGAGGTAACAACACAGATGCTAATAATGTGTTTCCGTCGAACTCGAACTTTTATGGGTTCTGAAATGAAGTAGCACATCGTAATAGCCGGTGTGATTCGCGTGCGTGCAGGGCTTGAAGATTCTCAAGGCGTCGCTGCAGTCCAAGACGGTGCTCACAGACGTCTTCCTTGTGAAGAAATAATCGCCGTCGTCATCGAGGTCTTGAGGGAAGCTGTCGTCGTCGTGCTAGATCTGATCTTGGTGGTTCCGTTTTCGTCTCAGCGTCAGAATCCTGTCCCTTTGTTTACTTTGCAGTCCTTTTCGTGGTACTCCAAATAATCGTGTTACTAGATGTCAAGTTTCGAAGGGCATGTAGTTGACGACGACTCAAATTCGAGACTGAAAAGATTTCTGCACTTCCAAACTAGCATTGTTTTGATGAGAGTCATGTTCGTGCACGGCAATCGTGTCCCTGGACTCAACGATCCATATATTCAGTTGTTACCTACTCGCGGAAAAACCTGCGTCTCGTAGCGGAACACCAACCGATCGATCTACCGTACCGTGAGACGTGGTGAGCGTACCGTGTGACCTAGGGCTCGTGCTGACCCATGGGCAACGCCGCCGCCATGCCGGCGTTCGCGGCCGCGCGGTAGGCGGCGACCCCGACCATCAAGCTGCTCATCGCCAAGGACGCCGGGGTCGTGGTCCTCGCCGAGGCGGGCAAGGACGTGGTCGACTTCCTCCTCGGCCTCCTCGCCATGCCGCTCGCAGCCGCCTGTAAGCTGACCGCCAAGGAGAAGGACAGCCCGCTCGGCGCGCTCGCCAACCTCCACGCCAGCGTGCAGCGGATGGACCCCGGGTACATGCAGAGCCCGGAGACGCGGGACGCGCTGCTCAACCCCGCGCCGGCGCACCCGGCCCTCGTCGCCGCAGCGGGGGGCTTCCCCTCCTAGTTCAGCCCCCGGCCCCGCCTCCGGCGCCGGCGCCGGCGCCCGATCCCAGCAAAGCATTGTCGTCGCCGTGTCTGGCGCTGAAGCGGCTGGCGCTCCCGCCTTTCAGCATCGTCGCCGGCGCTTGCAGCTGGCACTGCCAGGACTGCCTCGCCGCGCGGGCGCATGGGAGCAAAGGGTTCGTGCGGGGCCTGGTGACGTACACCGTCACGGACGAGCTCGCCGTCGAGCCCATGTCCAACATCTCGAGCATCGCGCTGCTCCACAGGCTCGGCGTCGAGGACCTCGGCACGCTCGAGGAGAGGACCGTCAAGATTGGCTACCAAGAGGTAATCTATGCAGCTTGGCTAAACACTTTCAAAAAAAATTATTACCTTGCAAATCCAGTGGAAATATATCGAACTTTAAATTTCTTTGTAAATTTCTACCTTGCAAGTGGAATCTAAACGCGTGCACGCAGGCAATTGCAGGGTTTGGAGATTCTGAAGGCGTCGTTGAACAAGTCCAAGACTGTGCTGACCGACGTTTTCCTGGCCAAGAAGAAAGGGCGCGGACATCCGGCGACAAGAACGCTGGTACTAGTCAACAACAACAAGAGAAGAGAGCGCGCAATGATGCAGCGGCGGGGAAAGAGTTGGCTATTGAATAGATAGTTTATTTTATGAGCTATAAGTCGGCTGTGAACTATTTGATTTAGATTACTGATGGCCTGAAAGGAGTGATATTTTTATCATTGGGTTTTTGAAGTTTGTTTAACACGTAGGAGTACAGCATTGAACAGGATTTAGCGCCCCACCACACACACACGCCCGTTTCTTTACTACTGAGAAAGAAAAATAACTCATTTTTTCTTTAATGCCATTTAGCGGATACGTTGGATTCTATTAACTTCCTTGGAAAATTTCAAGTCTTTTTAAGTTCGTCATAAATCAAACTTATCCGACCTTTATCAAATTTATAAAAAAATATATTAACATCTACAACATTAAATAAATACACTATAAAAATATATTTCATAATCTATGAAGTGTAACTAGTTTAGTGTTCCAGATATTTGTATATTTTTTTTATAAATTTGGTATAAATAAAAAGATTTGAATAAAACTAATGAGACTAATAATTTAGAACGGAGGGGGAGAGCTCATATATGGCTTCTACTAGGGACTTCCTATCCATCTTCTACAAGATAGTTAAGCTATATATCTTCTAGCCCACCCAGCTCAACAATCACTGCAAGACAACTTAAAGCAACTTATTATAGGAGTGATTTGTCAATTAAATTATTTAATGTTACGTGGCAATGCACATGACTCATATTAGACAACATCAATGTATTTGGCCTAACAATACATGTGGAGGAAGTAGTAACGTATAAACACAATGGATTGTGCCGAAATTCAAGAGATAGCTACAGATCATCATTGCTTGGCTCTGTCATGAGATCCGAGAGCTAGGAAGATCAGTCATTTCATTTCAGGTAATTTTGTTCATAGAGAGGCCAATATCATGGCATATTGTTGCGCCTCTAGAGTACCCACCCCGTTCTGAAATATAAGGTATTTTGGTTTGTCTTAAGTCAAATTGTTATAAGTTTAATCAAGTTTATAGAGAAGAATATTAACATCTACCACATCAAATAGGTAAATTATAAAAATATATTTTATAATAATAGATCTAATTATTCTTATTAGCATTCAAAATTTTATTACTCTTTTCTATAAGTTTGATCAAACTTAAACTAATTTGATTTAGAACAAATTAAAGTGCCTTGTATTTCGAGATGAAAGGAGTATATTATAACGATCCTTTTCTTTTCTGAGTTGGCTATATCCCAGACCGGTCAACTGCCAACAAACCATGCTATATCGTCGGAAGAAAACCATAATTCCATAGACGAGCCGCAAAGTTCGCATGTACATTGCGCACGGGTGAAGGAAAACCACATGGGTTTATCGGAAAAATATCTTACAACGGGAAACCCGTATGTATTAAAAAAAATTCCTTTCAATTTGATCATGATGAGGAGTGCAATGCAACACGGTGAGTCGGAGCAGGACACGAATACTCTGGAGGTTCCTTGCACGTACGCCGACTCGTCTCCTCCAACAAGGCAACAACCGACCGTCTCTCCCATCTATAAAAACTAGCGGTCCACCTCCCAGGGAAGAGCGTACCGCGTGTACCCTAGCAACTAGCATGCAGGAGTCTCTTCCATTGCCCGTCCGTCTCGACATGAGCGCTGCCGCCGCCGCCGCCGCCACGCCGTCCTCCGGGACCTCCACCATGAAGCTGCTCGTCGACAGGGCGTCCCAGCGCGTCCTCTTCGCGGAGGCCGGCAAGGACGTCGTCGATTTCATCTTCGGCCTCCTCGCCATGCCGCTCGGCGGCGCCGCGAGCCTGCTCCGCGCCGAGGGCGCCGCCGCCGGCGCGCTCGGCAGCGTCGCGAACGTCTACGCCAGCGTCGAGAAGATGGAAGCCGCGTACATGCAGGGCCCCGAGGCCCGGGACGCGCTGCTCGTCAATGACAGCTTGCCGTCGGGCCCCTCCACCCGGCTCCTCCCCGCTACCACCACCACTAGCGCCGCCTTCGCCACATCTATTAGCACCGCGGCCCGGAGCTACTCCTGCTGCATGTGGGGGCCGCCGCCCGGGATGCCCATGCCTCCTCCTGCCGGCCCAACCTAATACTATCCGCCATACCCTCGAACACAGGCGCCGGTGCCCGAGAGCGGCGTCGCCCTGCTGCCGCCACCGGACGCCGGCCTCACCCTGCTGCCGCCGTCGCTGTTCCGCTGCCACGCCTGCTACGCGCTGGGGTCGCCCCAGGGGAGCAGGGGGTTCGTCCAGGGTGTGGCGGGCTACACCGTCATGGACGACCTCACCGTCTCGCCCGCGTCCATCGTGTCCACCGTGGCGCTGCTCGGCAGGCTCGGCGTCAAGGACCTCGACGCGATCGAGGAGAGGACGGTCACCGTCGGCCGCAAAGAGGTGACGTTATGCTAGCTAGCTTAGTGTTATTACCCGATTAATCGCATGTGCACATGTCTGCTAAATTCGTGCGTACGGCCTTAATTTTGCAGTGTTTGGAGATCCTCAAGGTGTCGTTGCAGTCCAAGACCGTTCTGACTGATGTCTTCCTGGCAAAGACGACGAACAAGAGGGCGCGCACTGCCGGCGACAAGAACGACGACGACGCTGTCACCACCAATTCTGAGTGGGGCCTCCAAGTCGTAGAGACTGGAGATAAATAGGCATTATGGATTGAGCAACTAAGTTGTCTAATCTTTAGCCACATATATTTAGCCTCCTTTTTTGGATCATCTAAAGTTGTTTTTTAGCTGATCAAAAGTTAACTCCTGGATTCAAACATACCCTTACAATCGGTAGAAAACAATTTTTTTTTGAAATACCGGCAGAAGCACTGCCAAATCATAAAATCATATAAGAAGAAGAAGCAATAGTTCATACATCAAGTTAGATATTACATAAAACAAAAGGGCTCTCTCTCGCTGAAATTATGAAATTAAACATGGGAACTAAGGTGCACTTGGCACTCTCAACGCTGCTTCCCTCAAGCCGATCTCCTCCTTTATTAGAGCAACAACTTGCAGAGCGGTCAACGACCTTCTTTCAAAAGTCCTCCGATTTCTCTCTTTCCATAAATTCCAAGCCGTGCACATAAGCAAACCAGCCGCAGCCCTACGCTCCTCCTTCGGCCGATGCAAGAGTGAAAGCTTCCACCAATCCTCAATTTTCAAACTTGTTTCCGGCACACGCACCAGTCCTATTGATAAATCCTCCACCAAGGTCCACACCTCCCGTGCAAAAACACATTCAAGACACAGATGCTTCAGGGTCAGTTCCGCTTGATCAACTTGTCAGCAGTAAGGATTTTACTTTGCACGAGAAGCCAAGCAGAAAATTTGTGCTTCCCTTCAGCATGAGCCTTCCATATACCATTCCCATCGAAGGTGGAAAAGGAACCGGTGAATTGCGCCAGGTAAGCTGACTTGTAGAAAACAATTCAAACAGCCACACAAAACGCTTTCACATGCTGCGTGCAACGATGTCATCACGTCTCCGGTGACCGGCGGTGTCCTTGCCCAACTGGTGACGTATTCGTCTCCGGCCTCCCCGCCATGCCGTTGGGCGCCGTCGTCAGGCTGCTCCGCGCGTGCCGGGGCCGCCGACGCGCTCGGCAGCGGCGGCGTCGCCACGTCCGTCGCTTGCACGCTGCAGACCCTGAGACCAAATCCAAGCAGTTCGCTGGTAGGCCCAAATCGAGTCTTATTTTCAAATCTGATTGAACGGATGTGCTCCTTCACATTAATGCAACGACACAAGAAAGATATATAAATAATTTTATAATAGTCAGTGTTTTCAGAATAATGACGAAACGTTTTGAGTTTGCTGTTTAAACTTTTTTCACATAAGTTTGTCTATATTGTTTAATTACGTTCCATATTCTTTTTTTTTGCGGGTATTACGTTCCATATTCTGTTGGATCAAGATTTTGAAAAAAAATGAGTCCAAATAACTTATATTTAACAGATGCTAGATTTTTGCAACTTTTGATACACCTGAATTTAAAATTAGGTTTACACGATCAGTAACTGAAAATTAAAGAAACAAAGGAAAAGAAAACCTGCAATGCAATCATGGCCTCATGGGCCAATGGGCGGACTTTTCAATTGGTGGGCTTTCAGGCCTGTTGGCTGTTCAGTTTTAGGGATTCTGTCGACTCTGCAGTTGAATCCCAAAAAGGAAAAAAGTGGGAATTTGTCAAAACAAAAAGAAAGACAAAAGTGATAGGAAAGGGGAGTAGAAATCAAGAGACCGCAAAGACCACGCTTTCAAAATTCAAACGTATCCGGTGCCTTCCTTTGTGAACTCTCGTCTCGTCATGTGTTCGGCTGGCCGGACTCGATCGGTCGGTTCCATCAACCAGACTGTCACGCCACGTGTACATATAACCGCTACCGCGATCGATCTCCGGGAGCACGCGCCCAGAGTCGATCAGCCACACACATGAGCAGCGGCGCCGCAGCCACGCCGGCGGTGTCCGCGCCGCGCGCTTACCGAAGGGGAGCGGAGGGTTCGTCGAAGGACCTGGCGACGCCGTACACCGTCACGGACGACCTCACCGTGACGCCCACCATGTCCAGCGCCTCGACCGTTGCGCTGCTGAAGAGACTCGGCGTCGAGGACCTCGACGCGCGCGAGGAGAGGACCGTCAGCATCGGACAAGAAGAGGTGAAGATCAACGGTCTCATTGATCCGCGCTCGCGTGCTAGCTTCACTTTTCGTTGCGCTAATCATCGGCTCGATCCGTTGTCTTGTGTGTGTGTTTTTTTTAACTTTTTGCAGGCTCTTGGGATTCTCAATGCAGCGTCGCGCTCCAAGACCGTGCTGACGGATGCGTTTCTGCCCAAGAGGAAGAGGCCGCGCGTCTCCGGCGACGAGGACGGCACCCGATCTACATCTGAGTAGCGCCTCCGTACTCGTAGAGATCAGAGGGCAAGCGTTCATAGACCGAACAAATCATGCGACATATTATTCCAGTTAAAGGAGCGTGGCTTAAAGCGACTCAGTGAGTACACATCGTGCATCTAGTATGCATCTAGTGCATGCGCGTACACTCGTGCGCATTCCCAAGCAATCCAAGGTCCAACGAGAGCGAGCTCGGCTCGAGTTCGAGTGCAGGGGCCTTCCCGCCCCCGCGGAGGAAGGCATTGGTGAGGACGCAACTCGAGTGCAGCGACGCCTCAAGAATCTCCATACCCTGCACAAAAACAACAACCACTTTCAGATGCGAACTGGTACTAACCAAGACGGTGGCTCATCAACTCCATTGGTGGGAGGAGACAAGCTTTGATGGCTTGGACTGACAACGTGGGTGCGCCCAAACCTAAATTTTAGTTTTGTCATATAAAAAAAATCTTACTATTTAGGAGTATTAAATAAAATATATTTATAAATTTTTTTTACAAATAGGTACTAATTCGCGAGATGAATTTAATAAGCCTAATTAATCTATAATCGCTAATTCTGGATTAACATACATCGCAAATTAGTTCAGAGATTCTATAATTTGCTTTGTAATTAGATTGTATTTAATACTTCTAAATGATAAGATTTATTTTAGAATTAAAATTTAACCTACCGGAATCAGAACACCCCGTGTAGTCACGCGAGCTTGGATGCCAAGGATCCGGCCTACTGTGTGCAAAGGTGATGGGGTTGGAAAGCACCGGCGTACTGGGAGGTTCCCTCCGGTACGCTTTTAGCGTAAAAGGGGCTGCACCGGGGTCCTGGGAGGGGGACGCTAAAATAGCGGATCGGCCCCGTCCCGCTAAATCTAACGTGATCCCAGTTACGCCACTCGCCACTGGTGGACCCAACGACCCCGCCCTCGCGCCCAAGCTCGGAACGGAAGGAGGTCTGGGCGCAGAGGAGCAGGCCGAGGCCGGTGTGCGGCAGGTCCCGTGGCCGCCGTCCAGGTCACAGCGCGCCGCCGCCGTACCCAGCCCCGCGCAGCCGGAGGAGCCGAGGGCGAAGAGGAGGAAGGAAACGAGCTCGGAGGCCGGGCCGCCGCCGTCCGCCGGCGCTGCCACGGGACCTCCGCCGGTGCTACCCCGCGCCCGCGCCCGTCTGCTGCCGCCAGCCCCTTCTCCCTCCGCCGGCGGGCCGCACCGCCCTCTCCTCGCCATCACCTTCTCTCTCCCAATCACCGGAGCACAGGAGATGCAGGGGCGCCGCGGCCACCACCGGCCCGCGTGGCGGCGCGGGGAGCCGAGCTGCGAGGGGTCGGGCTGGCGAGCGTGGAGGAGGCCCTGGCGCTGTCGACGGAGACGGAGATCATGCCGTGGGGCCCGAAGCCGAACTTCTCGAAGAGGATGGAGCCACGGGAGCCCCGACGACGGCTAGGAGGAGGAGGGCCGCGCGGGCGGCGGCGCCAGCCATCGCGGCGAGATTTGGGTTGTGGGGAGCGATGCGAGGCGGAGCGGAGGTGCGCGACGCGAATTGGCCGGGTGGGAAGGGAGAGGATGGGAGAGGAAGAGGAAAGAAAAAGAAAAAAAATCTGACGTGTGGGCCCCACCAGCTGGTAGTTGATATAAAGAATGAGATATAAGGTATGACGGGAATAAATAAATATAGAGCAGATAATATCAATGATAGAATATTCCTTTTAAAGTACACCTCAGTGTGCTGCCCCGAGCGGGAGGAAGCTGCTACACTTGCACCTGTTGTACGTATGCGGTAGGCCTGCAGATGTATGGTGCCATGGTGCTGCTCGGCTCCGGCAGCAGAAGCAACATGTTGCGGTGATGTCATTGGGTCCGCAAACTGCAAGCGCTGGAAGGCCTGCTTCTGCACCACGCTTTGCTACACCTAACCTTAGGTAAGTTTGATTAAGTTAGTAGGTGTTTAGTGGGTAAATAAACCTAGGCAAGATTATTTTAAGCTCCATATATTATAGAAACTAAAAATATGGTAAGATTCCCTTAGGCAGGGAAAAATATAGCCTCTGGAGTTGTTTGGTTCTAGCCACACTTTGCTACACAATCTTAGGCAAATTTAACCAAGTTAGTAGGTGTTTGGTTGGTAACCAAACTTAGATAAGATTCTTTTAGCCTCCACATATTATAGGTGAATCGATCGATCATCCTTACCAGAAAGGAAAAAAAAAATCGATCGACCATGTGTCCTCGTGTCCTCGTGCGCTGATCCATGGAGCTCCCGGCCAGCTGACCGATCAGCTAGCTGAAGTCATCTAGTCTGCCGACGAGGGCCAGGAAGCAGACGGTGCCGACGATCCACAGCCAGCAGAGAAGCTGTCGGCGGCGGTCAGGAAGAGGGTGATTGCCCTGGCCCACATGAGGTGGGTGGCGGCAGTGGCCGCGAGCGCGGCGTAGGCGAGGGCCCGGCGGCTGTCCGGGAGCAGCAGCGCCAGCGCCGCGGCAGCCGCCTCCGCCGCGCTGCACCGCAGCGCCCCGTGCAGGTTGGCGCTCAACGCGGCGGCCCCCGCGGCCGTCAGCGTGGTCCCTTCGCCTAACCACGACGGCTGCCCCTCCAAATTAGTTAGCGCAAGGTGAATCGATCGATCATCCTTACCAGAAAGGGAAAAAAAAATCGATCGACCATCTTTCCTAATATCATATTATTTTCATCCGGCATCGAGAGAGCAGCTACCGGGGTGACGCGGTAGTGGTCGATGAGTTCGGAGGCCAAGGCGAAGGAGCCGAGGGCGATGGCGGCGGTGAGGAGCGCCCACAGGCTGATCAGCAGGACAGCCGGGAACGGAGGAGCATTCTTCTTCTTCTGCACGGCCACCGCCAACAGAGAAGCTGCTAGCTTCTTGTCGTCGTCCACCTTGTCAGCCATGGGATCCGGCTGTCTCAGCAGTCCCACCGCATGCGCACACTTTGTTTCAATCGGACTACACATTCCTACACGTACGGCACTCGATCAATCACCACTGCTGATCCGATCCGATAATGCTCGATCCCAGCTGACTGATGAGCTAGCTGCAGTGTCTAGCTCATCTGACTAGCAAGGTATGTACGCTTGCTTACACAGTAATCGAGCAGCCCGATAGCTCACGATCGATCTCGATCCATCGGAGTTACCAGCATCGTCATCGGATTACCAGATTGCAGGGGACGAACGTGGAAGTATGCGAGCGCGTAGTCGACGGCCATGGAGACGACGAAGGCGAACGCGGCGTAGTCGACGACCATTCCGCGACCATGCGGACAGCCGGAAACGGACGAGCGGCATCCACTTCTTCACCACGGACACAGGCAGCAAGCAGATCATGATGAGCCATCTTATCCGCCATGGATCCAAAGCTAGCTGATAAGGAGATCAGAACGGCCAGATGACCCGTAGAGATGCGCAGGCACTTATCGGCATTGTCGCCAGGCTGCGACCACGGGCGCAGTTGCGTGCTCCGTAGATTCTTCCCCCAGATTCTTCGATCGAAAACTGTCGCCGAGCTGCTGCCTGAGCTCCCGGCGAGAGTTTCTGCGAGTGGATGAACGACAAGCCATGGCGCTGATGGCGGGATCATCTCAGCAACAAAAGCACACGCCCCCAAGATGGCGGCACCTTAGAGCAGCAAGCACCCGTGCATCAGAACATATGAAAGATACAGGGATCGACGCACCTTGGGGTCCTTCTGATACTGAAAAAACAGTGATCAACTTTGAAGGCAACTACGATGCCTCTGCATTGTTCACCAGAGGGAATGGTACTTCTGCATTGCGCATGACGCTAGCAAATGACAGAACACACATACGACGATATCCAGTCAAAAACTCTCTATGTTTGAGCATCCGAGCGACATTGGAGAAGCAATAGCTTATCAAAAGCATAATATGCTGTCATCATATTATCACGCAATTTTTGGGCAAAACATTGCCAACAAAGAACTCATAGGTGAACGGATCATCTATCACAGCAGACTAATTAAAGCATCACAAAGTAGCGGCCTAATTAACCCATGATCAAGTCAGCAACTCTTGTGTTGTGACCACGGACGTACAGACCACGGAGCTTCATGCACGGCCGGAGACGAGGAAAACATCGGTGAGGACGGTCTTGGACTGCAGCGAGGCCTTGAGGATCGCCAAGCCCTGCAGGCAAAATTAAAGATCAGTGAGTGTTTCACAATCGTCACAGATTGGAGAGCAGAATTAGAAGCACATGAAAACGAACATGAGCGATTGAACAAATTGAAGAAGGCGATGCGGCGCGAGATGCATCGATCGATGTATCACCTCGCGGTAGCCGAGCCGCACGGTCTTCTCCTGGAGCGCGGCGAGGTCCGTGACCGCGAAGGCGTTGAGCAGCGTGATGCTGGAGATGGCGGACATGGGCGTGACGGTGAGGTCGTCCCGCACCGTGTACGTCACCAACCCCTGCACGAACCCTCCTCTCGCCGCTCCACCGGTGGAGGCGTTCGGCGGCACCCACTGGCCGAAGCCGCCCGATCCGGGTGCCGACGGCGAGACGTACTCGAGCGGCGACGTCATCGGGCGGTGGCAGTTGGGGCAGGCGGCGCCGCCCGAGTCCGTCACGTACCTGGAGCAGTCGCCGCCGTATCCGTACCGTACCTGCTGCTGTTCTCGCACTTGAAGAAGGCCTTTGGCCGCCGACCGTACGACGGCGACGGTGGCGGCGGGAGGAGGGAGCTTCTGGCGGTGGTGACCGGCGAGGCCGCGAGCGCGGGGCGGAGGAAGTCGCCCTTGTCGGCGCCGGGCAGGATGTAGGAGTCGTCGAGCCGCTCGACGCTGGCGTAGAGGGTACCGACGCTGCCGGCCACGGACCCCGCCCCGACCAGCGCGGCGGCCGTGGCGAGGGGCAGGGCGAGGAGGGAGAAGAGGAAGTCGACGGCGTCCTTGCCGGCCTCCGAGAACAGCGCGCGCCGGGACTTGGCGTCGATGAGGAGCTTCATCCTGAGAACGGGTTGTTCGAACGCTTCCCCTTGGTGGCTTGGTTGGTGGTGGGATGGAATGGAACGGAAACTAGGAGTAGATGGGATGGGGATTGCCGGATTGGAAGTTGAACTAGAACAGCGCAGAACAAAACAACCCCCGCAAAAAAATGCTGCTGACAGTCTTGTTCTTCGAAGGCAAGAAATTCGGTTGCTGGCAATGCAGGCATGGAATCTCAGCATGTCAAGATCCTCATACATGTAGTGTCAACCACTGATGTATATATACTTATCCTCATAAACAATCCAGGGAACTCGATTAAAATTGCAGAGCATCTATTTTATGATGGTAATCTGCCACAAATTTTAATTAAACTAAAACTTGGACAGCCTAAAAAAGAAATAATGTAGAGTGTCTACAATATATAAGTTGCCAATCTAAACCAATGAGATAGACAATTCAATATAACTACATTCCTTCAAAACCAAACCGAGGCTCATCATTAGATAAAAGGCATCACCTTGGTCGGCAACAGGAGCTCCTCCAAACTGTAGTCTTCTTTTGTTTCTTGTAGCTCTGTTCATAGTATCAAATGCTATCTCTTCAGATTCAACTCAGTATTGGAAGCAATGAAGGTGAAAGATATATGAGTAAACTAATAAAAGGAAAGACAATTTACTAGATTCTAGCAAAGCCAGTACTACGAAATGTGAACCAAATGTACTTTATTAGAACAATCGTCAGGTAGGAATTGCATTAACCATGCACATGGACAAATAGTTCAAGTCTATTGGGAAGCATAATCTTACAATAAAAAACTCATTGCTCTTCTTAATGCATTCCGTGATCAGCAAAGTAATAAAAAATAACTGAATACATAAAATTTGGGTGATTGAACAAACCTCAGTTGCAATCAGGAGGTGTCTTGCTTAGAACGAAGAATGAATTAGTATTGTTGATAAATGTTATCTTCATACTTGGCATGATATTCGAACAACTTTGCTAAATGGTTAAATAGGTTTGGTCTGGACATAGAGGAGGATAAGCATGCTTGGTACTGGGTTGCAATAGGAGTCTTGATGCATGGTGGCGTGTGTTGGTACCTCTGATGGCGTTGCACTCGCTCCCCATGCGGTCGACGAGGCTGACAGCGTAGTTGGGGTCGCCGGATGGAGCGGAGCACGTACTGCTGCTGCCGGCTGCGCTCGCTCCCGCCGCTGCAGATGGACTCCAGCGGCCTGCATCCTTGCCGCGCCAGTTACCATCTATTTATCGCTTTAAGTGATTTCTGCGGATTCAATGGCAGAACGATTTCCGCCGCCGGTCATCTTCTTCCTCCGACCATCCTCCGCCCAGCCGTCCTCCGCCCCGCCCCCTCACCCTCCACCCCGGCCAGTGGCTCTCGCCGCCGCGCCGCGCTGCCCGCCCACCACCCACCGCCGCGCCGCCCGCCCGCCCACCACGCACCGCCGCCTTCCACACGGCCTTCTTGCTCCCGCCGCCGTCCACGGCCCACCAGGGGTCCAACACGGCCGGCCAGCGGCGCTCCCCCGCCGCCTCGCCTCCGCCGCCGCCCGAACCGCCACCACCGCCGGGCCGCCGCCGCCGCCGACCTCGTCCTCTAGGGCCGGTGGCCATTGGAGCCCCGGCAACCCGAAACCCTAAGCTCCGCGGCCTCGACCACCATCCCGGCCACCGACGACCTCGCTGGCGGCCGCTCCGCCCACCTCCCACCCCGGCCGACCTCCCCCCACCTCCCACCCCTCGCCGGCGCGCTCATCTCCGCGAGGAAGATAAACGGTAGCGGCGCGGGCCCACGTGCAGCGAGCCTAGCGGCTCTTCTGCGACAGAATCGCGCCCAGAAGCGCGCGAGGAATTGAATTCCCGGGCGCCCGCGTACCACGTCTGAGGTCTCCCCGCGCTTGTAGGCTGCGTGCAGGAGGCGTGCGCGGCGCGGCTGGCGACCCCGATGAGCAGCTCTCCTCAACGACTTCCCAAGTCTGCTCCCGGGGCCCACGACCCGCCGGCCACGCACTCGATTGGATTGGGGAAGCGGAGGCCGGACGAGCGTCGCGGACTTGCGGGACGGCCGGCTCTCGCCTCCCGCTGCAGCTGCTCCTCGGACGCATCGCCCGGGGCCACCGCCGGTGGTTTCCTCGCCCCATTCCACGAGCTCAGGCAGCGCCGTCGGCCTCCGTCCACGAGCTCCAGGAAGCCCAAGCGCGGGCCGAGGACGCGCTACGCGCCATCGACAGGTGCCGCGGCGACATGAGCGCCGCCAAAGCTGCTGCTGGGCCATCCGGGCGTTCCTGGCGCGGACGGCAGCATCGAGGCCGAGCGCAGCCTCTGCAGCGCCTCCGCGGTGGCGTGGTTGAGGGCAGCGGCGCGGTGGCTCTCCCAGATCTTCCACGGCGGGTCGTCCTGGAGGCTGGGTCGCGTGTACCGGAGCGCGATGAGGTTGAAGAAATCACGGAGGTACGGCGCGGCATCGACGGATGGAGATTGGAAAAAGGGGGAACAATCCAGATAAGGGTCTATTTGTAAAACTGAGGATCTATCTGTAAAATCGCGATCCAATATTTTGCATATAACCCCCTGATTTGGATCGCGATTACTAATCGCAATCCGAATTAGGGGGTAATATGCACCAAATGAGGGGCTTTCTATAAAATAGCGAATACATATAGGGGCTAATCTGGGAAATCTCAAAGCCGGCGACATGACTGCCGCGCCGCCACCGCCGGTTGCCCCGTCCACCGACCGCAGCCTCTGGCTTCAAGTTCTCTTTTCCTGAAAAATCCACCTAAGTTCATCGTTTGCAGTCTAGTGATCTAGAAAAATTCAATTGCTTCCAGGCGCATTGCTCCAACATAAGCCTTCAGTTTGAATTCAAATTTCAAATGCATTCAACACAAACTGATGACAACCGGGGTACCAGGAGCTAGCTACCGGATGATCGATTTCAGAACAACCCAAAAGACTGGACGGATTTATGACGCAGCAAGCTGAAGCATCACAACCTAATTAAGCTACTACTTTTTTTGATAGTACTACTTGACCCATGCATGCATGTTGACGAGCGATGACAGCCACAGGTGCCCAACATTCAAGCGACGCCGCCGGGAGCCTTCTTGTCGCCGAGGAAGACGTCGGTGAGCACGGTCTTGGACTCCAGCGATGCCTTCAGAATCGCCAGACCCTGTCGTCCATGCTGAACGTTAGTTGATGCATGCACAATATGTTGAAGATGGAAGAATGCTCGATCGAGAACAGATTAGCGCTTCAGGTATTGACCTCGTCGTGGCCGAGCTGCACGGTTTTCTCCTGGAGGTCGGCGAGGTCCCTCACCGAGAAGGTGTTGAGCAGGGTGATGCCGGAGATGGCGGACATGGGCGTCACCGCCAGGTTGTCCATCACCGTGTACGTCACGACGCCCTGCACGAGCCCTTCCGCCGCGCCCCGCGCCGTCTGCTGGTCGGACCTCGCCGGCGAGAGGTACTGCGCTGCCGTCGTCATGGAGCAGCGACAGGTCGGGCACGACTTACCGTGCTCGTCCGTGATGTAGGAGCGGCAGTTGCCGTTGCTAGTGTTGGTGCATCTGTAGAAGGACTCCGGCTCCACGGACGACGGCTCCGGCAGGCGGAGGAGGGAGCTGCTGGCGCCCCCTGCCGGCGAGAGCACCGTAGGCGATAGGAGCGCGTCCTTGGCGGCGCCGGGCTGGACGTAGGTGGAGTCGAGCCTGTCGATGCTGGCGTAGAGGTTGCCGACGCTGCCGGCCACGGAGCCCTCCCCGACCAGCTTCACGGCCGTGGCGACGGGCAGCGCGAGCAGGGAGAAGAGGAAGTCGACGACGTCCTTGCCCGCCTCCGCGAACAGCACCCGCCGCGCCTTCCGGTCGACGAGGAGCTTCATGCTCAGCGCGGCGGCGGCGGGGGTTGCCATCCTGGTGCGCCTGCGGTTGGGGAGGACTAGCTAGCAGTGCACGGCGCCGCAGGGACGATATATATGAAGAGCCTGGGGGCAAGGCAGCTCGAACCTTCTCCACGACCGAGAGCAGCCCTGTGCGGCACGACCCGGATCGATCGTGGCGTCGTGGACACGATCCCGTCATCCCGCTCCACGCGCCCACGCCCCCGCGACGCAATAATAATGCGCGTGATTTAAGCAACGTTTCGTCAGTAGCGTCATTTCAGCGAAAACCTTGGATTTCGAATTCAAACCCTCAGAAACACGGAGATGGCGATCATGGCATAAATGTATGGTCAGTGGAGCAAATTTTTTGTCACAGCTTGCGCTGCTGGCCCGGTACTCTTCCGCGCTCAATCGGCAGCACTCCTTTCGACGACTTCCATCCGGGCAGGGGCAGCAATAGCAATCCATGTAGCTTGCTCGTTGCTCCCATCTAATTGTGTGGAGTTTGCAGCGGATAACTTAACTGACATCTAGGTTTGGGCCATAATCCCATAAACTAGCTCAGCACGGAGCGACCCGGCCGTGTTTCAATGAGAGGAAAAGGGACACGATCTACTATTTTTTAGAAAAACAGAAAGAGTCTAAATTACTCCCCTCAACTGTAGCTAAAGTTTGAATAACCCTTTAAACTATCGTTTGGTTCATTTTACCCTCAAACTACGCCCTTTAGTTCAAATTACGCCCTAATATAATTTATCTTTTTCATTTCTCCATGCATAGGTGGAGTTTTAAGTTGAAATTTTACAAGATAATAGTACATATCAAAACACATGTTATAAAAAATACATCATATTTTTTATCATTATTTTAATAGGTTAGGATATTTAATAATAAATTAATCATTGGAGTACAAAATTATATGAAAAATAAGGATGAAAAAATTATAACATTTTTTTAATATGCATTGTGATGTCCACTACTGCATTGCAAAATTTGAAATTAAAATTCAACTTGTGCATGGAAAAAAAAGAACGATTGTATTATGGGATCATTATTTTGATAGGTTAGGATATTTAATAATAAATTAATTATTGGAGTACAAAATTATATGAAAAATAACGATAGAAAACTATAATATATTTTTTAATATGCATTGTGATGTCCACTGCTGCCCTGCAAAATTTAAAATTAAAATTCAACCTATGCATAGACAAACAAAAAAGAAAAATTGTATTATGTAATAAAATGAACTAAATAGAATAGTTAGAGGGTAAATTGAACCAAGTTATAGTTTAGAGGAGGGTTATTCAGACTTTGGGGGAGTAAATTGAACCTTTTTTTAAAAAAATCCAAAATCCCAGTGCCCCCTCTCTTTTGCTTCTTTTGCTACGCAGCTGCTCCTACTCTCCTACTGGTTACTGGCATTCTGGCGAGTGGGCACCAAAACCAGCCGGAATCCAAAACCAGCGTCGTGGGAAGCTGCAGCCAGCAGGAGGGTACAAGCAAACATTTGCGCCCGCACGGACAAGTCAGCCAGTGTTCAAGCATCAGTGCATCACCAACAAATCAAATAGAAATCAAGGTACCCAAACCAATTGGCATAACCAACACAGGAACAGAATTTTACTATCACATATATAACACCATACTGGCTATTAGGGCAGCTCCAGTGTGCTTGAAAAGCAAACAATAGCCTGTTCTGGTCGAACCAATTTTTGCTGTCAGAACTAAAATCAAAGTTTGCGGACGCGCCGAACTCAGCTGCCTCCGCCCACGCCCAGCTGAATAAAATAGTATGTCCTGCACGTGACCTGTGTAGTTTCCACCCGCGTAAGGATAAAAAGTAGAAGAAGAGAGAGCGTTTTTTATTTGCTTCTGGGATCCATGATTCGATGTTGATGATGGAGACAACGAACCAAGCCTTTGTTCCATTTAGGTGGCTTTCACGGTTCGAACCAGCTCTGGAGCTGCCCTGGAAGTGGTAGACGCGGTCTGTCATGCATCACACATTGCCACACAGCAGGCAAGCCAAGGATTTAGACAGCAGGGTTTCAACAAAGTTCAGTGATCAGGCAAAAGAAACAGCTACGCGTGCAGAGACAGTCCTACTGCCTACATTACCAGCGAACTCCTGTTCTATCGGCAGCACATTGCAGCCATGGACCCATGACGAGCTACTACTAGTCCTTAGTTGTAAAAGCAAGGAGTGCCAACAGCAGCTAACAGATCCAGATGACTTCAGTTACAAACCAAAAGGCTGGAACGGATCACATCGCAGAGAGCTTAAGCATCACAATCACAAAAGACCAACCACAATCGCAGAGAGCAGCGCCGGCGCCCTTCAAGCACAGCCGCGGGCAGGGGATTTCTTGTTGCCGAGGAAGACGTCGGTGAGGACGGTCTTGGACTGCAGCGACGCCTTCAGGATCGCCAGACCCTGCACCCAAAACCACACATGTCGACCAACGTTGATGGGCAACCTCAAAAATTGATCGAGCAACAATCGTCAATCGACATCAAATGAAAGATAGATCCAGCACTGATTATTCACCTCCTTGTACCCGAGCTGCACGGTCTTCTCCTGGAGATCGCCGAGGTCCTTCACCGCGAAGGCGTTGAGCAGGGTGATGCTGGAGATGGCCGACATGGGGGCGATGCTGAGGTTGTCCATCACCGTGTACGTCACGATGCCCTGCACGAACCCTTCCCCGCCCTTGGGCACCACCTGGCCGCCGCCGGAGCCGTCGGCCCCCGCCGACGGGAGGTACTGCGCTGCCGTCGTCATGGAGCAGCGACAGGTCGGGCACGACTTACCGTGCTCGTCCGTGATGTAGGAGCGGCAGGTGCCGTAGCTAGTGTTGGTGCATCTGTAGAAGGTCTTCGGCTTCACAGACGACGGCTCCGGCAGGCGGAGGAGGGAGCTGTTGGCGCTTGCCGTCGGAGAGAGCACCGTAGGGGACAGGAGCGCGTCCTTGGCGGCGCCGGCCTGGACGTAGGTGCCGTCGAGCTTCTCGACGCTCGCGTAGAGGTTGCCGACGCTCCCCACCATGGCGTCCTTCCCCACCAGCTTCACGGCCGTGGCGACGGGCAGCGCGAGGAGGGAGAAGAGGAAGTCAACGACCTCCTTGCTCGCCTCCGCGAACAGCACCCGCTGCGCCTTGCGGTCGACGAGGAGCTTCAAGCTCAGCGCGGCGGCGGTCGTGGCTGCTGCCATCTCGTGGAGCTCGAGAGCTTTCTTGGCGTCGCAGGAGCAGCGCTGGACTGGGCGTTGGCAGTTGGCACGCGCGGCGCCGCGGCTGCCCTGGTATATAAATGGTGTGATTGGTTAGCTGTTTGTGCTCCGACCAGGCTCGCTGGATTCAAAATTCATTTCATTGGATTGGTTGCCTGCACCGGTACTAGAGCCTGGCTCGCCGCATGCAAAATGCACCCGCCGGCCTGGCTCGGCGGAAACGAAAATTTTCCTCGATTCTCGCCGGTCTGGCTCACGCGGTGCAAGGCACGTTCCATCTGCTCCGATTCTGGCCCCATGAGTGTTTGTGTTTGACAGCGATGGGTGGTGGGAGGACCGATACGACCAGCCAAAAAAGTTTCTTTACTGAGCCAGGCTAGGTGCACGCAGGTAACCAAACAACGTAACTTTGCATATGGTCAGCCTGGCTCGTGTGAGCCTGGTTCACTGATGCGATGCAGGCCAAGCTCATACGAGCAACCAATCAGGCGAGAAGCAGCGTTCCGTCCTTCGCACGCGTGCACCCGTGTGGCGGATCTCGTTGCGCCTCCACTCCACAATTCAGTTCAGATGCAATTACGACCTGGTAATGTGATGATGGACCGCCGGCTCGGCGGCTCCGGCTGCACAAGCAAAGGATTGCAGCGCCATCATGGAAGGCCTAGCCCTAGATAGATGATCTAGGCAGCGTTGGAGGGAGCGGCGATGCCTCGTGCCTGCCTCGGCCATCTATTGCGACGCCAAGCAGGCCATCTCAGAGAACATCCCCGGTGCTACGAGCAATTAGGATATTACTGTGTTATCATTTTAAATTTGTGCGTCTATATTACTTAAAAAAATTCTAATAAAAATATAAATGGATAGTATGCAAGCATCCACCATCACGCAAAATTTGAGATGCAACAGAAACTTGTACAAGATGCTAAAAAAAAGAAATCTGTATGTCAATAGTGCGGGTGGCAACTGTTCATCTCAGATCCGTAACCTACTACTATTCATAGGCTGATTCATCACAAATTTTGCATGATGGTAAATGCTTCATGTTCTATGCATTTATATATAAATTTTGCGTGATGGTAAATGTTACATGTTCTATGCATTTATATTTATTTATATTTATATTACCGTATTTAGTAATACGGTAGCGTCTAATCCCCTTGCAACGTAGAAGATGGTCTCGGCCATCTATTGGCGCCATCTATCGAAACTTGAAAGAAATACAGTATGTACAGTATGCACTACACATGCAAACAATGTTGCAGGCCTGCAGGGCATCGTCAATGCCACTACAACGGGTCCAAACGGAAACGATCAACGCTCTCCTGTTTTCTTAGGATAGCTTTATTTTAGGTTTGTTAAATTTCCATATATTTGGGAAGGGTTGAATTTTTTAAAATACAACATGTAAATTATTCCTTAATAATTGTTCGTGTTCAAATTTATCTATAATTCTATAGATCCCATGATCAAAATGGGTGTACCTCTACCCGCAAAAAAAAAAGGGTGTGCCTCTAGCGCTGTTGTGTTAATTTCCTCCCCCGGCTTCAAAGGCATAGGCAACACCTTCAAGGCATAGGCAAGTGCCTCAGCGCATTTAACTATGGTTATGTTTCTTTCCTAAAATTATTTTCCTCTGCACACGTTTTTTTTACTTCCTCGAACTATTTTGGAAAGAGTTCGACCAAACTTTTCATAGAACATTCGAATATACTCTTTTTTGGTATTTTCCCAAAATATCTTATAGAAAACATCTAAATCTTATATTTAGCAACAAAATGAAACGTATTCGTGAAAAATAATAATTTTCTGTATCATCTCAGCAAATACTTTTGGAGTTTCAAATCAGTTTCATACATACAGTTATACCATTATTTCTGACTATTTTCGCACAAAAGAATCATCATATCACAGCTAAGAAACGTCAAGAATCATCGAGGCGGAGACAAAAAAGGATCAGATGGCAACACAAATTACACCGAAAGCAGGCGAGCAGACAGAGAGAGAGTAGCAAATTCCCAGCCATACATGACATGATACATCCATCAGCACCCAAGAAGAGTGCTACAAAAGACCGACGGTAAACGCCATATGATTATGATTCGAGCACCAAAAGATGATTTGGCCCCTAAGTCCTAATCCACCGGCATCATCATACGAAGACAACCAAACAGTGATACTACACAGCAGCATGAGCCATGAGGCAAAGGCAAGGAAGCATCGATCTAAGCTGGCACGCCGATCGACTCCGTGCGGCAGTGTGCACACCACACACCAGCCTCAGCGAGCCAGCATGCCTGGGGCCGGAGCCCTGCCGCGGAAGAAGACATCGGTGAGCACGGTCTTGGACTCGAACGACGCCTTGAGAATCATCAGAGCCTGCAAAAGTTTGCAACAGAACATGTGTTGGGAGGGAGATCCGAGAGAGGGGTTGCAGCTTTGTGCGCATGCGAGAACGGGGGCAGGCAGGTCTCGCCTCACTCACCTCCGCGTAGCCGATCTGCACGGCCCTCTCCTGCACCGCGCCGAGATCCCTCACCGCCATGGTGTTGAAGACGGAGATGCTGGAGATGGTGGACATGGGCGCGACGGCGAGGTCGTCCATCACCGTGTACGTCATGTTGCCCTGCACGAACCCTCCGGCCGGAGGTTTCGGCAACAACTGACTTAAGGTGAGGCCACCCCCAGTCCCGGTATAGGACGTGTCCACCTGCGACGCCGCCCGCAGTGGCCTGCCGCCGCAGGACGGGCACCTGGGGCGCGCGCTCGCGTCGACAAGGCGGAGGATGGGGCCGACGGAGCCGGCCGGCGGCGGGGGCACGACGGGGCGGAGGAGCGCGTCCATGTCGACGCCGGGGCGGGCGTAGGAGCGCTCGAGGTTCTCGACGCTGCCGTAGAGACCGCCGACGCTGCCGGGCACGGCGTCCTGCCCGAGCAGCATGACCACCGTGCCGACCGGCAGCGCGAGGAGGGAGAAGAGGAAGTCGACGGCGTCCTTGCTCGCCTCCGCGAACAGCACGCGCTGGGCCCTCGTGTCGACGAGGAGCTTCATCCTCAGCGTGGTGGGGCCGGGGCTGGCGACCGCCGTCGCCATCGCGAGGGCGGCGAGCATTCTTTTTTGGTGTGGCGGAACGGAACCGTCTGGAAGAAGAACTGGGAAGGCGAACAGGGAGGTTGGCACCGGTCAGAATGCTCCGCTCCGGTGGTCCGTAACCGTAACTCCGTATAAATGCGCGTCACACCACACTCCTCTACCGCGGCTGCGCTCACCCACGGCAGAAACAGATGGAACAGGACCCTGAATTGACTCCTATGGATTGATGGGAGAAGACGTGCTTGACCAGAGGCGGCGGCAGCGGGCCAGCTGCAGAGCTCTGCACAGAGCACGCATGCAAAAGAGGGTCACATTGTGGCAGGGTTTTCTATGCTTGGATGAACATCAAGCCAAAATTTGATGAACGTCGTTGGTTTTTACTGTATTTGTAAAAAATTGTTAGCTAAGCGAAATCGTATATAACATGTATTTCCCTTCTTTTTTTTTTGGCTGCCAACGCTAGGCCGGACGTGGAAACTTATGATGCCTGATGGGCTGCTGACCATAGTCAAAGCAGGAGCCTGATGCGCGCGGGGTGGTCGACGGCGGCCGCTAGGCCCCAGCCAGATTCTCTACCGAGTTCGATGCAGCATAGCAGTACCTCTTTTTTTTTTTTGAGAGGAAGCATAGCAGTATCAGTAGCTTGATCCATGGCGTCTAGGCTTGGGCCGTAATTTCCTCGTGCTGGGCCTGGTCGTGATTCCATGAACGGAAAAAGGAAAAAGTTCCCTAAATTTTGGAACGAATCCGTATGTATTTTCTTCCTAGACTACAAAACTATCCGTCTGAACTTCTTAAATTTGTGATACCAGACATATGATCTCACTGACCGATTTCTCTTAGAGGTTTTGCTCTTTTTCTTTTATATTTATTTTGGTTGAATCTTTAAAAAATTATAGTAAATCATAAAATTATAAAATAGAAAATCTAATTTTATTGGACTCCATATGAGTAGATCTATACAGTGTATATGATATGTAATATGGTATAATTTAGTAAAAAATTTATTGTACTTTTAGATATATAATTTCCTATAATTAATTCATAGCTACAGTTTTCGTGATCCAATTATTGTGAAATTTTTACGGTGGGCTCTTTGAGCTATAATAAAAAATTAATGCTCATTGGATTATGTATACTTGAGAAATTAAAGAAAATCTCTCATATAGCTTAAAATTTACTTGCTCAAGCATAAATGATCAAATGAGTATAAAATTTTTACTACATTTTCACTACAACTCAAGCATATAATGATTAGCCCACCATAAAAACTTTATCACAATGGACCATGAAAACTGTAGCTATGAATTAATTATAGAAAAATATATATCTAAAAGTACAATAAATTCTTTTTACTAAATTATATATCATATGATATATATATATTTAATGCATTGATCTACTCACATGGAGTCCAAAAAATTAAATTTTTAATTTTATAATTTTTCTTGATTTACTATAATTTTTTAACAATTCAGCTAAAATAAACATAAATAAAAATAAAATAAAAATAGTGGTTTAGCAAAACCACTAATAGAAACCAGCCAGGAAATAGGCGGTATCGCGAGTGCACAAATTAAATTTTCTATTTTATAATTTTTCTTGATTTACTATAATTTTTTATTTTTTAAAAAATTCAGCTAAAATAAACATAAAACCAAAATAAAAAAAAGAGTGGTTTAGCAAAACCACCAAGAGAAACCATATGTTCACGGTAAATGTCCGGTACCACGAGTACATATGTCCGGTATCGCGAGTAGTTGGACGGTACCTTTCAGGAGGTTAAAAAATTGGACTTTTTCCAAAGGGAAACGCGGTAAGCTAAGCATGGGCTCTGCTGCGGAGAGGCCGAGAGATTGCAGCTATCACTTGTCCATCCATGCCCAGCGTTCAATCAAACATCAACGCATCACTTGTCAGCGCATCACCAAAGAACATCAGCATGGAATCACAACACTGTAGGAAGCGCTAGCTATTACTGTATCACACACATCGCCACAGGCAGACAGCAAACAAGGAAACAAGTACGCACAAAGTTCAGACCTCAGAGGTCACGCAAAAGTAGTAGGCTGCCCACAGACACGGTTCCATTCTACTTCTACAGGCCTACCATACCACCAAACTTCTGCTGCGACACATTGCAGCAAGAAGACCATGGCGTACTATTACTTGTATCCATACCAAGGCAAGGAGTGGCACCAGGTAGTACCAGAGATGATTTCAGTACATCCCAACGGATCTAATCGCAGCAAGTTGAAGCATCACAAAAGACCAACCAAATTAAGCTAGTTAACCCACGTGCTGCTGATGTCAGCCACACTTCCCCTTCAAGCACGACCTCGAGGGGCCTTCTTGTTGCCGAGGAAGACATCAGTCAGGACGGTCTTGGACTGCAGCGGACGCCTTCAGGATCGCCAAGCCCTGCAGCAAAGTCATGTCGAAGTGTCATGCACAGCAGTATGTCAAAAGCAGACCAATGCTTCAGAACAGACGAAAGGCCCAACGACTGTGGACTGACCTCGTTGTAGCCGAGCTGCGCGGTCCTCTCCTGGAGGTCGGCGAGGTCCCTCACCGCGAAGGTGTTGAGCAGGGTGATGCCGGAGATGGTCGACATGGGCGTCACCGTCAGGTTGTCCAGCACCGTGTACGTCACGACGCCCTGCACGAACCCTTTGGTGGCTCCGGTGTAGACGTCCTGCGCCTGCTTCTGGGCCGGCGGCACATACTGCACCACCGTCGTCATCTCCTTGCCGCAGTTCGGACAGCTCGTGCCGCTGGCGTCCGTCACGTAGTGGTAACAGGTGCTAGTCTGGAGGTAACAGGTCGTCGTTCTACCTGTGCTGGTTTTCAGGGTATGAGCTTGCTCTTGAGTCTTGACTGCGCTGCGCTCCAAGACGGCGCTCACGGTCGCGGACGTGTTCCTCCCCGCCGTTGCTCGGGCCGCGCGGTGCCGCCGCTGATCAGGGCTCAGATTGGATTGCGATTGATTGAGAATTTGAGATTGGGAATTTGGCTAGGTGATTCAGCAGGTTACCTGAGATGCCGAGAACACCGGTATTTTGGACTAAAACTATGATGTTTTCTTAATGGTAGCAAGCTAATCAAGTGCTGTGCTCATCAGCTCATGCAAACTGCGATCCTCGAGAAAATAGCAACGCTTTTCGTCCGGATGGATGGGTCTGCAAAACACCACCGATATATGCAACAAAACCTGTGGTGAGAACAGAGAATGAAACTCGTTGAAGCATCCCTCTTTCAGTAACTGGTACAGGAATTGGTTCCAACTTCCAAACAAATGGATTCTGGTGAAACAATGTTGTGCTTCTACCTTGTACCTCAACAAGGACGCAAGGAGTTGTGCAGTGCCTACACTTGCAATATCATCAGTCTGAATCGCAGAGGTTATAAACAACCAATCTCAGTGTTGGTTGGCTTTGTGGAATGGTGGGTCTGATAATTCCATTTACAGCCAAACATTCAGCCTGTATAGGTCAACTCAAATGGTATATCATGCTGTGAGAGCAGTGTGTCTGGACTGTAGTGGCTGCAGGTTACAAGGTCTGAGAAGTTGCTGGAATTGTTTGATGCATACCTTAAAGCTATGTTTGGATAAAGTGACTAAAAGTAAAAAGTAAAGGGTAAAGTGACTAAAAGCAAAGCATTAACTAAAGTTTAGTCACCTCCTATTTGAATAGTGACTAAATATGATTAAAAGTAATAAATAAGGGGTAGGCCCACAGAACTCCTCCTTTTAGCTTCTTTAGCTACTCTTAGAGGCTAATGTTTTAGTCACTTTTTAATCATTTTGTTTGGAACTTTAGTCCGTAAAGTGCTAAAGTTTAATCATTTTGCTTTAGGAGCTGGGGTCCAAAGTTATACCCAGATCCCTGACTATATTGTGGTTTTGACCGAAAATGAGAGATTGTAATTGGAGTCTTTGTTCAGAATATATATAGGGATGTTTGGTTATAGAGACTGAATTTTATATCCTGTGAATGTTTGTTTATTAATTAAAAGTATTAAATATAGGATAATTATAAAATTTAGCATCCATCTATACAATTAGTTTTGCAATTAATATATGTTTAATATTTCTAATTAGTAACCAAATATTTAATGTTAAATGACTAAAATTTATCCCTGGAACTAACCGGGCACTGTGGCACTGGCACCGTAGGCCGAGAAAGCTGCGACTGTAGCTGCCGCTGCGGCTGGGCCGAAGCCGCAGCCGCTCGGCTGCAGGCCCAAGCAGTCGCAGCCGCAGCCCAGCCGTTCGGCCGCGCGGCCGGCCGCCGCTTCTCCCGCAAGCCTCTGCCGTCTGTGGCTGCGCGCCTGCCTCGGCGTCTCTTCCAACGCAGTCGCACTCGAGTGCCTTGTGGCTTCTCGTGTACGCCACTCGCTGTCGCCTTAACTGCTGCTAGTCCTCAACCTCAACGCCGTCGCCACGTCCCCGCCTTCTGCTTGCGCGCGCCCCGCGCTTCGACGGCATGGCGCCCTCGAGCACGCGGACCGCCGCCGCCGAGGCACGCGCGCGGACCGTCAGGCTCTTCGTCGACGGGCCCGGGAGGCGCGTGCTCTTCGCGAAGGCCGGCGAGGGCGCCGCCGCCTTCCTCTCCGCCCTCCTCGCCGAGCCCGTCCGCGCCGCGGTCGGGGAGCTGCTACGGGAGGATCCGGCGTCCGCCGCGGCAGGCTGCTTCGGGAACCTCGCCGCCGTCGAGGCCCTCCTGCCAAGGGGCCCTGCCTCTACCGCCTCCTCCCGCGCGGCGCCGCCCTTGGGCATCATGGCGCGGCGGCTGTTCCGGTGCGGCCACCTCGGGTGCCGCTGCAGCGACGTCGCGTCGCGGGAGGCCGGCTCCGCGCGCCCCTGCGCGTCCCCGTCCTGCTCCCGCGCCAACTGCGGCGGCGCGCCCGGGAGGCCAGGGCCGGCTCTAGGCCCATGCGGCGGAGGCGACCGCTGGGGGCCCAGGAAGGAGGGGGGCCCAATATCTAATCATCTAGGCCCATAACAGTAGGAGACAAGACGTCGCCCCGAGCCACCGTCCCCCTGCTAGTCTCTGCGACTCCTGCCGGCTGCCGTCCTGCGTCTCTCGGCGTCCGCCGCGACGGCCGGCCGCGGCGCCGGGCGGAGCGGGGACGCCTTCTACCGCTGCTGCGCGCGCGACGAGAGGCACGGCGGCCGCGACGTCTTCCCGTTCCGCTTCCGCGTCACATACGAGCGCGGCGTCGAGTGCCCGCTCTGCGGCGGCCGGACCACCGTGGCGGTCACGTGCGCCAAGGCCGGCGACGGCGAGGACCCATCCGTCTCCGCGCGTCCGGACGCGGGGCGAGGCCGCGGGACTTCCTACCAGCTACGCCGTCATGGACGATCTCGTCGTGAAGCCAATTGCCGCCGGCCTGAGCGGCGCCGCGCTGCTCCCCACCCTCGGCGTCGCGGCCGACCCGGACGACGTGCGCGAGGAGACCGTGCCGTTCGGGTACAAGGAGGTAGCGTTCTCGCCGATCGCCTCTCATCGTTGCTTACGATTCATGATCACGTCGCTCGTCGCATTGTTTACTACGTGCTTGCTGTTCTGGTGAAGCTTATCGTCTGTTGTTCTGCCGTGCTGGTCTTCAGGGTCTGGGCCTCGCTGCGCTCCAAAATGGCTCTGACGGACGTCTTCCTACCCGCCGTCGCTCGGGCGACCCGGCGGCGCCGCCACGGATCAGCGTTCATTTGGGAGTAGCAATTCATCAATGCAGACTTTGCTGGGTGGTTGTCCACTCAGGTTGATTGAGATTGAAAAGTAGCAATCCTACCGCCGTAGCTGTGATGTTTTCTGGTTGCCGGCTAGGTATTTGAGAAGGCTATCCCAGAACAGTAGAACTCTAATATTTTGGACTGGAAGCTGTGTTCTTATCGGTACTCGGTAGCAAGCTAATCGAGTGCTACTATGCTCGTCGAGTCTCTAGCAAATAGCAAATGCATTTCATCTGGATGGCTCTGTAAAACACCAACTGGCATATGCAATGCAACAAAGCCTGTGGTGAGAATGAAACTTGTAGAGGCATCTCTAGTAGCTGGTACAGGATTCCAGTGATTTTGAGTTCCAAACGCGTGGAGCTGTGCTGTTTGTTCTACCAGTTATTTCCAAGCATATGCCTGGGAGAAATCTTGGTTGCATGAAGAAAAAACACAGTTATGGGTGCAACAAATTGAGCACCGTGCAGTTTACATTTCGCATAGCAATGCGTATTCTGTTGAATAATTTACAAGAGAGATGTATACAAATGCATAGCATCGCTGTTGAAACTCTTGTGAATCCATATTTCCAGAACTTTGTGTTAACCATCTTCTATAGATTTCCCAGGGTTGGAAAGTTCTCATGAACAAAGCGCATTCCCTACCATGCAAAACTAGAATGCGCCTCAAAATATAGAGAAGCAACCAACTAACCCAAAATTCTGAACAGGGTTACAAAGTAGACTTTGGGAAGGCAAGATCCCTCAGTTGCTGAGGATCTACAGCAGATGGTGCTTTGGTGAGTGCACACTGAGCTGTCGTGGTCTTGGGGAATGCTATCACATCCCGTATTGAGCTCTCACCAGCCAAGAGCATCACCAACCGATCCAATCCATAGGCAATGCCTCCTGCGGTAAAATTCCCGATACACCATAATAATAAGCAAATAGAAACAGCAAATACTATCCACAATATACGATGCAAATTGCTATATAGTATTGAGGATGAGCATTAGCCTATCTTAGAATCAAGAAAATGTCAGAAGGCATATAATGAGAAAAGTGGAATTTTCTAAAAGGGCAGCTATGATCTGAGGTAACTTAGTGAAACACCAGAAAAAGATAGTTCTGTAAGCTAGCTATATTTTAAGACTGAAGTATAATATTAGATGGAGTTTATTGTAACTGAACAGGCGTACCATGTGGAGGAGCACCCATGTCGAAAGATTCTAAAAGGTAGCCAAATTTCTCCTCCGCCTGCATGGGAAATAAAGAATAACATGAGTCACAAAAGTGAGCATCACCAAGTACAGCATCAGCATGTTGTCCACACTAAAAACCTTGAGCAGAATGTGGATCAAAGAACGCAATGTTTGCACAAAATTGGTTCAAATACCACTACCCTACGATGCTGGTAGGTTCATATTTTTTACCATCAAATATGTAAATTTGTAAACATATACACCTACAATGACTTCCTTTCTTTAATTTTTGTCATCTAATAAACAAATGGCAGCTGAAGACATTCTTTTCTCAGCAATTTCAATGTATGTGATATTTGAGAACCGAGAACATGCTTGTTATCATAAAATGGGGGCAGTATTGAACCATCTGAACTATGAAGGGCAAGCAGATAGCTGAAGTCATACCTGTTCAGGTGAGATACCAATGATCTCAAAAATTCTTTGCTGTACATCACTTTTGTAGATTCTCAAACTGCCCCCTCCAATCTATCAATAACAGGACAGAATATTAGATGTTTGCTATAATTTTCAACAGCCTGTAAATCATTAAATCAAACAATCTTTTGCACATATTTCAGTAACATGGATATATCATATCTGTGAATAAAATTAATATCAAAACATCAGACCAACTTTTGCACATCTCAATTCATTGTTGCTAATACCAGAAGGGGAATTCACTCAGGCAGCTGTATAAAGGTAATTTAGCATCTATAAGGTCAAAGTTTAAAATATTTACGAGTATCATCTTCATTTATGGACCCATATTGACACAAGCAATGTTCAACAGAAAACAAATAAGAACTCAGATTTTACTGCACAAAACAACTAAATAAATTGTATGGAACATTGATGTGTAATAGACAATTGCCAGTCAGCATGCAATATTAATCCTCAACTGTAACTTGATTAAGATTCCTGATTCAAAGTTTATGTAAACCAGTCTAATGATACAATTAGCATGGTCCAGTTTAAAAACAAAGGGCTACTCGATTCAATATGGTAATGATATTTCTGGGGTAAAATATGTAAATAAACATGTTTGCGCTGGTCCTTTTTTCTGAACATTCTGGATAATACGTCCATCTGTGTGAAGGTATGACAATTTGTTAAGCAAAAGAACACAAGGAATACTTTAATATCTAAGGTCAGTAACAATCTTGAACTTTAGGGTGCATCATAAGACTCAAAAACAGATTAAGACAATATATCAAGTTAGCTTGCGTGCAAACTAAGAAAGATAAAAATAGGATGTACCTCCACACCATTGTAAATCATGTCATAAGCCAGGGCACGAGCTGATGGTAGATCATTCATATCTTCAGGATTTGGCGCAGTGAAAGGATGGTGTAGGGCCTGGTTCATAATGGCAGAAAACAGACATGCTCAGGAAAACAGGAATTAAGACAAAGCTCCTTCTAGGGACTTGCAAATTCTCAAGAGTATTGGGAGCAAATTTAGAACAGTGGGCATCTGCTGTAATCATGATCCTGTTGCTACCAACCTCATTAAAATGGCATTAGGATGTAATATAAGAAATATATTAACTGTTACCAACCCCATATTATGTTTGTTGCTATGTGTGTCCTATCCTACCATATCGTGCAAGGCTACATTTACAGAATCTGGAGACTAATTCCAACAATGGTGGGTATTATAGTGCTAAAATGTGATGTACTATACCAAATTCTGCAAATGGTGTAACGTCAAGTGTCAACACAATAAAATAACAGCCTCTTTCAAAATAGCAAGTATACACAGACCTCTAAAATAATATGACCAGGAACAATTAAGCAGTTCTTATAATTAATACAGGATTAAAAATAACTGACCTCATATCTCTGCTCATCACTGCTCCATTCAAACATTGGAAAATCTGTCACCCAAAGAACTGAATGTGCTGACTGGCAAAATATCGAAAATGCAAAAACGGATGTCAGGAGTATAAGGCAGAAACAGAACTATTCACAAAAAATAATAAATTATGGCAAAGAACAACAGCATCCCATCGATATGCCATGAATAATGTATAGACCATATCAACATTAAGGATCAATATTCCCTAGTTTCTGACTCACCGTGTCTATCACTTCCAGCTTATGAGCAATAAATAATCTTAACCGGCCAAGAACCCGGTTAGCTGATGATTGCTCACCCAGTGCAAACAGGATAAGATCGCCCGCCTTTGCATCCAAAAGTTTCACGAGCTGCTCTTTCTTTTCAGGTTTCAGACTTGATACCAGCGGACCAATTCCTTCAAGATCCCCTGTGAAAGCAGATAAAACATTTTCAAGCAATGCCACAGAATGTCTAACAGAAGAGCACACCCTTTTTTCCATTTTACCATTCTCCATAACTTTGAGGAAAGGCAGGCCCTTGGCTCCAGCTTTGGAAGCTTCAGTGTAAACAGTTCCTTTCTTTAGGTCAGTGTTTGAAAACACCGTGGCACCACCAGGAACACACAGTGCCTTTATTACACCTCCATTTTCCAAGGTATCAGCAAAAACCTTGAAGCCACTTCCCAAAAATACATCGCTAACCTGAATTGGACCGAACAGGAAACGAGGGGATCAATTTTGTGACTAATTAATCAGGAAAGTAATTCTTAGCACATGTGTTCGTTGCATGGCAAAAGCAGCACAAGATAAATACCAGGCCACTAACAAAAACATATAGTAACAACAGTACCATATGAACAGTGCTAATGTGAATTGTGGACATAACTCAACTAATCAAATCATTAATATAGCAATTACAAAGGTATGCAGAGAGGTCAGAAATCCTCACATCTTTCAGCTCCCAATCAAACCGAAGGTCAGGCCTATCTGTCCCATAGCGATTCATTGCATCTGCATATGTTAACCTTGGAAATGGATTTGGCAGCTTGATACCTCCTACCGCTTGAAAAACCTGTTGCATGAATCATTCGACCATTCATTAATTCAACCATAAACGGTAGTAGTGAAGGAACGATGACATCTTCTGAACAATGTACCAAGACCTTGACTTACAACTATCTAATGTAGCTTACTGAGAAGTCAGCAAACAGAGTCACAGACTGTCATATCTTTATAAGAAAACATTTGTGGTTACCTTTCACACATGGCAACCACTGGCAGGCAAGGGTCAAAGGTCTCAAATACAATGTTAAATTCAAGAAAGGAAAGAAAGAGGAAAAGGTATGTCAAAACAAGCATACATGTCTCATCAAATCTTCATTTAACTTCAACATATCCTCCATTGATGTAAAGGCGATCTCCATATCAAGTTGCGTAAACTCTGGTTGCCTGTCCGCACGCAAATCTTCATCACGGAAGCACCTATAAGAATCATACAATGCAGCTTTTAAAGAGTAGTTAACTAGTTTAATAATATTACAAGCCAACTGGATGTGATCATATGCTAATGCTGTGAGCTTATTGCTGAACAGAAACGAAATTAAAAAATTCAGCTCCATAGGCAATAAAAACAAAATAAATCTCATTGACATAAGAAAAAAAATGTGGCTCCTAACAAGATAGAATAATGTCAAGAGCTGTGATACGTAAAACAAGCAAAAGCGCAATTATATTTAGAAAAATAAAACAGCAGTTACCTTGCAATCTGGTAATATTTTTCAAAGCCAGAAACCATCAACATTTGCTTGAACAACTGAGGGCTTTGAGGGAGAGCATAGAATGTTCCTGGCTTCAGAAACCATATTTGAAGAAATCAGGGAACATGTAGCACTTATTAGAAAAGGTAGGAAACACCACTATCTAGCTATTAAACCTACAACCAACAATCACTTGCAATAGAATTCTGAAGCATAATGTTGTGTAGTTTATAAACACTAATGTATATACTCCAATGGAACAACTTCATAAACTAAGAACAGAATTCTTCCAGAACTACAATCACAAAGTAATTTTCTCAAACATCAGAATCAACCGGCACAAAGAAAAAGAAAGAATGTAATTTAATATGTCCATCTAAACTGTTATAGGAATATTTGATATTGGAGAAAGCTGCTTTTGCAGAAAAGGATCCAAATTCCAAACATGACATGAAGAGTAAGTTTTCAAGGTTGCAAGGATAGCAAAGGGCATAATGTGTTTTTTAATAGATAAAACGAAAAAAAAATCCTGTGAAGAAGCAGATAAACTGTATATAGCTTAATCACCTGAACTCTTGATGGTACAAGATAGTCCCGAGCACCTTCTGGTGTAGACTTGGATAAAACTGGAGTCTCAATCTACCTTAACATGTAACTTTAGATCAGACATAACAGAATGTCTTAGGTAAAGTACAATAACATAAAAACATTACTGCTACTATAGTCATAAATTTAGTTCTTATTGAAATTAGATAGCACTACTGGTAAGATTCTAAAATTGAAAAGTACTGCTGGTGACTAAAAGAGAACTATCTTACAGGATGATAAAAACAAATTTTCAATGATGTTAAAATTGATGCTATTATAATAGGATGAAAAATTAGAGCCCGACCCCCCAAGTCATGAGTTGAAGAATTAGATCCCTGATTCAAGACTGACCATCTAGCGCAACATCACGAGACTATTTAGGATATATTTTTGGCACTATTTCCAATATATTTTGGTACTATTTTGGATATATTTTGGTACTAAATGAATATAACAGGTGGAAACTGAGGCAAAATAAACAATGAGTGTAACAGTAGATATAATCAGCATACCTCAACAAATTCATGTTCATCCTCCAAGTAACGTCGGATGAGTTTAACAACATTATGGCGCAACCGCAGGTTCGACTGCATTTGAGGACGACGCATGTCCAGCACTCTAAACCTGTCATATTCGACGATAGGAAGTTACAAAAGGGTGCACTAAACTGTCAGAGCATAAACACGTAGCTTAAATAAATTTTAGCATAACAGGAATCTCATGGCAGGGATGGAGAAAGGAATAAAAACAAGGAGATCAACTTTAAGATGAATGTTCTATCTTTTGACAAGCACATTAAAATCTGGAACAGAGTAGTTGTTGGGATCAAGAAGCAAATTAGAGACAATGGAAAGAAGTGATAGTTCAGCAGAATACAATGCTGGTTTGACTAAAGCAACATTAAATAAGTTGGTACAAGTTATCATAGTCAGAATCCAATGGAAAGAAGAGAAGCTATAGTTCAGCAGAATCCAATGATGGCAAGAATTTCCTAACAAAACTGCATCTACACACCTCCATCACAATACCAAATATTCTACTATTGAAGAGATTGAAAAGGAAAAACAAACCAAAATTATAGCTGTGGACATAATTAAGTATATACTGTATTGTAAACTGAAGTGGATATTACTACAGCAATCTCAGCAGTTACAAAGTGTGTGACAGGCAATCATGCAACTGTCTCGTGTATGAATAGCGTTCACAATGCATCCTATTATACTAATTACTAATGGCATGCAATCAATAGTTAGTTACTATCAGATACGCTAGAATAAGTGCTTGACAATGACTAAGCCGCATAAGCATCATCTTTCCTAAAGTCTAATTTGTAACTTTGATACACCATATAATTGCATATCAGCACAATTTTGACAAGTCTAGCTAATTTGAGTGATTAACCATTCTTACAGATACTTCCAAAAAGGCCTGTGCAAAAATAAATTTCCAGGGACCACAGACTGTAAAGTTTTACCTCAATCTAATTTCTTCCGGAAACTTCTCTTTTACAGAGTCAGCAGTTGTAACTGGAAACGGCAATGAACGAGTTACTGAGTTCAGCACTAAAACACGATCAGCAGCAACCTTCACCGTACCAACACGACAACATAGTCAGACAGTCATGTCAGTTTCTGGTGAACACAAAAGGAAATAGAAAAGTTGATGCCAACCAAAGAAACAGGTACTTAAACTATGAATAATAAAAAATATGATATTCCTTATCCCATATATTTTGCATGTCCAAAACAAGCATAAAGGAAATGGGAGCTTCTTAAACAGGAATTTCAAGAGTAGATTATGTAAATATCAAATTCTAGCCGTGAAAAGTCACCTCTAGCTTATTCATCTCAAGAAACATAATAAGGTGTGGTGGCTAACAGTCAATACCTCTATAGCCCCAGTCTTCATATCTGCATTGATGGCATCTGCTGGGCGTGGCCGGACCACCCCCTCAACAGCAACCACTGACTCAACTCTCAACTTGTTTACTATGTTATAAACTTCTGGGTACTCTGGCAATGTTGTCACCTACACAAAGGACCAAATAAAAATCCTTGTGATCATTCGATAATAACAATAGACATCAACAACCAAAACACGTACATATATAATCATGTTAGAATTATCACTATGCCAGTTGATGAATATGACTTTTACCATAAGCCATGAATCAGATAGGACAGGAATTGCCAGTAATATAGTGATATGTGACAGCTTGTTTGGCTATAGAAAATACCAGATCACACGGCATATAAGAAAAAGTAAGCAGCCATAGAAGTACATATATATATTATGAGCAGGAATCATTCAAATACAATTGACGTTAATAACAGCAACCACTGCTGCTCTATTGCACTTCTGTTAACCACAAGCAGTTGCCACTCACTTGGGGATTGGGGTGTACTTGATGCTAGTGACCCGAGTGCAACAACTACTGTACAGGAATAAGGGATGCAACAATAATCCCAGATAAGTAGATAACACACATCAAGCAGTGGAGGGCTTAGAGAAAATGTGAAAATAACAACAATTGCCGAGTTTGTCTCTACAGAAGCAGCGGCTACATCAACGTAACCACGAGCAAACAAATACGAGATCACAAAACATGTAGCAGCTTGCACCAATTACAGCCGTTGAACCAAAGCAACTACGGGGCTAGCCAGCACTGCAGAAAACTGTCACTAACGCAGCCAATACGACTTAGAAACGCACTCACCTGCACCATCCCGGAGCGGTCGCGCAGGGTGAGGAAGGTGAGCCCGGCGTGCGCGCGGCGCAGCGCGACCCATCCGCAGAGCCGCACCCTGCGGCCGGCGTCCCCGGCGCCGAGCTCGCCGCACAGCGCGTCCCTCGACGGCCACTGCAGCGGCTGCAGCCTCTCGACCTTCTCACCCGCCGCGGCGGGCGCCGCCGCCTCCTCCACCGGGGTCGCTGCCGCGTCGGTCGCCGCCGCGGCCGCTAGGGTTCGGAGCTGGGGCGCGGGGCCGGAGGGCGAGGGCGCGGCCGAGGCCGAGGTGGTGGAGAGCGGGAGGAGGCGGCGGAGGTGCAAGGCTGACGGCCTGGGCTTTAGGCGCGAGAGGAGGGAGAGGGGCGAGGCGCGGAGCAGGGAGGCCGCCATTGGAGACGGGGAGATGGGGACTGGGGAGGGAGCGGATTTGGGGGTGGAGTGGGGTTTTGGAATTCGAGGAAGAGGGAGACGCCTTATCCTCCGCAAGAATCTTACAGAGTACTTCCCTCAAAAAAAAAAAGAAACGGAATAGTGATGGAAGAGTGTATTCTGAACTTCCGAAGGATGTTTACGCAGAAATTACTCCCTCCGTCCGTCTATACAGTATTTTGGTTTGTGCTAAATTAAAGTAGTCCAAGTTTGATCAATTTTATAGAAAAGAGTAATAATATTTTGAAAGTCAAATAAGAATAAGTAGATATATTATGAAATATATTTTCATAATTTACTTTATTTGATGTGTTAGATGTTAATCTTTTTCTCTATAAATTTGATCAAAGTTAGACTACTTTAACTTAGGATAAAGCAAAATGTCTTACATTTCAGAACGGAGGGAGTACCATTTCCTCTTTCCTTCTTCTCCCAAGAGCCTAACCAAATCTCCGAATACGGAGTCACGTGCTAGGAGTATCTCCATCAGATTACTCATCTCTATTTCTGATAAAAAAAACTATACTTTTGGTAGTGGATGGTGCTCCAGCATATTACCAATTTCATCGCTAATACCAAAATATTTTTAGTGGTCATCAAAACACACCTCTCTCTTACTCAAATGTAGAGTACTTCTCCCTCCATCATATACTTTGACTAATCTGCTACAGCATTAACTTAAAAAATATGAAAGATATTATTGGTGATAAAGAGAAAATATATAGGATATGAAAGATGAATAATCTCCATATATGCTCACCCATTGCCAATGAAAAAGAAGACGGTGCAAATCGACTCCACGGTGCCAGCAATCGAATCGAATGTTTGTTTCTGGGTAGGGAAAGAGCATGTGTTCTTGAATTGAATGCGAGGTTAGGTACACCACGAGCAACCAGTAAGCACATTTTTTTGTGACCGAAGCAACTTCAGTTGCAGGTTCACGTAACGGGCATTGGGCACTGATTGGCTGATACGCAGCATAGAAGTTCTAGTCAGGATTACTGCATGTCGCTCGGCTAAAATTTTCTTCATCAAGAGGACTCAGGTAGTAAAGTCCAGCGAGTCAGCCACGGATCACAAAACTCTGGTCTGTGGTCTAGTAATCGGAAACGGTCCTCGTACGACGTCTGAATCATATTCCAAGCAGCAGGCCGATTAGCCGGCGCGTTGAAACAAGTACAATGGCGCCAAATAAGAAAGCATCTATCAGCTTAAACAACACAGCAGAGTTTTTTTTTCCCGCCCCGAGTCCAAGGAAAGGCCTCTGTTTTAACCTGCATGGTCCGGGTCTCTGCTGCAGCTCCACCATGGCGGCAACGCGCGTCGTGAGTGAGCCTGCTGCCTTTCACCATCTTCATCACGACTGCAGTGGCCTCCTGGGGCGGCGGCAGCGGCGAGGCCGGCGCCCTGCTCGCGTTCAAGGCGGAGCTCGCCAGCCACGGCTCCGCGCTGCTTCCCTCCTGGAACGCAAGCACCGGCTTCTGCCGCTGGGAGGGTGTGGCGTGCAGCCGCGGCCGGGTGGTTGCGCTGAGCCTGCCCTCCTACGGGCTCGCCGGCACCCTCTCCCCGGCCATTGGAAACCTCACCTTTCTGCGGACGCTGAACCTGAGCTCCAACTGGTTCCGCGGAGAGGTCCCAGCGAGCCTCGGGCGCACTGCGTCTGCGTAGGCCTGACCTCAGCTACAACACTTTCTCCGGTAAACTCCCAGCAAACCTGAGCTTCTGTGTCAGCTTACAGTTGCTGAGTCTCGGCAGCAGCAGGCTCCATGGGCGTATCCCTGCGAGCTTGGCGACAAGTTCACAGGCCTTCAAAAGCTCTCACTGACGAACAACAGCTTCACCGGCGCCATCCCGGCACCCCTTGCAAACATGTCACCCTTGTACTACCTTGATCTATCTACAAACCATCTCGAGGGTCCGATCCCACCTGAACTCGGCAACATTGTAGGCCTGCGAGTCCTTGCGCTCCTGGAGAACAACCTCTCTGGCGTGCTTCCACACTCCCTGTACAATCTGTCCTTGCTGAGAGACTTTGAGGTACAAGAAAATATGCTGTCTGGAACTATTCCTGCTGATATTGGCGGTCGGTTCCCCAGCATCGAAATTCTTAGCTTTGCTGACAACCGATTCAGTGGATCTATCCCAACCTCACTCTCCAATCTATCTGCACTCACAAAACTTGGCTTTTATGAAAACAGTTTCAGTGGGTATGTGCCTCATGATTTGGGGAGGTTGCAAGGTCTCATTTACCTGTCCTTGAATGACAACAAGCTTGAAGCAAACCACAGACATGGGTGGGAATTCATCACTTCAATGGCAAACTGCACCAAGCTTCAGCTTCTGGTCCTTGCCAAAAACTCTTTCAGCGGGCAACTTCCGAGTTCAATCAGTAACCTGTCGACAACTCTCCAAGCTCTTTTTTTGGGAAACAATAGGATTTCTGGGGTTATTCCATCGAACATCGGCAACTTGGTTGGTCTTAAAACACTTGAGATGGCAAATACTTCTGTATCTGGATCAATTCCAGAGAGCATTGGTCAGCTAAGAAACTTGGTTGTGTTAGGCCTTTACAACACTAGCCTGTCAGGCCTTATACCTTCATCAGTAGGAAACCTTACACAGTTAAATAGCCTTTATGCATACTATGGCAACTTGGAGGGGCCAATTCCAACAAGCCTTGGAAAGTTGAATAATCTGGCTGTCCTCGATCTGTCAACAAATCGACTCAATGGTTCGATTCCAATAGAGGTGTTAAAACTATCTAAACTCTCTATCTACTTAGACCTATCATACAATTCATTGTCTGGGCCACTTCCTACTGAAGTTGCCAACTTGGCAAGCATTAACCAACTGATTCTGTCAGGAAACCAATTGTCAGGCAATATACCTGATAGTATTGCGAAATGTGTATCGTTGGATCAGCTGTTGTTGGATCAGAACTTGTTTGAGGTCTTGAGAATTTAAAAGGTCTTGCTTTACTGAACCTGACCATGAATAAGCTATCAGGTAGTATTCCTGATGCCCTTGCTAGTATTGGCAACCTGCAACAATTGTACCTAGCACACAACAACTTGTCAGGTCTTATCCCCACAGGTCTACAGAATTTGTCTTCCTTATCAAAACTGGATTTGTCCTTCAATCATCTGCAAGGTGAAGTGCCAAAAGGAGGTGTTTTTGTAAATGCAACTGACTTGTCAATTGATGGAAATGCTGAGCTTTGTGGTGGAAAGATTCAGCTTCATTTAGCACCATGCTCCACGCCTGCTGCAGAAAAGAGAAAAAAAATGTCAAAGTCCCTAATGATCACCATATCATCAATCAGTGCACTTGTATTTATAGTTTTACTAGTTGTTCTTATTCAGTTGATCCACAAAAAGCTCAGACAAAGACAGGAAAGCCAATTGACTACAACAGTAGATGATGAACAATTTGCAAGAGTTTCTTATCATGAATTGTCAAATGGAACCAATGGATTTTCAGAGGCCAATTTGCTTGGACAAGGAAGCTGTGGCACCGTTTATAAATGTATGTTACCTGCTCATGGTATTGCTGCGGCAGTAAAGGTGTTTAACCTACAACAGTCTGGGTCTAACAGAAGTTTTGTTACTGAATGCAACGCACTGCGAAGGGTGCGTCATCGTTGTCTCATAAGGATCATTACCTGTTGCTCAAGCATCAATGCACAAGGTCACGAATTCAAGGCACTGGTTTATGAATTCATGCCCAAGGGTAGTTTGAAAGATTGGCTTCATCCAGAATCTGAGGAAGAGGAACGCAATCTGGGCAATACTCTCAGCCTAGCTCAGAGACTAGGTATTGCTGTTGATATCATGGACGCGTTGGATTATCTTCATAACCAGTGCCAGCCACCAATTATTCATTGTGATCTCAAACCAAGCAACATCCTTCTTACAGACGATATGAGTGTCCGAGTTGGAGATTTCGGCATATCAAAAATCTTCCTGATAACACAAGCAACGCTCTGTCAAATTCAGTTAGCTTCACTGGAATAAGAGGCTCCATTGGTTATCTACCCCCAGGTAAACTACTACAAATGTCTGTTGTTATCTTCATTCTTAATTTCTAGCCTGTCAAATCATGTACTTGCTACCTAAAAGACTTATACCTATATCAAATAATTCATGGGGTGTAAATAACTGTAGAGTATGGCGAGAGTTCTGCCGCCACAACTCATGGGGATGTTTACAGTCTTGGCATATTGTTGCTTGAGATGTTTACTGGGAGGAGCCCTACTGATGACATGTTCAAAGATTCCTTAGACCGGCATAAGTTTGCCCTACAAAGCGATGGAGGTAGCAGATCCAGCAATTTTGCTGCACGAAAAAACACAGGGTAGAGATGCTCCCAATGCTACCCTGGTGAGAAGTAGAACTGAGGGGTGTCTGGCTTCTGCGATTGGGCTTGGTGTGTCCTGCTCAAAGAAGTGGCCAAGAGAGCGAATGCTTGTGCAAGATGCAGCCGTGCAGATGCGTGCAATCAGAGATGCATACCTCAATGCTGTCACTGCCATGGCAGCTTGCTAGATGGGAATTTGGAAGAAACAACGAAGCCACCATTCAATGAGTTGTGAACCAACCATATAAATGAGTAGATCAAATAGTTCAGCCTACCTTTTATTTTGCAGATATTTGTTTACATCTAAATCTCTTTTGGTCAGGCATGTGAAATATATTTGTTATTAAGATTAGAAGAGTGGTCATCAGAATTTGGGAAGCTAGATCCACATTCTTCATATTTTTCATTATGATGCTTTTTCAAAATTTTAAAATATCATAGAGCTCTGTCACTATTGCTATTATTACTCATCCACTTCCTGTCTGCTCACGCATTGCATTCAAAAAGTGGGGATATAGGAGCAACTACAGTTCACCTTTTATCCTGGTGTAAGTACATAGGGTTTGATGATCTGGCTTGTGTGTTTGGCTGAGGGAGTAGGATGTTCAGTTCGACATTTAGTTGGATTGGAGGCATCAAACCCACTAAACTAGCACTAATTTTGTCGCACTTAGATTGTGATATTATTAGCTTGCGAAGACATCAATTCCGTTCATTTGCAGGACAACAGGCAGTCAGGCACAGCTGAAAGTTCAACATGATATTGTAGTTACCTGAAATAACTGAACCCATATGAGCTCTCTGAACTAGCATCTCCATCTTTGAATTGCATATCTATCCATCAGAGTGAAAACAAAAGTAAGTGTATGCAAATTTCACATTCAGTGAGATATGCAATATTGCAATCTCCAAAATAGTGGGCATGCCATACATAGCTGACACCGTACTGCACATCCCTCAAATAAATCATGGGGTGTAACATAGAAAAATTACTCTCTGAGAAAAAAAAACATGCATTTAAAATGACTACATATTCATAATAACCAACCACCTTTAACCAACAATAGTAAGTTGCCATAGAAATTTCATTCATAACCAAGCAGGCAACATCCATATCTCAACCGACAATATGTCAATCTGGCACAGAACCCAAGGCAGCAGTACAAGATGTGGAGATTCAGGAATAATTTGGTACTCTTTAGACAATGCTAATCGTGCTCTAAGTGACACCCAGGAGTACGCATACCACATACCAGTGCTGGATGCAAGCCGAGAAGAAGCATGTGAGTAATTACCAGTAAGCTCATACAAAAGCATCGAAGAGAAGGACAATATGTCAAGTAAAATTACCATATATAGATATCAAAACTTGAAGCTCCGCAAGAACGCTAAAGCTACTGCACTGCCTCACAGCATGGCACAGGAAAAATAGTTTCTGATACATCCTCAAGATATCAGAATGCAAAGGCTCCGTAGATCATCACAGAAAATCAAGAATCACAACAAACCAACCCAGTTTAAACCATCGAACCCTCGAATGGAACAGACATTGGTTAGCACTAACCCAGTGTAAACCAGGCTATGCAAGATGTTCCAGAACTTGCAATTTAGTTATTCGGATGGTTATCATCGATTCATAGCTAAGCGCAACCAGATCACGAAGTTGGACCGTCAGATAACAGGAATCGCGAATAGTATAGCATTCTGAACATTATTATCTCCGAGTCCGACCATGTGGCAACAGGCTCCAGAAGCAGCACCACAATCCCCACTGCATCCCTACTACGCACAATCTACCCATCCATTTCCAGCTCCACTCACTGTTCCACTGCTACCAACTCTGAGGCACACTACCAAGCACTACCAACACACCCACCCGACTACAAGTAGAGGTGGGAACTTGCTGACGGCAATGGTGCCCTCGGATATGGGCATACGGCGTTGCTTGGGGAGCTCACCTGAGAGGGCAAGGCGGACGGAGTAGTGGATCTCGCTGGACGCGGCGATGTGCCCCTGCTCCTTGTAGCGGGGGAGATAGGCGACCTCCGCAGCGAGCTTCTCGAAAATGTGATGAAGCAGCTCACCATGGACGCAGCGGTGAGGCCGAGACACAGGCGGTGCAGAGCAGGAGGCAGCTGCGGTGGTGAGGGGAGCTAGGGCTGGGACAGGCGAGACGGAGGCGGCGGAGGCAATCGGAGATGATGGCGGCGAAGGGAATTGGGGCTTGGGGATTTGGGAATCGAGAATTCGAGGACACGCGTTAACATCCGGCGCCAAAACAGGCTGGCCCATGGCAGTTTTCACAATTCCAAACACAAATCCCGCCAAACATTTCACGAGCCCTCCATCTCCCAAATTTTGAAGCCGACGCAACTAGCCTGCAAGTGGATTATTGTAGAGACCTAATTGTCTGTAACTTGGTTCTCCAATTATAGATCCAGATTCAGGTGCCGCCAAACATTCAGCACTGAACCTTCCGTTCCGTCTCCCAAATTCACAGAACAAGATCGTAGGCCTTGGGCAGCCAAAAGCGTCCAAATCCCGATGGCGCACAAGCCAAGCGAAATTTTCGAACCCCTAAATTTGACCAGCAGATTGAGCACCAAGAGAAACCCTTTCCACAACAAGATCACAGGAAGAAAAACATTAAAAAATACAGAAACCAAACCAAAAATGCTCCAGGAGCCAGAGAGATACAATCGAGAGCTGACGCTGAATTGAACAAGAGTTAAACAAGCACCACCAACACTACTTCAGAAAGCATAACAGTTCCACTTCATAAAGAAAGAACATAGTCAGGAACCACCAGCACCTAACTACACCATCCTACCAGCCAAATCCAGCACCCTAGCATCACTACAACGAGGAGCACTTTCACACGAGCAGAGGGGAAGGATGCCTAGCATCTACGACGAGGTGAACTTGGTGACGGCCTTGGTGCCCTCCGAGACGGCGTGCTTGGCGAGCTCGCCGGGGAGGACGAGGCGGACCGATGTCTGGATCTCGCGGGAGGTGATGGTGGGCTTCTTGTTGTAGCGCGCGAGCTTGGCGGCCTCGCCGGCGAGCTTCTCGAAGATGTCGTTGATGAACGAGTTCATGATGGACATGGCCTTGGAGGAGATGCCGATGTCGGGGTGCACCTGCTTCAGCACCTTGAAGATGTAGATCTTGTAGGTCTCCACCGACTTCTTCGCCTTCTTCTTCCCCTTCTTGCCCTCGCCGCCCTCCTTGCCGGCGGACTTGCCCGCGGGGAGCCGCTTCTCGGCCTTGGGCTTCTTCCCCGCCGGGGCCTTCTCCGCCTTCTCCGCCGCGGGCTCCTCCTCCGCGGGCTTCTTCGCCGCCGGCTTCTTCTCCGCCTTGGGGGCCATCGGTGCGGCTGCTGCTCGGGGGGTTTCTGCGGCTGGGATTCGGGGCGGTTGGGGAGCAGAGGAGAGGCTGCGATGTCACAGCTGGTTGTGGGGAGAAGAGGAGACGGGGGCGATGACTTTATAGAAGGAGCGAGGCGAGCGCTGATTGGTGGAGGGGCAGGTGCCCCGGATCGCTACCTCCGGGCGGCGCGGGCCGTTGATGCTTCGTAAGATGGACGGCTGCGATGCGCTTTCGACGCGGATCGCTGACGTGGCGAAAACGAGGGCGGGAGGAGGCGGTGGGGAATGATGGTTCTCGGCGCGCGCGTACGTGAGTAACGTGCCGTCGTTGGCCAGTGTTCCCACTGGTCATAGGAACGGGAGCGGGAAATCTGCCTGTTCTGGCGCGTGGATTAATCAAAACCAATGACGACCAAAATCACTTTGCAAAAATATATCCCACAATATTATGCCTTATTCTGTAAAAAGAAACTTTGAATATATGACAATGCAATAGTTACACCATATCAGACATATTCAGATATCCTCCTAATCCTACAGAAGCCAGATAATGACAAAATTAACAAAGTGTGACTCTTTTTTTCATAGAACGCTTCCTCTTGGCACCAGCAGTTTTTAGCTCCTGAATCTCACAAGTATTGCTATAGTAGGGGGGTATCTGAGACCTCCATAGTAGCACCAGCGTCGATATTAATTGCTTCCAAACACCAGATCTTTCATCCCTATCTTTGGAATATCCTCCTGTGGAGAGCATTGATGTCGACACGAAACAAAAAATTGTTCAGAAGGTCTAGTCATTCTTCCGAGCATAATAGGTCTATCTTGGTTCAGAAGGTCAAGTGGATGTTCACCCAAGTTGGAGAGATGCTTCCGGGTGAACCCTCTCAAGAAGGTCAAAATCTTGCACCAAAAGTGGATTTCAAAGTTGTTTCTCAGAAAACAAGATATGATGTTGGCGCTATTGATGTAACCGTTCAAATAGCCATCTCCATTGTTGGAAAATCCCACAGGATCAGGAACCTACACTCACGCACTAGTTTGCACTTTGGGAGAGAAGCTAACAAAAGAACACAAGATCACTCACGCACCAACACAACAGATACACACACAAGAATGAATTTTCAGGCACAGCGCAATTCGGTGAAATTGCAACAGAACAGAAGGCAGAGTCATCTTCAGATGGGAGTTCATACCGAAGGCAAACTAGAGTTCAGAGTAAGGATGAATACCTTGAGGTGGAAATGCGCAATTCGCTGCTAGTTCTTGCAGGGCGAGGGCGACAACCGACAGCGAGCAGAACCGCCCCCTCGCGATGGACCAGCCTCACCGAACTGTATCCTAGGCGGGCGGCACGGTGCTTCCTAGGGTCCCAGGCCACCGCGGTCGGAGGACGCCGGCGCTGCTGCTGAGGAGGAGATAGGACCTTCAGCGGGCCCGGAGGCAGCGCCCGTGTATGAATCTGAAGGAGGCGAGCGCGGGGTACTTGGCCGGAGGGGTGTCGGAGGTCGCCGGCGTCGGCTCGAGCTCCCCGAGCGCCGTGTGGCCAGCCCGGCATATTTGCACGGAACCCCTGATTCGGATTGCGATTAATAATCGCGATCCGGATATTTGCATGGAGCCCCTTATTTGGATCGCCATTAAAAATCGCGATCCGAATATTGTCATATTGCCCCTGATTCGGATTGTAATTTTGCAAAATTACCCCTCAACTTGGGTCTTTCTCTCTCTCCCGCCTCTCCTCGTCGGCTCATCCTCCAATGCACTCACGCCGCCACCTTCGCCTTCCGTCCCGACCGGACGCAATGGCCTCATCCCATCCACCATCTCGGACATCCCCTAGCAGATAGCAGCAGAACTTGCTATCGAATCACCCGATGCCTTTCTCCAGCTTCAGGTCATCGGCCTGGCCACCGGTCTTGCCGGACGTTCTCGGCGAGCAGCAAACAGCATGGCTGCTGCCCTGGGAGGAGCTCCACCTCACCGGCGGCGGCGACCGTCGTGCACCAGCAAATTTCATCTTGGGCGAATGCCTTTGAATTAACATGATTTAGCAGTACTCACGAGTGCTGATTATGAAAATTGAAACATAGAAATTATACTCCCATCTGAAAGGACTATAAGCCTCCAATCATTATATTCATTATGCTAGAATGCTAGTGACAACAGAGCAATCATTATGTTCGATCAAACTGCTGCCCTAGACCCAGTACAGTACAGTTGAAAGATAGAAAGATTTGAGTACAGATGCAGCTAAAATTGTAGGAAGCCAATGCAGGATGCAACCATTGAGATGCATGATATCAGGGATTTGTACCTCAAGTTTGTCAGATCTCATGAGAATAAAGGGTAGAAACAACTCTAAAGATTTGCAACAATGGTGAATAAATGGAGCAGAAAATGGCAAGATGGCATTTATAAAACGCTTCAGCTGATCATTCTTTTCTTAACAATCAACATTTTTTTAAGAATGCAACCTGCATTTGGTTACATCAGATAAATGGCAGTACAACAGGCATTTAGTATTGTATTACCTTATAAAGTATAAGGTTACCAGTTGTCAGAAACTCAGAATGGCTCCTTCTGCAATAATATTCGATACGAAGGACGAGTCAAATCCTATCATTTCTTTATTAACAAATCTACAGTTGTTTACATTAGATGCATTCAAGAAGATATAGAGAACATTTTGTGTATCAAACAGAAAAAATTCTAGAGTGTTACCAGTCATTTTGAATAAGATGTGCAATTCAAAATGCCACCCGATAAAACCCACACAGGATTCAGATTTCAGACCCATGAAGCAACATTCAGAACAGAGACAAAATAAGTAGCGGGACATCATCCTTGAATGACCAATGCATAATAGCACTACAGCAGTGGCCATACTGGATCCAACAAATAAATCTAAGCAGACACCTAAATTTTCAGCTTGAATGACCACACATTCCAAGCAACCACTTAATTTTCAGCTTGAAAAAGAGAGAGCAAAGTTACCACAGAAATTTCATCAATAAGACAAACATAGTAGGCAACGCCCAAGTTCAAACCAACAATCTGGCAATATGGATGAACGCAGAACACAAAAATTGCACTAAAACACATGCGAATTTAGATCCAGTCATTGGGCTTGCTCATCATGCTCCAAGTGACACCCCAAATGAAGTGTAACAGTGCTATGGACGGGCCTGAGGAACAAATTAAATTAATACCAGTTAGCTGATATAAGAACATCAGCTAGAAGGGAAGACATCTCTGCAGAATGAAACAACAATGAAGATCAAATCAGAAGGTTGAATGAGATGAGTAACACCTTGCCAGCTCCTTTTTTAAGTGTGGTTTGCCAGTAATGGTAGATGAAAACAGAAAGAGAAGCCACCATGCAGTTGAAATTCAGAACAGCAACCAACAAACATGCCGGCAGAACATGATCCGGAGATAACAGAAGCAAACAAGGTATTTTTTTTAGCATATATCTTTACTACAGTTATGTCTCTCTGAAACGCTGAAACAGCATCAGAAACGTGTAAGCTTACAGGTAAATTTTATCATTGATATCAGAATTTGAACCTCCAGAATAGCGGAACAGATAGCTCAAGCCTGCCGTAGAATAATAGGCCCTTACACATTCTCAAGTTCCCAGTGTAATGCCTAAATTGACCGTGCCTGGGATTCATTCCATCCAGACAAATGTGTCTATCAACATAGAAAACGCAATTCCAACTTGGTAGCGCTATATTCCACATTTCAATGCAACTATTAGACACAACACACTTGATCCAGAAATCGGCATACAACTTTGTGCGTATATAATTATCAGTTCACTGCCAGGCGCTTACCTGGAGGTGGAATGTGCAATTCGCCGTCGGTTCTCGCGGGGCGACGGCGAGCAGAGCCGTCCCCTCACGGTGGGCCAGCCTCAGCGAACCTGTAGGCGGGCGGCACTGCGCTTCCGTCCCAGGCCACCGCGGCCGGAGGACGCCGGCGCTGCTGCCGAGGAGGAGGTAGGAACTTCAGCGGGGCCGGAGGCAGCGGCTGTGTACGAATCTGAAGGAAGCGAGCGCGGGGTACTTGGCGGGAGGGGTCTCGGAAGTCGCCGGCGTCGGCTTGAGCTCCCGAGCGCCGTGGGGCCGGCCCGGCGTATTTGCACGGAGCCCCCTGATTTGGAGATCCAGATATTTTCATATAGACCCCTGAATTGGATCGCGATTAATAATCGCGATCCGGATATTTTCATATTGCCCCCTGTATCGGATTGGAATTTTGCACAATTACCCCTTGACTTGGGTCTTTCTCTCTCTCCCGCCTCCCCTCGTCGCCTCATCCTCCGATGCACTCACGCGGACGGCCGCCGCCGCCGCCTTCGTCTTCCGCTCCGACAGGACGCAATGGCCTCATCCCATCCACCATCTCGCACATCCCCTAGCAGATAGCGGCAGCACATGCTATCGAATCACCGGAGGCCCTTCTCCAGCGCCAGGTCAGCAGCCTGGCCACCGGGCTTGCCAGACGTTCTCGCCGAGCAGCAAGCAGCATCCGGGAGGAGGTCCACCTCTCCGGCGGCGGCGAACAGCGTGCACCAGGAAATTTTACCATCTTGCGGCGAATGCCTTTGAATTAACATGATTTAGCAGTACTCACGAGTGCTGATTACGAAAACTGAAACTTAGAAATTATACTCCCATCTGAAAGAACTCCATAAACTTTCAATGCTTACCTGCAAGTATGCTAATGACAACAGGGCAAGCATTATGTTGGATCAAACTGCTGCCCTAGTAGGGTAGAAACAAACTCTGCGGAGATTTGCAACAATAGTGAATAAATAGAGCTCAAAAGGGCAAGATGGCATTTATAAGATGCTTCAGCTGATCATTCTTTGCTTAATAACCAACATTTTTTTTGAGGATGCAACCTGCAATTGGTTACATCAGATAAAATGCCCGTACAGCAGGCATTTAGTAAATGTATTAACTTAAAAAGTATACAGTTACTAGTTGTCAGAAATTTTATCAATAAGACAAACATAGTAGGCAACATCCCAAGTTCAAACCAAGAATCTGGCAATGCGAGTGAACGCGAACACAAAATTTGCACTAAAACACATGCAAATTTAGATCCAGTCATTGGGCTTGCTCATCATGCTCCAAGTGACACCCCAAATGAAGTATAACAGTGCTATGGACGGGCCTGAGGAACAATACAATTAAATTAATAAGTTGGAAGGGAAGACATCTCTGCAGAATGAAACAAAAATGAGGTGAATCTAAAGGTTGGATGAGACGAATAACACCTCGCCAGCTCCTTTTAAAGTGTAGTTTTCCAGTTATGGGAGATGAAAAAAAGAAAGAGAACCATCCATGCCGTTGAAATTCAGACCAGTAACCAACAAACATGCTGGCAGAACAAGATCCGGAGATAACAGAAGCAAACAAGGTAGTTTTTAGCATATCTTTACTACAGTTGTCTCTCTGAAACATTGAAACAGCATCAGGACCTTGTACAATAACAGATAGCCCAAACCTGCTATTGAATCATAGGCACATTCTCAAGTTTCCAGTGTAATGCCTAAATTTACTGTGCCTGGGATTCATTCCATCCAGACGAATGTGTCTATCAACATAGATAATGCAATTCCAACATTGTAGCGCTATATTTCCCATCCCAATGCAGTCAAAGATGTTTCAACAAGCAACTGGCAGGCGCATATAATTATCCAGAAATTGGTATACAACTTTGTGCATATAATTATCAGTTCACTGCCAGGCGCTTACCGTCAGCCAACACAGTAAGAGCCTCCCATCCTGACAGAAATCACATATAGAGCAAACACCATGAACATCCCCAGTGTTTCAAAAGCATTAACACAATTCATTCCGCAATTAAGTGCACACAGAGCATCATCCATCCGTTTGTAGCTTCATCAACTACTACAAGCCCTACCGGATAAACTGAGCCACATCTACCAACACCACTCGGCTACTACTACCACCAACCTAAGATGAGGTGAACTTGGTGACGGCCTTGGTGCCCTCCGAGACGGCGTGCTTGGCGAGCTCGCCGGGGAGGACGAGGCGGACCGATGTCTGGATCTCGCGGGAGGTGATGGTGGGCTTCTTGTTGTAGCGCGCGAGCTTGGCGGCCTCGCCGGCGAGCTTCTCGAAGATGTCGTTGATGAACGAGTTCATGATGGACATGGCCTTGGAGGAGATGCCGATGTCGGGGTGCACCTGCTTCAGCACCTTGAAGATGTAGATCTTGTAGGTCTCCACCGACTTCTTCGCCTTCTTCTTTCCCTTCTTGCCCTCGCCGCCCTCCTTGCCGGCGGACTTGCCCGCGGGAAGCCGCTTCTCGGCCTTGGGCTTCTTCCCCGCCGGGGCCTTCTCCGCCTTCTCCGCCGCGGGCTCCTCCTCCGCGGGCTTCTTCGCCGCCGGCTTCTTCTCCGCCTTGGGGGCCATCGGTGCGGCTGCTTGGGTTCGCGGTGGCTAGAGGTCGGGAGGGGTTCGCTCGGTCGATTTGGGGACGGGGAATTTCGATGGCTGTGAAGGAGGGGAGGCGAGGGGTGCCGTGCATATATAGCACGGAGCGGCGGGCGGTGATTGGTGGAGGGGCTGGTGCCGCGGATCGCTGACGTGGAGGCGCGAGATGCGTCCTGGGCTGGACGGCGGGTGATGGATTTTGACGAGGATTGTTGACGTGGTCAGAGTGTGGGCGGGAGAAGACGGAGGGAAACTGGGTTTGGGCGCGCAGAGGTGAGCGGGCGGGACGGGGGAATCTATTCTTAGCGCGCGCTATTTCGGCGGGAGCTATCACAAAATGATCCCCGCCACTCGCCTCCGCCGCCGATCATTTCTCCGTCTCCGGTGGCTTCCGCCGTCAGATTCACCGTCAGTGCCGTCCCGTCCGAGTGAACGCTGCGCTCCCGTCCGATCCCTGATCCACCGGTTGTTAAACCGCCGCCCACGTCGCCGTTTGCCGTCACCCCGCAACCCGCTACCACGCACCCCTACCCCCACCTCTCCTCTAAGGTCGTCGATGGCCACCGCATCTCGGCAACCCCACCTCGAAGGTCTGAACTCCGGCCACCGCCAGCTCAATGAGGAAGAAGAACAGTGGCCTTCTTCTGCAACACGCGCGAGTAGGCTCGCGCGCGGATAAATAGATTTGCCTGGCGGGACGGCCTTCCTTTTGGCGGTTGGTTTCGGGGTGGGTCCGCGGGCCCCTGCTGCCGGTGACTACAGTATGGCATGCCCTTGGGCCGACGAGTCAGTGATGCAAACATTTGGGCCCTCTGGTCTGTAACCCGTCCGTGCCCACATTTCCACACAAAACATTAGCAATACTGACAATCAAGATGCAAGACGTTGCAGCAGTGAAGATGACAAGGCAATGCAGCAAAGGGCAAAAGGAGTATATCTGTCAATCTGTGATGATCACAAATGCAGCGGCAAAACAGAACCATCAGACAATGGCGATCATCATAGCCAGCGTTGTCAATAGCACTTCCTTCCATGAACCAAACATATATTCCAAGTGTCTTTGAACATCTGATCGCTGAAACATTGGTTCGGTTCCTGAAAGAAAATTAATTTATATGTACTTCTTATAGCCTATTTTACCACGAGAACTACGGGCTCATTCCGCGGCTCTATGGGTTGAAGCATATACAGTACAATGTTACAGAATGGTAGTTGTTCCTACATGTAACAATAATCTGTACAGATAATAAAGAGATCTGCCGGAGCCTCCATCTTGAACTGATGAACGCGAACCACAAAGGAGTAGTCACAATAATATCACTAAACAGAATTCCTGATACCAAGCAGCAGGGAAATTGTTTGATCAGATGGGGAAAATATTGAAGGTGAAAGTAACTGATGTAAACAAAATGGTGCTACAAATGTCACCTGTGCTGTAGCAAGTTTACAGTCCCAAGAAACAAGACAGTTGTTTTCCGGTGGAGAAACAAATAAACCGGGGACCTGGGAGTTCGGCAGCTGTACAAGTGACCGCAAAGATGTGTGGAAATTGGCAAGTTCAGTGGTGGATGGAGCAAGATGTACCATTCAACGAACAGCATAGTCCTGTTACGATACACGCTCAGTTTTCTTTTACCCAACAGACAATATATTATCTTGTTTTGATGGCTATGTTGCCCTGACAGGAAAAGATTAGAATGCAGTGATATACCATGCAGGTACTGAAGCCATGGTTGTGGTTGTTGAGCTTAGATGAGAAATAGCATATCCTGGGATAAATTATCCTATGGCAATATCTTGTTGAAGCATCAATCACTCAAGATTCCAAGCACCAGGTTTCCCTCTGATATGCTCGGGGCCTCAAGCAAGCTGGATCACTGCTGCAATGTTAAATGGCATGAAGTGACACCATGTTGATCAAAATGTATCTTAAATTTCATTGAAAAAGTGTTCAGCATATAAATCCCAACTTGAGTATTTAAGTAAATGTTTGAACATGGACCTCAATTTCATCCATACAGACATCAACAAAGATTTTATTAAGGTAAAGTTTGTCCTAATCAGCTTAATTTGGCTAAGCAGGTCAATTACCTACTATGCAAAATTGGAGAAAGGAAAACAACGACAAAACTCAGCTATGTTTAAAAAGGACAGACGTCAAAAGCTGGCCGAAAAGAAACAGCAAAATACAATACCCTAACCACCAATTATTATAAGGACCAAGGACTAACAATATTGTCAAATTAAACATATGTACCCAAAGTGTAACAGAAGTACAAGATTTAGCAAGAGAACTTGCAAAACACCAAATTGTATAGAAAAGTAATGATCTTAGATGTCTTACCTGAAAGATCAGAAAAAGTCAATATGCACATGTATGTTTTGAGAACTTCTATATGAAGCAACAGTTCAGCGACTGATTGATTTTGCATCTGGCAACCCAGTCTCGAATGAGCCCATTCTAGTAGATGAGAACATGAAAAACATTGCCTTAACATCAGGTGGTCAACAATAAAGTTTTTCCCTACCTGATCATCAAAGAAGCTCCTATGAAAAGAGCTCTATATGTATCCCAGTTTGGTTGCACCCCATTCTTAAACATATCACTATAAATTCCTAAACCTTTATTAAATTCGCCATGAATACTGCACCAGCGTATCAAAATATTGTATGCCACAATGTCAGGCTTCAATCCCTTGTACAACATCTCATTCCAGAGCCCAAATGCTTTATTTGTGTCACCCATCTTACAGAGTTCATTTATTATTGTAGAATAGCTGGTGCAATCAGGAAAGAAACCGCTTTCAGCGATCTTCTGCATAAGGTCAATTGCCTCTTGGATCTGCCCAACCTTACAGAACCCTTTGATTAATGTGTTAAATGTCACTGTGTTAGCTAAACAGCCTTCAAGCATGGCTGCATGTAGAACTTTAGCCTTTTCCAGCTCTCCTTCAGTTGCCAGATAATCAAGAAAGCAATTAAAAGTAAAACTATTAGGAAGAAAGCGCCCAGCTAACATTTCTTTACAAAGGATCTCTGCGCTGCTCAAATGCCCAGACCTGCAGAGATTATTTATTAAAACTGTATATGTGATAACATTTGGAGGACATCCATCAGCTATCATCTTATCCCAGCAGTTTAAAGCTTGAGCAATATTTGCTTCCTTCGAATGCGCATCAATCATGCATGTATGGAACACAATGTCGGGCTTCAGACCTTTTTCTTCCATTTCCCTAATCAACATGCTTACTTTTTCATTGTCTTGCTGTTTCAGAGCTGCATTCATAATTGCAGTAAAACTGATAAGATCGAGCTTGACCCCCTGCGCTCCCATCACATTCCAAACATGGTATGTTTCAGCTAACCTTCCTTCTTTACTCAATCCATGCAAAAGTGCTGTTAGGCTAAAACTATTTAGCACAGCACAGTTGTTTTCTAGATCATCAACAAATTCCTTTGCTTTCAAGGCACCCAGCGTCAAACAAAGTACACTAATCATTGACCTGTAAGTGTAATTATCAGGTGTTAGGCCCCTATCCACCATTTGATCATATAACTCAAATGCCTTCCTAACGTTGCATGCACGGCAATACCCTTCTATCATGACATTAAAAGTCACTTCATTTGGTACTATGGAGCTGTCAATCATCTTATCAAACAACCTAGCAGCTTCATCCATATTTCTGTCCTTGCAGAAACAATTGATAAGTGCTGTAAGCGTATAAATATTCCCTGAAACACCATTCCTGTCCATCTCATTGTGAAGCTCCACTGCACTGCCTGTATCCCCTTTCCGGCATAAACCAGCTATAAGGGGGGAATATGATGCTGCATTCGGTGATAATCCCTTCTCAACCATCTCTCTCAGAAACCGCCATGCCTGGTCAAAATCATCACATTGGCAGTAACCATTAATTAAAGAGTTGTATGGGTAGGCTGTCACTCTGATTCCCTTCTCCCTCATCCTATCAAACATGTGAAGTGCATCATTCATCATTCCCCTCTTGCACAGGGAATGTATCAATATAGCATAGGTCACCTCATTTGGCTGAAGACCCCTGTTTTCCATCCCTGTGAATAGCCTTTCTGCCTCACTATATCTTCCATCCTTGCACAGTTTATCCATCAATGCATTACTAGCAAACAGGCTGGGTACCATGCCCAACTCACCCAAGTGACAAGCTAACCTGAAGGCCTCCTCGACATGCCCTCTCTTCCGTAGCCCATCAAGCATAATCGAGCAACTGGCCTCTGATGGCACAAACCCCAGCCTAAGCATGTCATCAGTCGTTTCCAATGCCATTTCAAGTTCATCGGTCCGACAAAACCCATACACTAGAGTCCGGTATGTAACTTCATCAGTCGTAACTCCTCTCTCCACCATGCCATTCTTCACCTCCACTGCCTCATGAACACGATTATTTTTGCAGAAACCGTACATCAGCACATTGTATGGCACAGCACTCCCCTTGATGCCCTTGCTTTCCATCCTTGCCAGTAGATCCCTTGCGCCATCCAAATTATTTGTCTCGCAGTAAGCTCGAATTCCAGCCGTGTAAACGTACTCGTCCACGCGAACACCTGTCCCAAGCATTTCATCGAACAGTTCGCGGGCAAGAGCAAACTGCCGGATCTTGATGAGAGCGAACAATATCTGAGAAGTGGTATACTGCTTCATAGCAATGCCGGACGACAGGGATAGGCGTAGGACGGCAGCGGCGTCGCGGGCGCGGCGGAGTCGGAGGTACGAGGAGGCGAGAAGCGTGGTGGCAGCGGTGGCGGCGCCAGGTCGGAAGGTGGCGAGTGAATTAGCATGTGAGAGTGACGAAAATGAGGACGACGCTGACGTAGTGGATTTTGCGAGGGAGAGGAGGAGGGAGGCGGCGTGCGGGGAGGATGCAGACGATGAGGGGGAGGGCGAGGAGGAGAGGAAGGAGAGGGCGAGGAGGGAGAGGGAGACCGGGGAGACGAGCTCGGGCGGCAGCAGGAGGAGGAAGCGGCGGGAGAGATCGGGCCGGCTGAGGGAGGCCGGGAGGAGGAGGAGGGAGGAGACATGCGCCGGGGCGAGGCGGCTGCGGAGCAGCGGCGAGGCGAGGGCGGACGGCCAGGTGGATGGCGCGGTATGGTGGAGGATGTCGGCTAGGAGCTTGACCATACCTGAATCAGAGGTGGTGGGCGCGGCATTAGTGTGGCCGGCGGGGTGCCGCCGTGGCGGAGGCGGCATCTGGGTCGGCGAGGGGGATCGCCGGAGGTCGCGCCGGCCGGCGGGTGTGTCGGGGTGGGAGCGGCAACTGGGCTGTCGCTGGAGAAATTGAGTGGATCCCGAGTGACCGTTAGCGTGATTACTGGTACTTGTTGCATTCTGAACTCGGCCGATCTGCGTTCGGGAAATCAAAAAAGAAAAGGAAGTTTGAAATTTTGAATGAGCGGCCTGTCAATGTGATTCGAAATCCGACAAGTAAAGGGCATTCGAATTTTTTTTAAAAAAAGAACTGGCAAGAGTTTTGCCGTTCTTATATTAATATAGGAGAGTGAAACAAAAGTAACAAGGCCAGAAGGAAGGTCTATGTCAAAAAAGATACAAACGCTGCGACGTATTCTAATCTCCCGGCCACAAATTACGCATACATTTGGCTCCTGCCAAGCGCCAGGCTCGGGCTTCAGCGTTTGGACTGAGGACTCCTCGTGGCGGAATATTCTTCCATTCCTATCATTCCAAATCTCCCAGGAAATGAGTAGCAAAAGCGATCGCGTCGTCTTCGGTGGCAGTTAAGTCAAAGCACCTGGCACCTTCCACTAGCGAGCTGTGCTTTAGCAGATGTCCTAGAAAGCCATATCGACAGTGGTGGTGGGTATACTGGCTTAAGCAAATAAATGCAAAGGCGATTCATCCGTATACTTACAAAGTGGACACTTCTTCTGATCCGGCCACCCCCTACGTTGAAGTCGATCTGCAGTCCACAATCGGTTCTGGTACGCTAGCAAAGTGAAGATTTTGCATTTCGGCGGCGCCCACACCTTCCATATCAACTAATCCAGATCTGTGTCCACAGCTCCCAAGAATTGTGACATATACACTAATTTGGTGAAGTATTCCCCCGTTTGCACTTAACTTCCACTCAATTTGGTCGCGCACCCCCGGTGTAACTCAAAGGATTGCAGACGTGTCCAGAGTTGACAAACTCCGCAAAGTGTTGCTCAGAGGTGAGCACCGGGATCATGATATTCCGCACCCATGAGTTATCCATGAGTGCTCTAACTGATAAACGCTTTCTTTTACTGCACGCAAACAAGTTAGGCACCGTATATCTTTCGTGCCTGGCCTTCCAACCATGCCGATTGCTAGAGCTGGGCCTTACTCTCCCATCCCCGATAGTGATTGTGGTGGAAGCTTTGAATAGCCGTCGATCAATCTCATCACATGAAATCTCCGTTCCTACCCATGGTTTGGGGTCGCTCTTCCAACAGTGCCATAACCACGGCAGTCGTAGTGTCCGTGCAAACTTCCTAACGTCAAGAATCCCTAGCCCCCCTTAGTCGAAAAAAAGAAGGGAGGTCAACACATTAGAAATAGATAGATCAAGGAGGGAGTACTTGGGTCCTCTATCATATATTTCGAAGTGTATTTTCTAGATATTCTTTCACCGGAAGGATAATTACCTAATGGAAGTTGAAAGATATGGACCTAACCGATGGAGATTTCTGATGTTAGGGGGTTTAATGGTAAATTCTATTTTGGTGGTCAGGCTGAAATTTGACAATCATGTAAAGTAGAAAAAAAACTATAACATGCCTTCGAATATGATTACCGAGATCTGATTGGAGGCTTACACTTTCGATGCAACATCAATGGATAAACCTTTTTTCAGAAAAAAAGTGGTAGATAACCGTTGCAACTAACATCTAAGACCATGTACGTGTAGGCACACATAGTCATGTATGTAATTCTTCTATGACTAGCTAATTAACCACATAGCAGAAATAACAGTTCCCATTCATGGAAAAGATAGAAAGGGACTGCCGTATCCAGTACGATCGCTCATAAGGGGATTCTTTTGGTTTTGCCACGTAAGCAACATCCACCCTTTTAATTGCATGAATCTTTCTTTACATCTCGAGAATGCTATTGTTCTAGCAAACGTCTCACTTTAGTTATTTTCAGTCATGTTTATTGACCATCACGAAAAGTCAATAGAAAGCACAGAAAAGTAGAGATTAGATACTTAGAAAAGCGTAGGACATTTAAAAACTAGGAGCATTTCTTGATAAAGTTTTATGTTCATTATTATTTTTATAACATAATAAAATCATCTAGAACGGTCTATAAAGACTTAAAGACTAAGAAGATTGAAATGGTTCCTGGTCTACATTTACTAGGAGATGAACACTTTGTGATTTAGATTTCAACATATTGTCGATTGAACTTTACATTTCCCATGATTTTCCTTTCTGCCAATGGATTTATCAAGCTTTTTGGGATTTTCCTAGCAATCAAGCATGATGACAATGGAAAATGTCCAAAAAAAGAATCATGTGCTCTATTAGAACAATTTTAGAAAGGTAAAAAAAAAAGCTATAGCGTAACTAAGAGGTGGACATTATCTCTACCGGTAAGGAGTAGAAATGCCTCCCTAGCTATTTTCCGCAATAGACTAAACTATCATGAATTTTATCACATACGTGTTCTACGGATTCGAAATAGTATTTGACGACCACATGTCCAATGATCAATACATCAGCATTACTTGATGCCAATTGTTGACTCTCTGTAGAATCATGACTATATGATACTGTCCTAACGAGGTTCGCTCGTAACATCACTTAACCAAATAAAATCCCAGTATAAGATTATCCTTTTATTTTTATATCTCATTTCCATAACCATTTGTCACGATCATCAATCAATAAACATTCTAGTAGATAATGAAAGTATCCATGCGAACTATATACCCACCATATATATACATTAGCGATAGTTCACATCAAGTCGACGATGCAAGTTTTGTTCCATGATGCTTCAAGAATAGTACAGTACACTCGATATGTACATTTAGAAGAAAAAATAGTATCAACTCTAGTTATAATATCTCTCCCTGTTGAATTTTTTAGTCTTCGGGATTGAACTCTAACAGCTATTTTCATTATTAAAACTACAATTGTAATATCTAAGTACGACATTATCAAAAGCACTTCTAACAAAATATAGAGAAATAATTTTATGTCTTCCAAACTAATTATTTCGAATACTTTTAACCGTCAAAGTTATAAGATTTTTAATCCTATTTTATCAAAGCATCGAATATTGTAACCGGAGAGAGTACGTTGTTAGGATGACCTTTTTAGCTTTTGTCAGGGTGGATATTGATAATAAGCAACGAAGTGTTTGCCTTGAGTGTATATCACAAACAAAATTTGGAACTAAAAACCATTTTAAAATTTCCATTTATTTGGTCTATAACAACAATAAATTTGAAATTATCTCCCGAGAGATACGTTTTAACTTATTTGAGAACTTGAGTTCCGATTGGGGCGGCGGGCTACAAGCCTAGACTGGACCCGCGTGCAAACTGATCGCTCGCCGACAAGCGGGCTCCACCTCCACCGCTCCACGCTGCTACCCCCGTCGGTCACCAGTCACCACGCGTCAGCACTGGAAACAAAAATCCCCGCTCCCATTCCAATGACCAGTGGGACCATCTGCCAACGACGTCACGTACGCGCGCGCCGAGAACCATCATTCCCCACCGCCTCCTCCCGCCCTCGTTTTCGCCACGTCAGCGATCCGCGTCGAAAGCGCATCGCAGCCGTCCATCTTACGAAGCATCAACGGCCCGCGCCGCCCGGAGGTAGCGATCCGGGGCACCTGCCCCTCCACCAATCAGCGCTCGCCTCGCTCCTTCTATAAAGTCATCGCCCCCGTCTCCTCTTCTCCCCACAACCAGCTGTGACATCGCAGCCTCTCCTCTGCTCCCCAACCGCCCCGAATCCCAGCCGCAGAAACCCCCCGAGCAGCAGCCGCACCGATGGCCCCCAAGGCGGAGAAGAAGCCGGCGGCGAAGAAGCCCGCGGAGGAGGAGCCCGCGGCGGAGAAGGCGGAGAAGGCCCCGGCGGGGAAGAAGCCCAAGGCCGAGAAGCGGCTCCCCGCGGGCAAGTCCGCCGGCAAGGAGGGCGGCGAGGGCAAGAAGGGGAAGAAGAAGGCGAAGAAGTCGGTGGAGACCTACAAGATCTACATCTTCAAGGTGCTGAAGCAGGTGCACCCCGACATCGGCATCTCCTCCAAGGCCATGTCCATCATGAACTCGTTCATCAACGACATCTTCGAGAAGCTCGCCGGCGAGGCCGCCAAGCTCGCGCGCTACAACAAGAAGCCCACCATCACCTCCCGCGAGATCCAGACATCGGTCCGCCTCGTCCTCCCCGGCGAGCTCGCCAAGCACGCCGTCTCGGAGGGCACCAAGGCCGTCACCAAGTTCACCTCGTCGTAGATGCTAGGCATCCTTCCCCTCTGCTCTTTGTGGCGTGTTGCTCCTAGTAGTGATGCTAGTTCGCTGGATTGGGCTAGTGCGGATGGTGTAGTTACGTGTTGTTGCTCCTGACTATGTTCTTTCTGTGCGAAGTGCATCAGTTAATGTTATCTGATGCAATATTAATGGTGCTTGTGTAACTTGTTTTCGATTCAGCGTCAGGTCTCAATTGTTTATCTCTTGGCTATGCCTCTGTCGCTGTGACACTCCAGGAGTCGAGCTTGTTTAGATTGCCTTACGTTCTTGCAACTTCTGAGTTTTTGGACTGGGGAATTTTTCGTTTGATTTTCTGTATTCTGATTTATGTTCCTCTCTTGATGATGTTGCGGAAAGGATTGCCTGTTGTTGCTCAATCTGCTTGGGTTCGAGAATTCGTTTGAATCGGGCGCCTTCGATTTTGCTCTGTGAATTTTGGAGACGGGAGGTTCAGTCCTGAAATGTTTGGCGGCCACCTGAATTTGTACCCACAATTCGAGAGCAAGTTACAAAGAACTTGGTCTCTCTAGTTTCTACTTTCTAGCAGGCTAGCGGCGTCTCGCTTCAAATTTGGGAGATAGTGGGCTGGCGAAATGTTTGGCGGGATTTCTGCTTGGAATTGTGGAACTGCCAAAGTGCCAGTCTGTTTTGGCGCCGCTTGGAAATTTCAGTGATGCAATGCAACCCCGTCTTAATCCACGGGAGGCGTAAACTTGATTTTGCACGATCCGTAAACGCGCGTCCTCGAATTCTCGATCCCCAACCCCCAATTCCCTTCGCCGCCATCATCTCCGATTGCCGCCGCCTCCGCGTCTCGTCTCTCCCGGCTCTGGCTCCCTCACCTCCGCAGCTGCCTCTGTCTCTGCCTTCGAGAAGCTCGCTGCCGAGGTCGCCCATCTCCCCCGCTACAAGGAGTAGGGGCCCATCGTCGCCTCCAGCGAAAAGTCGCCGGTGCTTGCCCCCGCACGTGACCGCCTCCCACCTCCAGACCCGCAAGCAATGGCCTTCAAGATGATGTCGCCGCGGCAGCATCTGTGGAGGAGCGGGGACTGAATTCGGTGCCCGCGGAGATCGGGGGCACTGGATAGGTGTCGAATCTCGACGGGGGATCACCGGGGTGCGTCGCGACGGTGTGTGGCGGAGGTCGCCGCCGGCTGCTCCAGCGCCGGCCACGAATATTTGCAAACCACGGGGACCCCCAGTTAGGGGTCTTTATGCAAAAGTGCGGATTGAATATTTATGATACGCCCCCTGGTTTGGATCGCGATTAAGAATCGCGATCTAAACTAGGGGTCCTTATGAAAGAGTACTGAGGAATATTTTCAATACGCCCCCTAATTTGGATCACGGTTAATAATCGCGATCCAATTGAGGGGTCCTTCTGCAAAATATTGGGTCAATTATATATTTCAAGAAAAACATCCAGAATTTCTTCAAAAGGCCCCTTCTCCGCCGGCCGCCGGCGCCGCCGTCCTCCGGTCCTCCCCACCAGCCGTCTCATGCTATGCATCCGCAGCAACAGCCGGAAGCTAGCGCGCGATTCGCCTCCCGCTAGAGCTCACGCGGCCGGGAAGTAGCGGCCTCGTCCCCTCCCGGAGCACATCTCTGCTTGTCGGATCCCGTGCTGCTACCGCGCGCGACTCCGCAGCTGCTAGCCCCGGCATGGTTAGTGGTCTGATGAATTGCTATGGCACAGTACCGACAGTGGCAGAGGTAGTTTCCGGCTGTACCCGAATTACTTGGAGGGGAGAAGTTTTGATCTCTTGCAGCTGTACTGCTTTGGGGTGCTAGCAGTAAATTTGGGCATCATTTGCATTCTGAAATTCTGAGGATGCGCATGAGCTTATGCACTGTTTTTTCTGCTATTCTCAAGCTTTAAATTTTGATGCCTATTGTTCAATTGCTGTCCACCTGCAATTTTCTATTGTTTCAGGGAACATAGCTAAGCTAACTGAAACATACCTCATTTGGGTTTGGTTATTTCAGTATCATGTACCACCAGCATGCTTGTTTGTTGCTGTCTTGAATGTCTGCTGTATTGCGCTTCTCTCCGTTCCATCGCCTAAATTACTTGCAACCTAACCTATGAAAAAAAACTAGCTGGGAAGCATGAAATGTGTATCTTGCACAACCTTCAGCTCTTATAGTTTATTTCTGTAACAGTTCTCCTAGTGATGTCATTTCTTTTTCTTGATCCTCTTAATGTTTCTCTCTCTTGATGTTCTCCTATCAGCTAACTGGTTATTTAGTGCATCTAATTCCATCATTCCATGCCTACATCCGAACTAGTATACTTGGCAGTCCCAAAGGCAAACTCAGGTATTCCTGGATTGTATTACATCTACAGCTGAGTGCATCCAGTCTGCTGTATTGTCTGTTTGACTCTTTGAAAACTTATCTGTTGTTTTATTAAAGCTGGAAATCTAGTTTCCACTACAAATTTGTGGTGATGTGACATGGAGATGTCTAGGGGTGTTCATCTTTTCAATCTGTCTTCAGATGGGGCAGCTCTGCCTTGGGGTCTTGTTCCGGTTCTTCCAGATTTGAGTTGTAGCTGTAGATCAGGCTCTGCGTCAAGTGAGATTAATCTTTGAGTTATTCCAAAGAAATCTTGCTCTGGAGTCACGGGAATGTGCAGCAAGACTTAAGCTATGTGTGGTAGGCCCCCTGCAGTGGCCAGTGGAGCTTCAAACATTGCATATCTTGAAAAGGTGTAATTTCCTTGAATTTTTTCCTTGTTTCCGGGGCTACGGATTCAACAGATAAATGCTAATTCAGACATCTTATATATCTTTAGTTATTTAGGTAACTATGTACATCTATAATATATTAATATATTATGTCCTACTTTCAGCTGGGATCACTGCTTTTGCAAATGATCTGCAAGAGAGGTCTTGGTGGCACTTTTGAGTTACTGTTCTCTAATGGATCTGAAATAGTAACACTATTTTGTCTGCAGGGGAGAAATTTTTCCTTGCAGGTATACTCCTCTAGGGAACTCGAGCTTTAAATTTGGGAAACATTTGCATTCTGAAACATTGTTAGCAAGAAACCGTATTACCCATGCCATGCGATGTTGCAACTTGCAACTGCTATCGAATGGCAAGAAACTGTTCTGGTCTCTTGGAGCTTGAAACACTGAGATTTATGGTAAAATTTGCTTGTTGATTCAGGAGAAAATCAGATGCAAGATAAGTTGATTCTGCTAAAGGAGGTGCCACTCTAATTGCAATTGGGTCATAACTAGAGAGTTGAGTGACTCTAGACCAAATAAATTCTTGTTTTGCAGATGCACTGCTATGGACTCTGAAGTCTGAACATTAAATTTGGACATAATTTGAATTCTGGAATTTTGAGAATGTGCAATATTCTGTATTACCATTGTATACACTACAGCCAGTGATGACGTGCTATCGTGGAGCTTCAAATGCCATCCGTGGTGTATTTTCTATTTTCTCTATTTGACACATTTACTAAGCATCCCTTTTTACTGAGAAGATTCGTGCAAATTGTTTTCAAATGGGAATGTTACTGGTATTTACCTATCGAAACAATGTAACAAATCCATATTTCAGGAAAGAGACCATCTACCAAGGGAGCTGAACATTCTTCTGCCGCGGCCATAGAGACGAACTAGAACTATGTCAGAGTTGCTCACTGATTCTGGCATTGCTAGAAATCTAGAATGCGTTGTGCAGCCTGTCGACCGAAAAGCTCTTCGACTACGCATCCTGTTTCTTCCTTCCCCCGTCTCCCGCTCCCTTGCAACCAGAGGCCATGCTTCTCCGCTCCACGGTGAGCTTCTCAAGGCAAACTGATACGCAGCTTTCTTCCGAACATCTTCGATCAGAGCTGCTTAGTTCTGGCCGGAGTGGCGACGAGATCCCTGATCTGATCACCTGAATCCTCCCATCAGATCATACGTCACATTCCATCCCACTTTGTGCAGTGGTAGAGCAACGCCATCCTCCTCCGACGCAGGCACACAACCGGTCACGCGCGGGCGCCGCCTCAGGCTAGGCCACCGCTCGCCGCGGCAGCATCTGTGGAGGAGCAAGGACTGAGTTCGGCTCCCGCGGAGTAGGCATCGAATCTCGACGGGGGATCACCGGTGTGTGGCGGAGGTCGCCGGCGGCGGCGGGCTGGCTGCTCCAGCACCGGCCCGGAATGTTTGCAAGATACCCCCGGTTAGGGATCTTTATGCAAAGTGCGGATTGAATATTTACGATGCGCCCCCTGGTTTGGATCGCGATTAATAGTCGCGATCCAAATTAGGGGTCCTTATGAAAACATGCGGACCGAATATTAACAATACGCCCCTGATTTGGATCGTGTTTAAGAATCGCGATCCAAACTAGGGTATTTTTGTAAATTTTCTGATCGAATATTTGCAATATACCCCCTAATTTGGATCGCGGTTAATAATCGCGATCCAAATGAGGGATCCTTTTGCAAAATATTGGATCATTTTGTATTCTCGAAAACCATTCAATAATTCTTCAAAAGGCTCCGGATCCGGCTGCCTCCCCTACTCCGCCGGCGCCGGCGCCGCCGCCCTCCCCACCTACCGCCTCGTGCTGTGCTTCCGCAGCAATGGCCGGAACCTGGCGCGCGATTCACCTCCCGCTAGAGCTCACACGGTCGAGGCATGGCGGCCTTATCCCCTCCCGGAGCACGGCGCCCTGCGCTGCCGTCTGTCTCTGCTTGTCGGATCCCGTGCCCAACCGCGCGCGACTCCGCCAGTGCTAGCCCCGGCATGATTAGTGGTCTCATGATTTGCTACAGCGCAGTACCGGCGGTACTAGAATTGCTTGGAGGGGAGAAGATTTGGTCTCTTGCAGCTGTAATGCTTTGGGAGGGCTAGCAGTAGTTTTTTTTTTGTATCATTTGCATTCTAGAATTCTAAGGATGCTTACGAGTTTATGTACTGTTTTTTCTGCTATTCTGAAGCTTGAGACTTTGATGCATATCGTTAAATTGCTTGCGACCTACAACCTTCTATTGTTCCAGTGAACATAGCTATGCTAACTGAAACATAACTCATGTGGCTTTGATTATTTCAGAATCATGTACCACAGCAAGCTTGTTTGTTGCTGTTTTGAATGTCCACTGTATCATGCTTCTCTGTTCCATCACCTAAAATTACTTGCAATCTAACCTAAGAAAAAAAACAAGCTAGGAAGCATGAAATGTGTATCTTGCACAACCTGCAGCTGTTATTGTTTTTTTCTGCAATTGTTCTCCTAGTGATGTCATTTCATTTTCTTGATCTTATTCTACCAGTTAACAGGTTATTTAAGTGCACGCAATTCCAAGCCTACATTTAGTACAGGTATACTTTCTCTAGGTATCACTTAGAGCCAAGCTGCAATGTAGACCAAAGTATTCGTGGATGGCTGGATCTACTGCTATTGTTGGATTCTGAGGAGTGAGGGCATCAGCTTGTTGTATTGTCTGTTTTACGCTTTGAGAACTTTACCTGTTGTTTTGCTCAAGCCAAGAATTTGGTGGCTATAACAAATTTGTATTTACTTAAAATGGAGATGTCTGATTTTTTTTTTTTGGTTTAGTCAATTTTCATACTTGACTTCAAACGTGTCTTTGGGTTGGGATCTTGCGCATCGGATTTGAGTTTGTAGCTGTACATGGAGCTCTGTGTCAGGTGAGATTTGCGCTCTCGTGCCCTGCAATCATGGAAAAGCACAACATGGCTCAAGTTATGTGTGTATGCCCACTGAAGTGAAGTTTCAAACATTGCACATACTAATGAGGTGAAATTTGCATCTTATCTTTTTTTTTCTTTGCTCTTGTGCAAAGAAAACACCCATATGAGACATAAAGTGCTGATTCAGACAACTTATATAGCTGTAATTATTTCAGGTACCTGCATACATCTATAACATACCGTCCTACATTCACCTGTGATCATTGCTTTCACAAATGAGTTAAAGTGGTGTCTTCGATCTCAAGCGCGCTGGAACACTTGATGTATGAATCTCTGATTGTGTGCATCTCTACTGCTGCATCGCTCATCATCATTCGGTCCCTGGGATGTTTCTTTGAACAGGATATGGCAAGCCTGAAGACAGATGCCAGGCAATCTTTGATTCTACTCATTTTAATTGTGTCCTTTGACTGTACATGAAGCCAGATTTTCGGATCAGCTATATCCAAGGTTCTTTCTCTAAGGGATTCCTCAGCAAACTTATGTAGATCCAATGAGTCTCTGAACATATCATCTGTGGGGCTAAGTCCAGTAAACATCTCAAGCAATAATATGCCGAGACTATACAAATCACCAGTAGCTGAGACCGCGGAGCCTTCCCCGTACTCTACAAAATATGCAATAAGAATGATCATGAAGTTCATTTTTAGCATGGAGCAAACTAAAAGGAAACAATTTCGTTTACCTGGAGCAACATAACCAATGGAGCCTCGTATTCCAATTGTGCTATTTGAATTTTGCAGAGCACAGATTGTATTCTCAGAAAGTACTTTTGATATGCCAAAATCACCAACACGAGCGCTCATGTCCTCCGCAAGAAGAATGTTGCTTGGCTTGAGATCACAATGTATGATTTGCGGATCACAATGGTTGTGAAGATAGTCAATTGCATCCATAATATCCACAGCAATATCCAGCCTCTGAGCTAGGCTGAGCATATTGCTTGACATACAGTTTTCTGATTTTGGATGAAGCCAATCATCCAAGCTACCATTAGGCATGAACTCAAAAACCAGTGCCTTGAACTCTTGCCCTTGTGTGTTGATGCTCGAACAACACGTGATAATCTTTACAAGGCATCGATGACGTGCACTGCTCAATGCCTCGCATTCAGCCTCAAAACTCCTAGAAGATCCTGACTGTTGAAGGTTAAACACCTTCACAGCCATGGTTATATTTGCATGCTCATCATTGAAAGTGCATTTATAGACCACACCATACCTTCCTTTCCCAAGTAAGTTTTCTTCTGAGAAGCCATTAGTTCCTCGTGATAATTCATAGTAAGAGACTTTCTGATATGTTTCTTCAATTACTGCAGGTGGTACTTGGGCTTTCTGTCTTTTTTTGATCTTCTTACATATCAACTGAATAAGGACAATTACTGAAACAAGCAAAAATATGGCTCCTGTTGTTGTAAGAGCTACTTTAAGTGACTTTAACCACTGCATCTTTTTATTGCCCTTTTGGTCCATGGGACATGGAACCAAGTGAAGCTGAGGTATCCCACCACATAAATCGCCATTTCCGACTATTGATTGATAAGTTAGATTTCTGAAAACGCCTCCTTTTGGTACTTCACCTTGCAAATTATTGAAGGACACATCCATTTTTGACAACAATGTCAAGTTTTGTATTACTGCCGGGATTTCTCCTGAGAAGGAGTTGTGTGCTAGATACAATTGTTCTAGTCCGCTTAAGCTACCAACAGTATCAGGGATTGCACCAGACAACTTGTTCATGGTCAAGTTCAGTATGCGGAGTCCTTTTACATTCTTCAGAGAATGAGGCATACTTCCTTCAAATGAGTTCCTATCAAGCAGCAAGAATTCCAAGACTATGCAGTTTCCGATACTATCAGGTATCAACTGGTTTGCTGACAGAACAAGCTTGTTGAGGTTGTTCAATCCACCAACTTCTGTTGGAAGAGGTCCAGATAGCCAGTTGTATGATAAGTCCATGTATGAGGAAAGGAAGGTCAATCCCAGAATCTCCCTGGGGATCGACCCGTTCAGGTTGTAATTCTCAGACAGATCAAGAATATCAAGGTTTTTTAGTTTCCCAAGGCTTGTTGGAATTGGCCCTTCTAAATTATTTTTGAATGCAAGTAGCCATTCAAGCTGTGTGAGGTTTCCTATGGATGGAGGTATGAGGCCAGATAACCTATTGTTGTCCAAACCCAACTGAACCAAGTTCACTAGCCTTCCAATGCTAGTGCCGGAGAGATCGTGCCGGCTATCCCGTTGAAAGGCAGGCTCAGCGCCACCACCCGCGGCGGCCTCCGGCCGTTGCACGCCACGCCCTCCCATGCGCAGACGCCGGTGCTGCCGTTCCAGGAGGCGAGCGTGCTGGAGCTGTGGTCGCTGAGCCCTGCCCTGAAGGCGAGCAGCGCTGCTTCGTCGTCGTTGATGACGGCGGCGCTCGCTGCGGCGATCACCAGGGCGGAGAGGACGGAAGGTAGCAAGTTCATGGTGCGCGTCACCATGCCGTTTCTTGATTCTGTTGGACTATGAGTGGTCAGTCAGTACTCAGTATGCAGCATCTTCATTTGGCTCATAATTACTAGTTCTGTTTGGTGTTGTATAAGCATAGGTTCCTGGAGTTTTGGTTCGTCCATGTTACTCGTTCTTGACTTTGTGGTGCACAAAAGCGATCATCCAGTGACCGTGTTCACACGGAACAGGTTTACGTTGTGTTCGGTGTGCATCACTCCTCCGTCCTCTTCTGGTTGCTGATTCTGCCGCTCTTATTTCAACAATGTCTTGTTCCTCCAGTGTTGAGGTGTAGTGGCGCCTGATGCCACTCCGCGTGCTCGATCAGTACCATTCTCCCGTGTCGCACTCGGTCTGGTTCCGTTGGTCCGGCACTGGTGATGACGCGGAGACAGGGTCTGTTGACTTTGCGTCCACATTAGAAAAGGTGATGTGTGGATAGACAAAAATGCCCAAGACTAATGTTAGAACTTACAGAGTCACTGGATAGTCAATGCTCTCTCCATCCAAAGCCATGTACCATGGAAAGGCTCGGTTAGCACACTGAATCTGATGCGTGGAGACGCTGAAGTTTCAGTGACCCATTGTCCTTTTTCTTTTCTGCGAAACTGAGCGACCCATTGTTTTTTTTAAACTAAGTGTTAGCGATAGGATGTTATCCATCTATAACTAACTCATGCTGTACCGAGTCTTAGGCCGGCTCCCTGCTCTTACACGTTGAGGCGATAGACCAGGGAGTCTGATAGTCTAGGGAGGACCATATATTCATGTACATCAGCAATACAGATGATTGCGTTGGCTCTCAATCCTCCTTCACTAAGGCAGGAGTTCTGCCATGTCATTTAAGCTAGAGGAGAATGCGAGTGGTTTTGATTACATAAAAGATGGAGAGACTCATTACTCGAATAAAAACTAACATAGTAACTAGCATAACAACTAGGACACAGCGGGGGCACCACAGGCCCTGAACCGCACCCTTCGAAACCTCTCCTGTTTCTCTCCTTCCATAAGCTCCATGCCGTGTACACGAGGACAACCCATTGTCGCTGAAAACCTTTTCTGAAACAAGAGGCCTGCTGCTGCAAATGTTCTGTGGGGGATACGCGGACCTTTCGATTGCAACGAATGGGCAGAGGACCGAGCAAACTGGGCCTTGTGGCTTGGGCCCAGCAGTGTACAAAGCAAACGCGTTTCCAATGCAGGGCCGTATTTTTGTCTCTTTCAGCCCAATACTTGTGGGAAATCGGAACGGGCCATAGATAATTTGTAGGCCCAAATACTGAACTCGCTGGCAACGAAGGCCACGGAGGGAGGTCGCCGCGGCCCGCGGGCGAGGGCGGAAAGGGCGGCGTGCGGCGTGCGGCGGCGAGGGACGAAGAAGAAGGCTAGACAATGTCCATCACGATTTCCCTCAATCAACGCCATCGAGAAGTTGGCAGCGGAGGCCGCAAGTCTGGGTCGCTCGCTATAGCCAGAAGCCCAGCATCGCATTCCGCGGCATCCGGACCTCCGTCCGCCTCGTCGTCCCCGGCGAGCCCGCCAAGCACGCCGGGTCTGAGGGAACCGAGGTCGTCACCAGGTTCACATCCCCTTAGTCTGCCTCCTTCTGGGCCCGTGGTACTTGTAGTGGTTGTTCGGAGCTGTTGGTTCTGTTGTTGCGGCTCATTTTATTAGCTGCAAGCAGCAGGCAGTGGCTGAAGTGAAATTGTGAATGAAAATGGACACTCGGCTAGCGATCCCGAAGCCAAATAGGATGTTTTCTGAATTTTTACATCTTGTACTGCTCTCATCTGTCTGTGCCCTGGTTGCCAGTGCTGCTTGGTTATTGATTAAAATTCCTGTCAAAACTTTATTGTTGTTTTGTTCGAGGTGGTTATTCTAAACATGTAGTCATTTGAAAGGTCTATGTCTAATTTTTTCAAGCAATTCATTTTCATTTTCTGATCCACGATTCGAACGGTCCATGTCTAAACTTTCAGGCCATTAATTTTCATATTTTGATCCATGATTGATATGTGGATGTGGAGAAAGGCGTATGCTATGAATGATATGTCCACTGGTGTGGAGGTTCAAACATTCCACAAATTTACATGCATTTTACTTTACTTTTTTTTCAGTCTCGTGAAAAGAAAAAAATTAAGACCCAAAAAGAGACTTCAGTTCTGACAGAAAATACGGCTTCAGTTATTTCAGGTGAGTGCATATATCTACACCATATCCTAATCTACCTTCAGCTGCGATCATTGTTCTTGCAAATGACTGCAATTGGTGTCTTCTTGAGCTAACAGGAGTTGAGGTATGGATCTTTGATGTGGTGCATCTCTCATCATTATTCAGTCACTGGGTATGCTTTGAGCAGGTATGGCACCTGAAGACAGAAACCCGCAAAAGGAAGCAAATTTCTTGATTCATTTTTTATATAAATAATGTTATTCTTTGACTTACCCTCTCGTTTTCGCTCTTGTGGAAAGAACTACACATCTGAGCACATAAGGCTTCATCTGAGGTAATTTATTTCAGGTAACTTATTACATCTACAGCATATCCTGTTCTACCTCCATCTGTGATTGTTTCTCATGCAACCCAATAATTCGTATCTTCCCAACCTAGCAGGACAGCATGTGGTATGAATCTCTGATTACGTGCATATCTACTGCTGCATCTCTCATCATCATTCGATCCCTTGGATTTCTCTTTGAGCAGGATATGGCAAGCCTGAAAAAAGAAACCAAACAATTCTTGATTCTGCTCCTTACAATCCTATCTTTTGACTCTACATGCAGCCAGATTGTCGAATCAGCAATATCCAAGATTCAGATCCACCTCTCTGAACATGTCATCTGTGGGGCTCCTTCCAGTAAACATCTCAAGTAATAATATACCGAGACTATACACATCACCAATAGTTGAGACCGCAGAGCCTTCACCATACTCTACAAAATTTGCAAACATACCTGATCATAAGTTTCATCTATAGCATGGAGCCATGGAGCAAGTTAAAAGGAAACAACAAAGGAATTTCAGTTACCTGGAGCAACATAACCAATGGAGCCTCTTATTCCAGTCGTGCTATTCAAATTCTGCAGGGTTTTACTTGCATTTTCCAGAAGGATTCTTGATATGCCAAAGTCTCCAACTCGGGCACTCATGTCTTCTGCGAGAAGGATGTTGCTTGGTTTCAGATCGCAATGAACAATTGGTGTCTGACAGTAATTGTGAAGATAGTCTAAAGCATCCATGACATCAATAGCAATGTCTAGCCTTGCTCTAGGCTTAGAGTATTTGTCCGATTGGGCATGTCAAAGTTTGGATGAAGCCAAGCATTTAAGCTACAATTTGGCATGAACTCAAAAATCAGTGCCTTAAAATCTTGACCTAAGTGATTGATGCTTGAGCAGCATGTAATGACTTTTACAAGACAACGATGGCGGATTCTTCTTAGTGTCTCACATTCAGCCACAAAACTTCTAGCACATCCAGATTGCTGAAGGTTAAAAACTTTCACAGCAGCAACAGTTTCCTCGTTGTAAAAGGTGCACTCATAGACTACCCCAAAGCTTCCTTTACCAAGCAAATTGACTTCTGAAAATCCATTGGTTCCATTGGCTAACATATCATAAGAAACTCTTTCACACCCTTCCTCAAGTAGTAGTGGTGCAATTCGTCTCTTTTGCTTTCGTGTAAGCTTCTTATAGATAAACTGGATATGTGCAATACCTAAAGCTAAGAACAAGAGTGCACTGGTTGTTACAAGAGCTATCATAATAGATCTAAACCACCCTTTTATATTATTTTTGGTTGAATTCATGTGGCATGGAGCTAAATGAAGCTGAGGTATTCCACCGCAAAGCTTATTATTTCCAGTTAGAGACAAGTTAGCCAAATATCTGAAAATACCATCTTTTGGTACTTCTCCTTGCAACTTGTTGAAGGATAGATCGAATTCTGATAATGATGTCAAATTTTGCAGGAGTCTAGGGATTGGCCCTGACAAGTTGTTGTGTGCCAGATACAGCACTTGCAGGTTGTGGATACTTCCAATGGCATCAGGAATAGTACCAGATAATTTATTCATGGATAGGTTGAGTGCATTCAGACCCTTTACATTCTTCAGAGTGTGCGGTATGGATCCCTGGAATGAGTTACTGTCCAGCAAAAGTTGTTGTATCACGGTACAGTCCCCGATATTCTCTGGTATCTCACCAGACAACAGGTTTCCTGATAGGTATAGGCTGTTAAGATTTCTCAAGTTACCAACTTCAGATGGAAGGGGCCCTGATAATGAATTGTGTGATAAGTCTAAGTATATAGAAAGGGCTGGTAGTTTGAAAAGTTCTTTGGGAATTGAACCATTCAGATGGTTCCTTGACAAGTCAAGGAGTGTCAGACTCTTCAGCTTCCCTAACCTTGATGGAATCACACCCTCTAAGTTGTCATTGTTTGCATACAGTTTAGTCAATTGTGACAGGTTTCCAATAGATGAAGGTATGATCCCAGAAAAGTGAGTGTTGCGAAAACTGAGCCAGCCTAAGTTTCCTAGCTTGCCGATGCTCTCTGGAATCTGACCGGATATGGAAGTATTCGCTGCACTAAACATTCGGAGGTTGACAAGGTTGCCAATGTCTGAGGGGAGGCTCCCTGAGATCCCAGTGGATCTGAAGCTGAGCATTTGCATAGTTTTTGAGAGATTCACAATTGAACTTGGCATCTGCCCAGTGAAAGTGACATTGGAGTGCATAACCAGTTGCTCGAGCTGGCTGCAATTTGACAACGAAGTGATGAATTCCCAACCTTCCTTGTCAACATGCTTGTAGCATGTTGTTGTGCAGGTATAGTGTCTGCAGAGCTTGCAACATTCCCAGTGGGGGAGGCACATATCCACTGAGCCTATTATGCTCGAGGAAGAGTATCCTTAGAGTAGTGAGGTTGGAGAGTGAAGCAGAGATGGATCCGGTGAATCGATTTGTCGCAAAGCTGAGAAACTTCATGTGGGGAAATTTGCTGCCGATATCGGCAGGAATGCTCCCATGGAGCATGTTTCCCGGAGGTCCAGCCATTCCAATGAAGACAGGTTGTACAAGGAGTTTGGGGGTTCACCAGAGAGGTTGTTTTCAGCGAGCGTAAGCAATTGGAGGCCTCGGATGCCGCCAAGGCCTGGCGGGATGGTTCCCTCCAGATGGTTGATTGCGAGGGCTAGGGAAGTCAGTGACGACAAGTTGGCCAGTGACACTGGGATGACGCCGGTGAGGCTGTTGTTCCACAAGTCAAGCACCGTGAGGCGGGTCAGCTCGTCATCGAACCCAGGGGGCACACGCCCGGAGAGCTGGTTGGATCGGAGGGCCATGAACCATAGAGCGGTGCAGGAGCTTAGGTTGGCAGGGATCTCACCGGAGAAGGCGTTGTTGCTCAGGTCGAGAGCTTGGAGGCGGTGCAGGCGGCCGAGGCTCGCGGGGATGCCCCCGCTGATGAACCAGTTGGAGCTCAGGTTAAGGAGCCTGAGGGATGACAGGTTGCCGACGGCCGGGGAGAGGGCGCCGGTGAGCCCTTGGGAAGGCAAGCTCAGAGAAACCACTCGCCTGCGCTTGGTTCCGCACCTCACCCCCTCCCAGCTGCAGAACCCGCCGGTGCTGCCGTTCCAGGAAGCAAGCGCGTCGCCGTGGCCGCCACCGCCGATCGCGGCGGCCTTGAAGGCGAGCAGCGCGGCCTCGTCGTTGGCTTGTGCAGGCAAGAGCGTCGTGATGGAGATGAAGGCCGATAGCAGCAGCAGCAGCAGCCGGCTCACTGAACGCATCGTCTTGGCTTTGCTGTGTTGTGGGCGATCGACGATAGTGAGCGGTGCCTGGGAACTGGGAAGTTCACACAGCTCGATGGTGCTATTTTATATTGGATGGATTTGCATGGCCGATTATGACTGCCAAAGACCGTAATTAACCTGCGAGGACATCAATCGTATTTCCACACAGCATTCATTTCTTTCTCTCTTTTCTTCCTTGATTGATGATTGATGATGGCGATGGTGATGCATTTGGTAAGTGACGGAAAAGGTCATGGAAACCACAGGTGGGATGGCATGTTCCACCAGTATATTCAGGTGTACCGGTGCCTGTCCGTGTGCTCGTCAGTGTTCACTCGCGTGGCACTCGGCTGGTTGACTGGTTCCGTTCGTCCACTGGATGGAGAGGTTGCGGCGGTGTATGGAACTATGGACGCGTAGTCCTATGGTCAAGGCACGCGGCGCTGATTTGCAACTGCAGAGTCATTTGGCTCAGTCAACACTGATTTGTCGTCTTTCTCCATCCAAAGCAATGCGGCGAGTCAGCCACATTGTGCAGAAGTATGTGCGGAGGCGCTGCCACGTGGCACGGTCTTACGCGATGCTCGTTTGCAAAGAGTCTTTTGGACGGCTTTCAAGAAAGCAACACGAGTCAACCTAAGCTCTGATTGACATGGCCCTGAAAACCTTTTGAAACGGAAGAGGCTTTTTTTTTTATCGCAATGCGCCGAGGGCCCAATTTTTCTGTCTTTCAGCCCTGCAGCGTCCGTAGATAGTTTGCAGGCCCAAAACTGCACACGCACCGGCAAGTAAGCCCACGGAGGAGGCAGCCGCGGCGCCTGGCGGAGACGCGGAGTGCGAGAAGAGCGGCGACGAGGGGAAGGAAGACCGTGCGGGGAAGAAGAAGAAGGCGAGCCGAGGGCCGAGGCATTGAATCTCCTCCAAGGCTCTAAGTCCATGTCCTTCACGAACTCCTCCATCGAAGGCATCTTCGAGAAGCTGACCGCGGAGGCTGACAGGCTGCATCGCTGTAGCAGGAGGAAGCTCAGCCCCAGCTAGCACCACATCCCGCGCCGCGGCATCCAGATTCCAGACCACCGTCCGCCTCGTCCTCTCCGGTGAGCTCGGGAAGCACGCCGTCTCCGTGGGCACCAAGGTTGTCACCAGGTTCACATCCCCTTAGCTTAGGTAGTGGTAGTTGGGTGCTGGTGGGTGGCGTGGCTCATTTTATCTGATAGCAGTAGCAGTGAATGCGAATGAAAATGGATGGATGTGTAGTTGGGTCGCGATAAGATTTGTGGCGGTGCTCTTGGGGCGCTGTTCCTCATGGATTTTGTGACTAATGTGGCCTCTTCAATGATTTGTGGTTTCTGTTATATGATGGTCCAACCGCGGGGGAACGAAAATGTCATGCTTTGCTACTTGCATGGCTTGGCTTCAACACTTCAACTGAATAATTCACATAGTGCTCTGAAATGTGAAATTTCTGCAGTGATTACTGTCCCTCTTGCATGTTGTTCCATTTTTAGCTAACTTAAATATGCTGCTATCATCTGTGTGCACCCTGATTGCCATATAAACATGGCCAGTTTGATCTGTAGCCTGCTTAGTTATCGATTTAATTTCTGTGGATTTTTTTTTCATTTCAAGTGGTTATTCTGAATCTGTAGACTTTTGGAATGTGTGTGTCTAATTTTTCGAGCCAGTCTTTTTCATATTTTTGATCCATGATTGTTCTGAGGATGTGACTAAGCCATATGTGAATGATATACCCACTGTTCTGGTGGTTCAAACATTTCATATCTTAAGGTGGTAAATGTGCATGCATTTTAATTTTTCCTTTTCAGTCTTATGCAAAGAAATACATGCCCAAACGAGAGGTATTAATTCTTGCAGCATATTTGGCTTTAGTTATTTAGGTGACTACTTATATCTACAATGTATCCTAATCTACCTTCTGTTGTTTGACCATTGCTCTTGCAAATGACTGCACTCGGTGTCTTCTCCAGCTAACAAAGCTAACAGGAAATCATAAGGTATGAATCTCTGATGTCATGCTCGTGCATCAGTCATCATTGTTTGGTCCTTGGACATGATTTGAGCAGCATACTGAAGACAGAACCGCCCCCCCCCCCCCCCCCCCCCCCCCCCCAAACCCAAAAAAAAAAAAAAAACTTGATTCTACTAATCATAATTATATTATTTGATTCCACGTGCAGCCAAACTGTCAAAACAGCAATACTAAGGTTCTTTTGCTACGCACATCTGTCAGTCTTCACGTAAATATATATCTCAAGCTATAATATGTATTAGACGTCCTCTGCACTTTCATAAAACTGATGTAAACAAATGCAGATTGTTATATGAATGGATGATAGAACTGAAGCATCATATACATCTTCAGCTATTTAAGGCAAGTGACTACCTGCAACCATCTTGCTCATTATGTTCCACCACCAGGGAGTTGTTGCTACTCCTCATATTCTACCCACAGACTGGTATGAATCTCTAATAGCATGCATCTCAGTTGCTGCGTCCTGTATCAGTGTCCTCTCTCTAGGTTGTTTTCTTGAGCAGGATATCCCAAGGGAAATGACATAGCCCAAACAATTCTCAGTTCTGTTTCTTGTACTGTCATCATAGGTGTCTGTGTGCAACCACATTGTTGTATCGGCTATCTCCCAGATTTTGTGCGGAAGAGCATCCTCTGAGTACCTGTGTAGATCCAATGAACCTGTGAACATAGCATCTGTTGGACTCTTTCCTGTAAACATCTCGAGCAGCAGTATTCCGAGGCTATAAACATCACCAAGAGTTGTGACGGAAGATCCTTCACTATACTCTATGATTGTGCAAAAGAAAAAAAAAGCATCAATTAACATGTCATATTTATACAAGGACTCGGAATAATGAACAGATGACAGAATACATCAATTTTAGTTACCACTTACCAGGTGCAACATAGCCAATGGAGCCTCTTATTCCAATTGTGCTATCGGAATTTTGCAGAGTTCTACTTCCACTTTCTGTAAGGATTTTAGATATGCCAAAATCTCCAACTCGGACACTCATGTCTTCTGCAATGAGGATATTGCTTGGCTTGAGGTCACAATGGACGATTGGTGGCTGGCAGTGATTATGAAGATAGTCCAAAGCATCCATGATATCGATAGCAATATCCAGCCTTTGTGATAGGCTGAGAGTATTGTTGAGAGTGGGCATGTCAGACTTTTTATGGAGCCAAGAATGCAAGCTACCATTCGGCATGTACTCAAAAACTAATGCTTTGAAGTCTTGACCTTGTTTGTTGATGCTTGAGCAGCAGGTGATGATCTTTATGAGACATCGATGGCGCACCCTTCTCAGTGCCTCACATTCAGCTATGAAACTTTTAGTAGAGCCAGACTGTTCAAGGTTTAAAACCTTTACAGCTACAATAGTTCCCTCACCTTGCAAAACACATTTATAGACTGACCCAAAGCTTCCTTTACCAAGCAAATTTGCTTCTGAGAATCCATTTGTTCTATTTTCTAGTGCATGATAAGAAATTCTTTCATACTGTTCCTCAACTACTGGTGGTTGGAACGGGCTCTTCTTTTTATAGATCAAGTGAATAAGTGCTATAGTCATAGCTAACAATAAGAGTGCACTGGTGGTTGTTAGAGCTATTGTAAGGTACCTCATTTTGTGTCTTCTATTCTGTTTAGCAGAATCTATCTTACATGGAGCTAAATGAAGCTGCGGTATTCCTCCACAAAGCTTGTTATTTCCGGTAATAGAAAGGTTAGCCAAATTTCTAAAAATCCCCTCTTTTGGCACTTCCCCTTGCAGGTTGTTGAAGGACAAATCCAACATCGACAATGATGCCAGATTCTGTAAAACTGCAGGGATTGGCCCTGACAAATTGTTGTGTGCTAAACTCAACTGTTGCAGACCATGAATATTTCCAATGGCTTCAGGAATAGTACCACACAACTCATTCATGGACAAGTTGAGTACAACAACACCCTTGTTTAGAGTTTGGGGTATGCTTCCATTAAATAAGTTATTGTCCAACCAAAGTTCTTGCAGCACAGTGCACTCCCCAATACTTTCAGGTATCTGACCAGACAATTGGTTTCCTGATAGAATCATGAAGTTAAGGTTGCCCAAGTTACCGACTTCAGAGGGGAGGGGTCCGGATAGTGAATTATATGCCAAATTTATGTAATTAAAAGAAGAAAGGGGTAGTTTGAAAATCTCTCTAGAAATTGAACCGTTGAGGTGGTTCATTGACAAATCAAGGGAAAATATACTCTTTAAATTTCCTATGCTTGCTGGAATTGGTCCCTCTAGATTGCTATTATTTGCATGAAGGAGCGCTAGCTTTGAGAGATTTCCAATAGACGAAGGGATTTGGCCTGACAGGTTAGTGTTGTCCAAATAAAGCCAAGTCAAGTTTCCTAGCTTGCCAATGCTATCTGGAATTACTCCGGATATGGAAGTGTCTAACAGCACCAAGAATTTGAAGGCCCACTAGATTGCCGATGGCTGAGGGGATGCTTCCCCAAATCCCAGTGGCATCAAAGCCGAGGATTTGCAGGGTTGTTGAGAGATTTACGATTGAGCTTGGTAGGTGCCCAGTGAAAGCGGTGTTGCCGGAGATAATTAATCGTCGGAGCTGGCTGCAGTTTGACAAAGAAGTGATGAATTCCCATCCCTCTCTATTGTTAGCTTCTAGCGTATTACTGATCAAGAATAGAACTTGCACATTATGTAGTCTCCCCATCATGCGAGGCACATATCCACTGAGGCTATTTTCTGAGAGGTCGAGTAACTGGGGTGATGTGAGGTTGGAGAGTGAAGCAGGGATGTGCCCAGTAAAACTGGTTTACCGCAAAACTAAGCAAATGCATGCTAGGGAACCTATTGCCTATATTAGCAGCAATGCTTCCGCGAAGCATGTTGAACTGAATCACCATCTCTTCCAACGAAGACAAGTTGTACAGAGAGACAGGGAGATCGCCATAGAGACTGTTACAGGCGAGTCTAAGAAACCTGAGGTCCCTCTATTTTGAGAAGACCTCCAAATCCCCTCCTTCACCTTCCATTCTTAGACGGTCTTTAGCGAGCTCAAGTTAGAATTGAGGGCTATCGATGGAGTTGTAGTAAATTTGGAGGCTCCTAAAAAATAGAGGCAACCCTCGTTTACCATTTGGAGGATCTGATATACAGAATATTGCTGGAGTTGCTCTGCTGGAGATTGTCCGCTTGCTATTTTCCACACGCCGGCATTCGACATTTTCTGATTCTGGCAGTTCTTTTTTGGTCCCACAGATGGAGTCATGCGGACTCACACTTTTGACCTCCAACTTCAAGCCGGCATGGTTGTTTCTTACTTGCTTTCGTATGCGAGGACCATCCTATCGAAGGTCGGTGATTGGTGTTTGGGTATTACCTGGTTAGTCAATTCTGCCGGCTGATGCTATTATATATGCTAAGCCTTGATGCACCATCATGGCCGGCATGTACATTTGCTTGCAAAATATTATAGTGGTTACCGCATAGTAGCGCGTTTACTCTTGACTTGGACATTGTCCGCTTGCCATTTTCCACACGCCAGCCGGCATTCCATATTTTTCAGTTGTGGCAGTTCTTTTTTGTTCCCACAGATGCTGACCTTTTGACCTCCAACTTCAAGCCTGGTATTTGTAATTTTGTATCGCTCTCTTTTTTTACTATCTTCTTTTTTGTTTCTCTTTTCCAAATTACTGTACACAAGCCCAATCACTAGTGGAGTAGCGTGTTAGCGTAAGATTGTTCAGAGTTAATGATTAAGGCCGGGTTGAGCCAAAATTGCTGATGAAGGCATACAAGCCAAACCATTCCCACCCAGTGAGCTATGGCTAGCCTTATCCCATGTACTTCATTAGCTTATCCACCAGTACGTATTTGGTTAGTCGAATTTGAGAATGAGAAACAAATTGAAAACAATCTCCAGCTCAGCCTGGTCTTAATACATACAGGATAGATGATATCAAGTTCAACGACTAATCATGTTACAGGAAGCTTCAACTCAACAGAATTATATATAATGTTATTCTTCAGTGTGGGTGGGACATGTGTGAACGAACGGACTCTCTGTTTGCAATGAGCCGAGGGCCTTGCAAACTAAACTCTCAAACAGTGACATGCTGAGCTGAGACTATACATTACGAGCCACTGAGATCTCAGTGGATTCCCCCATTGCTCTATGAAATGACTGATGGAGCAACTACAGGGAGACAACGATAAATTCTATTATTCAATTTATGTACCGTTGGTTGTATGTACATAACCAAATCACTTGCATACATCTGAAAGAAATAAAGATTGTTAAGGATTAGAATAATAGACTTGAAGCGTCATATACATCTTCCATTATTTCAAGTGACCACCTGCAAGCATCTTGCCATTTTGAACTCTACTTATTCACTCTCTCTCATATCACAACACAGATAGACATAAAAAGGATATCTTGGCGTTACTCACAAATTGAATGGAATACAGCATTCCAGAGTTTTTAAGTATTTCTCACAAAAAATGGCTAGTATTTCTTTATTTATTATTACTCAGACATCAGCTTTTCAGAATTCCAAGAGGCAAGACCATTGTCACCGAGACATGGCTAGATGCCCAATTTAGTCAAAATTCACATGTCTGAAACTCTGGGAAGTTTGTGGTCTGCTAAACGTTGGAAAGGCCTTGCCTTTGATCCTGTAACTCCTACTCCTGGAAATGAAAGTGGCAGTGCTAATAAAAATATATATGAAACCGGGAAGCCAGAAAACTTTTTTTACAAACGGTGAACTGAAAATACTTAGTAACTATGCAAACACAAATTATTCTCACTAGTCATGTGATTCAACAGGAATACTAGTTACGAAAAGTTCGGACAATATATAACACCAACATGACAAGGGATATGCCCTCCTTTTAAGCGCCCAATTCATATACACACTGGATACGGATTGAACAGGTCTACACGGTCAATTCCGAATTTGAGAGAAGGATACCATCAGAATCAGCATAGAGCCACTCGCCATCGCAAATTCTGGTTCCTGCAAAGGTCACAGGGACATGCTTCTCGCCAACACCCTTCTTGTTCGACTTCATTGGGTGTGAGTTTAGAGCGCGGATGCCAACGTCGCAGCCGTTGATCTCATCGACGTCCCTGATGCAACCATTAATCACAATGCCGGCCCACCCATTGTTCTGCGCTAGCTGAGCGAGGTTGCCACCCAAAACGGCGCAGCGCATGCTCCCGCCGGCATCGACCACCAGGACCCTGCCGTGGCCTTTCTCCTCGAGGAACTCACGGAGAAGAACGTTGTCCTCGAAGATCTTCAGTGTCACAACAGGGCCAGCAAAAATCTGCCGCCTTCCATAGATACGGAAGATTGGTTGGAGGGCACGAAGATTGCCATTCAGAATTAAACCAGCATTGGAGTCACATACTTCAGCGGTGGCCAATGGCAAGGAAGCCATATTAGGTTCAGTTCTGTTCTGCCTGCCATTAGAAGATGGAAAAATGTTGAAATTTCATTTAACGAGCATCAGGGATTTTCTCCATGACTGAAAGTTTCGAAATGCTATGGAACACAACAAGAAAATCATTTTCTTATTATTACTCCAACAAATAATCTCAATTCAAAGAAACATAAGGTTCGGTCTTCCATGAAAAAATAATCAATAGAAAAAATAGCCTCAGCTGAGAAACACAAACATATCGGTCTCTTTAGATGACGAAAAGACATCCGACAAGAAGTTCCAGCAAGATGTCCATGAAATTTTGTTCCAATGTTATATGCAAACACAGGCATCAATTTACCATGACTTTAGGATCTGTATCTTCATCAAGCTTAGATTTGCATGAAGAGCTGGAGTGATCTAGCTTCCGCCCCAAAACCCCAACTGAGACATTCACCTCAGCCCAAAAGTCTAAAGCTTATAGAACTTCAGTAGACTAGTAGAGTCATAGTAGGGTGCAGCAACTTGAACTAGAACTTGCGATATAAGTACATTAAAAATACCGCACATTGCTGTGAGGACTGCAGGAGGAAAAAGACACTGTCATACTGCAGCCTGCAAATAACACACTACTATGTCCAACAAGAAACGGTTTTAGCTGGAAGCAGGTACTACTGAGTAGACTGGGATGCGTGCATTTTTAATCATGGCTCTAACTGGAAAAAGAAAGCATATAATAGGTTGCTGGACCATCAAGGAGATTCTATCTAGCAGGACTAACATTACATATTGTCCTCGAGCTTGGGTCAGTCGATTTTCTTTCCAGCATATAGAAACAAGGAAACAGCTTGGGTGCAAAGGGTGAATAAGAGGAAGAACATGCACAATCAAGCAAGAAAATGGCAAAAATAAAATCAAACAGAATCCATAACCTGTTAATACCGTGAACCTATGCAACATTTTATTTTTAAGGAAAACCTATGCAACATCCAGTACAGGCTATCAGAAAATAATGGCACTAGCATACACATATCTGCCCACTTTATGATTGTCATCAAGGAAAGAACTGAATTATTGTTATATACTCATCCATATGGTCATATAGCCCAACGTGACTAACAAAACGGTTAGCAAGAAAATGTTTTTCCTAAGTGATTGTAGACCAACGAGAAAATGTAGAATTTAATTTAAGAATCGAACATATGCAACCTGGGGGGAAATTGGTACATGACAGGCATACAATAAAAAAAAACTACAGGTTAGCAGGTCAATCGGAGTATGAAAAGCTTGGGGGTCAGTGGTGCAATCTGGCTAATCAGTTGAAGCAAACCAGTCAGAACCATACATCTCAGCACTCAGAAAACTTAGGCAGCAGATGATGACCTGTAATTAGCTTCAAGACTCCAGATTACAACCAATTTCGCCTAAAGGTTGTCCAATCCACAATCAATCCGTAGCCGGGGATGGTTTTGCGGGCAGATTCTGCATCATTGAAAAGATAATATGCAAAAGTAGTGGTGAAAATGAATCAACAAGAAATTAGCCGTCCAAGCAGGGTATCGATTGGGAGTTTGGGGCTGTGATGGGGGGAAGAGGATTGAGGCAAAATCAAGTCTTGAGGAGGGTACAATCTGGGCCTGCACAATCAAGTCGTTGGATGAAGCTGCCGACCGGGCACCGCCGCAGCCGAAGCTTGAGCTGCTACCTAGGCCATGAAGTCGCTCGGTGGAGCAGAGGCGTGCACGCCTCCAGCAGCAGACGGGGCGGCCGCCGGCGGAAGTAAGTGGCGGCGAGCATGGATTGGGGAGGTGCAGAGTAGGAAAATTTGAGGAAGATCGATGGGGAGAGCAGGCATCATGGGCGAACCTCTGCGACTCCTCGATCGACCGCTCTCGGCTGGCGTCGTCGGTGCTAGCTGCTGGACTTGCTGGAGCGGCAGCGGTGAGTTGTGGCGTCTTGCGTGGCTGTGGTGGCTGCTCTTTTTTTTCTTTCCCATTTTGCGCTAGGTGGATTTTCGGAAATTTGGAAAACGTAAAAAAAAAACACCTCAAAACTTTCCAGCGTGCATATTCAGCCAAACAATCGTCAGATGAGGAACACAAACATACAAAGCTACAATTTTTATCTTGCTTTGTATGTTTTGAAGTTTTCTGAGCCATATATACACGACAATTTCAGAATGCTTATACAACAAATTTGTAGATAACTCTTCTAAAATATAAGTTACGAAGAACTAATGAAACAATTTTGCAGTTGCTGAAACATAACAGTTCTTATAACCATATATGGCTCATGTTACCTAAGGATCATGTCTGCTGGAGTGGTGCGTGAAGGCTCTGTTTCTGGATTTTCTCCTGTCAGCGGTGGGTGCAGAGTAGGAAGCTTTCATTGGATTCTACGTGCACCTGAGGATCATTGGATTTCATTGGACTGTCATCTTTGTTAGAGCTCGTTTAGCTCGTTTGGGGCGGCTACCTGCTGCTTCAGCTCCGCGACTGTAGCGCTAACGTAGCGCGGAGCTGGAGAAGCCACGTTTTTCAGCTCCACCAACTTCTCCCCCGCGCAGTGGTTGTAGCATTTCAGAGATTGTTTTAGCTCATGGTCCCACAGTACCGGTTACTGTAGCGCGGAGCTAAAGCCCCTCCGGGCGGAGCCATCCCAAAAGCACTCTTAGTTTGTGCTCCGGATATTGCTTGAGTATTGTCGAAATTTCTGTGGTAACTTTCCTGTTATTTTGTTAAAGCTGCAAATTCAGTGGTTATTCGGTCTACGGTCATCTGAAGAACTGATTTATATTTTTTTGAAGCAATCATTTTTCATGTTTTCCTTCATGTTTGAGGAGTTGAATTTTGTGCTGCTTGTAGTTGCGTCAGATTTGTATTGGTAGCTGTAGATGTGGGCATGTGGCTGTATCGGGTAAGATTTCAGCCCTGAGACCGTGCAGTTAAGGCAATATACCTGAAGGAGGTAAAAATTGCATACATTTTAGTCTTTTTTGGACTGGCGGAGAAAACAGGTTGAAAGAAAATCTAATCCAAATCCCATATATGGCTCCAATTTTTTCAAGTAATTACATACATCAGGAGAGCAGTTCTGATCATTGCTCTTGCATTGACTACAAGCACTATATTCTCAAGTTAACAGGAAAAGGAATAGGTACGAAAAATTTCCAGCAGCAATCCAGCATGCATCTCTGTTTCTGCCTCTCTCATCACCGTACGCTCTCTTGGATGTTAAACCTGAAGACAAAAACAAAATAATCCTTGATTCTGCTTCTTGTAATTCTATCCTTTGATGCTACATGCAGCAAGATTGTTGGGTCTGCTATATCCAAGGGTATTTTCCCACTATGGGCATCCTTGGCAAACTTACTACTCATGCAAATCCAGCAGGCCTCTAAGTTAACACCTCAGAGTCCACCCCTTATGCTACAAAATGCACACATATAACAGATCATAAATGTCATTTGGACCATGGTGCAAACTACAGGGAACAACACAATAAGTTGAGTTATGTGAAGCTACATAACCAATGGACGCATGTTCAAGAAAAAAAAAATACATAACCAATGGAGGAGCTTTTATTCCAATCATGCTATCTGCAATTTGCAGAGCATTGGTTGTATTTTGACTCATACATGCTGCTGAATTCTCTACAAAAATTTGTCATAAAGACAACAGGTAAACCTCTGGATCTAATCCATTTTGACACATTTTTAAAATTTCTTTTATACTTCCATATATCTACAACAACAACAACAACAACATAGCCTTTTATCCCAAGCAAATTGGGGTAAGCTAGAGATGAAATCCATAAAAAAAACAAAGATCACAGGTACGTGGATGGCGAGTCTCTAAGCGCTCCTATCCAAAGCTATCTCTTTGGACATATTCCACTCCTTAAGGTCTCTCTTCACCGACTCGTCCCAAGTCAGTTTAGGTCTACCTCTACCTCTCTTTACATTTTCGGCCTGCTTTAGAACCCCACTACGCACCGGCGCCTCAGGGGATCTCCGTTGGACATGTCCAAACCATTTCAATCGATGTTGGGTAAGTTTCTCCTCAATTGGTGCCACCCCGACTCTATCCCGAATAACTTCGTTCCGGACTCTATCCCTTCGTGTGTGCCCGCAAAACCACCGCAACATCTGCATCTCTACTACACTCAATTGTTGGACATGTCGTCTTTTTTAGGCTAACATTCGGCACCGTATAACATCGCCGGACGAATCGCCGTCCTATAGAACTTACCTTTTAACTTTTGTGGCACCCTTCTGTCACATGGGACGCCAGAAGCTTGACGCCACTTCAACCAGGCAGCTGAGATTCTATATCTAACATCTTCATCAATGTCGCCATCCTTTTGAAACATCGATCCTAAATACCGAAAAGTATCCTTCTGGGCCACCACTTGCCCATCGAGACTAACATCTCCATCCTCATGCCTAGTCGCGCTGAAATCGCACATCATGTACTCGGTCTTAGTCCTACTGAGTCTGAACCCTTTCAACTCCAACGTGCGTCTCCACAGCTCTAACTTCCTATTAACCCCTTCTCTACTCTCGTCCACCAGCACCACATCATCAACAAAGAGCATACACCAAGGGATATCATCTTGTATGTCCCTTGTGACCTCATCCATCACCAAGGCAAATAAATAAGGACTCAATGCTGATCCCTAATGTAGGCTATGTTAATAGGAAAGTCAGTGGTGTCACCATCACATGTCCGGACAAACGTCATCGCATCCTTATACATATCCTTGATGAGGGTAATGTACTTAGTTGGGACTTTGTGCTTCTCCAAGGCCCACCACATGATATTTCTCGGTATTTTATCATACGCCTTCTCAAGGTCAATAAAGACCATATGCAAGTCCTTCTTCTGTTCTCTATATCTCTCCATCAATTGTCAGATTAAGAAATCGCCTCCATGGTCGACCTTCCAGGCATGAACCCAAACTGGTTTTGGGTCACACTTGTCACTCTTCTTAGATGGTGCTCGATAACCATCTCCCAAAGCTTCATCCTATGGCTCATCAGCTTAATCCCACGGTAGTTAGTACAACTTTGAACATCTCCTTTGTTCTTGAAGATTGGTACTAATATATTTCTGCTCCATTCTTCAGGCATCCTGCTGGACTGAAAAATAAGGTTAAAAAGCTTAGTTAACCATACTATCGCTTTGGCACATAGACATCTCCACACCTCAATGGGGATACCATCAGGGCCCATCGCTTTACCCCCCTTCATCCTCTTCAACGCCTCTCCGATCTCAGCCTCCTGAATTCTCCTCACAAAGCGTCTGTTGGTGTCATCAAAAGTGTCATCTAACTCAAGGGTAGGGCCCTCATTCTCCCCATTAAACAACTTATCAAAATACTCTCGCCATCTGTCCTTGATCTTCTCATCCTTCACTAGAAGTCGATCTGTCCCATCCTTGATGCATTTAATTTGGTTGATATCTCTTGTCTTCCGCTCGCGGATCCTAGCCATCCTATAGATGTCCTTCTCCCCTTCCTTCGTGGCTAGCCGCTGATACAGGTCATCATACGCTTTACCCTTTGCTACGCTCACAGCTCGCTTTGCAACCCCCTTCGCTAAATTATAGCTCTCGATGTTGGCTGCACTCTTATCAAGGTGGAGTCACTTGAAACACTCCTTCTTCTCCTTAATAGCCCTTTGCACCTCGTCATTCCACCACCAGGTGTCTTTCCCTTCCTGTTTGCCTCCCTTACTCACGCCAAACACCTCTGAGGCCACCTTCCGAATACATGTTGCCATCTTTAGCCACGTGTCTTCTGCATCTTCTCTTTCCTCGCAAGGCCCCTCACTTAGCATTCTCTCCTTAAACGTTTGCTCCGCTTCCCCTTTAAGCTTCCACCACTTCATTCTCGCAATCTTGGTGTGTTTATCTCGATGGACACGTACCGGAAAACGAAAGTCCACCACCACAAGCTTGTGTTGAGGGACAACACACTCCCCGGGTATTACCTTACAATCTAAGGAATTCCGTCTATCCTCTCTCCTAACAAGGATAAAGTGTAAACAAATGCAGGGAAGAATTATAAAGCTGAAGCGTCATGTACATCTTCAGTTATTTCAGGTAAGCTCAGCTGATGACCTGCAGGCATCTTGCCCATTTTCAGTCCAATGTATTCACTGTTGTGGAAAATCATTGTGGTTTGGTGCTATTACTCCATTCTCCACCAACAGAGAATTGGCAAACTTTAGATACGAATCTCTAATAGCATGCATCTCAATGGCTGCATCCTGTATCGGTATCCGCTCTTTAGGTTGTTTCTTCGAGCATGATATTCCAAGAGAAACAACAGAAGCCAAGCAATTCTGAATTCCACTTCTTATAGTGCTGTTATAGCCATTTGTGTGCATCCATATTGTCGGATCAACTATATCCCATATTTTCTCTGGAAGTGCATTCTCTGCAAACTTGTGCAAATCCAAAGAACCATTGAACATCTCATCCGTTGGGCTCCTTCCAGTAAACATCTCTATCAGCAATATGCCGAGGCTATAAACATCACCTTGAGTTGAGACAGAAGAACCTTCACCATACTCTATGATTGTGCAAGGAACCAAAAGTCAGATACCATGTTTATATAAGAACTAGGAATAATGTACAAGTACCAAAAAAATAACTATTTGAATTACCTGGAGCAACATAACCAATGGTGCCTCTTATTCCAGCTATGCTATTCGAACTTTGCAGGGTTTTACTGGCACTTTCTGGAAGGATTTTTGATATTCCAAAGTCTCCAACTTGGGCACTCATGTCTTCCGCGAGGAGGATGTTGCTTGGATTGATATCACAATGAATTATAGGTGGCTGACAGTGATTATGAAGATAGTCCAAAGCATCCATGATATCAACAGCAATGTGTAGCCTTTGTTCTAAGCTAAGAGAATTTGTCCGAGCGGGCGTGTCAGACTCTGGGTGAAGCCAATTATTTAGGCTACCATTTGGCATGAACTCAAAAACTAATGCTTTGAACTCTTGACCCTGGTGATCTATGCTTGAGCAACAGGTGATGACCTTTACCAGACAACGGTGACGCACCCTTCTCAGTGCCTCACATTCAGCTACAAAACTTCTAGTAGTCCCAGATTGTTGTGTGTTAAACACCTTTACGGCTACTGTAGTGCCCTGATCATGTAAAGTGCATTTATAAACCATGCCATAGCTTCCTTGTCCAAGCAAATTGGCCTCTGAAAATCCATTTGTCCCATCTGACAATGCATGATAAGAAACTCTTCCATATCGTTCCTCAATTGTGGATATAAGTTGACTTTCATGCCTTTTCCTAAGCTTCTTACGAATCAACACAATAAGAGCAACTGCTGAAACTGAGAATATAACTGCACTGATTGATGTTAGGGTGATCACAAGGGGTTTCAACAAATTCTTCTTTTTCTTTTCTGCACTAGAAATGAAGCATGGAGCTAAATGAAGTTGAGGTATTCCGCCACAAAGCTGATCATTTCCATAGATCGACATGTAAGTTGCATTTGCAAAAACACCCCCCTTTGGCACTTCACCTTGCAGATCATTGAAGGACAGATCCAATTTCAACAAGAATTTCAAATTCTGTAAACCTAAGGGTATCAGACCGGACAAGTTATTGTGCGCTAGATATAACTGTTTCAATCCACCAATACTACTAAGGGCATCAGGAATATTGCCAGAAAGTTTATTCATTGTCAGGTTCAGCAGAGCAAGACCTTTTACATTTTTCAGAGATTGTGGTATGCTTCCCTCTAACAAGTTTTGGTCCAGCAACAGCTGTTCCAACGATATGCAATTTCCGATACTATCTGGTATGCTGTCAGAAAACTGGTTTCCTGACAGAATCAGTTGGTTAAGGTTCGCCAACCTACCAACATCACTAGGAAGTGGCCCAGACAACAAATTGTATGATAAATCTAAGTAGTAAGAAAGTGCAGGAAGTTTAAAGATCTCTCTTGGAACCGATCCGTTGAGTCGATTTGCTGAGAGATCAAGGACAAACATGTTCTTCAAGTTTCCCAAGCTTGCTGGAATTGGCCCCTCCAAGTTGCAATTGTATAAAGCAAGTACATTCAACTGCGCGAGATTTCCTAGTGATGAAGGTATGAGGCCTGACAAGCGAGTGCTGTAAATCTCTAACACTGCCATGTTCTCTAGCCGACCAATGCTCTCTGGAATCACTCCAGATATGGAAGTATTCTCCATCCCAAGTGACTGCAGACCAACCAGATCACCGATGTTGGATGGAATAGACCCAGAAATCCTATTGTCTCCCAGACCAAGAAGTTGGAGAGTCGTCGACAGGTTTGCAATTGAACTAGGAAGTTTTCCACTAAAGGAGTTGTCCTCAAGATCCAAGAACCCAAGCTGGCTGCAGTTTGCCAGCGCAGTGATGAATTCCCACCCCTCCCTGTCATCTGCTTCCAGCCTGTTGCTAAACAAGTTTAGGGAAACGAGACCTTTCAGTCTCCCCAGAGTAGGAGGAACGCGTCCACTGAAACTGTTCCGCACGAGCTGAAGATCCTTGAGAGCAGAGAGGTTGGAGAGTGAACCCGGGATAGCTCCATGGAACTGGTTGGCAGAAAAGTGAAGAACTTCGATGTTGGGGAACCTTTCGCCAACATTTGCAGGAATGGTTCCAGACAGCGAGTTGTTAACTACGGACAGTTCTTGCAGCATGGACAGATTGTACAGAGAATGTGGAAGCACACCTGAGAGGTTGTTCCTGTTGAGGTAGAGGAAGCGCAAGCCTCCAATGCTGCCGAGTTCAGGCGGCACGGGGCCCTCGAGCTGGTTCGTACCCAGATCAAGATGGTACAGAGATGACATGTTGGCTAGTGACGCTGGGATACCGCCGGTCATGCTGTTGTTCGCCAACGAGAGCTTCTGAAGGTTTGCGAGCTCGCGCCCGAGCTCAGCAGGAATGCGGCCATGGAGCCGGTTACTGCTGAGGTCGAAGAAGAGTAAGCTGGCGCAGAAGCTTAGGTTGACGGGCATCCCTCCGTCGAACTTGTTGTAGCTCAGGTCAAGCGTCTGCAGACGTGCCAGGCGGCCGACGCTTGCAGCGATGGTTCCCTGGAACCAGTTGGAGCTCAGGTTCAGAATTTGCAGGGACGTGAGGTTGCCAATGGCCGGGGACAGGATGCCGGTGAGGCCGCGGGAGGGCAGGCTCAGCGCCACCACTCGCCGGCGCCTTCGTCCGCACCTGACTCCCTCCCAGCTGCAGAACCCGCCGGCGCCGCTGCCGTTGTTCCACGAGGCAAGCGGGTCGCCGTCGTAGGCGCCGCCGGCGACCGCCGCGGCCTTGAACGCCAGAAGCGCGGCCTCGTCGCCGGCTTGTGCGGCCACGGGTACCGATGAGATGGACATGGAGACGACGACGGATAGCAGCGGCGGCAGCAGCAGCAAGCTCGCCGGGCGCATCGCCATGTGCTGGTGGTTGCTTTGATTTGCTGATGCTTCTTGTGAGATCAATGACCATGGAATGGTTTTTGGAGCTTGCTGATCCGGTTATCCCTACGCATATCGTGGCAAGAATGCGGAGACTTCTTGTGCGGCTGCCAAACTAAAGTATATGCACATTGACTTGAGGTGCATACACTTCAGTTTGGGCAGGAGCCAAGGTGCTAGAGCGCCTAGCGCACTGCTGTATTGTTTAATCCTGATGGATGCGTGCTAATATATGCAACATGCACATGCATCGCATCTGATTCGTGGTCAGGTGAGATGTCGCTGTCTGCTTCTGATTTTGACTTTGACATGGCGGCCAGCCGCTTTCCAAGTATGGTTTGGGCTTTGACCCTTTTCCCGGTTTCAGGGAATTTTTTAAACTAGTTTAGGAACATGTTCTAGCTATATGGAGCACTACAGTATTCTTTTCCTAGTCTGAGGCAAACCTTTGATCCAGCTATATTCACAAGTTATCCAATTCTGCTCCAACAAATGGAGCCTGACATGGAAAGATGAGTTAGTAAGTTTGTTCTTCCCATTGTTGCATAATCAAACTGAGTTCTGTTGGCATTCTAAACTCACTGAACATACAGATGCCACCAGTCTAAACCGTGTGGTTTTATTTGTTTACATTGGTCGATTTGCAACGTTTTTTATAGCTGAGCAGTGTGGCATAAATGAAAGCGCAGTTGATAGTGCAATTCTCTTTAAGAATTGAGGAATATCTCTCATAACCACATATTTTCCTAGAGTATATTCCAAGTTTCCGACTTCAGAGTTGATCAGTACAACTCTCTTAGAAAAAAAGAAACCCATCATTCCTTCTCATCAACACAATTCTTTAAAGGTTGTAAACAGAATTATTATCTTTAATCAAGTACTTTTCAAATAAGAATACCTGACTATATCAAAAAAATGCAGGCAAAAGATGGTGAACAAACAGCAAAGAGAAGTGGCAGGGAGTAGTCCAGAGGCAGCAAATTAGCAACAAACAATAGCTTACCTGAGAACAATTCAGGATTGGCATTGTGGAAATGACCAAACAAAACTCTTTATGTACTAGATATGAGTTCCTGCATAACCAGGCATTGTATGATCTATAAATTTAACAGAAGAAAACGGAGGTGCAAGTTCCTGGGCCATCCTTCATTTGGGCTTCTGAGCGGTTGAAGCTACCTGCTGCTGCATATGTTGGCAACAACTAGAAAGTAGACACAGCATGCATAACATATGAATAAACAAACATCTGTACACATTTCACATATCCTATATAATACGAGCATGGTCGACCTTACTTGCAATTGATCCATATCAGACATAAAAAACATAACCTGGCATTGAAAGTCTGAGCAAAACTTTCTGGGCTACCATAATGCCAACACACTTTGCTGATGATATATTGTAGCCCAAGATGTTGCCATTGTGATCTGTAAACTGATTTGAAGAGATCCTTCCAACCCAAAATATGTGCCCAGCAATCCTCTGTTCAGGTGATAGAAGCAAGATCTGACAGCAAACTATTTATGAACATGGAATAGTCTTGATCGTGGATCCAGTTTTAGATCCTTCCCTGTCGTATTTGCAGACCGATCTTCTGTGGCAGCCCCATCTTTCTTCATATATATAGCTTTCACCAGTATCTTGGTCCTTGGTTCTGGAATCATCCCTCTTGATTTCATTGTTGTGTAATATTGCAGAGCCTCATCAAGCTTTCCTTGGGAATGAAGGCCATGAACCATAATAGTAAATGATCGTTGATCTGGACCAGATCCACTCCTTTCCATCTCATCCCATACTTGCTGCACTCCCTTCTCGTATTTCCAATTGATATAAAGGTTCAATATTAAGTTATATGTATCAGAATCCAAATTACAACCACTTTGCTCCATCCTCTGCATCAAAGCTATGACATCTTTGGGTTTTTCAGTTGTCTTCAGAATGTAAGAGTACGTCCTAGTGTTTGGAGGGCAGCCTTTTGCTTCCATTTCACCCAAAAGCTCATAAACTTTCTCCATCCGGTTTATCTTACATAAGTATTTTATTAAAGTGTTGTATGTAGCCACATCTGCCAGACAACACCGGTCATTCATCTCTCCAAAAATCTCAAGTGCTTCTGGAATCCTTTTCTTGAAGCACAACTGGTCAATGATACAGTTGCAGATAGCCACATCAGGATTAATGCCTTTCTCCCACATTCTATTGAACAGCTTCACTGCGGAACCAATTCTGCCATCTTTGGTCATTGCTTTTATGAATGTACCATAGGTGAACAGGTCCCTTTCAACCTTGGATGCAACGATATCGTTCCAAATCCTCTGAGCGTCTCTAAAGCTTCCCTTCACACACCAACCGTTCAGTATGATGTTCCAGCTCTTTATGACATGCGGGAACTCACCTTTCTTCTCGCGGAACAGCGCCTCCGCCTCCTCAACATGCTTGTACCGACACAGAGACATCAGAAGGATCTGGAAGCCAACCAAGTCGAGCTCAAAACCATAGTCCTTCCTCAAGTAGAACACCTCTATCGCCTCCTGCACCTTGTGTGCACCCGCATACCGGTTCAACAGCACGGCAAACATCCTGTTGGTTACCACCACCACCCGCCGCTCCTCCGGGATCTCATCGAACAGTTGCCTCATGAGCCTGACCTTCTTCATCCGCCCGAGAATGTCCAGCATCTCAGTATAGGCCCTCGACCCATGGGCATAGCCAGGTAGCCCTGCCGCCCAGTTGAAGAACGCCAGCGCGACCTGCCAGTTGGACTGCTGCTTCTGGAGGACCTTGAGGACAACGTCCTCGTCCATCTTTTCTGCAAACTGAAGGAGAGCATCGCCGAGGTCGGCGTTGTCACTGCCACCAATGGACTTTAGAGTTCTCAGGATTTCACTGGCGTGGACCTCGCTGGAACGTTCTGAAGCACTGGCATGGAAAAATCTCAGCGATCCAAACACGTACCCACGTGGAAGGACACCTTGGCGGAAGCACGGGGGCAAGCCCACGGGTGGTGGCCCCTCTGAGGCATTGTGTCGAACAGCTGGTGGGCACGACCCAAGAACGCCGAGGCTCCTAAGAACTGCAGATGGTTCAAGAGTACCTGCAGCCAAGTTAGTCCCTTACATTAGAAATTTAACAAAAAATGGGGAAAATCGTTTGCTGTTGAATGGAGGATTGCATCGTGTAGTTGAATCGCAGGAGAGGAGAGTATTCGGGCAATGAGAGGAGGACGTGATACGTACGAGCGATGGGCTTGTTGAACCTGCAGGCGGCGGCGAGGATGGAGGACTCCAGCAGCGGCGGCGGCATCGTGATACAGCAGTAGCAGCGCTGCTGTGGCGCGGTCCAATTGAACAGCGCAGTGCGGCACGGTGCAGTCGGGGGAGGCGGAGGCCAGAGGCACGGCAACGGAGCCCGCGGAGGCCGGGGCCTCGGTGGTTCAGGGAGCTGGCGCGGCGCTTCCCGTGAACTGGCGCGGGCGGCGTGCCGCCGGCGCGTTCGAGACGGCGCAGGCCGCCGGGCGATGGCGGCGCACAGCAAGCACAGACACACGAACGCCGCTGCAGTGGAAGCAGCCGCGGGAGACGGGCTCGAGGGAAGCTCACATTCCTCGGCAGATGGGCCCAGGCCCGGATAAAAGAGGAACGGGAGGATGGGCTGTGCCGGGAACGGACTGGGCTGTTGCGTTGGCAATGGGCTGGGCCACAAAATTCCCGCTCTCGCGCGCTTCTGAACCGATCCGTTTCCGTCGCTCCTCCGACCAACCAACCAACTCGAACGCACTACGCAAGTGCCACCGGTCACCTGCTCTCCCGCCAAATCCTCTTCACCCAAACCACAGAGCATCCACCAGCTCCCGCTATAAACCTCCAGCAAAGCCTCGCGCAGCCGGCGACCAGGCCGGCACCCCGCATGGCGTTCCCGCTCCCCTCCCTCGCCGGCCTCCTCGCGCGGCGCACGCTGCTCGCGTACGCGGCCACGTGGACGGCGGTCGCGGTCACCGCCGTGGCCGTGGCCGCCTTCGCGCCGGAGCTCGCCTTCGTCTGGGCGCTCGGGCCCGGGACCCCGCTGTCGAAGGCGTGCCAGGGCGGCGCCGGCGGTGGCGAGGGTTTCAGCGTCGGCCTGCCGCTCGACGGGCCGCCGTGGGACGTCGTCTGCGTGCCCGCCGGCATGTTCGGCCGGGCCAGGCCCGACGCCGTCGTCCCGCTCGTCTTCGCCGTCGTCGTGGTCACCGGCGCCGTCTGGTTCACCACGGCCGTCGGGGTGTGGGAGGATGACCACAACAAGGAGCCGTTGTCGCCGGCTTCCATAGACCAAGTGTAGCAGCCTCTGATTCTCGATCTGTTTACATGAAACAGAAATGGTTGTGCTGTACATATATGAATCGTCGATCTTGCCTTCTAGTTTCTGATGTTCCAGTCGCAACACGGTATAGAAGTTCAGAATGTAGCAACACGTGTCATCAGAATACAGACACCAATACAAAGAATTCAGAGTTTCAAACACAGAAGGAAAACGAATCTTTCAGGCAAACACAAATCTCAACTTCAAACCAGAACTCAGCTGCACATATATTGGACAGATGTTAACAAGAGTCCACAGGTTGATCTTTGCCACACCAGAATAATCTAGGAAAGCATGCGTGGAGATTTATTTCTGAACACCATCAGCTCCACCACTGCTCAGGTTCCTATAACCACTGCTACTATATTAACCAGTACTCACTAGTAACACCATATGCCAAGCACAATCAGAACACTCCTCTGATCCAGATCCTACGGCTCTCATTGCGCAGATTTGATCAGCTCCTCGCTGAAGTCCCAGAGCTGTTTCGCCAACTCGTCGCTTCTCGCCAGTTTGCTCGTCTTTGCCACGTTGCAGTCAGCAAAGTATTTTCCTGTCACTCCCCTCAGCTGTGGGTTCAGTCCCACATAACAAGTAGTTGCTGCTCCCTGGAAAATAAAATGATAAAAAATAAAATCGAATTCAGAACAGTATTTGCAAAATTATATTAGATTACTTTTACCCAATGACAATGTTTTTTACTGTTATCGGAAGAATAGTTGGTTAAAAGCATGAATTGTGAAGATCTGGTTCCAACCTGGGGCACATTCTTCCACAGTAAGTAAGTTGCAACTTGAATCAACTCTGCGAGAGAAACAAGGTGTTTTAGAACATTGTCGGAAGTTAAGTGTTCCTAGATAAGACCAGAACATAGATTCTCTGAGAGAAAAAAAGAACAAGAGAACATACTCATGAGAACAAAGGAGTGCCTAAACAAATTGGTCATGATCATTCCAGGATGAACACTATTAACTGTGATGTTTGCTCCTTCTTCCTGTGAGTAATATAGAATTAATGATGCATGATACAGATCGAGATCAAAAGGAGGTAGTCTAAATAATCTCTGTAATGGACTAATGCTATCTAACACTGTTCCAAAAGATTTAAAGTTATTAGCTCCCAAAATTTGCACTGGCTATTGCTTACCAGTGGCCCCTGCAGTTCATAATAATGTATAGGCCATGATGAACAGCTTGTTTTCACTTCAGGTTTCTATCCTTCGCGAAAGATTAAAATAAAGCAGAATACTACGAGGACAAAATAATACCTTGAGCCGTCTAGAAAGCTCCTTTGCATGCAGTATGTTTGCCAGCTTAGATTGTCCATAAGCCATTTTATCACTGTATCTGCCAATAAAAGATCGTTACTTGCAGTTCACACAACAGTCAATCCCCACAAAGAACCATAACTTAAAGGCACATACTTTTTCTCATCGTTGATTTTGTCAAACTCAATTCCCTTTGGGTATGTCACGTGGTGGGCATATGATACAAGTTCACAATGCGACCCTCAATACCAGTAGACTCGGCAGTGGCTTTCATATTATCAAGGAGGGGATTGGTAAGCAGAAAATGCCCTGGCAAAACAAATGTCAGTGCCAGACAATCAGACAAGCATTTTAGCTGTTTTTAAGTAAGACATGTTGGCAGTAAGAGAATACCGAGATGATTGGTGGCGAATTGCATCTCGACTCCATCTTTAGACAGTTGAAAAGGGCAGAACATCACACCTGAGTTATTTCTGCAGAACAGACAAGGAAACTGCAAGTCTTAATTCAGTGTAATATAGACAAGAAGAAAAGGCTAAAATAGGTGTGCAAGTGATATACATTGCTGAAAATAAATTTAACTGAAGCACAGGAAGTTTTCATGTCAAAGAAAGGCAAGCATAACAAGAGCTGAAGAGGGTTACATCAGGATGTTCAGAGGAAGTTTCATCGAGTTGAACTGGTCCGCAAAAGCCCTGACATACTTGAGGGAGCTGAGGTCAAGCTTCAGAACATCAATTCGTGCTGCTGGATTATTTTCCATGATGGTCTTCCTTGCTTCTGATGCAGCCTCAGTGTTTCTTGCGGCAATGATGACATGGGCTCCTCTAAGGGCGAAGACTCTTGATGTCTCCAGACCAATGCCACTAGCTCCTCCTGGGAAACACCAAATATTACAGATTTCAATAAAATTACGAGAGCAATAGATCTTAGACATCTTGAGAACGTGTGCTGGTTGTGGTTAACTTAAATTTACGAACAAATTGGTGGTGGTAAAAGCTGCACTCTGCTCCTAGAGGAATGGTTGCAATTTCAGATATATACCTTGAATATATTTCATGAATAAGAAATATTAAATATCCCAATTACAGATTTTCGGACTCCTAATCCAATAGGACCACACTTTGAAAGATATTTAACAATACGAAGCGAAATGAAGGCGTTAGTGAGCTGAAGCCTAGCACCAATAAACAACTGTAGCCAAAATCGTAAAACAAAACTACCAACAAGGAAGAATATCTAAAGCTTCTAAAATAACACTATCAAACAGAAAATGAAAAAGAAAATGCTGCAAGGCTAATAATATGTCAATTCAGCTTCCCCCTTGATCCAGCCTTAGACCTACTGACCACTCCGACACCCTAGACATATTCCAGAATTATTCTCCTTCCATACATCCCAACACAGATGAACAGAGGTGGCGTCAAAATTGCTATCATCAAAGCTTTCACATACATCCCTCATATACCAACTATTTATATTAGCAACTTCATCAGTAAACAAATTTCCAATCATACATACATGTGTATTTATCTTTTTATTAGAAGACCAGCACATTAACCTATACAATCTTAAAACTTCCAGGTAAGGCTGAACCTGACTCAGATTTATTAGTTAACATACAACCAACCTTAGAAAAGGGACAAATTTCCCATTTTTTGTGAAGTTAAGGGAACAACTAAAGCCCCCAAGGCAGTATAGTGAAATGAAAAGGATAGAAGATGATAGGCATCTAACTGAAAGGATCCTGCATTGTTGACCTCTTTCACTTGCCATGGCTTAAGAGTTACATGGAACAACATTGCTGTGATTTTTTTTTTTGGAAGGGGCATTGATGTGAGAAACTATTCGCCAGAAAACGAGAGATGGAAATGACGACACGTGGTTACCAGTCAATCACATGCACAAAGATACCATAGAACTCATAAAAATCCAGCTCTAAACCCAACTATCTAAATGTTCGATGACTAAAAAAAGTTCTTTTAAGAAAAAAAAGGGAACCACGCAAAGATTCCACAGAGATTATTACAAACAAATATAACCATGGAACAAATACCCACCTTTGCAAAATCTTGGTGACCGCAAAGCATGGTATTTTCAGGAACAAGTTCACAGCACCAGTAGATTCAGTAGAAATCTAAGCATCAGTACATTGAGTAGAATTCCAAGCAACAGCAGTAAGCAGAGCATCATGACGTCACGCTTTCAACAACATAATCATTGCACAGGCAAGATTCAGAGACGAGGCTGCCTATGCACGTACGTCTCCTTAACGACGACCAGTTCAGTTGTGAGAGAAAATCAGTGACAACAACACGTACAGAGGAAAACAGTCATTTTTTTTTTACAAAGAACATCAGAGCAGCAAGCAAAACTCATTCAACAACGCAAGGCTCGGCGAGTTCGCATCAGCATTGGTTAAGCACCATCGTAAAACAGGAATCTTGTTTGAGGAATAATCTACTGGCTGATTAACGGGTTACCTGTGATGACGACGGTGAGGTGGCTGGCGTCGACGCCGTCGGTGACCTGCTCCGCCGTGGACGCCGACCCGAACCCGCTGGCGCCCGCCTTACCGGTCATGATCGAGAGGATACCCATTGCCGACTCGACGCCTCAACTCTCCAACAAACAACGAGAAGTTGAGCGAAGAAAGCAGCACGGCCAAGAAACCGCGACACTTCGGCGCGCCGCGCGACTTGTTTGGTGCGCCGGGAAGCGGAGCGGATGGCGGAAATGGTGGCGGGCGTGGATGGGAAGAGGATGCAGGGAGGTTATTTATGGTTGGTGAGCGCGGGTAGCAGTTTGGTTGGGGAGTAGAGCGCACTAGGCCAACGCGGGGAAGGAGACGGAGAGGAGGCCGGGAAGGGATTATATTGGAGCCGCATCGTGCATTCGTGCTGATGCTAAGTGCGCACGCTTGCCTGCCTGGGGAATTCTTGGACACCAAAGGGAGTACAGAGAGCACTTAGAAACAGAGAGAAGAGGATAAACCTTCTTCAGTTTCAGAAAAAAAAAAGCGAGTTTGGAGTTTAGACAAGGACGAGTTCGTCGTTTCACTTACAATTGCAGAGTGATTCATGAGACATGATTGTGTCTGTAAATCTATTATGTTTCTAGACTACAGCCTGTGCTCTAAAATAAGTATTCTTTTCCTATAAAAATTTTATCCTACAAAGAGCGCTAGTGAGATTCATCTAATTAAAGCAACATCAAGACCAATAAAAAAATGAAGATAAGCTTATAGAGCCAATTAAATGATACTAATTAAGATTAAGTTATGATGATTTTTCAGTTCTAATGCATGCGTATTTATTCAAGATCTAGAAAAACCAAACCGACTCCGCGGCTTTCATGACAATTGCTATGAGCAAATAGGAGTAAAATGGTCATTTTTTACGTCTAAAATTTGTTAAAAATACTTACTTTGGGATGGAAGGAGTAGATGTTAATTTAGAGTTTGGTACGGGAGATGGATTACTGATCAAGCAATTTTTTTCTTTAGTTGTACATGTATGTACTGTATCACAGAAATAAATAGTTGTACACGGATTAAATTTAAAACCTCAATCAGCTACAACCATTTTTGCATTGTGTTTCCCTCGAGAAAACAATTTAGTGTGTACATGTGTGCTTTTGTTTCGGGAACTTGAGTGAAAAGCTAGAAGAATTGTAGAACTCAGAGTGTTGCAGTGTTTTTCTTTGACTGCTAGGAGTTGATCTGAATTTTGATAGCGAATTGTGACAACGATGCATCATGGTGTAGATAAACTAAAATCATAGTCTCTTTCGAGGCTGATAGGAACATCAAACTAAAATCATTCTAGTCTAAACGGATCGGGTGGACTCGAACACCGAGTGTCGTCGTTCCCACTTTATTCCTCTCCTTTTTTACTGTTGTCGTCATCCTTGGTAAATGCAGGCAGTATTGTTAAACCCGTGGGATCCAATCCAACTGCCAGCAGCAACCGCCCGCTGCTGATCGATCTACTACATATGGCTCGTCGGCCTCGCCGGCTGTCCATCAATCGCGGGGGTTAGCGTTAATAATTATCAGGGTTGAGAAGAGCATGCACGTTTATTAAGCCCTGGAATTAAAGGGGCGGGTTCGATCACACGACAACAATGATCTCCCGTAACATTTAACGTGATCGCACAGGGAAAACGTCGTCACGTGTCATTGGTACGAAGTTACTGTGAATACGATGGCGGTGTTGACAGATCTCGGTTAGTCTCATCAGGAGGACGGCACATTCAAGAGTTTAGCCCAGAAGAGATCATTAACATTTTCTGTTTGTCGACTGTAACTACTAATGCATGAACTGATGAACGTGCTCTTATTAAATACTAAGTATAGGATTCAACAGTTTCCATGGAGTGTTAACTTTCATGTTCTCTACTTGCTTGCACACAGACTTAACAGAGGCTGAGAGGCCCATCTTGGAATTAATGCAAGCTAATTGTTTCATCATCGTCATCGAAAGAAGAAAACAAACAGTTTCAGTTGCAGCAGGAAGGTGTTATGAATAAAATTAGAATTAGTGATCAATTTAATTATAATTAGTTAGTCAGTGATTAATGACATCACTAATTGCTTACAAATCATGAAAGGGCTAGCCCAAGGGGTATATCCCTTCGTCCCTTTGGCCCCTTGGGCATGTATATAAACTGTGGTCCCTCTCTTCAATAGAATACAACAATTTACTTCATTCATTCATTCTCTCTTTCACTTTTCACTCCAACACGTTATCACGCACATGACTCTCCACTGGACGCAAAGCAAGAAACAGAGGCCGGAAGGCCTCTCGCTCCCTGGGTGAGAACGGATCCTGCACTCTTACGTTTCTTTGCAACAGACGATGGTTTCCTCATCCTCCCGCTTCATGGTTGCCGCCACTGGATGAGCGGACGCCGATGTTGCCGCTGTCGCCATTGCATGAATGGTGGTCGAGGCTGACTCTTCACTAGTGAACGAGGCCGCTGGATGCCTCGCCATCAGAGTCCTCACCATCGACGAGGAAGCTCGGCACCACCACTGAACCCAGGCCAGGGGCCTGGTCCCTCGACGCCTGCTGCGGCAGCATCACAAGGCACCACCAGTGACTCATCCGAGCGTACCAGAACGACGACGCAACCAGCGGCACAACGTCTTCCGACGCCCACGCACCAGAGGAGCACCCTCGCCGCCCTCTGGTCTTCCACCTCCGCCGTGCGGATTGTACAACCTTTGGTATCGGGGTCATTCCTGACCCCAACTCTTCGGCAGCGGTAGCGACGGCGGTCGGCAACGTTGGCTTCAGCCCTCAGGCCGGCCCTGGCACCGCCACTGTACCCGGCTTCGCCGAAATCGCCGCTCCACGGGCGCACCCAAGCTTCACCATTGGGACAATGGCGGCTCGTCGGAATGCACCCCCATTCTTCAACATCGGCGGCCCCTCCACGGCAGCACCACCGGCAGAGGCCGCATTCGCGACCTTAGAGGCGCCCGCAGTCCCCGCATCTCCGCCGCCATCTCCACCGCCCGCATCCTCGGCCGCGTGGCGGCCATCGACTGCCGGCCAGGAATACAGCGCGACACATGGAGCCCCGCCGCCTTGGGCCTCTCCTTCGAGAACTGACCAGCCGGCGGAGGCCGGCGGCTCGCGCATGCCGGCGAACGGGAGGCGGACCGAGGCAACAGGGCAAGAGGAGAAGGGGAGAAGAGGAAGCAGCGGCGCAGAAAGGAAGATGCGGCGGTGGCGCTGCAACGGGTGATGCGGCGCACATCGGCGGCGGGGCATCAGGCAGGCGGCGGCGGCGGCTCAAGAGGAGGCGGCGGCGGCTTAGGGTTGTCAACCCTAACCGCTCCCCCCACCAGGCCTTTATACGGGCCACCCTCGGCTGCGCTAGCTCGAGCCGACTGCCAGCCAGGCGCCCGACCACCCGCAGGCCCAAGTCGGCCTGCTAGCAGGCCAAGGCAAGCCAAGCCAGGCCGGACCGCAGCAGCTGAGCCACCTACAGGCCGGAGCCGGCAAGCCGAGCTGCATGCAAGCCAAGCCGGCTGCACAGCACCGAGCCAACCCCTTTCCCCCTCTATAGTATTGCAAAACGACCCCCAGACTTCCGTCTATTTACATATTTTGTATATTTTGTTCTACTTATTTATATTTGAGGCCTAGATTATTTTGGTTTAGTCCTCCAACTATTCTGGATTTGCATAAATATTGTAAATAGCTATCTAGACCATCAGGTTCGGATGTTAGCAAAATGTAATATGGATGCTATTATTACCGCAGTAATTGTACATTATGTGCTCTGCATATCTCACATTGGTTATGCAAATATTATTTTAGAACAATCATTTCATATGCTATTTATTTTATTTGTATGTTTACAAATATGGCACTTGATTTATATTCTACATCATGTAGTAATATGCAAAAATCAAAACTAAGGTATAAAAATTTAAATTTTTGGAAAAATATAAGGTGATGGAGACCTAAGCATCGACTGCAATAAGTTCTTTAAGAATTTATAATTTATTTGCCCTGAGATCATGCTTTTAGGCAGCAAGTTACTTGCCCATTGCTGAGAGGTCTACATCTTATGATGATTACCTACAAAATGTATATCCAAAATATTATACACAATAAAATTTGTATAAAATATGATTATCAAGTCATTAATTCCCGTAGAAATGCAAACAAAATAGTCATTAATTATGTTGCAAGAAGCATCTTAACTTCATTATTTTACATAACTTTACACATCACATAAAATTTAATTTACCACAGTAAATTAATCCTATACATGATCTCTCATGTAAGAATATGGCTCATTTAGTCAACAAAGATTTCGCTGAACTTGCAGCAGATGGTAACAACTATCTGACTTGGGCTATGGATGTAAGAATTATGCTATCAGGAAAAGATTTCATTATGCAATTAATGAACCTAATCCAGAAGCTCATGATTCAGAAGCAGCAAGTTTATGACCTTGCATTTTCTAAGGCACCATCTTCATTCTGATCTTAAGAATGAATATATGATGGAAGGAGATCCTAGAAATTTTAAGTTTCACTCAAAGAGCGCTATAATCAGCAGCAAGCTATAATTCTGCCAGAAGTAAGATGTGAGTGGTCTATATTCCACCTTATGGACTTCAAATCTAGTGCAGAATATAATTCTGCAGTACATAAGATTTGTTCCAAGATTCAATTCTGCAATTAACCTATGGATCATGCAGAAAAGATTGAAAAGACTTTGTCCACATTTCTCCCTACAAATAGGCTATTGCAACGGCAATACCGCCACCACAACTATGTCAAATATTCTAACTTGACATACGACTTACTCTAGGCAGAAAAATATGATGAACTCTTAATAAAGAATCACCAATTATGCCCCGTGGGTACATCACCTTTGCCTGAAGTTCACTTACAATAGTCAGAACACTCAAAAGAAATTTTATGGTAAGAAATTCATACAAAATTTCAAGGGGAAATGTAACAATAACAGGCAAAATTAAAAGGCAAGCAAAGGTCATAACAAAGGAAAAAGTACTCACAAAGACAACTCTCAAGTTTGTCAAAGGTGTGGTTGTCACAGCCACAACACCAGGAGGTGCCATATTCCCAGAAATTTGGTTAAATTATATCAGAAATCTATTGGTAAGTAAGTTTAAGGGGACAAGTTTGAAGTTCACTTCACTACTTGACCTACTAACACAAGTTGCTCCAAAGATGTTCTCGCACAACACGACAATGAGAAGATCCCACCTCAGTTGGATAAATTACTCAGCACTGACGATATGCTCGTGGAATTCCAATCCAACGACATATTTGGAGGGACCAACTAGTTTCCATTACCCCAAAACTTAATTACCTAGCCATATTCATATAATATTATGTTGTATTTGTTATCTCAAGTATCATAAGACATATGATACTAGAGCAATAAAGCATGTATATATATAACCTATGAGTTAAATCTTTCATCTTATTATGATTTACTCACTATAGATTATACTATGGGAATAATTCTAATTTTACTCACTATAGATTATACTATGGGAATAATTCTAATGGAGGAAGAAATTTGTTTAGTGGAAAATTGCACCACTAATACAATACTCAGGGAAATTAAATATTTTCAAACTCTTACTAAGAGTAAAGGAAATGTCACGACTATCACGAGCCATGATGTCGTGATTGTTGATTCAGAAAGAGCCACAATAATTCTCCCTATGGTACTCAACTAGTAATTGAGGATGCACTCTTGTATCCCGATTCAACTCGTACCCTATTGAGTTATAAAGATATCCGTCGTAATGATTTTCATATCGAAACACATAATGACAACAAGGGTGAATACCTATTCATCACCAAAAATGACGGATATGCCAAGCAACTGCTTGAGAAAATTCCTTCACTATCAACTGGATTGTATTTCACATACATCAAATCCGTACAACATGTTGCATATAAGATAATTTTTCAAAATCCTGATGTCTTCAAGACTTGGCATGATTGCCTAGGTCATTTTGGAATTGGGATAATATGAAAAATTATCAGCAATTCACTTGGTCATCACATGAATACTTTAAAATTTCTCAAACCTTCAGATTTTGTGTGCACCGCATGTGCCACGGGAAAATTAATCTTAAGACCCTCTTATCTTAAGATAAAGACTGAACTACTAACATTTCATGAACGCATTCAAGGTGATATTTGTGGTCCTATTCATCCATTAACTAAACCATTTAGGTACTTTATGGTACTTAACGATGCATCAACAAGATGCTCCCATGTATGTTTATTATCCATTAGAAACCATGCTTTTTCAATGTTCATTGCTCAAATTATAAAATTAAGAGTATATTATCCGGATAATCCAATAAAATCCATCAGGATGGACAATCCTGATGAGTTTTCCTCAAAAGACTTCAATGACTATTGTATAGCTCTACGTATTAATGTGGAACATTCTATACCTTATGTACATACACAAAATGGATTAGCCGAATCTCTTATCAAGAGAGTGCAAGACCATTACTACAGAATTGAAAATAACCAACATCTTATTGAGGTCATGCCGTCTTACACGCCGCAGACTTGATTCAAACAAGACCTACTGCATATCATACGGCTTCCCCGTTGCAGCTACTACTTGGGAATCAACCAAGTATTTCCCATCTGCGAAAATTCGGTTGCGTTATATATGTACCGATTTCACCACCCAGCGTACATCAATAGGCCCCATAGAAAATTGGGGATATATGTGGGGTATAAATCACCGTCAATCATAAAATACCTCGAACCTCTTACAGGGGACTTATTTACTGCCCGTCACGCTGATTGTATCTTCGATGAGGATAATTTTCCGGCATTAGGGGGAGACAATATGTACCATAATGAATGCCAGGAAATAAATTGAAATGCCTCAGGTATTCAGTCCTATGATCCACGTACTATAGAATCTAAACGTGAAGTTCAAAAGATTATCAATTAGCAAAACATTGCAAATAACGTGCTAGAAGGATTTACTTATTACAAAGGTGTCATAAAGTCACATAATCCTGCTGTTAATGTACCAGAAAGAGTAGAGATTCCTACTTAAAATCTCCCAAATTAAAATAAGAGGGGGAGAAGTATGTTAACAAAGGATAAAACTCCAAAACAGCATCCGCGAAAATAAAGGAAGGATACTTCCAAAATGGTAAATGCAAATCAACATCAAGTTGATAGATACCAATTAGATATTGAAAATCCAAACAATATGGATGTTCTATGGATGTTCAACAGATACACCATATACCTAGCACAGATGTGTACACAAATATAAGTGCTAGGACATCGGAAAACCTTGACTATAATACTTTGGGAAATATTGAAGAGTCACAGAGGGTAAATGAAATTTCCACCAATTGTATTGATTCTAGAGAATCTTTCAATAGTAAAACTACAATTATTGATATTAATTTCCCCTCTAAGATTGCAAGTGACCTTCAACATGATCCAGAACCTAAGACCATGGCAGAGTGCATCAAGCGCTCCGATTGGATCAAATGGAAGGAAGCAATCGAGGCAGAATTGCGCTCGCTCAAAAAATGAGAGGTATTCTCATCGGTTATACCTACTCCTCGTAACATTTTTCCCGTGGGATCAAAATTGGTTTTCGTCCGTAAAAAGAATGAAAACAATAAGGTGGTGAGATATAAAGCGAGGCTTGTAGCACAAGGGTTCACGTTGAGACCCGGCATTGATTTCGATGAAACGTATTCTCCAGTTATGAGTGGTATAACATTCCGATACTTAATATCATTGGCAGCTCAGAAAGATCTATCCATGCATCCCATGGATATAGTGACAACATATCTTTATGAGTCACTAGATTCGAATATTTATATGAAAGTTCCTGAAGGGCTTGATATTCCGAAAAAATTAATCTCGCAACATGTATTGTGTAAAGCTTCAAAAGTCATTATACGGCTTAAAGCAGTCGGGAAGAATGTGGTACAACCGACTAAAGGAATTCCTTCTACAGAAAGGTTTTTTCAATAATGATGATTGCCCATGTGTATTCATCAAGAAATTCTTAAGTGGATTTTGTATCATATCCGTGTACGTGGATGATCTCAATATCATTAGGAATACACGAGGTATATATGAAGCACGCAACCATCTAAAGACGGAATTTGAAATGAAAGATTTGGGTAAAACCAAATTTTGTTTAGGTTTTCAGCTTGAATATCTCACATCAGGGATATTAATACATCAGTATGCATATATCTAGAAAATTCTCAAAAATTCAACATGGATAAATCATATCTATCAAAGACACCTATGGTCGTTCGATCTCTTGATATGAATAAGGATCAATTCAGACCTAAGGATGAAGATGAATAATTATTGGGATCTTAAGTTCCATATCTTAGTACCATTGGAGCGTTAATGTATGTCGCAAATTGCACCAGACCTGATATTGCATTTGCGGTAAACTTACTAGCTAGACATAGCGCAGCTCCAACCAAACATCATTGGACAGGAGTTAAGAATATTTTCAGATATCTCCAAGGCACACAAGATCTTGGTTTATTCTATCAATTTGACCAAGATAAAGCTATAATTGGATATAAAGATGTTGGCTATCTATCTGATCCCCACAATGCCCGATCTCAGACATGTTTTGTATTTTTACATGGTGGAACGACTATATTATGGAAATCATCCAAACAAACTCTAGTAGCTACACCCACTAATCATTCTGAAATAATCGTATTATACAAAGCTTCACGTGAATATGTATGGCTTTGCAGGATGATCAATCACATACAACAGTCATTTGATATTGGTTCAATCACGAAACCAATAATTATCTATGAAGATAATTATGCCTGCATTGCACAAATGAATGCAGATTATATAAAGCGCAATATCACAAAACACATTGCTCCTAAATTATTTTATCCTCACGAGCTACAGAAAAATTAGAGAGATAGAAATCTTGCAAACTAAGTCATGTGATAATCTTGCATATTTATTTACTAAGTCCTTACCTACATCATTATTCCAGAAATATGTTTTCGGAATTGGTACGAGACGACTTAAAGATCTGCAAATAGCAGGGGGAGTAAACCCTTGATAAAACATGTTTATAATCTTCTAATTATAAAATTGCACTATTTTTCTAATGAATTTTTTCTATCAAGGTTTTCTCATACATAGATTTTTAACGAGGCAATATACTATTAAGCAATCGTATATGTCATATCAACATTTTCTCCTATTTTTCCAAAGGGATTTTAAAGGAGTTTTTCCTATGACATATCCATACTTTTCCTTATTTTTCTCATAGAGTTTTCAAGAAGTTATTCCATTATTTCTAAGATCACAAGAACAAATTTATTGTAATTAGTTAATCAGTAATGACATTACTAGTTTCTTAAAAATCACGAATGGACCAACCCGAAGAGGTGTGTCCCTTCATCCCTTTGACCCTTAGGTGTGTATATAAACTATGGTCCACTTTTCAATAGAATATAATAATTCACTCCACTCATTCTCTCTTTCATTTTTCACTCAAACAGAAGAAAGAACAAGAAGAAATCGAGTCCATTTCGAAATACGGCGAGGGTTGCTTGGGCTCGCATAGAAAAACGTGATCGCGTAGAATCAAAAAGGGTGGGTTCAGATGACGACAATGATAGATCTCTCTTTTGTACCAGTAACATTTAACGTGATCGCGTAGGAAAAGGTCATGTCAGTGGCACAGAGCTAATGCGTGTGTGATGGGGGTACGGTGACGAGTGTGTGGACAAGAACTTGAATGAGCGTCCTGTCTGATCCGTTAGTTTCATCAGGGGAGCAGCACATTCAAGAGCATGGCCAAGATGGATGGTTTGGTGCAATTTTTTTCATTTGCCAGTTGGAGCTGATGCATGATTTTTGAAAAAAAAAACCCATTCCCTAGGTTATCTTCTCAATTATACATCGACTCCATTCATAGATTATATAAAAAAAATCAGCTTTGCACTAGTGGCGGCAACGCTTGGCTTAGGGGTAGAAAAAATATTTATCCAGGTACATAGGTGTCAGTATAGTCTACAGATTAATCATTAACGTCTTGGTTCGTTATTTTTTTTGTTACACTTCTTTTTTAGGTTGTGTGGATTCTAATAATGCAGAGATCGGAAATGTTCAACGACACGTAAAAACTTTGAGCTAAATAAAATTTCCCTTATCAAAAATAGCTGATGCATTAACTGATGTACACATAGTAGGATTCAACAGTTTTCGTGGAGTGGTAATGTTTTGAATCCTCTGCTTGCATACAGACTTACAAGGCTGAGAGGCCCATCTTGAAATGCAAGTTAATTGTCTCATCAAAATATTAAGAAGAAGAAATCACACAGTTTCAGTTACGACGACGTGGACGGCCCGTGGCCACGACCGCGTTCCGCGCTGTCCAGAGCGCGCCCGGGCGGCGCCGGCGACGGGTTCAGCGTGGGCCTGCCGCTCGACGGGCCGCCGTGGGCCGTCGTCTGCGTGCCCGCCGGCATGTCCGGCCGGAACAAGCCCGACGTCGTCGTCCCCCGCTCGTGTTTGCCTTCATCGTGGTCACCGTTTGTCGGGTTCACCACGGCCGTCGGGGCGTGGGAGGACGATCACGACGAGGAGCCGTCGCCGCCGGCGTCATGGAACAAGTGCAGGCTGTGTGATTCTCCATGAGTTTACATGAGACAGAAATGTTTGGGGTGTACATACCATGCCATGAATCTTGCCTTCTAGTTTCCGATGTTTCCATTTCAAGACATCAGAATTCAGGCACCAAAGCAGTAAAGAAAATCAGACACCGAACGAATGTTCCAGGCAAACACAATCTGAACTTCAAACCAGAACTCAGCTGCACATATATTGGACAGGTATTAACAAGAGTACACAGGTTGATCTTTGCCACACCAGAATAATCTGGGAAAGCATGCGTGGAGATTTATTTCTGAACACCATGAGCTCCACCATTACTCAGGTTCCTATAACCACTGCTACTATATTAACCAGTAATCACTAGTAACACCATATGCCAAGCACAATCAGAACACTCCTCTGATCCAGCTCAGCTCCTACAGCTCTCATTGCGCAGACCTGATCAGCTCCTCGCTGAAGTCCCAGAGTTGCTTTGCCAACTCGTCGCTCTTCGCCAGTTTGCTCGTCTTCTCCACGTTGCAGTCAGCAAAGTATTGTCCTGTCACTCCCCTCAGCTGTGGGTTCAGTCCTACGTAACAAGTAGTTGCTGCTCCCTGAAAAACGAAAGTTTAAAAGTATCGGTATTTCCAAACTAATATCATATTCACTAGTTTTACCCAGTGACAATGCTCTGTACGGTTATTGCTATGAAGAAGAGTTGGTTAGAAACATGAATTGGGAAAATCTTGTTCCAAACCTGGTGTACATTCTTCCACAGTATGAAAGTTGCAACTTGAATGATCTCTGCAAGAGAAAACAAGTTGTTTTAGAACACTGCCGGAAGATAAGTGTTCCTAGCTAAGACCAGAACATAGATTCTCTCTGAGAAAGAGAAGCAAGAGAGCATACTCAAGAGAACGTATGAGTGCCTCATCAAATTGGTCATGATCAATCCAGGATGAATACTATTAACTGTGATGTTTGCTCCTTCCTGTTGAGTAATATAGAATCAATGATCCATGATACAGATCGAGATCAAAGGGAGGTAACCTAAATAATCTCTGTAAGTCATAATGGTATCTAACACGGTTCCTATAGATTTTAAGTTATTTAGCTCCCAAAGTCTGCACTAGCTATTCCTTACCAGTGACCCCTTTACTTCATTATAGTGTACAGTCAAAAGCGTCAAGGACATGATGGACAAGTTGTTTGACTTCAGGATTCTATCCTTCCCAAAAGATTAAAATAAAGGAGAATGCTAGGAGGATAAAATAATACCTTGAGCCGTCTAGAGAGCTCATTTGCGTGCAGTAAGTTTGCCAGCTTAGATTGTCCATAAGCCATTTTATCATTGTATCTGTCAATAAAAGATCGTTACTTGCAGTTCACACAACAGTCAATCCCCACAAAGAACCATAAATTAAAGGCACATACCTTTTCTCATCGTTGATTCTGTCAAAGTCAATTCCCTTTGGGTATGTATGGGTGTGGGCAACTGATGACAAGATCACGATGCGACCCTCAATACCCGTAGACTTGGCAGTGGCTTTCATATTATCGAGGAGGAGATTGGTAAGCAGAAAGTGTCCTGGTAAAACAAATGTCAGTGCCAGACAATGAGACAAGTATTTTAGCTGTTTTCTAGTAAGACATGTTGGCAGTAAGAGAATACCGAGATGATTGGTGGCGAATTGCATCTCGACTCCATCTTTAGACAGTTGAAAAGGGCAGAACATCACACCTGCGTTATTTCTGCAGAACAGATTAGGAAACTGTAAGTCATAATTCAGTGTAATATAGACAAGAGGAAAAGGCTAAAATAGATGTGCAAGTGGTATACATCGCTGAAAATAAATTTAATTGAAGCACAGTAAGTTTTCATGTCAAAGAAAGGCAAGCATAACAAGAGCTGAAGAGGGTTACATCAAGACGTTCAGAGGAAGTTTCATCGAGTTGAACTGGTCCGCAAAAGCCCTGACAGACTTGAGGGAGCTGAGGTCAAGCTTCAGAACATCAATTCGTGCTGCTGGATTATTTTCCATGATGGTCTTCCTTGCTTCTGATGCAGCCTCTGTGTTTCTCGCGGCAATGATGACATGGGCTCCTCTAAGGGCGAAAACTCTTGATGTCTCCAGACCAATGCCACTAGCTCCTCCTGAGAAACACCAAACATTGCAGATTTCATCAAAATTAGGACAGCAATAGATCTTAGGCATCTTGAAACTTGGTGCTGGTTGTGGTTAACTGAAATTTTACGAACTAAATTATGGCGGTGAAAACTGCACTCAACTCCTGCTGAGGAATGGTGTCAATTACAGAGATATACCTAGAGTAAGTTTCATGTATAAGAAATACTACATTCATTCCAAATTGTAGATCGTTTTAGCAAATCTAGATACATATCTTTTTGCTACATATCTAGATATACATTATGTCTAGATACGTAGCAAAAACTATGTATCTAGATTTGCCAAAACAACCTACAATTTGGAATGAGGGAGTATTAAATATCCCAATTACAGATTTTTGTACTCCTAATCCAATATAGGACCACACTTAATAAGGAGTCACAAACACTGCATAGAAAGATATTTAACATTTTGAAGCGAAATGAAAGCACTAGTGAGCTGAAGCCTAGTGCCAACAGGCAACTGTAACTGTAGCAAAAAATCATCATAAAACAAAACTACCAACAAGGAAAAAAGAGCTAAAGCTGCTAAAATAACACTACCAAACAGAAAATGACAAATAGAATGCTGCAAGGCTAATAATTTGTAAATTCAGCCACCCCTTGATCCAGCCTTGGACTTACTGAGCACTCCGACACCCTTGACCTTTCCAGAATTATTCTCCTTCCATACATCCCAACAGAGGTGGTGTCAAAATTACTGTCATCAAAGCATTCATATACATCCTCGTATACCAACTATTTATATTAGCAATTTCATCAGTAACCAAATTACTAATCATAGAGATATGTGTATTTATCTTTTTATATGTAGAGCAGCACATTAACCAAAAATCTTAAAACTTCTAGAAAAGCTTCTGTGTAAGGCTGAACCAGACTGGGATTTATTCTCAATAAATGAAAATAGTCAACATACAACCAACCATAGAAAGGGGACAAATTTCCCAATTTTTTGTGAAGTTAAGGGAACAACCGAGGCCTAATAAATTAAGGTTCCCCGGACCCCAACAGTTCTTAGGCACACCCACTCGGGGAAAGGCCCAATCTCCCTAAAAGACTAGTCCAATAGGGGAAGGATGGCTCTCCCTTTTAAGGTGGCTTCCTCCTCCCAAGCTAAGCAATGTGGGATTATTCAGAGGCTCACACGGTCGCCGCCCGACTACAACTGGGCCACTCGGCCCCCTTTGTTGCGTCTTTGCCAGCGGGTAATAGTGGAGGATGTCCTCATCATTCCCACCCCCTTAAACAAGGGCCCAGCTCTGATACCAAATGATGCATCCTGCCCAGGTGGGGTTGGCCAAGGTCCAATAAATTAAGGTTGCCCGGACCCCAACAGTTCTTAGGCACATCCACTCGGGGAAAGGCCCAATCTCCCTAAAAGACTAGTCCAATAGGGGAAGGGTGGTTCTCCCTTTTAAGGTGGCTTCCTCCTCCCAAGCTAAGCAAGGTGGGATTATTCAGAGGCTCACACGGTCGCCGCCCGACTACAATTGGGTCACTCGGCCCCCTTTGTTGCGTCTTTGCCAGCGGGTAATAGTGGAGGATGTCCTCATCAACAACGAAGCCCCCAAAGTAGTATAGTGAAATGATAAGGATTGAAGATGATAGGCATCTAACTGAAAGGATCCTGCATCGGTGACCTCTTACACTTGCCATGGCTTAAGATTTACATGGAATAACATTGCTTTGAGAAATTATGTGTTAGAAAAGGAGAGATGGAAATGTGCCCCCAACATGAATTGTGATCTCATGAGGTGCAGGGTTGGTGCCATGGAGAAGCAGTTATATCGAAAAACATGGTACTTAAGACTTAGGAACTCAACAAACTACTGTATTACAATATTATAAGTGTGATATTAGCACTGGTAAGACACTGGTGATTCTAATCTAACAAAAAATATTAATTTCCGATGAAAATAAAAGATGCATCGCAACAAAAGAAGGTACAGTCGTCAGTTTGTGCTTGGGAAAAAAAACAAACAGCATTACACAATGGACAATTATTCAAAGCCGCACAAAAATAATTGCCCCTTTTGGACCACATGGCCCCAAACTCAAAACACTTCTTTTCCACACAAAAAGGAAGGAATGTACAGCTAGACCATCAATGAGAAAAATCGAAAACGAAAATCCATTAGCCCACTGTAATCTAACCACAAAGTTGAGTAGGTAAACATCATCTAATAATAACATTGAAATTTGATGTACCTAAGTCCTTTACTGCTTGCACGTGAATTTCTAGTGTAATTTTCAGTAAGATACAGATCACTGTAACAAGAAGATGTTAGTTGGTAGTCACAGTTCATAAGAAAACTCAAGTACACCTCAACTAGGACTAGTGCAGTTTGTAAGAAAACCATTGCCAACGACACGTGTTAACTGTCAATTACATACACAAAGATATCACAACACTCATAAATATCAAGCACTAAAGCCACCTATCAACTGTTCGATGACCAAAAAAGGTTTTTTTAAGAAGAAAAAAACTACCAGCACAAACAAACGAAAGGAAACCACACAGAAATTTCTCTGACATTACTAACAAATATAACCATGGAACAAATACCCAGCTTTGCAAAATCTTGGTGATTACAGAGAACAGTATTTCAGGAACAAGTTCACAGCACCAGTAGATTCAGTAGAAATCTAAGCATCAATAGATTCAGTAGAATTCCAAGCAACAGCATTAAGCAGAACATCATGACATCACACTTTCAACAACATAATCATTGCACAGGCAAGATTCAGAGACGAGGCTGCATATGCACGTACGTCTCATTAACAACGACCAGTACAGTTGTGAGGAAAAATACAGTGACAAGAACATGTAACCAGCAATTATATCAGGGTGGACATCTGGCATACCACACACTATTTAGAAGTAGCAGGTAGAGATCTACCCGCACTCCTCATAAGACACCCCAAAAGGGAAAGATCGAGAATCCATAGCATCCCGATTACAGAGGAAAACCGTCGTCTTTTTTACCGAAGAACATCAGAGCAGCAAGCATCACCCATTCAACAACGCAATGCTCAGCGAGTTCGCATCAGCATCGGTTAAGCACCATCGTAAAAGAGGAATCTTGTTTGCTACCGGCTGATTAACGGGTTACCTGTGATGATGACGGTAAGGCGGCTGGCGTCGACGCCGTCGGTGACCTGCTCCGCCGTGGACGCCGACCCGAACCCGCTGGCGCCCGCCTTACCGGTGATGAGCGAGAGGATACCCATCGCCGACTCGACGCCTCAATTCTCCAACAAAGAACGAGCTGAACCCAACTGAACTGAACCAAACTGCAACCAAAACAACAAACCCAAGAAAAGAACGAAAAGGTGAACAACGAAAGCAGTGCGGCCAAGAAACCGCAAGATTCACGGAGATCTCGGCAATGCGGCCGTCGCCGTACCTCGGCGCGCCGCGCGACTTGTTTAATGCGCCGGGAAGTGGAGCAGAGGGCTGAAGCGGAGGCGGGCGTGCATGGGAAGAGGATGCGGGGGAGGGGGGGGGGGGGGGGTGGGCAGAGGGAGAGGGTTGAGGTTATTTATGGTTGAGGGCGCGGGTAGCAGTTTGGTTAGGGAGTAGGAGCGCAACAACGCCAACGCGGGGCGAGGAAGGAGACGGAGAGGATGACGCACGGAGGGAGGCCGGAACGGAAAGGGATCGGAGCCGGATCGTGCTGGTGCGGGCTGCGATCTGAAGCTACGAACGCTTGCCTGCCTGGGAATTCTTGGACGCCAAGAGGCACAGAGAGAGCTCTTCTACAAACAGAGAAGAGGATAGCTTCTCCAGATTTTGTTTTTTCGAGGTGTTCTCCAGTTTTTCACAATCAACACAAGGAAAAAACGAAAGGACTTAGGGTGCGTTTGACAACTTAGTAGGAAGAGGTATGGAAATTAGCGGTGGAAGTTGACGGAGGGAATTCATTTGAGAGTTTATTTTTTAGTCCCAATCACTTCTTTGATTCGTGGAGGGAATTAGAGGAGAAGGTTGGAGAGGGAATTCATATTCTCTGTTTGGTATGTGGATTTTGACGTGGAAAATTATATTATAAGTCATTATGGACGGTTAAGATCATTTTTTTCATTTTAAAGCAGAATTCCCTCCTAATTTCTACCCCTCCGCATAGGAAAAGGTCGGTGGAAATTGAGTCTCTAAACTCCCTTTCCCCATCCCAGTGAACTCCCTCTCCCACGAAATAAATAAGAGAATTTTAACCGCGTACCTTTGAATTCCTATTCCCTTCACCAATGACCCCCCACCAAGCCGTTTGAACTTTGGACAGAGGCGAGTTCGTCGTTTTACGGAGACTTTTCTTCTTCCAATCCAATTGCAGAAGAGTTTTCATGAGTCGTCATGAATCTGTCTGCCTCTAGTGCTTCTAGATGGTTATTTCAGAGTTTGTGACAATGTAAACTTGGTCTAGGAAACGGATTAGGGATCAAGCAAACTTCTTCGTTTAGTTGTACATGTATTGCTTCATAGAAAGAAAAAGTTGTACACGGATCAAAACCTCAATCAGTTGCAATCATTTTTTGCATTGGGTTTCACTTGTCGGATAACAATGTACTTGTAGTGTGTATATCCATGTTGTTTCAGGGACTAATACGTGCAAAGCTACTGGTAGTTTTTTTTTTGTCTACTGGGAGTTGGTTTTCAGTTTTGATAGTAAATTTTAACATAGTTGCATCATGGTGGAGATAAACTTAGAAAATCTCTAAATCCTTTGTACACAATCAGATCTTCCAGGGCCACTGAATGGATGGATGGATGAATCAGGTGGAGGATCCTCTCCCCTTCCGTTGACCTCTCAAAAAAAACTTAGAAATTTTCATCCACATGGCTCTCCTCACATGGCAAGAAAAATAGCTCGTCTTCCTCACGTGGCAAGAAAAATAGACCTAGATTCTTTCCATGCTGACGGGAGCATCAGACTAAATTCATGCTAATTTAAACGGATTGGGAGGAATCAAACCATGTGTCCTCGTTCCCGCCCTATTTCCCTTTGTTAGTGTTGTCATCAGTTTTGAATTTTGATGGTGAATTTTGACATAGTTGCATCCTGGTGGAGATAAACTTAGTAAATTTCCTCCACATGGCAAGAAAAATAGACCAAGTCTCTTTCCAAGCTGACGGGAACATCGTATTAAATTCATGCTAATCTAACGGATTGGGTGGAATCAAACCCTGAGTGTCCTCATTCCCACATAATTCCCCTCCCTCTGTTAAGAGCATCTTCAGTAATCTCTCTTTCCCCAATAAACTAACAATATTGGAAAGAAGATGTACTTCAGCAATTTCCTAAAATCTCTCCCTTTCCCCAATAATTATTGGGTTGTCCTAATATTTTATCCTAGCTCCCCTTAAATAAAGGGAGAATTTTGGCTCTCCCAATATGTTAGTTGTATTGGGATGAAGTTATTGGGGAATTGTAAAATATCTCTCCCAAATCTATGAAAGTGGTATTGGAGCATCCCAATACTATTTTATTAAAAGATGTTTATTGGAGAACTGATGCTGAAGATGCTCTTAGTGTCGTCTTCACCATACTATTATAGTATGTAATGGTGTTTCTTCATCTATTTTCTTCTCAATTTGCCCTTCTTTTTGTCGCTAGTACATTGGCTGACTACAATACAAATGTGTCATCATCTTCTCTAATAAACAATCAAGTACAATATACCCTAGTGTTTTTTCCTCTCCAACTATTTCCATTAGGTTAAAAAGATCACGGAATTATATTCATAATAAATTACATTTAATTCCTTTCTGAATATATAGTCTCAGTTTGCAACAACCTGCTGCTGCCCCTACCTAACGTCACATATCAGCTATAAATTATGATCCACGTAGCTCAATCAGCAGGTGCTCAGCTCTTTCAATTTTTGTTTAAATTTAAACATCAAATGATTTACAACGGCGAGTGTTTTATGGAGATGCCGGCCGTTGTAGACTAGGATTAAGTTGCCTCGAATTAAGTCATCCGTTACGTAGGGTCACCCAATTTTTGGTTATTTGTGTGACATCATTGCTAGCTAGTGCCAACACTGATTGACTTCAATACAATACAGGTGGCATCTTCTTCTCTGACCAACAGTTTGTTCAACGTAACCTATATCAGCGTTAGGTTGAGTCCTGCACCAGAAAACGAGGAATTTAAGGGGTTCCGGACGAGCTACGTCGGCTCCATTGGGAAATGCAGCAGTAAAACAAAAACCCATGGCCATGGGGTTTCAAGTTTCAACTGCCAACAACCATAGCCGTCCGCTGCTGATCGATCCGCACGGCTCATCGGCCTCACCGGCCGTCCGGCAGCGTTGCGTGACTTGCGTCCATCTGCATGTCAGCGTGATTAATAGGGTTTCAGAAAAGCACGCACGATTAAGCCCTGGAATTAAAAAGTGTGCGTGGGTTCCGACGACACTGTTCTCCTGTGCTAACATTACATTTAACGCGATCGCATAGTAAGACATCATGTCAGTGGTATGCAGCTACTGTGTTTATGATGGAATTGTAATGGCGTATGTGCCTGGGGAATGGACAGAAGGGGCAAGAACAAGGACGCGGCCAGCTTTGATTGCTTTGATTGCTCTCCGCAGGGTAGGCCAAGGCATTCAACCCGTTCCATTCCATGTGCAGCTGCAGCACAGCGAGGCCAAGGATTAGCTTAGCAGCTCATCTAGGGGCTCACAGCCTCACACCCACACAGAGCACAACTCGGCATACTGGCTCGGGTAAACTGTATCCTGCAGGAGGCACCAAACTGTCGTCCCTGTCCGCGCTGACTGTGCATGCAGCGGCATGGAGGATAAGCATGTTGCAGACGATCGCAGAGGCGTTTCGGGGCACGCTGCATGCATGGGAAGATCATACTGGTGGTAACATCTCACTGCAGGTCAGAGCATGGCCAGAAGTGACAACAGCCTACAACCATGCATGGATGGCTGCACCATTGGAGCTAGGGACGAGGGATCATGACGGAGGAGGTGCGGGGTGCCATCACCTGTTTGGCGTAGTCTTCAGGATCTTCAGCAGCAGGCCTCTGCGTTGGTGCGGACTCCGCTGTCAAGGACCACGCTGCTGTCAGTGCTGCTTGGAGATATAAAGAGAGATAAAGTGCCTTATTTTCATAAACTGTTCACGCTTTTCTCTGACCATGCGGAGCACAATAAGCATAGAGTCTTTTTTGTACCACTACCATAAAGTTTTGATGGGCAATGTTTGACCTTACTATTTTCCTTTCTTTTTTAGTTAATGCAAAAGGCAGATCGAGCTCCTGTCATCTTTCCGAAGGGGAAAAGAAGAGCTTTATTTTCCTGTGGCCTAGAAAAAGTGAGCAGCTTGTCCACATACACGACGACGGAATCTCCTGTCGGGTCGTTGGATGTCGAGTGCAGCGACATCGTACTAGGATTCCGAGAGAGCCAAGAACCTCCTGTAAATTGTGACGTAATAATCACGTCGTCAGTTCTCTGTTGTCGCCTCCTGCAAATTTTAATGCACGCACACACGTGGCAAAGGGAGGCAGGCACACACTTGGCGAAAGGAAACACATAGGCTCACTAGATTTATAGTTCCATCCTCCATCAAGGGAGGAGGCGTTTCCAGATGCAGAGTGGTTCCACAGGGTAGGGGTAGGCCATGGCATTGGGCACCACAAGGCTCCGTTTCCATGTGCAGCTGCTGCTTCTGCTGCACAGCAAGGCTCAATGGCTTCATCTCATGCGTGTCCATGGAAAGGGCTCACTCCCATACACATCAATCGTTGTCATGGTTGGTCTGGCAGCTAACCGTACCATGGCTTGTTGCCAGCAGCGGCTACCCAATCTGAGAGGGTGTTTGGATCTTAAGGGCTAAAATTTAGCCCCGTCACATCGAATCGTATGTTTCGATACTAATTAAGAGAACTAAATATGAGTTAATTATAAAACTAATTGTGAAAGCCTAGGCTAATTCGTGAAATGAATCTATTAAACCTAATTAATATGTTTATCGTAGCATCACATGGGCTAATTATGAATTAATTAGACTTAATAGATTCATCTCGTGAATTAACCTAGGGTTATGCAATTAGTTTTATTATTAGTTTACGTTTAATACTTCTGATTAGTATTAAATATTCGACGTGATAAGGCAAAAAGTTTAGCCCGGATGGATCCAAAATTTCGTGGCTGAATCATTTGGAGGCTAGCTGGTGCCGCAGGAAAGGATTTGGAGATGCCACCACGCTTCAGCTGCTGCTACTATGTGTGGCAACTGCTACTGATTTGATGTGGATGTGTTGCTGTCAGGGACGTGGTTGCAGCGATTCATCAATGGCTTGTTGGTTGCAGTCTCTCAGATGAGGTGGCTTCTTATTGTAAACTGTTCAGGCTGATGGCTCCGGCTGTTCGATCAGGCTTAATTACTGGACTTGTGGCCATCAGGAAAAAGCGATTTTTCTTTCAACTAATGCAAGGCAGAGCTCCTGTCATCTTTCCCAAGAAGAAAAGAAGAACCTTTTCTTTTCCTGTTGCCTAGAAAAAAGCGAGCTACTAGTTTGGGTACAAGTTCAGCTGTTCAGGTACAAGATAGAACTATTGCCTCCACACTATCAGATCGCCAACCTGCAAAATGTTGAAACCCCAGCTGCAAGCGGAGCTAATGTTCCAGCTTTTCCCCAATTACTACTTCCTGTGGACCTATTTGCACTCTCCCAAAGTCCCAAGTCAAGGAGCTACCGATTTCAGTAGTCCATTACTTCCAGTAGCTAATGATGATCTCAGAGCAGGGTAGGGTGCTCATGCCACGCCAGCCATGGTTTCACTGTTGCAAGCAGTAATGAGGCACCTATGACTATGGATTCTTGTGGACAACCTTAATCTCAGCTAGATCTGGACTCTGGAGCAAGCACTAAATGGCTGAAAAGTTGGGTGAGCAATGGGTTTGCATTTGCTCACAAATCAGGAACATACAAACACCACTTGACCTTCTCTGATAGTGAAGGTACTTTCAAGACGACTGTTGTTGAGGTCACACAGGTAGGCAGCTACGCCAGCTGCATGTTAATGAGCATCGATCATGTACTACTTTTGTCCAGTAGCACAAGCAAAGCACTAAATCGATGGATGAAAATTGGGTGAAGAGTAACTAAGGTTAGATTTTTTTTTCCTCTTTGGTTCCTTTTTTTATAAAGAATTAAGATAATCTACTTTGGTTAGATTCAGAGCTGTCAGTGTTGCTATCAAACAGGTCGTATTTCCAAAATAATTCGGGTGAAGTTAGCGCAAAAAAAAAAATGCTTCGTCTTTGGATAAAAGCAGAATGGCAAAGGTGAGGTGACCTGTCGAACCTGCACAACGCACTGAATCTCGGGCGGGCATTTAGTGTGCGTCAGCAAGATTAGGTGAGGCTGAGCCCTAAAAGGGGAGCATGTGTGGCACCGGGACAAAGTGAATTGAATGTTTATGACCACCTTGCATCAGAGATCAACCCAGAATTTGTACAGTGTATACTGAGCATGCAAGCTAGTGCCACTGAAATTCAGTAAACTCATGAAGCATTCCATACTGAATGGAAACGAGGTAGAACACATAAACAAGCAGCGCGAACTACGAACGAAGAATTGAAGATGACACCTCAATGTTGCCGCTCATTCTCCAGAGATTGTAACAGTGCAAGGCACGAAGTAATCTATTGCTTCTCTTTGGTACCATACCAAAGAAGGTACAAAACTGCCGGCTAGCATCCTAATCAGACAAGGCAATCATGCTTCGCAAACCGTTGTTGAAGGTTCGTCATTTGTATCAACAGATCTTGACAGTCAATCAGGGTAAACTCCAAAAGCAGTCCAAAAAAAATATAAAACCACTGATGTTTTTTTTTAAAAAAAAACACTGATGTTTTTTTTTAAAAAAAAACAGAGGCCAGGATTAGCTAGTGTGACTGATGTGTCCAGCAGCCGAAGCAAATAACACATCAGCAGGCAGTTCAACATCCACCTACACAACACAAAAGCAAGAAGCACTAGGCACTTCTGGACTGACATCAGAAGCTCCCTCGTGATCCACAGCTCAACATTGCCCGGACTGACAGTAACTTTACATGGTTGCCAATGCAAGCTGCCCATAAGGCCATAGTCCATAGACTTCGATGGTCACAGGACACTGCGAGTAAATACCGGAGAAACAAAGCCAGAAATGCACATGCTCTCCTTCATCACCTTTTGTTCCTCTTCCTATATGGACAACTGAACAAACGTAGCAGTTTATACAGAACATGTTGCTTGCAGAAACACATAAGCTACTACTTACTACACTGCTTTGCAAAAAACGAAAGAAAATGAACAACAACACAAGATGGTACTGGTTCAGCCACCATGTCTTCATTCACCGTGCCTTCTTCGGTGACTATGCCGCCTCAGCCTCTCCCAGGTTGAGACGAGCAGGTTTAGGATGTAGTAGTAGATAGTCATGGCACAGGTCACCACGAAGTTCCAGCAAGAGGAAGGCCAGTACCACGGATACAGAAGCCGGAAGAACAGGCTTATCACGTGCCTTGGGTAGCGACCAACCTGTAGCCAAGCAACAACCGCGTAAGCAACCAGGGTGGAATTGTATTGTCATTTTACCAGGTTATAGTGGCGAATGAAGAAATGAACCGGTTTAATCTTAACAGTTTATTGGCAACAACGGGGAGACAATAAAATATAGAATGCTAGCCATGATTGGTTGATTGTTAGAGAACTCTGCATATTCATCTGCGACGCTCCTAGCCTCAATCACAATATGTTTGGTATCACAAAAACAGAGTATATATCATCTAGACACCTACTTCAGCGTTTTGGTAGGTATCACCAACATCGATGTATCAAATAACATCATATCATGCCGCATTACTTTCAAGGTACACTGCCAAAGAAACCATAGTAAGTGAATTCACAACTGTACTAAGACTGGAGAAAATGTGGTACTCACAGGGAAAAGCAAATCCAATGTATTCCAGGCTGCATGCCGCACCGCTCGTGTTGGGTAGGTAGGGCCACCAGGAGAAGTGAAGCTGTACAGGCAGGCCTTTAATCTAGTGCTTGTACTCAACCTCAGTTCCAACCCTGCATGAAATAATTCATTTCTTAAATAAAGTTTGACCTTGCAGCATAAGAACAGAATTGTAAAATTAGAGCATGCCTGATTCCCTAGGAAACTTATTCAGGGTAGTACCTTGAAGTATGCTCATGCGGGAGAGGTAGTGCAGTAGTACTGGCTCGATTTTTAGCTTTTGAAGCTGCAGTAAAGAATAAAGCAGTTAGTTTGGGATGATGACACAGCTCGTCATCAGATGAGCGAGATAGCAAGTTTGTTTCACAAACAGAGCAACCTGATCAGTGAGTTCAATTACAAAGTAATCTGCTGGACCACCAACCAAGAAAGAATTTGGAAAAGTGGGAAAATGCTCTAGGAAACTAGAGAGCAAATGATCTGCACATCGAACATTGCAACACTTTAGTAGCATACAAAGCATTCTTGCCTTAAGAAGATGCAGAAAGGAAACCTACCCTGATCATAGAAGAACATGAATCTAGAGAGCAGAAGGAAAAGGTCTCTACCAGCCTATGGAATAACGATTGTTAGGAGAAAAGGGATACAGTAGAATTGGGCATTGTTAGGAGAGAAGAGGTACAGGAGAACTTAATGAAGAGAGAGAATAACCTGTAATGATATTTTAGTAAGTCGGTCAGGGACTAGAGCAACATCCTCAAGGAGATACTGTTTAACAAATAAAGAAATGTAAGTGATTAAATAAGCATTGAGAGTAACTTTGAAATGAGACAAATCATGAGGAACCAAACCAACACTTACATGATACAAGGAGACAAAATGTCTTGTATTTGTCTGTATGTCAATCCTATGGGAAAAAAAATTATTAGACAGTGGCAGTTTCAGGGAGAAAACAAAAGGACAACCATGATATGTTCTCAACTATTATAGCAGAAACAGATGAAGTAAAAAGACATTAATAATTAATAACGATGCCTTTTATATTTGCAATCATACCAAAAAACATTTGTAGCACCTTGAACAAGGGCAGAGCTGTATCTTAGCGATATTTCCTTTCCATCAACAGGGGCTTCAAACAACTGCATAATGAACTTGTGATTACTAAAATGAGGTAAAGATGGTAGATACTATCTTTTCATAAGGACAGAATAATCAATCCAGAGTAAGAAAGAATTTATCTCATCCTGAAATACTAGTTTGACTAGTTATTGGTGTTAATACAGAATCTTTGGCCAATAATTTAAATACATTACACATAGCATACAGTATTTTTGATAAACATAGATATTTCTGTACTTGTGGACTATGTGCATTAATGTAGAACATAGCAAGAATTAAATAGTGAAAGCATGTGCCCTAAGAAATTACTGAAAACAATTAAGTTCTTAAAACTTAAATGATACTTATCAACTAAAAATAGAACACATCATATCTCGGTAATGGAATTGGGCCTGTACATGTACATCCTTCGAATATTTGTCAACTTAAGTACCACAGCATACCCATTTGTGGAAAAGAAGTGCAAATATGTTGGACGCAAAGGACTGGCTCCAGAGTTGCACTATCAACTCGAGTATACGCCTCCCACTTTCAGGCACCCTAACAAAATGATTGGCAAGAATCTCATAGAAGCACAGCCGACCATCTTCTCGTTCATCTACTGGAGCAATGCCATCATCATTCTTGCTCATAATTGCATCTGTTCAAAGTATAATGCAGTTACTTCTTATATAAGATTGAATATACTATTTCGCTAAAAAAATAGATTGATAAACAAAATAATCAGAATTTATCATAAGATGAAGTTGCAAGGCAACAGAAACGAATTATACAACAAAAATAATCATTGTAGCCTAATGATTCAAGGAAATCCAAAATGTGAAAAAATCCATTCCTGTTGTTCCAAGTGAAAAATCGATTAAATTTCTTCCAATAACTGCTCATCCTATGTGAATGTGCCACTCATATTTATTTACTGACTAACATGTTTATAGAAACCATGGTGCAAACAATCTGAGGTCAATGATTGTAGCATCATATAAACTTAGATAGTGATAAAGGGTGTCGCTTTCTGAGCCAGGTCCGAGCAGACACCGTGAAATTATCAGGCAGGTGCAAAAAAAACTTCCTAATCCATCAGAAGAGCTACATTTGTCGTGGAATGGATTGCAGCTATCTCAATATAATTATTTGGAAATATCAAATTAATGACATGACATTAGGTCAAAAACTGTGTTTCATTATTCCATTTAAACTACCTTCGTCATACTTAAATGTAGCTCACGGATCTTAAAAATTTTATCATAAGATGAAGTTGCAACCCAACAGAAAGGAATCATACAACAACAAATCATTGTAGCCTAATGACTCATGGAAATTCGAAATGCAAAAATTCCATTTCTCTTGTTCCATATGAGAAATCAATTAAATTTCTTCTAATAGCTACTCATCCAATGTGGACGTGCCAATCATATTTATTTACCGATTAACATGTTTATAGAAACCATGGTGCAAACAACTGATGGCAATCATATTAGCATCATATAGACTGAGGTAATGATAACGAGTATCACTTTCTAAGTCAGGTCCGAGCAGCCAATATGAGAATATCAGACAGGTGCAAAAAACTTCCTAACCCATGAAAAGAGCTAAATTTGTCATGGAATGAAGTGCAGAAATCTCAATATAACTATTTGGAAATCCCAAATTAATGATATGACATCAGGTCAAAAAATCTGTTTCGTTATTCCCTTTTAACTACCTCATGGTCATACTTTCGTTTGCTTCATGCGCTACATGGAAAACTAGGAGACCACAGTAATTCTAAGCACTATATCAATGCCAAGCATCTTTACTATTGGAAAGGAACGAATAATGAAACTAGCACCAGAAACTATTAAAGATGGCACCTCGGGCACGATCATCCACCTTCAATGCGATATCGGCAAACAATTGCTGCAGTATCTGGAGACGCTGTGAGTTGGAGCTCAGAGCCTGCGTTCAAGCGGCAAAAGTATGGTGAGACACATGCACATTATGATCTCAACCACTCAGACTTCGAGTACGCATACGCGCCATACGCACTACAGATGTGTCATACTTCCGAGTAGAATTAATAATTCTTAATTGCAGATATTGGGATCAGATGATAATATTGGTGCTTTTCTGTCAACAAAATCATCATACAGCAAAAGAGGGAAGGGCATGAAAGCCCGGTTTTGAAAGGAAAACAATCAATGCTATGTAATTAGCTGCAACAGACGAGAAATCCTGATTTTTTAAGGGAAGTTCCAAGAAATTGAATTACATAGCTGCAATGATGTACAATTGGGGGTACTCAGCGAGAGTGGCATGAGGAGGTCAGCAGGTCCATGCTCCTCCTGTCTCCCGCTGCCGCCGACCACAGCATATAGCCTCACCGCGGTGCATCCGCACGGAACCCTAGCCCCGGCGCGTCTCGCCCACCTCCTACAGGCTACCGGCACCCCTGTTCCCTCCCCACTACCCCTCTCCTCCCGCCACCGCCCATGAATCCTCGTGAAGCGGCGGAAGCTCATGGCGCGCGAGCCATTAGGCCTCAATCACCCGCGACGAGCACAAATTCATGGAAAATTTAGCAACCCCAACAGCCCCGGGCACGAAAACCGACACCGCACGAAATCAGAGCAGCGAGCACCCCCGAGCCGGGGTCGGAAGCGGCCGGCCGGTACCTTCTGCAGCTTGCGCTCGATCTCGAGGGAGAGCGCCTCGAGGCGGTCGGTGGAGCTCCGGCTCCGCATGGCCGCTGCCGCCGGAGGCGGGGACGGGTGGTGGCGGTCCTGCGATTGAGCGGTGGAATTGGCCCAAAAAGAAAAAAAAAATTACTCCGTGTTTGATGGATGGATGGATGGATATGGGTACTACCGGAAAGGAAAAGCGGATACGGACTGGGAGGCCCGGATCTGCAGCTGCTGTCACGCTCGCTGACACGTGCCGGCCGCCGGATCCGCGACGCCCGCTTCCTTCCGCCTCGCTGTCCGGTCGCCGATGAGCCGGCCGAACCGTCCAGACCGACCAAGCCCCGTCTGATTTTATTTTTCAAATTTTGACGAATTTCTGTTTGAAACATACATGGAGTGGCAAAAAAGTTTGAGTTTATACTGCAGTTTAATGAGAATGAAATTAATCAACTTAGAATGAAATTTCGATTAGCCTTCTCTAAGTAAAATGTGGATTTGCTTTTGGTGACAGCAATGCAGGGCATGGAGGTCTGCCCGTCGCGTCCATCGCAACAACCGCTCGTGCCTGGTGGCTGGTGTGCTCCGACCACGGCGCGCCGGGAGACTCGCCGTCGCCGGCGACTCGCCGCGTGGACAGCCTTCCGACCGAATTGGGATTTTAGAGTGGGCCATGCTAGACACGCGTCCACTGTGCGCGTGCGTGAATCAGTACGTAAGGCCCAGGCATACAGCAGGGGCAGGTCTTGGGCCGGCCCGCAGCGGCCACAGCGTGCCTATACAGAGGCCACATTGTGTGGCCCACCAAAAAGTTCATCCAAAAAAAGGAAAAAATTCAGAGGTCAGAACAAAGTACTTTTGGGCAAGAATCAAGAATTCAAGATCGATCAAGCTTCGAACCGAGTCGTTCGAGCTCGAACAAGAATCATCGAATTTCTTCTTGGCACACAGCAGTATGATTAATCATTGATCCCCATATGGTCTACAAATCAAGAGACAAATTCTGCGCTCTTGTCTACTGTCCGTGTGAATGGACAAGAACAATGCATGACGCCTATGTACATGGAGGAGATGACAGATGAGTGACCGACGGAAGCAGCAGCTTGCCTACGCGTCCCAGCCTCACAACCCCGCCGGGCTGCCGTCCTTCCTGGGGTCGCTGACGGCGGTGAGCCTCCCGCGGAACACGCCGCCGCCCGACGCGGCCGGCGCCGCAAGCTCGTGCACGATGAACTGGCACACGGCGCCCGAGCCGGTGCTCCGCAGCCGGTGCCGCCGCTGCTCCAGGAACGCCTTCGCCCCGTCGCTGAGCGCGATCACCTCACCGGAGACCACCGTCTCGTCCTCGTACGTCACCACGTTGGGGATAAGCTGCAGGAAAAAAAAAACAGTGCTCAGGAATTGAGATCGAACCGGTGGCATGGCGTCGTGATGCGTGTCTGCTTTCATTTGCTGATGATCTACCTTGTGGTAGACCCGGGGCTGATGGACGGCGGCCAGAGGGTCCATGCCGACGACGAAGTGGTTCAGGAAGACCTGGAGCACCGTGGCGATGATGTTCGTCCCGCCGCTGCCGCCAACAACGCCGGCGAGCTGACCGTTCTGCAGGGACACAGCATACAAGTCCACAGCTTTCAGTACAAGGGGGGTGGTAGCGACACGTGTCCGAGGTAGACGGCACGCGATACCTTGAGTGGGATGAGCGGCGTCATGGAGGACAGCGGCCGCTTGCCCGGCGCGATGAAGTTCGCCGGCTGTCAGGGGGAAACATCAATGACCATCAGAACAATGATCATGGAGATTCGGGCCCACCTACAGCAACGGCGACCTCCGTCGGTCCAACATGGGAGAGAAGCGCTCCGTCTCGCCCGACCAAATCCCTCGGGATCGGACGCCCCTGACCCCTCGACGGCCGGACTCCGCCTCGCCCGACCAAATACCTCGGGGTAGGACGCTCCCAACCCCTTGCCACAAGGTTCCGCCTCGCCCAACCCCGGGGCGTAGGGGGTCGGACTCACCCGGGGCCCACCAGGCGAGTGTCTGCCTCGGGCGCAGACTGGAAGATGCGAGCACGGATCTCGTGGGCCCTCCCGCCGGTCTCGCTATAAATACGCCGCGGCTCTGGCACGCAGAAAGGCGCTCGCGCCCCCGACGTGACCCGTCACAACTACCCAAACGCGACCGCACAGCGCATGCCACAGTGGCACGGTCTTCCCTGATTCGCCGCCAGGCACTCATGACCTGCGCCGCCTGGCACAGGAGCACGCTCGCCCGTCCTCGCGCCCCGCAAATCCGGCGATAGGGACGGGACGTCCGCGTCGCACAGGCCGTCAGCAGGATAACAGGGGCAGCCATCTCTTCCGACGGGGACGGATGCCACGACCAAGCGCCATCATCACGGACGCCCGCCGGCACCGGTCCCCGAGGAGATCATCGACAAGATCCGGAGGAAGCCGTCCTTCCCTGCCGGACGCGCTGACGGAGCCGAAAGCAGGAGCCGCCCACAGCGACCCGGGGACTCGAATCTTTCCCTTATATTCTATTCTTTCTCTCTTCCCTCGTCCGGCTCACCTGTAACCCCAAGCCCTCCTTGCGCTATAAAGGGAAGGCCGGAGGCCTGAGATGGGGGACGGAAAAAACTCAGACTCTCTCTCGCACATCATCTCTCTCGCACGCGCACATCATCTCTCTCGCACGGGCTCCTTCTTCCCCGGCGAGAAGAACACACTCTCACCATTAGAGCTTCAGTGCACACCCGAGAGACTTGGGACCGGTTCCCTCTCTCGTCCTCCTGTAACCCCTACTACGGACCCCGCATGGGCAACACGAGCAGCTCCTCATACTGGACGTAGGGCTTCTTCTTGCCCAAACCAGTCTAAACCCCGTGTCACCCGTGCAACCATCTAAGACCGTACGCGCATAAAAAAATTTAGTAGTCTTAGTCTTAGTCTTGATCCGCCAATCTTGACGACGACACCGGCGCGGGCGGGAGGTGGTCCGGCGTGCGCTTCGCGGGGACGGAGAAGTCGTCCATCTCGTTGTTCAGCACGGTGCCCGTCGACGGCGACAGCACCTTGGCGCCGAAGTAGTAGTTCACGGTCGTCGTCATCGCCACCGCGTTCCGGTCGCCGTCCACCACGCACAGGCGGCTCGTGCCGTGGTCGTCCAGCTGGCTCCATCTGATCGATGACACCAACCAAAACAGAAATTAATCAGTCAGTGCTCTGACGCTTGCAATCAGGAGATGTGCTGACGCTACGATGCAGTCGCGTACTTTGGGAAGTAGTAGCCGGGAGGGAACGTCGTGTTGTCGACGATCCTTCCCCGGATCCTGTCAGCGAACGGCAGCGACAGCATCTGGGCGACGTCGCCGGCCACGTTGACGAAGTCAGGGTCGCCGAGGCCCATCCGAATGGCCAGCATGTCCTTAATCGCTTCGATGAACCGGTGGATGCCGAGAAACCCCTTCAAGAACCCGAGCGACTTGTACCCAACCAGGACGTTCAGCACCTGCAACGATCACAAGTGAGAAATCGTTGCTGCCTCTGAACGAACGAGCTGGATGCCAAGATCAATTCGAGCAGCAAGAGCACTGATCTGACCATCGCCATCCCGACGGTGCCGCTGGACGGCGGCGGCATGCCGAGGAAGGTGTACCCCATGGCGTTCGCGCGCATGGCGTCGCTCATCTCCACCTTGTACCCCCTCAGGTCGTCCACCGTCACGATCCCGCCCGCCGCCCTGACGTCGCGGACGAACGCCTCCCTGACGGCGCCGCCGTAGAACGCCGCGGCGCCCTCCTCGGCGACGCGCTCCAGCGCGTCCGCCAGCACCGGGTTTCGGCACGTCTCGCCGGCCGCCAGCACCCGCCCCTGCGGCGCGAACACGGTGCGCAGGCCGGGGTCGGCGAGCACGTCGGCCTCGCTGGTCTTGAGCGCGCGGGCCACGTACGCCACGACCTCGTAGCCGTCACGCGCCAGGCGGATCGCCGGCGCGACGAGGTCACGCCAGGGGAGCCGGCCGTACCGCGACCACGCGGCGTGGAGGCCCGCGAGCTCGCCGGGGACGCCCATGGCGAGCGCGCCCTTGTACTTCGTCGACGGGTCGGCCGCGTACATGTCCTGGTGTTTGCAAGCACAGGAACAAATTTGCAGTAAGATGAAGTTGCAAAATCTCGCTGTTCTTTGTTAAAATTTCTTTTTCGGGGGGAATTTGTTCGAATTTTCAAACTAGTGCAAATTACCAAAAACGGTAATTATTGTTTTACTTTGCACGTTAGCAACTTTTACCTCTGATTTTAAAAAACAAAGTTCTCTGGAACCATTTAAAACACGGAGCTTGTTCTACAGTTAGAAGTTAGAACAGCAAAACATTCTGAAATGTTGAGAAATCCACGTGATGATCGCAATAGTCTAAAGCCCGTCCTACAATAAGATGACAGACAAGCATGTGACTTGTCAGTTGGCATCCCCTGATCTCTGAACTTCTGATTGCAGAGCAGAGCAGGGCAAATGATTTTACAGAAAAGCTAGAACATGCGAAGCACTCCTGGAGATACAATTGAAAATGCTACGCATTCCCTGATCTCTGACGGATCGTTTGAGGCTCTTGGGCGTCTTTAGCAGTTGAATCATGCGGCCAATAGTCATAGAGTTTTTTTTTTTGAACTTATAGTCATAGAACCAATTAAGAACAAAAGAACCACTTAAAAAACAGAGGTTGTTCTTCCATTGCAGGCTGCAGCAGCACAAACATTACGAGATGTTCAGAAATGAGAAATGCATGTGATGATCGCGGTAATCTAGAGCCGTCCGACAATATGATGGCAGGCAAGCAACTAATCAAACAAGATGGTTACCTTACCTCTGTCAGAGAATGAAAGCAGAGCAGGGCAAGTAGTTTTGCAGAAAGCTACTCCAGCTATAGTAAGCTAAAAAAAAGGAAAAATGCTACGCTTTCTCTGATCTCATATCGCGCGTGCTACCTGCCATTCCAATTTGTACGGATTGTTTAATCCTGTGCTGTTGGGATCGTGGGCGTGCTTGGTCACGTGGCTATATAGAAAAATAAAAAGGCGTGTGATGGGATATTAGGCCAAATCTACAGTTTATTAAGTGATGCGTTGACACCCGTTAGGCCATTGCATTACCCATATGTACTGCATATGGTCTTCACGAGAAGATTCGTAAGTTTCTTCATCTTCTAAATTTGTGCAAAATTTCATTTTATCAACTCGGTACATGTGCTCGTATTTTTTAAAAAACGATTTTTTTTCAAAAAAAGAAGCGAAAAAGCCAACCTATCTCTATGATCCCCGCTCTATAATTTTTAAAACTTTGCTTTTGGAGGCAATAGCTCCCTGATTCTTGAGCTGAACCTACTTCAGTGGACAGTGGTTATCTATCTATCACAAGCGTGAGCACTGCTGGCCCACCAGACAGCGACGCGCGCACCACCCAACAGAATGGGACCCAACTGGCGCCGGCCAGGTGTCACGCGGCCCCACATGTCATGGACGGGGGAAGGACGAGCGCGCGGGGTCCCGCCCCCTCTTCCCCCGCGCGCCTGCTAGCTGGAGCTGCTGATTGTACGGGCAGGATGGGTCGTGATGGGTGGGGGGCACGTACCGGCGTGGCCGCGGCCGGCGCGGTCTCCCTGGCGTCGAAGGCGACGGCGCGTCCGGAGGCGGCGTCCCTGACGACGACGAAGGCGCCCCCGCCGACGCCGCTCGACATCGGGTGCACCACGCCGAGGCAGAGCGCGGCGGCCACGGCGGCGTCCACCGCGTGCCCGCCCGCGCGCAGCGCCGCGGCGCCCACCTCCGAGCACCGCGCGTCGTCCGCCGCCGCGGCGCCCACGCCGGACTCCACCTCGTGCCGGCTCCGCCGCGCGCCGGCGACCGTGGGACGACTGGCAGCACCAGCGCCGCCGGCGCCGGCGTTCCCGCCGGAGCTCAGGAGCAGCAGGACGCCCGCCAGGACCAGGAGCGCCGCGGCGATGGCCAGCGCGGTCCACGGGCGGCCGCTCCGCCGCCCCCGGGGAGGGTGGTCCTGCTGCGAGACCGCTCCGGCGGCCCCGAGGAGAGGGCCCTGCAGGCCGCCGCCGCCGCGCGCGGCCATGGCTAGCTGCTCGCGCCGGATAAGAGAGATTCCCTCCGGGATTCCTGGGCAGGACGCGAGCCGGGGAGGGGAGAAGGGATTGTCAATTGTGGGATTCCCGGATGGCGAGAGGCGGAGAGAGCGAGAGCTCGGTCGCGTGTTCTTGGCGTGTGCGTACCTGCAATTATATAGACAGTGCCCTCTGGTGGCCAACGAGACATCTCCGTTAGCGCCGATTTTTATCCCTCTCTCCCTCTCTCTCTCTCTAAAACGGCGCAAGGCGGAGCTTAGTTTATATAGCAATCGATCCCACAACTTGTGCACATTTTTATTGCTGGTTCTCAGATGGATTGTGATGTGATCTACCCCGTGCGGTTAGCGTTGCTCAGCAGCAACCAGCTGGCGCCAATAGGATAGCAGTTCATGCGAACCACAACTGGAGGTCTGAACAAGATTACAGAAGAATGCAGGAGTACCCTGTAGCACCGACAGAAAATGGATCATGAGGTACACTAACCGAATTGACCACATCTGGTAAGCCAGTGGAGGTTCTGCTGTAACTAAAAAGGCGCACGTGTGGTTGTAAGTTTCTTTTACCGCACTATCTGGGAGATGTTTCTTGTTTAGTTTGCGTCCGGGAAGAGGCACAGTAGTAAGGTTCAGGATGAAAACAGAGGGAGTGCAGTGGTGCCTGGTGCAAGCATCCAACCGTGGATGAAACTGAAACGAAAACGACCTGCAGCTGCTTGGCGTGATGCGAGGAACGGCGACCCATGAGTAGGTGCGTGGTGAATAGTGATGCTCGGATAATGCACACTTTTGTATCATATCATCGTTCCAAGGACGTGATCTGCCTGCAGCCTGCAGCACGTTTTCTTGCCCCCTGGAGAACGGTTTTCATCGAGAGGAATTGATGGAGTGCAGGTGCAGGCACAAATCAAGGATGGCAAAAAAAAAAAGTCAGCCTTGCGTGGCCAAATTGCATGTACAGATTAAAGGGCATTATACTGGAAAAGCGATGTGTATTATTGTATATGAACGACCTAAACAAATGCTCAAGTTGATGGAGAAGCTGTCGTGCGATGGAGTTCGGCTGTTCAGGCGTGGCTGAACTCCTCTGCTATTCTGACGGGGCGGAGGAGGTGAACGTTGCCGCCTCGGTCATGTCGCGGTCCGGGGCGGCACGGCACCGGCGCTGCACCTTTCTTGCACGCCTCGTCGCCTCCCTCTATCCCCTCGAGGTCTCAGTCTCAGCTCAGCCGTGATCAGGAGGGGCGGCCGTGCCCCCATGCCTCGGTCGCCCCGCCGCCCGTCGCCGGCCGGTCACGCCTGGCTGCTGTCCCATTGTCCCTGCTTGGACGGAAGGATGGAAAAGGTTAAGGAAATGAACGGCACCTCCGTGCATGGCTTGCGTAGTCCACTCTCTGTGCAAGCGAAGGTGGTAGAGGAGACGCCGGGGAAGATGCATCGCCGGGAGTCTCTGTATGGAGCAGCAGAACCTGTCTAGATGCACGGGACGGCTGCTGATCGCAACTGATGCTTCATGTTACGAGCTGCGACAAGCACACAGTTGTACACGTACACGGATACACCAGCCGAGGCTCCGGAGGCGAACTGTAGGGCACTGATTCCTGGAGCACGAAAAAAAGTTCGAAATTCCCTCCTAGTAGTTGTCAGTTGTTAAAAAAAAGCTAGTATGAAAGAAGTATCAAGCATGTATCGAGTTGAAGGCAGACACCCTCGTTCAGTCATTCAGCACGATGGCTAGGACCAACTTCTAGACGAAAACGTGAACAGCGTAGAACAGTTAGCAGCGGAAACAGAAATGGGTCGCCAAGATGATGGGTTCAGGATGGGCGCCTGACGCCCCAGTTGTGGCGCAACAATCTCGTCATCAGTCACCACCCGTTGAAAGTGGCATTACTACTTTTGCAAGCTTTCGAGGAACAATGATTGTCATGTTTTTGTGGCCAACACATGCGACGGCTGCAGTTGAGCGCACCAGCTCACTGATTCCTCCAACTAAATCGAATTGTACGGTCGATGCTACTGCGAAGCCAGAAATCAACACAAAAACTAGCACTTCACCAGAGCTGACCTGCGCCAGTTCATTTTCGTCAGAGTCCTGACAATACAGTGCCAAAAGTTGCATTAAAAGTTTAAAACTCATTTGTATGACTGGATGGTTGTCAGCTTGCGCAATATACGCCCGAAACAATGGTTTATGAGGTTACAAGAGGAGAAAAAAGGAGTGTATATGAATGGTCTGGACAATCCAGATTCTGCCCAGTTTCGGAACCCACCTTACAATACACACGAGTATCTTTATCTACTTCTACAGATCCTTTCCCTCTGCTTGTACATTTACTTGACTCCTGTTCTCCTGTCCATCACCCCCTCAAGCCTAGCAAATACTGAGCTACTTGGTCTCACCACTTACCAGCTACAAATATACCTGTGACCCCGGGTATGTCTATTGGTGTGCACCTCATATTTAGGCCTCCGAGAGACCATCAAAATTGTCTCCGAGATCAACTGTGGCACTGCTGGTCAACTGAATTAACCTGCAACAGAGAACTATTATTAGAAAAAAAAAGAGATGGGAGCCATCTTGCACACTTTCTAGAACAAAAAAAAGAAAGAAAAAGTACAATTGTCGGTTGTCTTTACATGATTTGAAAGTGATTATTCAGTTTTTTTCCCGTAAGAGCTCCAAGGAAATCTGAATTTACTGGGGAAAAGACCACTAAGGAACCAGCTACAAATTTTGCAAAACGGAGAAGTTCAACCCTGGTTCTTTGTGACATGCTTCAACATGAAGAGTACCTGGAGGGTCAATAGTACTTACCAGTTGAGACAAAAATGACATCCAATTAGGCTGTAATGATTACTGCACCATGCGCTTCCTCTTCGATCTTTTGCCTTTCTTCCCCGAGTAACTTGGAAGTTTCTTGTCACTGCCAGTGCTGGATGCTTCCTCCACTGGTCCTCCCTGTTGTCAGGTTTACATGAGTAACACAGGAGGAACTTCAAATTTGCAGGAGCTGTAGTGACAACGAGGATTTCCAATAGAAATAGCCTCGCAATGTCCTACTATAGAAAGATATATAAGTAACGGAAATGGGTCAAGAATACCTCTTCTTCGGTCTCATCATCTGATTCTTCATCCTCTGAGTCATATGCTGATGCTTTTGAATCTCCTGAAGCAAGTGTTTTGTTGAGTTTTCTCCTGTTCTCTTGTTCTTTTAGCTGCCTAAACCTGCTTGCAACATTGCATGTGAAAATTGGAACCAGAACAGGAGAAGTCTTAAAAAATAAAATGAAGTTCAAAGGCACCTTTCCCCAGCTGGTTGAGCATTAGAGCGTTTTGCACGTCCTGCTGTAATTATTCCGCTACCTCCCTCACTGACTACAGGCTTTGCTCCTCCCATTTTCCGTAACCAAATCTGCTGGGCTGTGCTGAGGACATTGTTCGTAAACCTAATGAAAAAAGATGGAATTCAGCACACGACTATAGTTGTGGATTTAATGAATTGTCAGAATTAAGTGAATAGGGAAGGGGTTATGAACTTGTGAGAAGCAGTCAGCACTGTAACCTGAAATAAATCTGAACACATTTGACAATAAAAAAAACAACTGATGCACATACCAATAAATGGACAGTCCTGATGGCACGGACAAAGAGAACCATCCAATCATAAACGGAAGAAATTTCAAAACGAGCAGTGTGTTCTTCTGTGATGGGTCATCGCTCTGTAGCAGACCACAGATCAAGTTAAACCACGGCAGTGTACAATTGGCAATATAGACGATGAAAGAGTATATACAGGGAAGTATTCACCTGGGGTGGCTTCATTATCTCCATAGAGACATATTGGGAAGCAACAAGTAGCACAGGCAACACAAGATAACATATTGTGTCATGCCAGCCTATTGGAGGATGACCATCCTGCATAGTTTGTTTGTAATGTTAGTGTTAATTCTAGGATTTTTAGCATATCTGCATGGCTAATGTATTCAGGCTCTGATCAACAGGAATAATAAATCGATAGAATTTGATCTTATACCATCGAAACAAGGTAGATTTTCTACATGACCAACGTTTTCTGCCATGATACTAAAGAGATAATGAAATCCAAATTGGGGAAATGCACATGACAATGCTTCCTGTTTCTTGAGTGCCCTCCAATGTGCTGCCCTATTTGGCTATGTAACATGCCACTGTGTCCTACACATTCCTTTGATCTAAAACTGGCCAAATGTTGCAACATGCTATTATGATCAGTCAAGTGCAATAGATCAGTCTTTTTCTCAGAAAAAGTCGTTTTCTCAGAAAAGGTAATGAAATGACTAATCTATATGTTAATAAAAGATCAATTTCAATACCACAAATGGGAAGAGCCACGAAATTCCAGAACCACTTTGCCGAGCTGCAATTGTTGTAGGGCCTCCCAATGATGGAATCCAGAAAAATCCTTCAGTCAACAGCCCCTTCATGTCATAGAAGACAATCAGCCCAAAAAAGCCACTTAATCAAGCAAGCTTCAAGTGGTTGGACTTAACTTACCTCATTTGCTACATTTGAAAGGGCTTGGTAAAGGCCAATCCAGACAGGTATTGTTGCCAGCGTTGGAAAACATCCTGTCAAAGAAAGTATAAAATCATGATAATATCGTAAACACAATGATTTTGTAAGGCCGGGACAGATTCTATCGGAAAAAAAATATATATCACATAAAAGGATTACGTTTTAGGAACCAAGCACAAAATAAAATAACTAAAAAAGATTAACTGTCAGAACAGAATGGTTTAGGAGGGAAAATTCAAACAACCTGCTAAGGGGTTAACTCCCGCTTGCCGATATAACCGAGCAGTCTCTAGCTGTATCCTTTCCTAATAAGAATTATATAGAAGCAGGATTGCACAAAATAAGAATTATAATAAAAAATACGAAAAGAAGTTAATTTGAAAACGGTAAGGCTAAAATAAGTTCGTAGGGAGCACAATCAATGATTGAAATTTCCGGCAGCTATACAAACCTGGTTGCCTGCATATCTCTGCTGGATTGCCTTAATCTGCGGCTGTAAATTCTGCATTGCCAGAGTTGATTCCACCTGAAATAGATGAGAAACTCAGCAATCAACTGACCAAATTCATAATCGGGAACCAGAGACTGGGCGATTCTATTCAAATGGGTTAGGACATTTACCTGCTTTTTTGTTAGAGGCAATGTCGCAGCCTTGACGAGGATGGTGAGCAGAATGATTGCAAACCCATAAGAGTACGGCACATGAACTGCTGAAAGACCATCCTTGAGCACCTGTATGACGAGGCTCGGATAGCATCAGCATTCCAATGCTTTCAGTGCTACGAAACTTAGTATCCTAACTAGTGAATTAAGAGTATGGCACAACATAAGTCTGAAATTCTAGCATTTCCCATCAAAAGCGTTGGCCGCTTAGTATCCTAACTAGCCAATGAAGAGTATGGAACCACATAACTGAAATTCTAGCATTTCGTGTCAAAATCCTTTGAGGCTAAATGCCTTAAACACGCATATGGAACGGCAAAAGCTTCGTGAACACATATTCCCATGTCAAAGCAGCCCTAAACAACACCACGAACCAGCAAGGGAGCAAGGAGCCTTTCCTACTGATCAATGTTGCTACGAGTTACAGAGACAGAAAGCACGGAAGCATGAGCAGTGCGTACTGCACACAGTCCAGTCCTCACTCTTGACTGTCCAGGAAGTTACAGTTCCATAACTGACTACTCGGACACATTCAATTCTCCCAGAATCGGTTCGGTGTCAACTGTGAAACTGGTAACTGCAGCTTGACCACCATTGACGAGGCAATCATTACCTTGAGCACGACCTCGAGGGCCTCGGAGATGAAGCCGAACCACCCGCCGTTCTTCTGCACCGCCGTGGCCGCCTGCCCCGCGTCCCCTCCCCCGGCCGCGGCGTCGGCCGCGACGACCGCGGCGTCCGCGAGCGTGTAGAGCGCGGCCTCGGCGCGCTCCAGCGCGGCCTGGAGGTGGGGTCCCCCGAGCGAGTCGAGCCCGTGGAGGCCCGCCCTCACCGCGCACGCCGCGGCGCGCCGGCGTCCCGGTCGGAGCCGGAGCGGCGGGAGCGGGCCCGCGGCGCCCCCGCCGGCGCGGGGCAGCGCGGGGAGCAGGGAGGAGGGGGAGGAGAGCAGCGCCTTGGCCATCGCCGGGGAGGAGAGAACGGCGAGGATGCTGGTGGGGTTTAGGCTAGGGTTTCATGCACGGGGCGGGGAACGCGTGGCCGGGATAGGGTGTGGTGGCGGTGGCGGTGGTGGTGGGAGCGAGAGGTGGAGGTGGAGGGGGAAGACTGAAGAGGAGGTGGAGGTTGTCGTTGGAGGAGGAGACGAGGTGGGGGACGCTTTATCCGCTTCGGTGCTCGTGGACTCGGCCCACCACCACCACTGTTCGTTCAAAGCTGATTTTATTTTATTTTTTTAGCTCAGTGGCGTTGTTGTTCGCCTGTTCACTGCTCACTCCATTACTCTCTCTCTCTCTCTCTCTCTCTCTCTCTCTCTCTATTTTGCCTGCTGCTCCCCGCTCCATGTTCTTTTTTTTTTCGATTCAAAATTTAATTCGTTTTAGGACTCCGTCAAAATCCATATTAGTTGATATGGTAAAGTTGATGTTGCTAGGCTCATCATGACTCATGAGAAACACTTCCATATGCGCAATTCCCTTTTTTTTTTGGAGGTAGCATGTTTTCATAGAAATTACTAGTTAAAATGTCAACTTGTAGACCATCTCAATATTTTAAATGGGTTGTGTTTTTGATCAAGGAGTAGGGAGTGGGAGCCTATAGATAGCTTAGCCTTTTGTCATTTTAATTCAATCAGGCAATACCTGTTTCTTTATGCAATTGAACATATGTAGTAAAAGAATCGCAATGCTCTTACTCATGGTTTTATTAGACAAGTTGACAGTTGGTCAAACTATATGCATTTTTAGTATACAAACATCGTGACAGTAGTTACCACTAAAAATGCTTTTGCACAAATGGTTTCTACTCAAAATTGAAGTTCAAAATCTATTCTTGAGGGCTTCCTCTGTCAAAATGCACCTTCCATTGATGAACTGGGAAAGTACATCTTTGCCCTTTTTCTTTCTCGTATTGATTAGTGTCAAACATTTTATAAAGACTCCTCTTAGGACATATTTGGTTGGGCTTTTGCTTTCCAAATGCCAGCTTTTTTATGGGTTCTAGAAAAGCTAGTTTTGTAAAAGTTGTCTTTGTGTATTGTCTTTTGCATTAATAAGATGTATAATACTCCTACATATAGTGCCCCTCAAAACAGTTCTCTTCGGAAGCTAGCAAAAAGCACCTCCAAATGTGCTTTTGGCTACTAATACAAACAAAGCTCTCGAAAGCCAATTTCAAAAGCGGGTTGTTTGTTTTTAGCTTATGGCTTTTGGCCAGAAGCCAAAAGCAAAAGTTGAAACAAACATGGCCTTAAAGTATTAAGGTGGTTTTTCAAAAGCATATCCAAGCTAGTTTCAAGAATCTTCTTACAAAGCATGACTACTAGAATTGATAAGAAAAAAATATAGTTTTCAAAAAAATAAAATATCACGTCAAATTGGGATCCGCAGCACATGGGAGCGTGCCAAAAAACTAGCTTTAAATTCATCCACCTCATTCAAATATATACGAGGTTACGAGGATGATGCGGTATGGTATCACACTTGCTCAGAATAAGAGATGCCAAGGTTTGCTTCAGAGACGACCCAAGTGGCACTTGACAGTTCTTACTCCTGTGGAAGAACCATCTAAATTAATCCAGCTCAAGTGCGTTAATCATCACCACGAGGGCAATTAGGGCTAACTCGCACTTCAAATGGAGTAATCCATTGGTCTGTCGGGTAACCTCCCGATACAACCACGAGTTTGCCGATCGAAACAACACATACAAAGTACTCACACGAAGGTGAGCCCAGAGAATACAACATTCCACAACTTTTACATTACAGAGTTCCACATAAACTTAGTATTACAGACCAAGTTCGAATTCGTAAAACAAGTACTTCAGAGTTTAAAAGTAAACGAGTTCTTCAGAGTTCATTGCAGCGGAAAAACAACGATAAACTACTCGACGATACATGATGTCTCGATGAAGCCCGTACGAGACATCACTCGGCATTATCATCATTGGCCGGGGACGCATCCCACTCCACCGACCAACCAGGAGGAAGAGTACACAGCCAAGTCAAACTAGCAACCATGTCCTAAAAAGTATCACCTGAAAACAAGCCACAAGCAAGGCTGAGTATACTAATACTCAGCAAGGTTTAGCCGACTAGTGGAATATACTTAGCCGACTCCTAGACATGCAAGGCGTTTTGGCTTGAGGGGTTTTTTTGCCGAAAAGCATATACAAGTAGGTCCTTACTTTCAAATTTTAGCTCCAAATTCTAATTTTCTTTAACCATTCTAGATAAGCAACTATCCAATATCATACATGGTAAAAGAATTAATTTGCATCCAACAAGTTTAATCATCATCATTGTTCCATTTCTTACTCTATGTGGTAAAAAGGGTCAAGCAGTCTCAATACCACGAGAAACGGACCATTCGAATCGAATTTCTTAACCTTGCAAGGCAGACCTAAACACACGTGACGTGGTTACTCCCAGAGTCACACGTGCAACCTTTCCCCTTTCTTTCCGGGTTGTGGATCAGGGCCACCATCCGAGACTACAGAGACCGGCTCTGCACCCACCATGTGCGCGCATGGAACCGAAATTGGGAGGGTAAGGTGCTGTCCACTTGCCGGTCCGATTAGCTACTTAAGCTTACCGATTACCATATTCTCGGCATGTGGTTAGTACGTTCAAACGCTTAACCACCACTACCACACACTGCGGCCTTAGCATTTTTCACTAAATAGACGGGGCCTCAATCACCAACATGAACATCGCACCATAGCCCCGTCCATCGACCTTATGATTGCAGCATGTAGTAAACATTGAACTCCTATATTCTCGCGAGTGACAGAAAATCACTCGACTTTTACCGGAGTCCTATTAGCATAGCATTCTATCGAACCTTATATCTAGTGTTCAGATCATAGGAACCTAAGATCATGCAACTAAGTTTTCATTCAACTCCTATAAACTTAATGCACAAGAAATATAGAGTAATAAGTTGCATAATTTGAAAAATAGGGTTCATGCTCCGGGGCTTGCCTTCTTGAGCAAAGCTAGCCTTGGGCTCTTCCGAACTCGGGTTCGGGTCTTCGAAAACTTCAGTTAGATTCAATTGAGCTTCACGCTACTCACTCTTGGATTCGGACACTAGCTCGTACGTTCCGTCAGCGAGAGTAGTCGATTCTATATGAATGCACAAATATAAGTTGTAGTGATGTAGAGATTTGTAGCTTATTTCACGATAAACTTGTAATAAAAAAAGTTCACGTTTATCTTAAATTATTGTTCTTTACTGTTCCTTGGGTAGTCATTTACTGAGATCAATTAACCTCATTAAATAGATGTGTGTTTTGTCATTTATAATTGTTACCTTTCAAAACCAAGTATGAAATATTCGTAGCCATAGCTAGAAATATTTTCTGGTGTTGTCATTTTTATACAAGATACCTTTCTGAGCAACTAGACTACTGTATAAATTTCAGCTCTTTATATGAAGTAGATTAACTACAAAAAATAAAATAAACAGCTACTGCTAGAACCTAGTTATTTTTATACAGAACAAACCATGCAAGTATTGATGCTAAAACTTTTACAGGATGTTAATCTATCCATATACGTATTACTGTAAAATTTTTAGATTTTATTGTGCATGATACAAAGCATAATAAATAGGACAAGATACACTTATTGTAATAAAGATTAATTTCTACAGGATATTATACAGTGTTTCTGAGTATGAAACATTTTATACAGCATTTTCTAACCCAAAGTATCCCATATTAGAAAGATGAACATTCTTCAAGCAAAAAAACTAATTACTTTGATTTAATGCTTTTTTCCACCACAAAAATTATCTCCAATTTTTATGTTGCAACTAAAAAATCTCTGAACATGAAAGTTGATCAAAATGAAAAGTTGCACAAGTTTGGTTTCAGGCCAAGATTCATTTGAGTTCTAGTTTGAAAGTTAATTTGAAAACTCAAAAAGCTTGATTCGGAGGACACGTCATTTTCTGGGCAAAAATTTGTATTCTCTCCTAGGCTTCAACTAGACATTTGTTTATCATGTCACTGATGGTGTGCCTATTCAATTTCATAGCCATATTTTCTTTGATGTGAAAGTTATTTAATTTGTTTAATTAAAGTACATGTACTTATGCACATATACACATACTTTCAAATCCAAGCAAAACCAACTCATAATTTATTTTCTTTAAATTTTTCTTATTTATTTAAGCATATTGTTATGCTAATGAGACTTGTTTAGTAATTTAAACACCTGAGGTGTCACAGCCTTCCCCCCTAAAAAGAATCTCGTCCTGAGATTCGGACAATAAGCTTAGTGTGGATAGTGTGCTAAAATAGCCATAACTTAAACAGTTCCTGCCCAAAAATTCTCAACTTTTACCAGAGCATTTCTAAGGTATTTGTGCACAACTTTTCTAGTCAACTCCAGAGCTAGATCAGGCTCTAAGATGGTTTTTCTCTTAAGGTTTTACTTCACTGTCTACCCAGAAATTTCAGTGAACAGGGAGCCAGTGTTTCGTGCACCAGGGAAAATCTACCTAGTCAAAAATTACCAAATTTTAACAGTAGCTGCCTGAGTAAATTTACAACGAGTTTTGTGTTGGACACTTTTGCAGAAAACTGTAGTAAGAGGACATAAAAATTTATGCGGCAGAAGTATTCATTCTAGACAGAAAACTGACATATCAAGGTTTCTGTTGTTTCTCACTATCTATATGTCCAGAATTTTTCAAATTTAAACAGGAGGTAGAATATAAATTTTGGAACAAAACATTCAACATGCACTTCTACATAATGGATCGTTTTCTATGCTCAATAAATTCATCTTTCCAGATATGACAGAAATGTCACATATTTGCTAGATAATCTTTATGTAAGACAATCTTGTGCACGCATGAACCTTACCACTCTCAATCAATGCATTTTCAATTTCAGATATATATGGTCATGATGCATACACGCCCTATTCGTCCTCACAAAATAAAATAATTGTCAAATAGCTTTGGTCTTACGAAGTTAGTTTCGGTAGCATACATAGTACGTCTCTCACTATAATATCTAGTCGAATATTTCTAACCGATCTTAACCTATCGCAATTGTGGTTAGTGTACTTGCAGAAGATTGACAGCACTCATGAAAACATCCGTATTCATTACCGTTCACTATAGAAACGACATCGTACAATTCCCGCCGTACAGACGACGTTAACATATGCTATCGAGATAGCGTATTCACGGGGGTACCGTCTTGAGACGGGGTCATGAACAGCGATCGTCATACCCTATGCCAAACCTTCTACTCCCAATATAATCAACTAATAGTTGGTATAGAACAGCAGGAAAAATTAGTTCTATATCTTCAAGGCATAAAACAAAGTCTCACAAAAAGTTTAGCTAGAGATGGGTTCTGGTCCTGAACTTTTTACACTGGCCTACACATCAAGCAACTAATCCACTGTCCAAAAATTAGGTTCAGCCTTTGTCTACAAAAGCGGGTACAAATAAAAGCTTTTAAACCTTCCATTTAATCTAGAGAAAAATATAGCACGCAACTGAAGAAATGCAAGTAACAAAAGTTGTAGATTTTCTTCTAAAGATTACAGAACAGTTGAGTTTGCATTTTTTTTGATTTTTCCATGATTTTCTATGAATTTTATAAGTTCACTATTTTTGAATCTAAAGTCAAAACACTGGTTTGCAGATATGCCCCTGAAAACTTGTGTGTAGACCCTTTTAAAGATTTCAATCGAAGCAATTGGGTTCTTGGGCGGGGCTAGCATGTTGGTCGGCCAAATTCTGGCGAGGGGGCTCGTCAGTTGCGAGGGGAAAAGGGTCGGGGAGTACCAAGGAGGCAAGAGCTACCTTGTGGGGGCCTTGGTCGGGGTTGGGGATGGCCGGAGGTGGCTCGTCAGCGCGGAGCAGGGGGGCGGCGGCGGTGCGGTGCGTCGGCGACGATGCTCCGGCGAAGCTGGGAGGGTGTGGTCGGGTCGGTGAGCTTCGCGGCGTCGAGGGGAACCAGTTCCGAGGCTTGGCTTGGATGGAGGAGGGCCGGAGGCGGCGTGTCCACGGCGGACAGGGGCGGCGGCGGTGGTTGCTGGCTGCGGCCTTGCTCCGGCGGGTCTGGCGGCGATGGGCGGGGCAGTAAGCTTCGGTGGAGCGGTGTGGTGGTGTTTGGATGCTTAGTTCTGGCAATGGGTGGCCGGAGAGGCGAGCCCACGGTGAGCTCCTTACGGCGGCGGCAATGGAAGGGGGCGGCGGCGTTCTGGTGTCTGGGCGCGTGAGGAGGCTCAGTGCGGCCTTTTGTAGGCAGCAGAGAGGTGGGAGGAGGGGCGGGGCTGGACTGCGAGGCTAGGGCGCGGGCGGCAGGCCGGGGGCATGCCATTGGGCCGTCGGGGCGGTGGCAGTGCCGGCGCGGCGTGCGGCGGGCGCGGCCAGGGTGTTGGACGCCGAGGATTTGGCGTGGGGGAGGGGAAGATCACGCGGGCGCGGGTTGGGCGAGCAGCTGCAGCAGCTGGCTTGTCGGGTGGCGAGTGTGGGGACTGGCGGGGCGCGGCGCGTGGCACTGGCCGCCCTGGGCGGCGAGCAGGGGCGCCTTGCCGGCGTGCACGTGGCAACAACGGGCTGGGCAGGCTTTGCGGGGCGGGGGAGGGAGGCGTGATGCAGGGCGTGGCTAGGCATTGGCTTGGCGTGGCGCGGGCGGCAAGGATGCCCTGCCAGGTGGCCGGCGGTCACGGCGCGGCGGTCGGGCAGAGCAGGGGAGAGGGGAGGGAGGGACTGGATTGCAAGAATTTGCAGAAGTTTAGGGGTCTGGTCATAATAATAAAATTATCTCCCTTTTTATGTTGCAACTCAAAAATCTCTGAACATGAAAGTTGTTCAAAATGAAAAGTTGCACAAGTTTGATTTCAAGCCAAAGTTCATTTGAGTTCTAGTTTGAAAGTTAATTTGAAAACTCAAAAAATTTGATTCGGAGGGCACCTCATTTCCTGGGCAAAAATTTGTATTCTCTCTTAGACTTCAACTAGACTTTTGTTTATCATGTCACTGATGGTGTGCCTATTCAATTTCGTAGCCATATTTGCTTTGATGTGAAAGTTATTTAATTTGTTTGATTAAAGTACATGTACTTATGCATATATACACATACTTTCAAATCCAAGCAAAACCAACTCATAATTTATTTTCTTTAAATTTTTCTTAATTAGTTAAGCATATTGTTATGCTAATAAGATTTATTTAGTAATTTAAACACCCGAGGAGGTGCCACAACTCCCAGCTCTGGCCTCTGGGCACAGGATCCAGTCCCAGAACTGGTGTCAACTCTGAGTTTCTGGCGGCACCGGCTGGAAGTACCCGTTTCCGGCTCTCGATCTGCCATTCTGCCACCCGGGCATCCACTCGCCGCTGCGGCAGCTCCTGGCCACAGAGAACCACCCGCTGCGAGCATATTCGCCGTTGCTTTCTCCGTAGGTCCACAGATCTCCCATGGGAAGGAGGATCATTTCATGGCTCTGTACTGGCCACACGAAAGCCTGAAAAATATCCAGCTTCTCAGGACCAGGTAGAGAGAGATCTTTCTGCAGCACAGGTCAGTTAAGGCTTCACAATTCACAGCATTCAGGTTGTCCGCAAAATTACAGGTTAGGTTCACCCTAAAAGGATGAGACTTGTTACCTGTTTACAAAACCACAAGTCTCTCTCCAGCAGCTCAGTACCAGGATACGAGCAGGTGCATCAATCATGAATACAGCAACACATCAGGTCCTGATTCGGATTCAGATGAAAGCAAGACACACACATTAAAACAGTTAAGGCAATGATTACAAAATTGTCGAAATTGACGGCGCGATTCCGAACCTCACAATCATAGGTAGCCATCAACCTTATTATGAGCCTGAACATCTGAATATACACAGAATCTTAACTAGCCACCTTTCAGATAGTCAAGGAGATCACCAATATATATGTAACAGAGGTACAGAGGGGGAATTAATAGAGGTAACTTTTGCCTAAATCTCCAACTTTTATGGGGGAAACAGAAGTTCATCAACTTATAAGCTAACTGTTTAGCAGCAAAAGATGATGGATTTCACTGATCCATGGTACGACCTGTTACACTTTGGTATCTCATGGCATGATACCAGAAGATCTATATGCTAACTGTTTCTCTCTGCTATGATAAAACAAGATCGTTGTCGCCAAGGTGCGGCGGCCTCATGCACACCTGAACTTCATGCTCCTCTGGTCCAACCCGGTGCTTTGGGACCATGATTTCTAGTCCAGTTCCTGTCTCATCGTAATATGCCTCAATCTTTGCATCTTCTGGAATCCGGGTGGCCAGAGGTATCTCTCTCACAAACTCGCCAGGAGGGCAGTGCTCAGGGAAAGGGTCTGTCAGCTTGAATGTCCTGTCATGCCTCTTGATGACGGGCATACGGGCGGTGCTCACACATGTTATCTTCACAATGCCATGTGTTAGCGTGTTCCTCCAAGAAACCTTGACGCTGTGTGGGTCGGAGAAGAGCATGCTCACCATGATTAAGTACCCTTCATCATCTTCGTATATCGTCTTGGCAGCAGTGACAGGCCCGCTTGCATGTTTTGCCACACCAGTGAATTCATGCATCCATGATGGCTCACCAGTATGAGCTTCTACCTCTTGCTCTCTGTCAGAACATGAATTGTTTGCCATCACACAGTCCTCCTCCACACCATTGCCAAAGAAATCCTTGCGCCGTTTGGCACATTTGGGTGAAAGGTCCATCCCATCATCTGATGATGGTGGAGTTGATAGGTTGAGACCTGAACCATTCAATCCCTTCTTATGACTGTGAGATCCATGTGCATCACTCTTTGATGCCGGTGGATGTGGCCTGTCAAGTTCAAAATCGGTGCTCGGAAGATTCCTCCATGACTCAAAGTCACTGGCTTCAGATGGTATTGAGAAATTAAGTTCCCTGCCTGTAAGTTCAGCCCACCTCTTCAAGTCGGCCTCAGGAACCGCTGATAAATTAGGTGAGACCACAATCTCAATCCCATGAAGGCACTGCGGGTTCGACAGCCCTCGGTAATGCTTTCGCTGCATGCGGTGCGACCTTGAAAAGCCCTTGTCAGCACTGAATGGGAATGATGGCTCCCCATGCTTGGAATGTCCATTCATGAAACTTCGGAGCTGCATCTTACCAAGGGCATTGTCAGGCCGCTCCTTGAAAACCCACATGTACATGTTCTCCATGTCATGCTGCACCAGGAAGACATCAAGGCGAAGGTCAGACTTGTCGAAGCCTGAGATACACCCGGACGCATCTCGTGTCACCTTCCCCTTTGGCTTCTCCACAAGCGCAGGCCTGAAGTAGTGATTGAAGAAGAACCATGCACCCCAAATGCTGTCTCCTCGCTTAGCACACTTCCTCGCGCCGACGCCGATAGTGGTATTGCCATTGCCGGTCAACTTTGGAAGTGTAAGCGCAACCTCAGACTCATAGTTATGTGTTCCAAGAGTGACATCAAGTATGTCGAACCCTTCGAGGTTCCACGATGGAGGTGGTGGGGAGGGGTCTGCAGAAAGCGGGAGGTTGATGTCCGGGGGACCCGGGTGCGCCGACTCACGCTTGGGAATGACGAAGGGTTCCCGGTCACCACCACTACCAACCCCATTGGCTGCGCCGGAGGAATCGGTGGAGGCCGGGTGCGAGCCCGCAGGGTCCATGGAGAGGAGCGTGCAGGGGTGGCTGTTGCTGTTCTCCATGGAGAGGGATGCGAGGAGGGGCTCCCCCATGGAGAGCTCCCTCCTCTCCTTCTCCTTCGCCCTCCCTATTGTTGCCTACTTCTCTGCTACCTCTTCTTCTTGCTCTATCACCTCCTGGTGGCTGCTGCCCCTTCTCGCCTGATGCCCCAATCAAGGCTCACGACGACCATGGGAGTCCCACGGGTTGCTCACAGCCTTGCCTCATCAAAGATGGAACTTTGAGCACCAGCAGATCGGGATTTGTGGTGAGAAACGCCTTCTTCGGAATAAAACTGAGATCTTTCAGGCCAATCCAACGGGCACGACCCTGAAAAAGGATGGAGTTGGAAGTTATTTTTTAACCTCGTCAAATTAACACTGACAACTGCATAGAAATCAGCATCTGAACCGCGGAAACGAAACGAAAATTTCCTCTTTTCAAACGGTAGCAACTCGGAGCTTCTGCCACAACAATCCGATATTTTTTTCCCAAATTGCAACGAAGGAACAAAATTTCCCCAAACCATACCAGATAAGATCTCGAAAGCCCCACTATCCACCCAAAAAATTTCATGGGAATGCTAGAAAACAAAGAAGAAGAAGAAGAAGAAATAATAGACGGGAAAACAGAACAGTAGGTGGGGGTCGTGGGAGGAAGAAGGAAGCCCTTGCCCTGATCTAACCTTGTGGAAGGAAGAAACTTCCGGAAGTCCCTTGCTTCCCGGGTACAAGCCCTCCTGCGGGGGGCTGCGGCGTCTCCGCCCGAGCTCTCGCCGGCGACGGGGGAGGGGAAGGGAAGAGGAGGAGAAAGCAGAGGACAGGAGGGGAGGGCCCAGAGAAGAAGAGGCAACAGGGGTCTGGGTGTCAACGGGTTCGGGTCCGGCTGGTCCATTGCGGGTCGCAACCTGCAACCGCGTCTCGTCTCTTTTCCTCCAAGGAACCGTGTGCAGGTGGCCCTGGCTGGATCCTCGCTAAAATCCACGGGAAAAGGCATCAACTCGTCGTAGATGCAAACCCAAATCGTGATCTTTAGCCACATGACGCGCCATCATTATCTTAAGAAGAATGGCGTATATCATTATCTTAGGAAAAATGACGTTATAATTATCGTATTCCAGTGTTTGGATCCGCTAGAGATTGTGAAAGATTGGAAACTGTTTGGATCCTTAGATAAGGGGTTGCTGCTATCGGATGTCAATAGTCTATAATACTCCTAGCTAAATGACCATTACCAACCCAGGATGGAGATTGTAAAAGCTAACTCAAAAGTTGACATGTTTAGATCAGGTAGAGCTTTGAAAAGCTACAATCCACAAGCTTTAGCTAATCAGATCTTAATTTATTTTCAGACTTATTCGATTATTGTTTGGCAGCACACAAACCTACCTACCTTAGTTGATAATAGTTGTGGATGTACTTTGCTTGCTGTACCATCTATAATTGGAATTATAATGTAGGGACATCTAATCATAGTGGGTGTAGTTTTACCATCCCTCACATGATCAATTTTCGGAATGTTGGGTCTTTGTTCGGTTTAATATGATGGCTCTCTCTTTTTTATCTCCTTATTTAGCCACTTCTTTCTCATCCTACCGTGATTGCTAGAGCAATGCTGCCCCTCCTCCATTTCTCATCTTCGACAGCTCTTGCCGCTAGATTTGTCGCCACTCTTGCTCTTGAGCACAAAGCACAGTTGTTATAAAATTAATATGGAGCCTGGTTTTGGTTGATGCGGAACTGTGGGCAACAAACACAGAGATCTGCAGCCAGATTAAAAAATGTTAAAGAGTCCATGTCAATCATACTTGACTAATAGAAACCCACGTAGACGAAATCCACTGCCACGTCAGCCAAAAGGTTGAGGAATACTACTTTATTTTTAAACAACTTTCCAGTTGGAGATTAATAAATAATGAAACCGAATCAAGACTGAAAAAAAGATTAAACAACACTTGGACCTTTTCCATAGCAAAACACAAAGTTATTACTCCCTTCGTTCCAAAATTTAAGTTATTTTAACTTTTCTACATTCATAAATTTTGTTATGCACCTAGACATATATTATATCTAAATATATAGCAAATACTATAAATTAAAAAAAATACGAAAATAACATATATTTTAGAACGGAAGGAGTACATCATTATTTCTCATGAAGAGTTGCGCAAGTCCCTCTTGGCAGCTACCAGCCGTTGGTTTGTATCACAGCAGCAGGCAGGTTCCTGAATTCTTAACAGCTGATTAGCATGCGGTCAGGTAGTGCCTGCCATAGTTGACGAGCGCTAGGACTAGGTGCTTGACAGGTGCCGTACGCGACAAGAAGGCCTGAGCGTCTGGAAGAGGGAGATTATTCTGACGAGCCAGTGCGTCCGGAAACTGCGATGAAATGCCCTCAAGGCAAAGATACGACTCGTTCGCGAGGACCAAGGTTGCAATTGTTTAGCAAGATTCTGGGACAAAATGGCAATACAATTTAATTTGAATTCTTTTTAATGAAATTTTGTCTTCTTAGTACCGTATCATTAGTCTGTTTGGACGAAGACGGTTATATACACGTACGACGCGATGCAACCATTTGCGATGCAACCATTTGATTCAATATCGTTGATTATTGTAAACTCAATGATTCGAAATATTTTTAACCTTCGTTAGCCGGATGTCATTGGACATAAGTCAATTCTCCCATTGCGCTTTCTTATTTTTTCTATGATTTAATTGCACTTGAAAAAAAAACATTTGAAGGAGACGACGACGATGCAAAAGGTGAGCAACAAAGCCGTGTGGTGTTAGGACAGATCGCTCGCTGAGTCACGAGCAGGCAGCTCAACATGGCACACTTGGAGGTGTAAACGGAACAAGATCTGGGGTGCGTGGCATCAGTGGTGGTTAGGATGGTGATGCTCACGCACTGCCACTTGAAAAGCATGGCACGGTGTCGCCGGATGGTCATGGGCAGGGACAATCTGAAAGGCTTTGCGCAGTCTAGCATAATTGGAGAGCAAGTACACCAGGCGAAAAAGAAGCAGAGACCGGCATCGCTCTTACGATTTCCGGCAACTGGACGGAAGGTAGAAAGAAAGCGAGAGAGGCACATCAAACCTACCAGCTGCAGAAAGGCAGTCCAGGGATGCAGAGAGAGATGCAGTTGGAGGCTTCCTTTCATCAGTCACCTCACGTCTCTGCCTACTACCCTTATCAGCTATCACAGCTCCTCTTTCTTTCCGAGCGAGAGAGTAGTTACTGCGTATCTGATTTGCCTAAAGCAAATGGTGACTGTATCTTTCTTGTTTCTTGCTATTCAGGGCAACAAGTGACTCCACTTACAGAAACTCTATTTTTTTAAGAAGAAAAGATAATTAGATACGATTCGAAAAGGCAGAGCATCAACACTGAAAACGCCAAATTTGTTTTGAGCAACATCCACTTGTATAAATTTATTTCCATTTACCCATCAACACTCTGTTATTGGCACCTGATAAGAGCAGCTTGTATACTAACATTCCCTTGTCTGCATGCTTGCTCTGAAGAACAAACGTGAGGGGTTCAGTGCATCCTCAAAATACACTAGTTAGTATTAGGTTATGCGGTTTTCGCCTTCGACATGGCCTTCTCCCACTGGGCGAGCATGTAACAGTACATGGAGAATGCATCCCGTGCTCCCACCCCTTCCCATTCTCCCGTTTAAAACATAAACACCAAAAGCGCATAAGAGATTCCATTAAAAATATCAATGGATAGATGACGCAATGATCTTTGTTCATGCAAAATTTGAGGTTCAACAAAATTTTGTACAAAGAGAAACAAAAAGGACAAGATTGGCATGCATTTGACACGCATTCCCCACCAACTGAGCCAGCAGCAAACTTTTGTGGAACATTATCCTTATCTGGTTTTATTTTAATTTATCCTTGGAAAAGTTAACTTTTTTCCTTGTTACACCCAAACACTGTTGGCAACAGATAAGAGTAGTATTCTAACAATTCCCCAGTCTGCAGACATCCACTGAAGATTAAGTTGCAAACAAGAGCCATCATTCTCAGGCTACTGGATACTCCAGAACTAGGAAGCCCTTATGAAGTATTATGCAGCTTTTGCCTTTGATAAGGCCTTCTTCCTTTGGGTGAGCATATAATGGAACAAGTACGGAAACCCTGAGAGTCATCAAAATGAAACAACACAGTGTCTTTTCAGACCGTACTTCATTACAATGCCGGTCACTAAATGTAGGAAAATTGTGGGATGTGATACCTGGAATGTAGAGGATGGATAAAATAATACAAAAATAGTAGTAGCTGAAGGAGAAATTCCACTTGTCAGGCATCTCGAGACAGTATTTCCCAGATGCCTGCAAAGTATGAGCAAGGAAAGGAAGGTAGAGCCTGTTATCAAATGAGCAACATCATTTAGCCCTTCCTTGTTTTCTAATATCCGAGTTACCTTCATCGAAGGAAGGGCGGCATAGACTAAGCCAAGCTCACTGACAAGACCGATAGGATAGAACACAAAAAATGTACTGTACCTATAAATAATTGATCAAAGAACAATGAAGCACGTCATTGTTTGCTATAAAGAAAATAAGTTCTTTTAACTCTAAGTGAAATAGTAATATTTCTATGGAATAAGTGCCAACCTAAGCCACAGGTGCCAGTAAGGTATAATTCCAAATGCTTCCTTCAAACCAAAGAAAGAGTATCTTATGACCTGTAACGAATCAGCAAACTTTTATAAAGTTTACCTGTCATGAAGAAAATACCACAAATACAAGACTAAGATTAGAACAAGAATTTCAAAGCTCTGGTTAACTTGATTTTTTTTACTCTTGACAAATTTCAAGAATACCATGGCATTAAGAAGCAAGATTCATGCTATTACAATCAAGAACCTTTGAGAACACGGAACATATTTTGGATGTTGTATTTACATGTACCTCAGTTATAGACCAGCTTAGGACCAAGGAAGTAACGAGAACGTGGGAATGTGTCTGTAATACAAAAATCTACAAGGATTAGTCCGGAGTAAAATTAATCCATAATTTAGTTTTACAAAAATAATCAATCATCATTAATGCACTCGTAAGAGTTATAACATCACCTAATCTTAATGTATTCTATATTTAGAGTGCTTTCAAGTCTATAACTTGTTCTAAAGCTCAAAAATAAAATGATATCTCTCCAATATGAACTGAGACTTTCTAATTATGCACAAACGATACCTCAGCAAAGCTCCACAAGATGCCCCATGTAACAAACAACCTCCCCGAAAGTTGTGGAAGAGTTGCAGAGACGGGAGATCTCACAAACCCTTAAAGCAGTTCAACATATCATAGTGGTTAGAAACTATAAAAGCGAAGAAAAGCAATTTGTTTGGGAATAATTATTAAATCTGACATGACACTTTGTGAAATTTAAAATTAATATTCATGCATGTGTTCAAAATAATAAAGGTTTTTGTTTTTATAATAAAATTTGATTTGATTGGAAAGTAGGCAGCATGAAAAAATGGATACAAAATTTCAACGCATGCTCAAGAGGTATGCATTAATTGAAAGTACAATGTATTTTTTGTTATGTGTGCACCCAAAAGGATCTTTTTACCAAAAATTCCAGAACAGGGACAATCCAGAATTTCATTACTTTTTATGAGATCTTTTTACCAAATACCATGAACTAGTCCTGTATACGGATAAACTTAAAGCGAAGAATATCCAGTAGATCCTAAACATTGTGTTTTCTACTAAAGTTTCCACCAAGCAGAATTGCTAGGAACTAATAGTCGTTCAGAATACACGGAATTTTTTTTATCCCTTTTTAGGTTGGTGCGCTACAATTTTCGAGATTGACAAGGATAGTGGAAATAACATAACTGAAAGAGAGAAGCAATTCTTACCTAGAATAGCATGAAGAATCTGTAGTACCAGCGAGACCATCATCGGGAGAAAACAAAACCTTTATTTCTCATGTACAAAAATATAAAAAGATACAAAAATGCATAACTAGGATGGAAGAATACAATAAGAGGATTTTTACGGTGATTGGATATAAAACCTGAAAGCAATATGATTTAAGGTTGCTTCAAAGTGAATCCGGCATAAATATATATAAAAAAACTGCCACCATTTTAGAACTTCTTTTTCGTATATTTGGAAGTGATTCTTGACTTATCTATTTCAACGAAGATATTATTTATTTCAATTATTGTAATTATGGCAATGAAAGAAATACTGGCACACTCCAATTTGAATGCGGCAAGGCTGCTCCTGCGCTTCTAGTTATACAATTGCACTAAGATTTTACCTCCAGTAAAGCAGCAGTCTGTGCGAATAGCAGCGGCTGCTCAACAGCTTCATAGACACTCTCATGCCCCTTGGCCAATAATGTCAAGGTTGTGTAGTACAGAACTTGCACCCTACAAGATCCAAAGTCCAAGAATCCCAATAATCAAGCCAACAAGGAGCCCAATTACAATACGAGAGGTGTCGTGCCCCAAAATTCAAAATGCATGCAAAAACTCAATTTGGAACTGAAGAACAGCTAGCAGACAGAGCATTCGACCATCCATAGAAGACAACCCAGTTGTACACGGAGAGGTAGAGCCGCTGAACCACCGACCCGCCGCCCGCCATTGAAGAGTTGTAGTGAGAAGGAAGACACTAAGATGGCCTTGTTTTTATAATGGTGGCTTTGGCGTAATGATGTAAATGAATCATATGCACCAAAAAACCTTTCAGCATCTTGGTTGTGGCTGCAACTGCCCACCACCCCCACTAATTGCAACCATGTGACCTGTGAGTCTCTGATAAGTGAATTCCCTTCGGACACATTGGGTAGCATGCACAGTTTCTTTCTCTAAAATGATTTCTTTCATGTCCGGGCAGTGCTCGCTCCGGCTGCTGCAAAAAGAAAAAAGAAAGAAAGAAAGAAAGAAATCTTCTTCCCTTCAACTGTTTTGTTTTGAATCAGACACCAATATGTATAAGTTCAGATCATAACATGTGATTAGAAGGGTTAGCTGATCTACGCCTCTCGTTTTACACCGACAAAAAAAAATTATATGCTGTTATACGAGGCATCACAAGCTTGATTCAATTCAAAACTCTACCCGGTTATCCTGCATTCTCAAGAATAAAACGTGCATAGATGCCACCATGCCAGCAAGAATCGCAGCTGAAAAGCATGTGGTGGTGTGTGTGCACTAAGACCCTGTTGACATCAGCGGTCACCAGTCATGCATGTAGTTAAGAGCGAGGTAATAGGAAGAGGACCCATCAACAGCTAGCTCTCGATCGGAGCAATACTCTAGTGTGAACAACTAGTTCACAGGAAGCAAGCCAGCCAGCTAGGAGGCTACACGAAGCTTGTTGCCCTCCTGTTCTTATTTCGGATCACGTTATCCATGATAATAATGTTGCATGATCTGCGCACGTAAATGAAACAAAAGTGGGCGAAGCGCCATCGCTGGTTCGCTCTGCTCGTGCAGTCTGTTACGGCAACTCAAAGCATGTTACCGATCATAATTAACTTCTCCGAATCTCCACCATCCACTCTTCTCCTTCCCGGAGCTGCCCTTCCTTCGTTCTGCTCGTGCATCTGTGAACCTGGAACTCCTCGAGTTGAAGAAGCAGGCAGGCATCGGAGAAATTTCGGCAGTAGAACATGAGCGGATCGGAGTAGTCGTAGGATCTAATTTACATTAGTAGTACGGATTATGTGTACACTCCAAAAAGGGTTACTAGGTTGAGTTTGGTTTGCTTCCAGATTTGCTTTTTAATTAATTTATAAGTATGCATCCATACTCATTCCGTGGAAAACATGTATATATGCACTCATACCATGCACATACTCCTTTGTTTGTTGAAAATACAGCGCGCGGCCTCGGGGCTAATTAATCATTTTTAATTAGTTTGTTGAAACAATCCGTTAGCCTTCCACTATTAAATACTGAGGTGGACCCGATAAGGCTTTGAGCATGTTGAGAATGGCAAGGGAGCAATTACACGCCCGTGTAGAAAATATAACACATTTATGAGCTATTGGCTGACAGCATCGATCATTCAAATATAATCAATTAATCAATCATGTATTATTGCCTAAAACTCAAATCCAAGTGACAGCACATCTGGCAGATGTACGAGGGATTAGCATTAACCGGAAAGAAGGCATCGAGTCAACATGGCATTTCAAGTACAACAACAACTGACATTTGTATCAGATGTATCAGGGATTAACAAAGGCTTCAAATCAACATGGAAATTCACCCTGTGAATTATGGCCGATTCCGAAACAACAATAGTTCAAACATGCAGCACCTGATACATTCCTTGGTACAACATGTATTGATCCAACAATTCATGAGAAGAGTTCTATTCTAACAATCCCCAATCACTAACTTCTACTGAAAGAGTCGAGGCACATTGAGACATCACGCAATGCATTCTATTACCAAGCTCTTAGCAGCATTACGCAGTTTTAGCCTTCGATAGAGCTTTCTTGCGCTGAGAGAGCATGTAGGTGAACATGTGTGGGCTTCCTGCAACCAAAGTGAAACAATGCACCTTCTTGTAAGACCCTATTTGCCTAGAATATTAATAGCAAAAAGGAACAAGCTAGCTAAGAAGGGAAGGGTTACCTGGAATATAGATCATGAGGGCAAGAATGGATGTAAAGTAGTAATCATACGAGAAATTCCATCTGTTCGGCAATCTAAAGCAATATTTCTCCGATGCCTGAAATCAGTCACCAATAAAATGAGCAGTTAAAATGACTGTTACAAGATGAACAACATTGAGGTAATGTTTTTTTTTCTCCACTTACCTTTATGTATGGCAAGGCAATCCAAATCAGGCCAACCTCGCTCGAGATACCAGTAGGATACAACACCATAAAGGTGCTATACCTGCAAGCAATCAATAGCACAAAAATTAAACATGACATTTTTAAAGAAATTTATTGATAATATAGTAAATAATCTCTAAATTTAGAGCAAATTGTGAGACGCATTTTTTCTTGATGAGTACCAACCTCAGCCATAGGAGCCATGAAGGTGTAAATCCAAGTGCCTCCTTCATCCCAAAAAAAGAGTATCTAATGATCTGCGGTAAAAAACAGTTTCTCATAAGGTTACTCTGAAATACAGAAAATACGCTGCTAGTATTTAGGTTTTAGTATCATGTACTTAAGCGCGACATTCTAAGTTCTAGGAGTTTCGAGTGAGTACTTTGAAGAATCACATCAAGAAATAAGTACCTCTGTGATCGACCAGCTTATGACCAGGGTAGTAACAAGAATGTGGGATCGGGTCTGCAACACAAGGTCATTATATATTCCTACAGAAAGGATGTCATATAAGAAATATGAACACTTGCTAGTGGACAATACCTCAGGAAAACTCCACAAGATGCCCCATGTAAGGAACAACCTGGATCCAATTTGTGGAAGAGTAGCAGACACCGGAGACCTCACCAACCCTAAAAAGAAGACAACCTTATCACAACACTGACAAAAAATGAACAAGTACCACAGGAGTGAAGAAAACATCATTTTCATATAGATCTAATAATCCTAGGACACTGTTTGAAAAATGAAAGTCAAGTCTTCGATGTGTTCAAGATCTAGGATCAGGTCCACTTTATGAGAAGACTACTAGGAAAAAGTGGTATATACTAATATCAGTCAAGAAGAAAAAAAAAATCGTACCTACAAGTCCGTGCAGAATCTGTCCCACCAATCCACCATCATTGTTGCAACCAGGGAAACACAAAGAGTTTAGTACCTCAAAATCTTCATGTGGCAAGAAATTAAGCAAAAGAACATTGAATCTTGAACTACGACACTGTAAGAAATTTCACACAAAGTTCACCTAGCATAGCAAAAGAATATAACTGGCGTTGAATCACCGCAGTATTTTGCTACAACCCCTAGTAATTGAAGTTGCTATGCATAGCAGCAAATCCACATTAAGCAAAAGAACACTGAATCTTAAACTACGACAATACAAGAAATTTCACACAGTTCACCTAGCACAGCAAAAGAATATAAAGGAAGTTGAATCACCTCGGAATTTTGCTATTTTGCTACAGCCCCTGGTAACTGAAGTAACTATGGATAACAGCTATGTGGATTTTCAGTTCTTTCTACCCAGAACCACAAAAAGAGAATTTTGCTTGTATCTTTACCCAAACATCAAGTGGTAAATCCTATCCTACTAGGGTAGATCCTAAATACAACTAATGAGCAGAACAAAAATATGCAATTGCGTCAAGTTTATAGCTTTACGGTGACAGAGCAAAAAATGAATAGGACCATTAAATGAAAATGAGGGAGGAGGAAAAAAAACACTGAATCGTGAACTACGGAACTAGAAGAAATTTCACACAATTCATCTAGCACAGCAAAAACAAATCACTGAAGTTGAATCACCGCGGTATTAACATACATATCAGTTTCGTTGATTTGCAGTTTCTGCCTGGAACTCCAAACAAATTTTACTCGTGTCCATACCCAAACTTCACAGCAGTACGTCAGTCATCCTGGGTAGGCCTAGAGTACAACTAATGAGCTAAACAAAAACCTCCAATTACGTCAAGCTCACAACTTTTACTGTGACAGCGAAAACTGAAGTATACCACTGGATAAAAATGGAGAAGGAACGGTAAATAAAGAAAGAGAAAACAGCATACCTCCATGATTGCAGCCGTCTGCGCAAACTGCAGCGGCCGCTCGACGGCAGCGTAAACAGCCTCGTGCCCGCTCTCCCGCAGCATCAGGACCGCGTAGTACAGCACCTGCGCCCTGCAAGACCACGAGATCCGACAAACGCCCCGAATCAATCCAAGAAGCGGGCAACGAAGCAAGACGGGAAATATCAACCCGGAACCAAGAGCAAGAGCAGCAGGCGGGCGGGGCACGGACCATCCGACGAAGACAACCCAGTTGTAGATCGATAGGTAGAGCCGCCGCAGCGCCGATCCTACGCCCGCCATCGCCGGAGCCGCAGCGAGGAGGAACGAGACGCCGAGATGGGTTGGTTTTGGCTAACTGGCTACTAGTAACACGCCGCTCGCATCAGATCAGACGGCGTAAAATAAGCCTCGGCGTCTTGGCGGTGGGCTGCACGGACGGGAATTCGATTCAATCTGGCAGCGGCGGGCCAACCACTGGTCGGATTCAATTGGAATTCGATTGGGGATCGGATCGGGGTGGGTGGAGCCGTGGAGGACAGGTGAACGGGTGGGCGGAGGATTGCCGCTGCAGCTGCGTAACTGCCCGCCCGCCCGCCGCCTGCGCCAATTCCGTCCGTGTGAAGCAGCAAACAAAACCTCTGTCACACAAGTGTAGTAGCAGTACAATGAGCATGCGCTTTCTTTTTCCTTCCTCTTTTCAGCTCGTCAAGAAAAAATACGTCTTTTATTATCCTCCATGGGCAGTCACCAATCCTTATAATCAAGTCATGGTAACCCTGTGATCAAAACAGTGTAGGTGTTTTGATCCAGAGCTCCAGCTGAATGTTTTATTTTTTTTGCCTGAATTCCAAAAAAAAAAATTAAGAGCGTGCAGATGTCTAGGTTGTAACTGAATCATAAAGTTGTGATGAACAAATGCTATACAAAGCTGTTGACGTCAGTACTAGCAAGTCATACAGTTATGCCAAACACATGCACCAGAAACATTGAACATAGTACCTTTCCAAGTGATAATAAAACCGTTCAGCTAACTCAACTGTCAACAATTAGCTCAACCAACTGGGAAGATGACAGTTTCAGTTAGCATGTCCATGGCGCTCCTCTACAGCCAAACTATCACACATCTTTAGAACACCCAAACTAATATTACATGATCTGCCCATCCAAAGCACACTGAAAAAACATACCAACTTCATCTGTAAATTACTTCCTCGGCTTTCAGCTGTATAGCCTGTATGTGGTACTATATTACAAGACTTGTCTTTCCAAAACACTGTAGTTTAATCAGATCCGCTAGAAATACAAATTTCTACAATGCAGCCAAGAGGATCCCTAATTCAACGCAGAGGGGTTCAAGTCCTTCCTCTTCCAACAAGGAAAGGGCAGCCAGGCCGTAGTAAGAATGGTAGATGTCTGGGATCCGATTGTGTGGAAATTTTGTAAAGCCTCCATACTGTAGTGCCATCAAAGGCAGATCCAGTCAGGAAAAAAAAAAGAAAACACGACCAATTTGAGAATGTAACTTAGTTGACAGAAGATAGAAGAGGTATTAGTCATTACAGGTGACTGGCAGGTCAGCAAAAATTCCCGAAGAGCACAATGATCGATCAAATGGTAAGCGCCAATGATCTTTAGGACACCACCAACCCTGTGAAGTGAAATGGAAGCAAGAAAATTAGCTATGGTTCTTGTTGCTTCTCAGACAGCTAGTACACAGATGGGAGAAATAAACTTACCAAAAAGCATAGCAGGTATCACTGGGCTTGTTTCTTCTCCCTTGGAATCCTCCATCAGTCACTTGCCTCTGCGCAATAATAGTGCAATCACTTTGTAAGGTACAACAGTTGTAAAGGAAATGCAGTTCTTATTAACGTTCCATTGCTTTCTTTTGCCATTTTTCTTTTTCTATTTCTTTCTCAACCATGGGCAAAAGAAAAAATGGCATGTTTACATGGTAGATAAGAAATATCTTATAGCTATAATCACAGAAGAGGGAAACTTTGACATATAATTGCAGAGATGTGATTGGGCACAATTTCAACCTGAAGACACCACTCTAGGAGCATGCGTATGTCAATAGATGCAGAATCTCTTAAGTTGGATGCCAAATCGACTTGAACAAAGCCCATTAGATGGAGAGCCGCAACAGCACAAAAAGTTCCTCCACCTGACTCACTAACACGAAGACAAACAATGAGAACCAAAAGTCCATTGCAAAGTAGCAAGCAAATATTAAACTCAGTTGCCACAGAATCAAATGGTAACTACCAAATGTCACTGACAAACAAAGTAGGTAAAGCAACACATCGAAATGTCAATGAAATTGCTTACCATGAGATTCGGAACCAGGAACCATGCCAAAGCCTCCATCATATGACTGCATATGATAGCAATAAGAATTAGGCATTGCAGTTGAATGGCCTTTGCAATCTCAATAAAATGCGGTACATTCTAAACTTTTAAAAATCAACCTGGCAGTTAAAAATGTATTCTTTTGCCTTTAACTTGTCCATTCCTGTCCAGTCATCTAGCATTGAGCAGATTGCAGCTGAAAAGACAATCATATGTGCTAAGTTATATCAACAGACGATTCAAACTAACGTAAACAAAGGACAGTGCTCCTCACCTGCACAGTATACAAAGCGCAGGTCCGTTTCCGCCCCAATATGAGTAGGCATGAAGCTACAGAAAGATGCTTGTCAAGTAAACCAATGTACTACAAAAGACGTGTTCATAAAACAGAGGCCTACTACGCTGACTAACAACCAACCAAAAGCTCACAGATAAGTAAGATCACATGCACAGACAAGAACCATCTATAGAATGCATGCATTTACTCAGAACATACCATCTTAACATTCTGTCTGAAAAGCATTGCTAAGGCCAAAAGTACAAAGATGAAAAAGGTGGCATTAACTAATGTGAAGTATGTTTCAACAAGAAAACATGATTAGTGCATAGAAAAGTTGAGTGCAGCATATGAAAAAGGTAGCAAACATATATGTTCCTCAAACTCAAACAATCAGAGATGTGAACCAACTGCAGGATATTAAAAAAATCATAAAAGAGAATGTAAGGTGGGTGAAGCTATTCTCTCGATAATGTAAGCAGATGCGGAAGGATAGATATTTCCCGGGCCAATTTACAAGTCTAATAACTATGAGATGGGAGACCAAAGCTAAATACCTACCTTCCATCTGGTTGTTGGAGCTTTTTCATAGACAATAAAAGTGCCTTGCTATCAATATTTGCTAGATTGTAGCCTACAATCTTCAGGATAGTGAGGGCAGAATAAGTGCCTGCAAGATGACTACCATTGTGGCAAGGGTCCTGTGACAGAGCATGCTTCAAAATTTAACCAAAAAAAAACATATCAAAATACAAATGTGAAAATGTACAACCATTAGCCACTCATACCTTCACATTAGGCAAAGGAAATTGAGTTGATCTAGAACCACAGAATCCATAAAATGACCCTAGAAACATATAAATTCTTACATAACATAGTACAGCTGAAATAGGAAATTTAGATATTGTGGTAGTTTTTCTAAAATATTATCGAGGAAACTTACCATTATCCTCATCACCATGTGCCTCAGGATGAACTTGAAAAGACAAAACCCATTTGGCTATTTCATCCTTGTTAACCTAGAGGGGGAAAAAACAGATACACAACATCTCAATTAGTCAGTTTATTGCATTGCTTCTTACTTACGAGTAAAGCTAGCGAAATAGTACTACAGGATACATTTCACTCCTTCAGCATACTATGCCAAATCTGAGGCATACTTCACAAACTTCACATAATAAGCAATCAAAATTGACTAGGATAAATTTAGTCGATAACTATCTAGGCAGCACCCAACTGCTCACAGCAACTCAACTGACTGCTACCTAGAAGACAGAAAATTTAGACTACAATATCGGTGTTAGGGGAGCTTGTGCCACCTTGCTGCTACAGCATCAATGCCATGTAGGCTCCCTATTTCCTTTAGACAGAAATGCCACACATGTATTTCCCATGAAACAGATCACAGTGAACATATGCATGTACATGTCAAGAAGATTTGTACAGTATCCCCCAGTCTCATTCACCTGAAAGGCCATAAGTACCTTGAATAAACTAATTAACTAACAGATTAGATGTTAGTGTCACTCATAGAAGCCTTCAGAATCATTGAAAAGTCCACCCGGTCATTCATCCGTCCATCTAAGTGGTATTCCGCTATCTCCATACTGGCAACCTTCTGCATTTATCGCTATCTTCATACTTGCCACCTCCAGGCTCCAGTATTTATCATTACGAATACTACTTGTGCTTACCAGTATGAATTCTTCAACTAATTTATTTAATACTACTCAATTGTACTCATTGTCCCAATTTAATGGAATTTAATGACAGAGAGAGCTACAGTTCTTTCATCTTTCTTTCTGTCACAAGCTTTGGATGTTCCTCTTCTACCTCCTTGTACTAGGTGCTGCCTTCCTAACCAGCTACCATCTAAAAGCTACTTTCCAAGAAGATGATATGTTCAGGAGGAGAATGTTATATAGCCCTAACTCGAATTCCAAATGCAGAGATACGCTGCTGCCTAGATCTAAGCTATTTTGCATTTAAGTTACTAACTGCGATCAAAACAACCGCAGGATGCCCCTGCCAAGTGTAATCAAGATCAAATCTTTGCACGCAGGCGCATCCAGAACATCACAAATCACTGGAAGAATAAAGTTCCGAACATCTAAACTTCTGCGTAATTGTTGGGGCGGATCGATAGAAGACGCGTCGCGGCGGAGCGGGCGGCCGGATCTTACCCGGTCGAGCTCCCGAAGGAGCGAGAGGCCGCCGATGGCGAAGTAGCCGAGGGTGAGGTGGTTGACCTCCTGCGGGGCGTAGTCGTCGGGGAGCTCGGTGGCCATGGCATCGAAGAACGCCACGTGGTGCGCGCGCGCAAATCCCCGCTTCCCCATCTCCGGCGGTCGAGAGTACCTCGTCGCCGCCGGCGCTACCTCCGAGGTCCCGTTTGGTCGCCGCCCTCGCTTCTCCAGACCCCGCCGGAGCCGGTCGGATCCGCTGCCTCGGTCCGTGGTGGTGCCACGAATCAAGGACCAGACCAGCGCCCAGCTGTGCGCGAACTGTGTCGTTAGGGCTCGGAAGTTGGAAGAACGCGCCGCTTCACCGGTTGAACTTGAACGAGTGGAGGAGGTTTAGGGAAGATACTCCAATGTACAACGAGTGGGCTGAAACTGGGTTGAATTCGGGGGAAATTTGCATGTCTTGCAATTCTTTTTTTAGCAGATCTGCAGATGTCTTGTAATTCTAACTTCCACGTGTTTACTCGGAGTCGAAGTCCATTATGAACACTTCATCAACCGCAAACATGAGCATAATTTGGGTGATTGGTCTTTGAATAAAAAAAAATCAAACAGCTTGAGTTCACTTTTACCTTAGAAATCTTTTGCACATCCATCCTACCAATTCATTTGAACATCGTTTACCTTAGAAATATTTGTCAATTGCCAAATTCGAGCTTAAGATGTGTTGTCTGGTTCACGATGGGGGCGAATTTCGTGCGTTACAGGGGGAACAAATGTTTGGCATCAACGGGCAAAGCCAAACTTTTGGCAGAACGGAACTATGGCACGTGAGTGAGGCGTATAAACGTTATTAGTTTTGTAATAAGTCGAAAAATATGATTAACATGGCCCCTTAACTCCAGCCCTATTCGTAAGGAATACGCTAGTTGAAACGGTTTGGAACAAATACACATTTGAATATCACCAAACTAGCAAAGCAATTGATCGAATCGACGGCAGCTAAGCTAGATCGGAGGGAGCGACGACGGCGCGGGCCCGCCGCGCGGGCGTACGTCGGAGACGGACCATGGCACACCGTACGAGCATCCGTGCAGGGAAGGTGCTGGTGCGGAGGTGGCGGGTGGACGGCGGGCGGCCGGCCGGCAAGGACGGGGTCGACGAAGCGGCACGGCAAGAGCGTGCGCGCTCGGGGTGTGGGACGGACGGTCGGGGTCGGGGTCGCGCGGCGTTGGGGGGCCGTTGGGCCGCCCGCGCTGCTCCCCAACCAACTGCGGCAGCCTGCGGGCCTCTTTACTCCGCTCGCCGCCGCTGGCCTGGCCTGCTGCTCCAGCGCCCGTGCACCGGGTCCATGCGCCGGCTGACATCTGACCATGGCCATGGTGTGGACCACGAGGCTGATGATGATTCCAACGGAATCTGCCTCGAGTTTCACACAAAAAATCTGCGTCTCAGGAGAACGTTCCAACTTCCAACTGCACTGGCGCTGCACGAATCCACCGAATTTTACCAAAGCAAAAAAACGCTAGTATCTGACCTGTATCATCAGCTCGAATTTGAACCAGAATTCGACTCACATGCTTTGCACCGGTTTATGACTCCAACTTCGTACACCAATTTTGAAAAAAAAATATTACTAGTACACTGTTCAGAGACGCTATGGACCCGGTCCACATCAAGAAGTTGAGCCACATAACTCCGGGTGGGTCCAACTCCCCCACCTGCACGCGGGCCCACCAGGCCCCCAGCCCCGCCGCCGCGGGATCAAATACGCCACCTCCCTCCGTTCGCTCCCTCACCGCCCCGTCTCCTCTTCCTCTTCACTTCTCCTCCTCGGCCACACCGCCACACCGTTGCCTCGCTGCTGCCAGCGCGGGGCGGGCGGGCGGGATGAAGGTCACCGTCGTGTCCCGGAGCGGCCGGGAGGTCGTCAAGGGCGGCATCGACCTCAAGGAATCGGTACGTGCTTCTGCTCCTGCTCCTGCTCCCGCTTCCGCTCCCCTCCCGCCGCCGCCTCTTGATTTGGGCCGGGGGGCTGGGTTCCACCCCGCGGGCTTCCTGGGGGAGGTTTTGTTAACTCTTTGGGGTTTAAGATCTCGCGGAAAGGCTTGGAATTTTGATTGGCTTCTCGGTCCGTTTGTGCAGGCCAAGGTCGCGGATCTGCAGGAGGCCATCCACGCCAGGAGTAAGTTGATTCGCTTGCTTGCTCAAATTTCGCAACTTGTTCGCACTTGCTGCAGTTCCTATGCTCCATTTGTGCGCTGCAATGTTTCGTTTTGAGGAAGAAATCTGCGTGTTCTCGAGCTGTGAGCGAGCACGAGCTGTTTGCTGCGTGCCAGTGTCTTTGCCAAGTACGTAGGAATCTATGTGCTCTAACTACTTTAGTTGAGCTAGTAATCTTTGCAGGGTCACGTGGAAGTACCTTTATGCTCTTGCAATAGTGAGTGCTATTGTGGTGATTGTTAAAAAAAATGATTCACGGCTGCTTTGCTAACAATTCGATCTGTAGCCTTCGATTCTAGAGGCTCATCGATCATGTTATTATAAATCGTATCGTTGCCTTTTTTCCAAAAAAAAAAACATCATGCATGTTCATTCTGCAGCTTCTTTAACAAATTCTAATCTTCAGCGATTGCTTGATTGGATGCCCAGTAGGTTGGTGCTGATGCTTCTATGAGGTAGCAGGTTTATCACGCTTCCCGGAATTCTCTGTGAACAGGGCCATAGGGGGGGGGGGGGGGGGTACAATAGTATATGGGCGCCTTTGTATGCAGTTTTTGTGTTAGTTCTTGATTCTAGCTTTGAAAGGAAACATAAAAAGTGACGGAAGCTGTGGTGAATACATTATGCTTTGCACTAGCGTTCATAGGGTTGAAGAGGCTAACTTAGCAAACAACTGGGTTCAATACTAATGCTGCAACCGTATCTAGTACTTGCAATCCAATCCACACGACTGCATGTCAATACCTCTAGTCAACCATGGATCATTTTTATTGGTCGCTTTCCTTGGTTGCCCAGATTTGGTAGGGATTCTTTTTGGGGTTTTGGTGCTGCAGGTTGTTAGGATCTGTTTAGGTAGGAGGGAGTTGGCCATCAGCATCAACTCACACCCTTTGAATTTTTTTCTTTTTCTTTTTCTTTTTCCTAAAAACGCACACTCTTTTTGTGAGCCTTGAGCAATGGAAAAGAAATCTTAAGGGACAAATTAGATGGGAACAGAAGTGTTGTTGAGCAGTTTTGTAGAAGTTGGTTCTGGGACGGCTTTTCAACTGTCTTTAGAAATAGCATCTGTACAGCATTCAGTCAATGTTCATTATGTTTAGAACTGTTTAATCCAAAGTATGTAAGCATGGTTGCTTATGTCAAATACACATTTAAGGAAAGTATGTACTTTTGTAGTTTGCACAAATGCTCCTAATTATGTTTGTGCACCAGGGGTTAATATAAATTTCTTGCTATTGGTTGACGGAACCAGGAAGTATGTGTAGTGTAGGCTCTACATTCCTACTATATATATTGTTTTCTGTTTTTCAAGCTGAAGTGCTGTCAGGATTCCAATTTCTGTTTGTTAACCTTCTGGACAATCGTCGATGAGCATAGCATAGCCATGTTCACTTCTTCAAATATCATATTTAGCTGCATCTGTTATAAGAATTTTAGGAGGCATCCTATGCTTTTATGGTAGTTATTGTCACATTCATAGGCACCATCTTCTTCAGTTGTACACTCTGCAGACTAGTAAGTAGATCTGCATGTTAGTCTATTTACTTCCATAATATTATACTGAGGTGGTGAGCTCAAGCACTTATTGTTCATGAGTCATGACTCATGACTCATGTTGGACAACTAAAGCAGGTTTGCTAGCATGCTGCCATGTGGTTGGGTGAGACTAGAGTATATCATCTTGTATGGTTAAGCAGTGCAGTTTAAATGTATTGAATGCTCTAACATGGATTGTTGAGTTGCAATATGACAACTTGCAATGGTGTGGTGCTCTGCCCTCAATTTTAGACTTGAAGCATAGGGCTAATTTGCTTCCAGATTTTGGTTGAATTTGGAATGACGAACACTTTCCAAATTGGCATGCAAATTTTTCACCTTGTGTACATATTCTAAAGTAGCTCCATGATGCTCTACCAAAGGTATATAACCCAGAATAGGTGACTCAGATGTGAGCAACTGATATCTTCTAAGTGGGTCTAGTAATCATTGCAAGATTGCTAAAATCTGGTTACTGCAAAGCTAAGTGTAGTGTGTTTTATTGGATCCAAACTAATGCTATTTTAACTTCAAGCTTGTGCCACTAATTGGTAGAACAATATTAGAGTTTGCATCTAGTAAAATGTTTTGTGTCAATCTCGTTGGATGAAAATATTTAATCATGCATTAGTCTCATTTTGCTTTCTCCCGGCACATATTTCTCCTTGTGATGTGCAACTTTTCTCTTTATGATGTATGACTTGCTAACTGCTTATCTCTGCATAATGCAGCTAAGAAGTATTATCCTTCTAGGCAGCGGCTCACCCTCCCTCTTCAGCCTGGAAAAAGTGGAAAGCCAGTAGTTCTCAATCCGAAGGCCAGCCTGTCAGAATACTGTGAGAAGGGTTCTGGGTCACTCACGGTAGTCTTCAAAGATTTAGGCCCGCAAGTCTACTACAGCACGTTGTTCTTCTTTGAGTACTTGGGTCCTCTTATCATCTACCCCATGTTCTATTATCTGCCCGTCTATAAATTCTTCGGGTATGAGGGAGAACGGGTCATCCACCCTGTCCAGACCTATGCCATGTACTACTGGTGCTTCCACTACTTCAAGAGGATCATGGAGACGTTCTTCGTGCACCGTTTTAGCCATGCTACATCACCTTTGTCAAACGTCTTCAGGAACTGCGCTTACTACTGGACCTTCGGCGCTTACATCGCTTATTACTGCAACCACCCGCTCTACACCCCAGTGAGTGATCTGCAGATGAAGATTGGGTTTGGCTTCGGAATCATCTGCCAGATCGCAAACTTCTACTGCCACATCCTGCTGAGGAACCTCAGAAGCCCAAGCGGCAGCGGTGGTTACCAGATCCCCCGTGGTTTCTTGTTCAACATTGTGACCTGCGCCAACTACACCACGGAGATCTACCAGTGGGTCGGGTTCAACATTGCCACACAGACTGTGGCAGGCTACATCTTCCTTGCCGTGGCAGCAAGCATCATGACTAACTGGGCGCTAGGCAAGCACAGCCGCTTGAAGAAGGCAAGTTTTGTTCTTCCCTGACATAGCTTTACTGACCAATACCACACAGGTGCCATAGCTTTACTGACGTTGCTTATTCTGCAGCTGTTTGATGGCAAGGACGGGAGGCCCAAGTATCCTCGCCGCTGGGTGATTCTCCCTCCGTTCCTGTGAAGAGGTGGTGATTGCGGCTGGCCTGTCACGGTTCAACATTTCCTACATCACAGCCTTCAGAAGTTCCAAGTCATGACATTCATGCAAACATTTGTACTAATCGTGCCTTTGTACCAGTTGAACCTTGATCGTGAAGTCTGAAATTTCTAATCTGAAAGATGGATGTTAAATTTTCCTTTGGTTTCTTTCGAAATGTCATGTGCTCCTGTCGGAATACAATCGAAGGTTCATCTGCTGTCATCTTCTTTTTCGCCCCTATTTGTCCAAGCAGAAGTAAATGCAAAATAACTTCCTATTGACGCTTGCTGTTGCTGTCCTATCATCCTGCATATATGTCATCTAAAACTTGATCCTGATGCTTGACTTTGTTGTTCCGGTGATGTTTGATTCCTGGATGGCACAGCTATCATGTGAAGTACCAATGACATCTACTTTTGGGCTTGCCATCCTCGCCACTAAAACCAAACATAGATATTTTTTTTCAACTGCTCACATTTTTTTTCAATCTAGGTAATCTGCAGGCCACACTTTTTTTTTACTTCCAGTCTGGGCCTTCATGGGGGGGCAATTACTAACAGAGGACCTAAAGAAAAACTCTGAGGGCCTATTTGGATTGATGCCTAAGGTTGGCACCAGACATAGTTTCTCTAGTGTTTGGTTGCTTCCATAAATTAGACTGTTAACTTCTTAGTCACTTGGTCCACATGTCATATACAAAACATGATGGCTGGTCAATGTTCTTGCCCACAAGATTGTTGCAATACTATTCCTTAGTTCTCTACCAAACATGATGCGCACTGCAGCTCTCTTTTCAAGAGAAAAGATAATCTGTGAAATAAAGCATTCTTTTACGACATCGTTTCGTAGAGACTAATATATGAACATAGTATGTTCTATGAAGGAATATGCCCATATAAACGAATTGCGTAAGACCTAAGATGTTTGGTGGCAGCACGCCAATTAGACCGGAAACTTTCTTGCTGACCATCGCTTTCACAGCGTGTTCCCTTCGCCGGTCTCCTGCGACCACTGACCCGTACTGCTTGTATTGTCAGCTACTACTCCAACAAGCGACAAGCGAGCTAGAAGAGCAGTGACCAGTCAATTACAGTGTCTCTAGCGGCAGCCTTTCAGCTCCGACATCTGTACTAGAAGTTTTCCATGCTCCGTTTGACACTTCAGGTCATCTCAACGAATCCACAGCCACATGATCTTAGGATTTTTTTCCTTATTTTTTGTAATTTTCTTTAGGTCATAAGATGAAGGATCGTCGGAGTTTGACCGGGTTGACCGGTTGATCCGGTCATTTTTCATCTGAGAGTACGCTTGACACACTGAAAAGGTCAGCTTGAGCAAGATATGACCCTAGAATATATGTAGCCATTCCAAGGTTGACTTTTGCATTATATTTCTGTTATGCTCCATCACTGGCAGTAGCAGTCGGTGCCCAAAGATGCTGCAGCATGCAAATCGATCATAACCCACAAGTTAGTCATGGGTAAGTGTGAATTCTTTATGACATCAGTGTGGCAGAGATCTCCAAGCTGCCTTCGCATGAGAATATTCCGATAATTTAATATGAGAAGTTAGACATGCTTGGATCACGCTCTCATGGTCATGGGAGTTCGGTTGTGCGAAGAAGACTGAAGCTTTTTCTTCCATTTCACAAGAATTTCACGAGAAGTTGGTTTATGGAGGTACCATGTTTTTTTTAATCTTTTCGTAGGTAATTTTACCTCAGAATAAAGCGTGACTGTACCTTGATATGATTTGATATTCACATGAAAAATTTGTGAATTGACACACTCTAGAGAGTCCGGAATATAATGCATTTTATGTGGAGGAAGCAAGGGATATAGAACAGGTCAGCACAAGACCACCCAAGTTTATCCTTTCCTACCACTTTTGTTTTTTTTTTGTTTCCATGGTGAGGTCCTAGCTTTGACACTCCAATGATAGCTTCGCAGCCAGTAAGAATCAGCCAAAAATCATGCCAGGTCTGATTGGAACTGCTGCTTGCAGGACTGGTAGTCCCAGGCATTGACCAGGTCGACCCAGCCAGATCGATCCATATGTTTTGTACAATTCAAATTTTTAAAATCATTATTCAATGAATATTTAACTGGGAAAAAATCCCTTGGGAGGGGTCAAATTCACACCAAACTTTCTCCGGTGGCCCACCAAGATGCCAACGAGTAGTACGCACAGTGAAGTCTACGAAAAGGAGTCTGAATTCAAGGAGGAACATGAGGCTTTGGAACACAAAAGCAGATGATTTTTATCACTCCAAAGTCGGGCAATAAAGCCGTTTGGCCGGACGACAACGCGGTTCTATGTACTTTCACCGTATTCCTTGCTTTGATTTATGCGTTTGCTGGTGTCCTTAGTTTGCTCGCCAGGCGGTTGACAACGACAGCCATCCCATATCCTCATCTTTGAATTTAATTCTCAGCTGTACAAGTGTAAATTTAGTCACCTAAGCTAAGATGCTAGGGTAAATAGATACTTTTTAGTCTCCCCAGAAAGAGACAAATTTCAATCATATGCGTTCATGAGTTCATATTAAAAGAATGCGAAGATTAGTGAGTACGCTTCTATCATAATTTATTAAGTAACTTTTAAAATCGTTATGGCGCTTCTCGCATGACTCTTCTGGATTTGTATGCATCATTTATGCGAATTTATGTGAACAAGCCACACTTAGTAAACACATATATAAGGCAGCAAAGATAAGTTGAAATTATTCTTCAAGTGGCTGAAAATAGCATTTATAAATAATTAAAGATCAACTCTTAGATTAGATTTCTCTCTTCTTCACCTGGCTCGTCTACTCCTGTCTTCTCTGTGTCCGCTTCTTCCCGTCTTTGGCAATATGTTATGACCGACCCTATTGCTGTAGAGAAAGTAAACAAAAAAAGAAATAACAAACAAATAACCTATATACAAAAAATAACAACAAAATAAACCGACCCTCGTAAAAAAGAAAGAAAAAACCTAACTGTCCAAGCGGCGGAAGTTTTCAACTACCAACACCCGCCATCCGGGCAGGGGCCGCCACGGACCAGAATTTAACGGAAACCCCCCTCTCATTTCCTGCCCCCTCGCTTCCCGGATCCACCCGTTTCTTTCCATTCTCATTCATTCCCGTTTCGTTCCTCACCAACTCCTCCTTCCAGAACTCCCAAAGTATCCGATCCTTGGTTCAAAACCTACCGGATTTGCGGCTGCAGGCGTCGCCGCCGTCGTATGAACCCCAGGTCAGTTTCGGAGGAGAAAAAGGAAATCTTTGGGTCTTTTTTTTTGCTGCGTGTTTCGCGAGTTCTGGGCGCCATGACGGCGCTGCTCTGCGTGCGCGCTTAATCTGTTCGTGGGAAGGCGTCCATACGTTTCTGTTCGTTTGGTCGATGGTGAGGAGATGGGAAGCCGCGAACGCTGTTAAATGTTGATTCACGAGTCTGGAGGTATTTTTATTTCCATCAGTGTTCTTCAGAACGCGTTTTGTTCATCCGTGCTTTTGGTTGCGTTTTCTTCCTCGCTGATTTTGCTGGGACGAAAAGAGATGCCTTTTCTCTTCGTCTTTTTTGTTTGGATCGGTAAGAGAGCATGCTTAGTGATGTCATCCCGTTTGGGCTCTGCCGACTGAAGTTTGCTTACGGCTTGTTCATTTTGTTTGTATGTTCATCAGGATTATGCCCTTCTATTTATTGTTGTTTTCGAGTTCTAAGCCTGACGGGACAGTAACAACTAATTAGTAATCTTGTCACATTTTACGGATCCTGTTGGAGAAGTGGGGCTAAAAGGTGATTTCTTATTTTTACCTTTTCATGGTTCGAGTTACATGTGGAGTCATGTAATTGCTTCTGAAGTATTTTCTCGCTCTTGGAAAGCATTGAGCAATCATCCTGGTGCCTTTTCCTCCCCCTTGAACTTGTTTTTTCTAAAGATGGATTTCTGTTAGCACCGGTTTCAATGGACTTAATTCTTTAGAAGCCTCGTGATGCTATATTGTCTCTCATTTTTCAATTTGTCAGTAATTTGTAGATTGACAATTTTTTTTGTTAGGTCATGAGAAATGTATCCGCTTCCCTTTGCTGTTTCTTGTCCGTGTTCGTTTACTTTTTATATTGGAATAAAATATTGAAGAAATCCTAGCAGAACATGTTGCTTAACACATGACTGAAATTTCCACCGTACGTAGTTGATTGTTTTTCCTCATTAGAAGTTTCCTCGAACTCCTCTTCTTTTTTTGAAAAGCGAACTCCTTGTTTCTGTTGCACTGAGGATGTTTGGCCGTGGTTATAGTATATATGTTAAAAACAAAGTCCTTAACATCACATTTTCTTCTTCATCTGGGTGGTGTATACCTTTCGTTCTTCTATAATCATATGATTATTGATTAGCAATGGAGATGCTAATCTGATTATTCATGAGCAAGGGATACACTAACTGACACGGATATGGAAAGATATCTTGTAATTGGTCTCATCATAAATGCCTCCATTGCAGTTGGTGGATTTCTGCCTGCGTGTTTTCAGGAAGATGAGTGTTATGTCAGCAAGTTCATTAGTCTAGAAAAAAAGTAGAAAAGGCCCTGTTAAGTTGGCTTTTATTTGCACGTTCATGGATTATGGTGGAAATAAATTTTCTATCCTACTTTACGCATTTTCTCAGCATTATTGTCTTACTTTAGCTTGTTTTGTGGGTTTGGTTGGAGACCATCTTTTCTTGTATTAAGTTTGTTCTGCACGCCTTTTGGTATGGTATGGAGGCAATGATTTGTTTAGAGTTGGAAAGACATTAGGTGTGTTATCTGCGAGGTTGTTAATCAGTGGACAGTTCATGACAGGTGGGCAAGTTGAGCAAAGCTGAAGGACTGTCTCTTATTTCGTAAGGGTGGTGTTCATAAGGAACCACCCTTCTTCGTTGCTGGCGGACAAACACCAAAATGGCCCAGCTGTTGCACCACCAGGATTCCGCATTCTATAGCAAGGAATTACATGGGTACCGATGGGGTATTCTTCAGTTCTTTGGATTTCGCCGTCGCCTGCGGTCCACGAAGATGCTATCTGACAAGAAACACGGTCAGGAGAAAAGCAGTGACGGTAAGTTACTGAGTCCTTCTTGTTCGATATTTGTGAAATGAAATGGTATATTAGCATAAGGTAGTGGAGTGCAATTGAAAATTCATGTATTTGAAGCTGTTTCTGTTTGATCATCAAGACAAACTTGCACATCTAATGATGCAATGTAAATATAACTGGTTATTATTTGGCTTTTTCAGTGTACTGATATTTATTTGTCCTTGTGTGGACTAAACCAAAACTACACTTTGAAATAGTGTGCATGAACAATAATAGTAGAAACTGTGCTCATGAATCCATATTAAACCATTTCTCTTGTGATGCAGGAAGTAAACGCCGAAGCTCCAATGCTCCATTGAAAAATGAAGACAGTGGCATCATGGATGATGAGAAAAATACTGAAGTATGCCTAATAGTCCATCCTTACTTTCAAACTGTTTTTTTTAATAGTACTTTTTTCATTTTCTATGATCTCCTGGTCTGTCTTCAATTATAAACCATCTTCACGCCCTATTTTGTTGCTTGATGGTTGAGCACTGCATTATCCTCCTCCTTTTTCCCTTTTAGTTCAAATGACTACTAGTTTTTCTGAAACTTTGTCTGCTTTATGTAAATTAGATACTATTCGTTAGCATTTATTGCGGAGCTGTAGTGTGGGTATTAGTATACACTTCTTTGTATATACTCCCTCCATCCTGTAATATAAGGTATTCTAGCAATTTTAAAACATATTAAGGGAGAGAACAAAAGACGCATCTACCCTCTGAGAGGTCTTAGTTTACCTACCATAATTAAAGTTGTTCCTAAAATTAAGCAGGGGAGGAAGGAATAGAAAAGGTAAGTATGCAGCTAAGAGTCAAGGAACATTAAATGATTTCCTTTAATATTTATCCAGGAGTTCCAGAATGCCTTACATTGGAGTACAAATTTTGAACCCTTCAATGCCTTATATTTCAGGATGGATAGCCATGTAGTGTTTAATACAAGCAGTTTATAGAAGTACATTCTCAAAACTACGCACAGTCCTAAACTGAGAACTAATTCATTTGAAGGTGACTTACCTTATTCCTTTCGTTTCTTCTATTCCAGGTTACAAAAAAACAGAAGGCATCAAAAAAGAATTCTGGTAAGGCTAGTTTGAGGTCCTTGATTCTAAGGAAATTATATGGAAAGGAAGGTCAGAAAGAAAAGATGCTTCCTGTTGCACCAAAGCTTCTGCGTACCATTTCAATACACTATCTGGAAAGCAACGAATATGTTCTTGACGGTGAATCCACTTCCAGTGGTGATGGCTCTTCACATAGTATTAAATTGTCAATGCAAAATGCTATGGACATAAACTTGCGCCATTCTACATCTAGCATCCCAGATGGTTGTGATAGTGATTTAAGTTCTTCACTGCTCCTAAAAAGAGATGACAGCCGTGTGAGGCGAAAGAGCCACCGTAGCATTTCAATGGATGGGATTCTTCACAAGGTCCCTTATGGAAAGAAGGTGTCTGGAGATATAGTCAGTGAAGGTCTCCCCCGATCAGCCTCTGCTACCTATGATAGGGATGGTCTGAAACCTTATATTGGTCCTGCTGCAAAGAGGCATGTAAGTCAAGGTTTTCGGCGTTCACGTTCCCTCAGTGAATCTTTGGAAAATTACTCTCGCTTACTTGATGCCATTTCAAGTAGTGAATCCAAAAGAATACTGACAAGCTCTAAGTCTACTAGGGATCATTCTCTAGATGTCCCAAGTGTTATGACTTCATCGCAAAGAGCTTCTGAAGTTGAGTTCCGATCACAGGGTTTGGGTAGACAAGATGAAAATCTTGTAACTGCAGAAGATGCCTTGGCACCACATGCTCAAGAGAAAACTGACGTCGATGCAGATGCAAACGTTGCTATGGATGATAGTTCTGGTGATGTGGTTGCTGGTGACTCCGAAAAACCTGCTTTACTTGAAGAATGCATCAATGACAAAAAATTTGATGTTGCAGTATCAGCTGAAGAAGACTCCTGTATTGTTCCTTCACCTTCAGAAGTTGTTGATACTTTAGAAGAACAGGCAGCAACTTGTGGTAATAATGACCAGGTTCCCTCGTCAGCTGAAGTCGATTTGCGTGCTGCCCATTCGATTTCAGAAGAAGTTGACATCCTGGAAGAACATGCAGAAACTTGTAATGATGCTCAGATCCACTCTTCAGCCCAAGCAGATTCATGCACTGCTCTACTTTCAGAAGATGCCAAAATTGCAGAAGAACAAACACCAACTTTTCATGACAACCAAATGCACTCATCCCAGTTTCCAAAGTCAACAAAAGGTACTTCTTGTGTTGCTGATCACAGTCACGAATTCGAAGCTGTCATAAGTCTAAGCTTCGAGCAAGAATCTGAAAGTCCAGTATCTGTTCTTGACATGGCCTTCTCAGCTGATCCTGCTTGTCCGGTGAAACATACACCGCTGGATGGTGAGATTTACATTTAGTATTCAGAAACATACTCATGACCCAAATATTAACTTAGAGTCAATATCATCAGTGAAATTAACACATCTTAGCTCTCGAATTTACTTTTGCGCTACTCTTGCTTCAATCACTACTTAACAAAAAAATTATAATATTTTCTTGGTTTTTGCCTCTTGCAGATACATCTCTGAAGCCAAGAATTCTCCATTTAAATGATGCTGATGTTTCATCTGACACTACAATTGTACAAGAAAGTGACTTTGATGATCTGAGTGGCTTCCAAGTAGATCCAAGCCACCAAGTTGAGTTTAACTATGTGAAGGATATATTCAAGAAATCGAGCTTCTACAATGAAATATTGTTTGATGAATGGTACTCACAGAACATCGCAGCTCTCCGAGAAGAGGATTGCCAACACTACGAGGCTGCAGCAGCATCATTTGACTTCACTGATATGTCTTCTGATCAGTTGCTTCTGTTCGATTTGACAAACGAGGCACTGCTCGACATCTACAAGAAATATTCTGTTTCCAAGTCCAAATTCTCCTGGTTCTCATCTTCGGGCAGACCAAAACCTGTGGGACACCGTGTCCTCAAGGAATTGTGGTCTAGAGTGAGCTACCGCCTGGATGAACGACCATGGTCCAGCATCCAAGTCGACACGATTTTGTCAAAGGATCTAGCAAAGAGCGACCACTGGATGAATTTAGAGAGAGATGCTGATCGTATGGGGAACAAGGTGGCAGACTTTGTGTTTGACAAGCTTCTGACTGAACTCGTTCTTCAGCTTGCAGAGTTTTGAGTCTAGCTTTTTCTTTTTTTTTTGGTGGGGGGGGGGGGGGGGGGGGGGGGGAGGATATTGTGCGAAGGCATGGAATCATTCTGATGTACATATTACAAATTCTTTTTGTGTCGGTTGAGGAAAACAAACACACTCTGGAGGTCATTGTTGTTAGGTGTTAGGAATTCAATTCATGTGCTGGAAAGTCTTGCCTGTTGGTTACTAGTATAAATGAATGGATGAGAAAACGCTTTTGCTCTACTACTTTCATGTGTAATCTTGTAAAGGAAGATTATTTGTCAGGCCGGCAAAGGCGAAAAATTTGCAGTTCATGAATCGATTCTACAAGCTTACAAAGCTCTAGCCTGCTCAAACTGCCGGTGATATTTGCAGATGCATATTGCGGAGTTTAATTACATTCTCTAACATCCAGGTACTGTCGGTGATCAGAGCCACTCTCAGCAACTGAGATCATCTGATGTCTAGTGCCACGAAGGGAATGAACGTGTTGGGAAATACTACTAGCAGACTGGAGCCGTGTAGGCTTTACTGGGCTGATATACCAAGCTGGGCTGGGTTTGGCATTCCATAAGTCATGTGGGCTTTCTTTACTGGTGGTAAGACTGATGGGCCCAAAGCACCAGGCTGCGCTATTGAGCCTGCTAGTGTGCTCATGGGTTCGGGTAATAAATCACAACCTTGCAGACACATGATCCAGTTGTTCCCCCAAGATGAAAACACGCTTGGTCCGACGCTCGTTCTCCTTTTCACGGACGCACGCAAAAAGAAAAAAAATGGTGTAGTAACATATCCCTGGTGTTGTCTGTACGTGGATGACTCACCGTACATAAGGGGCGAAGCTGCATAGTCATTAGGGGGTGCTAATGCACCCCTAAAAAATGAGAAAACAGTTATTATATTCAAATTTTCATAATATTTGTACTCCATAATTCAACTTTATGCATTCATAAGGCAAACGCATCCTCTTCCAATTTATTCTAACTTCGAAGTGAAGAGAAGCATCTAGGAAGATCCACGTCCCTGTTCCCTGAACACTTTGCATTGGCCAGTCTGAACTCTGAACTTGGAAGTTGGAACTGGGCTGACGAATGAGTCCTTCCAGGAGCTCGAACTTTCTTCAGTTATCCAGTGCGCATTTCCAAATAAATTAGAAAGGCGCGTGGCTTTGCCACATAGAGATGACTGTAGTTGATACAGACTTTAATTCATACACAGAGTAGTAATTATTGTATACGTAAGTGTCATGGTCCGCAGCTCATTATTGTACTTGGTATATAATTTGGACTCTCTATTGTCGCTATTTAAGTAGGATATTATTTTTAAGTATGAAAATGGAACTTTTTTTGTTATATTTAGTGTTTTAGGTTATAGTGTCTCTGTTTTCATTTATTTTAAAAGTTTGTTGTGTATCAAAGCTTTAGATTTTAAAATTTTGAGCATTTTTTTATTCAAAATTTTTTAATGTAAAGACATTTCAGTGTCCGAATCGTAGGTAGAATGGATATTACATAAATATTTATACGGATGAATTGTAAAAGCGTTTTGAATTTGAAATTATATTATATAATGAAGCTATAGATTTTAAAATTCTTAGCAACCTTTGTATTGAACACTTTTTAATTTGACGATGTTTTGGTGTCCATATTGTAGGTACGATGGATCGCATGCAAGCATTTGTGTAAATAAATTGCGAAAACATTTTGAATTTAAAATTTGCTCTATAATGAAGTTGTAGTTTCTGAATTTTGATCAAATTCTATATTGAACAACTTTTGATTTTAACGTTGGTGTTCAAATTGTACGTATAATGTTGCTTGTGTAGAAGTAACGGAAGGACGGGTCGTTTGATTTAATTAAAATCCGAGAAATTTTAACTAAAACAATTCCTGAGAGAGGATCAGGATGGCGGGTTGATTTTACGAAAATTTAAGGTTTTCTTTGTAATTTTTTCTAAACCGGGAATGTTGGACTGTGGGTTGCTCTAGAGCAAAGTTGTGAATTTTTTTCGCAAAATTACCTAAGAGAGGAGATCGGACTGCGGGTTGATTTCTCTAAAGTTCGAGGACTTTTTAAAAATATTCAGGACTCGCACATCTAGCCCGTCCGGCCGGCCGATCCGACGGCCGGAAAATACCAACGACGTGGCTACGCTCCCTGGGCATCTTTTGATGTGTGAATAGAGATAGAGATGTCCCTCCAATCCACTGAATTTCGTAGAAAAAAAAAAGAAGGCAACCCAAACCATTCTCTTCCATGCACGTCACTAACACCAGATATTTTGCAGACCATCACGAATTCAGGATGATTCCAGAGCCTTGAATCATGGTGCCCAAGAAGGCGACGCCCACACACACTGCAGCAGAGACGGCACACATGGTCGGCTAGAACTCGACGATGAAGAATTGGAAGACTCTTTTTTTTTCTCGCCACCGACTTTGGCGGGGCGGTATGATACGATGCGCAGCTAGCGCAAATCTTATCCGCGAGCATGACACGTTTGACATTGGTGTTCTCGCTGAAACCCAACAGGGAAAACGATAGCAAAATGGATGGATAAACCCTTGATGGCATCTCTAGGCTGGCACATGCCTACCCGGGTGCTACGCGACTGCTACAGGTGATGGAAAAGATGGCGCAAATCGCAACGCCCGGCCTGTTGCTTTTTCTTTTTCTAAGAGAGTGACATTTGCGGCGTCTCTCGATTCGACGGCGAAGAAGCTATTCAGTTCCCGGCGACCTCGCCGGCTCTTCCTCGCGTCCGGCGACCGTTCTGGTGCCGGAGGTGGAGAGGAGCCGTGAGATCTATGGCCGGTGTACATACTTTTTTCTCTTTTAGCTAGACTAGAGTCAGGTTCTTCGCTTCGTCGACGGCAATATAAAGACAAGCTTATCCTGGTGGCCTAGCGTTCGGGCGACCAGTTCTTTTGTCCCTCTAGAGCATCTCCGGTGATTGTGGCGGCGGCGGCGCGTCTTCTGAGGATGGAGCTGTAAGGTATACTTACTTCTACCTTAAAAATCAGGTTGGAGTCTTTATTTTCAAGTTGGAGTCTTTTTGGAGTTTGTTCGTCGCTGGTTGTTTGGAGGTCGCCAGCAGATCTTGAGGCGCCATATCTCCTTTCTCTTAGCGACGGATTGTTGGGTGCTCAATGTTTCAAGTGTGCATCGGCTTCTTCGGTGCGCCGACTGTTGTAGTGTTAAAAGTGTATGTCACTTCTTCGGAAGTTCCTTCATCGAGCTGGGAATCGGCTTTAAGTTGCAGCTTCGGCGTTCCTCTCTTCTAGGGATGGCGCGTCGAGCGGCGGCTCCGGTGGCCGGCGTTGAAGATGACCGGGATAGTCTTACAAGAATTTGGATGTAATTTTGCTTTTATCATGGATGTCTTTGTAAGGAATGCATGTAAACTTTTATATGAATAAAACTAATGCCACCCGGTTTAAAAAAAAAGAGAGAGTGACATTTCATTCGTAGGGCACCGAATTTCTGATTAAGCTGAGAATCATATGATCAACTTTTATTTAATTTCTTTTCATTTGTTGATTTTTTTTTCTTTTGAGAGAACACAATGCAACGATGCATGCAGCTAGGAACTATGTTTTTTTGTCCTAGTCTCCTAGACCAGGAATTCACAAGTCAATGCTGCGTGCATGGTAGGGTAGAGTTTTCTTTTCATGTTCTCGAATCTCACCCGACAGCGACATGTTTGCGTGCAGTTTATATTAGGGCATGTACATGCACGCCACCTACAGGCTCTAATCTAATCAACAATTTTAACAGTGCCGTAAGCAGTGTGCTTCAGTATCATTTGCTGTTGCTACTCGCTAAGCGCCGTGTGATTTTACTGTGACGCACACATGGTGTCCTTATCCAAACTGATCGAAGGGGGCCAGGGCCAGGGCCAGGGCCGACCGGCCACGTCGTGCGCCAAGCCGAGATATTTTATGGACCTCGTTTTTACACGCGTTTCATCCATCCCAACTGAATGGCTAGCTGGATGCAGAGTGAATTTGGAGCCTCTCCATCTTTTTGGCGTTGGGGTGAGGTAACTGCTAACTAGGGTCAGGTAAAGAGGTGATGTCCAGACACAGAAAGGTTCCTTTGGCCTGCTTTTACTGATTCGTGTCACTGTCCTCACCAGCAACACAGATATTATCCGATCCGCAGCTTTTGAATTTTGCTCAGGATTCCAAACTTTACATCGTTTTTTAAGAGGAAACTATTTTGATTTGTGAAATGAATAAATATCGTAAAAAATTCTCTTTTCGTAAATAACACCTTTTTTGTCAGAAGCTGCCGACAAGAACGCTGCTCGGCATGTATTGGTAGAGAAGAAGAAATATCATGCAAGTACGGTGAGGAGGAGACAGACTCTAATAATTACGTTCGGAGACAGAGAGAAGAAAAAGGACCACGAAGATACTTGCCATACAATATTTTATTTTTAATGCTCTCGTGCATGGTAAGACCACAAAAATTGCAAGGGCTAAAGAATCCTGGTAGATGCTACACAGGAGCATGCTTTTATCCATCCATGATCCATGCACTTGCACACCCTATCTTTATATAATTGTGCTGCCAATTATTTAGGTCCATTAATTTTGAAAAAATAGTGGCTGGTATTCCGATTCTTCTCTTTCGTGAAAGCTCCTGGTCCTTCGGCACCACCAATGTCGCAAAATTCTTGCCACGGCTTTGTTGCAGTGACCACCGTGAAAATTAAACCACCCATGGAGAAATCACCGCACCAGATCCAGACAATGAGGTCCTCCATGGATCATCGTGGAGTCAGTTTCGTATCTACCTTCTACTAGTTCACAAATGTATGTTGCTACTGTTAGCTGCTGGTAAAAGCAATTATTATAATAGGATGTAAGCAGGCTGAATGCTGATGTGAAAAGGAGAGGAGAAGAGAGAGAGAGGAGAAAGTAGATTGTAAGCTTACAGCCGGCTTCGATATAAAAAAATAAAAATATTTTATAGAAAAAATAAGTGGACTATGTATTAATAATAAAAAATTTACTATTGTACAAGTAAACTAAAAGATAAGAGATGGACTCTTTGCAGCCAGCAGCGGCTGTATATTAACCTTGCTCCAACGCAAGCCGCAGCAGAGGCCACGCCGGAATTCCGGATCCTACCGCGGCACTGGCAGGCATCTGGTACGTGTGATTCCCAACCGCATGTGTCCGCGTCCCGTGGACGGACGGCCACGCCCGCACCGGGAGCCGTGCAATCAACCACCAGGGGCAGGAGCGTAACTTCCACAACGCGAGCCGGACCCGCGGCCCGAGGCAGGGGCCCACGTCACGGGGCGCCGAGGGGACGGCCAGGTGGCCGCCCGCCGGGCCTATAAATGCGGCCTCCCCGCCGTTGTGTGACCGACTTCTCTCTCGATCTGCTCGTGTTCGGCCTCTGAATCTCCGTGAGGATGTCGTGCTGCGGAGGCAACTGCGGGTGCGGCTCCGGCTGCAAGTGCGGCTCCGGCTGCGGAGGGTAAGCTCCTCAGATCTCTCTGACGAGCATCTCCCATCTCCCGTATGCATGCATGGGTTCGTCAGATCGTTCAGTTGTTCTTGGTGTGGATATCGTTTGTCCCCTTGTTGAAGGTGCTGGGGGATGGGGGCTCGCCTCCGCTCCTGATGCCGCTCTAGGATGACGGATGGTCTCTTGTGATGCTGGGTTCTTTGATCTACCTGTGCGGTGCCATGGCTCTGTTCCCCTTGAGGGTTTTTGCAGGGCGTGCATGCAGACGCAGCAGATAGCTTGCATGGAAATGTTTTTCTTTTGGGGGAGAATCTTCTGTGTGGGTGGTGGATCTTTGATTAGAGAGGATAGAGCTGGGAGATTTTGCCTCCCTTTTTTTTAAGAAAAAAAGAAAGGTTTTTCTCATGTTCCTGCATGTAAATTCCTGTCTGAAATTATATGCATGCAGCAGTTTGTGCTCCTCAAATCGGAGAGATTCTGATGATCCTGACATGCCGCTTGTATCATCTGCAGGTGCAAGATGTACCCGGACACGGCTGAGCAGGGCACCACCACCACCCAGACTGTCATCATGGGCGTTGCACCGACCAACAAGGGGTATGTCCCTCCCTCCCATCTGTACCATGTACTGTTCAGCTTCCGGCGCATAGATCGTTTTGACGAGGTGGTGATCTGATCCACCATCCTCTTACGTTTGCCAATAATAGTCAGCAGTTTTTATGGTGCAGAATTGTTAGCCGTACTATTTTTACGGTTCTGCCTTGTGCGTTTGTGGTAGATGATCGGTTGTGTAGGAAGTAGTACTAACTTCTGGTAGCATATATGGTTTTAGTACTGTCTGCATAGTGGTACAACAAATTCCAGTCACCATCAGCAGCGAGAAGGAAGCACTACGCTACGACAAAAGCAGTTTGTGTCCCTCATGAAACAAAACAAGCAGCTGCTTCTTTTCCCCGCGCCAAGGCCCCCCCAAAAAAATCCAACAAAAAATGATGTCTTGTTTACTTGTCCTGTACTGAAAAGTCGGAGACGGCATACGTAGCTCCTGGTAGCGAACAGGCCAAAATTGCTCTGCAACTCGACTTCTGAACTGAAAAAAAAATTGATGACGTTTCTCTTACGCGCAGGCACGCCGAGGGCGGGTTCGAGGCCGGCGCCGGAGCCGAGAACGGCGGCTGCAAGTGCGGCACCAACTGCAACTGCGACCCCTGCACCTGCAAGTGAGGAGCTCATGGCCATGGCCGGACCGGAGGATATCTCGGAAGGACGAAGCTAGTATAGCAGTGTTTGTGTATTCGTCGTTCGTTTGTCTGAAAGTATGTGTGTGGCATGCACGCTTAATAACAGTGTTGCGCGTGCTGCTAGTAGCTGGTACTGAAGGAGAACAATAATGATGGTACTGAGATGCCGCCGTCGTCGTCTTGTCCTTCCCTCCCCGGCCGGGCACCTGTGGGGTGCTCTAGCAGTGTGTCGTTTGGTACTCTGATCTGTGGCAGGCAGGCCATGCTCTGATCTGTGGTGTATGTGTGTGGCCTGCTTGATGTCCCTGGTGTCATGTGTAACCATCCATCTATATCTATCTACATCCATCTTGTGTGCTCGACTGCTCGTCTCTTGACATGAATCTTTTTGTTACTCTCTAAACTACAATAATTTGGTTGTCCTCCACTAAATTATGCCATAATGTTTTCGGGTTACATTGGAATTTTCTGGAACTAAACAGGACAGCGGCGCACCATGATCATGCAAGTACAATTCAAAACATCTCCATAAAAAAGGAAAAAATATATAATCATTCTAGGTTTAATATTTCAAATCTTGGCACCTGAAATCGCCGAAACACTTTGCTCCTGATATAGCTCGTTATACCAATCAACATCAGAGCAGCTCACTTCAATTAATCAATGTAAGCAGTTATCACATCAGAACATTCTACAGGAATCTACCACTACATGCTCTGAACTCTGAACATATATTTGGCTGTCTTCTTATTCTATTATAATTATGGTATTACATTTTTCTGATCACATTGGAAATTCTGAATGAAGCTAAGCAAAACAATTCCCACCATGATCATGTATGTGTAGTTCCAAAAAATTGAAACTGAGGCAAATGGAGAAAGTGATCTATTTGTTTAATATCTTGAATCTGCACTGGAACTAAAATGGTAACATCAGTGCACCTAATATAACTAGTTATGACATTAGAACAACTCACATCAATATTATGGGGAAAAGGCATGCGCCAAACATTATCTGATTTGTTTGCTGAACAATACTGACATTCTTGTTAAAACACCCTGGTAATCATACTGAATAATTACAGCACCCAATATTGCAGGTGGTAACAGCTATCAAACACAGCACTCACCAAAGGGATTCTGCAGAAATAGATACTACTAAATTCTGAATACTCCATGTCTGAATTTTCTGAAACTTGACAGGCACTTAGGGTAGTAATGGCTATTGATGCAACCAGAAGCAGTATCATGAGACACAAATAACCAGAGACCTCCATCGATGACCTGGAGCCTGGGATCGCTCTCACCAAGCTCCAGAACGCCGGAGCGTGCGCGCCGAGAACAGGCTCAACGCCATGAAACACAGGTACTGGCGCGGGTACATCGGCCGCGGCAAGGTGCCGCTGGGTCATCCGGGACATCCCAGAGCTGGAAGCTGCTTCAATGGCAAGAGCATCACTGCCGTCGGCGCACTCGAGGCCGGAATGCCGTCCGTAGGCGGAGCCGCGTAGGAGGCGGACGCCCTGGTCGGTGCAGTTCGCCGCGTCCACAAAGACAAGCACGAGCTGGATTGGATTCGGCCCAGGATCAACCTCTCGAGGAAGACACTGCCGGCGATGGTTGGGGGAATTCGTGGCGACGGGCTTGGCGGACGGGCCGCCGCGGCGCCGCCGGGGACTGCGCAGACGTCGTGTCGCCGGATTTGGGGTTTTACAGATCAGCCCCTAGTTTTATTCGGTAGTTTTAAAAAAGACCTTTACTCTGCAGTATGCCCCCTATTTACAAATAGGCCCTCAATACTTTACTCTGGCTTCTCGTTTTCGCTTCGTCTTGCCGGCCCGATGGAGCGCTGGCGACGTCGTTGAGTCGGTTGAGCAGGAGGCCGGTCAGGAGCACGTCGAGTAGCGGCGGGGACGCCGGGGCGCTCGGGCATGGCGACTGGCGAGGCACGGAGCAGAGGCCGCGCGCACCAGGGTCGGGGGTGGACGGTATCTCACTTACCGACCACCCCTTGGTTCCCTGGGAGCCGTCAGATCGGGCACATACGGCCTGGATTCGGTAGGATAGCAAGCTGACATGGTCGTTTTCCCGGCCTCGACGCCGCTGCTGTAGGGCTCCGGCAGTATGGCCGCCTGCTTCTGGGGCATCGGCGGCGGCGGCGGCGCCTGACCTGTCCTATGCTGCGACACGCGCCTCGGCCTCCAGGGCGACCAGCCGTGGCGGAACTGGGCCGCCGCCGAAACGTCGCGCCGTTGCCTGGGAGTTCACCTCTGCAGACTGCAGCTCTGCCAAACGAGCATTTGCTGATACTTCATCAGGAAAACAAATTTGCCAGTAGCAACCAGATTACGTGTCTTTTTTTGGCTGAATGCTAGACGATTTCAGTGAGTTGAGCATCCTGGATTCCTGTCACGGATCATTCGATGTGCTGGCTGAGAACAGGTACAATGGCTAGTTGGCAACTGGTTCATCCCCAGTTTTTCCCACGCATGCTGAGCATCCTACCGTATTCCGGTCGTATCATCATCGACATGGATCCTTTTGCTCTGTCAGTAGTCAGTAGCACGAGTGCTGCTAGAGCTTCCTCCCGTCAGGACGAGTGCACGCACTGACGCACGGGAGCGTGAGCGGTGAGCCTAACGGGAGACAGAAAAGTCCACGGGCCAGGGCATCTCTGTCAGGGGTGTTGCGGGTTGTCCTGCGATGCATGCGACTATGCGAGGCCACCGGCGGCGTATCCTCTCCTGGAGCTGCGGCTCGTCCTCACCAAGCTCGCAGCCGCCACCCTGCCAGAACTTGCGCGCCGAGAATGCCCACATCGGCGTCGGCAAAGCAGGTGCCGCTCGACGGCTCGACCATCCGGGCGTCCTCGCCGGGAGACTGCGTTTATGGCGAGAAGATGGCCTCCGATCCGTCCCCTGCGCTGCCGCAGGCGGAGCCGCACAGGAGGCCGACTGCTCGACGCGCTGGTCGCGGTCCGCGCCGCACCCGAGTTCGACCCAGAGTTCATGGAAAGAGCAGCGAGGAGATGCTCTCCAGAGTCAACCCTCCGGCTGGTGGCGTCGAAGGCCACCTTATTGTTGGGCTCAACGCTCAAGCAACGCTGAAACCCGGCCATGGGCGGCGGTCTTTCTTCTCGTTCTTCTCTGCCTCTTCAGTTGGTTGTGGCCTTGTGGACTTGTGGTGCCGCAGCGCCGCCACGAGGCTGCATCCAGTTGAAGCCGGAGTCCGGGAAACTCTTGTAGAAGGCATTTCCGGCGGCGGCTGCGGGGGAATCGTAGTGACGGGTTGGCGGACGGGGCGCCGGCGGTGGCTGCGAGGCCGTCAGGTCGCCAGCCTGAATATTTTACAGATATGCCCCTGCCTCTGTCCAATATTTACGAAAAAACCCCTATTTTGGATCGCAACTAATAATCGCGATCCGATATTTTTCATGTAGGCCCCTAGTTAGGATCGCGATTAATAATCGCGATCCGATACTTTGCACATAGGTCCTCGTATTTTTACATATAGCCCCCCATCTGTCTTCTTCTTGTCGATGGCGCGCCGGGGCTCCGATGTACGCGGCGTCGCCGGCGGATGCTACCTTGCCGTGGTCCTGGAGTTTGCCCGCAGGCCGCAGCGATCTCTCCGCCCTCAAATCTTGACCCAGTACGCCAATGGTGGCCGCGTCTTCGTCCTCTGCGCGGCACGCGCCTCGTGGCCTCCAGGCGACCCGCCCTGGCGGACCTGGGAAGGTCGCCGCGCCGCCGCCCTCAACCACGGCACCGCCGAGGCCGTGCAGAAGCTCGTCTTGACCACGTCGCTTTCCCGGGCGGGCTTGGATGCCGTCCGCGCGCGCGGCACGGCCGTTTCCTCGTCCGTCCCCATCCCCGTCCCCGACCCCGACGGAACGGCGGCGCGTTGCTCCATCTCGGCTCGCGCCTGATGAACCGTGCCGTTGCTGGGTGTCCGTGCGCTCCGCACATCCTTCCGAATCGCCAAGCGCGCAAGGGTGTTCATCGGATCATCTCGGCAGTTAAGATGGCACCAATCGGATGCTGCATGCTTTGATGCAGCTGAATACATGGACATGATTCGCTCACTGAATATTGGCTTCAGAGTTCTGGCGCATGTTGTTCTGATAGAAAGTCGTTTGCTGATGATGCGTGGTTTGCGCGTTCTTTTTTTTTTTATCAGATTACAACGAACAGGCATTTGCCGATACATCACCAAGAAAACTAATTTGCTAGTAGAAAACTGATTATGTGGCCTTTTTTTGGCTGAGTGCTGCACAATGCAGTTAGTTGAGGAACCTGTAACGGATCAGTCGATGTGCTGAAAACAGGTACAATGGCAAGTTGGCAACTGGTTCATCCCCAGTTTCCCACACATGCTGAGCATCCTACCGTATTCCCGTCCTATAGCTGCAATGCTGCATTGAAGAACTTGCTGGTGTATAAAGACAAGGTAGGTACATCTCCTGTGTGACCATCTTGCTGATTGGAATAGTTCTTTCACCATTTCGTTCTAGCTATTTGCACATCAGCTGATTTGAGGAGATACAAAACCTTTACTACGTGAACGGCCTAACCAGTTGAAACCAACCGGATTCTCGAGTCGAGAATCCGACTTCCTGTATCACTGATAGTTCCTGGATGAAGCGCTATCACATACAGAACTTATTTCAGAGATAATATCACAGTCATACATCTCAATAAGATCAAATATAGATTTAATTATTATATAAATCCATAGACAAGGTCCATTACGAGCCTCTTGGACTAAAGCGTTCAAACAGAAAGCGAGAAATGGTAGCTAGACTTCTGGCCCATCCTTCATCTTCTGGAATCTGCACCACAGAAAAACTCGAGCGTAGTACGGGCTTCAGTCGTACCATCCATCATCGTTGGGGTTGAACTCTGGGTTGGATCCTGTATCATACCAGGCTATCCCTAAGGAATGGGATAGATCAACGTCATCATCCGTATGCAAGCTTTAAGTGGACTATATTAAAGTTATAACAAAATTCAAGGAGATTAGCTGAAGTTTCCTATGCATGCGCATCATCAAGTATATCATCTTTGAAACTCCAAACTCGGACCATTCCGGCATCCCGGACTTTCGGTCTAACACACACCTTCCAAAACCACCAAGTCGGTGCGAGGATTCCCGCTCCTCGCACCTCAACGCCCCAAGCAGGAAGTCATCACTAGAGGGAGGTAGAAAACATGAATAACACTATCTAATAAGAGCAACAGAAGAGTAGGGTTGTCCAAGACTAAGAACGCGGTTGTACATATAGTTTTCACCCTGCAGGGGTTGTACACCTGGACCCACTCGAATCGAAGCCAGCGGAGGATCAGCCAACTGGACGACGAGACACCAGTCTATTGAAACAGAAATAGGAGCCTCGGTACCATCCGGCTTTACCGGGTCTTGGGCGCATCCTCCCGCAAGAGGTCGCCTCGGGACTGTGAAGCCTCCCTTGCGTCTCGGGGGACATGAGGTCAGCACCTCCTCCCCCTGCACCGATACTCGATCCTCCTACCGGCTTAGTACCATATTTGCTAGCCCCGCACCGGGCCCACCCGCAAAATGGGTAAGCGGTGTGCACGCTTAACATAGTCCCACTAATCATAGTTACCCTCAAACGGTCCTTATATGCCGAAGCGAGCATCTTCGTCACGTGCTTATCCACCGCAGTGGTCCGCTACTTCACCCATTATGGGTGCATCCAACTCCTCGACCAAGTATCCACAAAAGATGCACCTGCCACAGGTGCTGCGTAGAGTGTGCCAAGATGCACACTCCTAGCCCTCGATCCAAAGATCGAATTAAGTTCGCTTGCTCCCTGCTAAATGTCCTATTCACCAACTACTCAGAAGTGATTCCCCACTCACGCCAAGACCATCCATCCATTCCCACACATACACATGCAAGCATAGCAAGGCATCTCATATATATCAAGTGCATAGGTTTGCAAGGAATTCAGGTAAATAAATGGGCTATGCAGGTTCAGCTCATCATAATAGAATGTAAAGCGTAGCATATCTAACAAGCAATACCTAATACCTAATAGGTAATCAGATCGTAGATGGGCATGAACCTGGGTCCTCTTCGTAGTCTTCTCAGCTCCCCTGCTAGACCTGGCCGTCGATCAGCTCTTCGTCGACGGATCCTATTCGCAAATACGTATAAATACGGGGCCAAACTGCAAAAATGCACAAGAGTAACCAAATAAAGTCCAAATCACATCAAAATCTACTCTAACAGGTAGTTCATGATTTTAGAAGAATTATGAAACCGGTTTCTAATTATGAAGGTCGGATTAATTTATTATGAATTTTCTAAGAAAAAATCTATTTCTAAAATTATTAAAAGGATCCTGGAAAAGAAAAACACTTAGTAGTCAACATGACGTCACTTGGGTCAGATCTGGCTGACGTCAGCAGTGGACCCTGCTGACGTCAACGCTGATCAGTCAACTGGTCAAAGGTCTGGCGGGGCCACAGGTCAGCCAATGGGTCTCACCGACAGGTGGGACCCACGGGTCAGGTTGGGGTTAAAACAAAAAGAAAAGGAAGGGGCTCAAGCTCTTGGGCTCAAAGTGTTGGGCTGGCTCAACTTGGCCCAACACGGCTCGGCTCGCTGGGCCGGCTCGGGTATCGGCTCTGACTGCGGCTTTGCAGGCCGGCTCGGTCGAAACAGGCTGGCTCGGGGGCGGGAGGGGTGGGGGTGGGGGGGGGGTGGGTAACAGGCTAGATCGTCTTCGAGGTGGGCCTTGTCTTCTGGCCTGGTCCGGCCCGTCTCTCTTCCTCCTGCTCCTCCTCTTTCACTGGCAGAGCGGCCCCACGCGTCGGCATCTTCCTATTGCTGGCACGTGGGTCCTGTGTGTCGATCGCAGACCGGATCCGGTGTGGCAGCACCCGGATCGGGTGTGGTCACTACTCGTGTGTGTGCGTGTGTTCTTGGGCGTGTGTGTGTGTGGCCTGGGCACCCACGAGGTGCTCGGCCAAATGCTGTAGAGGCACCCGCGTGCGCCACACCGCGACGTTGCAGGGACGTGCGCGGTCACCATGGCCGTGGCGTGGCCACGGCGCGGCAGCCGCGAGGTCAAGGCTAGGCGGCGGCGCGTCTGTCCAAGGCAGGGCGGCTTGGTGTGGGCTCAAGGTGGGGCCTTTCGACCGTGCAGGGCGTGAGCGCGTGCGTGCGGGCACCAGAGATCCTGGGACACGGCACGGCCAGCAACGGGGTGGCACACGAGCCAAGGGCTCGGCGGCGGGGTCAGGGCGGAGCAGCTCGGCTCGGCAAGGGCGGTGCAAAAAGGCAGGGCCTTTGGGACAGAGGGTGGCGTGCGCGTGCACAGGCACTCGGCTTCGGCCGAGGCCGTAGCACGGCCACGACGCTCGCGGTGCTCCGGCGTAGCCGGGCCGCGGTGGCGTCGGGCTGCAGCGAAGGAACGGGCAGCGACGACGTGGCTCCTGCAAAAAAAAGAAGGAACGGGTGGTCCTAGTCTCGCTAAGGGAGGCTCATCGACGCGGCGGCCGGCGGCAGGAGGGTGATGGACGGCGGCGACCTACCGGCTGGCTCGAGGGAGATGGGGCGTGAAGCGGTGGCGAGTCGTGGCCGGCGGGTCGAAGCAGCGCCGTGCAGCGCGGCAACGACGGTGAAGGCGTTCGGGTGCAGGCGCGGGGAAGAACTCCGGCGGCGCTCCTCCCTTCCTTCTTCTCCTCTGCCTTCTTCCCTTTCTCCTCTTCTCCCTCTCGGTGGTGGCGACGGAGCAGAGGGAAACCCTAATAGGGCGCTAGGGTTACGGCGGCTGCCGATTGGGGGTTCTTATATGGGTGCTCTTGGGTTTGGGCAGCACGGACGTCGAGGATTCGGCCGGCGGGGCTCGTCGCGCACGAGGGGGGTACGTGGCGGCTATATCGCGGCTGCGCGCGAGGGTCTAAGGTTTCGGGGGGGCGCCGGTGGTCGAGCGAGGCGTGTGGGTGACGTAGGGCTGCTACGGCGCGGCCGTTGGGCGGCCTTGTCGCGGAGCGGAGGCGGGGCGACGTGGGTGCGGAGGTGGGGCGACGCGGGTGGGGCGACGTGCGCGAGCGAGGAGTGGGTGAGGCGCGACTGGAGGAAGATGGTAAAGCTAACAAGTGGGTCCCGCTTGTCAGCTGCTCGGGTCAAGGGAAGGGAGAAGGATGTGTGGTGAGGCGGTGTTGGGTTGGGCGGCGCTGTGCTGGGTGCGTTGGGCCGGTGTGGGCCGGCTCGGCCGCTGGCTTTTGGCCCGCCCGGGTTGGTTGGGCTGGGCTGAGGGGGTGGTTAGTGAGGTTAGCCTTTGAATTTAAATTGAACGGCACACTTCAATTTAAATTCACTCAATCAAAATAAATCCAAACAAAACCAAACAAAATAAATTCAACTAAGTTAAACAAGAAATTCTGGGAACAAATTCCAAACAACTCCAAATGTTTCACACTAACAATATTATCCTTTATTTATATTGGGTTAAATTGCTAGGAATTTGAGGGAGATGAGATGCCAACCTTAGGTTATTCTAGCTATTAGCACTTGCAAAAAAAAATAAAATTCACGATTTTTCAACTTATAACATTTCACAAAAATTCCGGGATGTTACACCGGTGACCAGATGTGTAGTTTTGTGATCAAGTGTAAAAGCATTACTACCCGTTAAAAACAGAGTGGTAACTTATGAAATGCTTTGTTTGGGAAATGAAATTTATATGGAAAAAAGATTCTATCCGGAGGGAAGACATCCTCTGGCTTTGTCCTAACGGAGAGGAGATACTCATTCATTTGAATCTCTTTGGTAATAAACTACGTCAGTTATGAGACGTCGAGATTTCAGGCAAGCTTGGTGAGGCTGCGGACGGGTCGATCGGGTACCCAGGGACTGTCTACCAGCTTTGCACACGGTTAGTTGCAACAAGGCTTATGCGAGTGCTGATGCCGCAACAAAATACTGTGATAGGATCCCGTATTCCTGTGTTTCAGCTCGAGAGATTCAACAAACAAATAACAAAGCAACACAGCACATAACGGCGACCAAATGGCACTTGCATGCCGCATTTTTCATAATCGGAAACTGCACCGATGCGGTGTTATACACTGTACAGACAGATCATGCAGTCGATCACCAAATATTTCAGGTCACCAGACCTACCTATCATCCATTTGGAGAAAAGAAGCATGCTAAAACAACTGTACATTCAGCATGAGAGGGCAGCAGGGCGCCGTAGCACAGACCGGTGGCAAGCCTGCAGTATCCACACCATCTGGAAGAGTGACGGGTATTCAGAAGCGAAAACAAAGGCATAGCCAGGTTACACCCAGTAGTAGAATAAGCTTGTAGTTTTAACCTTATGAGAGGTAGCACTTTTGTTACCACCGGAAAATATGAACACCAAGTTGCACTGAGTTCCCCATGATATGCACATCCACAAGACCCTGACAAGGCAGATAACAAATCAACAATAAACCAAGTATCACGTTGCAATGTGAAATTTGTGCTGCTTAAGGTGTGATCACTGATCAGTGATGATTCACTGGAGATTATCATGTACTGCGGTTGCAATTCAAGACAGCATGCCAGAGAATGGCCAGTACTGATCAGTGCAATATAACCATGTACATTAATTGTAAGACAATTGCAAAGCTTCTCCAAGGCCAAGGTGAAGCAATGCCCTATTTCACCATTTAATTGTCTTATTATCTAATCCACACTCTTATTGGCCCCCTCTCAATCCTTGACTGGACATGACAAAACAAACTAGTTTGCCGCTGGGTGATCTGCCAGCGGCTTAATTGTTCCGTGGATCTAGTACACATGATAATATTACTCCCTCTGTCCTATCTATGTTCTCATAGACTTGTGCACGCCCACTAAGAGAAGTAAACAATGACTACATGCCACAGTACAAATACGCCCCTTGCTAACTAATAAAATTTTGTTTGTCACCTAAACCAACCATTATGACCAATGAATGAGCAAAGCTGCCAATTTTTCCATGCTCTAGAATCCAACATGCCAAACATATATATATAATCCAAACCTTTCTTGGAAATTGCACTCAATCAGATCCGTAAAAGCTGATAGTCGTTTGCCGAAGGACTTCAGAAGTTCGATCAAGGCTATGAGATGCCACCTATTACATAAAAAAGGGCATGTATCCCATTTACAAAAAAAGAATTCTTAATGACATCATGTCGAGAAAGCATAGAGGAAAGGGTGTAAACCCATTACCAGATATGTCAGGGCTGTGTATCTTTCTTGACTTAAATATAAAGGCTTTCCTCTCTGCATTTCATGATCCTGCATTGAACCAGCAAGCCCGAAGGGAAGGGGAATAAGTTCACTTCTAGGCAAGAAAAAGAAAACACCACTTTACATCATTGCAAAATTTCATGCACAGGATTTTGCCCTCACGACCTTGCAGTATGCCTTATGCAAGGACAAATGTCAGCTACCCCCACTTAACAGTGTCTTTGCCCTACGAGCTAGGCATAAACTACCACAAACATTAACCTCAAATAATCCATGCTTATCGACAGAAATCAGAAAAGAGCATCAATACACCTTTTCAGACCTACAGCAGTATGGTCCATGAGATTGCCCAGGCAAATCAAAAATTTTAGAAGCAACAAGATTCACCACGTCAATCCATCTAAAGTCTAAGATGATTAAGCACGGCATCAAGCCATTTGAAATCACTTTCATATTGCTATTGTAATTTCTCCAGAAAAATGAAGCATGTTTATATTTTATTGTTGAGATGTTCAATGGAGAAACATGAGGATAATATCAAAATGAAAACAGCTCCATTTGGGACCATCAGCAGGACGAAAATTCAGTGATCATAACAAACAGGCCTAAGCCAAAAAAACAACAAAGCATTGGAAACTAGTCAATACCTCCTCACCAAACACGTCAAGGTAGGGAGATGGCCAAAAGGCAAGACGAGCAGATCGCTGCAACAGGATCGTTGTTTTCTGCACAGCACATCCGTGAAAATAGGAAAGCAGCTTTATCTCAAAAGGAACAGAGGAAAGTACACTGGCCATAACAATTTGGTGTGATGACAAGTAACAAGCTAATACATACCCTCACTAAGAGAAATATGCCAACACCAGCACTACATTGCGACGCATGATTCAGGCATTTACCAGTCCTACAAAGAATAAACAAAAATTAGGATTTATCATTTGATAAATTACATCAGAACCAGAACAACGTTAATTGGAACTGTAAAAGGCAAAGTGCTACACCTGCAGCATGGTTTCCAACTAGGTGAACATAGTTTGCCACAAAGCAAACACAATGCTGGTTCATCAGGCACTATGCCACAATCGGGGCATTGCATCTTGATATATCTGGTCCAAAAAAAATGACAAGCCATTAGCTCCAGAAAGGGTGAAAAAGCTTAACCCATTAAGGCACAGCTCATGCAAAACCTCATTCCAGCTTAGAAGATTCAAAACAAACCTTTCTAGGAGAACTTGGTAGACAGGTGGCAGCTGCATCAGCCTAAATGGAACTGCGGGGGTAGAAAAGAGTGTCCCTCTATATTTGCGGGAACTGTAATCTTCACAGAAATGCTGAGACCATTTTAAGGCCAGCATATGTACAGACTCATCTTGGAGAATCGGGTCCAGTGACGGAATCTGAAACAGGTTTTCCAATTCTCCTATTCCATTCAGCTCCACTGTCAGTGAAGAACTTCCATCTTGCATGCTATTACTCAAGTAAAGATGTGATCCTTCCCAAATATTGGAATTGTCATATAAGGGTGATGTCGCAGACGATCTTAGCAGCTCCCAAAGCAATGCACATCTTCGAAGATAAGGATACGTCAGTTTACGGACCATATCTTTTGGATGACAAGATGGGTCGATATATTTGGATACAAAATACTCTCGGGCAATATCATATCCTGACATTGTCTTGCAAACATCATTAAGAAGGCAGTCACTGAAGCTAGATCGGTCAAATGTTTCCTCTCCGTAGCATGTTATCATGGCCTACAGGAAAATTCATACAGTAGATGCTTTAAATCAAATACAACATATAGACTGCAAATCCCAAGAGAAAGCAATGCAAAACAGCGTACCTGAATGGCACAAACAACATAAAACAGATGGACGAAAGGGATGAAGAATTCAGCAGATGATAGAAACTGAACAGGTAGACAGAAAAGTGTTGACATCAAAGAAGAAAACGGATCTTGAGCCAGGACTGGATCAGCGCATTGTTTCCAAAACTGGACATCAGGGAAGAGGGGGCCCCCCTCACCTGGATCAACCATAGGTGGCAAAGAGCCTGTTGAAGATGAAAAATGTGAGAATTAGTACCTAAATATATATACCATAACTGATTTGGAGATATGTGCGTGAGCAATAAAATAATTCATTTTGCGTCCAGGCCAGCAAAACCAATTTTAGAAGTTCATTGCACAAGCTGATATGACATTTTGGTTTTTTCAGATCATTAAAACCAAATAATACCTCTTGACATTTTCCTTGTATATCAGACATCTAATGCTAGCATTTTAAGATGACCACATTAGTAGTTGAAAAATGACTTCATTTAGCTCCACTTCTACTTTGATATGTAATGGAGCTTTCTTGAAAGGCACACAACCTACACCACCTGGTGCACACCCTTTTGATTTAGTTTTATTTACTGAGCACTGGATATTAAATGCTTAGAATTTCTTTCTGCAAAGCAAAAAATAAAATGATCTCTTTAATCGAGCACTTTTTTCTTTACTACATCAAGAAGGGCGTACGCAGTGCGAAAGCTCCAACACAAGATCGGGTCTGGGGAAGAGAATTCCTAGACAGCCTTACCCTTGCAAAAATCCTAAGAAATTCTGCAGAGAGGCTGGTTCGAACCCAGGACAGAAGATGCATCAAGAAGATGCCATGATTTTACAACTTCAGCCCAGTCGAGGTCAGAAGGTTTATTGATTACTTCAAATCAATGCAAATATGCCTCGACTGGAATTCTTTGCTATGCATGTTACATCAACTCAGGATTCAGTTAGATCACAGGTATAAAGCTAACAATCACCAACACAAAGAAAATGCAAAAATACGACACATAGGGCTCTCATGAGCAAAGCAAAATAGGATCATAAATAAGAGAAAAACTAAAATAACAAAATTGGTTCATAGTATACAAATCAGCACAGTAAAGCAAAAAAAAAGGCAATAGTAACAAATCAAAGAGAAAACCTGTACAGATTCTACAACAGAAACAGTAGCAAATAATCAACACAATAAAGAAAACAAGATAATAGTAACACCGCAAAAAAAAAAGGAAACATAACCTGTTCTACGATAGAAACACTAACAATTAAGAGCCAACATATTACTCATCAAATCACTTATAAGAATCCATGAATTCGGCTATTTCGACTATTTTATAAACTGTAAATGTTGTAAATTCCAAGCTGAAAGAAATAGAACGCTCATGATTCCTAATGGAAGTGGGATTAATAAGACCCTTCAAAACATAGGAAGGTCACATGAAGGGAAACACGCTTAAAATAAGTAGTGGGAAAGGGCCCACTATATACCTTTTCGCTTAGTAGCATTAAGAACATCTTTATAACCAGAAATGCAGGAGCAAATAGACCCTGCTAATAGTTGAATGCCTTCGAATCTCAGAAGAACCTCAAGACGATTCAAATTTCGTGCAGAGTGCGCAACACGGAACAATAGTGACAATATGAATCCACTTGATGAATTAAGTTCACCACGCAAAGATTCCAAGCAGGACTTTGGCTCGATAGACTGGCTTAGCATCCTACCACGAGAAGCGATTTCTGTAGATACCACAGAGTACCTTAGTGTATCCCAGAGAAACAAAGATGGATTGAGCCTTTTCCTTTCGGATGCTGAAAAACCGCTGGGACCACGATAGTAGTAAAGCATAGCCAATCTTCGAAGAGAAGGTTCTAAGGCTGGCTCTGTAGTGTCATTAAGCTTCCCAGATAAAGCTTTAAGAAACTTGCTTTGTCCAACAATTTTTCCAGCACTTTCAAGAAGTGATAGTGCACGAGGAAACTGTAAGTTACTTGTTTTTGCATGTGATGTTGTTGTAACTACCTCAGGTGTCAAGGTTTCAACAAATGGTTTCACCTTCATTGTTTTACTAGAGAAATCAGGTGATGCTGGAAGAATGGAATTTGCAAATCTGCGACATACTGGACAGAGCAACTCTCCCTGCTCAAAGCAATGTGTAAGCACAGGATCAACAAAGATAGGACAAGTTTTAAACATAATAAACATACCAGATCGGGATCAACAATATGGCCACCTTCAAAACCAAGTCTTCGGACATATCTGTAAGGAAACATAATTATAAGTTTCTGCAAACATCAATCAACAGAATGTGCACAGCAAGCGTTATCTGTTAACTCATGTAGGCTCCTAAACAACAAGTTGTATAGTTTATTTCAAGTCCCGAATACTGAACATGTATTCTATTAGACTGATGAAAGATCACTGAACAATAAATCCACCATATAACATCAGAGAACTTTCTAATTCATGATTTGCCACTCCATACCATCATGATTTTAAGTTTCAAAGAAAAATCAAACCATGCCATCCAGCAACAGCATGCAGTGGGGAAATTTAGATGCTGGAGCAAAATCTGACTCAAGCAATGGCAAACCATCAACTGGGACCTATTGGATGGCCAAATGATGGATTGCCCATAAATTAGATGTATCATCCAAAGGTTATAATTTGACGATTGTGTACATTTGTACTCCTATAACTGCAAGTTCACCATTCAAACACAACACCAACCCAAACGGCGCAACTGTGAAATTCATTTCCTGCCTAGAGCTAGTTACAATCAAACAAAAGAGATCTGAAGGGGAACACCCAGCATACCTTTGTTTCAAGGAAAACAAATATCGATCATGACATTCCTGATGTACAGCATGGCCGCAAGAAGAAATGTGGATGCCATCACAATTGATAGGGCCAAATCTGTTTCTTGTACTAACAGAGGCAGACGATTTGGAAGGTACATCGTAGAGAGAAGAATGGCGGTGTTTTGCTGATAGACAACTAACATATGCTCCCAGCACAGAACGCTTGGGGCTTCTTGTTTTCTTGGAATCAAATGTGATATTTGAAGCAGCTGATGGCGACGTTTGCTCAGCATTCTGAATGTGTGCATTACTGGATACAAATAGATCATCTAAAATAGAGTTGTAAATATCAGCTTCAATTGCCTCAAGCGTGATGGTTTCATCTGCATTGCCGTTGCAATGCCCACTTGGGAAAGACGATATATATCGAATCAGTGGATGTTGCTCATTTGAAAAATCGAGAAAGGCATCAACTTCCATGCTGTCTAAATCAAAAGATGGCTCTACTGTTGCATCATGGACAAGTTCCTCAGAAGTTGAAGAACCAGAGACAGAGGAATCAGTTGAATCTTCCTTTTTGACTGATCCAGATGTCTTGTTTGCTTGAATTGGGTTATCCCAGGATGGATTACCCATCTCAACAAAAGTTGCAAGCCGGGATTTCTGAATTATAGAACACATAAGAAAGCTTAAGTCATATCAACATGTCAATATACTGCAGAAAGGACAGTTGCTACTTTAAGACCTATCAGGTATCACTAGATAATGTCAGGTCAACAATGATTACCTGAAGAAGAATCAAATAGCATAGAGGGCTTTTGGAATCTGAGTCCCGGCACAGGGAGCAAACTGGTACTGACTCCTCAGAGACAACGCCAGTTGAACTGGACACATCTGTCTCCAACATTGGAACGTCATGCCCCTCATTTTCTGATGACTTCATACTTTCAGCAAATTTGGACTGCTCTGCCCTCATCTTCGCCTAAAATAAGTAGGGTCCAATAGAAGAAAACTGTGGTTAATGTAAGTTATAAAAAAAGGCCAAAGTCAAGTAACTTCACAACCTACGCAAGGGCAAAGTGTAGCGTGTAGACATTACCAGTATTTTAGCTTAAAGAAAATTGAAAAAGTTGTCTATTTTTCGAAAGCTAATTCAACAAAGACAACCACACACTTAAATAAGGGTGGGATTTGAGACATGTTGAACATGTAAGTAAACTATATACGAAATTCAAAATTAAATAGTTTACCATAATTGCAGCTTGGCGTTCACGTGCTTTTGCTTTCTTCTCCATGGAATCTGAAGAAGTTCCTAGGCTTTCTTTGATACTGGAACTGTCTGGTGTAGATGGGACTATATGTGGTGCCAATTGTCTTAATGTAAACATGCACTCCTTACTTAACTTGGCAAATTTCTTTAATAGGCTCTCAATTAGAGATGGGATATTACAGTACTTGGATCCAGAGAAGGTGGCATCATTCTCTTCTTTGTATTTGTGCATTAACGAAACAAGCAGGGTCAACAAGCTTTCTTTCTTTACTTTGTCAGACTCTGGGGAAACTACTTCAGTAGAGTAAGTCAATATGGGAAAAGCATCTTCTGTGTATGATGACAGAACAACCCAGGATTCATCATCATGCTGCACCACATCCATGCCATACTGGTTGGCATGTACTTGTCTTTCTGATTCACATATATCAAGCGCCAACCAAAGCAGATGCAAACCCGTCACAAGAACATTATCAGGGGCGCGTGATGCGGATGATGCCTCACTGTAAACAGCATAAAAGAGAACAGCACGAACAATCTGAAGGACAGCCTTTGAGGTTGCAATGTTAGAAATACTGCTCAGTGGGCTAAAAACATAAGTCCACCTAGGTAGCTGGGCATTAAGAGCAGAAATTTTGCAGAAACGGTAATATCTCTCTTCGGCAATTTGCAATTCCCTCGAATTCCAGCGCGGATGATACAAGTCCAATTCCTTCCAGCAGGATTTGCTAAGTACATACTTACCCTGTGATAAGTTTCTATATTAATCTTGCATTTTAAAATAATTTGCAGAATATGTTACAGAAATTAATGGACTAATACCTGCTTCATGCCACATGGATTAGAATAAACTGCCAGCGAATCCAGAACATTTTGAAGTTGGTCACTTGATGAAAGATCGCGAGGAAGAGACTTGACAATCTGGCTATGAGTGGCATCTCCAATAGCTAACTTATAAATCAATTCCCTCTTCAAGTTGTCGGCTGTGGAAAGCCCACAAAATCGGCGTTCTTTAACCAATTGTATAAGAAAAGTTAGCATTTCTTGCATTAGAACTGATTCGTACCTGAAAAAAACATACTGTCAGAACCTACACGTCACATAACACAGATCTTCAATTTTTTGAGAAAATTTTCAGTAAGCAATTAGTCTGAATAACCGAGGAATATAGTGAGAGGACAATGGAGAAGGTAAAAAGCAAGGATGGAGATAATATTTCCTTAGGCCATGAATGGATCTCATGGATTGTGGAGCCCAAATTGAACACAGGTAGTTTTGACTTTTAACTCAATGCCTAACAAACCTTGTTACTTTTGATAAATTTGGATAGAACTAAAAAGATCATCTCTCCTTTCTTTTTATGAATAGTGCTTTTTGACTTCTTATGGTCTCCAACATGTGACCTTGACCGCCACTTTCCTAACTTTGTCAATTGTTACTAATAAAGTTATACAAAGCAATTTCATATAGCTTGCCACGATGCTTTAAAAAAATTGACTATCAGACTTTAGAAAGTCCAATGGCACGGATTCTGGGACTCCATACAAAAAGGGAGTAGCTGCTATCAATGGACCTATAATTTTGGGCTTTCACATAAACAAGTAGGACTGATCAATAACAGAACGGAGTAAATGGTATCATAGTTTCTTGCCAATAAAAGGCACAAAGAAATGAAAATGGCTGCGGTTTTTCCTTCTTCCTGATAACAGATAAAATGTACTGACGGAAAGAACAGCGTCTAGCACCAGAAGATAAAATGAGCAAAACGTAGTCACAGAAAAAGTGACCATGGAAGACAGGTTGGAATAGTCATTTTAACTTTTCTCACCAGCTTAACTTTATTAGTAGGTACTGGCAGAAATAGAAGTGACTGCACCGAACCCACAAACCTACGTATACATAAGGTAGTGCCAGAAATTGAAGAAGCAATACTAGAAAGAAAGAAAAAAGGTTGACAAGCATCTTGGGGCTTACTCATTCTGTTCAGCAAGATCCAAAGATGTATAACTGGACAAACCAAATCGCTCTTGAATTGTCCGCACAAAGAACTCTGGAGAAGATAGTGCAGCACAGCATTGAAGAAGAAACAGATCTGACTCCAGACCTTGTTCAAGCCTGGAAATAGAGGTAACAAGATAAACTTAGCACCTTTGTTTAAATAGTGAATCAACATGTGATCGATAGGAAATTACCGTTGCACAGAGCGGTACCACTCAGCACTCAGTATAGCTGCATCACCATTCTTACGCCACATTCCAGCACGCACTTGTGCGCAAAATACTCTGACTCTCAGTGGATGCTCCATCACAATTGAAGCAAACCCATAAGGCTCACAACCTCTGAGTACATGAGAAAAGAACTCACAGGATTGCACTACTGAATGTTCATCTGGCCTGGCATCCTCTCCAAAACATCTCTTCATTGCCTTCCGCAATAGCAATGAAAGCATACGGTGCAAAGGGATATGGAAAGAAGTTTCCTGTGAACTGACGTCAAAGACGACGTGAGGCCAACCTCTTGTGTTGAGTATCCCTAGTTCCTCGATTCTTGAATCAGGATGAGCATACAAAAGGCTACCATCAGTCAGAGTATAAGTAATGGCATTCTCATCGTGCAATCGTATATCTGTAGTGTTGCTGCTGTAAAGCATCTTCCCCTTGCCTGTCCTATTACTAGCTGGAGGTATCCCTTCTTGGTCAATCTGCATCCTGTCGCAATGATCTTGAATAGGAGAACTAGATGTGTCATGATAGTCTGCAATACCATCTGGTTGTGATCCTTCATTTATCTTGACACCCATCCCGCCAATCTTTGTATTTGAACTGGTTCCCTTATCAGAAGTCCAATCTTCAAGCGAAGCCATAAAATTACGAGAATCACTGCTGCTAGCATCAAGGGATGACAGCTTGCTCCTCAGAGCTATGTCAGGTTCCAACCAACTTTCAATAGCTTTCAGGCATTGAAGCATTAACCAGACAGCAGGTGATGGCGATCCACAAGTCAAAGAACTGTCTCTGCAGCTTAAATTGGATACTGAGCTCTCCTGGGAGACCCTTCCAACTTTTGCATGCCGCTGATTTTCGGCACTTTCCATGCCTTTTATCGCAGTGGAGCAAACAGTAACATCAGTTGATTCATGTTGATCAGGAGAAAATGATCCCTTTATCAGAAGATTCTGGACAATTCCAAAATAGTGCCCCAGCACGAAAGGCGCAGATAGATGCTCATTCTCATCTTCAGCATGAATGCTTGTCACTCTCTTCTGAGGATCCATTCCTTGCACAAGTGATAAGAGCTTAATCCATGACCTTGTTAGATCAGGCCTCTCATAAGCAACATACTTAGAAACTTCCTCATGACTTAAGACATAGTGTGTATCATCCAACAATCGAATAGAAGCGTCAAATAAATTTCCCCATTTGTTTGTCTGCAAATAACAAGGTGAAAAGAGTCTCCCATGACCATAAATAAAGATGCATTGTATGAGTCAAGATGCATAGAGTTGGAATATACAATGGCATAAGACTAACAGTGAAGCATCTTATTCATAAATATTTTTGGACTCCACAGTCCACATCTGAAAAGAAAATAACAGAAACCATTCCCAGATATCAAAGTGAAAATTCTACTGGTTTTTTTTCTTCTAAGCAATTTAAGATACTAGGCAAGCACGGCAGATGCCATATCGCTATGACATCATTGATGGAATAGCGTAAGGTACTATGGTCAGCCAAACATTTACAAACAAATCCAAGAAGATGTACCATCATACCAGAAAATAGTTCAGCATAAACATCAAACCCTTCAAGTTATGAAGAGAAGACACGAGCATACCTGTAAACGACCATCCTCACCGATGCAAGAAAGAAACAGATCTGTCAAGCATCCAAGAAGAACACCCAACAAATTAACCTCACGGTCACGCACAAGCCTTGGAGTCAGTGTAGGCACCGTGAATATTTGCACAGAGAAAGTTGACATCAATGGATACTCCTCTAGTAGCGAATCATTGCCACCTTTGATAACTTCACCAAATGCGACAGGGTAGTAGCGTATAAAAACCTTGGCAAACTCATACTTAAAAGCAGGGTCACTGATCAGCTTCAATAGCAACTCATGCAATTTTTTAGCAACCTTCTTGTCAAGCAACCTTTCCGACCTTATTAGTGCATCCAACAGATCTTGGCACTCACGAATCCTTAGGGACAGAAAACTAAGAAGACTTTCACTGCAAGTGCAGAACTCAAGCATCATGTTAGCAATAGACATTGTCAACTCTTCAGCAACCCTCTTGCACGAGCTACTACCATCACCCTTTGCAGGGGGTGGTTCCACGAGGCGTATCCTCTCCTTCCAGAACTGCAAAAGCACATCCAGCACAGGTCCTACAGAATGTGCAAGCTCCTCTGGAAGAGGCTTAATCTGATCAGCCCCTTTGTGCTTTAAGCAGAACCCTTCACGCTTCCAGGCGGTAGCATCTCCACAATCACAACATCCACCCCCTGTATACATGATGGAGTAATCATGATCCTTGTGATTACCATTCTGGAAGCACGGGACACAGATCGCGCATGTGGGGTCATTTTCGCAAGTCCGGCAGCGATAAGCAAGGTCACTCTGACCCCAGACTGACCCACAGACAGCACGCTCTCCTGCAGAGGAATGCTCCAGGTCATCAAGCATCGCTTCTGGCTCATAGTTGAACATCAACCACTGCAACCAAGACAAACTCTCACTGTACGCGTCGCCACTGCTGCTGCTGCTTGCTTCCTTCTTGGAGGGCTTTCGGGCCTCCAAAATATCAGTGCCTGCTGACAAGATGAGCCTCACTATATCAGGTATCTGCTCCCTGTGCTTCTCTACGTACATGAGTAAGCCTTCTTGGTGCTCTTGCAGTTGCTCTTCGGGTACCCCATAGAGAATGAGCTTCTGCAGCGAGAGGGCGATGCCGCACGATTAGCAAATTACAAAAGGCTTATCTTAGGAGTGAAAGAAAACCTGACACATTCTTAAAAGGCACTAGTAGGAAATTATATCACCAGAGTGTCACACGCTTAGTCTGAAAAATACACATTCCTTAGAAAACCCAATCTCAATTTTTTGTAATAAGCGTCACCTAATATAGCCTAAAAAAACAGGACCTACTCCCAAACTCCCTACACCAGTTTCCGTCACAGCAAACACACCAATTGTCTCGCCAGCAAAGCGAATCGCGGCTCGCAAGCACCACCATCACCAACGGACAGCAACGGGTGCCACGGCCCATCGACCGTCAAAATCCCAAACCACCCGCCGAACCAATTCCAACCAATCGACTATACCGGAAAATAAAAGCATATTTCCAACCAATCACGAGATGAGAACCCAGAGGGCGACAGCACACGGCATGCAACCGCCGCCGCGCGGGGCAAGGAGGGGATTGAGGATCGCGCACGAGGGAGGTGGGGGCGGACGGCGAAACGCGACGCACCTGCTGGATACGCTGCTCCGGCGTCATCTCCGGCGGCGGCGCGGCGGCCGCCGCCCCCTCGCCGGCGTCGATCCCGGCCATGGCCCGCAGCCAGTGGGCGCAGCTCCAGTGGCCCGATCGCCCGCCCCCGCGCCCCAGCCTCGCCGCAGAGTCAGCCGCCCGAGGGCCGGGGTCCGTCGCCGCCGCCGCCCGCCAAAAACCCCCACCACTCCCGGATCACGCCCGCCGCCAGCTCGCGGGCGCAGATCCCGCGCCGCGAACCCCTCGAGTCGACCCGATTCGGCCTGCCCCCTCCTGGCGATTCGCGAGAAGCGAAGCGAAGAGGAAGAAAATCCTCAACCCTAGCCGCGGCGGGGGTTATTTATGACTTCGCCGAAGAGGCTCGAGACGATTCGTGCAGGCCGGTCTGCTCCCTTTCTAATTTCTTCTTTTTTCCCCCTTTTTTTTTCTTCTGCAAATTGCGTGATGGGGAGGCTAGCTAATGGCGGATGGCGGATGGCTAGCTAATGTATGGCGCGTGCTTATCGTCGCGGCGAGGCAGAGAGAGGAGGGGTGGTTCGCCCGCTGCCCGGTGGGTCCCGCCGAAGGGGCAGCGCGGATACGCCCGGCTTCGTTTGGTGCGTGGTCACTGCGAGTGGGCCCTACATTCGAGTGTGCCCGGCCCGGCCCGTGTGGAAGAATTACTAGTGGCCGGAAAAAGAGATACAACAAGAAGCTTCACAAAGTTCTGTGCTTATTTTCATCAACAAAGTAAAGTAATAATTCACGTGAATTCTGGCAATAATTTACTTTGCCAGAATTTGCAGGGCAGGCAGTCTTACAGATAAGTTAGGCAACCTAATTGAGTTTCAAATCAAGTTTTACCGTAATTAGTTACTGCATAGTCGTGTCAGTGATTTTCTTCGCCGTGGAGCAAGTTGCGGGAAAAAAAAACAGTACAGAATTTTGTGAAGATATCGTTGCCTCATCCAATTTCCGGACGCAACGTCATCCCCTAATCTGGTCATCGATTGTTTTTGGGTTTTTTTTTGAAAGATCAGTCATCGATGTTGTGAGATCTTGAACGATTGAATTCAGAATTTCAGATAAACGTCGGCGGGAGAGACTAGACTCTAGAGATGTATGTCGATGTATGGATGTGTCGCCGTCACCAAGCCAAGGACGCGATGAACCTTCGTTAGTCGACATTTATCTGAAGAAAATTCGCCTGGCAGCTGACGAAACGGCCGGTGACTCGACTCGTGGAGGCCTCTGGCGTGAAAAGGGCAGAAACACGACGGCGTGGTTGGAGTCTGATGAGGTCTGAACCGAACCGTCACCCTTCACCCCTGTCTCAGGGACCAGCAGCCACCGGAGATCGCACTGCGTGCCGCGAAGGGCGATGACTCGCCCCGGCACGGAGAACCTTCTTCTTCAGTTCAGATCATGTTTTTTTTTTCTTTGCGAAAAGTTCAGGTCATGGTTGGTGTCTTGGTGATAGGGATTATTAGCCTAATTTTAAATGACATGTGGATTGTGGATGACCGGGTGATTTAAGGCCCCTTTGATCGGGCTCAACTCAGACTTCGGTTTCAGCTCTTTGCTACAGTGATTGCCACTGTACGGCACTGTTCTAAACCGTAGCGGACATACGTCCCGCCGTCCACACACGGGTCCAATTAGCCGAGAAACGAACCCCCATTTGAATCTTGAGAATGAAATACGAGAAGCTTTCGATGGAACTAAAACATATCAAGCATGCTACTCACGTGCTAACCAAGGAAGGACATAAGCTACTTGGCCGGTCTCGCCAACCTTGACGAAAGCTGCTACTAACTCCTTTTCTGCAGAACAGGCAGAAAAAGGAGGCCACCAACAAAAACAATGACAGAGGGCTGGCTCATCAGCTCGGTCGTCTAGTCGTCTTTAAGTTTCGTGGTTAGGGTAGGAAGGACGACGAGGTCATATGTTTATGTTTTCAAGACCAATTGCAATTGGGTTCTAGAAAAAAAACATCGACAACAGTACAAGATGCCTAGCCTAACCCTGCTGCTAGCGAGTGCGGATGTAACCATCACGTCGAACGCTGCCTGTAAAGGCGAAGGCGCCAATGGCGAAGAGAGTTGGTGGTCAGTGATGATAGGAAAAGTGCTCACTGCTAATAATGCTTCTAGAAGGTTTAGGGTGACCCCAACCACTTGGTCATTGTGTTAGCAGAGTTAATATCATCCAAATAATTCCTTGGGTCGGTCAGCCTGGCGTGGGCCCATCAAAGCTGGAGTGAGCAAAAACTATGTGATTTATGATTGCAACAGATAATAACCCTCATGGGAGTAACTCGGATATTGGGTAACATCAGTAAAAAAAAAAGGTAACACAAAAATGCTTCAGGCCAAATCGCGAAATATTTTGACTACGCCTCCATGTCATATGAGATCTCAAAAACAAACATAAGTGGTCTCCACTTACATTGCCTTTACTTCGCGATTCCTTCAGTACGATTCAAAATTTATGATTCGGAGCGCGTCCGATAACGAAATTAACATGAGGATATCACTTTGTATGGCTGCAAAGAAATATTTTTTTTTCTTCTGGATATAAAATACCAAATACAAAATTAAGCATGAGCATGTGCCCCAACCATAACGTTGGTCTATCCTGGGCTTCTGCCCTGAGATTTGAATATAGGGTTCATACTCGACTTGAGATGTTCGGCAACAGCGTTCATACTCGAATAAAAGAAATCGGATCGAAAGATATCAAGTCGAGTCACAGCACGCAACTCAAAGGCACACGCAATAGGCCGCGCAGTACATTTGAGCCATCAACTCACAACCATTTCGCTGGGTCTCTAAACGGGCCGAGTCTGCTGAGACGGGGGGGGACCTGGCCCGGTTCCGGAGCGAGTGGGCCTATTCGAGCCGAGGAAACTTCCAACGAGAAAGGCAGCAAGGGCAAAGCCGGAAAGCGGAATCCGGGGGGATGCGCATCGATTCAGCAGCGGCCACGCTGACGCACTCGTCGCGAGTCGCGATCCGTTCCGCCGCGGCTTCGCCGCCCGTTGTTCCGCGCCGCTGTGCCAGACTGCCAGGTGCCCACAATATCCCCCGCACCCATGGGGATCGTCTGCGGCCGCGTCCCGTGTGGCCATCCTAGCCAGGCCACCGCTACAATTGGTCCATGGACGCAATAGATCAAAGCTAGAATAGCTGATTTCGTCCGCGAACTAACTCGACACCCCAACCAGGCACGCTGCCGACGCGTCGAGCACGCGCCGACTCTCGAGCTCGGCGTGGGACCCGGCACGGGGCACAACCACAAGGGTGGCGTCATGCTCGGCTGGGTACGTACGTACGTACGCCTCGGCTGCTCTGTAGTCCGCTCTTGCTTTATTTTCTGTCCAATGCAAAACAAACTGCTAAAACTTGGTAAGCTAGCAAGTTTTTGAACTCATGTCATTTTCGATGCAAGTTTGGTGATGGTTTATGAGAGAGACCCATTCATGCTGCATGCTGGACACACACGACCATGCACATCCATTGGCAGGTTGTCTGGTTCGGGCGTCGAGCCACTGCTTCTGTGCAGCCGCTACGGGGAGGAGAAGGAGAAAAAAGATGCTGCTGCTCTAATATGAAAAGAAAGTAGAAGTAAAATGATCTATTCAACTGGATTGAAGCCCTAGCTGACTGGGCAGGTGACGAGATAAGCCAATATGACGAGCCACGTCAGCGAATGGGCAAAATTGAGCCGGTTTGGATAGTTCATGATGTTTTTATGGTGGATGGACGAAATTGAGCCAAAAGCAATAGTTCATGAGTAAAATCGGTCAAGTTATTTCACCGTAGATCAACATGAGCATGCCATTTCTTTTTAACCTCTTACTCAAAGAATTGTCTCAATCATTTGCCTTTTTTATTTAAAGAGATAGAGGCGAATCGGGATACTTCTAGCTATATTTAGTGAGAATGTAGCATCAGCTTTGGAAGCAATCATACGAGCCCTGATTAGCAAAGATTCGAGTAAGCTTCCTTGGTACACATAACTATTTTAGCTTTTGCCTAAAGATGTAGATACATTTTTTGAGGAGGAAACCCCAGAAATTCGATGGTCAGTGGGGTCCACCTGTCATTGTCAGTCCTGGCCGCCCCGGCCTCATGTGATCACTTTATTCACACGATCACATCACAGAGGCGACACACGGCGCCCCGCCTTATATTATCCTGCGCCCCCTTGTCTTCCTCCCCAAGAAGCGAAATCCGATCTAGAAGCTCCCCCTCCCTCTCGCTGCCTCCCACCCGAACCCAATCTAGCTCGCTGAGATGGGCCGCAAGTTCTTCGTCGGTGGCAACTGGAAATGCGTAATTTCTCCTCCCTCCTTTGGCATGCCTGTTTTTTCTCGGCGTGGGTCGGATGTGAAAGTTTGGTTTTTTCCCTGATCCGTCGGTTTTCTGTTTGCGCTTAAGATAGCGATTGTTGGGATTAGAAGGCGGAAATTACTGGTGGGTTCTATTGATCTCGATTTAGATCGCCGTAAGAATGTTCTTTTTTTTTGTGGGCTCTTGGTTGAGAAGACTGGGATGTGTTGCCTCCAGGTTCTATCTTTCAAGATCCGGTCAGGAGGACAATTGATTCGGTCATCCTCGTACGGCATCAGATAGCGTGATGTTGATGGTCTTTGTATGTTTCGACCTAGCTGGAAGTGCCTTGCGTGTTTCTTGCAATCCGCCCTCCTGTGCTCCCAGCGCAGAACAAATCGTAAAACCCTGTTCAGGTACAGAGTTTTGTGTGATGCATGTTGCCAGGAGCGCTCTAGAAGCTCGATCTGCCAACTTCTGGAGATCCATTCACATGAGACACGAATTAGCCCCAAACTGTATATTTCTCGCTGGATCGTTATAGGATCATGCAATGCTTATTAGAGTGACTCGAACCTTGATGTTCTTGTGTTGGAGCTCGGTAAATTTTAGATGTGCTTGTGATGGTGGGTTTGAGGCTTAGATTGGGGCTTCTTTTGTAAATCATGGTTGGCAGTGAAAGAGCCTGTTGCTTTCCTAATTTCTCATGCAATAGACATGTATATCTAGTGAATTGCTTGTTAACTGGTCATTGAGTGGTTGATCTTGATGTGTGCAGAATGGAACCACTGATCAGGTTGACAAGATTGTCAAAACTCTGAATGAAGGACAGGTTCCCTCTCCAGATGTTGTTGGTATGGACTCTTGCCTTTTAGGAGTGACCCTTGATCATCGCAGATTTGTAGCAACACTGAGGAATTTAATTGTATGATGTACTTAGCAATTTGGAATTGTTGAATTGCAGAGGTCGTTGTCAGTCCTCCTTATGTGTTCCTTCCTGTGGTCAAGAGCCAGCTGCGCCCAGAGTTCCTAGTTGCTGCTCAGAACTGCTGGGTGAAGAAGGGTGGTGCTTTCACTGGTGAAGTCAGGTTAGTCTTCAATTCTCTCCTGGCTGACCACCCCATATGTTGTAATGGCTTTTGCGAGGAAGGATTGATGTCGAATCCAAAATGCAAATTCATGCAGTGTTTACACAAGCATAAGCTTATGTTCTTTTGATCATTATGCATAGTCTTTTGAAGTCACCTTTCAGGCTTTCACTCAATTTTAGTTATTTTCATACTGTTTATGCTATGTCAGGGAGTTTGCATATGTAACCTTATTCAGCAGTTTGTAGATTGCGCTTCGGTGCATTCCTCATCCAATTTTTCTATTGGTTGATAAGCAAGCCATTATTAATGCAGTGCTGAGATGCTCGTCAACCTTGGCGTTCCCTGGGTCATTCTTGGACACTCTGAAAGGAGAGCTCTGTTGGGAGAATCAAATGAGGTATGCTCCAGGGTCGCATTTTATTCAACATGTCTTCCGTGTCATTTGCTTTGTGGTTGTGCTACATGCATATTGCCGATTGGGACTATGTTACTCTTACTGAGCTGAGACTTGTTCAGTTATTCTTCTTTATTAATCCTTCCATTAGACACAAATTTGCAACGTATTTGATTGTTGATGTACTGCAGACACAGTTTGCACACCATAACCACTGAGGTCCTAAGAATGTTCACATCTAATGGTTTACTCTTCTGTTTGGATGCCAGTTTGTTGGAGACAAAGTTGCCTATGCACTGTCTCAGGGACTAAAGGTTATTGCATGCGTTGGTGAGACCCTTGAGCAGAGGGAAGCTGGATCGACCATGGATGTTGTTGCTGCACAAACAAAAGCAATTGCTGGTACTTAACAGTTACATTCAGTCCTGTGATTGTGCATAATCTCTTTTTTTTTAATGCTCTTCACTGTTATTGTTTTTTGTGATAATAATGATGCCATATTCGAATACTTCTACATCTAGCTCCCAGCATAGAACTTTAAGATTTGTTTGAAGATAGCCATATATCTTATGATAAACACTTTGCTTCTCATCTTGCTTTATACTAATTAAGGCTGAAATGCTGTTTATTTTACAGAGAAGATCAACGACTGGAGCAACGTGGTTCTTGCCTACGAACCAGTCTGGGCCATTGGAACTGGAAAAGTCGCCACCCCAGATCAGGCTCAGGAAGTAAGTCTCTTTCTTAATACTCACAACTCTCTACCAGTTCATACTTTGTTTCAACACTGGGCTATAATCTTGCGATTACAAATAACCTTACCTAATACAGTGCGTTATCCTTTTCTGTGCACAAACACTCAGATTTGCATTATCTTTGCAGGTGCATGCGTCCCTGAGGGATTGGCTAAAGACCAATGTCAGCCCTGAGGTTGCCGACTCTACCAGGATCATCTACGGAGGTATACACTTCTTGATCAGTTGCCCTATAAATATGCACCAGCTGCTACTCATCTTGGTACATGATTAATCACGGTCTTCTTGCTACAGGCTCTGTGACTGGTGCAAACTGCAAAGAGCTGGCGGCAAAGCCCGATGTTGACGGTTTCCTCGTCGGCGGTGCTTCTTTGAAGGTAACGAAAAATCCAGGAAGACAGCTTATGTCCTGTTCCCTTATAAACCAAAGATAGAACAAGATGACAGTGTTTGGCCTTGTCAACAACCCTAGTTGCTGACTGTTTCTTCTCCCCTATCTTGTCTGCAGCCTGAGTTCATTGACATCATCAACTCGGCCACCGTGAAGTCCGCCTAAAATGTCCCACCCCTCCCACCCCGGACGTGGAGATCTGCTAAAGAGGAACAGACTTGTTATCCGTGCTATGTACGCTACTAATTTTGCGCTTGAGCTTGCTAATAATGTTTACCTCTGAACATACCAATAATGGTTTTTGGTTAGCCCCTTTTTCGTGGTGAGGCACATAACACCAGTTCTGTGACTTATGCTCGTTTTTTCTTTATTTCGATTACATATCCACTGAGCTTGGCAAACCTTGTGCTCCCCTCTCTCATGATGAGTGGATGCCGGCACTCTGGCCAAACGATCTGGCCACAGTGGTACTGGATCTGTTTGGATCATCTGTACTCTGATCAGCCGGGCCTGTGAATGCAACTGGTCAGCTAATCTCTTCACGGAGGTAGCCAATCAGTGGTACGGCATTCGTCATCATTCCACGAGCATGTGACGCTAATGGATTCTTTGCCATGTGTTCGATGATTGGGACACAGCATCAGATTTGTACCAGGATGGAATGATGCGTTTATATTCGCGTATCGACCGATCAAACCAATGGTTTGACGTTGGGGGTATCCCGACCTGAATTTCATTGATAGGGCTTTTGGGAAGCCAAAATACGCCTTACATTTTCAGCATCATTGGGAAAAAATCAGGAGGGAAAAAGGACTTATGGGAAAATCAAATAGAATACCTTCGAGGTGCTCTCTTACTTTCCACCGGACTTTCTTATGCCAGCCCCTTCGTTTCCCTTTGAGTTTTCTTGGACTTGCACCTCGCAAACACTCCGGTGAGATTCATATTTTGTTCTTCTCTAAACTACATACAAGATACAAATTTTCTTAAAACAGTAGGATTTCATCTGGATGAAACTAATTTCATCTTTCTCTTCGGTAATTCTTGCCATATTCAGTATTTTCATCTCTCTCATTTCATCATAAAAAACGAGACATGATACTCTATTTAATGAGAATAAAACTCCCCTGAGAATAGCCTAACGGCTCAATAAACAAACAGCTTTTGCCTTAATATCGCTAAATTGTAACAATCTAAAAAACCATCCCCGTTAGATTGCGGAATCTTGATTATTGATCACAACTTCAGAACTGCTCACAGAGCTTGATGAGAAGCACTGCCATCAACCCCATCCAGTCAACCCCTAGATAGAGTTTTGATATCCAAACTTAATAATCCATCCCACTAAAAGTCCAGATCGCCAAACATATATGAGCTTTTCTGAACCTTCATTTTTTATACGATCAAGTTTTTCGACAATCCAAAAGGAAAACAAGCCACTGCCCCCCATCAAAAAAATTATTTCCCCCCTCAAAAAAAAAAAGCCACTGCAGGTTGCAGAAGATCGATAGGCACTCCATCAATGATCAAACTCCTTTTTCCGATGAAGGAAATACGAACTTCCACATAATCACATTCAAGGTTCATGTTTTGACTAAAATAGTGATCCGGTAGTTCTCAAAACAACTGAGGGAAGTTTCTTCGAAAAAAAAAAGGAACTGAGGGAAGAGAGCCTCATCAAAGCCTCCTCGGTAACAGACCCCGTCACGGGCGTAAACTCTCACCCAGCCCTTCCCTCCCTCGGTCAGCAGCTCCATCCAGGCTCTCCACCGAGCGTTGCCACCGCTTGCGTCAACCGCTGGTGAATTTAAGCCGGTCATGCGTTGCATGGGCCAGCCATTTCCGTTGCGCGCACGGGAAGCGTGACGCGTCCCCCCTCCTCTCTCGCCACCGTTGCCTCCCTCCCGCGCCTCCTCTGAGCCACTCCCTCCCTGCCTGCCCCGAAAGCGGCGGCAACCCCTCCGCCCGGGGCTCTCCCGGCACAGCAGCTGCGTGCCGCGTCGCCCTCAGTCTCCTCCTTTTCCTGCCTCGCGCCGGGAGAGAGAGACCGAGGGACCACATAAATGAGCTCGCCGACGCCATTACGCCCCACCGCCGGCGGCGGCGGCGCCAGCAGTTACTCCGCCTCCTCCTCCTCGCTGCACCACCGGCGGCGGGGGCGGCCGGGCGCGGGCGCGGGTTTAAGAAGGCCGCGGGTGCGCCGGTGCAAGATGAAGCTCATGTACTTCCTCATGGACCGGGACGAGAAGCGCGAGAAGCGCCTCGAGCTCGAGTTCGAGGTCAGGCCGCCGCCGCGGAACGCGCCACGCCGTGGATAGATGATCAACCGCGTTGGGCGCTGGAGGTTTGCCTGACGAACTGACTGACGGTGTGCTGGGTGGCGCTGTAGGTGTCGGAGCTGGAGACGGTGCTCGAGAAGGAGCAGCGGCTGGGCAGGGTCCTCCAGTGCTCGCTGCAGGGGCGCGTCGTCTGCCATCGCTGCCTCTCCACGCTCGTTCCAACCAACGTAAGCAGCCACACTCCGCTCAAACTTCCGGTCATCCGATCATCTCTGTTTCATGCCTGCATGCGGATGCTAAATGTTCAGTTCCGTCAGTATGAGTGTCTGACAGTGCGAGCTCATGGATTGCAATTGCAAATTTGCAATCCGTAGACTGAACTGATTTCTGCACAAGTATTGTTCGACCAAATTCTGCTTTGCAGTTTCCGACATGTTCTTCTTTCATGTTACCTTACTACCCGTTGATAGTTTAGATTCTACAACAATGCTACAATAGGGTTCTCTGCATATGTTAGCACTGCGCTTACTTAAAAGCTGAGACTGTTCAGTCTCAAGTCTGAAACGACGGAGAACAAACATGATTGCTAGCGTACCATCGCTGCAGTCTGCAGTCGCAGAGGAATTGCCATCATAGCATTTCACTTCACTTCACCGCAGCTCATCTGAAGATTACACACGTGACGCTGTCACCCTCGGACCGAGGCCCGCGGCGTGTCTGCAACTGCATCCAGATAAATCCCCCACGGTAACATTTCGTCGTCGTCGTAGTAGTAGTAACAAGGTTCACGGTCACTTCGATCCCACCACGGGCTGAAGATCTCAGGGATCCCCGTACGGGTGAGCACCGCTAGGTGCAGAAACAGGATGTCCTTTGGATTCCTGCCTCCCTCCATGTCTCATCCGATGTCACCTGGCTCTGACTTCTGAACCAAGGACGCAGAAGTACCGTGCCTGATCTGGAGCGTCGCGACCCCGAGTTGCCCGCGGACAATCACTACCTCTAATCTTCCAGATCTGGTTTCCTTGGATCCTGCATTATTGTACCTGCATTACCTGACTGACTGATGATCAATGGCCTGCATGGCAGATGGCACAACAAGAGCGTCAGTACAACTTCACCATTGTTGATCTGCAATTGTAATCCTTTTAGCTTTTACCACACTGAAAGTCTTACTGAACATACTGCTGACCTGAATTTTTACTTGCTTTATTTGCATTGGTGTAGGTTAGGGGTCTGCTCGGGGAGCTAGCAATGGTGGAGGACGAGATATTCTACCTGGAGAAGAAGGTCGAGGACCTGCGGCTGCGCCTGCGCCGGGAGCAGAAGTGGACGGACCAGTGCATCCAGCAGCAGCAGCAGCAGCAGCAGAGCTGGCCGCAGAACCGCCAGCCGAGGCACTCCGTGTCCAGGAGGGAGCTCCAGGGCGCCCAGCAGCTGCCCAAGCTGCCGTGCCCAGGCAGCGACGAAGCTCTCGAATGCGAGAGCAAGGCTTCTGTTGGATCCGCCTCCGCCAAAGGTACGAAATGTTCAGCAAAACACATGCGAATCCAGAGTTCATCATTCGTACGGGATTCATTTTGCTGATGTGCCACATGATCATCTTGATGTTCTGATCAGGAGATGAAGTGGAGCACGCCAGGAGAAGCAGCCACTGCAGGTCGTCGGAGACCACGCCGGCGCCTCCGGAGAGGAAGGTCTGCCTGAACAGCCCAAACAAGCTCTCGGAGGAGCTGATCAGGCTGATGGTGGCCATCTTCCACAAGCTGAACAAGGTGGCGGATGTGGGGGAGCTGGAGCTGAGCGGCACGTCGAAGCTCAACATCTCCTGCATCGGGCCCAGGAGCCTCGTGCCCAGGGTCGCCGTGCACGGCGCCGCCGCGATGAGCCCGCTCAAGAACCGGAGGGCGTCGGCGAAAGCCGCCGGCCACGGCGCGGAGAAGGAGGCCGCTGCCGGGTGCCAAAGGAGGTTCGTCGAGTTCACGAGGGCATCCGTCGACGTCAGCCGCATCTCGCTGTGCCTTGTCGACATCAAGAACTTGAGGTGAGCTCCCCATCTGTGCGTGCTGTTCAACGATCAGGGGAAGCTTCAGGCCTGATAGCATCTGTTTGGCTTCTGCGTTCTACAGAGGATTGATGCAAAAGCTTGGCACCGCCGACCCGAGCCTTCTGACGAACAAGCAGAAGCTGGCGTTCTGGATCAACATCTACAACTTCTGCGTGATGCATGTACTGTAAGCTACCCTTCAATTATTCCTTCTCAGGCACAGCTTGACGAACGAACAATTGCTCGAAATCAATGCTAATTCAGGACATGAAATTCTTCCGGCATGATTTCAGGCGTTTCTTCAGCACGGTTTACCCCCATCTCCAGAGAAGCTTCTTGCGCTGCTGAATCAGGTACAGTGTTCTTTCCATTGACAAAATTTGATGCTTCAGATCGAACTCCGTTATCTTTATGCAACATTGCTATCAGAAACTGACATTGTGTTTGTTTCTAAAAAACTGACATTGTTCAGGCTTCAGTGAACGTCGGAGGAACAGTGCTGAATGTTGTGTCGATCGAGCACCTCATCCTGAGGCACTCTCCCGCAGGCAAGCAGGTATGTATGCAAGATTAGCTTACACGATTCAACCATAAACTCTTGCAGATTACAAACATCGTTCCCTGTCATTAAACCCTTAACCTGAACAAGGGTAGCTTGATGATGATGATAAGGGGATCGTGGACGAAGGACAGAGGGATCTGCTGCGCACGTACGGACTCGGGTACCCTGAACCCAACGTCGTCTTCGCGCTGTGCAGAGGCAGCCGCTCCTCGCCGGCGGTACGTGACGTGTCACCGTCAGCTCCTGCCGGCGTTTCCTTTCTTCCCAAACTGACCTCACGTGCGCTGGGCTGTGTCGCGCCGCAGCTGCGCGTGTACACGGCGGAGGACGTGTCGAACGAGCTGGAGCGCGCCAAGGTGGAGTACCTGGAGTCGACGGTGCGCGTCGCCGGCCGGAGGCAGCGCGCCGCCGTCGTGGTGCCCAAGCTGCTGCACTGGCACATGCGGGACTTCGCCGACGACGCCGCGTCGCTGCTGGAGTGGGTGCACAGCCAGCTGCCCCGGGCGTCGGGCCCGCTCAGGCGGGCCATCAGGGAGGTCCTGGGCGCCAGCAGCAGCAGCGGCAGGGGCGCAGCGACGCCGGCGCTGGCGGCCAAGATGGTGGAGGTCGAGCCGTACGACGCCGAGTTCTGCTACCTGCTGCCCGTCTGGTGAGCGCGCGTCCATGCGTGGTCTCGGTCCATCGCTCGGAGCGTGCTAAATTTTGCTCTGGTCGAGGCGTATTTGTTGCAGCAGCTGTGCAATGAACCGTGAACTACTACCGTGTGACACGATGTAAATTTTCGGGGTTGTGTTTCGTCCCGTAGAGAAAAAATTCAATAAAAGAAGGAACACAATAGTACCTTATCGACAAAAGTACGTTTTATTTCAGTGTGTATATGAAATATCTTCATATTATTTTTTTATTTTGCTAGTGCCAGGATGTTTGAGGCACTGCAGATTTGGCAAAACTTGATCCGTCCGATGTTCTGTAACGTCGGATGTTCTTTCAAGAGTATTTCCATTCTTTCTAAATCTAAATAAAGGATCTTGACTATTGATTTACATCTTGACCATCTAAGATTATGCAACAATCAAAATCTAAGCGCTCGAGCATCCTCCTCTTGCACCGCCCTATGTGCCGTCGCCCGCCGCTACTATCACCCTCAACCCTAACACAGCCGCATGCCATATTATCATCCTCATCTTATCCCAATTGACCTTTGTCATCTACGTCGAACCAACCTATACTTCCTTTCCGCCGCTCTCCGGCGGCCAAAGCGCCGTCCTCTTATCACCATTCCATACGCCGCCATCCCTTTTTATCATCACCATGTTTATTGTCCTCAATCCAATATAGTCATACACCGCTCCCCCTCCCTTCGCCTTGCCCGATCGTCGAATCAATGTACTTTCTTGCATTGCTCTTTGGGCGATTGTCTTTGCCCATTATTGAACTATGGATACTACTTCGTGTTGCTATTCATCGCCTCATCGGTATTACTATAAATCGTGAACCGTGCTCAATAGAGCTGCAGCTAACCATGCCTTGTCTCGGCACTTCACCACCATCACCACCCAACGCCCATGGAACCCCAAGCTTGTCTCTAAGCCTTAGGACTCGAGCATAGTTGCTAGAATCATAATCTCGTTGGAGGTTCTCAGAGTAGAAGATGCCGTGGCAACTATCCAAGATGAACTACATCGAGGATCAAGATCTATGGGTATGAAAAAAACAACAGATTTCTTGTTATTTTCTATTTTGCTTGCAAAAATGTTAAGACCACATGTTAAGCACTAACCGGTGCGTTGAAAACATGGATTATTTACCCATACTAAGCTCTCTGTCTGTGTGTTTTTTTTATTAAATTTACAAATGAAATGCCAGATGTTATGCATATAAGCTTATTTAACTATTACCTTTCTATCTTGCATGTAGAAATGACCCTTGGTATGTATACAATCTTATTTAATATTTTCTTTTCTCTCGTACAGAATAATAATAGAAAATATGAATTGATAGTTTGTTCGCGTTAAATCTTATTTGATTTTACATGTTTATGATGTTCATAGTACAGTAATGACAGTTGGTTTGTATGGAATTTTATTTAATTGTTACCTTTTATCACTTATCTTATTTACTTTTTACTTTTTATCATGTACAGAGTAATAGTAGAATATAGAAATAAATACCAATAAGTTTGTGTGCAATCTTATTTAAATGTTACTATCTTTGTATACAAGCTTATTTACCTATTACCTTTATCATGCATATAAACACAAGAATTATTTGCTCGTGCTCATAGTTGTGTGCAGTGTGCTGTTTTTTTCAATAAAGTTTGTTTATATCCAAGCTTATTTAACTACTACTAGTAGAGTGCACGTGCGACACACACGTGTTAATATTCATCATGCGGCACAATTAACAAATTGAACACCTAATGACAATAATATTTATCATCATGCATTTTACCAACCATGATCTTCGTGACAATTAAGAGCTTAAAATTCACTTGGCACATTTACTTATTGTCAGTACCATGATCATTGCATCTTGGAACACAAACACGCCTAATCATCTCATACAAGGTACTTCTGTTTGCAGTCATAAAATAGCCACGGTACGTCTAGATCAATTCGTCGACTTTAATCCTCATTTGTTCAATGTTTGTGGACTCAGAGATATGCGGTGTTGCCAAGCAACCAACATTGCCTGGTAGTTGATTAGGGCAAACCGCAGAGGTTCGGAGGAGATCAATGCTTCGTATTTAGCCTACCCAAATGAACATTTTTTTTAAAAAAATGCCTCACCATTACAATTAGATTCAGAGGAGATCGACACTTTAGGTTTAGCCATCCTATGATGATAATTTTCTCTCACCACTGAACGCCGTCTCCTTCTCCTCCTCAGGCAAGCTCGCATACTTTTCCGGTCTCTTTTGACGAAGCTGCTCGGCCGGGTCAATATTTTCATTGCCTTTACCATAAACAAAAGAATGAAAAGGTTTATATGAATCTGAAAGTGCATTTGGACCCTAAGTAGGTTTTGGTGTTGATGACATACAAAATTAAGGAGCTAATGAGTTCATCGAATTTTGGACAGTTCAAATTCAATGAAATGAAAAAGAGCAAGAAAAGACGTCAAATTTGCTTAAATGATGGTGTTAGTCTTAAAAGAAAATTCTTACTTATTTTATATTTTGAATTTGAGTTTAGTAAACACCGTACTATTAAGATGGATGTGAATGGATAGCATGAAGGTGTCAAAGTGCTTATTTGAGATGCTAACCATCAAGGAGAGATACAAAATCACAAATTTATGCACCTAGTTTAGTGTCTATTTCAGTGTGTGTCAGAAGTTCCGACCCTAGGTCGGAAGTTCCAACACTTGTCGGAAGAAGCTGGATTCTTCCGACAAGGGGTCCTCGGCCAGCTGTTTTAAAAGTGTCGGAAGTTCCGACCCTGTGTCGGAAGTTCCGACAATCACTTAACCAGTGCGCTAACAGCTAGTTTTTGGGGCATCGGTATTTATGCCCCCTCAGCCCCCCCTTCACTGGCTGCTGACCTAACCCGAGACAAATACCTCCAAGAGCATTTACTACTCCTCTCCTATCCCTCATTGAGCTATTCCTTTAGTTGATTTGAGTTAGAGCTTGGGTGAGAGCAAGATTGAGGTGTGAGACTTAACCATTTGAGTGTGAAGGTAGCCAAGTTCATCTCAAGAGCACTTGAAGCATCTTCATCCATTGATTCACATTTGTTACTCTTGAAGCTTGCTTCTAGACGGTTTGGTGTCGCCCGTGGAGCGTCCTCTCGTGTGTGCGCGCCCTGGGAAGTTTTTATTACCCTATCCTTTGTGGATTTCATAGTAAGTGACTCAATCCTCCTTTGTGGTTGATTGAGTGAGGTAAATGGTTAGTGGAAGACCCGGCTCTTTGTGAGCTCCTCAACGGAGACGTAGCTTCCTTAGTCAAAGTGAACTTCGGGAACAAATCTCTTGTGTCTTGTGGTTATATCATTTATTTGGTTCTCATTGACCTAGAGTTTGTTTTGTGCCGATCTACGTACTCGAGTTGTTATGCTTGCAAATATCACCTACAGAAGTCTCCTAGCATCACCGTGTAACTTTTGATTCAGCCAGATTGTGCAGTTTCAAGTTTAATTTTAAATTTCGTATAAGAACTTTAGTTTTGTTGAAAGTTCCTACATAGTGTCGGAAGTTCCGACACATTTAATTCCTGCGAAGAATTTTTTAGGTTTTTCAGGTATGTCTATTCACCCCCCTCTAGGCATCACCAAGATTTTTTCAATTGGTATCAGAGCCTAATCTCTTGATTTAGGCTTAACCGCTAAGGGATATCAAGATGTCCATAGTTGGGGATGATGCGGACACCGTCGCAACCGTTGCAGCTCAAACCGATGCCGGTACCGGACTTGATAGTGCTGGAAATCCTTTCGAGCAAACAAGCCGTCCACCCTCCATTCATAATGCCGAGTCAAGTTCAAGCGATGAAAGCGAGGGCGAGACATCGGAAGCAAGAAGAAGGAGAAAAGAAAAGATGAAGGCAAAAATTAAGAAGAAGGCCAAGAAATTGATGATGAAGCGAAACAAGGAAGAAAGCGAGAAGCATCCTTTCTTCGGGTTAAATTAAGTTCCTCATAACTATGCTTCATCTCAATATCCTACTTCTCAATTTCAATCGGTTCACTTGGGAAATCCTCCTTTCTTTGATGGGACGGATTATTCCAAGTGGTCTTATGATATGAAAATGTATCTCTACAGGATTCACCCCTCTATTTTGGAAGTTGTGGTTGTACGTGTGACTCCTCCTACGAACGGTGTACTCACAGCTGAACAAGCTCAAGACTATTTCCGCAATGCACAAGCCGTGAGGGTCATCACAAGTTCCCTTTGTGCCCAAGAATTCAACAAAATCCGCAATGTTGAAATAGTTAAGAAAATTTGGGACACACTAAAAGAAGCTCATGAGGGAACCGATGAAGTTAGAGAAGGCAAGATGGATTTGTTGCAAGGAGAGTTAGAGCACTTTGTCATGCATGATAGACTAATGGTCCTTGTATCAGATATTAGATCTCTTGGAAGCACGGAATGGGAAGATCACAAGTTGACAAAGAAGTTGCTTAGAGCCTTCACGTCAAGGAACCCCACTCTTGCAACAATGATTAGAAGAGATTCCAAATTCAAGGTCAAGACACCTAATCATCTTTCTGGTGAAATCCTCCATTAAGAGTTGGTTGAGAGTGATGTGGCCAAGTCACTAAGTCACAAAGTGAACAAGAATGTGACACTCAATGCTAGCTCAAGTGACAAGGTTGAATCAAGTCCTAAGGCTCTAAAGTCAAGAAAGGAAGATTCAAGTGATGAAGGATCCATCGATGAAGTGATAGCCTTGGTATTGAGAAACTTCAAGCTACAAGAAAGGTGGTGATGACAAGAAGAAGCCATCACAAAGAAGATGTTATGAGTGCAAAGAAGTGAGTCATTACATTGCCGATTGCCTACAATTGAAGAACAAAGAAAAGGAAGAGAAGAGGTACAAGGAGATGAGCAAGGACTACAAGAAGAAATATCAAGGGCATGCTCATGTTGGTCAAGAGTGGGAGTGTAGTCATGAAGATTCCGACCATGAAGGGATGGCTACTCTAGCTATACCAAAGAATTTAAGGAAACTCTTCAACAACATCTCCGACGATTAAGATGAAGCACCCTTTTGTCTCATGGCAAGAGGGACTAAGGTACAAGAATCATCCACCTCCTCCTCTCAGCCTTCCACCATATCTACTAGCTCGCAAAATGATTTTGATGATGAGGAAGAGCAACATAAAGCATACATGATAAAAGAATTTAGAAAGAAAGGTTTTAAAGAAATTAAAAAACTTATGGAGAAATTGGAGAAAAAGAAGGAGTGTCTCGATAGGTAAGAAGACTTGCTCATCCTTGAGAAGGAGAGAAAACTTGCTTTAGAGAAGGCTCTTGCCGAAGAAAAAGGTGAAAGTTGAAAAATTAGCTATCGATTTATCTCTAGCTAATGATTCAAAAGAGAGGATGTCTAAGGAGACCACTTTGATAAATGAATCTCTAACTTCCTTAAAGGCCACTCATAGTGAACTTCAAGAAAGTTTCTCATGCTTAACGACCAAGTACAAAGGTCTTGAGGTTAGCTACAATGCCATTTGGGAAAGCACCAAAACCAATTCTAAAGCAACTTTTGAATCAAATGTCTACACGAGTGAAGGCTGTTCAAGGTGTTATTAAATTGATGTGCAAGCTTGTATTACTAACTTGGCAAAACTAGAAAATTTGATCAAAGCAAAGGATGATCAACTTGAGAGGCTAAACAAGTTAGTAAGAAACGGATATGAAGGTGATACCAAGCCCAAGCCTAAGGTTGCGTACAAGGAAGGGAGACGTTCGCACAAGAAGGATGGGCTTGGTCACTACAAGGGAGGCAAGGTAAACGACCGGAAGGTAGTCAATGGTAAGGAATGTGTCATGTTCGCCAAGGGATCAAATCTTGAGAACTTGATGTACATTGCACATGGTGTGACCACCATTCCCGCCCGAGCCAAGAAGAAAATTGATGATCTCATCAAGGCCAAAATCACTAAGCATGAGCTATCACCAAACTACACTACGGATTATATGGTGACAATGGACCACAAAGGTAAAGTAGTGATCAAGTATGTTGGGGCTTACACTAAGAGGGCAATCCTTAGAAGTGTGTGGGTTCCAAAAGTGTATCCATCTAACTCTCAAGGACCCAAATCTTTTTGGGTACCTAAATTCAAAGTTTAACTTATTTTGTAGGCCTACTCCTCGGGTGGCACCGCATGGTCTTGATAGTGGATGCTCAAATCATATGTCCGGGGAGAAGGATTTATTCACATCCCTTGAGCTTCATGATATATCTAAAGAAACTATTATCTTTAGAGACAATAACAAAGGAGATGTGATTGGTTTGGGTAAAATTGCACTTTCAAATGATAACTCTATTTCAAATGTTTATTTGGTTGAAACTTTGGGGTACAATTTGTTGTCGGTCTCGCAACTTTGTGAGATGGGCTACAATTGTCTCTTTACTAATGAGGGTGTGACCGTCTTTAGAAGGGAGGATTCCTCTATTGCTTTTATGGGTCGCTTAAAGGGCAAAGTGTATCTTGTTGATTTCTCCAAGGTTATAGTTGAGCCCAAGACTTGTTTAGTGGCAAAATCTGATTTGGGTTGGCTTTGGCATCGCCGACTAGCCCATGTCGGGATGAGAAACTTGGCCAAACTTCAAAAAGGCGAGCACATCTTAGCACTAACAAATGTTGTTTTTGAAAAGATAGGTTGTGTAGCGCATGCCAAGCCGGAAAGCAAGTTGTTGCTCCACACCGTGCCAAGAACATCATGATGACATTGAGACCATTGAAGCTTCTACACATGGATTTGTTTGGACCCATTGCCTATATTAGCATTAGCGGTAACAAATATGATCTTGTCATTGTTGATGATTTTTCTTGTTTCACTTGGGTATTCTTTTTGCAAGATAAAAGTGAAGCTCAAGGAATTGTCAAGAAATTCATTACAAGAGCTCAAAATGAATATGAATTGAAAATCAAGAATGTAAGAAGTGACAAAGGCTCGGAATTCCGGAACACCAATATTGAACAATTTCTTGATATAGAAGGAATCAAACATGAATTCTCCGCACCATACACACCTCAATAAAATGGCATTGTTGAGAGAAAGAATAGGACATTGATTGAAGCCGCAAGAAAAATGTTTGATGAGTACAATACTCCGGATATCTTTTGGGCCGAAGCTATCAATACGGCGTGTCATGCCATCAACCGTCTCTACCCCCACAAATACTTGGGCAAGACACACTACGAGATAATCACCGGTAACAAACCCAAGGTGCACTACTTTAGACTTTCTGGAATTATGTTTTTCATACTTAACAAGAAAACCAAAAGCTCAAAGTTTGCATCAAAGGTTGACCAAGGTTTCCTACTTGGTTATGGTACTAACGAACACGCCTATCGTGTCTTCAACAAAGCCACCGGTTGTGTTGAGGTCATGGTGGGCGTAACTTTTGATGAATCCAACGGCTCTCAAGTAGAGCAAGTTGATAAAAATGTTACAGATGAAGAGGAACTTCTGAGTCCATCAATCATGAGGATGGGCTTGGGGGAGGTGAAACCTCATGAAGTTCAAGCTCAAACTCCAATTGAAGAAAGGAACAATGATCCATCATAATCCATAAGAGTTGAACCTCCAAGCTCTCAACAATCTCAAGATCAAAGTCATGGTGACGATCAAGTTCATGGCATTGATTAAGGGGGAGAACAAGGTGGTGAAGCTCAAGAAGATGCTCCACAAGCCAAAAAATGACGATGATGGACCAATTCAACCTCAATCACAAGTGCCACACCCAAGAGTTCATTAAAGTGTTCAACGAGATTATCCCGTTGACAATATTTTTGGAAGTATTCAAAGAGGGGTAACTACTCGTTCACGTTTAGAAACTTTTGCGAACATTACTCGTTTGTCTCTTCTCTAGAACCTCTCAAGGTAGATGAAGCACTTGATGATTCGGATTGGGTCATTGCCATGCAAGAAGAGTTGAATAACTTTACAAGAAATGAAGTATGGGAGTTGGTTGAAAGACCAAAACAAAATGTGATTGGCACCAAGTGGGTTTTTCGAAACAAATAAGATGAACATAGTGTCGTCATAAGAAACAAGGCAAGGTTAGTTGCACAAGGTTTCACACAAATTGAAGGTTTGGATTTTGGTGAAACCTATGCACCCGTAGCTAGTTTTGAATCAATTCGTATACTATTAGCCTATGCCACTCACCATGATTTCAAGCTTTATCAAATGGACGTGAAAAGTGCATTCTTGAATGGCCCCCTATCCGAGTTGGTGTATGTAGAACAACCGCCGGGATTTGAAGATCCAAGATTTCCAAATCATGTGTACAAGCTCCATAAGACGCTCTATGGGCTTAAGCAAGCTCCTAGGGCATGGTATGAATGCCTCAAGGATTTTCTTCTCAAGAACGACTTTGTAATTGGCAAAGCCGATTCTACTCTTTTTACTCACAAAATTGATGAAGATATTTTTGTTTGCCAAATATATGTCGATAACATCATATTTGGTTCTACTCATAAGAATTTTTGTGAGTAATTTAGTAGGATCATGACCAAGAGGTTTGAGATGTCCATGATGGGTGAATTGAAGTTCTTCCTTGGATTTCAAGTCAAGCAAATGAAGGAAGGAACTTTCATTTATCAAACCAAGACACCCATGGCATTAAATGGTCATCTTGATCTCAATGAAGAAGGGAAGTCGGTTGATCAAAAGGTATATTGCTCCATGATTGGCTCTCCCCTTTACCTTTGTGCATCTAGGCCGGATATTATGCTTAGTGTGTGCATGTGTGCAAGATTTCAAGCCAATCCTAAAGAATGTCACTTAATTGCTGTTAAGAAAATTTTGAGATATTTGGTACACACTCCTAGCCTTGGCTTATGGTATTCCAAAGGCTCCACTTTCGATCTACTTGGATATTCCGATTCGGATTATGCCGGTTGTAAGGTAGATAGAAAGAGTACGACGGGGACTTGCCAATTTCTTGGAAGATCCCTAGTGTCGTGGAGCTCTAAGAAACAAAATTCGATTGCTTTATCCACCGCCGAAGCTGAATATGTTGCAGCGGGTGCTTGTTGTGCCCAACTCTTGTGGATGAAGCAAACGTTGAGTGACTTCGGTTGTGAATTTAGAAAGATTCCGCTCTTATGTGATAATGAGAGCGCTATCAAGCTAGCAAACAATCCGGTACAACACTCCCGAACAAAGTACATAGATATAAGACATCATTTCTTAAGAGATCATGAGGCCAAAGGAGATATTGCTTTACGTTACGTGAGCAACGAACGACAACTTGCCGATATCTTCACTAAGGCTCTCGATGAGCAAAGGTTTTATGATTTGAGGAGTGAACTAAATATCTTGGATTCTCGTAACTTGGCTTGAGCTGTTGCACATACTTGATTGTTGCTTAGATACGAAAAATAAATTTACTTATGTTGAGATATGTTTAAAATATTTGGATTTTGATCTTCGGATCAAAGCTTGACTCTTGTAATCATTGTTATGTAATGTTGTTTGTGGCTGATCACTAAGCTTCAAGTCTCTCATATGTCTACAAGCCATATCTCTTAATATCTCCAAGTTTATTCTTCGAAAATCTAACTTTCTGGAGCCAAAAAGTATAGGTCAGAACTTCCGACATATGGCCGGAACTTCCGACGATCTTCGGAAGTATCGTGATTTTTCCGACAAAGGGTCCTCGGGAGATCATTTTAATATTCATCGGAACTTCCGACGGCCCATCGGAACTTCCGACAATCTTCGTCGGAACTTTATCCATTCTTCCGACCGCGGGTCCTCGGGTTCAAAAATTCTTATTCGTCGGAACTTTCGTCTCACCGTCGGAACTTCCGACAATTCACTTGAACCTATATATACCGTTGGACAGCCCCCTCAAACCCTAACATACTCACACACACCACCGACACCAACTCTTCTCCCCTTTCAAAATCTTGCGGGGAAACCAAGATTCAACCGTAGGATTTCATCGCTTTGGAGTTATTTGGATTCTCCACTCTTCAGAACATCCGATCCCCATCATCTCTCTTTCGATTCGCGCCGGAAATCTTTAAGGTATTTCATTCAAAATCCCCATTGCCCGATCTCTTAATGTAGAAGGAGTTAGAAGTTTCTTTTTTAGGGATAGCCTTCTGGATCTTTTGGGTCTGCTCGGGCCCTGTCGAAAGTTCCGACACGGGTTCGGAAGTTCCGGTTCCGCCGGAAGTTTCGTCCCCTGGTTGGAAGTTCCGAAAAGTGTCCTGACTGTCCCATTTGATTGAGTCGGATCACACCTATCGAGTCTATCCTAATTTTAATCTTACATACTCAGATGGCTCGTGAAAGGAGAGGAAAGCAGAGGGCGTCTTCACCCGAGATTGAATTGTCTCCTTCTAATTCCGAAGCAACTCAAGAAGCTTCACCTATGGCTGATCGTACTGGCAAGCGAAAGGCTGTGGTGAAGGCTCCTTTGCGCTCTCGTGGTCGTGGAAGACCTACTCCACAGGGTACTTCCGCTCATGGTGCTCATCCACGCATGAAGCGCGCTTCTGCTCCAGGCACTCACATGTCAGATGCTGGAGAGTCGATTGAATATCTTGAGAGGATCATCCTTCGGATGCAACCCCCAATTAGGCTAACTGCTTCACAGTTCAATGGGACTCGTCTAGTGGATTACGAAAAGGGCAAGCATGATATATATGCATTGAGATATGATGATCCATCTGAATATACCAAAGAGCATCAAGGAGATGTTCGATTTTGGATGAACTTTCATGCTGATTGGTATTCATCAGTGATTCTTTGCAAGTCTCAGCCCACTACCGAGATGAAATCCATCAACTGGGAGCATCTATTTGAAATTGACCTGCCGGTGTGAGGGAAGTCCAAGATGCTTGTAGAAGGATGCATCTCACATCAATCATGTCCTTCAATTGTGATTGGAATGAGAAGTTATCGCTCAGTTCTACTCCACTCTCTATGTCAACCGCTCAACCAAGACCTTCCATTGGACTATTCAAGGCAGGCCATTCTATGTTGAATATGCTTACTTTGCTAGTATTCTTGGATTTTCCAATGCTGATCTTACTAGAGAGAGGATACATGAGGAGGAGAATGTGCTTGATGATGGAGAACTTCACTTCATGTATGACAGTGCATACGGTGATATTAAGTTTGGGACAATACATGGTTTGACACCTTATTACAAATTGCTCAACCAACTCTTCCGCTACACTCTGTGTCCCAAAAGTGGTGACTCGGATAATATTTCAAACATGTCCAAGAACTTGCTTGCAAGAATGGCTCCCAACAAGAATGAGTTCAGTGTTTTTGACTTCATTTAGGAGGAAATCATCGTTTGTTTTATTTCACCGAAGAAAGGTTGTCACTATACTCCTTATATCTTCGCCATGATTAAAGAAGTGACAAGCGTCAACATCTTGACTGACAAGGGCCATCAAGTGTACAAGCCTAAGAAAGGTCAACTTGAGCGCCTTCTCAAGCTTGGAGCACATGCACCTCGCCGCTCCACTCAAGGACCTTCCCATGGTCCTTCGAGCTCTCATGGTCCTTCAAGCTCCCATCATCGTTCAAGTTCTCATGGTCCTTCTAGCTCTCAAGGTCCTTCGAGCTCTTGTGGTCCTCCTCCTCGTGCCCCAAAGAAGAAAGACATTCTCAATTTCATTTCTCAAGGATTGTTTGCATGCTTCAATGTGGATCGTCACAATGTGCAAGAAATCCATGACCACAAGAAGCATGTGGATGAGCAGCTTATTAATATTGAGGCAAGGCAAAAGAAAATCATGGCCAGATATGGCATGCCTCACTCACCTCTTCGTGCGCTTATGGATTTTCCTCCTCCACCGACCTTCTACAACCCTTGGGAAGAAATGAGTGGTCCTTCCATGATGTTTGGTGCTCCCCAAGTTGATGAGGATGAAATCGAAGAAGACTTGGGTGGGCGTGAGGAGTCGGATGAGAACGAAGAAGAGGACATTCCCGCTGCCAACACACCCACCGATGAGGAAGAAGATGATGCCGAAGATGACGACGACGATGGCGAGAAGTGACTATGGAAGGGCCTCTTCTTTTTGGTGCTTGTTGCCAAAGAGGGAGTGAGCTCACCATAGGCTTTGTGGTTGTTTTATCTTCGTCGTTGAAACATTGAAACTTTAAACTCTTGTGCTTGTGGACAACTGAGACTTGTATTTGTGTGACATGTGGTGTGCCAAGTGAGATATTTAATGTTGTAAGAATTAATTGAGTTTCTCTATGCTAGTGTGATCTTAGAACCTTATTGCTTTTGTGATGCTCATGACTTTTGACTTGGTGCTTGTTCATTTCCACTTTATTGTTGTGATACATCTTCTCATGTGCATCACGTTGATATTTATCACACGTTGCACCCCACGAATGCAATTATATAGAAGAAATCTTTCTTAATATGTGCAAATAGCATTTGAGGCTAGTTTTGTATTTATGTTGGTAAATGCACATATCAAGGGGGAGTTCAACTATATAATTGAGTTCAAAATATCTTATTGAATTTATTGTGAGCATTAATCATGTTGTCATCAATCACCAAAAAGGGGGAGATTGAAAGTGCATTTGGCCTTCTAAGTGGGTTTTGGTGTTGATGACATACAAAATTAAGGAGCTAATGAGTTCATCGAGTTTTGGACAAGTTAAAATTCAATGAAATGAAAAAGAGCAAGAAAAGACGTCAAATTTGCTTAAATGATGGTGTCGGTCTTAAAAGAAGATCCTTACTTATTTTATATTTTGAATTTGAGTTTAGTAAACACCGTACTATTAAGAGGGATGTGAATGGATAGCATGAAGGTGTCAAAGTGCTTATTTGAGATGCTAACCATCAAGGAGAGACACAAAATCACACACTTGTGCACGTAGTTTTGTGTCTATTTCAGTGTGTGTTAGAAGTTCCGACCCTAGGTCGGAAGTTCCGACACTTGTCGGAAGAAGCTGGATTCTTCCGACAAGGGATCCTCGGCCAGCTGTTTAAAAGTTGTCAGAACTTCCGACAATCACTTAACCAGTGCGCTAACAGCTAGTTTTTGGGGCTTGGGTATTTATACCCCCTCAGCCCCCCTTCACTTGCTGCTGACCTAACCCGAGACAAACACATCCAAAAGCATTTACTACTCCTCCCCAATCCCTCATTGAGCTATTCCTTTAGTTGATTTGAGTTAGGGCTTGGGTGAGAGCAAGATTGAGGTGTGAGACTTAACCATTTGAGTGTGAAGGTAGCCAAGTTCATCTCAAGAGCACTTGAAGCATCTTCATCCATTGATTCACATTTGTTACTCTTGAAGCTTGCTTTTAGACGGTTTGGTGTCGCCCGTGGAGCGTCCTCTCGTGTGTGTGCGCCCCGGGAAGTTTGTATTACCCTATCCTTTGTGGATTTCATAGTAAGTGACTCAATCCTCCTTTGTGGTTGATTGAGTGAGGTAAATGATTAGTGGAAGACCCGGCTCTTTGTGAGCTCCTCAACGGAGTCGTAGCTTCCTTAGTGGAAGTGAACTTCGGGAATAAATCTCTTGTGTCTTGTGGTTATAGCATTTATTTAGTTCTCATTGACCTAGAGTTTGTTTTGTGCCGATCTACGTACTCGAGTTGTTATGCTTGCAAATATCACCTGCAGAAGTCTCCTAGCATCACCGTGCAATTTTTGATTCAGATAGGTTCTGCAGTTTCAAGTTTAATTTTGAATTTCGTATAAGAACTTTAGTTTTGTCGGAAGTTCCGGTCAAGTGTCGGAAGTTCTGGTCAAGTTTCGGAAGTTCCGGCCCGTCGGAACTTCCTACGCAGTGTCGGAAGTTCCGACACATTTAATTCCTGCGAAGAATTTTTCAGGTTTGTCAGATACGTCTATCCACCCTTCTTTTAGGCATCACCAAGATCCTTTCAGAATCCCAATAAATTTGAATCTCCACAACTAATATATATTGTTTACTGTAGACGTTGGGGTTCACTCTGCTCCTCTTAAGACCTACTTATGCATTAGTAATATTGTCGGGAGGAGAACGACTGTCCATGCGGGAAAAAGGATGGATGCAGCATGCAAAACGCCCCTTCAAAATCAAAAGAAAGGAAATAAAAAATTAGTAATATTAGTAATCAAGGAGGCTGCGGAACCAGAAGGCTGTTTCGTTTGGAAAGGAAAATGTGACAGCAAGTAAAGAGATAATCAATGAGATTTGACTTGCACTGATATTGGAGTTGCTGTAGGGAAACAAAAATTGATGTGGGTGGGTACACGGGTGGGTAAGATAAATTGGTTGGTGAAAATAAAGTAGCGCAGAAAAGGCAGAAATATTTTAGAAAGTGTTGTTTGTATCAACACCTCAAAACTTTTGCATATTCCGAGGTGATAAGTGGGCCCTGCTGTGAGGGTACACGGGAATTTTTTAGGTGGGAGAGACTTTCAATTGTTCTCCTTATAGTATACAATAGATTCCGATCATCATTCTGCTCAGGTGTCATCCCATTGTACTTTTTGATCACCCTCTTCCTATTTTTATCCTTCCTACGTTCTAAAAGAGATGGTTCGGGATTGGTAGCTGGATGGAGATTGAAATCGTAATTATTATATTACAGTGATGATAACCAACATAGATACCGGTAAACTCATAGCAGGTAAGGCGTCTGTAGTATCGATATCATCCCTTACTATACTTGCATAAGAATAATTGTGATGCAGCCAACTCTCATCAAGATCATCTATTCCTGGTTCACCCGTATGTATATCAATGTGCAAATTATTATACAGTAAATACCATCTCATTGCTAAAAGAAAGTGACGCACAAACCTGTGATAGGAGTTCTTGTTGCTCCAACGGTCACCAATGGAAAGCCATTCGAAAAGAAGGTCAGCAGATAATATAGCCAAAAAAATTACCAAATAGATTACAATTGAATACCTGCTGCGTTTACAACAACACTGCTTCCATCTGTTGACACACCCATATGCATTGTAGTTTCAGTTATCATCATCACTCATATACACTGAAATTTGCAGTGTTAAATATCAAATTTGACCTAGCGTCTCCACAATCATGCTAGCAACTTCTCTCTCAGCATTTCTCCGATAGTAATTTTTCCTCTTCTTAGCATTCAACTTAGCCTTTTTCTCAGCTTGCATGCTTGCATACTTTTTCCTTGCTTTTTGGCGTTTTAGCTCCCTCGGATCATTATTTCCTTCAGCAGGATCACATTAAGTTGATACAAGGTACATTAACTGTGGAAGAAGAAAAACACAATGCTTATTACCATTATGTGGATCAGACTCATCACGTATTGCTCGTTTTTTATGATTTTTGCTTGTATTCGCAATATCTTCAAGTGAGGAATGACCATCCATTTTTTTCCTCCAGCGAGCTGTTGAATTAAATTCAACCTCAATAAATAAATTAAATATTAATTCACACAAATAGATGATATTTCACAAAGCAACAAACTACGTACCTTAGCGTATTGTGACAGAGAGACAGACGACGCCCGGCATTCGGAACTTCCACGACACCGAACATTCACGTTTGATTGCCCGGCGGCTAATGTAACAACGTAGCAAACAAACAGTGCAACGGCATGCTTACCGTCGTCCAATGCCTCACCGGACCGATCGGCCAATGGCTACTTACCTCAACGTAGCGAGACGTCGCCTGGCCTGGCGTGGCGGCCGTCCGGCAGATCATGAGACCGATCTGCGGTTCGGCCCAGCGGATGTCAGGAGCAGTGGACGCCGGGCGCGGCGTGGTCGTCGTTGGGAGCGGTGGCCGTCCGGAGCAGTGTCCGTCAGATGCGGTGGCCATCGGAGCGGTGGTCGTCGGGACCGGTGGCCGTCGGAGCGGTGGTCGTCGAGACCCGTGGATATCCGGAGCAGTGGCCGTCAGGCGCGGTGGATGTCGGGGCAACGTGGTGGCCGTTGAAGCGGTAGCCATCGGGCGTGGTGAACGTCGGACGCGGAGCGGTGGCCGTCAGACGCAGTGGATGTTGGGCGCGGGCGGTGGCCGTCGGAGCGGTGGACCTTAGTAGTGGCGGACGTCTGGATCCTCACGAGAACGTTTGGCCGGAGGCGACGACCGAACTTCTGCACGGCGTGGTCGCCATGGGGAGGAGTGGCCGGAGGCGACAGGACGTATAGGGTGCAATGGCAGGACGTCTAATGGAAAGAAAGGAATATACAACCATCCTTTATAGCCATCAGACAAGGAAACCACGCCAAAGAAATTAATCAATCAATAAAAAAAAGGAATGTGCCAATATAATCGGAGAAGAGGTATATCAAAAAATAGAATGTGCCAACACAATCGGAGAAGACATTTAATGGAAAAAAGAAATGTGCAACCAACTTTTGGTAGCCATCAGACAAGGAAACCACGCCTGAGAAGTGAGAAATCAATCAATCAATCACAAATGGAATGTGCCAACACAATTGGAGAAGGCTGTTATGGAAATTTGTGTGTCTCATGCATGGAAGGAGAAGGATATCGAAGGACAATTGTCGGCATTATGGAAGCAAACAAACCGGTACGCTGAGGTTATGGGAGGAAAGTAATATGTAGAGGTACAAGGGGTGGGTAAGCGCGGGAGGGCTGAGATTATGGGAGGAAAGTAATATGTGGGGGTACAAGGGGTGGGTAAGCGCGGGAGGTGAATAATAAAAGAATTAGTATTTCACAATAAATATTTTAGAAATATCAAAATTATATTCACCTTCTGTCAAACCTCCCGCGCTGGCAAGTGGGACCTTCATGAGTACGGTGGTCTAATCTTGATGAAAAAAAAATTCAATTATTTTAATTTTTATAGTATAGAATAGATACTCTTTTGCGCTACTGAGCGTGACTTCCATCCTCCAGAAACTAGAGAAGGGAGAAAATCTACATACCTTTTAGGACTTTAACCATAGATTCAATGGGTAGATAAAACGAAATCTTTTGCTGTATCTCTGCAGTAAATTTCCTCCTAGTATCAGTATCACAGTATCAGACTCTTCTGTCAACGAATCAGACGCTCCATAAAAACGGGAAAACTTCTATTCCATCATCAATTCATTAACCAAATTAAACCATTTCCAAAGAATTTTTAATATGGATAGAGGTGATTTCAGCAGGCACACGGCAAAAGCATCTTGAGAAGTTAAAGAGCCGCATGAACTCGGGCCCACGTAACGCCTCCCCAAGGAGTCAAAGTGTCAGAGCTCCTGCCACGTGGTCCCGGGCACCGTCGACGGGTTGAACTGGACCCCACGTGTCATCCTCTCACCCCGCACCACTGGCATCTCTCCCCGTCTCCCGTGCCGCCGTGCGCCCCCCAAAAACCCCAGGACTGGAACTGGAATGGAATGCTGGTGTTAATCCTTGCCTCTTGCCTTTCTCGCCGATTCCGCCGTGCCACCATAAAATCCTGCGAGGGCGGCGTCGATGCGTTCAGTCCTGGTGCGTGAGAACGCGATTTCGCCGCGGGCTTGATATAGGACGGGGGGTTTCTCGGCCCAATTCCATCCAGTCTCGCTGCCATTTTGCAGAGATTGTGCTCCGGTTCGGGGGAACAGGTGAGTCCTTTCCGCTCCTCCTTTGCATGTTTGGATCGAGGTACATTTGGGAGAAAAATCGCGTTGTTCCTTTAAAGATTCGATGAAGAATCGCTGTATTTGTGTCCAGGAGTTCTCTGTGTTGAATCCCTGAGCTCCGGGGATGGATCTTGACATGGACGACTACATCGATCCCTACGAGGAGGCCGAGGCCGAGGCTGCGGCGGAGGCCGCCGGAATAGCGGGCCCCAACGCCGAGGACTCCGACGACGACCCCGACTCGGACGACTCGGACGCGGAGAGCGACTACGAGGAGCAGTCGTTCGGCCTCCTCTCGTCCGGCAAGCACCGGGTGCGGAACCCGGACGGCACCTTCCGCTGCCCCTTCTGCCCTGGCAAGAAGAAGCAGGGGTACAAGATCAAGGACCTCCTCCAGCATGCCGACGGCATCGGCGTCTCCAGCAAGCACCGCCGCCACGGCCGCGAGCGCGCGTCTCACCGCGCCTTCGCCCGCTTTGTCCGCACCGATCCGTCCTTCGCGGCGGACCTTGTTGGCATCACTGGCATCCTCGGTGCCATTAAACCCGCCCTTGCTAACTCCAATGGCAGTGGAAGTGCCACCGGGGAGGCCAAAGCCCATGCTGCTCCTGCCAGATCCAGTTCTGTGCCGGCAGAGAATGGGGTGCTGCCGCTGGAGGTTGAGAGGTATGCTTGGCCATGGGCTTGTGTTCTTGCAGCTGGTTCAGGGTTCAATGCTGAGGAGTTTGCTGGTAGAGTAGCCATGTTTAGTTTTGTTGAGGTTGTGCCTTTGTTTGTTGATGGGATGGACAACATCGGAACCTTTGCAATTGTGAGGTTTACCAATGATTGGAGTGGATTTAATGATGCGCTTACGCTTGAGAACCATTTCAGCGTGAATAGGCTGGGGAAGAAGGAATTTGAGATAAGTAGTAGTGGTATGGGTGCTGCAGAAGGGGAGGGAGGTGAATGTGAGGTCAAGGTTTATGGGTGGGTTGCCCGAGAGGGGGATTACAATGGAGGAACTGTGGTGGGAAGGTTCTTGAGGAAGCATACCATCCTGAAAACAATAGATGAGGTCTCCAAGACTGAGTCAGAGAAGTCAGGGGAGATGGTGGCGAGACTGGCATCTCAGATCGAGGAAAAGAACCGATACTTGCATGATTTGGAGACAAAGAAGAATGCGACAGAACTCTCCATCTCACGGCTTGAGGAGGACAACAGGAAGCTACATGAGGCATACAATGAAGGTAATTTGTGCAATTTTGCTTCCGTTCCTTTGGCTTACTTGATGGGTTAGATTTGCCTGCATGCGTGACACGTCTAGTCGTGGCTGTGTAACTTATGTGTACTGGAGCAGATCCATGGATCTTAATTCTATTGTACTATTGCATATTAGATATTTTGCATGTAGTTCTGAAATTAGTTTTTTTTTAATACTTTTATATCGGTGGATTATGTAGAGATATGAATATACGATGGTATGGGTTGGTTAGATGAATGCAGGGCCTTTTTCTGATAGTAATACCATTATGCATGAAGTTACTCCATTCCTTTCTTATATGCTTTAACATTATATTTATCTGTAAAACTACAGCTTACCTGATGAGATGAACATTGCTTACACGTATGAACAAATCTCCCTCAATTGCTAACTTTGATTGCTTAGCTTTAATTTCTTTGCATTACGAAATTAACAAAGCATTTTTTCTCTGTTAGAAATTGATTTATCTAATACATTTTGTATCCTCGTTTTCAGAAATGCGCAATCTTCATCGCAGGGCTCGTGAAAATGCTCTGCGAATTTTCCAAGAAAATGAAAACTTGAGGCAAGAATTAGATAATAAGAGGAGAGAACTGAATTCACGAGCTAAGCAACTTGAAAAGCTGTCAGCTGAGAATGCTAACGACAGGAAGACACTCGATGATGAGAGGCAGAAGGTAAACTGAACAACTATACAAGTGAAGCACTAATCTATGCAGATGTAACCTCGTCTGAAATAACATGCATAGGGTGCACTAATCTGGACTTGCAGGGTGGCAAACATTCTTTTATTTCAGCGGTTGTCATTGTCATGAAAACATGGATTTTAAAGTTGCTGTTTTATATGTTCCATTTGAGATTTGTACAGGTTGTTTAAAATTATATATCATCATTACTTTCACTCTGACAAGGGATATGTTGTTATGAAGTATTTTATCATCCAAATTCTATGTCATTTTTCACCGAACACCAGTTTTCATTCTATGTCCTAAGTGCATGCTCCATAGCTTGCCGGATTCATAAAACTAATGATGGCAGTTTGAGCATATTGGTGTGATAGTTGCAGACTGCAATATCTTATATAATTACTTTAAGTTTAACACTGGAACTGTGCAGGCGAAAGATGATAATAGTGAACTTGAGTTAGCCAGTATAGAGCAGCAGAGGGCTGATGAAGATGTTCTGAAGTTATTGGATGACCAGAAGGTTTGGCCCTTTCTTAGTTTATATATGTTGTTTTCTAGATGGTCACTGTAGGTTCTGGTGATGAGAATTGATACATCTTAATAACTTCAGAGGGAAAAGGAAGATGTATTTGCAAGGATGCTCCAACTGGAAAAGGAGCTGCTTGAAAAGCAGCAACTTGAGCTTGAAGTTGCACGGTTGAATGGTACACTCCAAGTAATGAAACATTTGGAGGGAGATGATGATGGGGATATTCACGAGAAGATGGAGAAGCTGAGTGAAAGATTAGAGCATGAGAAGAAGCGTCTGGAAGATTTGAGTGGAGATCTTGTGAGGAAAGAGCGTGAAAGTAACGACGAGTTGCAACAAGCCCGAAAAGAATTGATTTTGGTACTGCTCATTTTCTCTGTACTATATGTTCATTTAGCAATTACAATGCACCTGATATGTTCTCTACAAGTTGATTTTCTTAAGTTGTTTTTCATTGATGAAATGATTATCACAATGATCAGGGTTTGGAGGACGAGCTAAATGGGCGGACAGCTATTGGGGTCAAAAGGATGGGAGAACTCGATGAAAAGCCATTTCAAAATGCATGCAAGAGGAAATACGGAAACGATGATTACCTAGCCAAAGCAGCAGAGCTGGTCTCAAGTTGGCAGGAGGAATTGAAGAAGCCATCCTGGCATCCTTTTAAGGTTGTCCAGGTTAATGGAGAAGATAAGGTATTGTCTGTGTTGTTCTAGCTGAATATTGGGTTATCTTCACAGAGACACTAGTATTTGTTCGGAAATCCATCCTTGCTCTTTGCAGGAAGTTCTAGATGACGATGATGCAAAACTGAAGTACCTGTGGATTGAGTATGGCGATGACGTGTGCAACGCGGTGAAGACTGCGCTGATGGAGATAAACGAGTACAACCCCAGTGGGCGGTATGTGGTTTCCGAGCTCTGGAACTTAAGTAAAGGCCGGAAGGCGACGATGAAGGAGGTGCTCAAGTACCTGTTCAGGCAGATGGAGACAACCACCAAGCGCAGGAGGGCTTGAAGAGGCGCCCTGGGCTCCGTGACCGCACCTAGCCAATCAGTAGTCGTGTGTGCACGCCATATGCGCGCCGTCGGTGCCATCGTGGGAGCCCTGTGCTGCTTGATCCCCTCCTAGCATTGGAGATGTATCCTGTGTTCCATCCATTACTAGTGTCTCTGATGTGTGCATGTGGTGCTGTTGCCGCTTCCATCATTAAAACTGATGTGATCGGTGAACTGAATAATACCAAACCTGTTCGTGCTCTTCTTAGGTGTGTGTATATTGTGCAGGTGTACATATGTAGCACTACAAGTGTTGGCCTTGTACTGATGTGAGCCGATCAGCTGAGCATTCCCCCCTGAAACGTACTGATGCTTTGGGGTATCTCCACAATAACGTTATGGATACCTGCGTTTCTCTAGAAAACCACTACCTAAAAACTCTTTCTGGACTTCTGGCTCAGAAGATCGAAGAGATGAAATGGCTCGAGAGGACTTTCGAGGAAGATGAACGTACTCCTGTGAACTGCGACTATAGGGACTCGATGTTACATCCAGTCATTTCAGTGCAGGCATTTTTCTACTTTTTTCGTGTGAGTAAATAATCCATTTCAAATTGGTTATCCTAGAAAATGTTCTCACGAGAGGACACGATCACAAATAGAGTTTGACACAATGATTGTGGAGGTAGACCGTGTCACACAGTGGAAACTGTAATTCTTTTGATTTACTAGTAGGCATCTGAAATATTATTGTGGGAGGTCAAGAGGCTGAGGGCTGAGGGCTGAGGCTCACAAAACCCCCTCTCCAGGAGATTCTCCTGCCGTTAGGAAACGAGGCAAGAAAGATAAAAAAGCCCCCCTTTTTCATCACCGCCCTCTTCTTCCGCCGCCGCAACCATGGCCCCCGCCGGCGGAAGCGACAAGACGGGAGAATCCGGCGGGTGGCCCATGCGCCATGGCGTCGATCGAAGTGCTGCTGCTGCTGGTGGTGGTGGTGGTGGTGAGAAGCCACGATTTCCCTCCTCTTTTACCTATCCTATTTCCTTTTTGTTTGCTAGGGCGCCTTGAGCCCTTGATATCCTAGTACTATTTCCCTTCAGTTTAGTTTATCTACTACTTGTAGTTGGATACCTAGTCTGATCTGTAATGCATTTCGAGTACCAGGTTACTAATTTCTTTCCTTCATTTCCCCACAAGCTGCGACCTTGGGTGAGGTTCGTATACTCTTAGTTGGAGGCACAAGCTTTTCGGTCTTCAAGCGCAATAATCTAACTATCTGAGTCGTCTTGGGGACTTGTAGGAATAGAGTATATTGACGTGATGCAACATGAATTAAGGCAAATTTTTAGTGAAATCAACTATGACAGTTAGTCAAAATACAACATGCAGAGTTTCTGCAGGCTGCCACACTATGTCAACTCTAATTGGTTGCTTGGATCATCAGTTTTGTTGACACATCTTATTGTTTAGTCTTTTTTTTGGGGGGGAAATCATTTTGTATTCAGTTATCTCGTTCTCTCATTGCTTTTACTATATATTTGTTTGTGTTCAACCGTGATGTGTAATGTTCACATGAACAGAATGTGATTTATCACTCACCTTGCTGTACCTGTGGTGGGCAATCTTGCTGAAGGGAAATACATTCTTTGTTTTTGCAGCGGCAGCAGATCAGGATCTTGGGACAGAATCTGGTATTGGAAAGATGAAAGCAGCAGTTATGTCCAAAAATTTGATAAATCTGGATGGGAATGGAGGTACGAAAACGTGCTTTAATATTTAACGCTCTTCTTCATGCCATGGTTTTAATTTTTGTCACCCATGGGCAGAACATAAGGTGGCATACGATGATTATCAGAGGATTTTAAAGGAGATTGAAGGCCTGAAGGCTGAATTAGATGAGGATGTGAAAGAGCTTGGATACTGTGAGGCGAATCAGAAGCTGAGAGCTGAGCTGGCTCTTAAGGCGAAAGAGATGCAGTGCCTGAGGAAGCAGAATGAGGAGATGCAATGCAACAATGATGGAATGAGAAAGCAGAATGATTTGCTGCAGGCCAAGAGTGACGGCATGGCGAAGCAGAATAAGGAGCTGCAAGCCAAGAATGATGACCTGGTGAAGGACAATGAGGAGCTGAGAACCAATATAGACAAAATGGGTAAGCGGAATGGAGAGCTGCAAGCCAAGAATGGCGGCCTAACAAAGTGGAATCAGGAGCTGCAAGCCAAGAATGATGGCCTGAAGAAGCAGAGTGAGGAGCTGCAAGCCAAGAATGATGGCCTGACAAAGAAGATTGCGGAGCTGCAGGCCAAGAATGTCAGCTTGGTGAAGCAGAATGAGGACTTGCACGCCAATAATGACAGCATGTGCAAGCGGAATGGGGAGCTGCAAGCCAAGAATGGTGCGCTAAGTATGCGGAATGAGGATCTGCAAGCGAAGAATGACAACCTGACAAAGTTGATTGAGGAGCTGGAAGACGAGAATGACGCCCTGGAAGATTTGAGTGGAAGTCTTGTGAGGAAAGACCGTCAAAGTGACAATGAACTACAGCAAGCCCAACAAGAGTTGACTATGGTATTGCTCATTTCATATGTGTTATATATGTTTATAGTTTAGCAATTACCATGCACCTATCTTGTTCTCCATCAGTTGATGTCCATAGGATGTTTTTTATTGATGAAATTGTGAGCATCGTGATGCTCAGGGTTTGGAGGACAAGTTAAATGGGCAGACAGCTATTGGGATCAAAAGAATGGGAGAACTTGACAAGAAGCCATTTCAAAATGCATGTAAGAGAAAATACAGAAACATTGATTACCAGACAAAAGCTGCAGAGCTGGTGTCAAGTTGGCAGGATGAATTAAAGAATCCATCCTGGCATCCTTTTCTGGTTGTTCAGGTTAATGGAGAGGATAAGGTATTTTGTGTGTTTTTCTATCCAACTAAGGTTCTATATATCTTTGTCCTTTATAGATGTTAGTATTTGTTCAGAAATCATAGCCATCCTCGTTTGTCGCAGGAAGTTCTAGACAATGATGATGCAAAACTGAAGCTCCTGCGGTTCGAGTACGGCAACAATGTGTGCAACGCAGTGAAGACCGCACTGATGGAGATAAACAAGTACAACCCAAGTGAGCGGGATCTGGTGCCCGAGTTCTGGAACTTCAGGAAAGGCCGGAAGGCGACGATAAAGGAGGTGCTCTACCTGTTCGGACAGATGGAGATGACGACCAAGCGCAGGAGGGTCTGAGGCACCCTGGCCTGCGTGACCACCAAGCTAATAAGCGCCATTGGTACCGTTATGGGAGCCCGCGCTGCTGGATCCCCTCCTGACATAGGAAACGTATCCTCTGCGTTCCTTTGTGTAACAACATTACAAGCATATGTGATATATGCATGTGGTGCCGTTGCCGCTTCCGTCCTAAAAACTGATGTGATCTGCTAACTGAATGATACCAATCCGTGGCTTTTGTGCTCTTCTTAGGTGTCTGTATATTTGGAGGTGTACATATGTAGTAGTGCAAGTGCTGACAAGCTTGGCTCCCTCTTGTAATCGGTTAATCATGATGTCTGTTTTCAGCATTTGTACCGTAATTTAGCTACCTGATGTTGGTCTAATGATGCTTGTGTTCATTTGTTTAGAAAAAAATCTGTGCAATAGCATTTCCCAGTGACTGACTCCGCTGACTTAGTGCCCTCTTGCGATATTTGAGGTGTCACATTTGATGTGGTGATGGCTTTTGCTGGAGCAAACTCTGATAAGGCTACCCTGATGCCTACTGATGTGAGCTGAGAATTTGGTTGACTGAACTGGGCCGGCAATATCGTTATGGATACCTGGGTTTCCCTGGAAAAACCACTATCTAGAAACTCTCATGGCTCTGAAGATGGAAGAGATAGAATAGCTCGAGGGACATACCCCCCGAGGAAGATGAACGAGGAGGTGTAATCTTGTGAGATGTTGCATCCAACCAAGGCAACGTCGCCTTTCTTCTTGTTTGAGCAAACGGGTGCAATTTAAACTGGTTATCCTAGAAAGCATTCCCCACGACTTCAAATATATTTGGTAAGTTGTTTTAGAGCCTGACACAATGATTATGTTGGTAAACATGTTGTCTATGGTGCCCTCAATCGTTTTCATGTAAAATGTGCAGTTACTGCTCTATGCGTATTCTCTCATTCTTTCTTTTCAGTGTCTTGTTTTTAGACCGTCGCCTTAGCAATCGGCATTCGACAGTTTCTCGGATGCTTGTGGTCTTACAGGAGCACCGTGTTGATGGCCCGTTGCCACGGAGCACCAGCAAAAACCTACCATACTTGTGGCAACTTCCTCCATACCTCTCCTGCCGTTAGAACCGACCTGTTTGGGTGTCAAAGAACCAAAAAGATGGAGGAGTACCTGTTTGGGCAGGCCGCCAGGGCGTGGGTATACTGTATGCATCACCTCTTCACCTTCTCCTCTGCATGCGGCGGTGTGGCTACTGCCAGTCTAAAACTTCCATCACATCGCCAGTCTGAGTATATTTTAGGCTGTGACCGATCCTGCATTTCTTGTTTACTCTAACAATGTACTTGTGATGTGATACTCTGATGGTTCTTTGAACTGTAGTTAGGTAGTTATTTCTGCTTGGCCCATGCTTCATCTTTTCATTTCAATTTTCTACAGTACGCAAGTAGTAGTTCTAGTAAATACTACTAATACTATACCACTAGCTAATTACTAGTAATTACTGCTAGAAGCATTTGAACATGCTGACAGTTTCCGAGATTTGTGGCTGCCACAAAAACTGAACCGCGTTCAACAGAGAAAGAAATGCAGGAAGCTGGAGGGTTGGGAGGCCAGAGGACGGAGACGAAGTGGCCTATAAAGCAACACCACTGCTCCAAACTCCACCGCATTCACCTTACCAAGAACCATCTCCTGATGGCATTTTCCTCCTCCGCTGCAGCGGCGGGCCTTGCCGGCGGAGACGGCGAGGTGGGTTGGTGGGTTCGGCGACCAGAGCGTGCGCGGTAGCGGCGTCATTCAGCCTGTCGCCGTTGACGGCGGCATATTTAATTATTTGCCATCCTCCGTACGGTACGTGCTCATTTGCCATTCAGTTTCTACATTTTTACCACCCATCTACTATCGAAGCTAATAAATTGTTAATTTTGCAGACGTGGTGTGCCAAGTCACCAGATCAGTGTGGAGGAGGCACGTGAAAAAACCCCTTTGCCCTGCCTTTCTTCTGGCTCCAGCTCTCTATTTTTTCTCACCTCCTCTTCCCTCTCTCCGACGGCCCATGCAAGTCACGAGCACCTCCTAGACTGAGGGCGCACGGCGCAGGGAGGGTGTCGCCCGCCGCCCGGCCAGTCGTCTGGCTAGCTCTAGCTAGCTTCTCCGCGTTGATTTCTCGCACGCACGGCAACACACGAAGGCACACTTCCTTCTCTAATTTGCTTTCAAGCGCATCGATCGCACGTGAGTTGGGCCGTAGATGGCCGGCGGCGTGCGGCTCGGCTCGGCAATGGCGCTAGTGGCGGCGCAGTGGCGCTCCTGCGCGTGCGCGGCGGGGAAGGAGGCAGGGAGGGGCAGCGGCAGTTGAAGGTGAAGAGGGGCTTCTCACCGCGGCAGGGAGGGGCGGTAGGGGCCGTAGGGCGGCCAAGCAGCCCAGGACGGCCGCGGAGGCGGCTAAGGCGGCGGCGTCCTTGGGGGAGGCGCCGGCGGACCCGAAGAGCCCGGCCTCTCCGCAGCTTCCTTAGCGACGCCGGCCGCGGCGCGGCGGCGGTTCCCCGGGCGGGCGCTGCGGCAGGCCAGCGCGGCGGCGAGCAGGGAGGGCGGCGGCGCCGCGCACACGCTTGAGTTCGCTGAGCGCGCCGCGGGGAGGGCGCCGAGCTTGAGCTCGCCACGAGCCTCCACGTCGCCGTTGCCATCCACTGCAGCCTGGGCCGGCACGCCGACGCGATCCCCGTCCTCGAACGCGCCGTCGCCTGCTACGGCAAGGGACTCGAGATCCAGATGGCCGTGCTCGGCGACCGCGATCCCCGCGGCGCCGAGATCTGCACGTGATCTCGGCTAGCAGGGACACCGGACATGGAGCTGCTGCCCGTGGTGGTGGCTGGCAGCGCTCGGGCGGGCGGGCATGCTCACGCGACGGCCATGGGCGGCGGAGAGCACACCCTCGAAGGCCTCGCGCACGGACCGGGCGTCGGCGCAGCTCCCATGTCCAGCGCAACTTGTGACAGAGATGGCAGCCGACGGATGCGACTCGGTGGCTGGAGGAAGATGACGCAGGTGGAAGAAGATGGGTGGGACCCACCAGTCAAATAGAAGGAGATAGAGCACAGGGATAAGGTAGGGGTAGGGAAGTCCAATCGCGTTCCTCTACCACGCTGGCCATCTGACTTGACACGCTACGTAGGTAAAATTGATAAATAATTAGTTTCATGTCCAGAGGGGTGTTAAAAATATAGAAGCCAATATAAGAATGACAAATGAGCAGTGCCATCCGTAAAGATGACAAATAATTAAATATCCCGTTGGTGGTGGTAAGAGAGCAGGTTGCTAGTAGTTTATACCATCAGTCACTCTCTGCAGCCTGCCTGCAGGAGGAGCCTACTATCTGCTTAATCTGGTATTCTGTGTTAGGAATCTAATGTTCTATATATGATCTTCATTTGTGTCTTGTAATCATGATAAATTCACCTTGATTCTTACAAACACGCAGGAGAGCGGCGCGTCATTGCATTAATAGGTAGAAAAAAAATTCAGATACATGCCCGAATCCACTCTGATTTATTTCAATGTTCTTCCTGTTAATCCTCTCTAGCATATTATAGTTTAGTGGATGTTGATTTTTGTTTTCTTTTTTTTAATCAATTACGACCGGCAAGCTGCCAGCCTAAACAATTATTATAAGGTGTGACAAACCATAAATTACATCAGCAGCTGCTAGCGCAGCACAACACAAGAGCATCAAAAGATTACATCCGAAGTTGCATGATCAACGCAACAACTAAAGAAAAGGCTACACAAAGATGAAACACATCTACCAAAAGAAACAAAGACTAAGACTTGGACAGGCCGAAAGTAACACATCATTCTCTATCGAGCACCGCGACCAAACAATGTACTCGTCAGCTTCACAAAAATCCATGTGCTGCCCACCATCCCTTGTAGCTACCCCTCGCCGTTGCCACCCTCCACCATCCAACAAGGGGAGGAAGCCCCGAAGGAAGAAGGGACCGTCGCAATGGAAAGGGGACTAATGGTGGAAGGAGAACAAAAATCAAAGCTTCACCGGAAACACCGACCTCCCTTCAAGTTAATGGCAGCACCTTTCACCGTACCGCCATCCAACGCCCAACAAGGGAAGGGAGCCTTGAAGGAGGGAAGGTTGGCAACAAAGAGCACGCCCAACATTTGATTTGATGAGACCACCAACAAGGAGAGCGACGACGAAATAGAGGCGCTAGAAGCAGGCACAAATCGAACCATGGATGAAGCCAACAACCGCAAAAAATCAAGGACCATGACCAGTGGGAGTGGAGGTCCTGCAACTTAGGCTTAGGCTGATCCCAAATGCTTGCAAGATGGCAGGCTGAGCGGAGGTTAGACCTCCCCGCGCACCAAGCGCGACGCTTTCGCTATCGGATCGCCGTTGAAGACAAGCGGCTGCAAGGTAGCGAGCAGAGGCAAGGACACCCAGAAGTTCACCGGACCTGCAAGCAGAGGTAGGGCACCTCCCCAAGTGGAGGTGGGGCACCTCCCACGCGCTGAGTGTGGTACTTTCATTGTGCAGCAATGATGAAACTCCAACAATTTGCCTCAGCTCAGGGAATCCCACAAGCTACCGAGGGTTGACGCGGAACCAGCAAGCTCAACGTCGGGATCCACAGAACCTGCACCGCCCGCGTCCCTGGGTTACCAGAGCTACTCACCCCGTGGATCGCCGCAGGCTGACGCAAAGCAGTGGCACCTCGCCGACGAAGTGGACGAACAACTGGCAAGCCGACGAAGAACAAGTAGGCTGCATCAGGGGAAGGCACGAGCGATGTGACCGAGAACGCCGCAGATCTGCATCCTCCCGCCGTAGATCATGCAGATCCAGCCTCACCGGCCAGGCGTGGCCGCCGGCTCGTGCCTGCGGCCGGGAAGCGAGACGAAGCCACCCCTCCCAGCACCCACGCAGGCCCGCATAGGCGCCCGGGACCCGGCGCCCGGGAGCTCGGGGGCGAGCGCCCGCACCAGCAGGGAGAGCAGCGGCGACAAAAATCAGCCGCGCCCCTAGCTGATGTGCAAGGACCGGCCCCAATCGACCGGGAGGCACCGGATCCGGGCATGCCGGGGCAGATCTGGGCGCCGCCGGAGAAGGGACGGCGGCAGCCACAAGTTTTGCCGTAAATTCCGGCAAGAAAAAAAGGATGGGGGCGGAAGGATTTGTGGAGAAGTCAAGGGAAGGGGTGCGCCCGCCACCACCCTCATCGTGGCTGGACGGACATCCGCCGGCGAGCTCCGGCGGCGGCAAGCTGGAGGGAAGAAGGAGGAGGCCGCTTGGGCGAGGGGGCGGCACCGCCCGAGTCGCCCCCTTGGATGACGCGGGGGCTCGGGCGAGGTCTTTTTTACCCCTCGATTTTTGTTTTCTCCTTGTAGAAGATTCATACCGAAGAAAAGTTGCTCAGGAGAACCACTGTTCTGAATACTATACGGCTTGAGATTTTCTTTTTCTGTGTGCAGATCAAGATACTGATGAGATGGACTTTACTATGAAGTTGAACGAGGATCTCAAAGCTAAAGCGCGGGGTTCCCGTAAGGATGTAAGATTGTGAACTGTGTTGTAAATCTGTTACTTTCCTCTATAGTGAGTAAATAAAATGAAACAAATATTGGTTTATCTTAGGAAGATATGTGGTGCTCATGTTGCTCATACTTTTATTGCGTTGCGTACCATCACGTACTTCAATAGACAATATATTTGTAGTAAAACTGCGAAGGTGAAGTTCAAAACTCTAATCTCAATTGATAAAAAAGCTCCAATAAAATTTATTGATACAACTCTGATTTACTGTTATATAGATGCATATTTTTTTTGCTAGGATGCTATATGGATATATAGAAGTCTCTGTTTTACTATTATTTACTTCAGTTTATCTCCCTTCTGCCCATCAAGGCTGTGGATATATTGAAAACCCAGATTGGCGTCAAGAAAATGCACTTGCATCAACTGGCGAGCTTACTAGACACAGTGGAACCTGGACATGCTCTGCTTGAGAAGAGCATACGAATGGCCCAAATGGCTCTACTGTGCTCAAGCTCCAAGTTGGTAGATGAATCATTGACTAACAAAAGCGGTGTCGCCATGAAAGTTGACAAGTCAAAGGTACTCTTAACTAACTGTTCATCCCAGTGTCAGTGTGTTTCTTGTGCACTACTAGCTATTTTCTGTCGAAACCTAGTGTCCAGTGTGTGTTTCTTATGCATTAGCTATTTTCTTTCAAAACCTAGTGGCTCCGTTCTTTAATTAAAAATATGTTGAACAGGAACTTGAGCAGGAAGTAGAAAAACTGGATGCTGAAATAGACGGCAAGATGCATAAGCTGAGTGAGATGTTGGAGGGAAGCTTATCTCATGAGTTGTTCTCGTCGGCGTTGTCAAAATATCTTGAAACCAACATGCAGTTAGGGATGTTTGGATCCCCTAGAACTAAAGTTTAATCTCGTCACATCGGATGTTTGAACCGATTAGAAGTATTAAATATAGGTTAATTATAAAACTAATTATATAAATGGAGACTAATTCGCGAGACGAATCCATTAAGCCTAATTAGACCATGATTTGATAATATTGTGCTACAGTAAGTATGTGCTAATCATGAATTAATTAGCATCAATAGGTTCGTCTCGACAATTAGCCGCGACTTATACAATTAGTTTTGCAATTAACTTTTATTTACTCCATCTAATCAGTGTTAAAAGAGAGGACTAAAGTTTAAAGTTTAGTGCCTAGGATCCAAACAGAGCTTTACAAGATGCTCGAAAAGAATTGATAGAGGTATCCCTCCTCACTTGGACTGCATGCTGAGCACTTGGCACATATTGTTTTCACCTATTTCTAGTAGAACGATATTTTTTTGCTCCATAACATTAGTCATCAATACAAATGGAGCAGGTTTTCATGGGGATGACCTTCAAGCACGCAGATATCAGGATAAAGATGATGGGTCAACTTAACGAAAAAGCTTTCGAAGACGCTTGCCGGTGGAAGTATGCTGACGATGAGTACAAGTTCAGAGCGGCAGGGCTGATCTCAGTTTGGCAGGATGAAGCGAGGAATCCGGCCGTACAGCAAGTGGAGTTTGTGGATCGGCCTGATGAAATAACCTGGAGATGGACCTCTAATGGTGCCTATACTTCCAAATCAGCTTATTCAGCGCAGCTAAAAGGAACTTACTGTACTTTTGATGCTCTCTCGATCTCGCGTGCGCATGCGGAAGGGAAGCATAAATTCTTTGGTTGGCTGCTGGTCCAAACAAAATCCTCACGGCCGACAAATTGGAGGCTCGAAACTGGCCATGTGAACCGAACTGCGTCCTCTGTGATCAGGAAAGAGAAACAGCTGCTCACCTTTGTTTGCTTTGTCCTTTTGCTAAGCAGGTTTGGCTTTTGCTTAGTAACTGGACCGGTGGTTCAGTTATGATGCCGGAGGATCCCTCTGAAGACGTCGAAGTTTGGTGGAGGCGCACCTTATCTTCCCTGCCGCAAGCTCAGAGACGCTCCGTGGCTGCGATACTCATGTATACCACTTGCAACCTGTGGAAGGAGAGAAATAGAAGGGTCTTCGATTCCAAAAGCCTGCAACCTCACTCTGTTTTCAGTCTGATCAAAGAGGAGGTGTTTTAATTTAGTTTTAATGTTTAGGGGAGTTCCTTGTTTGTTTTTTTTGTAATACTTGTCTTTGTTTGATCTGTAAACTCTTGCTTCTCCTTCTTAAAAGCACCGGCAGTGCTCCTGCCTAATCTTTAAAAAAAAAGTGAGGAATCCATCTTGGCACCCTTTCAGGATTGTTGAGGACGCCGATGGCAAAACCAAGGTAACCGTGTGTAGTTTGTGTTCGTCGAGGAGCAGCAATGTAATCAGCCACCGTTGATCGGGATGTTATACTACGTTGCAGCAAGTCATGGACGACGACGACGCGAAGCTGAGGCGCCTGCGGGACGAGCACGGCGATGACGTGTGCGACGCGGTGGTGGCCGCGGTGGCCGAGATGAACGAGCGCAACGCCAGCGGAGGTTACCTGGCGCGCGAGCTCTGGAACTACGGCGAAGGGCGGAAGGCGACGGTGAAGGAGGCTCTGAGGGAGCTTGTCAGGCAGCTCGAGCCGAAGAAGCGCCGGCTGATGAGCTAATCTCTCAAGTGTGGGCGACTACTGCACGCAGCAGCTGCTACACACAGGGGGGGCTCTGTAGCCTACTATAGACAAAGCAATCAAGTCCTAATGAAACCTTCCCTCTGTTATGAAAATGTTAAATAAATAAATACCACTGTTTCATCCTTTTTCTTGGTGTTAGTTCCATGTATGTATGCAAGTACTGTGAGCTGCCCAGCCTCTGAATAATTCTACTGGATAAAGGCGTATTTGGGTTATTTTTTATCTTTTTTTCTGTTTAATGTGGTAATTTCTAGGAGATTTCTAATGTTTTTTTAATTTTTTCCTATTGTCAAATTCCTAAGATAGTAAAAGATTCTATTGGTTTCCAATACTTATGTTTTACTTAAGAAAATTTTATGAAACGCAAGTATTCCTTGTTTTTTCCTTGCAAATAAACACCAATGAACAAGCTAAATACTAATTAGACGACCACCTAGCTTAGAGCCATGGTTTACACCTCAATCGAATTTGAACGCTTATTTACTTATTTTATATGATTTCTTCAATTCGAATCCGGTTATTTTTATTGAAGAAATTTTTCATATTAAAATCCACTCAATATATAACTATATAACTATATATTGATGATAGAAAGTATAATGTAAATCATAAATACATGTCTTTTATACATGTTCCCGTTCCCCTTGTTGTACTGCTCATCCTTGCTTCCGTTTCCGGCCGGCGGCCGGATTCCACTCTCTCGCCCCTCCGCTGTCCGTGCCCGTGCTCTTCCTCCCTCTCCTTGCCCGCCGCCGTGTTCGCGGGCTCCCTCCTTACGTGATCGCGGCGCCCCCAGAGGACCGGACTCCGGGAGCATCTGCGTCTGCATCTCATCGTCTTCCGTCTCGAGCTGCTCTGGCTTGCTGGTGGTTTAAGGTGTATCCCCCCTCCATTCCTCCTCGGCGTCTATGGCAGCTCGCAAGATCTGCCCGCACTTGACATGGCGGCCGTTACAGAGGTTAGTCCCGCTCCTGCTACTGCCAATTTCCCCCATTTCCCCTCTATTATTGCACACATTACATTAATTTGGTGATTGCTTCGATCCATAGCCTAGCCTCGGTTTTAAGTATCCAAATGTTTAATTCAGCTTTGCACGTTGCGGAGATTTTGCCAAATATTAGTGCCAGCAATTTCTTGTTTGTGGCAGCATTCCCATGGTTCGCATTCTCAGTTCTCACCGTGCGCCAGCCCGAGTGTCCAGTAGTCAGTGGCCGGGTTATTATACTCGCAGAATACTGTATTCAGGCCTCTATCGCATTCTGGACAATACCCTTGCGCAGCCCAACTATACTATACATCATCAGCTTTCTTCTCTTCCTATTTTGCATCTTCATCCATATCCACCTCCAGTTGTCTGCTCAACAGGGCATTTGTCTGCTGTTTTTACCTCCCATGCCATCTCGTTCAAATTCGAAGTTACATATTTCATCGTGACACAGATAAACCTATGCTCAAGCATAATGTATCTAGAGTGACATTGTAAATAACAAGAACATTGGACGGAATCAAATCTGCGATATGGATAGCAATAAAATCATAACAATGAACTGTTCTTTCACAGAGCAAACGGGAGCAGACGCAATCCAACTCAAGTGTCTTGCAGAAGCATGGTACAACTAGGGGACTACAATCAATCAGCTAAATGCTCACACACAAACAAGTAAACCACCACCCACAAACGTTACATATTTAAAAACGGAGGTAGCATATCTGAAGCCTCACAGCTCAGCGGTTTCTCATTACTCACATTGGCATATTGGGATGTTGGGATGGGATGAGTGTTCTAGCATCTCCCACGATGGATGAAAGGGTCTCGTAATTGGTCATCTCATCTATGCTGGAAGTCAGAAGCACAGCCAGTTCGAGCCCTCTCATGGTCTCCTCTGCATCTTTAAGTTTATGGCCAACATTCTTCTCCTGGAAGCATCTGACATAGCCTGGCTTGGTCCGCATAACCCATGTGCACAACTTTGTTACTGACTTAATCATCACTAGGTAATCAACTGAGGGCCCTTTTCCCATCGAAGGACCAACCGAATCCTTGATGCATATTTCTATTATCTCCTTGAGCTTCTCCACGACCTCAGCTTTGGAAAGGGGAATCTGCAAAACTGCTGCATCGAAATCACTTGCATCAATCAGTCTTTCACACATCTGCACGGCAAGGCCTAGGAAGGCTACCAGTGCTTTCCTCCTGCCAGGTTCAATTGGTGCATCAGCCAGCTGATGATCTTGAACATTGTCACTGTGAATATTCCTGTTGTGCCTATCGGCATAATAAGTCATGGGAACATTGACAAATCTGTTGATAACTTGGAGTGCTGCTGATAGTATTCCTTGAACTATGCCTTGGTTGTGCCCTTCACGTCTTTCATTTCGTGAGCCTGGCGCCTGGGGAGTAGTGTTGCTGTTGCGTTCTCTGTGGTCGTGTCTGGTTGCTGGCGATGAAGTGCCAAGGCAGGGTAACAGATACTGCAGCGTTGCTGTAGCTGGTCGCTGGTTGTGTCCATCATCTCCTAAATACTGTGATGGGCCCTGGTTGCTTCTGCTAGGAAATGATGACGTGTCTATGCACGGCAAGCAAAACTGCAGGATAACTAGGCCTCGGCTTCGGTTGTGCTGTGGAGAATCTGATTGATTTGTTTCAACTTCTTGATCAACATCGCATATAACTTTGAGCACCTGGGATGTCAGAATAAAAGTATGTAAAAGAAGAATCTTTTGGGTTTAGGACCATTAAATGTTGTCATTCTAGAAGACAATGCAATTAAATTGCTTTAACATGGATCAACAATACATTTATAAATTTCTAGATGCATATTACGAACACTAAGTATAGATTTTTCTCAGAACACATTCTCATCATAACTTGATTTCGGTTTTAAATAAGTGTATATTGCATGAGAAACTGATAAACTATATACTACCATCCGAGGCTGTAAATAGATGAAAATATATAGTAATCTTGGTTGCAGGAATTCTAAGCGCAGCCTAATTTATGATAACAGACAAACATCAGAAGATATATTTTAGGGCTACCTCGTGCAGAATTGTCTTTGCCGATGCGAGATGCTCCCTTTGATCATCACAACAACCAATACAGAATTGCCTCAACAGTTGTGCTATGGCTGTTCGATATGATTTGTTGCTCCTATCTGCAAGCATATCGGAGAGCTTCCGAACAACTGAATCAGCTGTCCCTGTGCTGCCATTCATGATCGTCGCACAATACGACGTACTAGCTATTGCCAACAATGCCAGTGCTTTCCCTGCAGTTTTCCTGAGATGACTCTCATTGTGATCATTAAAGAATAATCCTATCAAGGAATTGATAAAATTAACCATGGCTTCATCTCCAACAGTGTCTCTGGTGGTATTAGCCAAAGCTTGCTTTGTAAGTATCTTTATTGCTGGAACCTTTAGCTCATTGTACCTTTGGTCATCTTGCAAGATTGGGCGGATGCTTTTCGCTTCAAATTCAGTTCTATGAATCTCCTGGAGTATATTTCTGTTGATTTCATCTGCCCCCTTGACAAGCTTGCTCAGAACTTGCAGTGAATGTTTTGCTATTTGAATTGCGGTATCATCATGGCTGAAGACTTTATACATCTTATTACTAACAGGCACAGTGATCTTGGTGAAGAGACTCTTGGTTTCGTAAATCTTTGAGCAGTTGTCCGGATTTCCAGCAAGCTTAGCAAGAATCATCAGCCCATGAATTATCAGAGGTATGCTATTTTCTCCATGGGGTGTGTTGGGAGACTGGTTTCTTGCCTGTTGGCCATTTCCAACTTCAATTGTTATCTGCTGACCATTGCTAACACTGTTAGCTGTTGTTGATATCTTCACCAAATAGGGGTCCAACAAGGATGATATGGACTCGGTTGCTCTGTCTATATCACTTAGCCTCAAATCGCTAGCAAGCAGTGCGACAATCTGTGCTAGGCGTACTTTGCTCACTTCATCAATGGCACTTTTTGAGCTGAGCAGAGCAAGCATCCTGGCAATACAGTCTGGTGAGGATTGAATGTGGGCAAGCGCTCTTGCTTTATGAGCTTTAGGGGCATCTTTGGAAGTCAACGTGTGCAGCAGTAGGACTCCAGAAATACGGTCTTGACTGTACTCAGATTGGAGCAAGTCTACTGCAAAGGTAACCAGTTTCCTGTTGATGGTGTTCAACACCCCTGTTTTGATGCATGCACTTGAGGTTCTGTTGATATATTTGTCAATCAGTTGTTTCTTGTCCATGCCTTCAAACAGGTACTGTGAGCACACTCGATCCCTCGCCTCCAAGCGATAGGACAGAATGCGTAGCCAAATGAGGAATAATCCGCCTTGGGCAAGCACCAAAGCATAGAAGAAGATGAGTGCACGCAACACATTGGAATTGCTGCCGCCGTCACTGTCACCTTCGTATTTGTGCCGCGTAATGATCACAAGGCGAAAGATGGAGAGGCCGATGCAGGCGGATGCTGCGACGAGCGGGAGGAGCAGTAGCCCTAATGTTAACAAGGCCATAAAGCTTATGAGATCCCTTGCATTTCCAAGTCCCAGCATGATGTAGTACACGATATTTCGGCCTGATGCATCGCCCGTCAACGGCCTTCGGCGCCCCCATCGTGTGAACTGTTCGGCTCCCAATTCTAGGAAGGCCGGCGGAACTTGGGCAAAAAATTCTGCTTCAGTGTTTGAGTTTACGCCAACGACCCTGTTAGTCAGCAAATGCAACCACAAACTAATCAGCCTTGAGTACATAATGTTTAGGACCTGTATTTAGGCTTCAGCCTTAAAAGTCAGAGCTCTGATCTGAAAACCAATGGTTATCTTTTAGGAAAAAGGTTTAACTTTCATCCTTCAATAAAAGTCTTATTTTCATCCTTCAACTACAAAATCGGATGACAGTGGCCATCCAACCGTTGAAACCGGATAAATTTGACCCTTTGGACGGTTTTACGGTTTTAAGGTTTTAAAGCTGGTTTCTATTTTGTGAACATTAAAGAAATTCAAGTTTAATCTAAAAAATATAAACAATTCATTTTAGATTAGAAAAATATAGAAATAGTACTAACATTTTCTCTAAAAATGGAACCTAACTATTGGTACCTACTTGTCAGTTATTTTAATTAAATTTATTTCTATTTTTTGTATTTTTATGTTTACAATTTGAATAAATAAGATCAAAAATCGCTAATAGATAGGTTTCATTTAAAAGAATTGGTACCAGTTTCATATTTTTATTTAAAATGAATTACTTTAAATCTTTTTATCAAATCAGATATTATTTTAGAAATTTATGAAAACTGAAAAATCACCTCTGAGACCATTTAAAGAGCTAAATTTATCACGGTTTCAACGATTACAGTATCATGTTATTTGATTTTATGGTTGAGGGTTAAAAATCGGACTATCGTGATAATTCGAGGGGGTGGGGTGGATTTTTATCTTATTTTTTTTCCCTGTTGGTTAATACAAGAATCATTTTGAAGGTTGAAAATCGGACTATAGTGATATAGAATAGATTGCATCCAAAATACGAGAACTAGACATGTGGGTGCAAATTACTCCAAGTCTCAAAAACTTGTAATCTACTTAATTCAATGCAAGAACTTGACACTTTGGTGCCTATACAGTCTAAATTCCACCACACTGTGCCTATAATGTACATTTCTTGCTCCCTAGACCAAGAAACTTACAATGGGTTTAAAGGTCAGAATATTTAATTTGTGGATACTGATTATGCCTAGTAGAAGGGTCCCGTTCAGGCTTATTGTACAAGCCAAAGGCTAATAAGTTCAAACTGCCAAAACTATTTTGGGCTCCCAACAGCACCGTCTGCAAGGATAAAAATATATCAACACTGGCATCCCGGAGCCTATGTGTAATCTGGGCCTCGGACCATTTGTTTTTAAACAAACCACCAGTGTCAGCCGCGGTCGCCACCGCCGGTCACGTTGAGGAGCAGGCCCGCCGCGAAGCCCGGGCGCGCTCACCGGCATGCCGAGCGGAGCAGCCTCGCGCCCGCGGCGTTCGAGCCCGGAAAAGCGCAGATCCAGCGTCCACACACGCGGATCCGGCTTTCCCCACGCGGATCCGGCCATCTCCGGCGAGGATTAAGCCGCCGGCCATGTCCACAGCGCTGCAGCAAGGAGAGAGGAGGGGAAGGAAGGAAGGGGTTGGGAGAGGAGGGAAAGGAGGGGGGCGAGCTGATGGCCTCGCTGCCGCCCTCCTCGTTGCTCGCCGGACTTCCGGCGGGCAACTCCGGCAGCGGCGAGGGCAGGGAGAGGAGGAGACGGGTGGCTGAGGCGGGGGACGGGGAGCCGCCCGTGTCGCCCAGCAGGACGACGCGGGAGCGTGAGTCGAGCCTGGGCCTCGGACGATGAAAAAACAGGATTTCCCTTGAAAATTTTCGAATATTTGCATACCAACAGTACTTTAGGAAGATGAGTTGGGATGAAGCTTCGTTCTTACTTGGCAACCTGGACGAAGACGATACCCGTGATTACCCAGAAATCAGCCTTATGTAGAGAAGTGGAGAAGCCTCCGAGCAAGACGACGGTGGCCCAGATGAAGGCGAGGGTGCCGACCCCCGTGGCAAGGATCTGCACGAAGACTTCGGTTACCAAGCAGACATTGAGCCGCAGCTCCGGTAACTCCTCGTCGGAAGTGTCCCCGCTGGTAGCTCGTTCCAGGTCAAGCCCTCGAGCGCCCTGAAGTTGGAGGGACTCCTTGAGAACATTCACCAATTTGGACAAGACACTATCCAAAACCGCCTCCATTTTCTGTTCTCGCTACACACGCCCGCCGTCGAGCCCAGGAAGCCCTCTCTACGTGACATCATATATATCCGACGATCTAATATAGTACGTATATCGCCATTCTTTTTTTTTCTTTGACATGGTCTTTATTTTAGAAGCTTTCTTTGATAAGGTCTCAGGTCTCGCCATGTGTGGTCTCGCCGCTTTTTTTTTTTGATAAGGTCCTGCAACTCATTTGATCATCGGTTGTTTAATAACAATATATCCTCTTACCTAATGACCGAATGAATTTTCTAGTGACAGATTCCTTTGTCAGTAGCAGATGATCTGGGAATCCAGGACGTACGACGTGATGATCCAATCGATTACAGACAAAATAATAAGGTGGTCCATCAACATCAAGAAGAAGAAAAATGCGAACCTAAATGGATCAAATTGCAATAGTTTAGCAAGTCGGTATAGCAAATCGCTGCAAATATTCGTCCATTACTCTCCATAGTATTCTCCTTTGATGGATTAGGTAGAATAATTTCTATATATGCCCTTATTAAAATTTGTACTAGCTAGCGTTGTGTGGATGGGCCTGCCAGTTTTTCTTTATATTAGAACCATTTGAAAGATATATCATCTTGTTAATTACAAACTTCACGTGAAGGTATTGTTACTATGATTTTAAATCTGGCTAAGACATTTAGTGATAGGGCTGCCGTTACGGCGTTTAGCGGGCTATAGCCGGTATTTAGCGGACTACATGTCATAGCGGCTGCCCTTCCTACCAGCTATAGCCGGGTTTAACGGAAGCAATACCCGATTATTTAAAACCTTGATTATTACCCTGGTGCTGCATGCGTTTTGTATATCCTCTTAGGCGGTTGTATTGTGGTGTCCGTGATGCATGGACGTGGACGTGATGGCTGTGTATTCGTCGTGGTGCATGTGGTGGCTCCATGGTGCTTGCCATTATTGTCTTTGTGTACGAAGGCACACACTGTTGCTGCCTACACATAGTGGTGCCCGGACGACGTCCTTATTCGTGGACTTTGCCTGTTTAGTTCAGTGTGTGTTTAGCTGTACAGACAGAACAAGTAGTTATGCACGTAGCTCTCCTTTAAGGTAAGGTACGGTGATTGACCATATTGACCTTGCTTGGATCTTAGTTACGCATGTACGTGCTGATGCACCACCTACTTGTCCCTCTCGCTACTAGAGAGAGGTACATTATTGCTCTCGTGCATTTGTCCCGACCATATTTAGATCCGGGACTAATCTAGACACTAGTTCCAGGTCTAATGCTTAGAGGACGGAAGGGAATGTTTGTTCCAGTGGAGGCTCCAACCGGAACTATTGATGTTGGCACCTTTTAGTTCAGTTCGGTTGGAGGAACCGGGACTAAAGGCCCTCCACAGGTTAGTTCACAAGGAAAGTGTAAAATTATATATGCTGTGTAGATGGGATGGTAAAAAGCTACACGCGAGGCATGTCGTTGTTGAGCGTTTATGGTCTATAACTTTTACCATTATTTTTTTTCTATTAGGATATATATAGTTCTAAGATCTATTAAATATATGAGCTTATGAATGTGCTTTCCAGAGAAATTATACACGTCATTTTTATATTTCCAAACTAAAACTTTAAAGCTATTAGTAGTGAAAGTTTTAAAAGTTTGATCTAAATTTTGTCAAAGTGCCACGCATCTATATGATTGGAGTGAGCAATTATTATGCTCCATCAGCTATATATGTTTTAGACATCCTTTTAGCTTCCAAACGCATAAAGATGATGTAGCAATCGATTCTTCGATCAAGCTCCTCTCGTCAACACATTAGATTAAGACCCTATTTGGTTGGTTTGGAGAGGTTTATTATAAGCCCCACCAATAAATTTCTAATAAGTCATTTTTTATCCAAACATGAGGGCTTATTATAAGTCTCTAATAAGCCTTTTTTTATCCAAACATGAGAGCTTATTGGTGAGGCTTATGTCCATAAGTCCCATAAACCCATAAGTCCCTCCAAGCGTGCTTATGGGGCTTATTTTATGTGGATCCCACAAACATCTTTTACATTTCCTCCATGTTTTCTCCATGTGAGGGGCTTATAAGCCCCTGCAACCAAACACCATTTTGAGCTTATAATAAGTCCCTCCATGTGAGGGGCTTACGGGTTTATAATAAGCCCCTCCAAACCAAACAAACCCTAATATACACAATTTACCGTACTGGTTCAATCCAAACAATCAACACATTAGATTAATATATACGCAATCCACCGTACTGGTTCAATCCGTACAATCCAAACACGACTGTTCAATACCCCTTTGTTTAGGAAATTAGAACAATGTTAAAAACCTGAAACCAAACACCACCGTCCAATACCCTTTGATTAGGAAATAATAAAAACAATGTTACAAACCTGAAACCGCATTTATTTACAGAAAGCCAAAATGTTAAAACAACATTACCTACTATGTCATGTGACATTTGAGAATGATAGTATATTGTTTATGGGGCGGTAATCAAGGTGAAAAGCGAAATAGGCTGAGACGATGGCATTTGCAAACCATGTGGTGAGTTCTTGTAAGTTCTCAAGGCTGGCTTCCTTTGCAAACCATATATATGGCACCATGCATGCGTTGCGTGCTAGCACATGGCTACGCTAAATTGCTATGCTATGATGCTAATTGAATGGGCAGTAGTTGGGGTAGGTTTGTTAGCGATGAAATTGTAGCTAGGCAGGCAGAGGCATCTAAAGCGGCTGTCGGGGCTAGCTGGCCGTTCATGCAGGTTGAGTTACTTGCAAGGCAGAGGAAGAGTTCTTGTAAGTTTTCAAAGCTGGCTCTTTGCAAACCATACGCTCAGCTCTATACTCATGAGGTGTGTTTTCTATCCGTGCTCATACGAGTTTTTACATCCACGCAATAATAGATATGGTTATATTTAGGGATGCAAGTTATATATATTTTAGGTCATCAGATCGACCAAAAAGTTGATAAAATAAACTCGAATCACATTACGTGTAAATAATTTGGAGGGCGAAATAAACTAGAGTGGCGTGTCGTTGTAATTAATTAGTTGATCCAAAAAATACCATTGAGTACCCACTTGCATCTTATATTCCTGCGCAACACGTAGTAATATTTATATTTTTTAGAAAAAACGTGTATTTCATTCTTACCTTTAGTTTCATTCAAACTTTTTTCCTTACCCTTTTGCGCTGAGCGAAATATTTGGGCGGGGAGAGCGGGAAAACAAATTGTTTTTTCGCGACAAGAAAATAAAATCAATTCATTACGTGGGGAGATCACCGGAGAAAACCGCTCCCCTCGCATTCGCAAGCACGCAATACCCTCCTCATTCCTCGCGGCTCCAACGACAGCCGACATGGCCTCCACCGGCATCGCCAAGGGCCGCGCCGGCGCTGCTGCCGGCGTCACGGAGGAGGCCAAGGCGGAGTGGTGGCTGCGCTTCAACAACGGCGTCCCCGCTGGTGACGCCGACGCCGCGGACAGCGGCGATGAGGCGGAGGGGGCGGGAGAGGGTGCCGGCGGCAAGGCGGGGATGGCGGTGAGCGGCGGGAGGTCAGGCGTCGCGGCTGCCGGGGACGAGGAGGCGGAGATGGGGTCCGGCGACGGGAGGGTCGCGGCCGTGGCGAGGGGCGCGAAGGCGGAGATGGTCGCTCGCGGCGGCGGGAAAGCGGAGGCGGGCGCCGGCGGCGAGAGGCGGAGCGGCCCGCGGTTCGCTGGTCGCGCCGACCTCGATGATGAGCGGGAGTCCTAGTTCGCGAAATTGATTGACACCACATTGGTCTGTTATTTCTCATCGCGCTCGAGGGTTTTTAGTTACTTGGACCATCCCATCGTTTGCCCCCTAAAAGTTGAGATCGGCAAATGCATTCTCATCGCAAAGTTCATACCTGCTTCGTCGATGGAGAAAGCGGAGTGTGCCGACGAAAGGGGATTTTTACTTTTTTAGGAGCAGAGCGATCTCAAGTTCATAGCTGCATTCTCGTCATGGGGACTACTGAAGGGCAGCAGCTATTAACTCATCTGCTCAGAGCATTCTCATGAAGGACAAGGATTACATCCTTGAACTTCAATAACCTAGCATTGTGACATTTTTGCATTCGTGTTAGTTTGTGAGACATGAATGATGAATCAGTGTTACAGAAAACTTGAGTTCTCCCCTGTTGCGTTATGGTACTACAGAGAGCAGGGGAGAATTTTCCATTTCCTTTTGTATCCTTGCATTTTCATTGATCATGTTTAAATGCAGAGGAGATTTCCGGAGGCAACTATGTTTTGCCTGGGGAACTGCCACGAAGGGGAGGAAGGCAATCGCGAAGCGCAGCAAGCTGAAGGGCGATGGAGTTGAGGTCAAGAATGCCATGAGTCAAGGTAGGAAGAAATTGTTTCTCAAACAGTAAGGCAGGCGAACCTTCTGACATGCAGTTTGTGAAATTTCTCGATGTTCAGCTCAAGCCCGTGCCCGGTGCTTAAGGGCCATGAACAGGTCTATGGCGAAAATGCGAATCTGAGGTTGCAGCTGGCTCAGAAGACGAGCGAGCTCAAGCAGGAAGAGAACCGTAGGCTCAAGTTAGAGTTGCTTCTGAAGGCGAAGGAGATGGAGTCCCTGCGGAAGGAGAATGAAGAGCTGAAAGCTGAGAATGAGCAACTTAGAAAGAATGTAAGCTTCCTACGAAACACTAGTGTCTTGTTTAAATCATGCTGTCTACGTTAGTAACGTCACATGAACACTGGATATACATGCTTGAAACACTAGTGTCTTGTCATTGTTTTGGTTGAATAGCAGCCTGCAGTTGTTTTGCGTATTTCCAACTCATTGCTAGCATTATCTACTCTTAGTGCGTAAAGGTTCTTTTTCTTCTGCTGATCAATCTAGATGATAAAATTTTACTTAGTGGAATAGTTTTTTTTAAACGAAGTAAGTGGAATAGTGGATTACTCCAGTATTGAATTCATTCATTTAGAAAATCTGTTTTGTTGTTGACAGAACCTTAATATGATACTTGGATTCAAGTCCAGTCTGATTCTGACTGATCTATCCCAAAACTTTTAGCACTTACTTGTAATAAAAAAACAGAAAAATCTGCAGAACCTTCTGACTATATATATCTTCTTGATCAGTGAGCCCCCCATTTACATGTAATATTGACCCACTCCATGGCCCCTTCATTATACCCTTTTTTGTTGTCTTTCAGCACCCAGTCAGTTATATCTTTGTGCTTGCTTATGAGAGCTTTATTGTGTGCGAACAGGCAAAGCCAGAAAGAGTCCGAAGGTTATGCAGGTCCTGTAATACACACGTCTTTCATGACTACCGCAACTGCCCTAAGAGGCGACAAGCTGCTAGTTCCAAAGAAGAGGACGCAGTGGACGCTTACTAACACTGCAAGGCTACAGCTTGTTCATCACACCCCTTTTGCATCCAAGCATCTATCTGTTGATACCTAGGAATTCGCAGTCTCTTTTGTTCTTTGTAGTGAAAGTGGGGTTTTAAGGTTGTTACTCTAGTGTCAGGTAGGAGTTGAACCAGTGGACTTGCTGCAGAACATGAAGATGCATGCATCTAACCAGTCGCCTTTTGTGTTAGCGTATATGATGTTACTTGTTAGGATGTTTATGGTTATCTAAATCAGGAGCTTCCCTGCAATTGTTACGCCCTGAGCTTTCTGACTTAGTCGTCAGTGAACTGCGATTCAGTCAACAGAAAGTTGTGTTCTTTTTGCATGATGTGTAAGAAATACTTATATATGTGATCTCTCTGGCAGTTATCTAATTGGCAGCAAGTTGGGCTTTCTTGTGATTGGGTGAAATTACATGCACCTATTTTTTCGAATAAAATTCATAACCTGAAATAAGTAAATCTAAAACTGAAAAAAAACCCATCAAGCTAGCACAAAAATATCACCATAGCATATTGACACAGCATGTACAATCCATGAACGCAGCACGGTAAGTACTGATAAAACAGAGGCGATGCCATTCAGAATTACAGAGCAGAGCCCCACCCAACCCCAGTGCGTTGAAGCCTCTGCGACCAAAAGACTCCCATGTCGACCAACGACGTACTAATGGCTGATGTGGAAGCTGACGATGCCGGCGAGCTCTTCGTCTGGCCATGGACCGGCATTCTCGCCATGGCCGCCGCCGATGAGGACGCTGATGCCGCGACGGCCCTCGCCTTCCACGCTCACCAGCTTTTCGCCGGCGTCGCAACCACCGCGCTCCAGGAGGAGCCAACCAACCACCAGCGTCGCCAGCAGCACTTCTTGCTGCTCCACTTCGGCAAGAGCTGGGCGGGCCTCCGGGACGCCATGTCGCTGGCCGCCCACTTCGCCGGTGCCGGGAGGAGGGAATGGCAGCGGCGCGGTCGTGAGGGTGGTAGCGAGGGCGCCGGCGGCGTGTTCGGCTGGGCGGCCGTGGGGGAAGACCTGCTCGGCGACGGCGCGGTCGGGAGCTCCTGAGGGAGTCCGGCGCCGCGGCGAGGAGCGTGGAGGACGTCCAGAAGGACGAGGCGAGCGTCGCCGTCACGCTTGGCGCCGTGGCCGGCGAGTACGAGAGGAGGGAGAGGTTCTTGGCCGCCAAGAACGAGGAGATGGTCAGGGCGGTCCAGGGGATGGAGGAGGAGAGCAGCTGGCTCCGCGGCGAGCTCAAAGGTTAATCCATGGATCCACGGCGCTTTAGGGTTAATTCCATGGAATTTCGATCTGAGACTTCTGTCAGAACCTGATTGCCGCAATGTTCCTGTGATTGTTGGCAGAGCTAAAAGCCGTAGCTGACAATTCCCTGCCAGAGATGAACCATGGCGTCGATGAGGAGAACGATAAGCTGAGGGCGGAACTGGATGCGATCAAGGGAGAGATCGAGTTGCGGGTGGACAGAATCCAGGAGCTGAAGGAATGCAGAACAGATCTGCACTTCAGCAAAGTGGAGAAGGTATACTCGTTTTATCTGGATTGCAGAGTTCTGTATGGATCTTCAGCTGGAGAAGCCTGAAAGAATACATTATACAATTCCATATGATAGTATCCTCTCTCCTTCTAAGAGAGAATTTTACGGTTCACTGCATTGCCATGCTACCAGCTTCGTCCCCTGCTGTAGTTAAATTTACGAGCAGCTGGAAACAAAAAATAGCATCAGTTAACATCACCTTTATTTACCGCCATGTGTTAGGCTATAGCGTCAGCATTTCTTTTTTTGTGCCAGCACCCACCAAAAGTAGGCACCTAAGGCCAATATTGGCAGAATTTGCTCATTACGCCACAAGTAGTCACACAATCTGTTCCATTTTCTGTGTTTTCTCCACCTCCGTCTAACCTTCTCAATGCAACACTTTAGCTTTTGCTGTTTCTGATACGTTGATTCAATCAGCTAGTTATCAAGATCAATTCATTGGACATGGCAGATATAAATCCCGAGGCGAGTGACAATGCTCAAATGCTTCACGATAAACATAAGGTTTCTTTCTATTTGGATATAACAGTTAACAAGATTGTTTGCATCAGCTGTTTCACAAATGACCAACCAATTCATACGAATGCATTTACATGTATGCTTTTTAGGAAGAGATGGAAGCCATTAATGCAAAAGTAATTCAACTTGAGAAGCAGCTGGAGCAAAAGGAAGCACAAGAGTCTGCAATATGTCTGCTGAACACGAAACTACAGGCAGGGGAAAACTTGAGAATGGAAGAATATGAACATCTTTATAAATTACTTACAATTTTGAAGGAGTGTCTAGAGCAAAAATCTGAAAGGTTTCAAAATGCATACGTTGACCTAACACAACGAGATCACCTGAACAGAAATGAGCTTCAAGAGACCCGCCAAGAAGTGATCAAGGTAAACGTGTTCCTTTTGACATTTCCAATTCCACTGTATGAGTAACGCTAGGTATAAAAAGTTTCCTCCACCGAATGATCACAATGCTCAGTGTTTGGAGAGCATGGTGATTGGCGATTGCACAGTTATAGGGATCAAAAGAATGGGACAACTTGATGAAAAGCCCTTCCACCATGCATGCAAGAGGAAGTACAGGGATGACGACCCAGAGGGCAAAGCAGCAAGCTTGGTCTCAAGTTGGCAAAAGGAACTCAAGAACAAATCCTGGAATCCCTTTACAACTATTTTGGTCGATGGAGAAGAAAAGGTACCTGTCCAATTTATATATATTGATATCTGCAGTTGCATGTTCTCGATTCTGTTTGAAGAGTCATTTACTTAAAAAGCTTCGCATCTGGATGATTTCAGGACGTTGTGAATGAAGACGATCCAAAATTGAGACAGTTATGGACTGAGTATGGTGACATTGTCTGCAATGCAGTGAAGGTTACCCTGAGAGAGCTCAACGAGTACAGTCCTCAAGGACGGCATGCTGTGAATGAGCTCTGGAATTTCAGGGAAGGGAGGAAGGCAACAATGGCAGAGGTGGTGAATTATATTTTCGAGCAGCTGAAGACAAGCAGTTAGTGGCGGTATACAGGTTGAAGCTATGGCATGTATCACATCTAGAGGTCTGGACATAAATTTCCTGTAGGCTATGTCTGTTTTGCTCTTGCACATTAGTGACAGGCACCTATCTGCTATGTATCTGTAAGTCACACCACTGTAGGCTGCAACATTATGCTACTTCCCTCCTAACCTGAAAGCTGAAACATTAATGGAACTTTGTATCTTGTTCCCGTTTTTATACTATTATCCATGTGCAATTTGGTTAGTTTACACTCGCTAACTTTTCTGGTCCAGTGTTAGTAGTTGCCTCATAAAGGAGATTTCCTTATGAAATAATCATTCCAAAAGATGGACCCATGTCAGAACTTATTTCACTATGGACCTAGTGGTTAATCTCTCGACTCCATAAACATATAGTTACAAGAACACATAAATAGTTCTACTATGTAAATGATGTAGGAAATCATAGACATGAATAGTCTATATAAAGTGATGAGTGCAGACCATGTCATCCAGTTGAATACTTGGTATCTTTGATGGATTGAGATAATAACCATTGGCAAGAGCAGGGGAACAGGGATATAAAATGAATCCAGATTTAGCATTCAAGTTTCAGTCGGTATTTATTTGTTTTTGCTTTACTTCTATCATTCCATCAACTTTTGTAACATTTACATCCTTTGACCATCCAAAGTAGCACAAAAAGAAAAACTAAATATTCTGCTAATAAGATACTAAGATATCTATGTCAAAAGTGGAAGGAAACAATGAAGAGGGATGCTAACCTAGGAAGAAATAGCACAGCATAGGAGTTAGAGAGCATTCATGACTCGACGCTTGGCTTGGGTCTTGTGTAAGCATCTTTCTTCAGTATATGTGATGCAACAATTTTACTTTAACCAGGACTAACTCCTAATTCCTACTATGTTTGCCATGGTTGCCCCTATCTCCCTCTCTGTAGCTAATATTTGGGGAAACAATCTACGTATGTACACATTCCATCTACTGTTCTATTTTGTTCTTTCTGAGAAATGAGGAGATCCACCAAGTCATCATTCTCTCAAGTCTCAACATAAGTTTATGTTTGACACCTCTTTATCTTTGTCGCAGAAACTACTGTCTTAAATTATCCGTCTTTTATAATTGCCAACTGACAATCATAATACACAGCATGCACAAGAAGAATAAAAACCAAAGACGCCCATAAAAGCATTACAAGAGAATCTCAATGTCAACATCAGCTTCTATTTATCTTTTCCAGAGATATGCTGGCATCAATTCCATGTTAGAAAGTACATACATTCACCATTAACTGCAAAGGCCAACACAAAGATTTTTAATTGCTTCCGTGTTGTTTGGATTGCTGAGAACATATGTTGCGGCCTTTCCAGTGCTTTGGCATGTCAGATTTAATTGATTTCCAAGCTGTGAAGACTGCAGAAAAAGCTTATATTAGTAAACTTACAGCGAGGCTATAAATAAAAAATGAAACATGAATTTAAGCACTTAATGGCTGCAATGAAAACATGACCATCATATTGAAAGTAAATGATCTCCCTAAGAAAGTTCTCATTACGCTTACAGGAAAGGCAGAGCAAAACTGCAAACAGCATATTAGTTGAAAACCAATCAATGCAATATTTTCACTATCATAATATGCTGTTACAGCTTGTGGTTGAAGTTCTGATGATTTTCATGATTTTATCTAAGAGATTTACATAAAGTTAAAAAAAAACTCAAGAGTTGGCATTTGTGCTTATCCTGTGTTAATATATATTAAGGTTTTCTCTTAAACACAAGTTGTCCCAACTAACAAGTTAAAAAGTATCAGATCCGTAGGTACAGAAAAAGGCTTACCATGCAATAGTTACTTGGTGCTTTGCAGCTCCACTTTGAAGTAGGCACACAGCTCAAATAATGGCACCAAGAACAGTGTTCACTAGCATTGAACCCTTGAAAAAGCAACACCAAGCCAACAGTGAACCTGCCAACAATAAGGTTTAGCAAAAAAAAAACAGTTGAAGTGCAAAGGCTGATTAGATCATTATCATTCTTCTGATCAGTATAATACTTACCCAGAAATTAATATCACTAGCGCAATAACAAAAAGTATGATTTGATATATCTTGAACTTCCGTTTAGTTACACCCATGGGATATCCAAGAGGAGAGTTCTTTTGGTTAATATATCCAAACTGCGGTCGCATTAGCAACACAAAACCGAGAAAGAACCCTGATGTAAATCCTCCGAGGTGAGCAAAGTTGTCAACATGTGGAAGGATTCCAACAGCTAAGTTGATGACAATGATCATAACTAGAGTCATGAGTGCTGCGATCTGAATTTTTTAAAACAAGAACATAATTAGAAACGCAGAACATGGAATAATTTGTGAAAACATTGCATATATTTAGAATCAACCTTGTTCTCATATATCGTCCAATTTGTTATGAGCTCTGACAGCATGGAGCCCAATAGTCCAAATAGTGCACCTGAAGCACCAACAGATATATTTGACACCATAAATAAAGATGACAGCAAGCTGCCACCAACACCAGAGATCACATACAGTGTACCAATCCTCACTGCAACAGACAATCATTCAACAATGGTCAAGTTATATGATCATCAGGGCCTTGAAGGAACCATCTGACTCCAGATAATAGAAGTTCAGTGTACAGGTGTCAAAATGAACTCCAGATAATAAAAATGTAGTGTGCGGGTATTAAGAATCTGTTTCCCTCAAAATAGAAAATGACACTTACTGAAGCCAAATTCCTTCTCGAGCCTGATTCCGATCAATACGAGACTCAACATATTAGCAAGTATGTGGATAACTCCAGCATGCAACCAAATGCATGTAATGAGGCGCCAGCCTTCGTGATCTTTGGTAACTTTACTGGTTTCCAGTGCCCCCATTTTCAACAGCCTGGGGAATTGAATATGTTAGTTGAACCTCCAAGCTATCAAGATCATATCAATGAGCAGGAGAAAAATCAACAGGACTGCCACTTGAGGGCTTAATAAAAAAATCTCAATAGCGAAAAGCGATCCTAAATACATTATCAAACAATACTGTTTAACAAAATTATAGAACAGTACACAATGTTATTGTATCACTGCAACTGCTTCCTCACTGGTCTAAGATTTGGATATAAGCAACTATTTTATTTTAGGAAGAAGATTATTCAATCCATGATACATAAAAGGTATTGTCAGGATCTCTACCATAAACTATGCTTCCAATAGCTAGTAATTCAAACATAACCACATAAAAGTGAAACAAAGAAAATTTCTTTCGTTAATAAGAACAAGATAGAAACAAGTAGCTGACTAATAAAATCATCCACTTAGACCAACTTTAGTAATTTAACCCTACAAAAATACTATCTTGCTGACTAATAAAATCATCCACTTAGACCAACTTTAGTAATTTAACTCTCTTGTTTAGAACATTGCATCAGGAATCGTTTAGACCAACAAGTGTGTCAGAAGCATCACATTCAAAACCTCCAACCTCATTTAATACAAAATTTAATATTTAGGATAAAATCCAATACAAATAAACTGTGAGGATTATTTATTAAAAAAAGAACAAAGAAGGATTCTCGCTGGAAGATAAAAGGAAAAGTGACAGAAATTCCTGCCTGAAAAGACGTCGATATAAGCAATTTAATAAAATAATGCACACTTCGAAACGGAAGGCCATAAAGGAAGTACATTTCATAAAATCGTCATAATCTGTTACACTGCATACATCTAAATCAATAGCCTAAACCGAGCAAACAGCAGAAAGATGCAAAATTTGGACAGATTTGAATAGTGCATTACGTGGCGGAGGAGGGGCCGACGAGGGGGTTCTCCTTGAACGACTGGAACGCGAACCTGCCGAGCTCCGGCGCGAGCCAGCAACCCTGCGCGGTGGCGCTCTCGCCGACGGATCCCCCTATCGCGGCGCCGGCGGCCAGGGCGTGCGCGGGGCAGTCGTTGACGTACATGGTGAGGACGAAGAGGGCGACATTGGCGACGATGAAGAGCGGCACGAGGAACGGGAACCACCGCCGGAACGGGCGGAACACGGGCGGCGGCGGCGGCGGCGGCGGGCGGCTCCGGTGCGGGCCGTGGCGGCCGTGGTGTCCCGGGCCGTGGCTCCGGTGGCGCTCCCCCTTGGGCCGCTCCTGGCCTCCTCGTTCGCCGCTGGCCGCGTCAATGGGGACCACCGCCGTCTCGCCCCGCCGCGGCATGGCGCCGCCGGCGGCGGGGGGCGCGGGCGCGTGGCCGGCTGGACCTGGGTGGCGGCGCGCCGAGTGCGAGCGCGCGGGGCGGGATTCTGCGGCTCGGGAGGATCGTTGGCGCGTGTTGCCTCGTGGTGGAGGTGGTGCGGATGGGGGAGGAGGACGGAGACGCGGTGGCGACCTCGGAAGGAAAGGACGCAGAAGGGGAATGACCTCTATTTTTAGTGTTTTTCTTAGCGGGCGGAAATGGCAGAGCTGATCGAGCCTAATCGTGTTGCATTGAATTTAATTCGAAAAAATAAACAATTTTGAATTAGATTGAAATTCATACTCCTAGTCCTAGATCCCAACGTTCTGACGGCGACCGTTTCAATGTTACGTGCTCCACTGAGAGCAACTAAAAAAAATGAGAGCATAAAATTTGGGTATTATGATTTGAAATTTCAATTGAAAGATGTACACATGGACCTATCGTCCATCTCAAAATTCGCCGTCACTTTATTCGTGTACTGACTGCTACGAGATCACTGCGTCTGCGTACTATCAACTCCATTAACCGCTACGGAACACAAATAAAGATGGCCAAACCACCATGTCGCTGTCAGCTAACGACTTGGTCCGTGAACTACGTTTCCTTGACGTACGTGACATCAGAATATCGCGATCAGATAGATCTGCATGTCCGCATCACAATGTGCATGGTACAGCCTGAAAAAGACTGCCAGGACATGGTCCATCCATGGATATACACACCGTATCATCGATCTTCTTCATTTCGACAATTGGCAGCATAAGGGCTAAAGAAAAAAAGAAGAGTTTTGATGGTGAAGGCTTCAATATTCCTATGCTGCTAGGATTACCACAAATAATGCAAAATGTTGAATAATCCACATTGCCACAACAAATCAAACACCATTCACTAGATAGAAGCTACTCAGGTGTCTGAGCACACTACCTTCCATGCAGCAAGATGACAACTCATGAAACCATTATCACTTATCAAAATCAAGTTACAGACCCGTATGCAGTAACCATTAAGCACAATTAACCAGTTATCGCACAATGTTTTGATTTCATAAGATATAACGTTTCTTCAAGTACAAACAAATAAAAAATTCAACCCAACTCAACATACAGCTGATCGGATCCAGTTAACTTATAAGCTTGACAAAACATTTATACAGTATAGAGGCACCATTCTCCTTGAAAAATGCTATATTCATGCACACCATAGTATAAGCCCTCCACAATGAATAGTGCCCAGATCATCGAGTTTCTGAAGCCCATCTGCTGCCCCCTACCAGGCAAGAAAAATACTTGGTTAAAAGATCCAAGCAATTATTGAGCACCGAGCTATTGGCCCCCCACCGGTGGTAGGGTGCTTCATACTAGCTCAGTGATCCCTGCAGGCACAATCATCATGTGCAGGGGGAGTTGCTGGCTGCGGATGCCAGAGTGGATGGCCTACAAGTATTTGATCATCCCACGGCCTTCCACACTGAGCTTTGACGCCTGAAGGTTTTTCTTCTTGGGCGCTTTCAGCTGCTGCAATTTCTTGTTCATCTGCATGTTCAACAAGAACAATTAATTGTCGCTCAGTCGGTCCTATTTCAACATTTAACAAGGATTGACGGACGCTAAAGCAGCTTTAAGGATGGAAGGAAAACCTTCAGCCTGCGCTGGTCTTGGACAGCCTGCTTAGCACGAGCCCGTATCTGCTCAGGATCAATTTTGGACTGTGGACGAATGACAAAGTCCAAAGGCGAGGCTTCTGGCCTTGAAGCGTGCTGCCTTGAACTACTTTGCCCAGACTTGCGTCTAAGTACAAAGCATAAAATAGATTAATCCAACAATTACGAGATGGTGACAAAACCAGCATCCAAGGTAAAAAAAAATGATGAATTATCAAGACTTACTGTGAGAAGTCAGCATCAATATCATCATCTCTAGATTCCATTCCAGAGCTACTTGACGAAGGCCTTCATGAAAGGAAAAGGAAACCAATAAAAATACAACATACAGCAATAATATACAGGATAAGAAGACTACAGTCTTCAGATGGCCAATAACTGCATGCACTTACTTCTTCATTTGTGGCCGCCTGTAAGGCGCTCTTTCATCGTCATATCTCCTCATATCCTCAAATCTTGTGCTCTTGTTGAATATTGGTCGACTCTGAATTTTGTTTACAACAATAAGTACCAACTAAAGAACCCTTCACAGTAAACAAGCACACATATATGGGCACTGTGAACACAGACTTACCCATTTGTCAACCAACTCCTTAGCCAGTTTCCTATTTGCAGTAGTCTCTTCATCAGATTTGGACAAAAACATAATGACCTAAACATGCATCATTGGATAGATTTAGCACACAAAAGACATAACACACAATCTGAAAAACAATACATCAGAGCAACCACACAAACCAAAATAAGTGTACCTTTCCCAGACCACTTTTCTTAAGCTGCTCTCTTCGGTCATATTGCTCCAAGTCAATTGGAAACTACAAGAGGCATAAAACTTTCATTAACAATCAAATTTTTAGGAGCCATCATCAAAACATACACAACAGACAAGTAGGTTCTTGTGCAAGAGCAATGTTCTACAATGCAAAAAGGTAGAAGGAAATAAAGATGCCTACATCAGTTAATAATTTAAGCACAGCAGATCGAATATTCATGTTTGGCATGCTTCCATCTGGCAATGGCTCGAGCCAATTTTTTAGAAGAGTGAGAACTCCATGATCAAGAAATTCCTGCTGAAGATTCTTCCTGTGAAACGGAGATGAACAAGAATATTATAAACAAATGGCAATATGCACTGGAAATACAGGTGAGGCTCCAGATATCTTACTTGGAGAGAACATCTATGAGCAGTGGAAGCTTCATAAGTTTGTTAATGGCTGGTTTTGACTGCCTATTCAAGTTCGCATCTTCTTCAGCTGCTACCTCGAACTCAGCAATGAATTGTTCCACTATAAGACCAATATCTGCACGTGGGCGATCATTCTTCTTCTTCTTTTTATTACCCTTGAAGAGTCGCTCAATTTCGTCGTCCTCCTCACCCTCCTCAGCCTATAGTAAAGAATCGATCCATATTATCAGTGATTAGAGAAAATAACAGAAAAAGATAACCATCAGTATTCTGAAGAGCACATAGATAACCATCTGTATTCTGTAGAGCACATGTATTGATTTGGACATCTCATGAGATGGTGTGGTGGCATGGTCCAGAAATCAGCAGACCTAGTCGACCCAGCAAGGGGCCAACACGATCATGGTTTTAGCTTCATCATAGGACTAATCCCTAAAGCTTCTACAAAATCCAGAAAGACTATGAAGTGGATCGCTAACACCATACTTCGGTTAATGGTGACTTGCATCCAATTCCTATAGTTAATATACTCACTAGAGCAATTGGTATGCAACACAAGAAAAGGTATGATACAATGTGCCAATGGACATTTGATTCAACATGTATGACAATTTGTCTTCAAGAAGAGTGCAAAAGAAAAGGCTCTGGGGCACCTGAGCAATAAAGAACAAATACCTGTGCATAACGTCCAGGAGAATGCCGCTCATTATCACTGCCATAACGATCAGCTGGATCAACCCCAGTGTCATCAATGAAATTATCATCATCTACAGTTCTAACGCCTTCTTGGTCATCCTGCTCCACCAGATTAAATGGCAGCTGTGAGTGTTAGTCTGTCCAAGACAATGGAAGTAGTAGACTAAAAGGAACTAAAAACTGGTAAAGTGGTGTTGCAGCTAACAAGGTACAGCGATCTGACTTATTAATCCATATGCACCCAACATTTTTACACAACCCAATATGAGTAAGCAATTTTCCATGCAGCAAAAAGAAATGCAAGAGCAGAGATTAAAAAAAGAGAAAACTAATAATGATGACCCACTAGATGCTTTATCTCCTTGTCCCGTATCTTAAGGTATTAGCAAACAAGCCTTCAATTGCCACGTCATCTAAGAAATGAAGTTAAGATATCTTCCATAAAGAGAAATCAACAGAGCATTCCAGTTATACTATCTTCCTTAGAAATAAGATATCACAAACAGAATATTAAACAGCTCTATACCAGTTCTCTGATAAGCAAAATCCTAACTTACAAAATTAATCGAGAGGCATATAAATAGACCATTATAAAACCAAGCACCGCATTTTGACATCTCAATAGCCTACAAAGTTCACTTTAAAAATACTACAAGCAAAACTGTTGAGATGCTATCTAAAATACATCCTGAGAACAAAGTGTTGGCTATAAACATTACTAATACTTGAACAACAATCTGAATTCACTAAGAAACCAATAGCATCTGGATGAACCAACAGCACTGCTATACAAACTAAATCAATGGTTACCTCACCATCAAGAGAAGCTCAGCCAATCACCAGAAGTAACAATTCGAAAGTCAATTGATAGATCAAAGATAGCTAGTACATTCCATGGACATTAGTAAAGCATTATGATCTCATTCAAAAGACAGGAGTGATCTCTCCAATTGTCAACAGAATTTCAATATTCCAGTAACCTTTCACATTAAGCTCAGGGTACTCCTAACGAGCTAGCAGAGTTATAAGTGCACGGAAAGGGCATCGAAACAGTAAAGTTCAACAAACTAGAAGTGAAAAATAGCTGGATGAAATTGAGGCATTCCTCGCAATCAAAATTACCTCTGAGTCACCACCAGCAATGGTATCCCAGAGCTCCTGGATCTCCCTTTCTCCATCATCCTGGTCCTCCCCACCGCCAGAGCCCCTCCCTCCTCCTGACCCCCGCTTCTCCCTGGTCATCCCACTGTCCCTCCCCCTCCCGTCGTCCTCCCTCCTCCTCTTCTTCTCCTTCTTCTCCTTGCCCGCCCCGCCCCTCGCGAGGTCCCTCAGCGCCGACGAGCCCTTCCTCTTCTTCGCCTCCTCCGCGGGGTCCGCGTCCGCGTCCTCCAACCCGAAGTCCTCCAGCCCGTCGTCGCCAGGCATGCCGCCGCCGCCCTTCTTGAGAAGGCGCTTCCGGGGCTTGGAGGACCCCGCCCCGCCGTAGCCGCCGTGGGCGGGGGTCGGGGAGCGCTCGCGGGCCCAGTCGTCGCCCAGGTCGTCGTCGAGGTCTTCGTAGGGCTGCGGATCGGGGGACGGGTCCCGCGCGTCGGGGTCCATGAGCGCCTCGCCGTCCTCGTCGAAGAAGCTGCGGACGCGGATCGAGGAGGGGAATCAGGGTGAGGCGGCGAAACCCTAGGGGGAGAGGGATGAGGGCGACGGAGCTGACGGGATACTTACTTGTCGTCCATGGCGACGGCGGCGAGCTGGGAGTCGAAACCCTAGGTGAGTTGGGACGAGCTGGAGGGAGGAGAGGAAGGAGAGTCGTCGGGGAGAGGAAGGAGAGATCGAGTCGGCGATGGGAAGGAAAAGGATTAGTTAGGAAGGCGACGGGAAGCCGGCCGGACAAGGAAGATGGGCTGAGCTGTGGGCTTTCGGGCCCTCTCAGCCCACGGATCCCGGCCCATCAGTCATAGGAAGTTCAAGAGCTTTTTTCCTTTTAGAAAAAGTCTTTTTTACCTCCTAAACTTCGGAACGAATCCATGTTTCCTCCTTAGATAATAAAACCGTCCGTCTGGACTCATCAGACTCGCGATACCGGAAATATGACCTCCTTCAGTGGTTTTTCTCTTTTTATTTTATATTTATTTTGGCTGAATCTTTAAAAAATCATAGTAAAAATAAAAATCATAAAATGAAAAATTCAATTTGTTAGACTCCACATGAGCAGATATATGCAGTGAACATATGATATGATATGATATAATTTAGTAAAAGATTTTTGTTGTACTTTTAGATATATATATATATAATTCATAGCTACAGTTTCCGTAGTCCAATTATGATGAAATTTTTATGGTGGGCTAATCATTATATTCTTGAGCTTAGTAAAAATTACATACTCATTGGATCATGTATGTTTGAGCAACTAAATTCCAAGCTATATCAGAGACTCTTCAGTTGCTCTAGCATACATAATCCAATGAGCATGAAATTTTTACTATAGCTCGAGCATATAATGATTATCCCACCATAAAAATTGCACCATAATTGGACCATGGAACTGTAGCTATAAATTAATCATAGAAAACTATATATCTAAAAGTACAATAAAACATTTTACTAAATTGTATCACATCATATGTTCACTGCATAGATCTACTCATGTGGAGTCCAACAAAATTGAATTTTCTATTTTATGATTTTTTGTGATTTACTATGATTTTTAAAGATTTAACAAAAATAAACATAAAATAAAAAGAGAAAAACCACTGAGAGAAACCAGCCAGGAAGGTCATATGTCCGGTATAGCGAGTCTGAGGAGTCCAGATTGACGGTTTCATTGTCTTGGAGGAAACGCGGATTCGTCCCAAAGTTTAGGGAGATAAAAAGAACTTTTTCCTTTCTTTTTATTTGGATCTAACCAAAAAGTTTGGGCCTATGTTTGTGCGCGGCGGCAACATATTTGGTCCTATATTTGTTTGGATCAAACAATTCGAATTCCTTGCATCGGAGGTGGCGAGGCCGACTAGTTCGGAAATAATCCAGACCGCGCGCGCGATCTGGAGGTGATCTGTCACATATAGCGGAATAATTTTTTTTAGATTAAAATAATTATTCTAGCTTCACAACAAAATTATTCTGCATTTAAAAAATTTGTTCCACCAAAAATATTATTCAAATATATTTAAATGTGATCTTGTTTTGAAGATTTTATCATAAAAACACAATGGTGCACTCGGATTTTGATTTAGATATACGGTTAGAAAAATAGAATTTTTTTTTCTTGCTATATTCTTTTGGTTTCTTTTTGGGCCACGAGGCTGACTCATTCTCACTTTTGTGATGCCTCGGCTCGACTGCTAGTCATACATATGACTCCTAACAACTCCCAATTAGTCTGACGTGATGGAACTTTAACGCACTGTCGCTCTCCGTGCGACACCTCAGGTGTTTAAATTGCTAAACAAAGTCTCATTAGCATAACAATATGCATAAATAACTAAGAAAAGTTTCAAAGAAATGTATTATAATTTGGTTTTGCATGTATTTTGAAAGTATGTGTATAGGTGCATAAGTACATGTACTTTAATCAAACAAATTAAATAACTTTCACATCAATGCAAATATGGCTACGAAATTGAATAGACACATCATCAGTGACATGATAAATAAAAGTTTAGTTGAAATCTAGGGGAGAATATGAATTTTTTTCCCATAAAATGACGAGCCCTCCGAATCAAGCTTTTTGAGTTTTCAAAATAACTTTTGAAACATAACTCAAATGAACTTTGGCCTGAAATAAAACTTGTGTAACTTTTCATTTTGAACAAATTTCATATTCAGAGATTTTCGATTTGCAACACAAAAATAAGAGAAAAATATGGTTTTGCAGTTCAGCCCCTCGGTTTTCTTCTATTTTCACTTTCAGTCCCTTCCTTCCCCTGGTCTGCCCCGACAGCCAGCAGAGCAGGCCACCACGTCGCCGGCGATGCCTGCAGCCCACGTCATGCCAAGCCAATGGCTGGCCGCGCCCCTGCCGCACGCGCTCCTCCCGTGCCGCGTGATCTCCTCTTCCCCTACGCCGAATCCCGCTCGCCCAACCCCTGCCCGCTCCAGCCGCACGCCACGCCGGCGTCCGGCGCACCGCCACGGCGGCCAATGCCGCGCACCCATGCAACTCAGGCCGTGCTGACCCTCCCCAGCCTCGCCCGGCCCTCTCCCTCCCTCCTGCAGCCTATAAAAGGTAGCACTGAGCCCCCTTGCACGCCAGCACCACCAGAACGCCGCCGCCGCTACCATTGTCGCCGCCGTGCACCACCCGCCCGTGGAGCCCCATCCCTCGGCCTCCCACTGCCCAAACCCATCCCCTAGCTAGCTCGCTCTCCCTCCCCTGGAGCTCACAGGCCGCTTCCCCGACCATCTCGGCCGCCGGAGCGACGCCAGCACCGCCCGCACCGCCGCCGCCCCCCTACTGCTCCATGGACAGCCCAGCTCCGGCCCTCCTCCGCTCGAACCAAGCCTCGGAACGGATCCCCAACGTCCCACCGAAGGTCCCCGACCCGACCACGCCCTCCCAGCCTCGCCGGAGCACCATCGCCGACGCACAGCACCACCGCCGCCCCCCTGCTCCACGCCGACGAGCCACCACAAGGCCCCCACAAGGTAGCTCTTGCCTCCCTGGTACTCCCAGACCCTTTCCCCTCGCCGTCGAAGAGCCCCCTCGCTGGAATTTGGCCGGCCGCCATGCCAGCCCCACCAAGGATCCAATTGCAGTGATTTCAATCTTTTTAAGGGTCTGCACGCAAGTTTCCAGGGGCATATCTGCGAACCAGTATTTTGACCCTAGATTCAAAAACAGCGAACTTTGAAAATACTTTAAAAATCATATAAACATCACAAAAATACAAACTCAATTATTCTGTAATCCTTAGAAGACGATATACAACTTTTGTTACATGCATTTCTTCAGTTGCTTCCTATATTTTGCCCTAGATTAAATGGAAGGTTTAATAGCATTTATTTGTACCCACTGTTGTAGACAAAGGCTGACCCTGAAACTTTGACAGTGGATTAGCTGCTTGATGTGTAGGCCAGTGTAAAATGTTTAGCACTAGAACCTGCCTCTAGCTAAACTTTTTGTTAAACTTTGTTTTATGCCATGAAGATTTGTAAATAACTTTTCCTGCTATTCTATAGTGATTCGTGTTATAAACCATTTTCAGTGCTGTTATATTGATACCTAGATGCCACGGGAAAATTTAGAGACTTTTTACGTTTCTGTAACCACTTATATAATTTTTTTTGTGGAAAAATGTATTAAATCAAAGTAATTAGTTTTTTTTCTTGGAAAATGTTCATATTTTTACCTAGGGTACTTTAGGTTAGAACATGTTGTATAAAAAGTTTCATGCTCAGAAACCCGGTAAAACATCCTGTAGAAATTTATATCTATTAAAATAGGTGTATCTTGTCCTATTTATTATCCTCTGTATCAAGCACAATAAAATCTGAAAAATTTATAATAACACATATATAGACAGATTAACACCCTGTAAAATTTTTAGCATCAATACTTGCATGGTTCGTTCTGTATAAAAATAACTATGTTCTAGTAGTGGCTCTGTATTATATTTTTTTATATTTAATCTGCTACACAAAAATGCCTAAAATTTTTGTGGTGGTTTGTCTCTGCATGTTGTACTCTACATAAAATTTTCATCACCAGAAGTTCCTAAATCAGTAGCTGTGTTTAATCCATGTTTGTGCTTAGAAAATTAAGTTTCCAATATAACACAACCCCTTCTTGTTTAATGAAGTTAAGTAGTTTAAAATGTACTCTATTAACGATTGCCCAAGAAATCTTAAATAAGTAACTTTACAACAAATCTATATTTTTGTGGACTGCAACTTTATCGTGAAGAAAATAAATGTCATATACCATCACTACAACTCATACTTGTGCATTCATATAGAATCGACTACTCTCGCTGAAAGAATGTACGAGCTGGTGCCCGAGTCCGAGAGTGAGCAGCGTGAAGCTCAAATGAATCTAATAGAAGTTTTCGAAGACCCGAACCAAAGTTCGGAAGAGCCCAAGGCTAGCTTTGCTCAAGAAGGCAAGCCCCGGAGCATGAACCCTATTTTTCAAATTATGCAACTTATTACTTTATATTGCTTGTGCATTAAGTTTATAGGAGTTGAATGAAAACTTAGTTGCATGATCTTAGGTTCCTATGATTTGAACACTAGATATAAGGTTCGATAGAATGCTATGCTAATAGGACTCCGGTAAAAGTCGAGTGATTTCCTGTCACTCACGAGAATATAGAAGTTGAATGTTTACTGCATGCTGCAATCATAAGATCGACCGACGGGGCTATGGTGCGATGTTCATGTTGATGATTGAGGCCCCGTCTATTTAGAGAATAATGCTAAGTCTGCAGTGTGTGGTGGTGGTGGTTAAGTCTTTGAACGTACTAACCACATGCCGAGAATATGGTAATCGGTAAGCTTACGTACTGGATTGAACCGAGGCCGGAATATACTCCCCACCGTCTTGAATTCGTTCACATCTAGCTAATGGCGGGTGCATGTGCCGCCATGGCCCGGCTGGGTCCGTGGTCCATGGGGACGTGTAGTCGAGGGCGGTGGGCCTGTTCTGTGAAGCGGGAATTGAAGGAAAAAGTTGCACATGTGACTTTGGGAGTAACTACGTGACGTGTGTTTAGGTCTGCCTTGCAAGGTTAAGAAATTCGATTCAAATCGTCTGTTTCTCGCGGTATTGAGATTGCTTGACCCTTTTACCACATAGAGTAAGAAATGGAACAATGATGATGGTTAATCTTGTTGGATGCAAATTAATTCTTTCACCATGTATGATATTGGATAGTTGCTTACCTAGAATGGTTAAGTAAACTAGAATCTGGAGCTAAAATTTGAAAGTAAGGACCTACTTGTATATGCTTTTCGGCAAAACAAACCCCTCAAGCCAAAAAGCCTTGCATGTCTAGGAGTCGGCTAAGTATATTCCACTAGTCGGGTAAGCCTTGCTGAGTATTAGTATACTCAGTCTTGCTTGTGGCTTATTTTCAGGTGATACTTTTGAGGACATGGTTGCTAGTTTGACTTGGCCGTGTACTCTTACTCCTGGTTGGTCGGTGGAATGGAATGCTTCCCCGGCCAATGATGATAATGCCGAGTGATGTCTCGTACGGGCTTCATCGAGACATCATGTATTGTCGAGTAGTTTATCGTTGTTTTTCCGCTGCATTGAACTCTGAAGAACTCGTTTACTTTTAAACTTGGAAGTACTCTATTTTACGAATTTGAACTTGGTCTGTAATAATAAATTTATGTGGAACTCTGTAAGATAAAATTTGTGGAATGTTGTATTCTCTGGGCTCACCTTTGTGTGAGTACTTTGTATGTGTGGTTTCGATCGGCCAACCCGTGGTTGCATCGGGAGGTTACCCGACAGACCTATGGATTACTCCGTTTGAAGTGCGAGTTAGCCCTGATTGCCCTCGTGGTGATGGTTAGCGCACTTGAGCCGGATTAATTCAGGTGGTTCTGCCACACTCCGCCTCCTCTTCCCGCCTGGCTGCGTTTCCCAATCCCAGAAGCATCTTCCTTCACCTTAATCCTCTGAGCTGCTTCCTTAGCTGATGAAGAGGTGCGATGAACTAAGGCGAACCTCGAGGAAGAATAGGTACGATGAACTAAGGCGAACCTCAAGGAAGAATATGGCGGTCGGGCAACGGCTATTCCCTAGACCTAAGAGTGACAGATTATGAAAAGTCGTTTATACCCATGTACCAAACGCGTGCTACTGGAGATCAGGGTGGCAATTTTCCCCGCAAGGGCGGATTCCCACGGAGACTCGACCGATCGGTGTGGGGATGGGGCAAATTCTCCCCGTGGGGAAGCGGGTCGGGGCCCCGAAATATTAACGGGGCGGAGGCTGGAGCCTAGAGCCTGGAGGAGCTAGCCGAGCAGATCAAGGTGCAGGACCCTGCGTCCGATGGTCTTGGTGGATAGGAGGCAAGCATCTGGACAAGGGTTGCAAAGGAGCAGGTTTGCATACTGTCTCCACCAATTTTTTTTCCTCAATCGGACAGCTTAAAACGGGGAACAAGTTCCAGTCGACTGTAAAACAAAACAAAACAAAGCCTCAAACAAAAATGCTCTTCTCTGCACTATGAAAAGGGTACTCCAGAACATACGTTGTAAATTCAAAACAAATAACTAAACACAACCAGGGACATGCGAATTAGCAACGTTGCCACGGCCATGAGCAACGTGAAGAATACCATGGTCAGCAACATCTTCGCGAGCTTCCTGAGGGAGGCGTTGGACTCGTCGCCGGAACCTTCGGGAATGGCCTCAAGGAGAAGGTCATGCGATACCAGCTAGAGATCAGTCGGAGCCGCACGTTCAGGAAGAACCTCAGTCGCGTTGATGCTGACGAACGAAACGGCACCAATGTTGCTGTGTTGGGTTGACGTGGCGCGAAACTGCACCGCGTTGGTGTCTTCCACCTGCGGAAGAAAACAACACCTGATCGTCCATGAGATCGACAACCGAAACCTAGAAATCGCAAGGCATCTGACTCAGTCACGTATTTCACGATACTTTTTTCTAATATTAACAGTTTATTCAGTAAAGAAAAATTGTTGAAGATGCTCTCAGAAACCATTGTGATAAAGCCATGCAAGAAAAAACTCACGCAGAACTTCAGCGCCATAGTTAAAACCGGGTCCTACTAGTTTACGGTCGACCGTAGGGAGGGGCTCCCTACGGTCGATCTTCCGACCGTTTTTTCCTTTTTTTAAGTAACCTTTTGTCTTTTTCTTACAAAAAATTTCTGAAGAAACTTTTCAAAGGAAAAATTTGGAGAGCGCAGAAAAACTTTGATGAGAGAAAGTTTGAAAGAGAAAGTTTCGAGAAAAAATTGAAAAATTTTTGAAGAAAAAACTGTTGCATACAAAACCAAAAAAAGTTTGGCAGAAAAAAGTTTTGTGAAAACTTTTGCATCCAAAAATTAAAAAAATAAGAAAAAAAGGAAAAAAAAACGCCGCTACCCTACCTCAGGGAGCTCGCCGCGCCGCCTTCGCCCCGTCGCGCCGTGCCGCTCCGCTGCGAGCTCGCCCGGGGGAGGTCGTCGCCACCTCCGCCCCGCCGCGCCACTCCACCGTGAGCTCTCCCGGGGGAGGTCGCCGCCGCCTCCGCCCCGCCGTGCCGCGCCGCTCTGCTGCGAGCTCACCCGGGGGAGGTTGCCGCCGCTCTGCGCCATCTCCAGCGCAAGGAGAAGAGGAAAGGGAAGGGGAAGGAGAAAAAAGAGGGAGATGGAGTATTAGGGAGATGGATCGACCATAAGTTCTAAAACTTACGGTCGAGTGTATATTTAGCATCAGGGTCAAAACCGGGGAACCACCTTGACTACTGACTCCGCCTCCTTTCTAAGCTGCTCGCTGTCACCGCTGCGTGGGCCCCGCAGGTTGCGCGGAATACCTTGCCCGAATCCTAACTCGGCGCGGTTGCTGGGCCGGTTTCGCTCACGCGTCGCTCGCGCTGTTGCGTGGTGCCTGCACACACCACACCTAGGCACCTGGGCTAGGCGGCTAGCAGCAGCCTGAGCCAAGCATGCCACCAGCCGCACAGTTCCCTTCTTGTCTGGCATAGGCTAACCGCCGGTCCGCCAACAACAAGAATCAGTAACACCTCAGATTCTGGGTTCGACTCCTCATAGGAGCGAATTTTCTAGATTTTAATGGCGTTGTGCTTTCAGTGGTAGGCGATGTTCCCGTCGATAACGAGGCGTCTGTGATGACTTCGTCAAATTTTAAAAATTTATCGGCGCAGTCTTTGAAGATGCTCATAGGGATAGGATTTGCGTACATGCTCATAAATGTAAGTGTGGCGTGCGTTGTCATTATCTGAGTTGTACTTTGTAATTAAAAAAAGCTATAGTCCAAAGTAAAAGGTCCATTCGTCCCTCCTTAACCTCAACTGTAGCCCTTGTTCGATTTTATTATACGGAAGCAAATCAGTTTATATTTATACATGGATTGGAACTTGGAGTATAGTAAGCGGCAAAAAAAGGGAAAAATCCATTTTACTCCCCTCAACAATTCACTTTATCCACTTAACCTCCTAAATAAAATTTAGGCTCAAGCTACTACCCAAACTATTTCAATTGGTCCAATCTACCCCTAACGAGATTTATCTTTTTTATATCTCCACTTACAAGTGGAATTTGAACTTTAAATTTTGCAATGTAACTTATAATATGATGCCCTATGCTATAAAAATACATTATAATTTTTTCATGAATATTTTTCATGCAGAATTATATTTTTCTTAAATAAATTACGTGTTAAATGTTTCCAAATTATGAAAATAACCATGAAAAATTTTTAATGTATTTTTTAACATATGATATTATGTTCTCTATTCACTCATGAAATTTGAATTTAAAATTCAATTCGTACACGGAGAAATAAAAAAGAGAAATATCATTAGAGGGTAGATTGGACTAATTGGAATTGTTAGGGGAATAAATTGAGTCTAAATTTTGCTTAAGGGGTTAAGCGAATAAAGTGAATTGTTGATGGAAGTAAAATGTAAATGTATTTTCCAAAAAGAAATACAGTATCAGAAATTCAGTTGGCGCAGAATGAGGGAATCCAGCATCCCCGTTTGTCCTCGGACCATGACCAAATCATCTACAGAATGCTGCCTTGACGCGTGTGCAGGCCCACCGCTGATTCTCCTTGCCTACGACAGTTACGTCCGGTCCAAACTAGGAAATGGGAATACCTACCAGCTACCAGTACCAGGCAATCCCCGCAGGTCCTGTGCTTTCGCTTTTCCTTGCGACTTTTTTTTTTGAGAAATTCCTTGCAGTTGTGTGGGCAAATTTGGATCGTCCGCTGATCGCCAGATTATAAATGTTGAAAGAAATGCTAGTAGGAGTTAGATCCAATGGACGTATGTGGGTCAGTTGCATACAATTATCTAATTTTACCTCCGTTTTTAATTAAATATATGATGATATTGATCTTTTAGTTTATTTAACTATTTGATGTTGGTGTAGACATAGCGCTACTTGTTTTACTTTTATTCACTAAACCATTAAATAGATACGTTCGTAGATATTGTTCGTTAAATTTTGAGTAAAGTGTCAATAATGCCATATACTCCCTCAGTTCTAAATTACAATTTATTTTAATTTTGATAGATACACTATTTTTGCTATGTATTTAAATAAATGTATATCTAGGTACATAACAAAATATATGTATTAGAAAGCTAAAATAAATTGTAGTTTGGGACGGAGGTACTGGCATTTAGAACGGAGATTGGGACGGAGGTACTAGCATTTAGAACGGAGAGAGGAAATGCTAGTCACTCATCCACGCAACGCCATATGGTACGTGTGTTACACCTACTCTTGCTCAGCAACCGGATCTGTTTGCTTGGTTTTCGCGGTTGAGACACATCTCACAAGGTTGGTTAAAACTCCGATGCAAACTGCTGCTTGTTCCCCCTGTTTTGATTTTACTAGTATAGGAGTACTCTGCATCTTCTCCCCGACACCGGCAGGCACCAGGCAGACCGACGACGGCGACGGCGCAGGCGTATCCACTCAGACATCCATGGGCCGTGACCGGTATATATATGCATGTGGCGCGGGTGTCAGTTGGCCGCCAGGACGGCCGCCATGACCCCGGCCACGGCAGCGAAGAAAGCGCCCGACACCGCGAGGTAGTAAGCGCCCTTGTCCACGCCCGGTGGCGCCTCGTACACGACGAGGGTGACGGCCGCGGAGGCGATGAAGAGGCCCAACACCCAAGGCATCTTGGTGGCCAGGTCGGCCTTGGCCGCGGCGACCACCGCGTCCCTCTCGTTCTGATCGAGCGCCTCCGCCTCCGCCTTGGTCGTGTGGATGCCCACCTTGTGCACGTCGACGAGCTGCTTGATGACGACGTTGGCGCTGTAGATGAGGCCGAAGCGGTCGAGCTCGAGCTGGACCTTCTCGAGGACGGCCTGCTCGAACGAGTCGGCGCCCTGGACGATCTCCTCCGTGGTCATGGAGGCCGCGAGCGCGCGCGCCTGGCCCTCGACGGCGCCCTTCACGAGCTCGCGGACGTGGGAGGAGCCGTTGTCGTGCGGCGCGATGATGAGCTTGGCGTAGAGCAGCAGCGACGCCTTGCTGCGGCTGGTGCGCTCGTCGACCTTGGGGCCGACGGTGAAGACCACAGGAAGGACGAGCGAGAGCTTCTCCGATGTCGTTGCATGGATCTCGAACTCGTAGTTGACGGGGGGCGTGGTGTCAAACTTCTTGCACTGCTGGCAGGCCCAGACCCACGCCTTCTTTGCGAGCTTGACGTCGTCGAGGCCCCGGCCGGTGATGGCAAGGTACTCCGACGCGTCGGCGACCTCCAAGCTCGCCTTCTATAGCTCGCTGCTCTCTCTCTCTCTCTCTCTCTCTCCTCTGGGTGTGGTGGTGGTGGGGTTCAGCTTGCACGATCCAAACGGATGGCCACGCCAGGGGGATAAATAGCCACGGAGGGAGGGGGAACGGATGCGCGTGGTCGGTTGTGATCACGCCGGTCTTGGATCGGATGATGGTTGTGGAGCATGTGAACTCAAACTTCAGTCGAGGAGCGAAGCTACCCGGAAGCTTCCTGGTTTCGAGTCCTTGACACTTGAAACATCGTCTCATTTTGGCTCTGGTCAAGCACGCCCACCAAATAAACTAGCGGCAAGCGGGACCGACGACGCTGGAGGAGTTTGTCGTATTCACCCGCCCTACGTCATCTGCTGGGTGGGGCCCTGTCCCAATCGTGCATCCTGTCAAACCCCCCACGCGTCGGCTTGCCAGCGATGCACGGCCCCGATCGATCGTCAGCGAGCATGGTGGTAACCCGCCGCCGGCCGCTAAAAGGCCACCCTCAACAGAGCTGGCGACGTAGATGGCTGACATGGACCAGAGAAGGAAATAAAATTTACTTGACATTCTCTCACGGGAAACAAGGCTGCGGACCCCATCTACTGCACTCACATATGCTCGGGCCGCGGGAAATCGCTTGGCGACTCGTTCGTCGCCGGTGGGTGCTCTCTCGGACCAGATAGAGGAAGAATTTTGATTTTCCCAATACTTTAGTTGTATTAGGATGAGGTTAATAGAAAACGGTAAAAGCATCTCTTCCAATAATCTATAAAAATGGTATTAAAATATTTTAATAATATTTTTTTAGAGAGATATTTATTGAAAAACTGCTGGAGATCTCTAACGTAGTCACGCGTCTTGCAATGTGCCAATGCGATTCTGTTCCTCCACATTACCCCATTTTACATGTAAAGCCATTTGTAATTTGATTACAAAGACCGTTCCTAATTAAGATCTTCCTGACGATTGGGGTGCCTAACACCTTAGTACCGTTTAGGGTCTGTTTGGATTAGCTAAAGTTGGGTGCTAGACTTTAGCACATATTAGTACTCATACTCTATACTAAAATTTTTGAATCTTGACTAAAGTTTAGTCCACCCATTAACACTTCTGTTTAGAGAAGCTAGTGCTAAAGTTTAGCACTTTTGAACATTAGCACTTGAATCCAAACACCCATTTAATGTAACTTTAAGGGGAAAAACTCCGCTTTGTTACAAAGCCAATGAAAAGAGTTCAGAACCAGGATCATACATGATTTATTCCAATTTTTGAGAGACAAGAGCCTAGAGTGGCCCCCTTCGTCATTTGGACATTAGGTACCAGGGCACTATACCGTGGACAGACCGCTCTCCACTCTAACAAAAGCGTGTTCGATGGGATTCAAACCCAAACTACTTACTCCAAAGCTGGAGCAGCTAGCCACCCAGGCCTCCTCCTGTTCCCCATTTATTCTAGTTTTTATTTCAATTTCTACAACCAATCATATTTATTGGACTATGTTTGTAGAAATTTCATCATTTTCAATTCGGCAAGGTAGGGGCTTAGCCATCGAGTCGAGTAGGGTTGGGTTTCATGTAACTGTGACATATATAAGTAGTTATTCAATAGTATTTTTGGTGGGGGCCAATTAAGTACATTTACTAGCCTTTTTTTAGTTCATTTCTCTCTCCTACCTCGTACCATCGTGCCACTGTAGTTCTATTTATCAAATTTTAAGTCCACCCAGTGACTTAAATAATATAATATAATATGCATCCCTAGTTACATACCGTAATTTTTTTTGAAAGCGGATTAATTTTGCTAAATTAAGAAAATAAGAATTCCTAGTTTGTTAGTGTGCGATCGTGCATCGAGCACGCGCCGCCTGGCACCGCCAGCGCGTACTGCATCCTCGTCCGCGCCGGGCTAACGTGCCAAGAGGAAAGAAGCCTAGGCGTCGTCGTCAGCGCTCGCCCGCTAACGCGTCGACGCGTGGGGCGCGCGCGACACCCGTCGAGACGCGGGCACTTGCCCACGGCTGAGCGACGAGGGGGCCCCGTCGATCTGTGTCGCCGCCTCGTGAGGCCGCTCGCGCGCGTGCTCGCACCCGCTGGCTTCGGCGGCCGCGGGACAAATGCGCCAGGTCGTGCCGTCCCGTGGACGCGGCGGCGGCGGCGGCTTTCGATCGGCTCCGGCGCCGCATGCGGGGCGGATCGCCGGCGGCCGCTTCCTGAGTCCTGACGACGCGGCGGCGGTTTTCTTTCGGCTGGCCGCCCGGCAGCGCGCTTCACGGCGGCCGCATCGGTTCCGGTCAGGAACGAACTCAGGATCGCGATCTTGATCGCTCCTGCGCTTCAAGGGCGGGTCGCAAGGTCTGGTGAGTCAAGAGTGAGTTCTTCTCGTCGATTCCCCCAACCTCTCCCCTCCGGACCATCTCTAGGTTAATTTGGACGTCGATCCAAAGAGACAAACTGCATCCAGTTCTTTGTTCTTCTTCTACAGAATAATAATTTGTATCCAGCCATCCAGGTGACGCCAGGGTAATGGATTTGCTGCTTCGCCTTGCAGTTTACAGGCATGGAAGCATGCTGGTTCCCGTACAGAACAGTGTGATTTCTCTGTTCTCGAGACATCAATTTCTGATCTGGTACACAAAATCATCACAGACATATGTTTTTTCGTCACAAAATCGTATTCTTTTTCAGGCGAAGATTATGATCAATGAACAACATCGAAACGACGGCAAGGATGGCACGGTGGCCCAGCCCAGCAGCCAGACTGGCCCCCGGTCTGCTACATCCCCGTCTCACCACGCAGGCACGAGCTCAATCATGCTAGACTCTGTAAACAGGAACTAACATTAGTAGATTCTGCATAGACAGAGCTGTGATGCACTCAACCTGATCAGTAAACAGCTTTAACAGCACCAAAGTTTTGCCATCAGGTAGGCTGCATGCCTGCATATCACAATAGATTTAGTGGATGACGATCCTGTCAGGCTCAATGGGCACTGCAGGCTGACAGGTCCAAACATTCCAAGCTAGCAGGACATCATACAAACTCATACTCAGTGTGGGCATCAGTCAGCAAATTGGACTAGTCCTATTTAGGGGCCAACAATAGCAAGTGCACCACCAGTTTTATTCACCAATTGCAAAGTGCAGGCCGGGGCACCCTGTTCCAGGCTCACTCCTTTCCTTCCTCCTGTTTGGTAGCTACATCGCGGTTCTGGGCAGCACTTGTGCTCCCTTCGCTGCATTGTAGTGCCAATTTCTGCATCTGATTGCCATAGCAAAATATAAGTTAGCATTTAGCATTTATGCATAATGACGAGAAGTAATATAATGATGTAGTCGACTGACACCCATTTCAGATTGCAGGCTATACAAACAGGACTCCATGGTAAAGTGCATGACCCCCTATCCTGTGACTAGCTTATACCAATGCTAAATCAGAAATGCATCGTAACCCACTTGTCATCACATTGATACGAAATGAATTGCTAAGCTTAATCAGGAAACAGGCAGAAGAGATGTCCTGCCAGTGCAATCCTGTTACCCCCCCCCCCCCCCCCCCCCCCCCCCTCTCTCTTTTGCGATGATTAGGGATGGTTCCTACACAAGTTGTGGCCAACAGAGCCCTCTGACAAGGCTTTTGATGGAAGGCCGGCCATCACAGCATTGAGGTTAATTATTGTTCACTACGCATGGTTGTCTAGTGCTAGAATGTCAAATAAAGAAGTTTTGCCCATTCAGTGCAAATCAGCACATAAACAAAGTGTTGCTCTTGGGCCACACTAGAAGAAAATAACTAAAAATTAGCCGCATCCAAAGAAACATGGCTGGTGTTCCCTTATTTCCTGCTTATCACCAATCTAAATGTAAGAATCAGTACCCATAGTCTCAAGACGCAATTTTATTTGTAATACGAATGCTAGCATTTTCCCTTGTCTTACAGAATACCGGTGATAGGATGGAACTTTTAAAACCATACAGCACTGCATAAACAGGGTAGAAAATATTGATGCTAAGAAACCTATGCCAAGCTTGAGATTTTTCTTAAAATAAAAAATAACAAACCAACCAGGTGTCATGTGTCATTCCATCAATAAAGTCAAAGCTGTGAGATGATGAACTAGCCATTAAAAAGCCACACAATTTTTGAATGATCTTAACCTGAACCAGGCACAAAGATGGCAGCCAGAAAACGGTTCCATTTGCCAAGCAAAATTGTGATGCAGCTAGTTTGAATAGGAAATTATTTTAACGACTCCCTTTACACGAACTCCTTCAACAAACCAACATTGCTAATCAAGATTTTGTTCCAATATCTTTTATTGGAATTAGTAATATTACAATGACCTATTACCAAAAATTAACTATGTGACACTAGCTTGACATGCCATGTAAGCAGGAGATGGATGTCCATGATGACATGATTTATATGTCTAGGCATTACAACATGAATATTACTAATTTTATTGTTGCGTTATCAGTTTTACAAACAATCAATAGATTGATAGAAATATGTTTACTAGTACCAAATAACCAAGTAGCTAAACCATTCTTTTCCAAAGAAACCTAAATTGTTATAAATATTTTGTTCACAATATCTATCAATTATAAAGAAAAGTTGACAAATAGAGTAACGAGAACTTTCTCCTATCAAGTTTCCAATACTTCGAACATCTAGAAACATAAAACGTGCTAAGGTGATATGGTCCTATATACTAGTAGAGCATTGCTTTGATGATGCAAAGGTAATTGTGTAAATACTTAGTCACTTGTCTGCAATCCTTTTCAGTTCGATTTGTATCTCTTGTCTATTGTATTTTTATTTGTTATATATTCTTTTACTATTTTACAAGGTTGGGGCTATTATACCATCAATCTACAAGAAGTAACTTCAAGAAGGTTCCCACTTGTATCATAAGAGTGAGTAGAGTAAATAATTGTATTATCTCGCTCTTCTTTCTAAACATTGAGTTACCTTTTTATGTTACTCTTAAATCTAAAAACAAGATGATAAAAATTTGATAAGACTAAGTCTAAAATTATAGCATTTCAAATAAATGAGTTTATAAAAGAGCATGGACTTTTCTTTTCATATCCATGTATACTAATAATAATGTTGAAACTTTCGTATCATATATGTTGCCATCATCCATGTTGCAACTTTCTTTTGAAATCTCGACATTGCACCATATTCTTGTATATGGAAAACTGAAGGATCAATGTAGGTTTTTCTTGATCCATGCAGACTATATGGTATGATGGGGGTGCCCTCCAAGTAGAATCATCTGTGATTTTTTTTTTGCAATGCAACATGTTAGATAAAATTATGCTTCGACCAAATTCAAAATGGATACAATAGTCACATGCATTGCAAATACTGTACACAATAAATCGTAGTTACAGTAAAATATATTAAATGATCAAGATAATGTACGATAATAAAATAATAATACATAATATAAAGCTTACTACATTTGTATTAGACTACCAAACACACTACATAAGCACCACTAAAAGGCTTCACTAACTACTATAATGAATATTATGGTTCAATCCAACTTTAGAATTAGAAATATATAATTTTTCTATGAACACACTAAAATTAATTATAGCTATTACATCTGCCTTAAACGAAGAATAAAGTAAATACCGGCAAATTCACAATTAAATGGACGAATTCCTTATGTAGGTTTCACTATGATTAATCAAATAATTATTTGATCACTTATTGCCAAATATAGGTCGTGCTCATCCATCTTAATGAATAGGAGCATGAAGCATTCTCTAGTCCAAGGATAGGGTAGATGTTAGGCGCCGAAGGTTGTCAATGGGGTTAGGGTGAAGGAGTTTGTATTTACTACTCCCTTCGATCATAAAGATAATTTGTTTTAGAGTTGTTCTAAGTTAAACATTTTAACCATCAATAGTGATGAGGACACCACCACGCTGGATACATCCAAGATTTGGTCTTCTACGAGTTACAAGCCGCACCAACTTGGTCTTCACGTCCGAGATTTGGTACTGTTCACCATCAGGCCCCGTGCATCAACTCTGTCCGTCGACATCGTCACACGTATCTCTTCGTCGCCTGGTTACGACTACTTCCTCAACAAATATGACTACTCGGTGCCTCGATCGATTACTTTCTGAAGCTCGATCGACTACTTCAACAACTCGTGCGACTACTTTCGACTACTTCAACAACTCGTACGACTACTTCCTTCTACTTCATCAACTCATACAACTACTTCCGACTACTTCAACAACTCGTACGACTATTTCAACAACTCGTACGATTACTTCTTGTGTCACCATGATAAGGTGTTGCGTCACCTATTTTGAGCCAAGTCGGCCTTGTATCATGTCGGGCCTTAAGCCCAGGTTGAGGACGCCCCCATCTGGTCGCCCTCAACCCTAGGACGTTCCCCCCTTCGGTATAAATTCAGTAGCAGCCGCCACATTAGGTTTTGGATTTTGCTTAGTTCTAATTCTCCATCAAGAAACACATCTCTTTGATTGTAACTATGACGTCGAGTTCTTTTGGTGTGAATCAGGACCTCCGTTCTTGTTCTATACCACTGTGGCGATTAAGCCTTTTGTCATCAGAGCTTGAATCTCATCTTGTTCTTTGCTTCATATACATATTCAATTTCAGATTGCGAGAATTTCAGATTGCGAGTTTACCCTTTCTTACTTGTGTTCTTCGATTCGCTTGCAGGGAAAGCCTTCTTAAGGTCAATCAAGTTGCTCCTGGTTGATAACCAATGGAGCAGCGGTGTAACGGTTGCACGGGTTTGAATCATGACTGATTAGAAACCCGGATCGCCAACGTCGTGACTCCACCAATTAAATTTGCCATACCTATCAGAAGACCGGGCCACTGCTGCATCAAGTGGTATCAGGATTCAGGTTAACCGTGAGGTATACATTCGTGTTCTCCTTTAGATTCATCTTGTTTTCATTACCTACATTCCAGAAAAAGCCAAATTTTTTTTACACTTTCCGTTGTTCTATCACCTATTTTAGCCTTTGCAATTTCGTTTCAGATTCGCTTTGTTGAGTTTGTGTCCGTGGTCGAGTCGTTGTTGCTGGTTAAGTGTGTTCGTGGTCGTAATTCAATCGCCCGTCGCTTTCTTTATTTCCGCCGCTATCCCATCCATCTTTACCCAAACAACAAGTCGAGCCTCACGTTATTTACTTGCCCCACTAGCCACCTTGTGTGAACTGTCACCGCGCAAGCCCTTAATAGCTTGCAAGCCGCCGTGTGTTTTTCACCTTGCATCGCGGCCCTCCTTATTTCATCTGGCGATACCTATTGCTGCATACACCAAGGATGCTTTGCCCTAGCTTGTTCTGCCTTGTTTTTGCCCTCCAAAAATCCTGATTCGGAGGCCGGTCGAAGTGAAAATAGAACCCCAAAATTCGCTTTCTAAGTGAGAGATCTCAAGCTCCAAAGTTGTTGCACGCTTTTCAGAGAACGTGCCTGATTTTCTGTAGACCACATCTTAACTCTGTTTAGGCTGAAACCTTTTTTGTGCTTTCAGCCTATGTGTTCCCTGTTCGGAGAAAAATATAACAAAAAATAGTTGGAAAAAATAAAAAAGTTGCAAAAAACAACAACGACGGGAGGAAAAATCAGAAAAATAGATAAAAACAATTGCATGGGTTGCTAGTTGCTTGTTTTTAAAAAACACATAAGTTTGCAGCATATGGTTTGTCATACTAGGTTCATGATAAAAAATAATTTTATAATATATAACTCTTTCTATTTGTAATAATACATTTTGTAGAAAATGGTAAGTGTGGCAATGTACTAAGCTAATGTTGACGCCACACTAAGATAATATATATATATATATGCGCACGCGAGGATAATGTGAAGGTAGTTCAGGTGATGGTGTGGTCGAGGGCCTATAACTAGCAATTAAGCGCACAAAAGCTAAATTTATAAGCTCTTCTAATCTTTATAGAGATATTATCTCTTTGCATCAACGCTGAGCTAATAGCGATCCATGAATGAGAAAGTTTTGGATATGACAGTTAATGTACGAGCCCTTGATAAAGCAAAAAAAACCTTATATTTGTATTCAATTGAATTTTATATTCTGACAAGGGAAATCTATTATTAGAAAATACGATTACTTTTTGCCCTTTGCATATAAGTACTGTAGTGGGAATTGGCTAGGGAACACCATATTTTTCTTTTCTGATATGAACAATTTGGTATATATGATATATGAAACTAAATCGCGTCCAAAAGAAAAATTCTTAAACAGCGTCTCAACCGATTAAAATTTTTAGATTAGTAGCAACTACTACTATGGAACAATGGTTCGTTCTAACAATATTTTGCCAATATTCTCCCAAAAAATAATACTTGCCAATGATATGGGAAATGAATGTCCTTGATAAATGACATCATTCTCTCAAAAAAATGACATCAGCCTGAATAGTCAATAACCTACTATCTAGTTTCCCTCGTAAAGACACGTACACATACTCATTGAGACGGTTCTATATTCTAGAGATAGCTTAAAAGACAACCCTACGACTTATTGGTTGTTAGGGTTCTTTTTGGGAGGGTTTGTACCAGCTCATCTTCACGTGTCTTGCACAAACCGATCTCGGCTCATCTTCGCCTGTTTCATGCAAAGCAATATCGGCTGGTTGTCTTCACTTATTTTGCGCAACCCAAGTATGAAGCCATTTCGCAAATCATGGTAAAAATAAATTAGAAGTTGGATGAAGCCAACTTCTTTTAACAGCCTATCGTTTGCTAGGGTTCTTTTGGGAGGGTTTGCAGGGGCATGTCTTCACCTGTCTTGAGCAAACCGATATCGGCTCATCTTCATTTTTTTTGCGCAAACCGATATTAGCTCCTCTTCATCTGCCTTGTGCAATCCAATGTAAGTATGAAGCTGGAGTATTTTACAAACCAAACCTAAAATGAGTAAGTTGGACGAAGTCATTTTGTATTCATCGATGGAGCCACTTTAGGAAACCTCTTATCAAAAAACAACCAAATGGACTTTTAACTTCATTAGCATGCTGTACTATACTCGAAAGATATTTTTTTTCTCAATTCAGTAATCCTCATCCACGACACAAGAAAATACCACGCATAGTAGCGCTCAGGGACAGCTAATGTGACGCCTTTGTACCTTGTCCTAATTAAAATATTGTATAAGACTTCAAATTGTTTTCGGAAATACCTATTAGACCAACCATACGAAAAGATATGGCTCAGTTTCTCCATGGACGAGAATATAATACTAGCAGCTGTGGGTGAACAGGGAAAAGCTCAAGTATCAAATTTAAACAAAGCGGTTAGTACGAATCTCGATGACTAATAATCAGCAAAGAAAAGGACACAATTGGCTCGAGCAGTCGAGACCCTTCCCTCACATCCGCGCGCGAACCACGTGCGCTGGAACAAGGAAGCTGAGCTAGCTGCTGCTCCTCGCTATGCGGAAGCAAGAGCAAGCAGCGGGGCAGTGCACACCCCGGCCGCCCGGCCGTACGCCGGAGCAGGAAGAGATCCGGAGCAGGCAGTCATGAAGGGTGGTAGCTCGGGGATATATATTGGTTCAAGCTCACATGGCGTGCACGGGGACGGGAGGCTCGCCGGCGAGCGTGGTCGTCTACCTATCAACCGCCGCGAACAGAGCACTACGTCTCTCGATCCCGATTGGGCTGGGGGTGGATGAGGAAGCAAGCAATTCAGAGGGGGAGGGAGGAAGGAAGGCGGGAGCCGCGGGGACGAACCTGGCGGATGATGAGTACTCGTAGAGCTTGCCGGCGGGGGAGAAGACGAGGAGCACGACCTCGGCGTCGCAGAGCAGCGAGAGCTCGAAGGCCTTCTTGAAGAGCCCCGTGCGGCGCTTGGAGAAGCGCACCTGCCGGCTCAGCCTGTCCTGGATCCGCCGGAGCTGCACGCGGCCGCGCGGCGCCATGGATGGACCCTGCCGTCCTCCGTCGGGAATCCCGGCCTGCCTCAGCCAATCGCCGGTCGGAGTGGAAGACTGGAGAGACGAGAGAGAACCCGGAGTGGGGCCGTGGGGAGCGGGGCGGAGAGGGGACGGGGTGGGGCCCGGCGGTCAGAGAGCGCGGCGCCTCGGCACTTGTCCCTTCTCATTGGCCCCTGTAATCTGCTGACGAGTGTACTACTCCTTGGCAACAGAAAACTACTGTAGCTGGTGAAGCGAAGCGAAACGACGCCTCGTCAGATTCCAGACGGAGCAGACGTGGCGGCCCGGCCGGGCAGGTGCGACGTGTGCCCGGCAGCCGGCATTAATGGGTTGCACTGTGCCGCTGTCGCGCGCGGTGAACCGTGGGTGCTGTGCTCGACCGAGCCCATTAGTCCACGTGGCAGCAGCTTACGGCGTCGTCCATGGCGTCCTTGCTGGAGGCTTCGAGCTGCAGCTGCCAGGAGGACGCCGAAGTCGGAATGCTTGCCGGTGTGTCATACTTGTGCTCGGCAGCTCATCATCTTTGTATCGTCGAAAACAGCCACTAGCGCAGAGGGGACATGTCAGGGGTGATACTGATACATGCCGGCATCTTCTTTTCTCTTTACAATCTGATTTCTCCCCTATGTCTGTATTTCCATGCATTATTCCCCTTTGTTTCGTTTCGTCAAGCAGATGGCATAAGAGGAGGAGATTAGCCTGTATGGCCAAGGAGAGAAGCAACGGAGCACGGAAGAAGAGGACGATGACGGAGAAAGAACTAGCTGCCAACTGTACAGCTGACCGAGTTCTCGGGGCAGCAGCATGTGACTTCTCCACAGTGGCGGATTTGGCCAAGAGACGCAGAAGAGCTGATATCTTCTTCGCTCCTCTTCCCCACCCCTTCTCTCTCTATTTTTCGTTCGCCCCTCTCTTCTCCTTCCTGGCTTCCCCTTGCAGAATGGAGGTTGCAGGAAGTAGGGGGCTCGAGCCCCTTAGCCCCCCTTAAATCCGCCGCTTCTTCTTCTTCTTCAATATAGTAACTATAATATGGCACCAAGCACACGTTTAGTTGTTGGGTCAAGTGAGTGAGGTTCTTTGCAATCAATAACTTTTCTCCTCTTATTATCTACTCCCTCCGTCCTAAATTATAGATCATTTTGACAAATTTAGATACATAACTTTACTTTTGTTATGCACGTAGATAAGCATTATGTCGAAATACATAACAAAAACTATGTATCTAGATTTGTCGTTTAATCGCTCGTCTGCTTACTTCATTTCAAAACATAGATTTTTTTAGTATTGTTCTATGTCAAACTTCTAAATATCTACAATATCAAACAAACAAGTTTTGTTAAAGCCATCATAAGATATGTATTTTTAGCATACTTGTTTGGTAGTGTAGATATTAATATATTTTTCTATAAATTTGATCAAAGTTTAAAAAATTTAACTTATGAAAAGAAAACTATAAAGATTCGCTATATTTTTGTAATGGATGGAAATAGCTATTAATCTCGTGCAAAAGTATTTGTCTCCAGCAGTAGAGAGGGTGCGTGTATGCTTCACAAACTTAGATATAATTCCAGTTATGACTTGTGCCATAAGTAAACCTCAAGAACTGTTAAATGGCACATGCAAAACATCATTTTGCTGGATCAACGCACCTTTTCCAATGAAATCATGCGAGCCTGTCTAATTGATCAAATAATTGGCCACTGCATAGCGTAGAGATATGTCAAATTATATTAGCATGTGTTCGGTTCGAGGGTTGAAATGAATCAGGTTGGATTGGATTCATCCCTGAAGGAGAATATATCCCTCAGATACGGGTTGGTTTGGTTCCCCAGAACGAAGGGACCATCTCGACCCGCTTTCTGTTTGTCCCTTTGCCGTTTCCTCCGTTCGTCCTCGGCTGCGACGTGATGGCGGCACGGCGAACTCGGGTTGCGGCGCGGCGGAGGCGGGCGTCAGGAGGCCCGCAGGTGAGGGTGGGCGGGCGGCGGCCGTCGCGAAGCAGCCGCGCGGGCCAGCGGCCGGCCGGCCAGCGCAAAGACGGCCACGCGGCGCAGGGAATTGCGGGCGGATCCATGGCGAGCTCGGGCGGAGGAGCGATGCAGGGCCGGTGCGAGCTCGGCTCGCGGCAGCGCGGGGAACTCGGACGGCGCAGGGAGGCGCGGGGGGAGGGGTGAAGGCCGCCGGTGCCGAGGCCGACGCAGGGGCGGCGCAAAGCCGAGCCGCGGCCAAAATAGGAGGCGGGAGCATGGGGGCTGCGCGGCAGCGGGCAGCGACCGGCGCAGGGGATGTGCAGGTGGGGTCCGAGGATGACAGGTGGGGTACACAAATGAACGTTGCTAACGGTATGAAATTGGCACATTGTCATCCATCTCAACTCTCTCAATCTCTATAGCCAAACATAAAAATGTGCTGGATTAATCCCTCTAACCAAACATTATATGGATTGATTCCAATTAAAAAATAGGGATGGATCCAACCCACCTCCAAACTAAACACATAGTTATTCAATCTGATCGGCTACGGCACGCCAACACCAAACTGTTGTGCCATTAACGAATAAAAGGGACACTGCAAGTTGGCATATCCAAGCTTAGCTGAACTGAACACCACAACCCCACAATCAGTACAGGCATCAAATAAATCAGTAACGCGAACCAACTCAAAGAAACGAACCAAAATGTTCTGTTTCATTCGCGAGCTGCACACAGTTCAATTCCGTGCTCACGCTGTTCCTTGCTCCTGCTTTATAGCTACAACATTGCAGCCTTGACCGCTTGTTCCCTCTCCACTGTTTTGTTTCGCCAGAAGCTGCATCTGACCACCAAACAAAATTAAGTAGAAATTAGCATATCATGGGGGCTTATAATTATCGCGTTTTGCAGTTGCTGAGAGCAACGAGCACTGATATCTTGTTTTTTTAGTTGACCGATCATTTCAGGCTACAGGCTACACAAACAACAAGATCACAATCGTATAGTACTAATAAGTGCCAGTTCTTACAACCCTACCTTGTGGATATAGCTCATTAGCAGTGCTAATGAGTAAGGCAGCCATACACTTGTGGTTACATTCGTAGAAAAAGTATCACTACTGTCTACTGCCAGTTAATCAGAAAAAAAAAAGACAGAAGATACTAGCCCATCTTGTTATCACAGGATAATTCCTAGACCCTACACGCACACTTGTTCCCAACAGAGCTCTCTCTCAGAAGTATTTTGATGCTCACACAGTTGTCCAGTAGCAGCATGTGCATGTCCAACAGTTTAACTGCCCATCCCAGTGCTATTTCCATGCAGACTAGCATTCATTTACACAAGGTGTAGGCTAGGCCGTACTCAAAGAAAACAACCAACAATTAGCCACATCCAAAGGAATGGGGCTCGATCAGTGTGCTCTCTTATTATCGGATTATCATTAACCAAAATAAGGCACAAATAAGGCAGCTATATATGTTAGATGCTTAACTAGGTACAAACATTTTAATTACCAACAAACATTTTGATTACCAACAATGTGAAATATGTTGGGTGCTTATCTAGGTACCCCGAAGCACCACAAAGATAAGGCACAAGGATGGCAGATAGAAACAGTTATATATGTTTTAGTCTTGTACGTATATATACCTTCTTGGATCTCGTATCCCTCAAAGCATTTTTCAAAAGATTTTCCAACTTCTCTAGCTCATTGGCATCTGATTCGTCTGGATTGCTCTGGAGACACCTGCGGGCATGATGCAATTATAGTCATTTACAATTGACCAAAAAAAAGTAAGGAGGTAGGAATCATGAAACCGAGTGTTGTACTTATACCAGGTTACAATCTCTCTAAGCGCCGACTGCAAATCTGAAGAAGCTTCATCCTTGTTCTGTACCAAAACACCCTAGTCAGCTACATCTATCAAAAGCTTAGCATTATATTTATCTTTTCTGGCATTTTGCATAGACGACTGTACCAACAGAACGTTATGCTAACTACATTTAGAACAAGTGTCACATTATGCAAAGACTGATGGTTTCTGAAATATGATCAAGAACTGGGCATCAGCTACAGGCTGCAATTATTTATGCACTGGAAAAAGCCACACACCGAGATCTTTAGATCGTTTCCATTTCGATCCCCGTTCGCGTCTCCTGCTGCTCCGGCGAATTGCTGATAGCGGTCGTACGTATCTTCTATGCTGTAAAGAAGAAAATAAAATGGCAGCAGGACATTAGCTCATTGTAAAACAAACTCTTCAAAAACCAGTATATGTTCGATTCTGGAGCATCCGGACGTCATCGCAGCACGTCTGCTGCCAAGTCTACCAATTATTGGATGAACAAGCAAGCAAGACGTAGTGGTTCGAAGTGAGAGTAGTGGCGGAAGCTGGTGACCGTGGAACGAACCTGGCTGAGGCGTACTCGTAGAGCTTGCCGGCGGGGGAGAAGACGATGAGCGCGACCTCGGCGTCACAGAGGAGCGAGAGCTCGAATGCCTTCTTGAAGAGCCCCGCGCGGCGCTTGGAGAAGCGCACCTGCCGGCTGACGCGGTCCTCGATCCGCCGCAGCTCCACGCGCCCGCGCCGCGGCATCGCGCCCTCGCCCCCGCGGGAACCCGGGCCTCCGCCAATCGCTTCCCGCCGCCGCTGGGAGCTAGCTAGCCGGAGCAGCGACCAGCGAGAGGGGTTGGGCTGGGCCGCCAGCGCCGGGACGAACGGGGAGACGGAAGGAATTTTGGAATTGGATCGACCTCGCAGTCGCAGCAGATTCGCGTGGATGCATGCTAGGCCACGTCCGGGTGGGGGGTGGACCAGACCCTGGGCCGCTGGGCGTCCATTCCCGTGCTATCTAGCTAGTTGCGGGCCCGCCGCTCAGGACACCACAGTCCCCCACGGTCGGGTGAGGTTACCCGTCACTTTACTGTGACGGATGAATCACTCGTCACCTGAAGACCGTGAGACTGGTCCGCGGAGAACAAAATAGAATGAATAAATAGTTATATGATTACATATTTATATACGATGAAATTGTGTATGTAAAGGAAGTATTCCTTCAGAGCAGTACTGGAGCTAAGATCGATTTGACCCTGGTGCACTCTCCATTGCAAAGAAGGAAGCTGATATAATTTATATGGTAAAATTCAGTTAACTACCGGGGAGCGGTAAATAATTCACTATGGTGCATGGGCACCGGAGAAAGATTACGTGGCTTCGCCCCTGCCTTTAGTGTTCAGGCCCCTTCGTGAAAAGGTATAAAGAAGAGGTGCAAACTAATTGATCACTACTAAATTTGATTCTAACAACGAGTTCTCCTCAAGAAGAAGAGCATCCCGGTTATGGTTTTCTGAAGGAGAAATAGCAGAAAACGAAGGATGATACATTTGATTTATGACTACTCTTGTATGAAACGTGTTCAGAATGCTTTAAACGTCCCGGATAATGGTTTGAACGTACCTTTGTAGAGTATTAGCTTTTGCTGAACGAATGCATTTGATTATTATGTCACATGGTTCCAATGTTACGTCGTTGAAAATATAGCCAATCCTTTATCACAACTTTTTTTCTCCATCCTTCAAAAATAAACATTATGAAGTAGAACACATGGTTCTAAATTTACATTGTTGAAAATAACTAATTCTCTAGCACGATTTTTTTCCTCTAACCTTGCAAGATAAGCATTGCGAAATAGAACCGTGACAAGTAGTTTTTTTTTCATGCTTTAGCTAGCAAACTTGGGACATCCAAATCATATGGATAGCTCTGGATTATCATCTCTCATCGTTCCAGCCTTATCTTATATAGGTTTTTACTTACCCATTTCATTTGATACAACGAGCATTATCTCTAATTCAGATTATTTTTAATAGTAATATGTTTTTTATTGAAAAAGTTCACTTTACTAGCTTAGTGATCCAAACCCCTAAATAAAAGTTAGTCTTTATTTTGTCCCGATGAGAAAGAAACTTCGTTGTACTCTCTCTATTTTTATTTACATGTCGTATTAGTTTTGTTCTAAGTCAAATATAGCTTACTTTGACCAAGTCTATAGAAAAATATAGCAATAGCTATACTACCCAACATATGCACTGTCAAAATATATTTTATGGTGGATTTAATAAAATAAATTTGGTATTGTAAATGTTATTATATTTTTCAGTAAATTTTGTTAAAGTTGGCCAAATTTAATTTAGAACAAACCTAATACAATATGTAAATAAAAAGAGAGGGAGTAGCAAAATTTTAGTCGCTCTCGGCTGTGCACATCGGCGCATCGAAAGGTCAACGTGCCCGTTACTTCTTTTCCAAATATAATCCTGATCTGAAGAGAAAGGAAGAAAAACGAACCCCCAACTCTCCAAGCGTCGTCACCGCTCGGCCGCCGCCCGGGAAGACGAGCGTGTCGACGCGTGGGGTGGCGGCGCCACCCGTCGACACACGGGCACTTGTACGCGCCAACGACGAGCCAAGCGCGCAATGGCACCTGCCCCCTCTCTTTCCGGTACCGTGTCCATCGCACCGTGAGCCATCGCGCCGCTCGTCTCTCCCCCTCTCTATCTATATATATAAATCCACACGCCCAAACGCATCTGGCACAGCGGCTCCATGCGGCGGCGGCGGGATTGGGACATACTGGACGGCGACTCCGTGCCGTCCCGTGGCCGCGGCCTTCGACCGGCGACTCGCCGCCGGCCGGCCGGCCACTCCTTGACGACGCGGCAGCTGTTTTCTTCCGCTTCGCCGCCTCGCGTTTGGCGTACGTCGCGTCGCGGTTGCAACGGTCAGGTGAGTGAGGCTCTTCTCGATCGATTCCACCCAACCTTTTTTGCTCAGAACCATCGTGGCAAGGATCAGTTAGTTCTTGCGCGTAATTTGTCTTCAGATCGACGAGATCATCGTGGACATTATCACAAGAACAGAATTTGTTCAGGCCAGGAAGAGGACGAAGGAGCATCGTTCAAACAAAGAGCAAGCAACCCATCAGGCAGACCTGCTACATTCGCGCGCCTCTTCGTCATCGCGTATATGAACTCCAGGAAGGGTACGTATCAGTGCACAATCCCATGCCAGGTTCTCAGACACATGGCATTTGCAAAAACTTGGGCAGGCAGCATTCAATCACTCAAGAACTCATACCTGACACCATTATTAGATCTCAAGCTTACAAAACAACCATTTACCTATATGGAACTGACAAACCCATTTTGGCAGATAGAATCATGCCGTAGATATATAGAAACTCAAATAAGTAGCTGCTGCATAGAGAGATCTGTCATGAACTCAACCTGATCAGTTACAGCAACAGGCCTTTGCCAGTTTGCCACCAGGTATAGGCTGCATACCACAGCAGATAAGTGGACCACGAAACATTGAATCCACAATCCCCTGAAGGGAGACCACAGATTTCAGGTCCAAGCTAGGAACACCCCATACAATCTCACAATCAGTGTAGACGTAGTACAACAATCAGAAAAGGGGACCAGAGTCCTAGCTATCAATAGTAACTGCACCAAGCCAGCTTAATTCACCACTAGCACAGTGCAGGTTGGGACACCCTCTTCCATGCTAACGCCTTTCCTTGCAGTCCCGGGCACCGCTCGTACTCCCTCCACTGTTTTGTTTCCCCAACATCTGCATCTAATCACCATAGAAAAGTGTACATCAGCATATCAGGCAGACTTTATTGAATTTGGCAATTGTGCAGAACGATGAACAACAATTTCATGATTTGAGTTGACTGACAATCATTTCAGGCAGAAGGCTATACGAACAGGACCCCATGATAAGTGCCTGTTCTTACACCCTATCCTGTGACTAACACATTTCAGTAATAATGATGAGGCAGCAGGATACACTTGTTGTCACAGTCAGGGTATATGTCACTAGAGATTTGATCAGAAAACACAGGCAAAATAAGATATCTTGATAGTTGCTTGCCATTTTAATATCACGGTAGGATATGTTTCCTATCATCTTGCTCCCGAACAAAACTTCCTGACAATGATTTTGATGCATAATCTGCCATCCCTGCATTGAGATTAGGGGCCTGCTTGGTTGGATACTAAACTTCTTTTTATTTACATATCATATTAGGTTTGTTCTAAGTTAAACTTGGTCAACTTTGACGAAATTTATTGAAAATACATAATAACATTTACAATACCAAATTTATTTCATTGAATCCACCATGAAATATATTTTGACAGTGCATACGTTGGGTAGTTAGTTGTTACTATATTTTTCTATAGACTTGGTCAAAGTTAGCTATGTTTGATCTGGTGCATCTTAACATTATAGTTTTGCTAATGCTAGCACACATGAGCCACACTCCAATAATCAAAATGAACGTGGCTCAGTGTGTTCCCTTATTATCGGCATATAATTAACCAAAACCTAGGAATCAATACATGCAGTCCAACTATGTCCATTTTCATAGCTTTTTCTCATCTTACTGGATATTTTTCTTGAAGAAAATTGTCTCTGGACATAAGTGGTCAAATAGTACTTCAACAAACCATACACCACCAAATAAGAGTAATAGCTTCCCAACAGGGTAGAAAAAAATATCGATGCTAAGGAATACGTATCTAGTTGTAGCACGCAGTTTTGAGATAAAAAGACAGATAGCAAAACAACCAGAAGTGATAACGGTAAAGCTTTGACATGCTAAGCTAGGAACCCAAAAGCCTCACAATTTTGAGTGATCTTAGTGTAAATTAGGGACAAAGATGGCAGCTAGAAACAGTTTCTCCTACCTTTTTGGATGTTGTATCCCTCAAAGCATTTCTCAGCAGATTCTCCAACTGCTCTAGCTCAGTGGCATCCGATTCTTCAGCATTGTTTTGGATAGACCTCCATTGTTAACACAAGAGTAATTATGCTATCTAATGAATAATAAATAAATCTGGGAGAAATATGAAAACTGAGTGTTACCAGGTTGCGATCTGCTGGAGCCTTGACTGCATATCTGAAGAAGCTTCATCCTCGTTCTGTACCAAAATATGCTATTCAGTTAACTTCATCGTTGGTTCAACATTATAGCTCTTTTTTGTTGGTATTTTACATACTGTACAAGCAGATCATGGTGTATCAGAGCTGGCAATGGCAAGTGTAGCATTATAGACAGATTGGTGGTTTGACTGGATTTTACAATATGATAAAAAGCTGAGCGGGTACAGGATGCATGTCTGAAAATGAATAGCAAGTTATGCACTGCAAAAGCCACATTCAGATCTTTACATCATTTCTATTTTGATCTCCAGTTGCATTTGTTCCTGCCCTGGCAAATTGCTGATAGCGGTCAATTGTGTCTTCTATGCTGAAAAGGGGAAAAAATGGTATAGTAAGACATTAGCTTGTCATGTGGTAACCCCGTGGAGAATTAGTTTACCAATGATAACATCATGAAACATCAATGGAGCTAGTTTGATTGCAGTTGTTTATTATACAGATCAGATCCTGAACTTCTTGGTGGAATATGCCATATCCAAATATCCCCTTATGCTTTTCAAGTTCAAGACTTTGATATAAGGCCATTCCCTGGAACGAAATTGATGAGCTCAGGCCACTGCCACATTCCATTCGACACAAATATGTGTTTTGTAGTTTCATGTTTATTCTGCTTAATTACTATCTACTCTGCCCTTAGAAAGGTTTTGTGCTGCTATTTCTCTGGAACTTAGGTTATACCACTGGTAGCTTCAGTAACAGAAAAAAATATAAAACTGAACCACAACACACTTTATTTCCGTTCATTCAATTTAGTTTGATGCATCAAAGAGGATCTACTGAACAATTATTCAAGTCCACATTTAGTGCAATGTCATGTCAAATACGTTTACTAGTGATTTAAAGCTGTGGGTCAACTTCCGTATAGGAGAATCTGTTTGGTGTTTTTCACCTTTTGCTAATTGCAAGGAAGCTCTGCTGCGATTCAATCGTCATGAATGTAAGTAAATTATGCGCATGTATGGATTAGTGAAAAAAAATAAGAACCACATATGAGGTCCTACCACTACTACAAAACAGGTCTTCAGTTTCTGACATTTATCCGGTCATCGTTGGACCCGAGACTAATGATGGTATTAGTCCCGAGTCCAAGGCTAGGGGCCAGGAGGAACCCACTAAAAGTGGTGGCTCCAACCCGAACTAAAACCCACCCGAACTAAAGGGGTCTTTAGTCTAGTCCCGGTTGGTGGCTCCAAGTGGGAGTAAAGGGTACTCCGCAGGTTAGTTTATAGAGAAAGCATCACATCTAGAATCACGTATGTGTGTAGGTGGAGTGGTAAGGAAACTATACGTGAAGTAAGAGATTTTGGGTTCAATTCGTAGTCCCGGTTACTACAACAGGAACTAAAAGGAACTAAATTCCATTTTTTTAGTAGCGTACGATCAAGCAAAATTGAAGCAAGGGATGTTGCTTTACTAAGATTATTAAGTTAGTTTCACATGCGTGGATGCTAAAACAAAGGGCAATGCACTTCCTTTATATGGTGAATAATGGTGGGTAGTGCGAATACAACATTAATTGGTGCAAAGATCTTTTGGAAGAAGAAAAGCTTCCATGTATTTTAATGCAAAGGGCAATGGACATCTTATGGGTGACAAAGGTGTGCAGCGCAAATAACATCCTCATGGGGTTATAAAGCTCCTAGGAAGTACATCGATGTTGTCTAATAGACGGTCTTATGTACAACTATATATATAATTTTAAGATGACCTTTATTTTTTAATTTGTGGATAAAAAGAATCTTACAATCTCAAGATCCTAAATTTTAGCTCATGAGGTGTTTCGTGATGCAACTATTTCTTTCTCTCACCTCTTCTCTCTCTCATCTACATCACCAAAATTCCTATGAGAACCTATGAGCAATGGGAGAATTAGAAATATTGTAGAGCCTGGATGAACATAGCAACTATAATAACAAATTCTCTAGAGCTAGAAGCGGATCACATCCTTATAAATCAAGTACAAACAGTGACCAAAGGATGAGGTCATCACAAAGAATAGAGATAACGTGACGTTCTCGTAAGGTGCATTAATGAGCATGTGTCCATTCATTGCCTGAAAGCGAACTAGTCATGTTCATGATGCGTCTCCTATCCCAGTTGCTGCCTCACGACACTCCACGTGCTCACAAAGGAGCCTAGACAAGAGCCCATGGTCGTCGGGCCCTAGATCCGCCTTGCCTATGAGACAGCCGACATGTAAAATATGCTTATCTTTATAGTTGCAACTTCAACAATCCTTGATGACAACTAATCTAGTCTCTGAGTTCCCCAAGAGGTTTTCCTCAGCCCTAGCAACTCTACTAGGTAGGAAGATGAATACAATTTGCTTTGGTATGAATATCATATTAGAGAACTCGATTCAGCATTTGTGGCCATTTGCTTATTAGACCATTTTTTTTTGGTGCCTACCGTGATTCCAGTAAATACGTAGGTCCAAGAGGCTCAAAGCGGTAGAAGGAAGAATCTCCTAAATGCTCAAAGAGGAGGAGTCGAGAACTATACAACTAACACATATCTAGGAGTCAAGGCCCTATCTGATAGTTGGTCATATTTAGCATTTTGACATCATTTCTTCCCTCATTTACAACCACAACTCTCATCATCCATTGTGATCCTACACCCGACGCCCTGAGGAATAAGGGACGACATCAAAGTTGGTGGAAGTAGAGGACTCGAGAGAACTTTGAATGCAACAATAGAGGAAATCAAAGTGACGAAGGGAGACGACATGACGAATTTCCTTTCCTTTACATGTGGGTGGGCTTTCCTGGGTGGCCCAATGGATCAATTATTGAACATGGGAACTATGCAATGTTAAGTTTTACTTCACTCCTATGGTGCCATAACAATGCTATTTTCTCTTACCCCTGCCCCGCTCCATCTCCCTCCCTTCGGCATAGGCAAATGCCCAACATGTGCCTAACCACTTGGGAAACATTAGGTATGCGGGGACATGAAGCATTTTGGGTAAGCCATAACCTAAGAGCGGTATCTAGTGATGAGCTTGTAGGACTATGGAAATTGTGTAAGAGCCTCTTTTAGAGGTATAGAAGCAAAATATGAGCAATTTCTCTATTAAACTCAGTACTACGGTGTAGGAGCTTCCTCTAAAGACATCTGAAGCTCTTCTATAGCATTTCCACATGGGACAGGGATCCTATCTAAGTCAAAATATTTGCCAGTGGCATATATAAAACTAAACATTAGGTCAATTTGAATCTACACCTAGATTAGTAGAGAAAAAGGTAGTGGTGATGAAAATAGTGGCTTCTCTAGAACAAAAAACAATAGTGTTGCTTTCACTTTGCATATTTTGAGTAAAAAACACAATAGTGTTTATGTTTGAATATAAAATTATTCTTATGTGCGTCGACTATTGGTGTAAAAATTATATGCTCACCTGCTATTGTTTCTTGAGATAGTTTGATATGGCAGCAGTTGCAGTTATGATTTTGTTTGGAATTTTACAAACATAATTACTTTATGACAGGTTACTGAAAGTTTATGTGCCAAGATATCTTAATTGCATAGGTACATGAGTGAATTTTATTGAAGTATGTAGTAAATCTATAGCCTAATATTGAGAGATGTCTTTGTTAATAATAAATAGTTTAATAACTATTAAGGCTTTGTTTGGATCGTAGAAACAAAGTGGGAGAAGTATATGAAACTCGTTACATAAGAATCATTTATCTCTCACCGTTTGGAATAAAGGAGTTTCCATAGAACTTTCCAAAGTATTGGCAATTCCACCGGTACTTTTGGAGGAATCAGAAAATCAGCTATGAGCTCATAGGAAACTTTCCCACAGCAACTCGTTGGCACACTCTTGCTCACTCACTAATCATTTTTAGCTGACCTTAAGCTGCGCATTGGCAATGCAATGCGTCATCAAGTTACAGAAAAATTCTATTGCTGAACAAAACTATCATCATCCCCATCAGACCGAGTCACAAAAATTTAATATTGTAAGCATAATATTCAAACATCTATAATAAATTCATTTATCATTCTCATATATTCTTTTATTCCTATATTTTTTATTCCTGCATCCCAAATGTCTCATCCTATTCTCTTCCTATATTTTTCATCCCTCTGTGTTGCACCCTCATTCCTTTCTTGTTCCTGTATTTTAACTCATTCCTTTATTTTCCATTCCTACATGCCAAATAGATCCTAAAGGTATGACAATTTATCTAAGATATTATTTTTGAAAATTTACCTAAGATATTATTTTAGCCGTTGTTGATAAGTTAATTGTAAATGAAGTTTGGATTCATTATTTTTAAGGTCTAGAAATATAAAACTGCAAAGGTTGAAGGTCATGGACACCAAATTTTTTTTCTCTGGCAAAAATGGTACATCATTATTTTTTTGACAATATAAACAAATCATCGTTCTATGTTGATTTTTGCGGAGCAAGATTGTAATATATTATAGTAGGATATAAATAGCTAATGTATATTTAAGAAGATATTTCATGTTTAATTCTTTATGGAACTATATGTACTCAAGTGACTTATTAAAAAAATATAACTTTCCAATATGTAATCTTCAACGTCTTATGGCACCCATGCAATTTGTATGCTAAGTGAAAAGTAGATCACATCAAAAGAATGTAAACTTTAAGAGTAATGATTGTATACAAATATTAAAATATTTATCAACTTTGTTGTTTCCATTCAAGTTGTGGCCTGCTTATTTATGCCAAGTAAAAAAATAATTTCTAACTAAAAAATGTACAACTTTAGGGTAATAGTCATATAGTTATATGAACATTAAACTATTTATCAACATTGTCATTTTAGTTTGCCCGTTTTCCTGAGTTGTGTCAGATCCGGGGTCACGGGACTGCGCACATGACATACATATTCTAGAATAAAGGACGTGATATGGCCCGCACTCTACACCAATTGTAACTAATCGTACAGAGTAAAACTAGTCGAAATAGAAAGAAACTACCCGAGTAGTACTTGGGTAGGACTCCTAAGCTAAATATCAAGCTAGAACTTCCATATAACCCTGTCACCCTAGACTATATAAGGGCAGGCAAAGACCCCCTCCAAACATCACAACATCTAAGGCAATACAAGCCACCACACAAGACGTAGGGTATTACGCATAATGCGGCCCGAACATGTCAAAAGTTTCGTGTTTCTTGCACCTTCGAGTCCTGATCTCGGCGATACCCCACCTACAATATACCACCTCGGAGGTACCCCTCAGTGGGTTTGGGGGTTAAACACCAACAACTGGCGCGCTAGGTAGGGATCTTCATCGAGCATCCACCGGCGAACCCGATGACATTTTTCAACTTCACCAGCGTAGTGCTCGATGAGGGCACAACTTTCGTCTTCGGCACGTGGGTCTGCGTCGCTAACGGCACAGACAACATTCGTCGGCACCTCATCGATGACGTGAAGCTGGAGGCATCTGCGGCAAGCCAACGCAACAGTCTCGACGAGTTCATCGACAACCTCGGCGAGACGCTGCTCCCTATCGCCAGGGAGATCGAGGAGGAGTCCATTTTCAACGTGTGCTGCACCAAGACTCCTCAGATCGGATCTGATTCGGTCTGAGGATCTGCGTACCCGATTACCTTTCGGGCTACGCAACACAACCACTCTTTTCTCTTCGCATTGGAGGAGGATTTGGATCGTCTGCTCAAGATCGGAGACGACCACTCCGACTATTACACGGAAGCTACCAGCAAGGATCATGCTACTACTAATTTAACTTCGCTAGTACGCTCAGCGACCCGCCGACGACTACTTTGACTATTCATCTCGACTAGAAAACTAGTCGGGAGCGAGCCTCACACCGTTAGTAACTACTCCAGCTAGTCGGGCATCATCAACAAACCGTCATATCTCCATCGACGAGCGCTACAACTTCGTCAGCAATCACCTGTGAATCAAACTAAGTCATGCTTTAATTCTTCATATCTCCGGATATTAACCATGTTCCTCCGCGGCCACACATAATTGCGTTCCCGACTACTCATGCAGCTCCGGGCTTGTTGTCGGGACTACACCTAACGGGTGTATATTATGCGCTACACGAGCGTTCTCTTTTTCGCGCAGCGACGACTGCTCTAGTTTTCTCTTAACGGTCGCTAAAATATTCGGGTAGCACATGTTTTAATCCGTGAGACCTCGACTCTTCTGCACGCCTATGTTCCTACGCGTGCATGCGGCCATGCTCCCTGCGTTATGGGCTACGGCTACCAGGGATTAGGTGCTTAAACATAATAGGCTACCTACCCGGAAAATTATGTGATGTAGCAAGAGCAAAACACGAAAAATTTTACATGCATTTTACAATGCTGGGATTCGCTCCCAACTCGATACGTATCTCTACATATTTATATGTTTACCTTGCAGGGGACCAGACCTGGACCATGCCGCTGGATAAGGTATGCTCTTGAGAGTTGCCTTACTTGGCTATCACTTCGTCGGCACAGACCACTCCACTCGACATACTTTCGGTAGCTTGTCTGACTCTCATGCGGGGCCTGAGTGTGACAGGGCACTCGGCGTGCCTTCAGCGACTCGTTTGGCTCCCGTGCTCGGAGCTGGGCGTAGGAAACAAGTCGGCATATCTCATGCGACTCATCTGGCTCCCATACTCGGGTGCTATGCGTGAGAAGAGATTATTTTAGGATAAGATTTGTTCTGAGCAGTAATTTAGGGTTACTTTAGGAAAGTTATTTGCTTAACTATTTTTTCAGGGAAGCTATCCCAAAAAAAGAGGTTTTCGAATTTCTGAACCAATTTGCTCCATTTTAACCCTCAATTCAAATGCTTTATTTTTTACACAATCCATGCCACGACTCTTTGGACTTTTTTCCAAACCTTGAGATTTGAATTCAAGGCTCGAGGGCTGCGGGACACGTGTCATTGACAACTTATTTTTTAAATTTTTGGAAGATAAGAGCAGAAGATTCAAGACTAATTTGAACCTTAGCCTAATTTTTCGATTTAACCTAAGGCTCAGGGGCTACTTCATATGGAGTGCGAGTTTCATCGTACCCCGTATAAAAAAAGACTTGAAAACTATTCGGGGCATGAGCACCTCACAACCTCGAAGCAGCTAAATAGGTTCTCGGGAGACACCTTCAGGAGAACTCGAAGACACCTTCAGAAGTACTCGAAAGCGTGCAGTACTCAACTATGAAGAGCTCGGGGACTTGTCAGACCGGGACCACAAGACTGCGCACATGACGTACATATTATAGGATAAGGGATGGGACATAGCCCACACCCTACTCCAATTATAACTACTCGTACAGGAGTAAGACTAGTCAGAACAGAAGAAAACTACCCGAGTAGTAGCCGGGGAGGACTCCTAAGCTAGTATCGGGCTAGGACTTCCATGTAACCCTGTCCTCCCGGATTATATAAGTGCAGGCACGGACCCCCCCCCCCCCCCCTCCAAACATCACAACATCTAAGGCAATACAAACCACCACATAGGACGTAGGGTATTACGCATACTGCGGTCCGAACTTGTCTAAATTTTCGTGTTCGTTGCACATTGAAGTTCCTAATCTCAGCGACACCAAGTTTCGTGTTCCTTACTCCTTTAAGTTCCTGATCTTAGTGACACCCCACCTACAATCACCACCTCGAAGATATCCCTCGATGGGCTCAGAGGTTAAACACCGACAAATTGACAAATTGTGCTTGTTTAGTTTGTTTTTTATTTGAATGTTGTAGGATCTATGTTCCTTTTTTTACAATGATTTGTTTCTTTGTAATATTTCTTCGAGTTGTGGCATCCTTATTTTGTTTTCATTTGTTATAGGATTTATATTCTCTTTTCCTGTTTTGGTTGTTTGACTGTGTTCGCGATTGTTGTAGATTTCCCCACTATAGGCTAACCTTTTAAAGGTTGTTTAAGAAACTATATTAATTAGCTATTAGAAATTACGAAGTGCATAAAAAGAAGCTCCTCCTTGATTATACTATTCTAGAGATTGTAGTAAATAATTACAGTACCACACTTCTCTTGTCTATCAAAATATGTACTATATCATAGTAAAAGCTCAATAAAAGTAAAAAGTGAAATAACTGTGTTGCAAACAAATAAATTTACAAATAACATGAAACTCTAGCGCATTCATATATACTTATATCATCTATGCAAGTTTCATTTCTTCAGCAGCATCACCATTAAACGTTGCAATTCTCTTCTAATATCTTGCAGTTGCACGAACCCTCAACTCTAAAAGGTTAAAAAAATCAATGTGTTCTGTCTAAATCCGAGCGCCATGCAAATAAAATCATCTATGATTTGTCTTTCAAACAAAAATGTTAGGTATAAAAATACAAATTAACCATCTTCAAATTATGAATAATAAAATTGCATCTATTAAAAATATGATGCATTCTGAATTGAAATATAATAAAACCACAATAAAAGTTATGATATGAAGTATACGATATTTGTGCTATACACCACCAAAAGTACTACATGAAAATCACGCTCATAGACTTTTTTTACTTCCCTAACTATGATCATGGCCAAATTGAAATTTTAGAATGAGAACCATATGTTTGTCTATATGTTAGCTATAGCTAGTGTTATAATTCACATGAAATTGTTACAATAAAGTCACTATGGTCTTGTTTGAGTCGAAGATATCCCCTTCAATTCATCATGCCCAAACACCAAGGCCCAAAGAATTAAGCATTCCTCGACACCTCCCTCCCTCCCATAGTCCTATACTCATGTACGCCTGACGGACTCTAGTCGTGCCACGGCGACCATGGTTGCACACCTTGGCGGAGCTTTGAGACAGTGATCAGGGAGGGTGGATTCGGAGAGGAGAGCGAAGGCTCCGCACGACCGGTGTGAGTCGTGCTGCAAGCCATCAAGTTCTAGCGTGAGGCAGATAGCTGGATAGCGCTAGCTGAAAGTTATTACTTAAGATTAGCTAGGTCATTTTTAGATCAGTTAGAGCTAAAATTTAATGGATAGCTTAAGTTGGTGATCCAAAAATACCGTAAATTGAATAAACTTTCATTCCTATCGTATAAACAAAGAAAATGCTATATTAGTAAGTGTCCCTATAGAAATTTTGCTAAAGGTAGGAGGAAAATGCCCACGGTAAATGTCCTTAAAGTGACATACAATTAGGGTGGATAACGAGCCGAGCCGCGAACTCGCTCATTACAACAACGAGCTAAAATGTCAGCTCGAGCTGGCTGTTAGACTAACAACGAGCCGAGCTGAGTAGGCATTGAGCTGAGCGAGCTAACGAGTTAGGAGCTTTTTACAGCTCTACTACGTACAATCATCCACAAAATATCAGCGTCATCGGCAAATCTTTCCATGAATGCCTCTGGTGATTGGAATATTTGATATGGATTCCTAATATCTTCACAAGCACTCAGTTTCAGAAAAACGAAATATCTTCAGAGGTACTTAGACCAGTGATATCGCCCAAAATATGCCTTTGGCAATACTTCGACTAGTATGCGAAAGCTACGCTGCGCTAGTGTTTGAACAGATCCTTCTGTTTATGGACGGGATTAGCATCTGGGAACAGGGAAAGGCCCGGTATCAAAGTACGGCTCCAAGACCGATCCTGCTTCCGCAGTGACGGCCAAGTAGAAATTCCTCCCACCCTTACCATCATCAGTCAGTAATAAAAAAGAAAAAAAAAGACAGGACAAGCATCCTGTATGCCTGGGTCAGCGCGCGGAGTCAAGACTCAAGAGCGCACGGGCGCGCCCCTCCCATCCGCACGCAAAGCACGTGCGCAGGGCGCGTCGAGACAGAGGCAGCGGCGCCGCCTCCCAGGCTCCCACCCCCTGCTGCTTGGGAGCCAGAGCAGCGCACGGCCGGCCGCCGAGGCCGGAGCCTCCTGGTGCAGGACGAGATCCGGAACGCAGGTGGCGCCACGAGCTCAAACCGGTCATGCAACGCGGCTCGCCGTCGTGGCCGTCTAGCTAGCGCCCGCCGCCGCCGGACGGGATCGAGAGACACGGACGCCTGGACCGAACTGGGCGGGGGCTCGTGCTTAGCTTACTACTTGTTGGATTGGATTGTTCGAGTAAGCAATTAAGTAATTCAGGGGGCGGGCAGGGAGGCGGAGGCCGAACCTTGCGGAGGCGTACTCGTACAGCTTGCCGGCGGGGGAGAAGACGAGGAGCGCGACTGTGGAGGTGCGGATCGAAATGGTGTCAGGAGCGGATGAATAATGTAGTTGAAGAGTGTTTCCATGAGCAGGGATCTGGTGTGGCCGATGGTGTGTGACGGTGATCGTTACGGTGCTATATGTATTCACTTGTCAGTCTCTTGCTGCCCTCTTTTATTATTTGGACTTTTCTGTAGTGTAGTAAGACTTTTAGATGTTCATTTCATTCAATAACGGATCCAAGTGCTCCTGCTTTATTTGGCCGCTCAGTGCGTTTGTTATTTATTAATTCACGTGTATATTAGTACCTGCTTAATTAATTTTTACCGCGGCTAAAGCAACACCATATAGTGCGCTTGTTTAATTAATGCATCCGGGCACACTATGAAGATTGATCGAGAGCATGTGCTTGCTTAGGTGTATGATGAGGTTGAATGGTATGCAACGGAATTGACCTGTGTGCATGCGATGGGATTGGTTCCTCTAGAAAAGGATAGTGCAAGATTTTTAATGGATGGCTGTATTGTTTGGTTGGAATGGTGGAATAATTTATTGTGCGAAATTGTTTTCGTCACTTTTAGTTTCAAGAAACATTCTTTTGTCATTTGCATCCACGATAATAAATGTAAATACCATCTAAGGTTTGCTAATGAGGCGGCTCAGTTCGGATTATCTTTGTCACAATTACCCTCTGTTCGTAATTAATTACATGCTTTGACAAATAATTAGCCCAATGGTATGTGAATATTTGTGATAAAATCGATACTATTGGATTGGTATTTAAAAGTTCTTCGTAATTATCATGATTTTGTAACGACCAAAGATAAACTATGGTATACACTGACTAACAGATGAATTGATAAGGAAGTTTATGCTAGCTTATGATTAATAAAGAGCGATGATGATGATGCAGCGGAGTCGTCTACTAATGCTGGATCGATTGAACACGGAAGAATGAAGGTGGCCCGTTGACCTAGGTGATGACCCGGCCGTTTACTATTGCAGCGGAAATACTGATGACGCATGACATAGATAGATAGACGCCAGGGCACTCCTTTTTGACTTTATTAATGTGAAATCAACTTTTCATCATGCAACCCGAGCATGTGCGTGGACTGAACCGCGCTGCAAATATAATGGTCCAATCGGTGCTTAATTAGCTGGGCAGCTGGGGAACAACTACGACTCAATAGAGCATGCATATATAGCTGCTGAACTATCTACGAGGACCGAGGTTTGTTGGATTATTAGATTAGGTTGACCTTATTATTAGCAGTTCTTTTTGTACCTATCGCGCGCTTGTTAGGATCGAATGAGACTTGTATCTACCATTTTGTACCAGCTGGCGTGCATGCCTATACATGCACATGTGCTATGAAGCTGCGATCATCGATCGCGTGAGTCAGTTCCTCTGTGTTTCATCCACCAAAAAATTGTAGCTAGCACAACAGGAAAAATGAAAATGGCCAAGAGGAGAGGAAACTCTAAGAACAAAGAAGATATATACACACGAATTTGAGCTTTATATTTCCTTGTATACGTTGGATTACAAGGATGGTCCAGGTCATCTTGCATATATAACAAGTACTAATAATAATCAACCAAAACGGTGGTCCTTTCCCAAGCCAGCCCGGCCTCCGTCCACCCCGTGCACTCGACGTTCTTTTAATTCTGTCGCCAGTCAACGGAACGGACGGATCGGATCGAGTTTGACCGGGGACTTGCACTTTGTTTTGCTTCCCTCTCCAGTCATGCTTGATTACGCCGATCGAAACGTACAGGGGTCGTGGTGCATCGAAGAACCGGCACAGGCTTTGGCCTGCCTTTGCTAAGCAGTATTAAGCAACGTCACGTCGTGTGCTGTGTGCTTGCTGTAACGATTTATATTGTCCAGTACGTCCGGGACCTGCTTGTATATGTAAAGACAACATAGTAATAATTATCTCCATATTCATTAACCGACGTCCACCACATATGGTATATGGTGATGTGGAGTATTACCTTATAGTTAGCCGCTGACATGTCTCCATCGAAGACTTTCTTCCTTACACACGTTTCATCGTTTACTTCTTCTTTTTTTTTTTTTGAAAAGAACATCTTATTATTTTACTTCCTTACTGCACGTTCATCTTTTACTTCTGAACTTCTTGTTTTCGCAACAGTTACATCGCAACGCAATACAATCTCGGGTCATAGACCGGTGGTTGTCGTTACAACAATTACGAAGATTAGCAATTTAGCATGAGCGGGGGAAAAAAAAAAGGTTATTTTTGCATTGGCTGCTCCCTGCCTTCATGGTTGAACGGCTAAACGGCACGATCTGATCTCCCTCGGGCATCAGGGAACTTTGGGAGGAGGAGAAATTAGTGCCTGTCCCGGTAATTAAGCAGAGATGCAATAGTACATGTAGTAACTCTAGTAAAGATTAGTACAGATAGATCGATCGACGTGGTTCGTTATGCTAGATCTGGACTATCCGACTTTAGAAACGCTTTAAATATAATCAAGACCCTCAAATGAATCGAATGCTTATACCCACAACGACAAAAAAGAAGAAGCTACAAACAGGAAATAGCGAGTGCACGCTGCTTATTGACCCTAAGTATACCTGATCCACGCATGCTGACGACAACACGGATCCCGTACATCCCCCCCAGATCCCACCGACACACAAACTTAATTACCAGAGCAGTGAAGCCAGCAAGAGGCCGGCGACGACGGCGAGCGGCACGACGGAGGCGTACGCGAGCTTCCTCCCCGCGGCACGGCGGCGGGCAGGGGGATTGCCCGAGACCCAGACGGCGGCGAGGACCCCCGCCGTCCCGGCAAGGAAGGCGCCCGAGAGCGCGATCGAGTAGGCGGTGCTGCGGAGCCCGCCTGCAGGCGGCGGCTCGGACGACATGGCCAATGCGATGGCCACGGAGACGGTGGCGAGGCCGGCCAAGGCGGCCTGACGGAACATCGACACAGCAGAGCCGCCGGGGGCCTCCTTTTGCCTCGGGGCATTAATGGCCACTGCCATCTGTACTTAGCCCGAGGCTGCGACTGCGACCTTAGATGAGATGAGAGTAAGCAATGTCGTATATATACCGTGTGTTTCGCAAGGTAAAAAAAAAAAGTAGTAGTAACGTCCTCACGCCCTTATACCTCGTGAACATGAACGGAGATAGGCAGTAGAGGATGGCATATTGCTATCCGAGTTAGCGTACGCGTGCAAGTTACAGTAATTCCCACCGCCGAAGTCAACGGGATCATACAACCTTTTTTTTTTTCTATTTGCTTCCTTGCGTTACATGGGAGAGAAACCGTGATGCACATACATACCAAGAGATCATTCACAGCACAAAACCGCACCCTATCCGGTGATCGTGTACAGTGAAACCAACGCCACCGCTGTGTATGTAGCGCGTGCTACCTATGGCGCTGCCGGCAAACGGCCTCGTCGCCGCTACCCTGCCGGCCGGCACCGACGGGCGCAGCAGCTAGCAAGCAAGACCGGCTCCTTCCTCTGGCATACGTCACGTGAACTTCGAAGCAGCAGCCCCGCCGGATCGGAAGGCGCCGCGCGCGGCATGTATACCTTACCAGGTCGCATCTTTCAGGACGAAGCTGCCTTGCTTAGACTGTCGTCGTCGCTGCTTCATCCAGATCGAGATCGAGAAATTAATGCGTTGGACTAACAGGGTTTCAAGTGACGACTAGCTTGTTCTTCATAGTCCCATCGCATCCTTGATAATTTAAGGCCGTATTGTCGTTTTAGTTCTGCACTTGCATCATCTACTTGCTTCGTAATACGATCCGGGCATATTTTGAGGTTTCGTCCCACTAAAAATGAAACCCAAGAAACAATTGAAGATTTTCAGTTGACTAGTGAAGGGTCAACGGCATGATCGCCCTCCGTTACTTTGGAGAACATGACGGCGAACATTGGAAGGCTCTCAAGAACAAAACACAAATGTGATCTACACCAATAACACCAAAACGGCGAACATACTATAATAATAGCAAGCCCAGATACAGGAAACGACGCGTGCTGACATTGACATGCCTGCTGCTTATTCATTGACCTGGAAGACAACACGGACAGAGATTGAACCACTCCGACCCCTTCGCTTCCATTCTATATTTGCATCTAGTCTAGTTTCATAATACAATTCGGACACATGCACACTCCTGGATTTCGTGAAGTTAAAATTACTCCCACTGGTACAGAAAGAGTCTTTCGTCCTCCACATTTGTTCCGGTTGTTGTTGGATCCGGGACTAATGAAGGCTTTAGTCCCGGGTCCAATAGCTAGGGGTTGGTGGGGAGCAGAGAGATGCTTTTTTTTCCGGTTGGAGATTCCAACCCGAACTAAATATGATCTTTTAGTCCCGATTGGAGTTACCAACCGGGACTAAATATACTAGTCCTATCACGGTTGATTGATTAGTTTGGTGTAAACGGCGTGATCCCCATCGACGATCTATCAGAAGAACACTGGTGGCTATGGCCTATGGACATGAACAAACAGATGGAGTACATATCTGTGGCTGATCAGTGATGGCACCAGTGATTTAGCATAGAGCAACATGATAGCCGATGCCCTGGAGTGCAAAACGACTGTAAACAACTCCTTCCTTTGCAGGAGGAAAAGAGGGACTGACTCTTGGACGCACGAGTGAACAGCATAAACAGCCAGAAGCAGTAAACGACACGCGGATCATGCATGGAGCTGCTTGATGCTTATTGAGACCTGACCGACGCAGCTAGCTGAGGACGACAACACATACTACATAGCAGGAGCAGTGAAGGCTGGCTGCAACAGTGAGGAGGAGTCTCCGGCGGCGGCATGGACGACGAGCGATCGACGAGGTTATTACCAGAGCAGCGAGGCCACGGAGAGACCGATGACCGCGGCCAGTGGCGCGACGGAGGCATACATGAGCTTCTTCCCCGCGGCACAGCGAGCGCGGGGATTGTTGGAGACGCAGACGGCGGCAGTGATGACCTCCGCGACCCCAGCGAAGAATGCCCCTGCAACAGCGAGGAGGTACGTGTTCTTGTCGAGCCCCGGCGGCGGCTCGCGCACCGCCAAGGTGACGGCCATGGAGGTCGTGGCGAGGCCGGCTAGGGCCGATGCCTGGAAGCAGGCTGGCGCCTGATGAAGCTCTGATGCAGCGGCGGCGTCAGCCTCCTCTTCTCCCCAGGTTCTTCCGAGAGCCATCGAGCAGGGACCGGCCAGGCTCTTGATCTCCAGATGATGACGAGGAAGGCTGTCGTCGACTGGAGGTACGAAGAGTAGTGAAGGACAAGGTGCTCGAGCTCCTCCAGCCTTTGTAAGCAATCGCGAAGCAAGGCGGGAGCAACTCACCCACCGCTCACGAACCTTCCCAAGTCTCCATCAGCGGAACCCCTTACCGTTTCAATTCCAGTTCTGCCCCTATCTTATCTGGGCACCAGCTGAATTAGGTCGACAAGTCAACTCCAACGATCACTGTCCGGATGCGAAAGCGAACGCAAACGCAAACGCGTGAGAGCGTAGGAGCGTAGCTGTAACATCCCAGGTTTTTACCTAGAATGTTAATGTTGCAAAAATCGTGAATTTCAAAAACTTTTCGTGAAAATGCTCTTAGTTAGGATCAAATGCAAGGATAATCTCTCCTACCCCAAATTCCTAGCAATTTTAACCAAAATTGAACTAAGGATAATATTGTTAGTGTGTAAATTTGGAGTCATTTGGATTTATTTGAAATCTACCTTGTTGAATTTATTGTTGGACCTTATTGAGTTGTTTCCAATTTGTTTGAATCCATCGAGTGGAATTTGAATTTGAATAGGCCATTCAAAATTCAAATTCAAATTTAAATACTAACTACCCTAAACTAAGCCAACTTGGGCCAGCAGCCCGAAGCCGGCCCATTCGCGCACAGCCGGCCCAGACAGACACGGCCCACGGCCACTCCGGCCCAACCCGTCAGCCGCCTCCGCCGCATCCCTTCACCTTCCACCCGGGCAGCTGAGGCCCGCTTGTCAGCTTTCCCTTCCACCTCCAGCTGCTCCCCCGCGACACGCTCCAGCTCCACCCCGCGACAAAGCGGCGAAACCGCCCCGCTCCCTTTCGCCTGCGTCACCGCCGCGCCCCTCGCGTCTGCATCACCCCGCGCCTTGCCTGTCCCCGCTCCGCGACACAGGAGCGAAACGCCGCGCCTCCTGTGTCGGCCACCGAGCCCACGCCGCAAAACCCTAGCCGTGCCGCACCGTGCGATGGCGACGCGTCCCCGCGCCGCGACCGTCCCATCGCCTCCCTCGACATCCGGGCCCGCGCCGCGAACCCTAGGGCAGCCCCTTAAGAACCCCCGAGGCCGCCGCCAAGAACCCTAGCCGCCTCAGTGTCTTTCTCTTCCACCGCCGCCGAAACTGAGAGGAAGGAGGGAGAAAGAAGGAGAAGGAGGACACGGGGGAAAGGACGCCGCCGCTGCCGTCGGAGCATCTTCACCGAGCTAGCGCACCGATCGACTACACTGATGACCCCGCGCTGCCTGGCTCTGCCCCGCCTCGCCACGACATCGCCTCTCCGCCGCCCCGAGCATCGTCTCCTCCAGCCTCAACCGGTGAGCGTCGCCGCCGCTTCCCATCTCCCTCGTGCTGCCGGCACCGCCAATGAGCCTTCCTTAGCTCAGCTCTAGGACCCCTTTCCCCGTCCCGGTCTTCATGCCGCCCTGGTTGCAGGAGCCTGTCGCGCCGCTCGTCCACCCCGCAACCGCCGTCGCCCCTCCGCCGTCGCGTCGTGTCGGGGGCCCGGGATGCCGGTGTCGTGCAACTCCTTGGGCACCAATGGCATATCCGCTGGTTTCCACGCGAATATGTCCCGGTTAGCCCTAAGGAAGTTGATGAGCACGCTTTCCTATTTGTCGCCTAAGCCGTCCCCGATCAAAGCGGTCTTGGACGAGTCGCCTTCTTGCAGCTGGATGGTCTTGATGCCGACGTCGCTGGTTTTGGGCTTTACCCTCGACTAGCTGGGCCGCTGGTCGGAGATCTCCATCTCTGTGTTGGTCAGCTTCAGCGCGGCCGCGAGTACTTCTACAGACGGCTCTGGCACGCGTGAAGTCATGGCGTACTCGATCGCCTCCTGGTCGCAGTCGTACAACTTCTTTAGGTCGCCGCGGAGTGTGAGTACGCCTGTCTTGCCCGACATCTTGAGTAGCAGGTAGATGAAGTGGGGCACGACCATGAATTTCGCTAGTGCCGATCTGCCAAGGATGACATGGTACGACGAGTCGAAGTCCACCACCTCGAACTTGATGTACTCGGTGCGGTAGTTGTCTTTTGTCTCAAAGGTGACTGGCAGGACCATTCACCCGAGTGATATAGTCGTGTTACCTGGGACGATGTCGTAGAAAGGAGCTTTGCTGGGAGTGAGCATCTTGGAGATGTCCAGTCCCATCTTCTTGAGAGTACCCGCGAAAAGCAGGTTGAGGCCGCTTCCACCATCGATGAGTACTCGGGTTAACTGTGAGCCCGCCACGACAGAGTCTAGGACGAGCGAGAATTTTCCCAGCTCATAGAAGCTGGTCCATTGATCGTCCGTGGAAAAGAAGATCGGGACCTCGCTGTATCTCAGAGGCCATGTCGTGGCTGGCTCCACAGAGAGTATTTCGCGCAGGGTTAGCTTCTGCGCGCTTGGAGGGGAATCCGCCATGTCCGCCGAAGATGACATTGACAACGTTCTTCGGATCCTGGAAGTCTTACGCCCCCAACTTGTCACCTCCTTCGACATCCTCCTTGTCCTTTCGTTTTCCTCCTTGAGGGGGGGGTGGTGCATTGAGTGACTTGCGGATGGTGACGCACTCGAAGAGTGTGTGTCAAGACTTTGGGTGTATTGGGCACTGTTTATGCATGACTTGCTCGTATTCCGAGTGGTTTCTCCCCATCTTCTTGTCGCGCGGGTTGCGCTCGACAGCCGCGACTTAATGGTTCCGCTGGCTTTTGTCGAAGTGACCGTTGCCATTGCCTTGCTTGTCGTGGTTGCGCTTAGGGAAGCGGTCGTTTTCCTCATCCTCCTAGTCCGCCCACCGTGCCATCATTTCACGCAGCTCCACGGCATTAGTCGGGCGGTTGCGCCCGAAGTCATGGTACGTGTTTTTGGAGAAGAGGCCGTTTTGGAAGCAACGGATGACGTCTTCATCTGTGATGTTGGCGATGGTGGCGCGCGTCTCGAAGAAGCATCGTGTGTAGAACCTCAGGGTCTCGTTCATCTCTTGCTTCACCTGGGACAGGTCGTGGCGAGTGTCCGCCCTGATCATGGATCCCTGGAAGTTGTCGATGAAGGCCCGCTTGAGGTCCTCCCACGAGTCGATGGAGTTTGGCTTGAGACTTTCAAGCCACGTGAGGGGCGCGGACTCCAGGGCCACCAAGAAGTAGAGAGTTTTGGTAGAGTTGAATCCCCCTGAAACTTTAATAGCAACAAAGTAGTATCGAATCCACTGGCGTGGGTTCTGCTTACTATCATACTTGGGGATTTCGACTAGTTTGAAGTCCTTTGGATAGGACTTGTCGGTGATGCTCGTGTTGAAGGCGGGGAAGTGGTCGCTGTCGTTGTCGCCGTGGTGCCTGCCGGTACGGTCCCTTCTCCTCGCTTTGATAACAAGCCGCGCGTTGCGGCCTTCATTGATTTTCTGCCTGAGGTCGACCGTGGGAGCATCATGGAGGTTGGCCTCAAGTGGATCGTGGCCGTGGTGCCTTTCCCCCCGCTGGTTGCGAGTGGGTTGTTGTACTTCTTGTTCGTTGTGGCCACGCGCGGACGGGTGGCCCTCGTTGCGCTGGCGGTTGTCATTCCTCCGGCTCCCGGAGCCTCCTCTAGGAGTGCGACTGACCAGCGCGATATCACCATGGCGCTCGGATCTCGAGGGCTGATTACGAGTGGAAGACACTGGAAGTTGCCCATCGAGTTGTACGAGCGCACGCTGGGTCAAGTACTGCAGCCTTTGAATCTGAGGGTTAGATGGGAGTTGTTGAGCCAGGAGTGCTGCTTCTGCGATGGCGCCAATCGGCGTACGGTACTCGCGATCCGTGACTGCTGCAAAAGCGTTGTTAAGATCCCTTGGTTCACGGGCGCGATTCTGTGCATTGCGCCTGCGTTGAGCGCGGTTGGCGTTCTTTGCCCGCCGGATCCTTCAGTGCTCCTCATCTTCATCTTGGGGAGCGTCATCTGTGGGCTCATCGGCTGAGACGTCCGCGAGTTGTTCGTCGTCGTACTGGGTGTACAGCTCGTCTTCCTCCACGTTGCGAAGGGAAGCCATGCAGACTTGACGATCCGGCGACTGGTTAGCCCTAAAGTTGTACTCGAGTAGCTCTGTGCTACTCTCTCCTTCTTCCGCAATGGGGGAGAGGGTTCTACCCTCCTGGAAGGGTATCTCCTGCATGAAGGCCATAAGGCCGGACTCGTAATCGAGTAGTTCGGAGGGCTCAAAGCTCTTCCAGTACGCGAAACGTCCTTGTGGTGTTGATGTGATGGTTAAACCCAGAAGGCTGCCCGACAAGAATTCGGTGTGGCCATCGCGTTGCGACTGGTTTTTAAGGGCGGGGGCCACCCGACAAGCGGTGGCTCCCGCTTCTCCGAGTCCTTTTCGGAGCCGGCTTGAAGTCCGAGTAGCGGTGGAGTCCGAGTAGGAGTCGAAAACAGGCCCCCCCCCCGACAGGCGGTAGCGCCCACATCTTTGGTCTTGAGCAGCAGATCCAAATCCTCCTCCAAGTCGGAGAGGGATTTAGATCGTGAGGTCTTTTCAGATCGGTTTGAATCCGACCCGAATACATCTGGTGCGTCAAGAGTGGAAGTCGCGTTGAAAACGGACATCTTTTCGATCTGCTGGGCCAGATCGGGAAGCAGCGTATCGTCGAGTTTGTCGATGAAGTCGTCTAGATCGCTGCTTGGAGTTGATGAAGAGGTCTCCGGCTCCTTGGAGTTAGCCAGGTGGCTGTTGAAGCCACCCGAGCCGTTGGCGATGCAGATCCAGGAGCCGAAGATGAAGGTTGTGCCCTCGTCGAGCACAACGCTGGTGAAATTGAAGGATGCCATCGAATTCTCCTGTGGATGCTCGATGACCTCCCCTACCTGGCGCGCCAGCTGTTGGTGTTTTACCGCCACGCCCACCGAGGGATACCCCCGAGGTGGTGAGTTTGTAGGTAGGGTGTCGCCGAGATCAGGAACTCGAAGGTGCAAAGGAACACAAGGTTTAGCCAGGTTCGGGCCGCCGAGAGCGTAATACCCTACGTCCTGTGTGGTTTGTATTGCCTTTGATGGTGATTGTCCCCGTGGGGGTCCTGTCCGCCCTTATATAGTCCGGGGGGACAGGTTTACATGGGAGTTCTAGTCGGTTTATAAGCCCAGGAGTCCTACCCGAGTACTTCTCGGGTAGTTTCCTACCTTGTCCGACTAGTTTACTACTCTACGAGTAATTCTACTGCATTACGAGTAGTTACAACACCGTATCCTTAAAAAAAATATGCCACGTGTACAGTTCTGTGTACTCGGGTCTGACAATTGTGGCGCTAATTAATGCATGGCCTTCGCGCCGCCAACCATTAGCCCGCGATCCTCTCATTTTCCACTCAGTCATTTGTGGTCTGCGTAGCCAATGCAATTTTCTTTTCCTTTTTTGAAGAAAACTAGGTGCCTGAACTTTAAATTTTCTTTTTTCTTGAAACTTAGGCAATGTAACTTTATGAATGTGTCGAGTCGTAAGAGGATCAGGGGCAGGTCAATTACAATTCACAAAGGGACGAAAGTAAGGGTTGCAAATATTAGGAGTTATATGTGTGACTGGCAGTGAAACAATCACACGTACGACTTTCAGTAGCCCCGGGCGGGGTGACGTGAACGAGATGGAGAAACGTTACGCGCCTCACGGCCCAAAGGCAACGGCCCAACACGCAATTCATTCCGTGCTAGCTCCCTCTTCTTTCCTCTGCTTTTGATTTGTTTTGCTTTTGGTACTTGTGAGCACCTCCGTTATTTTGCTGTGTACAACTCGATTTGCGAAACGATTTGTACATCTAGTTAGTGCTCATGAGAAAACTAGCCCCAAGCAAAAATAAAGAAAAAAAGTTTACTAAATGGCATGATATCCTCCATCCCGCAAAGTCGAGAAAATGTAACTGAGTAATTCGCGCCAGCAACAGGACAAGTATGGTATAGTTTGTACAGTTCTTTACAAGCAAGGTGATAGGTGATTCACTAGACTCCGGATTTCAAGCAACACTCTTATTTATGCGAGGTAAAAAAAACCACGACATCAAACAAGCAGCTCTGTCACGCACGAACGGTATAGGCCCAGCGGAAAAGGCCAAAAGCATGGGACCACACTGACACTTAGGGGCTGACCGAGCCACGCAGCTGACGACAACGGACGCATGCACACTCCCACCAAAGCATATCGGCTTAAACTCGGACACACACGCCGACGTCCGTGACGGCTGATCTCGGAGGCGCGAACTCACAGGAGCAGCGAAGCCGCCGCTGCGAGGCCCGCGGCCACGACGAGCGAGGCGTACGTCACGAGCTTCCTCCCGGCCACACCTCCGCCGGCGGCGGCGGAGTCTGCCACCACCACCTGGGTCATCCCTGCAAAGAACAGCCCCGAGAGGGCGACGGAGTAGGCGTTCCTGTCGAGCCACGGCGGCGGCTCGATCACGGCCAAGGTGATTGCCGTGGAGGCGGCGGCGAGGCCGAGCAGACCGCGCTCGAAGAAGGCTGCCTGGTGAAGCTTTGGCGCCCCGCCGTCGCCGGCGGCCTCCCCTTGGAGCCCGTTGGCCGCTGCCATGAAGGCGCCTCTTCTTGACCAGGAAATCAAGCGCCTCTTCTTGACCTTCGTGCATAGGGGGGGTTGGGGGCCAGGGTATGTATATTTGGCCAGTGCTGTCCAGCCCCCACACTTTCACACCAATACACTATTACAGTAGCGGTAGTAGTACACTGGTACGTTGCTGGCAACCATGCTCCGGTCCCTTGTGCCTAAATGACAGGTGGGGCCACTATCCACTTCGGTGAGGATCCGCAAGAATGGGTGCATCCTGCAATGCTCGGGTTTGGCTGCCGCACCCGTCCAGCTACTCTCTACCGGGCTACCGGCTGCTGCTGCTGCAGCAAGAAATTCAAACGCAGTCAACGTCTCAGTACTTGGCTTCATGCAGGCCATCTGCCGGCCCCGGAGGGTTCAGCCCGCAACGCCACCCCAGTGCCGACGAACACGAATTACGCTTGGCAGAAAAGACCCCCGACGAATGCAGCCCGGCCGCTTGCTTGCCCGCGCGTACTGACAACTGACAAGTATCTGCGCCTTCCATCACCCGCCGCGCGCGGCCGACGTTCGCGCACGTCAAGAGGGCGCGACCCGGGGCCGGTAGGCGGTATCGTCCGCCTGGGCGTCAGCTCGGATCCTCGATGTCTACGTATTGCATGCAAGTTCAAAACAGAATTACTGACGTCATCATTAAGAAACACATAATTTCTAAACTAAACGTCCAAATTTAATTTCGATTGTACCATCACATTTTTTTAAAAAATAAAATCTTATTTTAAAAATAAGATGATATTTTTTTTAAAAAAATTCTATAATGTTGAAACATTATTTTATGAATTGGGAACAAATATTAATTCCATGTTCATGAGAAAGCTGTTCTAGGTTTAGAGTAAATTGTCCACGCGAGCCTCCGCCTGGCCGGCCGTTGGGCCCTGCCTGCTCCCCCGCGCGTTGGGCCCGCATGCTCCCGCCGCGTGCCTGCTGGGCCCGCCTGCTCCCGCCGCCGCCTGCTAGGGTACACGCGCAACGGGCAGGAGCTGTGAGATTTGCGGATGAAATGGAAGGAGAGAGCTTTTGGATAAGACGAGGGGTCCTAAAGTCTTTTCTCATCACTCTGAATATTTCTCCAGCCTGTTTTTTTTTCCCTCTAACTAACAAGAGTTAAACCAGGGTAAACGGTGCCTTCGTTTTGCAAAAGCAAGGGGTAAAATTGCACAGTTCAAAAAATAGAGACAAAATAAATCACCATTTCGCTTCGAAATAGGAGCAAGAACGGCAAAACCCCTAAACTTTTATACCAGGGCCAATTTATATATACTAGGTTTGAAACAAAATATTATAGACAACACAACCAAGTGTAAAAATATACATATGTGGAACAAATCCTGCATAATACAGGATCAAGAGTTTGTTATACAACTAAAACAGAACACTCAGACACACAATTAATAGAAAAATGTATACATTAGAACAAATCATGCTTACTCGTGAAATCACTACACCGAAATAGGATTGCCTTGGCGGTCCAAAACCGCTAAGGAAAGTACCAAAACCGCTAAGGAAATGATCCTTAGCGGCCGGCCGCCAAGCAAAATTCGTCAAAAATAAAGAGCTAAGGAAAATTAAATTTCCCTGGCTGCCGGCCGCCAAGAATACTTTCCTTGGCGGTGTGGCTGCCAAGGAAACTAAGACAACAGTAAAATCTGAAATACGCCAAGAAAAACTACAAACTGCCAAGCAAATTCGTTTCCTTGGCAGCCTGTGACCGCCAAGCAAATTAGTTTCCTTGGCAGTCTGTAGCCACCAAGGAAATCACAATCCTTGGCTGCCCTAACATGACTACCAACCGTCAAGGAAAAATATATCACCAACAAAAAAATACAATACAATTTAATATGATCCAACATGAAGCAACAATTAATCCTTTATTCAACCAGTTCTACGGTATTAATCAAATTGAGTGCTACAAATAGAACAGACTTGTCCACAAAACTACCTGAAGTGGATATTGTAGATACTAACTTACAAAAAGATCATAAATTCTCATACAAAATCAAATAGAGACTAATAACAAGCTTCTATTGATAATGCAATTCTCAACATTCTTCTCAGCTCGCTTTTTCTGCATCTCATCTTGAAGAGCCTATTATAGTACTACCTGAATAGAAGGAACATTGTTCTCAAATGATGCCAGTGCAGTTATCAAGCCAATGCAGTTATCAAAAAGGAAGTCAATGCATAAAGCAAATGCTAGAAAAAACTGAAGAATCAGCAAGGTAATTTCACCTTATCACAAGCAAGGAATCCGATCGTATCATCACCATTTTTCCTCCTCACCTGATAAAAAGGCATCAAGAATTAGTCAAGATAAAGGGGCGGAAACAGAATTTGCACAAGTGGAAAGAATAGCTAACAAACATGTGGACTGATGGTTGCTCAGCAAGGACCTCTTTCACCGGAAATGTTGAAGCCGTTAATCACAGGCACAAGCACCTAAAAGGCCACTTAAATGGAATACTTCCAGTGAGAATCTCGTGATAGGAAATCTCAGCAATATTTCTACTGCTGCCATCAGTGAAGCATTCTTAATGGTCCACAATTAAAACCTACTCATACTTACATGAAGCATAAAACTAAGTCCAGTATATTCTCACGAAGTTTCTGGTAACTATTCTTCTCGAGAAAGAGAAAAGGGCGCAAGTTAACAAGACGTATAAGAAATGGTACACAGCTATTTTACGAAGTCTTTTGAAGCCTGCAGTGCTACGTATCAAACAAATCCAACTAGCATACGCCTGTTTGTATCTACAATCAAACAGCTAAAAGGGAAGTATACGCTTGTTCCTATCTCGCCAGAACTGGGTTCCATCTACCAAGCTCGAGGTCCCCATCAACTACCAGTTAATGAGCTCGCCAAGCAGACCTGACCTGTCTAGGAGCTCGCCGCTGCCACCGGGATGGAGAGCCCCGCGTGCGTGAGCCGTGCGTGGCAGCGCTAGTGCTGGCCGCCGCCGCCGCTGGTTGGCAGCGAGCGAGCGAGCAGGCGCTCCAGCGCTGCCGCCAGGCGCTGCTCGCCTCGAGACGCGTGCGCCTCCCCGCGCTGCGAGCGCTCTCCCCGCGCGAGCGAGCGAGCAGGCGCAGGGGTACCTCTGCCGGTACACGTTTTATACATCTTAGGGTCAATCTAGATTATTGGTTCATAGATGAACAGTCAGTAGGAGTTGGGCTCCAGTAGAAAATGGCCCAGGATAGGACTTTTTTGGCCAGTTAACAAAAGTGTTCAATTTTTTTATCATTTAAACAAAGATACATTTAAATTTAAAAACTTGTGAAGTAGCATGTCTTATACCCAAAATATTTTTTACATGAAACAGACTATATACATTGTTGTGTAGGAGTTTCAAAAATTTTGGAACTGATTCTCTATTTTCTATAGTTTAAATGAATATTTGGATGCTTATCGAAAGTAATTCAAAATTGAACTACGCATATCTCAAATAAGATTCAAAAAATTGTGTAAAATCATATTTAGTTTTATATGTTCCGTTACAACCCATATTCTAGAGCTTGATCAATAATTTAATTGTTTCCTATGTATAATTTATACTTCTATCTCCGAATTACCATAGAATAATTATAATAATATCTCAATTAGATTAGAAAATTCTACAATTTAAAATGACAACGTATTTTTGTTCTATTAGCTTGCCATAAAAAATTCAAGTGGTTCTAATAATGTGGAGCTATACATTGTTCACTAATGGATACCTCTCTCACATAATTTCATATAACTCAAGTCAAACTTTGAGATTGAATACCTCATAACATTTTTTGAGCTCGTATGCACCCCAAATTTGGATACAATCTTATATTTATAATAATATTAGAAAATATGAAGTTACATATTTTTCTATTCTTTACTTAGGTGGAAGAAAACAAGACATGTGTAAAAGATCAAGAAGCGATAATTAACATACAAAAAAACATCATTAAATGAAAGATCATGATTTTAGAAAAATTTAGGAGAAAGAACTATCAAATTTGAACTTCATATGAGGGAGAAATACCAATTACAAATTTTATAGTTATGAATTAAAAAGAGAAAAATAAACTATAAATATGTCTATAGCTGGCCGTATCTTCTATTATATTTGTCGCTTTTAGTTTCACAAACGAAGCTGCAGCTTAATGGTATCCGTCGTCCTTCGTGAATAGAAGGTTGCAAGTTCTCGAACCCTCTTTCCTTGTTTCCAGTGGTCTAGTGGTTTACCGTTGTTCCTCTATACCGGTAGGTCACAGGTTTAAATCCACTCGAGTTTTTTTTCCCCATTTTCGATCCTCTCTAACTTCAATTTTTGTTGTTTTTTATTGATTTTTTTCCTGACTCGGCTCTAGCGCTTTTTTTTCTTTTTTCCTCCCTAGCACTGCACCCATGTTTGAGTGTTGTACGTGCAAACTTAACAAGATATAAACACTTGTATATGTTTAAGTAAAAATAAGCAAGATGTGGTACTTGACAGATATTTTTTGACCACCAACCGCCAAAAAAACATATCATTTCCTTGGCTGCTCAATAATGCCAAGGAAATGCTCAATTTCCTTGGTGGTCCAGCATTAACGCCAAGGAAATAAGCAAATTCCTTGGCGATTCTTGTCATCCGCTAAGAAATATATATTTTCTTGGCTGTTAAACACTACCGCTAAGAAAATCACATTTTTCTTGGTGGCTTCATTTCGGCCGCCAAGGTAATTCCAGTAATAAAACATTTCAGGGTGCATAAATGTAAAGATAAATTCAATTAATAAATATAAGTAATAATTAATAATGAGAGAATAAGAAGAAAATACAACAAAAAGAAAAAATAAGCAAGTTACTTAGACTAAATAAATATAAATTTAGACGATATATAGGAGTTTTTTCAATTTGTGGCGCGCCCCGGCATCTCGCCCCCGCGGGGCTGCCAGGGACGATGTTTCGTCGCGGATTTTTCATCTCCGTTATTTTTTTATCTCCCCAGTTCCTTGTGCCTTCTTGTTGGTCCCTGCACGGCTGCACCGTGTCATTTCAGTAGCAATCTACCCACCAAGGAAACCGATGGGTGAGGTAGGTGGTGAGGACAAGCTTCGGCTCGAATGGGTAAGGCAGCCTGTTCTATAAAATGCAAATCTCCCGTGGTATCTGGGTTTTTGCAAGTTTATCTCGATAGATCTAACCATTACTTTTGTGGGTAGAGATTAAACGACGTCTGCTCACTGCAAGGCAAATTTTCTAATGTCGACGAACCTGCTGCGCACGACGTGGGCCTCGGACCGCAAGGATCCGCAAGAACGGGTGCATCGTGAAAAAGTTATAAGTACAAATGTATAATGGTCACAAGCAAAAGGCAGGAGCCAAGGAACCATAAGGCCACAAGGGGCAGTCCATCCTTACACAAAGTGCTAGGAGCCGTTCGGCCGGTTATAATTTTACTAATCAGCCCTCGCTGAAACGCTAGGCTAGCTGGTGGATACCAAGAAAATAGGTGGAGCACAAAGGTACATGGTATAACCCTCACAATTATTTTTCATTTGTATAGGAGAAAATAAGGCTTTTGTAATAACTCTGACACGCATGACACTATGAAACAACACACCCAAGTGTAACAACTAACAAGACACAAAAAGGAAATGGCACATGCAGCAAGCAGCATGCTGCTCATTCTTATTGGCATGACCACGTAGCTGAGACCGTGAGACGACAACACAGACAATCAGTCAGACATACAGTACTGTAATACAGTAGATAGAAGGTCTTGGCTCACTGAAGGCTCCGAGACGAGGCCACCGCCGACAGTGACGAGGAGGTGCCTGTCGGAGGCGCGCGTGGACGATGAGTAACAAGCTTACCAGAGGAGTGAAGCCGCCGACGGCGAGCGCTTCGGCGGAGGCGTGCATGATGAGCTTCCTCCCCGCGGCACGGCGGACGCGTGGATTGTTGGGGAGACAGACAGCGGCGACGACCCCCGCCACGCCAGCAAAGAATGCGCCTGCGACGGCGAGGATGTAGGCGTTCTTGTCGAGCCCCGGGGGCGGCTCGCGCACGGCCAAGGTGATGGTCATGGAGCACGTGACGACGCCGAGTAGGCCGGCCCGACCAAGCTCAGCACCACCATCGTTAGGGTCTTCCTCCTGCTGCCGCGGCTGCCTGATGCTCCCCATCCCCGCTGATGCTGCCATCTTCAAACCCGAGAAGGAAGGAAGCAATGGTGTGGTGTCTTGCGGAGGGGAAGGGAGGTTCAGGACTGGGACTGACTGGAGCAAGCTGCCAGGACAATCGCGCGAGTTGTTTGCCAGGTCTATATATAGCTAATCGCCGATGCAGCTATAACAAAATCCGGATCGGGAGTCGTCGCCGGAGTTTTAATAGTAGAACGTAACCCGCTGCCTGTCACCACCCATCATCAATTTTAGGAAGCTTCCTTTACGCCATGGTATGACCGACGGACAGGTGGCCCCGCATGAAATGTTTAGCCCAAGATGTGTCCAACCTTTTGCCATCCGATTTGTTTTGCCCTCTCGTCCGTCGTCCTCTCCAGCCGCGGTCATCTTCATTCCATTCCGTGCAATGACGGCTAGGCGCCTAGGCCCTTGACGTCGCTCCTGTACGTTGTTTTAGGGGAAGGGGCGCTCTAAAACTTTTTCACTACTTTATGATCGAGGCACTCCTGTATATAATAGAAAACTACAAATAATCTCTCCTCCTGTGTTTCATTTGCTTCTATTTCTTTTTCCTTGTGCATATATACTCTATTCTACCTCCATTTCCACATCATAATAATTCGAACTTTTGTCTCTCTACCGCGCCCAATTCAATAACATTTCAATAGATAATTTTCATCTCAAATTCAAAACTGCATATTATTTTATCATAATATACCACATAGACACGTAGTTTATCCAATAGCAAAAGATCATGAAAGCACAAAGTTGATCCAAGTAAAATCGCTCACACACATAGAGCATCGATCACACCCTTCCACTCCCACAATTGCTCCAAAGTATCCGTTGCTTTTCATATCCCAATAGTTCGTAGTTGATGTCAAGATTTTTCCCATGCATAACGTATTACATCGACATGGAATGCGCCGAGAGATGATCGATTGATCGGTGAGGAGGAAATAGCTAGAGAATCAAAATAAATAAACCAGCCACAAGTAGTGATACGGTTGGCACCCGTACGTATACAGAGCTATACAAGAACATCTCCTAGAAATAAGTTGACATTACTCGGACTTAGTCCACACAACATCCTTATAGAAGAACAGAAATTAAAATGCAGTTCACACCAGCAACACGACACGCTCATAGATTAGCCTGAGAAATGGAGATCAAACGGCTATTTATTTTTCTGTGGGAAATTAAAACACGCGCGTGCGTGCCTCGAACAACCGTCACACGCACACGAGGGGAGCACAGAGACCAAACTGATGAACAAGCCAGGAACAAGGAGAAATCTATCAACTCCGTACCATGCACTGATGAGCACACACAGAGACATGGGTGGATACGGATCGGATGGTTGAATTCGGCTACCGCGGACAGTGGGCGTGATCGTCGAGGCACACAGTCACAGCAGCAGCGACGCCAGCTCGAGGCCGGCGGCTGCGCCGAGCAGCGCCACGGTGGAGGCGTACACGAGCTTCTTGCTCCGGGCGGCACGACGGCGCGCGCCGGTGGCCGCCCATATGGAGTCGGCCACCCCGACGAAGAAGGCCCCGGAGATGAGGGCGACGAAGTAGTAGTAGGCGTCCCCGCGGAGCCACGGCGGCGGCTCCCTCGCCGCCAAGGTTATGGCTACGGAGGCGAGTGCGAGGCCGAGCATGCCGGCCTGATGACGATGATGCTCCGGTGCCGCACCGCCGCCGGCCTCCTCATCACACCAGGTGCCGGCCACCACCATCTTGTTCTCAAAATAAAGAACACAAAGGATGGCACAGGAGTTGAAGGAAACTTGACTGATGGAGAAGAGAACAAGAGCGAAGCCGTATTTATAAGGGCGAGCTTCGTTGCATTCCATGATGCTCCATAGCCTACCTACCTATATACCCCAAGCAATACAAACCGGAGTCTGCCCCAACAAACTGCCCGGCCAGGCAGCCACGATCCAAATCTTCTGACAGGTAGCGCCTCAATTCTGAGTCCGACGTAGGGTCGGTGCGCTATCATTGGTCCGTTTTGCCCCGGCCGGCCTGCCCGCTCTTGCCAATACAAAATCACGCACAAATCAAAAGTGCCACTTTCATGTAAACCGACGATTGCTGCATAGAGTAAGTTCTTAGGAAATTAAAGCAGCCAGCAGAAATCTACATTCATTCCGAGCTAGCGTCTGTTTGGAGGAGCTAAAGTTGAGTGCTAAATTTTTGCATATATAAACATTCATGCACATGCTAAAGTTCTTGAGTCTTTTGGATAAGCTAGTGCTAAAGTTTACCATTTTCATCCATTAGCACTTGGATCCAAACGGGATCTTAATTTCTATAGGATATGACTAGATGCATAGAAAAATTATGTACCTAGAAATATCAAAACAGCCTATAATTTAAAATGGAGTAGTATTAAGCAATATAAGATCGCAGGATGGTATTCTAGCAAGAAAGTTGCACAATCAGACCCCCGAGGTCTTGAATTAGAATTCTGACATGATTAGGTAAAAGGAATTATTGCTTTTTCTTATTCCATGTCAGGGGGCGAAACCTCGACGTGAGTCTATCAATTTGGGTGTCCGGGTGTTCGGTGTATGCAGGTCAATGCATGCTCCTTCATCGGTTTAGGTGCCAGCTAGTCCATTGCCCACAACACAATAGATTAAAGTAGCAAATGCCAAGTGACGTCGAACGAAATGTTCTGTTCGTGTCTGTTTTCACTATATGTAATACTCTCTCCATCCCACCATATATAGAAGACGTAATCACTTTTTGACCAAGTACTGAAATACAAGACATCTCGTACGTCTTTGCATCCCGTTCATACGCATGAGTACCAGGTTCTATTTTGGCCGAGTACTGAAATACCAGGCTCTATTTCTTGATCTGTCCTCGGAAGTACCAGGCTACTAGCACTATTTCTCAAGACGAAGAACATAGGAGAGGCCGGTGGCTGGCGACAGAAGCTGAACCAAGACGAAGAACCTTTGTGCCATTTTTTTAGAAAAAAAAATCGTCCTTTGGACGCTAGATCTAGATCGCGCGACGGTGTGACTTTTTGATATATCCGGATTTCTGTTGAGACCTCGAGTTCCCCACCTGCAAACCTACCCGCACGCCGCGCAGGCCGGCTCAAAAGTCCCAATCCATTTCTTCTGTTGACAGGTGAGCCACTCTCCGGGTCCGATTATTTGCATTCGCCTTGGAGTTCCACGCCCCCCCCCCCCCCCCCCCCCCCCCCCCATTTGTTTACGTGCACGCCGTTGTCACGGAGACAAAAAACCAGCCAGTTCCATTGTACGGGGTACTATTTTGTGACAGAAATTTTCCTATTTGACACTGATAAAGTTGATTTGATGCTTCTTTATTTATTAACACTGAAAGTAATGTTGTGCCCTAGTGAACCGGAAAACCAACCACCGCTGCGCTGCAAAAGAAACAAGAGAGTGAGCATACCACTCAAAAGTCAAAAAATTCACTTAAAGAAAGGTCGAAACCAGAACATGATGTCCAAAGGTAGGATTGGTGGTCATGCATGGATCGGCCCTTATCCCCTTTCGACCTTGTTCTCTTGTGCACGGATTGGCTGAGGTTCGTTGGCATGGAATGACAGAAAATATTAGTTTGTCTATGACAATCACATCAAACCGAATGACCTTATTAATAAGCGTTTCAACTACCATCCTTCTTTGTTCTTCACTGGAAAAAAGAAAGGCCAATACGCTTACACCCTACATGTATGTTACATCCACACAGACACAAGTGGGTCGATGAAAAAAAAAAATACTCTACCTGCCCGGGGCGCGCGCGAGCGCAGGAGCAAGCACAACAACGTTGCCAAAAGTGACTGCGCAACCGCAACGAACGGGTGCTATATCATCATGGGCTTGCGCTGAACGGGCACGCACAGGAGCTTCTGCTCACCTAACCATGTATGTGTTCCTGGTGAAGATAAAAATTAAACATCCAGGTGCCGCGGGTGACCTCATGTGTGATTTCAGATTTAATTATATTTCTGGGTGCCTAAGCCTGATCGAAATGGCCAGAGCATTGCGACTTCGAAGGTGGCGCAAACGAATCCTGGCATTCGTCAACGACTCTTCCATCACATCTTCCTTAGCCGCTAGCCAGTACGCATGACCGCCTCCTGGAGATCAAGTTTCATTGTTACATTGCAACTAGAGCCTCTCTCTGCAGCTTGGCAGTGGTTTTCAATATGCAAAACCCCCACTCGGGCCTCCTAACCTCTGCTGTGCTGTAAAGAAACAGCTATGTCTCCTCCCCGCCGCTGAACTGTATTTCTCTAAGACCCTGTTTGGATCCCTTCATTTTGAGGAATTGAAATTTATTAAAGTAGGCTATTTCTCTTGGAATACGGCATTTCACAACTTTCGAAAGTATATATATAAACTTATCTTAAATTCATGGGAGTGGAAGATAAAAATTTCATGGGGGTGGAAGATAAAAATTCATTATATAGATTCTCATGTTATGTTTCTAATGTACAACTTATAGCACACTCTTCAACTCGCTTCTCTATAGCAGAAGTGTAGTATATAAGTATCTCTCCCATATGGCCAACAATAATATACAAATACATATAACTATATTATCTTAATTAATTTATATCTAAATTATGATTATTAGAATGGAATTCAATTCTAAAGATCCAAACGGGACCTAAAAAGAAACAGCTTGGCAGTGACGTTGGGCTATTAACCACTTCAAGTTAAAGTTCCCAAAATCTTAGTTTCTACACTTGTTTTTTTTTTTAAAAAAATTGCTTTCAATAACCAAATCACTAGCTTTCAATCAACTGAACAGAGGAGCTTTCCACATCTCTTTCAGAGCAGTTGGACTGCTGTTTTAATGAATGCAAGGCCATGGTGTGATGCATGGCGGGCACAAATGCCCAGAAAGCTCATGGAGATAACCAAGAAAATGCTTCCTATTTTTTTCCACAGGTGTTTAGACCCCTTTTTCCTTCCATCCACATGTTGGCTTTCAAAGAAGAGAACATCTCTCTATAATATCTTTCAATCTTGCCTTGTATAAAGCACGAAGATCCACGTAAGTATCCTCCATGTCGATAGCAGCAGGAAATGAAATGATCTGCTCTGGATACTCTATTGAACAACAATGCTATTACTGAATTAGCTCATAACTATCGAAACATACCAAACGCAATCAGGTCCGATTGTCAGAACCTAACCAAAACATTACCATCGCTGTTACTTGCAATACAAAAATATGGAACATATAGTGCTTTCAGTAATCCTGATGTGTCGAGCATCAAACTTGGCCACGTACCCAAACATAGCAATGGACAAAGTTTCACGACAAAGTGTGGCAACCAATTCATACCCCTGGCTATTAACAACATAATATCACCATTTGCACATTCCACATTACTGTAATGTTCATAAACTTACATTCAAAGCAAATCTATGGAACCGCTCAAAGAGTCAGCTTGCGAACATCCTGAAGTACTTAGTAGCCATAGTTCTGAACAAAGTCTGGAGGCAATGAGAAAAAGATTGCACTAATCATCGTCCTTGATTCTCTTCAGCACTCTAGCAGCCCATCGGCGCAACCTTTTCTTGAGCGTGAACCCTACCACCACACCAACTGCAAAGCTAATAGCGCTGACCTTTGTACACGTCGACAAAGAAACAACCTGGCTGCAAGGCAGAACAGATTATCACATTCGGAGAACCATAGTAGAAACAACTTTTAATGTCAGGATTAGAGTACAGCTAATGCAAACAACACTACACCCTTCTTGGGGTCAACCAAACTTTAGAGCAACTCAAAGATTTTATTCAAGTCCTCAGTTCTGTCACATCTATACGAATATCACATCACTGTAACTATTCTTGACAAGCTCTTCAGCTTTGCTGACAGTGAAAGCTAATGTTCTCTGTATAATTTGTCACAAATTTGCGGTTAGGGGAAAACCACAGTGCACATAAGCTGAAGCCTGAAATTATGGAGCAACTTGAACACTGGGCAGATAATCTCAAGATTCAAAACTCATACACAAGCCTACTACTTTCAACTTATCTCAACTAGATAGTAATATAGAGATAGAAACCTAGTAAAATTCAATACATCAAGCTAGTACTTTCAACTTAACTTGACAACAACTGAAAGCTTCATAATAAGGGGATTTCCTATGGTTCTCTATTGGCCATTTGGTTACATTCAAACCTCTGGGGGAAAACACTTCAACTACACAACGATTGCCCTTAATATAATTTAAACATTTAAAAATATTTAGATTTCAAAACCTACCAAGACATCAATCACTCAAAAATATTGCACGATACCTGGTAGTGTAAAAATGTTGATAATGTAAACATCACAATTTCAGACTAGTGCAAGGTAAGAATCAAGATATACCAAATTGGCCTTCTTTTTATTCCAATCCTTGAAAGTGAACTGATTCAATCAAGTCCGGATATCAGATAAGAAGTACGACTCTAACCAAAACGGGGATCTGAAGTAGTACAATGCAAATTCCGCATGGCCTCACCAACTCAGGGCGAACAACGGAGCAAGCATAAATGTTAGGTCGGAGGATGCAGCGAATCGAGGAGGATAAGGAGGAAGGCGTCGGCGGAGACGGCTTACCCGGCGGCCCTGGGCACGAGGACCTGCTGCGCCTGCTCGGAGAACGCGGCGGCCGAGCGTGACGAGGAGTTGGCCGCGTCCTGCGCCGCCGCCTGTAGCCTTTCCACAGCCGACGCAACCGCAGCCGCCGGCGGCATCTCCGGGTATCCCTCGCTCTACTGCCACCGCCGGCTAGTCGGGGTTTGAGCTAGGGTTTAGCTTTGAGCGCCGAACGCCGATGTGCCGAGAGGCTAAACCGCAAGACTGCAACTTGAAAGCGGAGAAAGAAATCAAATAGACTTCTGGACGACATCGCTCATTGACAGGTGGGGCCAGCATGATAAAAAATTAGTTTTGGAAAGGCAATTTGCATCGCGTATAAATGCAAGATATGCCTTGTCGCCAAGAAAAATCCCCATAGCAGTTTCTCAGGCATGTTTGGAACTGATGGTTTCCAAAGGGATCATATGAGATATTTAATACTCTTCCTACCAAATATGAACATACAAACTATCACCTTTGGGACTAATACTTTTCGATACATATATTGAAAGAGAAGGCAACAGGCGTATCCCGAATACGAACATTTTTCATCGCGCAGGAACAGCAAAATAGAGAAATGAAAGGTATGTCAAGGTGTTCTTTCACTTCCAATATATGCAGGATCCAGCACAGAGCAAAAGCGGATAATCAAATGAAGCTGCAGTACCATTTTGAACATTACCACCTGATATCAATAATACACGCTGACACAGGGCATAGGCAAAATTGTATTTGCTACTGCTGCTGCTACTGTTGCAGAACTCATCTTACAACACTACAACAGAGTAGTGGAGTAAAACAATACATCACCAGAAAAGATAATGCTAGGCATCTCAGACCTCACTAGTTAAGAACAGGAGCGCCACAGCATGGTTACCAGCTCTCCAGATAAGATATAATCCACAGAACAGGGCAAATGGCCAACCCAGTACAACTACAAATGGGGTGCAAGAGCTAGTCATGGTCATGGTAACTAGAACCTCATTTTTATTTCTTTTGTCTGAGATGATTGAAGTCATACTTTTTTTCACGCTTGTTTGACTTGTGCGATCCACGGCCGTTGCTTTGCGAAGATGACCTACCATCAACATTGGTCTTTTGTGGGTTATCAGAGGGTGTTTCCATATCAAGTTCAGGCTGTTTCCTTTTCAGTTCATTCAGAGATATGCTTTCTGAACTTTCAATGTCAAAGCCTCTAAATCTTGATCCTGGAACTTCATCCCCTCTGCATTTCCATTGCAAAATATATCATATGTGAATTCATTTCGTCCAAATACCAAATAAAAATGATGCATCCATATATATGTAAAATTTTACAGATATAGGGTGGCTAACAGTATATACTACTATAGAAATACAGAAGCAAGTGCTGTACTGCTCTTATGGTTAATACTGTGCCTACAGCCCTTTCTATGGCGTCCTGGTCTATAATTTACTGATAATTGAAGCTAATTTTGACTAGCAATATTTTTCCACAGCAAAAAAACAAAGGCCAGTCAAAAAAGCATGGGCATATGTTAGAATGAGCTTGATGTAAGCATGTATGGAAATCCTGAACATTTTGTAGCACACATGCAAAACATTCAAACTTAAGTACCCTTGAAATTCTCATCATCCCATTCATTAATACAATCAAACATAAGTATGTTAACGGATACAAAGCTCGCATCTAGGTAGTCCAAATAATATGTGCAAAGCTCAATTAAAGAATTTCACAGGTTCCCTGAACATTGTGATCCAGACATCGGTGTTCATTGTGAATATCCAGGTAATCCACGTGTTCCAACAAATTGGACTGGTGTCTTACCATAAACCCTGACATGCCTGGTGCTTACTGCTTAGTGATTAATTTAAGAGCTTCTGTTGTTTCTTATTTAGAAAATTACAGAGTATCATTCATTAATTAAAGCTAAACATATTTCATGACAGATGAAATTGCCAAGGTAACATAATAACAGAGAAATAGCTAACCTGCTGGAGTTTGCACTATCTTGATGATGGTTACTAGGCGAAGCTGATTCTGATTCACAGTCACCTCTGGCCTCTTCATTTAGTTTCTACATATCTAGGCTTTTGTAAGGGAACACAAATCTACATGGGCACAATAGCCACAATGACATGTATAACAAAACAACGTTCAAGACTCACATCAATGGACGGATTGAAGTTTTGGAATGACATTCGACCCTTCACAGCACCTGGATGTGGATTGCCCTCCATGATAACTATGCTGCATAGAGAAACAGTACCGGTTTGGTCAGCACCTACAGATAAAGCTAGCTGTAATTGGTCAAGAGTTTCCGCATAACCTAAAAAATGTTTGTATCTTTTCAGTGTACAAAGTGAATGTTGTACAACAGCCACACAGTATGTAACACTCTGCCAACGCTCTCCGTATGCCACTGTGACTACGTAACAGCATAAGCAACTTACTATCCATTTAACTAAAGTTATTAATATTGTAGACAAAAACGGGTGCAATATTTATCAAATTCCCATGAGCAGTTCAATTTAATTAGATCAAAATTAAAGGCATACCCAAAATGGAAAATCCACGTTCACCGTGCACAAATTTTCATGCTCTCCATACAAATTCTGAGAATCCCAAATGTCCCATACCATGCTGGTCAAATAGAAGACTACGACAACGAGAATGAATAAGAAACGAAGCTTGCAATCCCCGTACCACTTCCTAGCGACCTGAGCCGACGAGCCGAAACCTCCACTCGGCGCCACTACCACCTCCTCCTGCACCTCCACCTTGGCCTTCTCCTCCACATTCTGCGCAGCCGCGCCGCGCTGCATAAACTGCACCGCCAGGCCACACAAACACAGCCAACCCAGTGAGATGCCCAACCATGGCGACGGAAGAACGGAGGGCGCAACAGACAGGAGGCTCCTCACCTTTAGGTTCCTCAGAGTACTCGAGATCTCCCGCTTAGCCGCCATCTCCGCCGCCGCCGCAAGCCGCCGGTTCGATTCCTCCCCACTCCCTTCTCAGCCCCCCTAATCTAGGGTTAGGGTTTAGTGGGCTCGCGGCGCTGCGGAGCCGTCGGCGAGGCGGAGCACGAGGAGAACAACACAGGGGGGTATGCGGCTGCGTGGCGAACCCGTTATTTCGGAGGCAGAGAATGACGTGTGGGACCCAGATGCCAGAGGAGGGACAAAGTTCGCGCGTCTTCTCAGTGCAGGTCCGCCGACATGTGGGCCCGGCTTGGTGTCCTGTGGTCGTGTTCGAGTCGGTTGTGGAGCGGAATCCGCCGCCGACTCCGGTCTGCGCCCGCATCATGAGCACTCCCATAAATATGGGAGCTTCACGTAGGCTTGCGATTCGACTGGGTTTTGTTCTTCGATGCCCGTGCGAAGTTCGTAGAGAGAGGATTTGGCCGGAGGAACACGAGTCCACGCAGATTTCCTGATGGTATGTGGTAGTACTGTGCTTGATTCGGAATCCCTCTCTCAATTTCCTTTTGGTTCCGGCCAGTCTTTTTCCTCAGTTCTTCAGAGTTCGATCGATCCGTGATGTGTTCTTGGTCGATCTTGTTCTCTGCTTGTTTTGGGAAGGGATTGTTCTGCGACGCAGCAAAGCAAATTGATTGATTGGGCTCGTTGCTGAAGTTACCGTCGGTAGATTGTCGATTTGGGGAGCATGAACATCTTCAACTAACCCTGATCTTCGCGCACAGGATTTCCAGGAGTACCTCAACCTGCAGCACCGGACGTTCGTGCAGTACTACCGATGCCTGTCGATTTCTCTCCTGAACAAGGAGAACGTCGACGAGGACGGGAACTGGGGTAAGCCTTCTGTTTCTTCCTCCGATTTCTTTCCTGCAGAACGCCGAGACGTGTTCTGATTCTAACATTTTAGCCCTCTGATGATGTTGCGTCGTAATCGTGCAGTAATCATGCCACCATCTGCCCTTGATCGCCTTAGCCGCCTCAATGTCGACTACCCGATGCTGTTCCAGATCCAGAACCCCAGCACGGAGCGCGTCACGCACTGCGGCGTGCACGAGTTCGTCGCCGAGGAAGGATTCATCCATATGCCGACCAGGGTAAACATCTATCTCTGCTGCAGAGTTGCAGACATATTCTCGAAGAAAAAGAACGAAACTGAAGTTGCTTGCATCTCTGATTTCTTTTTTTCTTTCTCCTGTTCAGTTGATGGCGCACCTGGGTGTCCAGGAGAACGAGCTCGTGCTGGTGAGGAACACGCTGCTGCCAACGGCCACCTTCGTCAAGCTGCAGCCGCACACCACGGACTTCCTGGACGTCTCCCATCACAAGGAACTGTGAGTGCCTGCTGCCGGCGAAAAGTTTTTGATCTTTCTTTTTTTTTTCAGGCTTTGTGGGTGATGATTCAGCTAACGTTTGACCTCTGAATTTGCCCGTGCAGGCTGGAGTACAACTTCCGCAAGTTCATCTGCCTGACCACCGGCGAGACGATCGTGGTGACGGAGGGCGAGCGGCGGTACTACCTGGACGTGTTGGAGGCGCGGCCGGCCGACGCGGTCCGCACCATCGACACCGACTGTGCCGTGGACTTCGCGCCGCCGCTCGACTACGTGGAGCCGGCGCCCGCGCCGGCCCCGGCGGCCGTTGCCAGCCAGGCCAACGCCAAGCTGTCCCGGTTCAACGGCGTCGCGGCGCGGATGGACGGGAAGCCGGTGGAGCAGGCGCCGCCCGCGCCGGTGCCCGTGGGCAGGCAGGGTGACCAGCCGCGGAAGCCGGCCCAGTTCACCGGCGTCGCGGCGCGGATGGACGGCAAGCCGGTGGAGCTGCCGCCGCCTGCGCCGTCTCCGGCGGCGGCGAGCGCCGGCGCTCTGGGCGCACCGAAGAGCAAGGTTCGATTCGGCGACCCCTCGGCGGCTGGCAGCGGCAATGGGAAAGGCGTGAGCAAGGCGGAGGCGGCTGGAGGCAAGGAACAGGAGAAGCGATTTGTCGGGACTCAATATTCGTTGAAGGACTGATGAAATAAGATCCTTCTTCTGTCTTGTAATTCTCGCGGCCATTTAGAACAGAGAAGTGAATTTGATTTTTCTTTGAGGGGGTAAATGAATTTGATTTGATTTCTCGAGGATTTCAAATTTGCTCGTGAAGCTCACTGGGCAAGTTCAAGTGCATTGGAATAGAACTTGTAGTTTTATCTTGTCTTTAGCTAACATATAAAAAAACAACGGGAAATTTTGAGGTTTTGTTTGTTTATAAATACTATGTAATTTTTATTCTGCTGATTTTCTGCACTTGGAGAAGGGCTAGCCTTCTTTCTCGAAGTTTGCAACGCAAAATTGTTCAAAAGCAGTTTTTTCCAAATTGTGATTTTTACCGAGGTTTCTCTCATTGCAAGAGGATGTGTAGTGCATACAGTAATCAATACCTTTGAGCACGTTAGTAAGGTCTGATATATTTTTTAGATAAAGGATAAACATGTTTAAAAGTTATAAGAAAGAAAACTCTAAAATAAAGAAAGAAAACTAGAAGGCCTAGCATAGTAGCACGCTCTCGGTTCCATCTTAACCCAAAATTGCATATAAATATATGTGAAAATTCAAATTGAGTAGGCAAAGAGCATCAACAAGAAAATAAAAGGTACAATGTATAGCACTTTGTAAAATTGTAGCATTCATATGTGCATCATACTAAGTCACAATCAGGTGACACTTTGGACACAGACACGGCCTCCAAAATAGACTTTAACTAGTTTTTTCTATAGAACATTTGTAAAACATACAAAGTTGTACTTTCATCAAACTACAGTTAGAGGCAAATCTACTTGTATTGTTTTCAAATATCCAAAGCTAACACAAAAGGTAATATTCATCCAAAGTTAGAAATAGCTTAGCACAGCCAAAAAAATGTCGAATGAAAACAAATACAAAGCTATTGTTTAATAGTTTCAAAATCTTGTGAAAAGATTGAATTTTTTATATAAAGGAAGCTTTATCGATCTTAGATAATTTACATCAGTGATATAATCAACCGATACTACTTCCGACCTTTACCGGATGCATACAGTCTAAAACAATAAAAGAATACATAACAACTCTCATACGGCAACTAGTGAAACATAATAGATTTTCATAATAGGTTTTCAGAGTCATCCACGACCAATTACAACATCTAGACTTCAAAGAAATCTCTTATAAAGCAACGTCTCGAAGAGGAAACGACACACGCACTGTACGAACGTGCCGTGGTTGCAGAATTTTATTTTTTGAAATCCGTGGTTGCAGATTTTGAGCAGGCAAATACAGTATAATCAGCGCGTATTTACATCTGTCTGTTCTGTACATCCCTAATGTTCAGCATTTGAATTATGTGGAAAGACAGGGGGTTGTACGCTAATTTCGTGAATACTCGAGCTCGCTAGTCGGGAGCGAAGAGCCGAAGAGGACGACGGTCGACTCGACGCAGCAAGAGGACAAAGTGACTAACAAAAGCCCCAAGCCCCTCTCCTCCCCCGCCTCCGGCGAGCCCTGTCGCCGCCGCCGGCGAGATGTCGTCGATAACCCGCCCGCGACGGGAGTCCGACTTCGCCTGCTTCCCGTCGTCCACCCCCATCGTTATCGACAACGGTGCCTCCACCTTCCGAATCGGGTACGAGGTCACCGCCGCGCCGAGGGACTCCCCAAACCCTAACCCTAGCAAGCCTCCGAGGAATTCCTGTAACTCTGTGGTCGCCCCCCATGCAGGTGGGCGGGCGAGACGGAGCCGCGCGTCGCGTTCCGCAACGTTGTGCAAAGGCCGCGCCACCGCAGCACGGGTACGCCGCATTACGCCTCTTAGCATGCTGATTCGTTTGTCTGGTGGCTGGTTGCTCTGTGAAGGTGTCGATTTTGCGTCCTGGTGTTTGCTCCCTACTGTTCGGCTTCAGAAATTGGGTGTGCCGTTTCACGCTGGTGATCGAATTTTACTTTCTTCGTAGTTCTTTCAAACTGTCGCTATTGTTGTGGGGGTTCAAGAGCTTTGCTCTTTTGTTTGTTTCTGTAAATTGTTCGGCAGCACATGGATCCTTTGGGACGGTTACAGAGTTTGATTCCGACACCACTCAAAGCTAATTCCAACTAGTTTGCTGCTTAGGTGCTGTCCGCCCCCTTCCCATTTGTCTATAGGAACTAATTATGTTGTAGTGCACGGGAACTGGATACAACATCAGAATTTAATCGGCTGTGTAGATTTGATACTGTTGTTCTTTATGATCTCATGTTACTAATGATCCATTTCCTGTACACGTATTGCAAGTAATTCTGAAAACATTTAAAAAGACTATATTTGATGGTCAGTGTTTGTTTGTCATTCACTTTGTAGGCTTCATATTGTTTTCGATGAATATGTGAAGGGAACCGAATTTTTTTTGTTGCTTATTTGAAGCTCTCATTACTGTGTCAGTTCACACTTGCAAGAGGATTCACAAAAGTTCAACTCACTGTAATTTACTTTCCATGGTACAGGTGAAACTGTCTCAATTGTTGGGGACACTGATCCGACTCTAATGAAGTTCTTTGATTGCACAAGATCGGCAGTTCGCTCTCCATTCGACGACGATGTTGTCTATCAGTTCGAGTACATGGAATATGTTCGTTACTTCTCTAATATCATCCCCTTTTTAAAAAAAATTATTGGAAGATATATAGATATTCACATTTAATTTTCAGATAGATAAACCAGTGACCAGTCTGTTATGTTACCCTTCTCTAGAATACATTAAAAAACATCACATTTTTGATAAAGTACTTTTGAAAATTTCTATTGGGGCAAAAGCATTTAAGTATTAGAAATACATGTTAATTATAGTTTCGATGTGGTGGTTGAAAGTTGACAGTAAACAAAACATTGACAAAGCTAAATGATCCCTTTAAACTTATTGGTAGAGTACTCTTCATTATTTAGCCAACTTAGCCTAGTGGTTATCTCTGTCATAATTCATATGGTCCCCTCTATAACAGCACTAGATACCAATTGCAATCTTACAGCTCAAAGACATAAAGGACAGCATGCAACATCTTTAATTTTCTGGATCATGATGTTTACACTCTAGGCTGTATTCTGATACAATATTATTTTTGTGCTGCAGATTCTCGACTATGGTTTTGATCGATTAGGTGCCAGTTCAGAGGTAAATTTGCATTGTGTCCTGGCTTCTCTTCAAAATATTTTCTATTTCATTGGCTTATTACTCCTCTTTTATTTTTCATTTTTCTTTACGTTGCATTTGACACATAAGAAAACTGCCAATTCAGCTAGCTCTTGTTGAACCACAGAGGATCATGGCTTGTTTATGTATGATGGAATAAACTATGAACACAGTGTGTGATTTGGTGATAGAGGTTTTCACTAGATACAGATTTTAGCATGGAAGGTCCTCATGTTGTAGTTGATACAGAGTTAATCAGTAGAATTTTTCAAGTCTAGTGTCTTGATGTTTTCAAGAGGAGCTCGAGCCTCAGCTTCTCATAACAGGTAAGGGAAATGAGAAGAAACGAGTGGTATTGACTATATTTTGACTACAAAATGAGCATGGGCTATTAAGTTATGTTTCTTTTAATAAGTTTGTTCACCTTATCATTGCATGGTAACGATATAGTCCATGAAGAGTTGGCTTCCTGAATCAGCACTTTCATGTTCTCATAGTGTAACCGCTGCACATTGCTTGAGTTGCGTTACTCCTTATTGGACATGCATACACTTATTAAATTCGAATGGTTAGAATGCTTGCAGTTCCTACCATATACTATCTGTCTGTATATATCCTCTGAATCTCAGAACTTTGTGTCGTTTTCCTTCTTCAACCCAACTATTATTTGGTTGAGTGTGATTGGAAGCTAACAATGATGCTCAACAGGTGGGCCATCCAATTCTTATGACAGAATGTGAATGCAATCCATCCTTTTCTCGAGCCCGAATGGCAGAACTACTTTTCGAGACATATGGTGTGCCATCCATTGGTAATAGTTTCTGTGATCTTGATATGTGTCGTTATGAACTGCATTTAGTTGTAGTTACTAGTTACCTTCTTATAAGGCTGGCAATGCTCATGCTATTTCTTCCTATCTGAATTGTAGCATTTGGCATCGACAATGCCTTTAGTTACAAGTTCAATCAGAAACTTGGGAACTGCGGCGAAGATGGGCTGGCTATTTCATGTGAACATGGAACATGCCATGTTGTTCCAGTAAGTTCTTGTCCAAGATACACTTTTCACCAATGGTCACCATATATAAATCCTTTTGGCATGTTTGCCTGATTTTTCCTTATATCCAGAAAAATAGTACGGTGCATATGTGTAGGAGGAGATAGCAATGAATGCATTACAATATTTGCAACTCAGGTTGAATATATTTAGCCATTAAAACTGTATATATTAATTAATGTGTTGTAAAAGATGAGAAACTACCACTGCTAAGACCTATTTGCTCATGGAGCTACAGAGTTGGATGCATTTTTGTTGATATCCAAAGGCGCTCTCATTTTCCTTAACATTTTTATGGGATTGTCCACTGATACTCCTAGCCAAATAAATTTGGTCAAGTTTGCCTTAATCTAGTGTGTAATTCCAGGGAGCTTTGGGAAAAATATTATTTCAGTACTCTACTGGGATTCTATATATCAATCTGCCATGTTAGATCCATCCTTGGGTTTATTAATCAGCTCCTTGATCATGGTACCTGGAGTATTCGATAACAAAAGAAAAAATCTGCTACATTCATTGAAGTATCTCTGTGAAATAATATCACCTGAAAATTGCATTTTCCGTACTTTAGTAAATTGCTTCTATTTGATCTAAAAACTTTCTTGGATTTGTTTTTCAGTTTTTGAAAGGGCAGCCCGTATTGGGGGCATGCTGCAGAACCAATGTTGGTGGATTTCACGTTACTGATTTTCTGAGGCAGCTTCTCTCTCTAAAGTATCCCTATCACACGTAAGTGATAGCAGTGTATTTCTGAACTACTTCATGGTCCTTGTTTTTTCCTACCATGTGACAGTACCATTTTACATTTAATAGGGCAAATTTTACATGGGAAAAGGCTGAAGAGCTGAAGAAGGAGCATTGTTATGTAGCTCTTGATTATTTGTCAGAGTTGCAGATATTTAAGGTAAGGAACTTGTATATATTTTTCTGTTCTCATATAAAGCTTGGAATTATTGAATTCCTATTTCAGATGTATTTGTGTAGAATGAATAGGGCTTTTCTATAGGATTCATTGTGCTTGTGCTTCTAGTTTGTGAGTGTAATATTTTTTTTCTCCAGAGTATATTAGTTATACGTTTTTTAGTTATTTGAACACTCTTGTAACACCATGGATTGATCACTTCACTTTGCAGAACAACAAGGAAGAAGCTGAAGAGAAAACGAGGTATTGGCAGCTACCATGGGTTCCCCCACCAAAGGAAGAACCGCCATCCGAGGAAGAACTTGCAAGGAAAGCAGCTTTGAAGGAAAAGGCTGGTCAACGTTTGCGAGAGATGGCTGCTGCAAAGAGATCTCAGAAGATAGTGGAATTAGAGAAGCAACTTTCTTATTTGGAAGAATTAACGGAGCAGCTTGATGAAGCTGAGGAATCAGAAGCAACAGCTATTCTAGGGAGATCTGGATATCTTTCCCAGCAGGAAATCAAATCTGCTATTGTGAAAGCAACACAGTCCCTAAGGAAAGCAAAAGGGGAGTCCAATGGCAACGAGGAGAAAGCAGATGCCTCAGGGGCTGATAAATATCCGCTTGTGTCTGTTCCGGATGAGGAATTGACACCAGAGCAGGTGTGTGTTTGTTAAGTTATTACTAACAGAATTTTGTTCATGTGCTTCTGGGGGCATCAGACATCAATGTTGTGTGCATACTGCATATATGTATTCTCTTAGGTTAATACCCCCCAACCACTGACCTTTGTTGCATTCCACATTTGTGTATTTTTACCAGTTAAAAGAAAAGAAAAAACAGATATTACTCAAAACTACAACAGAGGGTAAATTGCGTGCCAAGCAGAAACGTGCTGAAGAGGAGGCATTACGGGAGAAGCAAGAAGAGCAGAAGCGTGCGTAAGTTGCGATTTCACCAGTCTAAATTTATCTTCCCTGTGCCCTTTTTCGCATCCAATGATAAGATCCTCCTATATGAAATTGGCGCTCTCGTTGATTTTCAATATAATTATTCCAAAACCACCCTCAGAAGTTTTGTTGTTCTTCAGATATTACCTCTTGCGCTTCAGTGTCCAAATATAGGACAAAACTAGATTCTGTGTTTTGCCATACTGACCCTTTAAAAATTGCATTACCAAGCATGTTTTCAATCTTGCGCAAGGTATGGTCCTGTGGTTTTAAGAGCAAAGGACGAAATCCTGTTGCTTGTTTGCTGCATTGAACAGGAAGACAAAATGTGGCAGTGCACTGTGTCATTTTAAATATTACATGCCTAGAATTCAGTATGAATCGTCTACCTCCTGTCATAGATATCAAGAATACAAGATAGGATCTACATTATTGTTAATGTGGATAAATTATCTCAAATTGTTCTAAATATTCGCTAGATATTCTTTGCTGCTCTTGTAATTTGTTTCATTCAACTATATAGGGAGAACCCAGAGTTATATCTTGAAGAGCTTCGTGCCCGGTATTCAGAACTTTCTGAGAAATCTGAGCAGAGAAAGCGACAAAAAGTTAATGGCGGCCAGACAAATGGGAACCATGGTTCATCTGGTGGTGTAGGCCGTGGAGAACGGCTAAATGCAGCTCAGAAAGAAAGGATGCGGCTGCTTGCCTCTGCTGCATTTGATCGGGGCAAAGGCGAGGACACTTTTGGAATGAGAGATGAAGATTGGTTAGTGTACAATAAGATGAGCAAAGACAATGATGATGACGGAAATGATGATGATGAATCGGAACTTGTTTGGATTGCGTCAAAGCTCCAGGTAAAAATCTCACTTTCAAGCTTTCCAGGTGGTGACCATGTTATACTGTCTTAGTTTTCTTCCAAAAAACCAACAGGTCAGAAGTCATTTGATGTTTCCTTGCGCAGGAGATCGACCCTACATTTGTGTCCAAATCTGAAGCTGTTCAACTTACTCCAGAGCCTCCCAAAGTCCGGCCTCTCACTGCAGAGGATTATAGAATTGCCATTGGGATCGAGCGGTTCCGCTGCCCTGAAGTGCTTTTCCAGCCTGGTATGATAGGCATCGATCAGGCCGGCATCGATGAGATGGTCAGCATCTCGCTCAGGAGACTAATGGAGGACGAGTCTGTCAAGCAGCGCCTCTGCCAGTCCATTCTTGTCACTGGCGGGAGCTCCCTGTTCCCCGGCATGATACCGCGGCTGGAGTCCGGGATCCGGCAGTATCGGCCATACCTCTCACCGCTGAAGCTTGTCAGAGCAGCCGACCCAATTCTCGACGCGTGGAGGGGTGCTGCTGCCTTTGGGGCGTCCAGCAAGTTTGGGAAACAAACGTTCAGCCTAGCAGATTACAGGGAGCATGGCGAGAACCTGTTCCATCGGTACAACATTGTCTACTCACTGTAACTCCTCTTGCAGCAAATGACATGTCTTTAGCGGGCAAACCACCTCAGTCGGGCTATTTATTTGACTGCCGAGACGGATTGATGTAGCAACAGTTTATCGTGAAAATGCAATTCATGTTCTTCAGTTATGCTGCATTTAGCGTTGTATACGATAGGGATTGGAGGGTGCTTGTGTGATTGTTTTTGACATGGCAAAGGTATTCCAGAAACTTAAGAATGTGTGATGCAAAGAAACCTTCGATTATATTCAACAAAAGTGGACTGATTAATCCTGGGAAGGTAGTATAAATGGAAGGCGTTGATGACGTCAATTCTAACCAAGTAGGTGCGTATTGACAATTCTACTTTGAGAAATACTGACGCGTGCACTATTGGCATCGCCGATGCACACATTTTCCGTCTTCTGCGATGAACGTAGGCAAGATCTTAGTGTTGGTTATTTAAGATATAAATACAATAATCGATATCACACAAACGTCAAGATGGCCGAGTTGGTCTAAGGCGCCAGTTTCAGGTACTGGTCCGAAAGGGCATGGGTTCGAATCCCATTCTTGACATCGTTACTTTTTGTCTCTTTTGTCTTTGAAAATGTTTATTTTGGGGTTAAATGTATTTTGTTTCGAATCCCATTCTTGACATCGTTACTTTTTGTCTCTTTTGTCTTTGAAAATGTTTATTTTGGGGTTAAATGTATTTTGTTTTCCTTTTGCAACACGCTTCTATCGTTTAATTCAAGAGAATCCAAAATCGGCCCTGACTATTTTTTGGGGGACATCGAGGGTGAGGTTGTTTCTTGTTTGCAGCAGTGATGATTAGACATGCCTGGCATCAAGAGAAAATAAACAAGAAAAGCATTGCGCATCTATCACGTCGAAGATATGGATCTCGTTTTATATATCCCATCCCTACATTGGAGGGCCCTGAGGACGCGGCACAAAAATAGCGGGGCACAGCGCAACACCTCCCCAAAAATTCACCCTCGCAACAGCTATAACTCCGAACGTTTCCATCAAGTTTGCCGACTTTAGGATAGGCCGGGCAAATCCGTTTCTTGCCTTGCACAGCTTAGCTCCTCCCAGGTTTTTTTGGATTTGGACTTGGATCGGGTGTTGTCGTTCCTGCGCAGCCGCGAGGAAGATCGGAGGGATGAAGCGCGGGATCAGCACCAAGATCAGCACCAAACGAGGAGAGCACCTCGTCCAAAATGGTAGGAGATCTTTCCATGGAGGTTCTTCTTTCAATTCGTCGTCGTTCTCGCGTAGTTTCATATGAAATCTTGACTCGAGGCGACCATTCATTTGCAGGCCAACACCCATACGATGAATGGGAGGAGCAACAACCATACTGGCCTTCGCCACGGGCGCCGCCGGTGAGCCCGACGGAGTCGCCCCAGACCCCCGGCGGGAGCCACAAGAAGGCTGTGCTGGGCAAGGTGAAGAGCAAGGCTAAGAAATGGATGCACATGCTGCATCACAAGAAGAAACCCGCACAGGAGGAGATGATGTGGACGCCCAGGGCTGGACCCAGCGCGGAGGACATCAGCATCAGGGCCAAGGAGGAGCGGCGAGACGCTGGGTGCCGTGGAACCCCCAGGAAGGCGCAGCATCCACATTTCTGCAGTATGTCAGTCACAAGCTCTGAACCAGTTAGTTGTTAATTGAAATGAAGTACCTAATACTTGTGTATCTTTAGCTGATGAATTCAGTCTAAACATCAACTATAGTATGACTTCACTATGATGGAGCATGCATCATAAGTGCTTTACCTTGTGTTGTGTATTGCAGCGGGTGATTCGGAGAGGGCGCCTGAGGTGTTCGTGGAAGCAACACCAAGACAGAATTCACCAGTCCCGAGCCCTACCGCACACAAGGAACAGCCATACTTCAAGATCAGCAGCAGGTTCGAGTCGGAGATGAAGGAAGCCAACGAGATGCTGATGGAATCAAAGCAGCTCCGCATCAACACAGCCAAGCACAAGACTGTAACATTCGCGCCGACCATAGAACGCGAGTTGGGGAGTGAAAAGGGTGGCTGGAACGACAGGGAGCTGTCCGAAGCAGCGACCGAAGTAGTCCGGAACGCACTCGCTACAGTCTATCAGGTGGTGCTCAAGGTGATTGCTACAATCCAAGACACAATGGTAGCATACAACATTGATAGAAGGCACATGCTAGAGAAGCTAATAGCAGTCAACAGATACCTGATGTTGAAGCTGGAACCTGGACAAGATGATCGAATACTCTCAGAAGTAGTTACTGATGCTATCCTCAATCTGTTTGACGCATGGAGCGAGTGCGTTGAGCAGCCTTTGGTACAAAGGGCAAAGGACCTCTCCTCTTGGTTTCTGCATGAAGGAAGAGAAGAAACACCTCCCGTTTCGCTACCAACACGTCCTTGTGCGTTCGAAGGTAAGATTATGTGCCAGAGCAATTCTATCAGCAAAAAATTAGTATTGAATTACCAATGATAGTATTAATGCAATGTAGATGCAGAAGAATTTATTTCTTAGAGAATGAACAGCAGCTTGGAGCATGAGATCAAAGACATCATGAAACATCAGTAGAGTTTGTGTACCTAACAATGTCAGGAAGCGGAATGCAAAGTCAAAGAGCATGCCCCGAGCTTACTTTGTTCATAGAATTATGTCAGTCAACACATACAATAGCTGCAAGTGAAACCAAAAGGAGGTCTCCGCTGCATTGTACCCAGAAGCTTGAGTGAGAGAATACAATCAGCAATCTTTATGAAGTTCCTCTTCAGTAAAGCTTGGCATTATGATTGTATGGGAAATTGTATTCACAATGTATGTAAATAGGAATGACAATGTATAGCATAGACATGTTGAAATAGAAACCGCAACTGCAAAGCAGCAGTTATGGGAAGGGGTACATTAACATTTCACTGAATATGCACTTATCCTCACATTCCCTATCCAAATGAATTCAGACACATCGTATCATAGTTAACACAAACATAATACAAAAAGGTAGATTTAAACAAGAAAATATGCATGCTTCCCTTTAAGATCACAAAGCAAAAGGTTGCTCAGTCTTGCTGGAAATAACTGTTACATACACGCCGTCTCTCATTTCTTTTAATACAACAACATTAGGAACTAAGAGTTCAGTACACACACACACACACACAGAGTATATGCTAACAGAAAGTCGGCCATCGGATGCGTCAAGCCTGTCCCTGTCCCTGTAGCTCATAGGACGAAAAGGTGAATCCAGAATTTTTCTCATTGGCACACTTCAGTTCAAGCTTCTGAAATGGACTGCACATGATAAGACAGAAGAGTTTACAACAGCCCATCGTATCCCTTAATGAATCTGATCCCTAACAGAAAGTTGGCCGTCAGATGCATCAAGCTTGTCACTGTAGCTCATAGGACGAAAAGGTGAATCCAGAATTTTTCTCATTGGTACACTTCAGTTCAAGCTTCTGAAATGGACTGCACATGATAATACAGAAGAGTTTACCCCAGCCCATCGTATCTCTTAGTGAATTTGATCCCATGTCATTATGATTTGCAACAAAATAAATTGCACAAAAATAGTTATTACCTGCTACTTGGATCATAGTAAAAGCCACTAATGGATCCATCGCTACAAGAAAAGCAGACGTAGTAGAAACCAGCAATGGTTAACCCACAGTCAACTCCAACATTGACAAAGTATTGCTCCTTCCATCTCTACATGCAGAATCCAAGAAATGGTAAATAAAATGATTATACATGAATAAATAAAGGGTCAGGTAATGACATACCATAAATATATGAGGATAGTTGCTAAGGTCTAACAACTTGCCACCATCTGTCTCAATCTGACTCTGCAGGAAAGTAATGACTAATGAGAAAAAAATCATCAAAAGATTCATAATGATGGACAATACCAATTTAGGTAACCAATTACCAGAAGAGGTGTAAATGATGGGAACTTGGACCAATGTCTTATATCATCCTCTGGTCTACAAAATAGTAGAGGATGTTTTTGCACGTAAGAATCCAAAATGCTGTGAGACACCAGAACATATATAGGGATGGTATTAACATAAAACATAAACACTCACGATGCTTCCCATTTGCCAGTGAAAAATGTGTAATTTTTAGCATCTACTATCTCCCCCTCCCAGAATGTCACTACCTGTGGACAGAGAGCCAATACATGAAGTTAAATTCATAAATGACATGCTGAAAGAAAAACAAGGACGTGCTAGAAATTTCTCGTAGTAATCTTAAACAACATCATATTTCTGTATAACATTTCTTAAAATTCAGTCTTACAGTCCGGCAACACATGTATTGTTATTCCCTAGTTAGTTTATAAACTCTATGGTGCACAGGGTGCACAATTGTTTATTTAGAAAACCTAATCAATCTTTGTATTGAATGCATAACATTAGATTTCAGAGGCGAAGTGGAAGAGCAAATGAGTTACTCACAGGTGTATCTGCTAATGGAACATTAAGCGCTTCCATTGTTCCACATAAATAACCCTGTTCAAGATCACAACCATGGATGCGCACATTAACTTTCCATGCTTCATCCTTCTGCAGACTTGAAACATTCTGAGTTCCAGCAAAACACTGAAAGAAAGATACAGGTGGGTTTGGTCAAATGACACCTCTTCAGGCTCCATGATAAAGTTCAAAAAAAATGCCATAAGCAGTTCTTGGGTGGTATAAAACAATACAAACGCTGTTCACACAATTGACTGAAAAAGAAAAAACATAACCTACAGTCCTACATCCCAGAACATCAAACAGAAACTGGAGGATAAGCAGCACTGCAGCTATCTGACAGCGCACATCCAACAACAGTCCTGCCTTTCATTCCCAAGAAAACATAAGCAGCAGTTGCCCAGAACCAATCGTAGTAGCGATGAAGCCAAAAAGGAGGAGAATTCCTATTTGCTTTCCAAGAGGACATGGTGGAAGATCGCAATTGATACCAAAGCAATAACAAAAATCAGCGATTTGCATCTTATTGGATCACAATCTTTATAAGGATTCTGTTCTTAGGCTAAATATTATAATAAGAACAAAAACACTTACTCTTCCGGCACTTAAGAGTGAACAGCTAGGAGGAGACGGGTGTACAGAATTTGTCTCTTGGCCTGCAACGAGTATGTTAATCAGTATGGCACGTTGAACTATAGAACTCAGAAAACCATCACAGAGGTAGTTAAGGTTTTAAATTGCAAAGAAAAAACTTTTAATTCTACTAGAATTATTAGATATCCAAAAGGAGAATTGACTAGTTCTTCCAGAAACACGGCATCAATTTATTTTCCGACAACCAGTGATCAATACATGATTAGCATAAATGTTGTCATGTTCGGGGCACACGATCTCATATGAACAACGATCCATAATTTCAGGACGCCCAAATGGCACATGAATGGTCAAACCCAGGCAAATATTAGCAACACTAGATTATCAGGGGGAAAGCTTTCCGATGAAATTGGGACCAAATTCCAAACATTTCCAAGGCTCAAAACCATCATAAACAGCCAACCAGTATCCCCATCTAACACTTCAATTTCGGCACAGTCTAAATTATCCAAAGCAATAACTTACGCAGTAGAAAGGATCAGGCCGCCTAAATCAGTACCAAACTGAAGCAACACAAACTCCACTAACTTAGGTCAATCTAGATAAAAAAAGCCTCGAATTAGAATCCAACGAAATCGCATCACGTGATTGATCAACCCCAGGCTACTAAGAGATTAGGCTCCGATAAGATCTAAACCTGGGTGCACAGAGGAGACCGGATGCGCGCATAGCATATATGTCGGAAGAGATGGGAGGGGGATAGGGCCGTGGGGTGACCTGGGGAGGGCTGCGACGATGGAGTTGCGGTGTCGACCACCCTCACCGGCATCTCGGTAGCGGCGACGGGCGAGGACGCCGGCGACGGGAAGGAGGCTGCCTTGCGAGAAAGACGGTTGCGGTTCGCTGCCTCTTGTCTGTGTGATGGGGACAATTTTGTTGAGGGAAAATTACAAAAATGTCCTTGTAAAGTATAAACCCACTTTTTTCAGTTTCAGAAGCTTTTTCTGGCCCGTGGGCCCCATGCATGGATGAGGCCCAGGAGGATCTCCACTGCAGCCGGCGGCCCATGTATCTTGATCCATCATCCTCCGCCGCCGCGCCGGCAGGTCGCGAGGGCCCCTCCTCTCGCCGTGACTCGTCGCCGGCGCCAGTACGCGCCGAGACCTCGCCGACGTGTGTGCGCTTCTTGCCTGCCTGCGGCTTGCCTCGTTGATTCCTTGCTCTTTTTTGCTGGTTAGAGAGCCGCACATGCGTGGCTTGGTTGAATAACTTGGATGAAATGGAAGCTAAGAACCTTTAATTTCCTCAAAGTTGGAGGCTCTAACCTAGCGTAACGAGGTAAATGCTCATGGAGTCTTAATTTGTGTACACATCCTGAAGGAGATAGACAAAGAAAGGTAACAACGAAAGAGGTGAGGAGATGGAAATGACAGGACGACTGGACGTGGAGGTTACGAAGAAATTAAAGCAACGAAAAACAGGTCGAAATTCACGTGCATGAAAGGGATGCCTTAGAGAACTGTGTGTAGGCAAAAATCTCTTCTTCCAAAAAAAAATCTGAAAGATTTAGCACACTTGCGGACCTTCCCCTAATCGACAAAGAAAGATACCGATGTTACACTCCAAAGTACTCCGTATAGAGGGTAAAGCCCGAGCGTCGACGTCTAACTTTCATAAAAAAAATTCAATTTTCAACATTCAACTCTAAAGCCAAACACTACGCAAACTCTCAAAGTACTCGATACGGATCAAAAACACCCAAAAAAACAATTCCACCTTGGTTTTGATCCCACGTGGTGTTTGTGTGGAGTGGTTTTGGCATGTTAACTGCCGATTTCGCAACAATTTCCATGACGTTTGAGGTTGAACTATGGGCTTGCTTCGCCCATAAAAGAATTTTTCTAGACATGAAAATATTTCCATGATGTGAAACAACCTTTTGAAGTCCATCTAGGTTTATCATAATAAAACCATACTCTAGCTATTCAATAATAAACTATTCAGACTAATAAAATTATACGCGTAAAAGATTAAACTCCAAGAGTACGTTTCAACAACCTACATTTATTTCGGCACATGCTGTGGAGATCTATAATAATTGGAGATATCCAATGCACAAACCCACAGCAATTTTTGTTTATGGTCAGGAAAAGAAATTTCTGCACTTTCTCACCAAATTGTAGAGAGAGATCATGGGCACGCGACGATGAGTACATGCCGCGTGTGGTTGCTGTCCGTGTGCTGTGTTTTCTTCCCCTACTACTATTTTTTTTTTATTTTGACGGGAACTACGGCGGATCCATCAGGATCAGCCTGAACATATACTGAACAAAGAAAACAGGTTATATTACAGGGACTGAAACAACATCAGCAAAGCAGGAGGAGGCAGGGAGGAGTAAAACCTTAAACAAGGAGACAGGGGAACAAACAAAGATCACATAATAAGAAGGAAAGAGCTCCAATTTTTTACAATAACACAATTTCATCTCAGCTGAGGTTGTTCTGTTAGCTCAGAGAGAGAGAGATATCAGCTGAGGTTGTCCCCTGCTACTGCATTTGTTTGGCTTGGAACCTCTTGTCGCTTCCTGCTCGGATGAATCTCTTCCTCATTGGTGGAATGACCCCGAGCGTCTTTGGATGCACAGTGGCCTCTACGTGGCGCACACAGCTACCGCGTGGCCTCTCTAACCAAGATCTCAAGGAGACGAAACTGACGGGGCAGCAGCATCAAGAGAGCGAGGACCATCAGAGGCAATCATGTCATCATAACTCGAAAGGGACGGGACGGGCCGGGCCGGGCCGCCGGAACCTAACAAGGCCTACGTTCTTCGCGTCTGCGTTCGTCTCCACGCGCGCCCCTATATGAACGGAACGTAGACACGATCGATTGGGGATTTGGAGTGAGGCGGCGCACGGCTCGTGCGCCACGCATGGGGATCCTCCGGCTCCTGCCGCTCGCCCTCCTGCTCCTGCTCCCCGCTGGCCTCCGGGAGTACCTCTCGCCGGCGATCGACCGCGTGCCGGGGGAGGATGGTGGTGGTGGTGCTGCGGCTCCCGGCGGCATCGTCCTCCACCCGATCGTGCTGGTGCCCGGTGTGAGCTGCAGCGAGCTGGAGGTGCGCCTCAAGGACGCCTACCGCCCGTCCCTGCCGCGCTGCGGCGCCATGAAGGGGAAGGGCTGGTTCGGGCTCTGGGCCAACTGCTCCGACCTCCCCGCGCACCGCTACCTCCCGTGCCTGTGGGGGAGGACGTTGTAGCGGCCTACGTCAGCACATTCCAGGAGCCGCTGCCGGACAAGGCCGTTAAGGCACTACGGTCGGCGACCAAGCTGGACTGCAAGCCAATTGCAGCAGCTCTGAAGGCTGTTGCGGCAGGAGGTGGAGCGAGTGCAGGGGAGGCCTGAGCGGCCAGTCTCATGTTTAGTTGTTCTCTAGTGTTATCAATGGTAGCTGTAGCAGTTATGTCTCAAGCCGGCCTCATGCTGGTAGTGTTCGAGTTGTTCTTAGATTGTTCTCTGTTGTGGGATCGGGATCGCCCTCGGTGGGGGAGCAGGCTTTGGGGGATTTTAGTTGCTGCTCTACCATCAGGTTGGTCGTTGGATGGTGCTTGGTGTCCTCAGGTTGTCTGGTTAGCAGTGTCGGCTTATGATGAATTATGGGAGCTCCAATTGTGTCTCAATGATCGACTGGTCTGAAAATTCTGAATTGGAACGTCCGTGGCTTGAATGAAGCTGCCAGACGAGAAACTGTACTACAGCTAATCAAAGATAACCAACCTCTGCTTGTGTGCCTTCAGGAGACCAAGTTGCAGAACGTCACAAGCCAACTGGCCAAGGAAATTGTTGGTCATCTGGACTTCCAATTTGCCCCGGCAAATGGCACTTGTGGTGGTATTCTGCTAGCTTGGAATCCTGACCTCATCACTGCTTCCAATCTGCTGATCAGGGAGTTCTCACTTTCAATGAACATTACTATGCGCATGACCAACGTCTCCTTCCTCATCTCTGTGGTCTATGGCCCGACTGAGGATGCTGATAAAGGTCGTTTCCTGGATGAACTAAAATCAATGAAGCCCTCGGATGAAACAGCCTGGTTATGTGTAGGTGATTTCAACCTAATTTATGAGGCAAGGGACAAGAGCAATTTGAACTTGAACAGGCGACTGATGGGGCAGTTTCGTAATGCTTTGGACTTCTGTGAACTGTTAGAAATTACTCTTCATAATCGAAAATACACCTGGAGCAATGAGAGGGAGAATCCAACTATGGTTCATTTGGATCGTTTCTTCTGCAATAAAGATTGGGATAATATTTTCTCATCTCTGTGCCTACAAGCGCTGGCAAGCTCCATGTCTGACCACTGCCCGCTCTTATTGTGCAATCAAGACCGGCCGCCACGGAAAACAAAATTCAAGTTCGAGCAGTTTTGGACCCGTGTTCCTGATTTCATGGAAACTGTTCAGAGGGCCTGGGAACAACCGGTCCTGGGCAATTCAGCGCTGATGATCTTCCATAATAAGTTGTTGAACACGGCGAAGGCGCTTACAAAGTGGAGTAAATCACTATTTGGCAACGCGAGGATGCAGCTACATATGGCTCAAGAAGTAATCTTGCGGCTGGATATTGCACAGGAGCATAGGGCCCTAACACCAGCTAAGATATTATTGCGGAAAGACCTCAAGGTCAGAGTTCTTGGATTGGCTGCTGTCGAAAAGGCAAGACGGCGACAATGCTCTCGCATAACTTGGATCAAGGAGGGAGACGCTTGTACCCGCTTCTTTCACCTCAAGGCTAATGGTCGCCGGCGAAAAAATTTCATTCCGAGCCTTAAGAAAAGAGATGGCACGGTATTGTGGACACATGCTGAAAAGGAACAGGAGTTATTTCAGCATTTCAGTGCTGTCCTTGGCACCAAGGTTCCGAGGCAGCGATCATTCCAGTGGGACGAACTGCAGCTGCCAACTATTGATGGGGGTGATCTGGATCATCGTTTCTCGGAAGCAGAAATTGCAGCAGCCATTGCTCAATTGCTAGCTGAAAAGACGCCAGGGCCGGACGGCTTTACTAGTGCCTTCAATAAAGCATGTTGGCCGGTGATAAAAACTGATTTGCTGCGTGCCTTTGACTGCCTGTACAATCTGAACACTGGTCCGTTGGAGAAGATGAATGGGGCAGCCATTACCCTTATCCCCAAAAAGGAAGTGGCTCAAGAACCGTCGGATTTTAGGCCAATCAGTTTAATACACTCCTTTGCTTAATTGGTCTCCAAGGTGCTGGCCATCCGCCTCTCAAGCAAGATCGATGGTTTAGTCTCCTCCTGTCAGAGTGCTTTCATCAAAAAACGTTGCATACAGGATAACTTCCTGTACGTCCGCAATCTTGCAAGGGCATATCATAGAACCAAAACACCAGCGCTGCTATTTAAGATGGATATCTTGAAAGCTTTTGACACGGTCTCTTGGGAATATATCCTTGAGCTGTTGGCAAGGAGGGGATTCAGCCAACGTTGGACAAATTGGCTCACTTTGATCTTCAGCTCCTCATCATCTTCCGTTCTGCTTAATGGCATCCCTGGGAGGAAGGTGCTACATGCAAGAGGGTTGAGGCAAAGCGACTCCCTCTCTCCCTACTTGTTCATATTGGCCATTGACACGCTGCAAAGGATCTTCGAGATAGCAACCAACCAAGGGTTCATGTCGCCTCTCAGAGGCCGATATGCGAAGCTGCGGGTCTCCCTTGCCTCTCAGAGGCCGATATGCGAAGCTGCGGGTCTCCCTTTATGCTGACGATGCTGTAATTTTCTCAAACCTCTGCAAGGATGATGTTCAGTGCCTCATGGATATTGTGACAGCATTTGGTCAAGCCAATGGACTACAAATTAATGTGGCGAAATGTTCAGTTGCTGCTATCCGCTGCCACGGGAATGACCTTGATGATATGTTATCTCCCTTCTCCGGGCAGCGTGTGAGTTTCCCCATCTCTTATTTGGGTCTTCCGCTTACATTTGGACAGCTGCGACTTGTCCACCTACAGCCTATTTTGGATCGAGCAAAAGCAAAACTGGCAGCCTGGCAAGATCGTCTCCTATCACCCGGGGGTCGCAGGGAATTGATACGTTCAGTCCTTAGTGCGTTGCCCACTTATCTTCTCACTGCACTAAAAACTTCGAAGCAGTTCATTAATGAGCTGAACAAAACAAGGCATAAATTCCTTTGGGCTGGTGATCAGGAATTAACTGGTGGGAAGTGTAAGGTGGCCTGGCCACGGGTGTGTAGCGTGACCATTTTTGGAGGTCTTGGGCTACCTGATCTTGAGCTTTTTGGAAGGGCCCTCCGGCTCAGGTGGCTATGGTTTTCTTGGACAAAACCCAACAACGCTTGGAAAGGGATGGAGTTGCCGACGGACGCAACTGATCGGACGCCTTTTGCTGCTGCCACAAGAGTACAAATTGGAAATGGGAGGACAGCAAGTTTCTGGTACTCAAGCTGGCTTGATGGCCAACCACCGGCTGATCTGTTCCCTCAATTATTCAAACACAGCCGACGGAAACAGAGGACAGTAGCTGAGGCGCTGCGGAATGATCAATGGATAAAGGACATTGCATATAACTTAACGATGGAACCGGTAGCAGATTACTTCAAACTTTGGGGAATGATTGACGCCCTACATATAGACTTGGATTGTCCAATGGATGATCAGATCACTTGGACAATGTCAGCATCGGGGGAGTACACTGTGAAATCAGCATATGAGTTGCAATTTGCAGGCTCCATTCAGTCGGCGTCAGCTCACCTGATTTGGCGGCCTTGGGCACTCTCGCGCTGCAAGTTTTTCCTCTGATTATTGCTACAGAACCGGTTATGGACTTTTGATCGCTTACAACAAAGGGAATGGCCTAACAATTATTTCTGCTCTATGTGTGAGCGTAACTTGGAGACGGTGCATCACCTGTTTGTGGAATGCCCGACCTCCCAGCTGGTCTGGGCTGGGGTTAGTCACTGGGCCCATTACGATCGTTTCAATTCTAACAGCTGGGATTTGAGTATTGATTTTGAGAGCTGGTTCAAGGAACTCGTTGAGCCAAGCTCGGCTACGCGAAAAGGAGCACAGACCTTGGCAATTCTCACTCTCTAAAATATTTGGAAAGAAAGGAACAACAGAATTTTTCAGCATCAGCCTCGTTCCATGCATCGGCTCCTAGCGGATACCCAGAATGAGGCGAAGATATGGTGTTTAGCAGAAGCAAGACATCTTAGCTTCTTAGTTGATCTGGCGCTGCGAGAATAGATTTAGTGTTTATAACTCCAAGGGTGCAGTCTGCTCCCTTGACTTTCTTGTTGCACACCTCATCTTGTGGAGTTTGTAAAACTCTCTTCTTGTTATTAATATAAGCAGGAATCTGTCCGGGTCTTTAAAAAAAAACTCCCGTGCTTCATGGAGCAGATGAGCCTCGTCTACGACTCCGCCGCCGGCGACTACCGGAACCTGCCCGGCGTCGAGACGCGCGTCCGCAACTTCGGCTCCTCGCGGGGGTTCCAGAGGAACCCAAAGCACACGTACCCCACGCGATCGGCGATCCCATGATCCCATCCATTCCAATCCCAGCAGCTCTCCCTGGAGCTCAACCATCCATCGTGGGAGCTAACCGGCCACTGATCTGGTCTTGTGCAGGGACTGGTGCCTGGAGATCATCAGGCAGGAGCTGGAGCGGGTCGGGTACCGCGACGGCGACACCCTCTTTGGGGCTCCCTACGACCTGCGCCACGCCCCGCCGGTGCCGGGCCAGTCGTCGGCGGTCTTCTCCCGCTACTTCCGGCAGCTGACGCGGCTCATGGAGGACGCGAGCAGGAGGAACCAGGGCAGGAAGGCCATCCTCTTCGGGCACAGCTTCGGGGGCATGGTGGCGCTGGAGTTCGTGCGGAGCACCCCGATGGCGTGGCGGGAGCGGCACATCAAGCACCTCGTCCTCTCCGCGCCGCTCACGGCGGGAGGGTTCGTGCAGCCGGTGCAGTACTTCGCGTCCGGGTCGGATCTCCTCTTCGTCCCGGGAGCCGAGCCGCTGGCCCTCACCCTGCGGCCGATGTGGCGGACCTTCGAGTCCGCCGTCGTCAACTTCCCGTCCCCGGCGGTGTTCGGGCGCCGGCCGCTGGTGATCACCCGGGAGCGGAACTACTCCGCCGACGACATGGCGGACTTCCTCGCGGCCGCCGGGTACGGCGCCGCCGCGGAGCCGTTCCGGAGGCGGGCGGTCCCGCGGATGGGCTACTTCCAGGCGCCCATGGTGCCGACGACGGTCCTCAACGGGGTGGGCAACGAGACGCCGGAGCAGCTCGTGTACTGGGACGGCGACTTCGACGCGGAGCCGGGGATAGTAAACGGCGACGGGGACGAGGCCATCAACCTGGCCAGCATGCTGGCGTTCGACGAGCAGATGCGCCGGCAGCCGGAGCAGAACAAGCTGTTCAAGACGATCAAGCTTCGCGGGGCCACGCACGGCACGATTGTGACCAAGGACTGGTCGCTGAAGCGGGTCATGCAAGAAATTCTTGAAGCCAATCGCATCTACTAGGGCTCTAGGCGATCATGGAAGAATCTATACGGTGGGCTTGCAGCTAGCTAGATGGCTGGATCTTTATTATAATCCACCCGATTATCTGGAGTATTTGGACTCACTCGATCATAGTAGTGAATTCCATTCGTAGCTGATTTATTTCAAGTTTGTTTCAATAGTGAAAGTGTGGATGGCATTGTTTGAACAAACCGGAGGTGTCGCTGCCGGAATATCGTCGAGGGATGTACTTATTACCACCTATGGATGTGGACTGTTCATGATATTCAAGTTGGAAAAATAGCTTGCAGACAATATGGATCGAGCTTTTCTTTTTGCCCGTTCGAATGAATTTGCAAAAAAACAAGATGCAGATCAGCTCTGTGCCAGTACATTTGTTTTTGCGCGGGCTCAATTCCCGAGCTCGGCGCGACGTACTTCGCACGGCGGTTGATGGTGCTCATGCATCGATTGTGTGTGTTCAGGAGTCTAAGCTGGACTGTGTACCGCAGGAACTAATGCTAAGCTTGCCCATGGACCAGATCTGGAGGGAGAGGAACGCAAGAGTTTTCAGGGGCGCCTCTGAGTCGGTTCAGCACCTGCTCGTGGCCATCAGGAGAGAAGCTCAGTCCTGGACGGATGCCGGAGCAGCAAAGCTAGCTCGTTTGTTTTGCGAGTAGTCGCTTTTGTAAATTTCTCGGCCCGGGCTTAACCATGTAATCCAGCTTAAGGCGGGCAAGCGTACTAAGTCGTGGCGCGATGTGTAAACTGTTTCTGATGCGCAGATTTTCTGCGTATTCCAGAGGGAAAAAAGTACATTTATTTTTGATGAAATTGCACCTTAGCTCCCTATACTTATAGGATTGTCTTACCTAGCCTATAACTTGCAGATTATATTTGTTTTCGTCTTTTTAAATTAACGTGCATGTTCAAGGGGCCGTGGAAGTGAAGCGTATGTTTGAGCCCATGAGAGGCTAGGTGAGCCAGCGTTCACTTACAACCAAGGGGCTAGGAAACGGGAGGGGAAAACACAAGAGCCGAAAGAGATGGGTGCTGCTGTGTTTTCGGCTACGAAACTCAACCACACGATGACATTAGGGCAGTGGTACGGTTGACGTCAGACATGACGATAGAGGATCAAGATCGAGAAAGAAACAAGAAAACAGCAACATGACACTGCGAAAGGGATGGAAGAGCCAAACAAAAATATGCTTCTTGTGTCTCTCTAGACTAGAGTCTACACACCTTGTCCTACGACACGTCCTTGTAAAAAGTAGCCGATTTGTAGATCAACAAGGCCGCTGCACGTCTATGCGGGCGCGGGAGTTCGGCAGCCCGTGCGAGAGTTAGTGGGCCTGACTGGGTCAGCCCGTAATCCTGCGGCCCATGTAAAGGATGGAGCCTTTTTTTTCGGCCGTTTGAATTTGTAGAGACATGCAGTGCAGCGCAGCGCTGTTGAGCTGGGTTTTTTTTTTCGGAAGACCTGGAATGATTCCGGCGTTAATTAATACTACTAAGTAGAAAGCAGCAGAGGCGCCAAGTTTTAACAACTGCTCTGGCCAAGCCAGAGACAGGGTGGGGCATCGGAATAGCCCCACAAGGAATGAAAAGATTACAGGTAACTCGCTAAAGGGGTGATCTACTAGTGCAGCCAGGTGCTTTGCTCCTGCAGAAACCCAAAGTCTAGCTCCTCCTTTCCTTGATATCCTCAACAAGTCTGCTGGCCGGCTTCACTTGGTCCTCAAAAATACGTCTGTTTCTTTCTCCCCAAACTGTCCAAATGACCAGAATGGCCAAGGAACGAGCCCCCTTTGCTTGCATACCCGTCAGCGACCCTGTAAGGTCTTGGAACCAGGAGGGCAAGTCAGCAGTGGATAGCCAGTTTGCTGGATCAAAAGAAGAACAGCGACACCAGTCACCTACAGTCTTCCAAACCAAGTAGGTGACAGGACACTCTCAGAAAAGATGTTGTGCTGTTTCCAGATTCCTCACGCAAAGCGGGCAGAAGTAGTTGTTTGGCCATTCCACGCAGGAAGGCAGGCGATCTGCTGTCCACACTCTATTTTGCTGCAAAAGCCACATGAAAAACTTGCATCTGGATGGAGCCTAAACCTTCCACACTAGCTTCGGAAACGTTGAAAATATGCCTCCTTCGAACTGCATGTTGTACGCCGATGTAGCTGTATACTCCCCGGAAGCTGTTCGTGTCCACAGAATTGTATCAGGCTCTTGGTTGCTGCTATCAAAGTTGGCATCATCAATTAACTGTTGAGCTGTCACTTTTCCTATTGAAGTATAAAGTCAATTGCCCACCTCTTTCCATCGGCTTAAGTTTTTGGGTTGAATTGATTGGTGTATGCAACTCAATATGGTATCAAAACCAGAGATCTTAAGTTCGAATCATGTCGGACGCGATTGAATAAAATAATTGCAGCCGACTCCTATTTCCACGTTGGAGGCCTAGAGGAACCTACACGTGAGAGGGAGTGTTGAAGTATAAGTGAATTGCTCAACTCTTCCATCAGCTTAAGTTTTTGGGTTGAATTGATTGGTGCATGCACCTCAATATTTCCTTTCCGGAAGAGTACTCACCCGCGGTGGCTATATATCCCCTATGCTACAAACCTACGATCCATCACCCGAGGATGGTGCGTAGTGGGCTGGTTGGTTAATTTATTTGGCCCAATAGCGGTTGACTTGGTGCGGATTGTTTTGTTGTCTCTTTTACTAGCTGCACGTGACTGCATGCAAAGTGATTTGACTGGGCACTTGCATGCACATACAAAGTGATTTGCGTGGGCACTTGCATGCACATGCAAAGTTACCGCACCTGCCTTTTCTTTTTTTATTTTCTTTTATATTTGTTTTCTTCTTGTTCCCTCTTTATTCTTTTTCCAATGCTATCCCAGATATTTCTTCTCTAGTATATAAATATAAGTTGTCTTTCTTTTCAATTTAATTTCTATCTTCTTTATTCTTATTTTCTTCCATTATTTTCTATTTTTTTCTACGGACTGGGTTCTGTGATTGATATAAATGCAGTAATATTTAATGTTTTTTTTCTCATATTCCCTTTTGGTTTGCCCCTTACTCCTAATTTCATATTTTTATTTTATTCTTTTATTTCTTATTCCATTCCATTTCTACCGATCCTATTATTTTATTTTATTTTCAATTTTTTTCCTTTAGATAAATATATCCATTTACTTTTATCGCCTAGCATATGACTATAAAAAGATGGCATGCATTATAAAATATTGTATTGTTGCACGTGTACGGTGAGAGCAATAGTAATAGGCTATTTGTTTATTTTTTTATGGGCTGAACACGGATACATCGCTTTCACCCAATTCCTCTGTCAGCATTTATCCATATATTATTTTTTTTCTTCTTTTTATGTGTTTCTATCATGCTATGGATGGAAAGCGAGTTGTACATTTACATACTGCTATAGGCATATCCGAGTGCACACGTTAAAAGAGTTAGAATTCCGTTTCTTTCCTTTTCTTCACTTTCCATTTTTCCATTTATTCTCCTTTTATTCTATTTCCTTTTCTTTTGTTTTTTACTTATTTTCTCTTCATCCTTATATAATACTCGTTGATTTTATTGCATATTAAACTATATTATTGATTTTCATAAATAAAAATCTATTTTATTTATTTATTCAGTTTGTAGATAAAATTTTTGATATGTAAGAATAATTTATTTATCATGCAGATATTTTTATTTTCAACGTATACTCATTTATTCGTGATGTTAAATTATTTTTTCGCTTTATAGATTAAATTGTTCCGTGATGTTGACTCATTTGTTTATAATATTTATTTTTTATTATTTATCCTATACAATTAAATATTTGTGATGTGTAATATTTTATTCGTTGTACATTATTATTTGTTCATTATGTTTAAATTTTTGTTTGCAGAAAATAATTATTTGTTCGTCTTCTTAAAATATTTGTTCCTAGTTTTCGAAATTAAGTATTTAGAATTAAAAAATATTTCTAAAAAATATCGTGCAAACATAGGCAAGTATGATCTTATGAAGATCTTGTCATAAGAAAGATAATGGTGCAATCCAAAATTAATGTGGATGCTGGGTTTTATAGTTATAGTTTTTTTAGTTTCGGATTTGCGTGCATGTGGGTGATGTCAATACTTTTTGTTTACTTCTGTGTGCATAGAATCTCTCTCCTCTTTAGATGAAATAATCAGGCAGCGCCAGTGGGAACGCGTGAAACAGTTCCACAATTAGGCTGATGACGACCCACTTAATACATTTTTGGGGTGATGGTTCTCCAGTTACCACCTTAAGCGATATATAGACTCACACGTACTCACCAGCGTACAATGGATAGCTGGGCATTTTACCGTCTACTTGAATCCTTTGCTCGATCGTTTTTCACTTTGTGACGCAGCTCTGGCTGCTATCACGAATTCCATTGTTGGTGTTTGCCGATCTTGGCAAGTATGCAGAGAATTATCTGTTTGTTTCCGTGCTAGATTATATAATCTTGTTTATAATTCAAGGATTATATAATCTAGCTTATAATAGGTCGGAGAAAATAATCTGTTAAGCTGTTTGGCAATCTGGATTATTAGATGTGTGTGGATTATTAATGGTGTTATATTGCAAATGATGGTAATGCCTCACTATTTTCTCTGCACCTTGCTTCTTCTCCGCCAAGACAGCAGCGTCTCTCTCCTTCCTCTTCTCTCCTCCTGGCAGTAGCTAATCCCATTTATGTCTTCTCTACGCCCAGCAAAGAAAACAGCAGCAATTGTAGCCGCATCTTCCTCCCTTCTTCCTCTGCTCAATCTTCTCCACCGAGCAATCCCATTGCTTTCTTATCAGCAAGCACCGCAAGTTGCTTCATGTCTAAAAATCCCAAACACTAGCCGAACCAGGACACCGATCTCACCGCCCCTCTCCGTCTTTTCCACCACAGAAGGCCGGTGGCCGCCGCAGTCAGGTCCTGGTCCTCCTCCCGCGTGTCGTCGTGGAGCACCCGTTGCCCCTTGCTCGCTGCCGCGGAGGTCGCAGGCCTTGCAGCAGTTGTTGCGGCAAGATGCCACGAGGAGAGAGATGAGCTGCTCGCCCTACTCGGCAGCCTCGCGCTCGAGCCGCTCGACTCCGCATCGACAAGCCGCGCGCACAAGGCTGCGGGCTCGTCTCGGGCTGCGGCAACGGGGCCCAGGAGGCAGCTCTCGCGCTCCAACCAACAAAGCAGGCGTCCTCAGCGCCAAACAGTGAGCCATGGTACTGTAGCAATACGAAGTGGCGGCCTGGCGGGTGCCGGTGCTGGGTGGGAGATGGCAAGGAAGAGCGCTATTTTCGCCGGAATCCGGCCGGATCTTGCCGGAGTTGGGAGTGAAGTTGAGGAAAGGAGGAGAGGGAGATGGGGACGAGGCCAAACGGGTGGGATAAAAAGAAATACCGATTCGGTGTCTGTAATGGTACTGGTGGGTATTTTCTACTCAAATATAATAGGTAGTTTGCTAAAAGAATAGATTATAATGTGAAATAAGCACCTCCTCTATAAGCTAGATTATCATAATATGGAACATGGATTATATAATCTAGATTATAATCTGAGATGTTTGTTGACAACTGAGAATTATTTAAGCTGGATTATATAATCTATGGGGCAGAAAAACAGGATCTTAGAAAGTTTGAGGCGATGGAGAGGAATAATCTTTCACCCGGTATGTTTACTTGTAATATTTTAACAATGGGTACTGCAACTATATTGCAGAGAGACAAAAAGGTAATGAGAAGAAAGCATCAATGTATGCATTGTCCAGGTAATCAATTACATGGTAAGTTTGGAGATGGTTGTTTAACGAGGACAGTATGAAGGACATCATGCATCTCGTTGTCATGTACAATGTTATAATTAATAGCCGCTTCACATGTGGGGATAATGACATGGCATTTGAGATCATGCCAGGTCACTCCACGACCCGCGGTCCTCTCTGCTTTTCTGGCAATGTTTCCTGTCAGCTTCTAAAACTTGGCTTATATATAGTTTGATAATACATATACACGCACAAAAATGGATTTAATAGTGTACATGCATGTTTAGTACTCTGATCTCATCGTCGGTATATCACCGTGCGTACTCGTTATAACTTGGAGTATGTTCATATACTAATTCAATTCTAAGATACTTTAAGGGATATATATATATGAATCAAAAAATTTTAAAAATACCCCTATTTTTAAATATATTATCATTATATTATAATAATAGTATATAGAAATGAATATATCAACATACTCTATGTATGGTCACATACCCAACGTATATATCATCATAGATGGTTAATATGATCACGTACTCTACGTAAGTACTTTTCAGGTATATCCTATATCATGAGATACATATTGGGAGAAGCTACACGCGCATGCAGAAAGAAGATATATATATATAGTTTTCACATGTAGCAACGTACAGACATACTTGATAGTAAAATATAAATTATGAAAAATATTTGATTTATCTTCTTATAATCTTTTAAACAAACCATAAACAATCTACATGTACCTAACCTTCGGTCTTCTTTGCTCTTTGGCCACGCTACGGGCCACAATAACTACCACTCATAAATCATAATAAAGTGTAGTTAAATACATACTCCCTCTATCCCAAAATATAGTTATGTTTATTTTTTTTTCAAATCAAATTTTTTAAACTTTGACTATGGATAGTAGGGCAATCATAAAGATTGACAACATAAAAATAATATTAATTGATTCATAATAAAATCAACTATCATAATATGTAATTTTTTCTATTTAAAATTAATTATTTAAAAAATATTATTGGTTAGATATGAAAATATTTGATTTTGATCAAATCTAAAAGTTACTATATTTTAGGACGGAGGGAGTATCATTTTAGTAAATTGAAGGACCATTTATTGGAGGCAATAAGAAAGGGTAGCTAATCATCCAATATAAATTGTTATCCACGGCTAACCTGATGAGGATGTAAAACCTTTAAATATCACCATTCAAGTTGAACGTACTAAGGTAGGCTTATTCCTATATTGAAATGATAAATAATTGAAAATATGGCGCTACCTAATATTGGCTATATAATTGTGTTTAGAAAATGGCATGAGAATGATGTACACTATGAAAATATATTTTCTTTGACCTCTACTATATATGGGACGTGGATAGTCTAGATCTAACTTAGAGTACAAGCACATGCATGATGCATGTGATGAAAACCTAAAACTCTGTTCCTAGTCAGCCCGACAGTGCTGACAGTGCAGACCGACAAGCACAGCTCACAATTGCCCAAAACGCGCTACGTACAATTCGTGTTTCTCGTGCATCCTCATTGCCCTTAACACCTCATAACAGGTAGCTGATTGGAGCCACCTGCAGACCCACAAACACAGGTCACGTGGCTGGCGCGCCCACTCAGCTCCTGCGGCTCCTGCCACTCCTCCTGCTGGTGCTTCCCTCTGGCCTCCGGGAGTACCCCTCGCCGGAGATCAACCACCGGCCGGAGGAGGATGGTACTGCTCCAGACCCAGGCGTCGCCGGCGACGCCGTCCTCCATCCGATCGTGCTGGTGCCCGGGGTGAGCTGCAGCAAGCTGGAGGCGCGGCTCACGGGCGCCTACCGCCCGTCCGTGCCGCGCTGCGGCGCGATGAAGGGGAAGCGCTGGTTCGGGCTCTGGGACAACTGCTCCGACCTCCCCGCCCACCACTACGTCCACTGCTTCATGGAGCAGATGAGCCTCGTCTACGACCCCGTCGCCGACGACTACCGGAACCTGCCCGGCGTCGAGACCCGCGTGCCCAACTTCGGCTCCGCACGAGGGTTCCAGATTAACCCAGAGGACCCGTAAGTCGTGATGGATCAAATCGATCGTGACGCTTCTCTTGTGTGTGTTCTTGGCTTCTTCTTGCTCGTACGCTTGCAGTCACTCGTGGCACACGCTGATGGCTGCTCTCACGCTGATGATCTGCAGGGATTGGTGCCTTCAGGCCCTCCGGCGCGAGCTCGAGAGGATCGGGTACCGTGACGGCGACACCCTGTTCGGCGCCCCGTACGACCTTCGCCGTGCTCCTCCGATGCCCGGCCAGACCTCACGGGCCTACTCCTTCTACTTCCGGCAGCTGACGAGGCTCATCGAGGACGCGAGCAGGAGGAACCAGGGCAGGAAGGCCTGTTGTAACTTTTGGGTGGTCAGAAATGCTCAAAAAAAATAAGCCTGTTACGCGCCTTGATCGGAGGCCCAAGCCCAACTCGTGGTTGTGGCCTCAGGTCGCTCAGCGCCATAATAAATAGTGGGACCCGACGTTTTTATGATTAACCTAATCAGACGCAAAACCCTAGCCGCCCACTACAGCCATCCCGATCCACGGCGGCGCTGGAGCCACCTGAAGGTCACCGCCTCCGCTTGCCGTCCAACACCGGACAATGCCGGTATCGGCCGGAAGGAAGACGGTACCCGGCGAGATCGACTACTGCATCTACGTCGGGAACATCTACGGAAACGACTACGGCGGATCTGTTTTCGTCCCCAATAAAACCCATCGCCGAGATGTCGTCCTCAGCGGCCCCTACGATGACCGGCGGTCTAGATCTAAAACCCTTCTTTGTTACTAAGTTTATTCTATAGGATGTGCTCATATTTAGGTGTTAGATCCTGTTAAGATTGAGTTTTAAGACGTGTTTATTCTAACATTTGGTATCTTTCGCCTAAGCACCTAACTGTGAGCCTTAAGAACCTATAAGAACCTATAGATCTACTCAGTTTTAGATCTTGGTTGGATGTTTCACGTTTAGTTCTCGGTTTTATTCATGTTCAGTTTAGATCTGTTAATTCTGAGTTTATTTTCGCATGACTAAAGTAAGATCCGAGAAATAGAAAGAATAAGAAAGTATAAGAGAGCATTAGATCGAAAGAAATCCCACCCAAAAATCCCTCCAAACCCAAGGAATAAGAATAGAAACCCCACAGCGGTGCCCGATTTTCCGCTAGATTTCAACGTACTTCTCAGGCACACGCATGGTGATCCTCGCATAAGCTTGCGCGGGGCATGTAGCACCCGCGGCATAAGATAGAAAAAAAAAATTCGGCGCGGCCATGGCGGACCGCGGAAGCGGGCCGCCTCCATGGCCGCCGTCAAGGCGCCGGAGACGGCACGCCGCCGCGGCCCGCCAAGACGGCGCTCGGTATAAGAACGGCGGCGGCGGCCTGACCAGGCGCGGCTGAGGCGCCACGGCGCAGCCACGCACGGCGGCGCGGCCAGGCGCAGCGGTGCGGCTGAGGCGCCGCGGCGCGGCCACGGCCCGGCGGCGCGGCCAAGGAGCGGCGGCCCGCGGCGGCGCGGCTGCCCGTGGCGGCGGCGCCATGAGGCGCGACGCGCGGCAGCCCGCGACACGCGGCAGCCCGCGACGCGCGGCGGCCCGCGGCGGCACGGCGGCCAGCGGCGGCGGCGCCAAGGGGCGCGATGAGGCGCGGGGGCCCGTGGGCGCGGCGCCGTGAGGCCCAGGCGCGGCAACAGAGGGCCGGCCGCCGGTGGTGGAAGAAAAGAGAAGGGAGAAATGAGTTAGGGTTAGGGTTTCTAGAGAGGCCCATCCTTTTATACCTCCGATATCCACTCCCGACCGTCGGATCTAGGGCAATTGAGATGAACGGCCGAGATTCATCCGCGGGAGGGGGGGCTGAATTGGGCCACTCTGACGGCCCACCCATCCGCTTTTGGGCCGCAGGCCCATGCGGGTGGACGGGGAGGCCGGCGCGGCTGGGCCAAATTGGCAGCCCGCCCGTCGGTTTTCGGGCCTTTGGCCCGATAAGCTTTAGGCCCCTTTCGAATTTCGTTATTTTTCTTTTATGAGTTGGTTTTTCAGTGTATTTTACCTCTATTTTCATATGAGCACTAAGTGAATTTTAAATTGAGGATTATTACGCTGAAAATTACTAGAAAATTATGGGTTGCTATTCTGAGTAAATGAAACCAACGTGAATTTTATTCAGAATTGCTTAGTTTATTTTGAGCATTTAATTAATTTCTGACCGACGTTGATTTAATTATTTGCTTTTAAGATGCTTAGTTCAAATTTAATATTATTTTGCTTCTGCCCAACGGTGATGCAAAATTAAGTTTTCCGCTGCGTTAATTACGCTAAGTCATTAAGCCATTTTGTTTCTGCCCAACGGTGATGCAAAATTAATTAATAAGATACTGAGTTTATTTGCTTCTGCCCAACGGTGATGCAAATTGTTTATTCAATATTTTAATCCGGCCAACGCTGATTACATTTATTATTTTGATTGTCGTTACTAATTAAACTTTATTTTTATGAACAGAAGCAACCCCCTCCAGCATCATGACATATATCAATGGTGTTTCTCAGTTGGGAGGGGATAACTTCGTCAAGTGGAAAACTGAGATTGGTTTCATTTTGCTGATGATGGATAAGGATCATTCCCTGAGCCTGCCCGCTCCTGTTGCACCAGTGTCACAAGGGACTGAGGATACTACCCTTGCTGCACGCACTGCTGCTTATGAGAAAGAAAAAGAGCGCTGGGAGCATTCTGACAGAGTGGCCTTAAGTCTTATGAACATGACCATTAACCCTTCCATCAGGGGAGCTCTTGACAAAGAGCCTAAGAATGAGAGCTAGATAAGATTGAGAGCTATTTAAGGGGTCTGACAAGGCCAATGATAGCACTCTCTTATCTCAGCTTGTGAAGGCTAAGTATAATGGGCAAGGCAGTGTAAGAGAGCACATTATGGGCATGGTCAACATGAGGGACAAGTTTCGAGACCTCGACTGTCCCCTTAATGATGCAGCGCTGCTTCACCACGTCATGATGTCACTTCCATCAGTCTTTGAGCCATTTAAGATAAACTATAATGCAAGCGATCAGAAGTGGGACATCACCACGCTTGTGTCTAAATGTGCTCAAGAGGAAGAACGGCTGCGATCTCAGAACCCCGACTTTGCCAACGTCGTAAGACATGAGGGACAAAGGGGAGGAAATAAGAGGGCATCCCGCCCCAATAAGCATAAGAAGGGTAAGAAACCTTGTGAAGCTCCTCAGCAGAATGATCCGTCTGCTCCTAAGAAGCTTATCTACTATCACTGCGACAATGAGGGCCATGAGAGGAAAGACTGCCCCAAGTTTAAGGCGTGGTGTGAGAGAAAAGGTAATAACGACATCATTTCTATAGTCGATGAGTCCTTTTATGCATATTTCCCATTAAGTACTTGGTGGATTGACTCTGGTGCCACCATTCATGTCACAAATTCCTCACAGAGATTGTCTGGCGTGCGGACTATAAGAAAGGGGACTCGAAGGTTAAGAGTCGCAAATGGCGTTGAAGCCGACGTGGAGGTCATTGGAGCTCTCCAATTAGAACTTAGTGGCGGCTTTATTCTTCACTTAGCTAATGTCCTTTATGTTCCGTCCATTGAGAGAAACTTGATTTCTGTTTCTAAATTAGACTTAGATGGTTATTCATGCACTTTTGGTGACAGCAAATGTGTAATAAGTTTGAATGGTGACATTATTTATCGAGCACCTCTACACAATGATCTTTACTTACTGTCCCATACTAATGTCTCTGTGATGAATGTAAGCGAAATTAGTCACAAACGCAAGAGAGGTAATGAGACTTCATCGAAATTATGGCATTCACGTTTAGGCCACATTTCGAAGGGGAGAATAGAGCGTCTCATTAGAGAAGAGATACTCCCAAAATTAGACTTCTCTGACTTAGACCAATGCGTTGTATGTATTAAGGGGAAATTTACAAAACAAATTAAGAAGGATGGAGCTAAGCGCAGTTCAGAAATATTAGAATTAATTCACACTGATATCTGCGGCCCATTTAACGTTAAGTCGGTGGATGGTTTTGGTTATTTTATAACATTCACTGATGATTACTCCCATTATGGATATATTTACCCCATAAGAGAGAAATCCGAGGCACTTGATAAGTTCAAAATCTTTAAAGCTGAAGTAGAAAATCAGCATCAGTTAAAGATTAAAGTGGTACGGTCAGATAGAGGTGGTGAATATTATGGGAGACATACCACATATGGACAGATCCCAGGTCTTTTTGCTAGATTCCTTCAAGAAAATGGAATAGTAGCACAGTACTCAACTCCTGGTGAACCTCAGCAAAATGGTTTGGCAGAAAGAAGAAATCGCACTCTAATGGATATGATGCGCAGTATGCTAAGCAACTCCACACTGCCAGTGAGTTTATGGATGGAAGCGCTGAAAACAGCCGCGCATATAAATAATCGCGTTCCTAGTAAGTCAGTCTCTAAGACGCCTTATGAGCTTTGGACTGGTAGGAAACCCAGCATTAATTATTTTCATGTCTGGGGTTGTGCGGCTGAAGCAAAATTATTTCATCCGTCCCTTGGAAAATTAGATGCTAAGACAGAAAGCTGCTATTTCATTGGATACCCAGACAGATCAAAGGGATATCGAATTTATTGTCGTAAGGGTACCACTAAGTTTGTTGAGACGAGACATGCAGTATTCTTAGAGGAAAATAGATGCACTGAGACTAGGCAAATCGATCTCGAGGAAATGCGGACTTATGATTCTACACCGCTGACTCATGATTATTACGTACCTATTTTGCCTAATTTTCAGAATACACCACCAGCCCAGACAGTTGATTTTCCAGAAGTAAATGTGGAACGAGCGCCTGTCATAAGTGAGCATGAGAATGTGGCTGATGAGCATCAAAATGAAACTGTGGCAGAACCTGTTCAGGAAGTACAGGGTCAGACCGCCGCTGGGATATCAGAGGCACAGCAAGAAGCTACTGCTGAGCCTGTTCCAGTGGAGCAGCCACAACCTCTGAGAAGATCAACACGAGAAAGTAAAACTACTATCTCCAACGATTATGTGTACATGAGTGAAGAAGCACATGACATGGGGAAGGTTGATGATCCAAACTCGTTCAAGGAGGCTATGAATAGTGAGCACTCCACAAGTGGATTGAGGCTATGGAAGAAGAGCTGAAATCTATGAGTATAAATAAGGTATGGGACTTAGTAGAGATTCCTGATGGAGCTAAGAAGGTGGGCTGTAAATGGGTCTACAAAACTAAGTATGACTCCAAAGAGAAGATTGAACGTTTCAAAGCAAGGCTTGTGGCTAAGGGCTTCACACAGCGAGAGGGAATTGATTATACTGAGACCTTCTCGCCCGTCTCAAAGAAAGACTCGTTCAGAATCGTTATGGCTCTGGTAGCTCATTTCGATCTCGAGTTGTATCAGATGGACGTTAAGACTGCGTTCTTAAATGGTGATTTGCATGAGAATGTGTACATGGCGCAACCAGAAGGTTTCATTGTGGAAGGCAAAGAACAGTTGGGATGCAGACTAAAGAAATCCATTTATGGGTTGAAACAGGCGTCCAGACAATGGTACCTAAAGTTTGATGAAGTAATTAAGAAACTGGGCTTCGTTGAAAATATAGTGGATAATTGTATATATATTAAAATCAAGGGGAGATCTTTCATCATCCTAGTTTTATACGTGGATGACATCCTATTAGCAAGCAGCGATAAGAACTTGCTGCATGAGACAAAAGGTTTTCTCTCATCGAATTTTGATATGAAGGATCTCGGTGATGCCTCTTATGTACTGGGCATTGAGATACATCGAGACAGATCCAAGGGTGCATTAGGACTCTCTCAAAAGGCTTATATAGAGAAGGTTATTAAAAGATATAATATGCATCAATGTTCAGGCACAGCTGCTCCAGTGGTTAAGGACGATAAGTTTGGGCAGTTTCAAAGTCCCAGGAATCAGTTAGAAATTGATCAAATGAGTTCGATTCCATATGCTTCAGCTGTTGGAAGCATTATGTACGCACAAGTATGTACACGCCCTGACTTAGCTTTTATTACCGGGATGCTTGGTAGATATCAGTCTAACCCAGGAATGGATCACTGGAAAGCGGTCAAAAAGGTCTTGCGTTATTTGCAGGGCACTAAGCATCACATGCTCACATATAAGAAAACTGAGAATTTAGTAGTAGTTGGCTATTCAGACGTCGACTTCGCAGGCTGTGTTGACACTAAAAGGTCGACATCAGGTTATGTCTTCACACTTGCGAATGGAGCAATATCATGGAAAAGCTCCAAACAATCACTTACTGCAGCATCAACTATGCAGGCTGTGTTTGTGGCATGTTATGAGGCCGTAGGGCAAGCTGTGTGGCTCAAAGGATTTATACCCGGATTAAGAGTGGTAGACAGCATAAGCAAACCACTAAAGTTATACTGCGATAATAAAGCTGCAGTTTTCTATACTAGTAACAACAAGTCAAGTGGTGGTGCCAAGCACATTGACATTAAGTTTTATATTGTGAATGATAGAGTCCAAGATCGTACTGTTGAATTAGAGCATATAAGTACTAAGGAAATGCTCGCGGATCCATTAACGAAAAGCTTACCTCCCAATCAATTTCGTGAGCTAATTGCCGGCATGGGACTATTGGATAGCCTGTGATCTTGGACTTAAAAGGGTCATAAGACAACCACCTCCCATTACGATAAGTGGTTTAATGCATTGTGGATAATTGTGTCACAATAGGATTATACACTGTTGTGATACATTATTTCTTTACATAACTCCACTCTAAGATTGGCGTCAGTTTTTAGGCCTTTAGACCAAAGGGGAGAATGTTGGAACTTTTGGGTGGTCAGAAAGGCCCAAAAGAAATAAGCCCGTTACGCGCCTTGATCGGAGGCCCAAGCCCAACTCGTGGTTGTGGCCCCAGGTCGCTCAGCGCCATAATAAATAGTGGGATCCGGCGTTTTTATGATTAACCTAATCAGACGCAAAACTCTAGCCGCCCACTACAGCCGTCCCGATCCACGGCGGCGCTGGAGCCACCTGAAGGTCACCGCCTCCGCTTGCCGTCCAACACCGGACAATGTCGGTATCGGTCGGAAGGAAGACGGTACCCGGCGAGATCGACTACTGCACCTACGTCGGGAACATCTACGGGAATGACTACGGCGGATCTGTTTTCGTCCCCAACAAAACCCATCGCCGAGATGTCGTCCTCAGCGGCCCCTACGATGACCGGCGGTCTAGATCTAAAACCCTTCTTTGTTACTAAGTTTATTCTATAGGATGTGCTCATATTTAGGTGTTAGATCCTGTTAAGATTGAGTTTTAAGACGTGTTTATTCTAACAAGGCCATCCTCTTCGGGCACAGCTTCGGAGGGACGGGCGCGCTGGCGTTCGTGCGGAGCACCCCGATGGCGTGGCGGGACCGGTACATCAAGCACCTCATCCTGGCCGCGGCGCCCCCGGCGGCGGGGGTCGTGCCGACAATGAAGTACGCGGCCTCCAGGCCGGAGGTGCTCTACGTCCCGACCGCCCCGCCGCCGTCCCTGCGGCTGATGTGGCGGACCTTCGGATCCGCCGTCGTCAACTTCCCGTCCCCGGCCGTGTTCGGACGCCGGCCGCTCGTGGTCACCGCGCGGCGGAACTACTCGGCGCACGACATGGCGGAGTTCCTCGCCGCCGCCGGCTTCAGCGCCGCCAGTGTGCTGGCCTTCAGGCGGCGGGAGGTGACGAGCATGGACCGGTTCCAGCCGCCCATGGTGCCCACGACGTGCATCAACGACGTGAGCAACGAGACGCTGGAGCAGCTGGTGTACTGGGACGGCGACTTCAATGCGCGGCCGGGGCTGGTGTACGGCGACGGGGACGGGTTCATCAACCTGGTCAGCATGCTGGCGTTCGACGAGCAGATGCGCCAGCAGAGCGAGCAGAACAAGCTGTTCAAGTCGATCAGGCTCGAGGGGGCTAGGCACAGCACGATCGTCACAGATGACTGGACGCTGAAGCGGGTCATGCAAGAAATACTTGAAGCTAATAGGATCTTCGGTTAGATTCAAGTGGCTGTTCTTCGACTTGTTAGTGGTGTTAGTTTGCTGTGGATTTTCAGAGTGAGTTGTACTGTATGGGATGGGTGCGTGGTTTTGATCCAGTTTCCACAAAAAAAAGTCTGTCTATTGCTTACTCGAGTGATTTGGAGCTTCCCATCACTCGAGTGATTCGGACACTCAAATCACCTGAAATTACACAAACAAAAAATTAAGTGAAACAGAGGGCAGCCAACACCTGATTTCCATAAAAAACAAACGCATTTAAAATAAAAGTAGCAAAAAAAAACGAAAATAAAAAGAAATGAAGCTGGAACCTTTGAGAACCCCTCGGGTGCAAATGCAAAAATACCAAAGGCAATACCTAAATAAACAAAGTTTCAAAAAACAAAATTTTATTATGAATTACAAATAACAGAAAATTGGTTGTGTAATTGAAATCCCACAATGCAAATGTCAAAGGCAAAATAGCAAAATTTACATAGTTTCGAAAAACAAAATTTTATTATGGATTACAAATAACAGAAATTTGGTTGTCCAACTGAAATCCCACAAATGCAAATGCCAAAGGCCAAAAGCAAAAGTTGCACCTACAATGATTGGCGGTACAATCTGGATTTGAAATTTAACATATTTGAACTGTGAGTTGAACTATAAGTTCAAAATGTAAGTAAACAATACTCAGATCGATTTTTTTTACATGACAGGATAATCAACTAAAAATGATACAAAAGTTACACACAAATGACAGTCATCTGATTGTTGTCATGATAACTAAATATTATTGTAACATTAATATTAAAATTGGGATTAATAATTTAAATAACATATTCAAATAATAATACAATGATAAGACAATTAATTATAAGTGACATATAATATGCATATCAACATAGCACAATTTCAATGTAAAAATAAATAATATGCATTAAAACCTGGAAAATGAATCCACCGCCTAAATCGAACCCTCAAAGAGCAAACCCAAATTATTCATCAGATCGAGAGTGAAAATGGAAGGAATGGCCAAATCGCCTCACCTGGGGTCCTGGACGCTGGAACGTCTGTCCTGCACCTCCTAATAGGAGAAAAAAGAAAACAAAATGATCACTCTCCCACCGACGGGGGATCAAAAAATTGCTGACGCATGGGACCCAACAAATGTGTACAAAAAAACTGCAACAGGACTAGATCAGATCCAACGTGGAGAATGAAAGCTGTCAAATGAACGGACGGCCAACAAAATCGAGTGACAGAGAGCTTCAAATCACTCAAGCGAGCTATAGCTTTTCCTAAAAAAAACTGGGCTGGCACCTTATTCTTTATTTTCTTTTTTCTCCAATAAAATTTGTTGTAAAGTTGTTGCTATATATCCTTCTGAAATAAGATTCAAGTGGCTTTGTACTTTACTCAATAATAATAACGAGTGGATTATTATGGTTCCCTTGTGTATCTATATGCTTTTATGGCGTTTCATAGTTTTGAGTGCTATACTCTAGGGATGTAAAAACGGTTTGTGTTGTCCATGTCAGCTAATAGAGATAGCATAAAAATCCACCCACCCAATGTTGCATCTGTCGTATCTTTTTTCCTCTTCCTCAACCTTATTCATCGAAGCAGCGATACGTTCTTCGGTCCTTGATTTATGCGCTGCGAGCTTTTTTTCCCCAAATATACAGAAGAGCTGCGCACCTTTATATTAAGTAGAAAATAAGAAATTTTACGTAACGTGTCACCTTCGGGGTGCGCAAAAATAGCATCCGAGGCTGATTACATCACTTGTAATCACATGAAGGTAACAACCTAGGTAGGGTAGCTAAGCAGGCACTTGTGGTTCCTACCCATTGTGAAAGGCTGCAAGCAACCAAGGTGATCAGCCCCTGTCGCGATCTAGAGCTCGACCTCATGTGATCTTCAGAAGCACCTGATTCATATAGGAGTGGTCATCTCGCAAGACGCGAGCATCACGCTTATCACGCTGCGAGCTAGCGCCGAGTCCCAGCGATTTGTTTTTATACTCGTTCCCTTTGCTCCATGTCAGCTCCGATCTTAATCAGCTATCTATGTCGATTCCTGTTGGAGAAGGTACAAGCGAGAACTTACCATTCAAGGTCATAGAGGTAAGTAGGATTTTTTTTCCCATTGTCAAACAGAAATTTCTCTCGTTGTTTTTCCCTTACCATTAACCAGGTAACTTTTATATACCACCTCAAAAGCGCAAGGTAAGCTTATTTTACCTTTGTTTTGTCCAGCAAAAAAAAAAAAGAAACAAGAAGAGAGGCGTGTATGCCACTGGCTGTGAGAAACAGCCACCGTGGCGAACGGCCATTGGCTGACCGGCCAAGCAGCGCCACCAAACAGATAAGACGGATAAACACACAGCCACGTAAGGAGGGAGAAACGAGCAGCCGGCCATGGACATCCTGGGCGCCCTCAAGCTCGCCCCGTCTCCGCCCGCCCTCGCCGGCGCCGCGCCGCCGGCGACGCCTGCGCGCTCCTCCGTGCACTTCCACCTCGCCAATGCCGGCGCCGCCACCCTCGTCGCCGCCTCGCTCCTCGTCGCCGACCCGTCCCTCGCTTTCATAGTCAGCCGTTTACTGCTCTGTCTGGTTCGAATTATCGCAAGAATTTGGGGGTAGAGGTGTTGACGGCGCGCGCGCGCGTGTGGCCGCAGGGAGGAGGCCCGTACGGGAAGCAGGTGACGCGGGGGCAGGACCTCACCGGCAAGGACTTCAGCGGCCAGACGCTCGACAAGCAGGACTTCAAGACGGTACTGCGATAGTGCGATTGCACATCTGAACTTGTCTTTTGTTATTTTATCCCTTACATTTTTGTTGGTTAGATCACGTGCTTGAAGAAACGCATGAAAGCTTAGGAATTTCTGTGCATAGACAAGCATGCTGTTTTTTCAGAGTCTTGTGCATGCTTGGTGATCCTTGGACCTTCTGTTGCTGCAGTCTATACTGAGGCAGGCCAACTTCAAAGGCGCGAACCTGCTCGGCGCGAGCTTCTTCGACGCAGACCTCACAAGTAGTACTGCATTTGCTTGATACCAATGCGTATTCCAGATTTTCTTCATTGGACAGCTTATGATTTGGTTATGGTTGTAAGTTACTGAATATGTCAGTCTGCCGATGGATTCAGGTGCTGATCTCTCTGAAGCTGATCTTAGAGGCGCCGATTTCTCGCTGGCAAATTTATCAAAGGTACAATGTTTTCGTGCTCATTTTGTTCAGGCTCCTCTCTTTGCTTGTTCCTTTCATTGAACAAACCCCGTTTCTCTTCCGATTGAACTGCCAGTTTCATTTATGTCAGCATGGCCAGACATTGCAATAGCTTGTAACTGGTTTTCAGACCAATAGCTACTGGGTCCACAACTATTTAGTGCTTAGCTTACAGGAATTGGTTTCACAGCAATCTCGTTATTTGGTTTCGTCTCGTTCCATTTTGCAGGCAAATTTAACAAATGCCAACTTGGAAGGGGCACTGGTCACAGGAAACACTTCGTTCAAAGGCGCTAACATAACTGGGGCAGGCAAGTGCTCTTTTGGTCATCTACTGACCTCCTGTCCCAGCCCATTCGCAGAACATCGACATATGAGCATTTCCACTGATCTGAAAATTCTCATTAGTATTAGAAGTAAAAACAGATTCTCAGAGGGAGGGAGTTCCATACGTAAATAAATGAGCAAAAGTTACACCAAAGTTCAAACAGGATCAAACGCTAGGCCTAGGATTGTGCTAGGTTGACTGATTGCGTCCACGGCTCTTGAATAACTAACCATCCGTTTCTTGAACCTGCAGATTTTACCGATGTCCCACTGCGAGACGACCAACGGGAGTACCTCTGCAAAATCGCTGACGGGTAAGAATGCAGTGCGCCGACAGTTGACATGCGTGGACTTTTTCACTCATTTGAAAATTAGACATGCGTGGACTAATGGTCATTCCGCCAATTAATGTGGCCTACTAATAATGTGCAATCACTTGTCCATCAGAGTGAACTCAACCACTGGGAACGCCACAAAGGAGACTCTGTATTGCAGCTGATCGATGAGGCTACTGGGCTGGTGGCTTGTGGAGTTTGTGGGACTGATTTTAGCTATTGAATCCTACGCGTATCGATTTTCGCAAGCACACGATGATTGTAAATTGAGTTATAGAGAAGAGGGCATGCTGTCTTGTATTTACTGGTAATTACATGTAAATCAACGACAATAAAATCCGCGTTACTTGATGTAATTCTGGGGTTTTTGTTTCTTGAGAGCGAGTCCTTTTGTTTTTACGTAATAATATCTAGCATGCTCGTACGAACCTTTCTCCTCCTATATTATATGATTTGGCAGCGCTCTTGCCGTGTTTTTCGAAAAAAAAAGGAATTCTGTGCAAGTGACCACGTACTTCGTATCATGTATTGACATTTGACAACGCAGGGTTCTGAAGCTTTATACATTGCCATGCTGACGCAGCCGTGCTCTTTTTTCCATTTTTTATTAAGCACTCAACTGTGTTAGGGGTGTTTGGATCCACTGAGTTATTTTTAGTCCGTGTCACGTTGGATATTTGCTAAATATAATTTAGCTATGAAATTAATTGCATAAATGGAGACTAATTCATAAGACGAATCTATAAAGCCTAATTAATCCATCATTAGCACATGGTTACTGTAGCACAACATTGTCAAATCATGGACTAATTAGACTTTATAAAACTAATTGTATAAATGGAGACTAATTCACGAGACGAATCTATTAAGCCTAATTAATCCATTATTAGCACATGTTTACTGTAGCACAATATTATCAAATCATGGACTAATCAGGCTTATTAGCACATGTTTACTGTAGCACAATATTATCAAATCATGGACTAATCAGGCTTATTAGCACATGTTTACTGTAGCGAATTAATCTCTATTTATCCATTTAGTTTTGTAATTAGTCTATATCATTCGATGTGACCGTGACTTATTTAGTTTTTTCCCAACTGTGTTAGTGTTTTTTTTTGAAAGGCCAACTGTGTTAGTGTTAGGTACACTGAATTCTGGATCGACGATGCCATGTCAGGTTTACGAGTGTCCATCCGAGCGTTGACTAGTGTTGGGACACCGACACGAGCACGATGGGTTGGGCCGGAACCCACCCGGGCCAGGCCACCGGACCAAAACAGAAATATAGAAAAGACCAGGAGGCCCCACCGGTCAGCGTCACGCGCGCCACGACGCGTCGACGACCGCCATCCCCGAACAAAATCTCCTCCGCCCCCGTCCTCGGAATTCGCGCCGCGCCCCACTAATCCCCGATCCCGGTCGCTAATGGCGTGCCCAATCTGCCACCGTCGTATATAGCCGGCCGCGCTCTCTATTCCCCCGCGAGCTCCATCAGCGAAGCGTAACTCCATTCCCGTGCCCTGCTCGTGCCGCCCCTCCCTCCCTATCGCGCCGGATCGCCACCCACTCGCTGCCCCCCACCCCACTCCGCCCCGCCCCACTTCGTCCCGGCCTCCCCGCCTCAGATCCGTTCCCAATCCGGCAACCCTAGCGCGCCGGATTCCTCCCCCGCGTCCCCGCCATTGACAGAGGTACCGCCGCCGCCTCCTCCTCGCGGCCACAAGGGGTTCCGATCTGCGGCCGGCGCAGGGGGTGGGTCCGGCTCGCCGGCTGCGGATGCGTCCGCGCGCGTGGAGGCTCTCGTCCGCGGCATTGTGGGGGCTCTCGTCGTTCTATTCCGAGTTTCCCGCTAATCTGAGCGGTGGTGTGTGTTCGTAGGCCATCGAGGGGAAGAGGGAGCTTGGCTGGCCGGATTCGGGAGGGAGGCGAGGAGGATGTCTAGGAGGTCGGTGAACCCGAGCCGGCGGGTGTCGGACGGGGGCCTGCCGTCCGTCGGCGGCCTGTTCCACCATAAGTCGCGCTCGCCGCCCGTGCTCACCATTGCCCTCGTCGTCCTGGTATTTCCTCCTTGTTCTGTGCTACCAGGATGCTAACGGTGCCGTTTGGAATTTGCTCTGACGCTGACGGTTTAGTTGTTCATGTCTTCAGGGCGTCATTCTTCTCATCGCCTACTTCAACAGTGGCTCAGGTCGGTTAAAGGCTCTCGGTTAGATTCGCTAACTTATTTTTCCTAATTAACGTTGGGTTATGGAAAGTTTATAACTGCTAATTGGCGTGGCTTGTGACATGTACGAATTAAATTCTGTACTTGCTTAATTTTTGGACCAGTGAGCATGGCTTGTGACATTCCAAATTAAATTCAGTACCTGTTTTCTAAGTCAACACTTCATTTGAATGTGGAGTTGTGGACACACACCTACAATGTGCAGTTGCTAATTGTTTCTGAGAAGTGATAATGCATATTTATTATCATGCAATGTAGAAAGCAGAGTGACTAAGTCAATATATCATTCAGTTAGCAGCTGCGAATTATGATTAAAATCTTATCAGTTTGCATTGTGGTTTTGTTCCAGAAGACCGAATAAGTCCAATCAGTTTCTCCTTCATTCCTTGCACTTCTTGTTTGACTCTTTCCCCAATGTCCAGGTGTAACTGTTACAAGCAGAGAAGCTGTGAGCAGGTCCGAAGGTACATTTATCCTTTGCATCTCTTTCTCAAGTTACATCAATTACTGCTGTCGTTTCAGCTCTGTTCGCCTAAACGGCCGTTTAGTCCGTTTAAACAACGTTTAAACGGTAAACAGAGGTCACCCGTGTCGTTTAGGCCCTAAACGGTGAATTAAACAGTTGGACCGTTTAAACCCGTTTAAACCATTAAAAACCGTCTAAACAGGGTCAAGTTAAACGTGATTAAATGAGCTAAATGGCTATTTAATTCATAATTTAGTCAATAGGAATATTGCAACTACCACAATCAATACCGAACTATTTAGCATCGTAAGTATATGAAGTGTTGTGGGATTTAGATTTCTTCCAAAAAGATTACTTGGTAGCATACTTACTTTTTACATGTGCAAATATGTAGACTTTCTAGCATATTTGACATTTACGTACATAAATATGTATATTTTAGTGTTACTATGCCAAACTGTTTAGGCCGTTTAACTCCGTTTAAACACCGTTTAAAGAGCCTAAACACTAAACAAAGGTGACCGACTGTTTACCGTTTAGCGTTTAGGATAACATTGCGTTTCAGAGTATCCTAATGCAAAATTTCTTCCTAAAATTTACTCTGCTGATATGCCATTATAGTTGCAGCTTGGAATTAATTTTGTTCTCTCTGACTTCAAGCTGTGCTTTGCTATTATGATGCACACTTCATATGCTCAACTAATTTTTCTTCACTCCGAAAAAATAATTTTCTTCAGCAATCAATCTCACAACGCCCTCTATTTGCCCATGTTCTTGTAAGCTTATCATTGTTTAGTGGTGCGGCAACCTCCAAGTATCTCAAACACGTTCCTATGCTGATTCCTTAGAATCATTTTCCTGGGGAAAACCTGCACTGCTGCATCTAGATCTTACTATCTCCATGTTTGGTGTTATTCTTCACTAGGCAATGAAATAGAGCATTCAAATGCTAGGAACTGATGACCAATTACGGGAACATGATAAATAGATGATTTTCCCATTGAACACACGAACTATACCATGCCACTATAATTTGGTTGTAGGACAGCAAAACATTTTTTTGTTGTTGATTAATCTACCTACCTTTTTCTTGGACCTGGATAGAGCAGTAGCAGATCCTGTAAATTAGGGTACATGATTTATGACATTAATCATTATGAGGTTGATACAAGCCAGCTAGATAAAATAAATTAGCCAATAACACAGTGAACAGTTGAATTTTTATTGTTTGGTGTAGGGATGCAAGTTATATTTATTGTGGGTCATTGGGTCGACCCAAAAACTTGATAAAATGAACTAGGATGGCATTGTGCGTAATTAATTTAGGAGGAGAAATGAATTAATTTAGGAGGAGAAATGAACTAGGATGGCATGCCATCGTAATTATTTAGTTGACCCATAAAACACCATTGGGTACCCACTTACATCCCTAGTTTGGTGTCTTAGCCATCTTCTTTATGTTTTAGCTTCCGAAAGTACTAATGTGGAAATCTTATCCTCCTATTTATCGACTTTTTGTTTATGTCTGCACCCAGGTTCTTGCACATCAGAAGTTATGCGGGCACTTCCTTATCTTAAAAAGGCATATGGCACTGCGATGCAAAAAGTGCTCCATGTAGGCCCAGATAGTTGTACAGTAGTTTCTAACTTGTTGAAAGAAGGAAAGGTTGAAGCTTGGGGAGTGGAGCCTTATGATTTGGAGGATACTGACAGTAGTTGCAAAAGCCTTGTGCGCAAGGGCTTTGTGCGCATGTCTGATATAAAGTTCCCCCTTCCATACCGCTCAGATTCTTTCAATCTTGTTGTCGTGTCAGATGCTTTAGATTATCTGACCCCAAGGTATCTGAACAAAACACTTCCAGATTTGGCAAGGGTTTCTACCGATGGCCTTGTTATCTTTGCTGGTATGTACTTGAAACATTTACTGTCTTTTATTGTTGGGAGAACCTATATTTGACAGACATGCCTATAGATGTACTTTTTCATGGTATAAGAATCCTTTCTTACTTCTTGAAATATTTACTGTCTTTTATTGTTGGGAGAACCTATATTTGACATGCACATGCCTATAGATGTACTTTTTCCACGGTATAAGAATCATTTCTTTTTTTTTAGAAGTGATCAAGCGAACTTCTTGTCCTTTGCTCTCTGCAAGTAACAAATACTACTGATTATTTATCTTTCATTAGGTGGCTGTTACATTTGAAGAGAAGAATATTTATTTGAAATTTTCTTGTAGAATAATGTTCGATTTGCCATTCTTTTTCCACATCTTTTGATTAAGAACTGCATGTATCTTAGTTGTGTCTTTGGGTAGTTATATTTTCTTCATCCAATAAAAAAAATTGAAGGATGAACTTTTAAGATAGTATGTGTTTGTATCCTAATGTAACCAATGTAAATCTGGTGCTAGTGCAACAGCAGATGATAATACATCTTGGAGATCAAAGTGGTATGAACTTTTAAGGTTTAATGTTAGGTCTCTGTAGCAGGTACATGATTGAACTCTTGGGTTGGGTACTGGAGCTGAAACTTTGCTGTTCAAACAGCTCTAGTTTCATTCCTTTTGAGTGTTGAGTCAATCAAGGTTGGCAACTTGCTAGTGATGTCTGCATAGGCCCCTGAAAACTGTGCAACTCCTGTAATATTTCTTGTATACTTTTATTAAATATTTTAACATAGCTTTTGCATGTTTTGTGACAGCGGATGGCACAGATTATCTGAGTAGTGTTTGTTTCATTTCTTCATTTCAGACATAGATTATCTGAGTAGTGTTTGTTTCATTTCTTCATTCCAGGCAATCCAGGTCAGCAGAAACCTAAGGTTTCAGAACTACCAAAATTTGGGAGACCGGTATGTACTGTTGATTGCGTACAGATTTGTGTTGCATATGATTTAACTACAAGAAGGCCACTTCTACTGAGCCAAACCTATTGTTCTACGTGTTTCCTGTTCATAATGCAAACACTTTAGGATTAATTTTACGCAAAGAATTGCTGATTGTCTAAAAAGTTACTGCTCCGCTTGGTGATTTAATGATATTGCTTGTGTGGGAATATTTTCGTCCGAACGTTTGATGTCCCAGAATTAATTTGGATTTTATATATTGACTATTGTTTTGTTATGCTGTATTTTGAGATACTTGTTACCTATTGCCAGGTCAGTCAGTCCATTACTGTTACTGAATATTGATGGTCAGTCTTGTTCAGAACATGTTGATTTGGCCATTTTGTTGTGTTACGTAAATACATTTCTTTTGTTCCGCATTCTACTAGGATATCTGTTGGTGCTATTGATGGTTGGTCTTGTTTGGAGACTGTTTGTTTGGCTGTCTTGCTGTCTAATCCAAGTTTCCACATCAATAATGGAATATTATACTGTACTTCACTGAAGGCCAGAAAATTTTATCCGGTTTGTTCGCAGGCAAAATTGCGGAGTTCTTCATGGTGGACTAGATACTTTGTCCAGACTGGTTTGACAGAGAACGAAGGACCATTGAAGAAGTTTGAAGAGGCTACATCCAAGAACGAATACAAACCAGATTGTCAGATCTTCCACCTTAGTATGTAGGATTGTGCTCGTTGAGGTGATGCCCATCCACATCACCGTGGATCATGGCCGCAGCAGTTTTGTAAGCAACATCTTTGCTTACCCCCTGTTGACTCGCTCATCTTTCACGTGGAGGAACCAGTCGCACAAAAGATCCAGCCTTAAGCTATAGGTAGCTTATGTAGAGAGAGGCTTTACCACTTGATACTAGAGATTCACTCTGGGAATTAAATTATGTGTTATTGAGTATCGCAGATTTCAGCGCGGATGATATATACGCAAGAACTTCACACTGTTGTACCCTGTTTTTCTTGGTGTGTTGGTTGTCTGGACGGATTGAAATGTAAGCTTATGGTCCAAGAGAAGCGGTTTGATCCCTTGCCCTCCCTTTGTCCGCACCTAAGAAATAGTAGCATGTCGTTTTCAGAAAGTTGGATGATGCTTCAAGCCGAGCCATTCTTCCCGCTCTGATACGTGAGAAAGATGGTCTGCCAAACTTCGATTATTAAATCTGTATTCATCAACCCAATGATAAGGTTTTAGTTGAAGTCTCGATCGCAAGCTTCACCAAACAAGCCCCGGAAGGCATAACAAACATCACTAGAATTTGTCCTAGCGTCAGGTAACTTGTCCCTTGCCTCCAACCTGCATGTATGCCATGATATTCATCATATATTATATATGCATCTTTTTTGTGGCCCTCCAGTTTCTTCAAGCACAAGCCCATTGAGGTCATCTTTATGCGGAGCACTGGATTGCTCCTCCTCCCCTCCCCCAGACCAGAATCAGAAATCCAGGTTTTTTCCACCAGCAGAGACACGAGACACCAGAAAAATCATTTTTGCCCCCACCCACTGACTTGTTCCCACAACTAATATTCCAACTTCCCAGCTGCAGCACCTGCACAGACTATAAACTACTCCATCCTGTGCCTGGCATCTTCCCTTCCTGATAAATATCAGTTTCCTGCCTGTGACCTCCTCGCCACGGGCATGCGACCCATCACCTTCGTCTAGTCCGGCCACATTATCCTCTTCCTCTCCCCTCCTCGCCCAGTTGATGTGGCGGCTAGGGCCATCCTCTCATTGACCATTTCCCCAGCCCAGCTTGCATTGGCGGCCTAGCTAATCCAGTTGTTCCCCACTAACCTCCGGTCGAATTGATTAGTCAAAGCTAGGAGCACATCTTTGTCTCGCTAATCGCCTTCATAAACCCCCCTCTCGCACCTCTCACAAACAGAGAGAAGAGGAGGAGTTGTTGGCTTGCCCTTTTGGAGCTTTTCGCTTGGCGAGCAGAGGGAGAGGAAGAGAGAGGAGACGTCCATCCATGGAGGGCCTGCTGCCGTTCCTGTACCGGGCCATCCTCCACCTCGCCAGCGGCGGGGAGACGCCCCTCGGCAACCCCTTCCGCAACGAGTCGCCGTCGGAGTCGCCCCTCGCGCCCTACTACGTCCGCCTCGCCGGCGCCGCCGACATGCCGGCCTTCCTCGCCTCCACGGGGCGCGGCTACTACGATCGCGGGTGAGCCGGCCGAGGGGCCGTCGTCGCTTGGAGGCGACATGCTGCAAGACACGATACGAGGCGTGAGAAGAAGAAGAAGAAGAATTCTTCTGTGTGTGAGTCTGTGAGTCTTCGTTGATTCTCGTTTTTCTTGGCTGCTGCTTCTTGGAACAGCCTTTGTTCTTCCTTCCCTTGGCTTCTTGGAATAAAGGCAGGGATGGATGGATGATGAATCCGAAAGGGGCCTTGTGAAGGAGGCGCCTCTGCCTCTGCCGTTGTATATACGTGATCAGTCTGGGGCTCGCCAAATTGCAGGCGCTCAGTCACGGCGAAATATGAAAGCTGCTACTGATGATAATCTGATGTACACATGTTTGTGATTTTGCGGTCAAGGCGCTGTGATGTGCTTGTCCAGTTTGTGCATGAACTCTTCTGCTCCTTCTTGGCCTCGGATGCCTACTCTTTTTTCTTTTTCTTGATTTCTCTTTCCTTGCTTTGGAAATCAATACATCCTATGTGCGGCTTGATCAGAAGTTCAGAACATGTCATTTGAAAAAGCAAAGGGAGCATGATTGTGCTTGGTCGAAGCTGTTAGCAGTTAGCACCAATTCAAGGGGGGAAAAGAAACGGAAGAAAACAAAACATGCCATCTTTTCCAACTAGTACCATTGTTTGGCTCGCCTAAAAACTTTTGAGGAACCAAATAATTTCCTTTTAGGACCAAAAGTTGAAACAGCGAATTTTCATTATGATTGTGCCGAAATTATTCAGTTTCTCGAACAATTCGTAGAAAATTTGCCTTCCCAATTGCAGCGTTCCAGTGTTTCTACCAAAATTCCTCTGAGCACACGAAAGCAATAAATGGCAATAGGACAAACGCGAAACGCAACCGAAGAAACGCCTCTACTTTCACTGACGTGTGGGCCATGCACCCCGGCAGCCTATGTGCAGTAATAAAGCCGCCCCATCCAAAACCCAAGCAAACCCCTCCCGTCTTCCTCGCCTTATCCCCTCCCCTCCCCTCCGCCATGGCCTTCGTCTCCGCGACTGCCGCCGCCGCCGCCTCCGTCACCCTCCACAACTCCGTCCCGTCTGCCGTACGCGCGGGCGCCGGCGCATGGGCCTGCCCGCAGCCCCGGCGGACCTTCCTGGCTCCGCTGCACGCGGCGAAGGGCGCCAAGTCGGTGCCGGTGGAGGTGGTGCTGGAGAGCAAGGTCAAGGGCAAGAAGAAGAAGGGATCCGGCGCCGGGAACCTCCCCGGAGCCCTCGACGTCGAGATCAGGGAGGCGCAGGAGTACCTCGACAGCGACGAGCAGGTGACTCCCTCGCGTTCCCCACATTTGCAGTTGCAGCTGAATCATCTGGTTCCGGTCCAATTGCGTGGTATATTTAGCGATAGTATGTAATAACCTCGTAGAAGTACTGGGATTGCGCGACTAGAGAAGCGTCTCTATCCGGATTAGAGAGGAGCTTGTGATGTTTTCCTGAAATTTTGTCAAGTTCTACTGTTCTAGTGAGTTCACGGCTGACTGATTGGTAGCAACTAACAGGTGTACTGAACTCTAGTTGCTGATTTACCACTAGGTTGATGTCGATAATTTGGCATGTTAGGAGGAAGAGCTTAATTCACACTCACAGTGAAAAATAATTACCATTGTTTTTGACCACTTAATGCTAGTTTGCATAAAGGATTTGCTTTACACAGTTTTCTCATCGCTTAATTATGGTAGAAATGGAGCAGGATTATCCCCTCAAAAGGACATTTTGGTACTTCCTTGCACTTATTGGTAGTGGATTGAACCAGTTCATGTTCTACATGGATATCATTTCATTCTGCACAACTTGGCATCAAAATTCTCCAGTCATGTTTCTATATTCTGTAAGCGGTCATACTACAGATTTGCCGTATGGGTGTTAGTCAGAGAACTGTTATGTTCTTTGCATCTGGTATTCACTGCCCTGTTGGATCCAGATTTCTGGCTTCCTTCAAATTTTTTCTCGCATGTCTTAGATATTTTCTTTTCTTGTGCTTGCTGCCTGCTTCATGCATATATACATATGACCAATAAAGTATGCCAATGGTACTTCTTTGCATGTATGTGCAATAACCTTTCATGTGATTTACAGTATAACTCGGTTTCATGTTGCCACTTTTTATAATAATATCCCCAAAAAAGTAAGAATACTTGGATCACTTTTCTTTTGACCAGCTGCAATAATTCAGCTGGTGTCAAATCACCCAATCATTCTAATGATTTTAGGGGAGAATGACTTTAAATGACTGGGACCTACTATTGAGTTTGTTGAGGGTTTATTTTGTTTCAAGTTTTGAACTACCTTGAGGCTCCATGCGAGTGCAATGTTCAAACTGACATTGAGGTTGACTGATTATCTGGCCATGCATTCTCCTGAAATGACTTGTGGCAATATTACTTTCTGCAAGGTTTAACATTTAGCATAAAAAGGTTTACATTCTGGATTTCTGGTTCAACAGTCCTTGGTTTTGCAAATATTCAAGCCTTTTAGCTGTATGCCTGTATTCATTAATCCTTATTTTGACAGGAACCTGTTCCAGACAATTTCCCTTTTGAAATCCTTGATGAAGACGGTATGAGCGTGGTTATTTTGAAAAGGGACTACAAGGATGAGAAGATTGAGGTCGTTGTCAGCATGCCTAATTTAGAAGGGGGCCCTGAGTTTGATGATGAGGATGGTGAGGGCGACAGTGAGAGTGCTGGCAAGGAGGAGGAGGATGATGAAGAAGATGAGAGTGCCGGAGATAGTAGCATTTCTTTAAAGGTTGTAGTCTCCAAAGCCTCTGGCCCGAAGCTTGAGTTCACTTGCACAGCCTTCCGTGAGGAGATCACCATCGATGATATGCTGATAGTAGAGAAAACAGATGATGATGGGGAAGAGAAGTTCCCGTACGAGGGCCCCGAATTCACGTAAGCAATAACAGTTTCCACGTTCAGTTTTCGTTCTATAATAATGAAATGCTAGCTGCCAATCCACTCAATGCTGGTTCGTTTCTATTGCAGGGAGCTCCCTGTGAATGTGCAGAAAGGCCTGTTCAAGTACCTGGAGCAACGGGGGATCACGCTGCCAGCTACCAACTACATGCACGACTACATGGTGACCAAGCAGGCACAGGAGTACATCCGGTGGATGAGGAAGCTGAAGGATTTCGTCCAGCAATGAGGAACAGAAACGTGATTCGGCAACATTGTTTTGGTAGCCTAGCCTTAGTATGTGTTACAGGAATATTACAATTACGCGAAGCTTATGACTCTCTCTAAAGGAGAGGGAAAGATGTATCTGTCTCGATGAACCTGTATCAGCTGGCGAATCAGGAGCATGCAGATCAGTAGCTGCATTTCAAGAAAATTAAGAATTACTGGTTACTTCTAGCTTTAGCTGTTACCGTTTCTGTGCTTCTTCTCTGGGTATATGTGGCGGAGTTCTGATGGTTGATTTGTTGTGCAGAAAGGAGCGCATTCTGCTTGCTAAAGATATTTGTTTCGTTTGGAACGGTGAGGAATCATTGAATCAGCTTTGGGTTGGGCTCATATTGCTAAAGATATTTGACTGAAATCATATTTTTCAAAACGATAAATTGATCAGCTGTTTAGTGAATCGTGAGCACAGGAAAACACACTTCCAATTGTAAGCTGGTATTTGTCCTTTGGGCTCTCGAAATGTTTTTGTTCTGAGTAGAATCTAGGAGTAGTAGTTCAAAAAAAAGCAATTCCTTTCTTTTCTTTTCTTTTATTGACGCAACAAGCAATTCCTTTCTTCTTCCGCAAGAAGCACGCCCTGGGGCCTGGGCAGAAAATATGGAACAAAACAGGCTAGAGATGAAGCTGACGGATGGGTCCCACCGCTTCCCTTCTTCTTAAGCCTCGCAATCCCCACGCCTTCCAGAAGTGCCCCCAACCCCTAAACCCCGTAAACCCTAGCAGGCCTTCACACGCCGCCGCTCCTCTCGCCATGGCCCTCTTCGCCGCCGCCCGCCGTGCCGTGGCATCCGCCGCACCCCTCATCCTCCGCGCCTCCGCCTCCTCGGGGGCCCAACGCGGCGCCGCCCTGCTCCGGCCCCTCGCCGCCGCCGCGGTGCGGCCGCAGCCCCGCGCGATGCCGTTCTCGTCGGCGCCCGCGACGAGGCCCAGCTCCGACGCCGAGCTCCTCAGCGTCATCGACTCCGAGATCAAGTACGCCGAGGACTGCGACGACCACGACAGGGTAAGCGAGCCGATTCCCCCTATGAATAATGTATCTTAGTTCGGATCTTAGCGTAAAAGCCCAAGAATCAATCCTTGTTTCGCGCCCTGGTACCTTGTCGGTGAAAGTTTAGTCACGCTAAGGAGCAAATTTATGGCCTGTTTGGTGGATTGATTATTTGTGTCATGTATGCTGCTGTAAGCGCTGCGAATTGGGATATGATATTAGGGACAAGGAGGATGTTTAAATAGTATTGTTGTGTTGATATTTTGGTCCAATCCGTATGCTCATTCCGCTAAGGGGAGTGTAGTCCTGTTCCCCTGCTTGCCGTTTACCCTAAGCTCGTAATTCTTCTGCATGTTCGAACAACTGATTCTTTTGCTCTGAGGAAGAATTTAGCTGTATTGGAGTTTTCCTCAGAAAATTGTGGTGCTTTTGTTACACATCTGATAATAACTGCTACTCTTCTCTTGATTTTAATCAATTTTAGTGTCTTAGCTTCTTCTCTTACTATATAACTATACCAATCCAGAAATTATACGGTTTCTAGTACAAATATTTTCTTTTGGTTTTACTGACCTGACAGCTCTGTCTTTGAATACATGTGCCTGTTGTCACTATAATTTTGTTATTGTATTGTAGTTTATTTGTGGAAGCTGATGAATATTTGCTGCTGCTTGGCGTTGTTGTGTGTATTAGTATGAACAGTGTGATATAACCATTGTGATTCATCTGTGCCAATTTAAAGCATCCTTGCTTTGAGTATTATAGATGGTCCGTAGGTAGCAGAGAAACAAATGAATTTATTGCAATTGTTGATAGCTATATGGCAGGATAGAAGAGTCTGCCTGTGAATTCAATGCGTTAGGAGTTTAGCTCAACTTGTATGATTTTTGGTATGCAGAGTTGAAAAAATGGAGATTTATGTATGTGACCCATCCCACATGACTGTTCTGATGTCAACCAGCCAGTTCTAATCTTGTGCAGAGAACCTTGCATTGTCGTTTATGTAGTTACTTTATAGAGAGCTATCTGTTCATTTTTAGTAGTTTTTGTTTTTTAGTTTGGTTCTCATTTGTTCGTCTTGAAATCAGGTTGAGGAGATTCCAGATAACTTCCCTTTCAAAATCACTGATGATAAGGGGATGAATGCAATTACCCTTACAAGGACATATCATGGTGAGCAGATTGAGGTTGTGGCTCACATGCCCAGCCTAGTCACTGGAGATGAGCCTGATCATGACCGGGATGACGAGGACAAGGGCGAGGAGGGAGATGGCAGCGATGAAGATCAAGGCGAGAAGCCCCCCCAGTCGAGCATCCCTCTCACGGTCACTATCACCAAGAGTGATGGACCCGTCCTTGAATTCACCTGCACTGCCTATCCTGATGAGGTCCTCATCGACTCCTTGTCCGTGAGGCAGCTGTCAGGGGACGATGAAAATGACTTAATTGCATATGAGGGTCCTGATTTCAAGTAAGGAGACAACTAAACTAACTCGTTTTGATTTCTTGAATATATTAGCGCTTTAATGTATCCCTGTTTTATGCTGACGATCAACATTTGCTTGTCTGCTTCAGTGACCTTGATGAGAACCTGCAGAAGGCATTCCACAAGTACCTGGAACTGCGTGGCATCTCACCCCTGACGACAAACTTCTTGCATGAGTACATGATCAACAAGGACAGCCGCGAGTACCTCCTCTGGCTGAGGAAGCTGAAGGATTTCTTCAAGCAGTAGAGATCATGGCCACCACTTCCCTCTTCCCAGGCATTAGATAGTCAAGTTTCTTTGCACATTCAGATTTTGGAGTGACGTACTGCTCATCTTTAGATAAGCATTAAGGACGCATATGCACAACCGGAGCTGTCCAAGTTCGTTTTCATGACTATATGTTTTTGGTGGTATGATAACGGCCCACTGATCTGGAGGAACCAATGATATTTGGTAAATGTTCTAGTAGGATTCGAAGCTCTGCTTTTTATTACCCTGGAAACATTTGGGCTGTGGTGAGGACGCGGTGCCCCAAGCTTTAACCTGATCCTGATTTTGACACCGGGCGTTGGCAGGGCCGCAGCCAGATTATATATCTTTATTATTGCGTTGGGTAATGTTTGATTAGTGCGCAGCCAACACCAGGTCTGCCAGCCCCGCCACGTCACACATCACCTTCCCTCCCGGATTGCCTTCGCGATGGGCACAGCACAGGGCACCTCGCCCTCACAGCTCCCCGGTTTTACCGCTCTCCCACCGCCGCTTTGCCCTCGACCAGCCTATACTAGGATCGAGCGCCTCTGGTAGTTAGCTAACTAAGGCTTACGATAAACTCTTCAGATAACCTGAACAACCTTCATTTGCATCAACATTCAGAAGGATGCTGGCACAACAATACATATGAAGATTCACTACACTTCAACAATTTGCTGATACCAAAATCTAAGCATACATCATCATGAACAACAGTATAACCGTAATGAAAACTGATGTGCTATTGCTAGTTGCTTGTATGATCTATATGTCATCTCCAATATTTGACTTCAGAACTTTCAGTTTTGTCCATTGACTATACTAGTTTTCAGAAGCCACTTGGTACTGCTGATAGCAGTTTGCAAAGGAATTCAATCTGTTTAGTATATCTGAGAACTCAAAGTTTCGAATGCCAAGTGGACAATTATGTTTGCTTTCTAGATTTAAAGACAAAAAAATCCTATGGTTCAGAACTGAACTTAGCTGGCAACAACCTATATTGATTGAGGGATTCATATATGATAATGTGATCCTGCAATCTCTCGTGTCAGCTAGTGCTTGCTGAAGTTGTAGCGGTGCTCTAGTCAGAATCCAAGACAGAATTATTGGTCAAAGGATAAGATTATAAAATATCAGTGCAAGAACAAACACTACACCAGAGCACATAAGCACTACATACCTAATTAAGCAAACATAACTTTGGAAGTATCATGCAGCCAGGGGTGGTAACGGATCATGGCCCTAGTGCTCTCTTCACAATCCAACTTGGCCATTATGTATTTTAGTTCAAAATTGAATAAGATTAGAGTCCGGCCCTTTTAGAGTCCGGCCCTTAGATTATCTAGGCCTAGCTCAGCATAACTTGAAAGTTAACTACTTTTGAACCCTGTGATGAAGCATGATAAGGTTGGCAGCATCAACAGAACATCATGCAGACTGGAATCAAGGAGATAATATATTACCAGCAGTATTGCCACGTCAAACAAGAAGTGAGCATAAGGTAAACAAACAACATGACACTCAGTAAGTCAGTATTCAATGTCGACCGATAATAAGCTGCATAATTACATGCAGGAAATTAAGAACAAATGTGAGAATGCGGAAAACTCCAGCATACATAATGTGTTTAGTCACAATTACTTAAAACGAGGACCTAGCAACTTAAAAACTGACAACAGCTGTTAGAATATCAAAGCAAACAGAACAACTGCATCCACTCGAATAACTCTACTATTAGGCTATTAGCACCTAGTGAAGAGCTTGGTTACATATAAGATACATTACTAACCAATGTTGCTTGAAGCCACAAAGGAAAACCAGCAGTAAAAATCCCAAACTGATGTAGACTTCGGAGGTCAGACTATCCAAGCCATCACTACCCAAAACTAGAGTTCAGGCCCTATCCAACACCATTACTATGAAGGCACTGATGCCGTTCCAACTTAGCATAAGGGAATCTGATCTAACTATCAGTGACCATCTGAAGAGGCAAAGACCATTCCACAAAGCAGGGAATATAGGGCAAACATGGGGCCAGAAAGTATTCTTGAAGAGTGCAGATAGCATGAACTTCCTTCTCGTCCATATCACACGACATGAGTTCATTACGCAACCCACCAGTAAGGAAAATCAAGTTACGCTCTGGATGTGCTGCAACCAATGTGTAGAACTCATATCTGCTGCGATGATGCCTTCCAAGGAGTTGCGTGATGTTCACAGTATGTTCCAGGGCCCACTGCTCATTGCCATTAGTCCCAAGTGCCCAAACCGATAGCTGGTTGTCATTACGAAAATCCATGTGCATAGCATACAATCGGCCCTGAGAATGCGCGATGAAACAGTCATCCTTGCTGATCTTGGGTCGTATGTAGCTGTGCGGCATGCGGATTTTCCCCCAAGTCTCGCCCTCTGTGTCTATCGACGCTAGCGATAAATCAGTGGTAATTGAATAGAGGGTGCCATTAAAGAAGATGGTATCTGTATCAAGCCCCACTCTAGTGTCGTCGTCCCACTCGCTCTGCCTGAAAACCCAACCTCCAGTTTCCGACGAGTAGATCTCCATTCCAGTTACTCTGAAGCACCCACCCGTCACGAACATAAACACATAGAAGCAGGAGGGCACGGCCGGGTCGAAACCCAAACGGACCAAGTGCAGAGGGTGCCAAGCCTCTGTACGCGGCAACAGGATCCATTCCTGAGTCGCGGGATTCGACACGACGTACTCTGGCTCATACGGAGACGATCTCCAGACTTTCCAGAGGAGAAGGCTGCTGCAGCATTCCATGAACAGGGGGGGACGCGCATAGCCCTCCAAGAGAGGGGGGGGGGGGGGGGGGGGGGGGGGGGGAGGGGTCGACCAGCGGCCGGCCTCTCCCAGAAAGATTGATGAACCGGAGGCTGTTGAGGTCGGTGTCGTCGTCTTCGTGACGGGGAAGCAGAAGAAGCCGGACAGCGTCTGGGGCGATTTCTTGCGGAGGTCCGGGTCGGAGCAGAGGGCGAGCCAGGATCTGGAGACGCACTTGAAGCGGCAAAGCGATCTGTAGGGCACCCGCGAGATGATCTCGACGATGAGGTCGTCGGAGAGGCTGGGCACGCGCTGCTTCTTCCTCGACCTCCTCGCCATCCGATCTGCAAGTGGTGGAGGATTGGCATCATCTCGCTGCGCCATTTCTTGGATTCGATGGATTCTTAAATCAAAGATTAGAAGGAGAAAAGGAAGGGAAAACAAGCTAACCTCAGTGGCGAAGCTACAGACGGGATGGCCTAGCGCTAGCGGGAGGCACCGGGAGCGGGATGCTGGGCGCCGGCGGCAGCTCAAGGTTGGGAGAAGTGAGCGGCGGCTGGTCGGGAGTCGGGACAGTTGCAGTTGCAGAGAAGAAGAGGTAAGAAGTAGGGGGAAAGGAGTTCTCTGTTCTGTTTGTGGACTTCAGCCCAGCCCAAGAAAGGTCATTGGTAGCCCAAAGTTGGCATGAATTGCAGTTATAGCGCCGATGAATGTTCTTCTTTGCAATCGCGCCACAACAATGAGTTTCCTAGTTTTCTTCAAAATTTAGTTTTATTTCCATCGGATGCGCTCTACGATTCGTGTGCGCCGCCAGCTTTTGCTCTTGTGGGTTGTTTTTTTCTTTATCCAGGGTATGCTGCTTCATAGTCCTGAACTAATAATATCATTAAATTCGTATATTCTCGATGTTTTGATATTTTTGGTAGAGTTAAATGCACGGTTGGTATACGAACTTGGCACTGTAATTGTTCATTTGGGTGCAATAACTTGGCAGGCAGGTGCGCCTCGGTACATGATCTCTCTAGTTGCACCTTTGAGCACAATAATATGGTAGGTGAGTACACATAGAAACACAATCTTCTTCCCCATCCTTAAATTCCTAACCAAGTTAAATAAAATACTCAAACCGGCTCTCTTCTTGTAATCGAACAGTCCTCAAAATAAACACCTCTGATTCCTTCACACCCCATGCATCGTCATTTTGAGATGTGTGGTCTTAGAACACAACAGCAAACAGTCATGCTGCGGGGTGCATGAGGGCATGAGGCGTCCACGCACTACGGCGCCATGCATGAGCATGACACATGTTACATACTAGATCAGCTACCAGCATGTCAAAAGTTTGCTCACATGTTATGTCCGTGAGCAACCATGCACTCACTTGCCAAGTTACTGCATGCAAATGAGCAATTAGTGAGATGATGGAGTTATATCGTCCCACCTGCCAAGTTACTGTATCCAAATAAGCAATTAGAGAGATGATGCACCTAAATGCACCTATCTGCCAAGTTTATGTATTAATCGTGCATTTAACTCTTTTTGGTAGATGCTCACAATTAATACTCTCGCTTTTGTTTGCTACACTTAACTTTGAGAACGTGCAAAGGGCATTCAACAGAACTATGTCTGTGCGACCGTAAATTCTTGCAAGAGGTTTTCAATTCATTTTTATAGATCAAGACCCTTTTGGCCCTGCTTTATAACTGTATATATTTGCTCCACCTTCAAATATAAGGGCAAGGGCAATGTGTAGAGCAAAAGTAGTTCTTATATGTGGGTCCTGTAACACTGATCAATAGTTAGGGTCTGTTTGGCATGGCTCCAACTCTGTCTGGAGCAGCTTCCCTCCAAAACTCTAGCGGGAGCTAGCTCTGGGTGGAGTTGGAGCTGGCTGGATGGAGTGTTTGGCATGGAGGATGCCCTAGCTCCAGAAAAAGTGTTTTGAGGATGGATTGTCCTTTTCCCCTAACTCATAGCCCCACATGTCATCCCCCAGCACAGCCATGGCTTTTCCTTGCGCGTCGCGACTTACGTCCTGAGCTCGCTGCCCTCCTCAAAGTCCATCACCAGCCGCACCTTGGCCTCCACCTCATCGGCCCCGACGCGATCCGTTGCGTACCCCTCCATCTCCTAGGCGCTCGTCGACCAGTGGCGTAGCACGGTCACCTGCGGCCCTGGCGCTATGTTCACCAACGACATGTCGAGCCTGACTTCCTCGCCGACCTCTTCTGCACCCACCTCCGCCGGCGGTGGCTCCGCGCCCCAGTCGAAGCTGGGCCCGCCGGCAGCGGCTCCGTGCCCACCTCGTCTACGGGCTCCTTCCTTGGACGGCTTGCTCCCGACGGATCTAGGGTCCGGCGAGCAGGGCCATGGGGGCGCCGGATGGGGGAGGGAGAGGAGGAGAACTGGGGAGGCACAGGAGGGGAAGGAAGCACCCTCCCAGCGGGGGGGTCGCCCGTCCTGGCGGGCGCCGGCGGAGGGAGGCGAGGTGAAGGTGTTGGGTGGGGAGGAGGCATCAGGTGGGGAGGCAACTTGCGGAGGGGGCGGGGGGAGAAAGAAAGAAACGAACCGGTACGTGTGTAACAAGTGGTAAAGATGGGTAATTTCCCCCGAACTTGTTCAAAATAGGATGTTTTGGAGCTGCGCGAGAGGTGCTCCAAAACTTCAAGTTTTTTTGAACTACAGCTCCAGAATTTTGGAGCTCCATGGAGTTTTTGAGTTGGGGTGTTTGGCTATAAATTTGTTTGAAGTTGGTGGAGTTCAGCTCCAGAGCCATACCAAACACACCTTTATTTCTCATCTCATAATGTTTGTTGTAAAAATAAACAGTAAGGGTGGGACCCATGAAGAAATAAAAAACGGCGGTGGGAGGAGCAACGAGATTGGGAAGAGAGAGGGATCCGGGGGAGAGAGAAGATACTAATTTTTAATTTTTATGGATAACCTATAGCGTTATGGGTGGCTCGAACGTCTTACAGATATAAGAACTGCCTCCACACTGGTAACAACTATCCATAAGGTCCTAAAGACCACTCTTATTCCAACATTGCTTGTGCCCTAAGGGATCTTAAAATTTGTGGGTATTTTAAGAGGGGCAGGAAAAGTCACATGTACCTTTTTGTTAAAGCACCGTGTAATCTGCCTACTTTACTTAGTTAGAGGTGGGGAAAGATGAAGATGAGTCATATCAATTAATGAAATGATTCTAAATTCGTCCTCGATAATATTTGAGGACGAATTTCGAACAGGACGTAGTGTACTTTTTTTTTAAAAAAAAAGAAATATAGCCCATAAAATAATGGCATGCACCTAAATCCGTGTCGGAGAGAATTTAAAATTAATGGCTAGATATGCCTCCACATCTTCAGTTATTTAGAGAACATCAATATTTGGTGGCACCATGACAATTAACATCGTAACCTATCGATTTGGAAGCTGGAAACAGTGGATTTGTGGAACGGGGTGTGCTGGCGCTCTGCTTCTTCTCTACTGTTACAGCCTCACATACACGCATGCATATGCAGAAGTTTCTTCTGTATGAATTAACGTCGATAATACATCTTCTGATGCAATGTTTTTCTTTATTTACCGTACGATGAAACAAAATCTTTACATGAACGCATGCATGAAGGTCCTTCCCATTCAATTTGCACAGTTCTCTGTCACGAAGTTTGCGACGGTCAGTGGTAGCTGCGAGAAGAACGTAGCGCACTCGTACCTGATCCTGCAGTCCTCGCTGCGAAACATGCCCCGCTCGCACCACGCTTCCCGCACGCCACATGTCGTGTGTCGATCGACATCTTAGCTAGACCACCGAGAGGGTTGCTTGTCACCAGCGTGTCTGCTGGCTTTAGTGTGCGACGGCGCGCGGCCGGCAAACCGCGCGGCGAGGCCCACGTGGGGGTACGGTCACCGGCCGGGGACCGGAGCGCACAGACGACCGACGCCGTCGCGCCTTGGAAAATGGAGGTACGTACGTGGATACCTGCAGCTAGCTGATCCTTGGACACAATTCAGCGGGCTAGCTTATACTAATTAGCTTCGACTAGATGTCCGGATTAACGAGTCATTAAGGCACGTATCATGTGTGAGAATGGCCTAGCGATCGAGTTTGACACGTACGGCGATTTCGTTTTTATGCGGTGAACCGCGCGGCTGTGACTCACGATAAAAATGGGCCGGCATTGATTGACCCAAACACTAACCCACAGTACCAACAGATATTTGCTGACCTCCACTGGGTATTTGTGTTTTGGGTCACCCCAGAGAAATGTTTTGGTCACCTCAAAGAAACATCAGCAGTCAGTGTACGCTGCCATAGTAATCGCTGAGGTGCCAACCTGCTTCTCACTCTCCGGCTCTCCACTCCTCGTCACCTGACGTTGTCATGCTCCTCGTCCACATCCTCAGCATATGCCGGCCTCGCCAGGCAGCCCTTGGCTTGGCTTCCATGGCTGCACGCCTCAGTTCACAGATTGGAGTAGCAGTAGCACACATAATCAAACCCTTAGACCAGGCAGCTTCTTCTTCATGCACTTGCAATCACTGGTAACCAGTCGGCAGCTACCCGCATACCTGCACTTGCAGCACCGGCGCAAGCTCCTTTAACCACTGCATGTGCCCCGCCGTTAAATCCACCGGCGTACTGATTGGGATATAGAAGAAAATAGCGCTAGGGTGTAGAAGAAAACAACCGCCGGCGAGGCGGAGAGACGGACGAGCTGACGACGCAGGTAGCGTCGTCGGTCGGGGCCTAGACGACGTAGGACATGAGGATAGCGATTGGATTACCCGATAACCTAGCGAACTCAACACCAATTGGAAGTGAAATTAAGTGGGCCAATTTATTGGGTATTTACAATATACTTTATAGTTTGGGTATTGGGTCCACTAAAACCTACATCCTGAGCTGTGACCCTTCTTCCAGATATCACTCGACTCCTTAAAGTACAAGAAATTTATACCAATTTGATGTAAGGCCTTGAATTGAATAAATCTTTCCCTTGTCGAAAAAAATATCACTCAACTCCATGTTCTTCCAAACAAATAAAAATTTCAGTACCCTTGCTAACACAAGCGAGAAAGTATTAACCGCACCTTAAATCTTAGGCACTCTGCATTCCGGTTTAAGGGCATGTTTATTTCAGCTTTTGATCGTGGCTTCACAATCTAAAGCAGTACAGCTGACATAAACATGCAGCATTTTTTTCTCCAAAATCCAAAATTCACCAATTCCACTTTACGCTGGTTTCTACCAGATTGTGGGCCCTCATGTCCGTGCTACCGCGCCCACTCACAGAGCTTGCCACCGCGCTCAAGCACTGAAGCACACGATGCCACCCACCATTGTGCAAGGAGGCATGATGCGGCCTAGGGCTCGATTGCCTCGTACCTGCAGGAATAGAAGGGGAAAAAGGGTGAAGGGGATCATGAGAAACTCATTGAATTGCCGCAAGGTGATGAGGGGGCATGGATGTCCTGGTACGTTTCTTTTACATGGGACAGTCGCCTTTACTCGCTGACTGTCGCGTCCCGTCAAGATCAGATCACCTTTTTACACCAGTCGGCAGTCGCTTCACTGTTCCCTCCGCGTACGATCCACGTCTCCTCTATTTCCTCGTTCACCACGGCCGCAGCAGCTCAGCTGCCCAGTAGCTCCGCACGAACAGCTCCATTTTCGCTATTCTGATCGGCAAGACATGCAACGCAGAGGCCTCCATCCCTCCACCAGAAAGAAAGGTCCAGTTGTTTCAATATTGTTTAGCTCTGGTTCTTGCTCGGTTGTTCGTGATATCCGCAAGTAGTAGGCCGGTGCTTCTTGTTCTTGAAACGTTATGCAGTTGCTAATCTAGGATCGTTACTGCATTTCCCCCCTTTCGTCAGTAAACAGTAACGGATGATCCTGGCTCAGAAATAGTCGCATATTCCTGAGCAGGGCCACATGATTTCCAGCGAAGGAGATAGAAATTGGGATCGACCTAGATAGCATGGAAAGATCCACCGCTGGTTTTGATGTCTCTCTGCGGTTCTCTAGCGCTACTGATCTCTGCTCGGTGTCTTCTGTGCTCTGCTGCAGCTTAGGATTAGTTAGGGATGAGGACAACCTTGAGCCCCCAGGCCAAAACGGGTTCATCGCAAGGTCCTTTGTCTCGGCTAACCCGCGGAAATCACGGAGGGATCAGAGTCCGGGTGCGCATCTCCAGGATCTGGGTGGCCTTCAATCCAAATACTGGCACGGAGTTCGGTCTCGACTGCCTCGTGATCGACGAGGAGGTGATGCAATCCATCCCCAAACTGAAGTTCCATCGTCCATACCAACTGACTGATGATAACCTTACTATCCCACTTCTCGTGCCTGATTAACATTTTTTCTCGAGTCTCAGCACACTGATTTCAAGTTATTTTTTCTTTTACTGATTTGCAGGGTGTAACTATGCAAGCTCGTGCATTCGACAGCGACATGAAGCAGCTCAAAGACCAGCTAGTTGAAGGGAAGGTGTACGCCTTATCAGATTTTAAAGTAGTCCCAAGGCAGCAGGACTACATGGCCTGTAGGAATAGCTTGATGATTCACATGAGGGAACAGACAGTGGTAGATGAGATAATGACTAGCACATGTTCTTCGATACCTCCCCATAGCTTTGAGTTTGTTGATTTCGAAGATGTTCCTGCGAGGAATGGCGACAAACGCTTCTTTACAGGTACATGGTTGGGGGAGCTCACAGTATAATTTGCAATGGAAGTGTTTCTGTTGGCAACTCGTCTGAAGTCTGAAGACTCTGACCTGACCCTTTCACTTGCTTATTTGTAGATGTGATTGGCCAGATAGTATCCATTGAAGGCGTGGGGGAGGCTTGGAAGTGGAAAATTTGGCGTAACATACCTTTCCGTAACATATGTTTACACGATTTAAGGTGATGGGTTACAAGTGTTCTTTCCAAATCGTCTTTTCTATTTTTCATGCCAGTACTTAGTTTATTCATTACCATTTCCAGGGGAAGGAAATTGAATGTTGCGCTGTTCGGAGATCTTGGTCGAAATTTCGATGCAGAGCTGGTTTCCATGCAAGGCAGAAAAGCCCCAATTTTTGCTGTTTTTGCAGGGATGCTCGTTCGATGGTACAAGGGTCTGATCTCCACTCTCAGTTATGTTAAGCAACACTATATGTACATTCCTATTTCCTTGTGTTGCAGATCTCATATCACTGTTATGCTATTTAGGCAAAGGATTTACAGTTTGCTCAACGTCAGCTTCAAAGTACTACTTGGATTTGGATATACCACAGGTGCAAGAGTTCCGTGCAAGGTGCCTGAGTGAATTCAATGATTTATACTTTTGGATAAATACATCAGTCCAGTGCTAACTGTTTTATGTGTATGCAGTTTGACGGATCCACATAAACCGATCCATCTCCTCCCGTGTCAGGTACAAAACCCTGTAAATCCAGCTGACTTAGTTAAAAACTGGCGAACAATCAAACAGCTGAAAAGCCTGAACCCACATGAATTAGAGGTAACTTGGTGCATTGTGATCAGATTCAAACCTTATGTTTCGGTCACTTATCTGTCCTTTCTCCCCTGTAGCCGGGCACCACATTTTTGCGCTGGGCCACCTTGAAAGGCATAGACTGCAAGAAAGGTTGGTTTTATTGGTCATGCTTTCACTGCAAATGGTCGATCCGTAGGGATGGAATCAATTCCTTGTGCATCCAAGGTTGCCCGAAAAATCCACCGCCTGTTCCACGGTAAGAACCTTAAAGGACCTGGCTGCCATTCCCTCACGGCTGCCCAATTCAGAGTTCCTACATAATCCTGGTATATTTTCCTTCTGAAAGTTGTTAACCTTGTTGATGTTATAGGTAAGCAAGGTACAAGCTGAATGCAGTGATGGAAGACACGACAGGCACTATGGACGTCATGATTTTTGATGACCAAGCACAAGAGCTTATTGGTGCTGCAGCGGAGGAGCTCGTTCGAGAGGTTACAGGCGAAGACATTTCAGCTGTTCTTTGTTCCCACCAGAGCCACGCCTTCGTAATTGCTGCTGACAATGGGTGCTTTGTGGTGAAGCACATCCTGAACGACGATGGGCTGCAGCTCATTGGTTCAGCTCAGGTGGCAGCAGGAGGTGGCCCTCTCCTGTCAGAGGAAGAGGGCTCTTCTATATCCTACGAGTCCAGTCCTGTAAAAATTGTTAAGGTAGGAGATATTATCCATTTATTTTTCTTTTTTCCTTTTCGAAATGAAATGGCATGCAGATGTAAATTGATATGAACAAGAAAGTTGCATCCGATTTCTGAAAACGGGTTGACCTCTAGAAAAACTCCTAGCCTGCTGATCAAGTTGGTTTTTAATTTGCCCATTGGTATTAGGAGAAGATGGTGGATGAAGAAGAGAGTGAAGCAGGAGGTGGTTGTGAATTGCCACAGGCCGGGGGCTCTCCTGCATCCTGCAGCTCCAGTTCACCAGTGAAAAAGGTAGAATATGATATCAGACTCATTTATCCTTCTATTTCCTTTTTGAAACGAAATATTGCCTGACTTAAGGATGTAAAGTGACATGTAAAAAGGTTGCATTTGATTTTGGAAAGCTGGATCGAACTCATGAAAAACAACTAATCTGCTGACCAATTCTTTTTTTTCCCCAATTGACATCAGGAGAAAATGACGATTAAAGAAAAAGAAGAGAGGGAGCCGAAAAGGCAGAAGATCGCCAAACGCAATGAAGCTGAGCAGACAGATGCAGAATGACCCCCTTTCTGCAGCCATCAACAACATATCATCTTAGAAGAATAAGACGTGCACATGGTTAGTCAGATCGTCGAAGTACAACGTATCTGCCGTAGTTATGGAAGTATCCTTTGTGAAATTAGAACTGTTCTACCCTGTACATATTCCTTGCAATAGCCATCGAGACCCTAATGTAGCAGCATCTCCTGCAAACAGCACTGCTATAGTCTGTCAGAAACTGCAGAGCTGGAGCTGGATCGATCCTTTTGCCGCATGGTTCAGTGTAAATCTTGTTGCTAATCGTGTGACGTCGTAGTATCAAAGTCACGTTATTAATTATGTAATGCTAGTAGTCTGAACTATGATGCACCTTTCTTGGAGATCAGGATCTGATACTGTGGTGCATATGTATTCTTTTGAACGATGCTGTGATGTTTTTGTTTGTAACATCTGTCTGCACATAATGATGCAGTCTTAGCCTTCTGGGCTTGGCTGCCCCCGGTCGAACTCGCAGGCGTCACTATAACAAAGGTGCATTGTCTAAGACCGGGGGCACCACATCACGAATCCTAGATGGGGATTGGGATCACCCTAGATAACAGAGTTGAGATTTGGACCGTGCCATTTTTAGGCCACATAGAGCATGAGCTTTTGGCACGGCTCAAAACAAGGCACAATATAATAAAAACTTTGAACTGTGTTATCACGGCACGAATTTGAGAGATAGAACGGTGGGCAACACAGCAAAACAAAGATGACACGTTTGTCTTGATTAGATATGAGTGTGGGACAAAACAGGCGGATCTCATCCGTCAAAAAAGAATTCAAACATAGAACCTTAAGGAGGGTATATTTGGATCAACAAAATATCATGAAAACTACATAAAAAAATCTATAATCCATCCAAAACAGCCTAGATTATGGTATAGATTATAGAATTCAGTCATGCATATTTTGAGTCTCCAACCACCTCATAATCTAGGGATCTAAGTAGTCTATCTATTTATAATTTACAATCTTGATTCCTATAATCTACAGCTACTATCAATATTATGACAATCTGTGCCCCAATCAAATAGACCCTAAATAGATTAGCTTTGAACCAAAATGACTTAGCTGCCCCTAATTAACTTTACGTCCATAATGAGGATTCAAACACCCCAATTAGGTGCACAGCATGCGGCATTTTAGGAAACCGCCTCAATCAAGTGGAATTCTCAAGATTGTTTTTTATGGAGCAAGTAATAATATAAAAAGATTTATCGCTGGTTATGGTGTTTATATGCGGTTGCCCAGGCTATAGCTCTAGTGATCTCTGTTCGTTTCCGTTCGCAGCTTATTTTTTTCGCGACCGTACCTAAGCACGTATTTAATTAAGAGGATAGAAGAAAAAGTTTACACAAGCTGGTTCCAGAGATAGGAAACCAGCCAGAGAAGTCCAAACTTCCAAACACGATTACTCTGTTACAAGTTCGCGACCCAACGACCTACCAAAAGCAAGGCAAACTAACTCTAGGTGCCCAAAACCTGCTTGACCCCAGCCGAGCACCTCGTCAGCCACCAGGGAGCCCAAATTCTGCTGCAGCTTATTAGGGTTAGGGACGCAAACAAGCTTGAGCAGCCAGGCCAAAATGGGTTCATCACAGGGTGGGTTCACCCCTTTGTCTCGTCTAACCCTCAGAAACCACGGATGGATCAGAGTCCGGGTGCGCGTCTGCAGGATCTTGGTGGCCTCCAACCCAGGGGCGGAGCCTGCTGGGTCCAGCCTAGTTCTATGCCATACAAATGTCAATAGGAATTAGGCCTAAGGCAATAGAATTTAGTATAATTTTGATCAACCTAGCACTTATCCATTGATTTAGCCCGGGATGGAGAGCATTTCTAGCTCCGCCCCTGCTCCAACCCAAATACTGGCCAGGAGTACGGCCTCGACAGCCTCTGATTATGATTTTAAATCGTCGGCTAAAACGTTTAGCGGCAGGGCTACGATTACAGCGTTTAGCGGGCTATAGCCGGTATGCTATAGCGGCTGCCCTTCCTAGCAGGTATAGCCGGGTTTATTAGCTGCTTTAGCCGGCTATTTAAAATCTTGCTCTTGATCGATGACGAGGTGTGATTCAATTCAATCCATTCCCCGACTGAACTTCCCTAGTCCATCCAAACTATTATTGATGAAGTAGCATTTCCTTTATGAGTCTCGGCACACCTTTTTTTTTCTTTCCTTTCTTTCCCCTGACGATGTTCTGCAGGGTGTAACTATGCAAGCGCGAGCATTTCCCAGCGACATGAAGCGACTCAAACACCAGCTAGTTGAAGGGAAGGTCTACGCCCTGTCGAATTTCGTAGTACGCCAAAAAATGAAGTACTACATGGCCTGTAGGAATGACCTAATGATTCACATGGGAGGATAGACAGTGATGGATGAGATAAGCGACGATACCGGTTCTTCGATACCTCTCCATAGCTTCGAGTTTGTTGATTTTGGCGATGTTCCTTCCAGGAACAAAGACAATAGCTTGCTTACAGGTAGATGTTTTTGAGGGAAATGATATTACATTTGCAGTTACTCTTTGCTTCATGAACATGTCTGAACTGACCCTTTATATTGGTTGCTTGTTTTTGGCAGATGTCATTGGCCAGATAGTATCCATTGAGGAAGAGGGGCAGGCCTGGAAATGGGAGGCATGGCGTAACATGTCCTTTCGCAACCTACATCTGCGTGATTTGAGGTGATGGGTCACTAGTCTTCCTTCCACTCATCATTCTCTTTTTGTGGCAGCACCTTAGTTTATGTGCTACCATTTTCAGGGGAAGGCCAATGAATGTTGCGCTGTACGGGGATCTCTGTCGCAATTTTGATGCAGAGAAGGTTGTCAAGCAAGGCCGGGAAGTCTCAATTGTTGCTGTTTTTGCAGGGATGCTTGTTCAACTATACAAAGGTCTGATCCACACTCTGCTATTTGTTCAACCGAATTATTATGTCCTCCTCTCCTTGTTTTCCAGATCTCACCTCACTATCATGCATTCAGGGATAGGATTTACAGTTCGCTCAACATCAGCTTCAAAGTACTACCTGGATTTGGATATACTGAAGGTGCAAGAGCTCCGCGCAAGGTGTGGACTGAGTTAACTCAATGCTTTTATACTTGAGGAGAAATACTGATTAAGGTTACATAACACTAGTTCAGCAGCACTAACTGTTTTATGTGCATGTAGTTTGGCTGATCAACACAAACCAATCGATCGCCTCCCATGTCAGCTACAAAGCCCTATAAATCAAACTGAGCTAGTTGATAGCCGGCGAACAATCGAACAGCTGAAAAGCCTGAACCCATATGAATTACACGCAAGTTGGTGTCCTTTGATCAGATTCAAACCTTATGTCTCTCTCAGTCTCTCACTGATATGTCCCTTTTTTTATTACAGTCGAGGACCATATTTTTGTGCATAGTCACCTTGAAAGGCATCAACTGCACCAAGGATGCTTCCACTGCGATTGGCCGATTAGTCGGGATGGAAGCAAGCCCTTGTGCATCAAAGGTTGTCCCAATAACAGGTTACCTGTTCCACTGTAAGAACCTGAAAGACCCTTGCTGTCATTCCCACATGGCTTCTCAAACTCATTGTTTTATACACAGCGCCATGTTTTGTTTTCTCCTCCTGAAATTTCTTTAACCATGATGATGCTGTCGGTAACCAAGGTACAAGCTGGATGCAGTAATGGAAGACGCGACAGGCGCTATGAACATCATGATCTTTGATAAGCCGGCGCAAAAGCTCGTCGGTGTCTCAGCAGAGGAGCCCGCTGGTGAGACTACAGGCGAAAAAATTTCTGCTACCATCAGTTCGCACCAGAGCCGCGCCCTCTTGGTTGGCCCCCATCCTGAACGATGATCAAGTTGGTTAATTTTCCCACTAATGTTAGGAGAATATGGAGATTAAAGAAGAGAGGGAGCCAAAGAGACAGAAGACTGCCAGAGGAAATGAAGCTGAGCAGACAGATTCAGAATGATCCCTTTCTCCAGCCAACTTTTCATCTCAGAAGACTAAGATGTGTACATGGTTTAACAGACCGTCAAAGTACCTCTTTGCAGTAGTCACAGTACTGTATTATGTGAATTATACCTACCTGCTTTACCCTGTAAATATTCCATCCAATACCTACCTGGACCCTAATATAGCAGTATCTAAGCAAACAGCACGGCTGCCTGTCAGAAACAGCAAAGCTGGAGCTCTGGATCAGTCCTTCTGTCACTTGGCTCAACGCAAATCTCATTGGTACTGACTGTTACATGTAACCTTGTGGCTAAATTCTCGTTAATTATCTTGTGCTAGTAGTCTGTGCTGAAGCATCTTTCTGGGACAGGATATGTATGAGAGCACTTTATCTAAAACAGGATATGTATGAGAGCAATAATTGAGCGCATGCAGAAGCGTACGTTTGTAATCTCAGCCTTGTGGGCTTTTCGGACGGCCCAAGTCGTCGAACGGTTCCCGGCCCAGTAGAGCTGTGCTTGTGGGCTAAAGCAAACTCTGTTCCGTGCCGCATACGGAGAGGACTGGACGCAGCAGAATCATCGACGCGCCGCATAGTTTTGTCAGACTACTTTGGTCAGTGCTAATCGCGTTGTCGCGTGCAGTTACGCCGCTAATCCTGAACCATTAGCACGGCTCCATCTCCCTCATCTCTCTGTCGCTTGTGGCACTGTCACAAGAATCCTTGCGGCAGTGACACTACCAAGTAGTGAAGTGATGTGCCTCTGAACTCTGGTTTTCCCGGAGAAACTAGGGGCGGCCCTCCGGTTGGTCCATGGTTTCCTGCGTGTCCACATTTTGCATTGAACAACTCGCAATATGGTATCATATCGATGAGTCCATGACGCAGCAAATTGGAGAAAAAAATGAGCAAGCTGGACGATACATGAATATTTATATATTTATAACAACAAACGAAAAGAAGGGCAAAAGAAAAAGAAAAAAAAGAATCAACGCCGGCACTCCTTCCAGCGATACAGCTCATGCTGCTTAGGGTGCAGGAGCAGGATATGCTCAGACGTTTGGTGACAAAAGACCCTTGGCCTGTCGGGTCCCTTGTGATCCACGTGACCGATACTACAATATCGGCAAGAATAAGGTCATCTTGTTGTATTCTTTTTTTTTTTTCCGATGCCACACGTCTGCGGTTTATGGAGTAAGAATAAGAATAAGATAGTGTTTTAAAAGAATAGATGTACTGTTGAATCTTAATAATTTTGTCAAGTCAAGGGGGCCGGAGCCCAGTATAGCCTACACTAGGCTCCGCCACGGTGTGTGGCCCAAACAAAATTGTGCTGCAAATGCAAGAGGCACAAATCAAATGCGCTTTCAACTTAGGAAACTGTGATGCGCTTGCCCAGTTCAAAATAATAATCTCAAATGCTGAAATGCAGGCGCTACTGTATAATTTCCTACCGAAATCTCTGACGAAAATCATGCACGGATTCGAAATTCGACTCGGATTTGTGCCGGCTCCTAGATTTCTTTATCTTTTAAACAAAAAAACCTAGAAAGAAGTGGTGCAGAGCAGGGTGGGGAGAGAGAGAAACGTGAGGAGGTGGAAGGCACAACGCGCCCACCCTCGCAGCTTCGAATTCCGCTCCCCTCCCCTCCCCGGCTCCTCCCCTCGGGCCTCGGCGCCGCAGCCCGCGCCGCGCGTTCACACCGGCGAACCCTAGGCCCCCCTATCCAGAGGGGATGCAGACGGAGGCGCGCGTGGGCGTCGTCGTCGACGGCGGCGGCGGCCGCGCCGCCGTCGGCCGGCGCCAGGAGCAGCGCCACATCGGCACGGTGGCGCACCTCGCCTCCGGAGGCTTCGCAGGCGCCGTCAGCAAGACGTGCACCGCCCCGCTCGCGCGGCTCACCATCCTCTTCCAGGTAAACTTGCTTCCCCCCCTCCCTGGGTAATCTAGAAACAGATTTTTTCGTTTTTGCGCTGAGCGGTGGTGGTGCGGATTGGAATCAACGAGCTTCGGGGTCGGGATTGGAGGCTTAGAGCGGAAGAAAGAGGCGACCGTCTCTTTTGCATGCGATTTTTCTTCTTCTGTTTACTCTGAGGGGGATTAGTCACGTGTTTATGTTATGCTCTATCCCTGTTTCGAGGTCTAACTGATTGGCGGACACTAGCAGCCACACGGAGCTAATTAAGAAAGATATGTAGTATATTTGGTTTGTTTTAGTTGATTCGGTAGTGCTTTGATGGTTGTTGAGGAGTGGATTCTGTCCATAATAAAGCAATCTCCCTTTTTGTGTGGCCTTGGCTTCATTGTCGGTGGGCAAAAGCAATGCTATCTGTTGTTTTGAGATTCTGTGTGCTCTAAAAAGGAATGGAGTAGCAATGTGTCTGATGTGAGACTGACGGGAAGCCTGTTGTTACCTTTCATTTCATGATTCTTAAAAAGGAATCGGATGCTAATAATAAGAGATGGTTCATTCTACTGTTTCTAGTAGTTAGTTTTTGCATGCGCTATTTGTTACTGGATATACTTCTCAAGAAAAGATACAAACGATTGTGGATTAAAACATTTGTTGAAATGGATTTTCATCTCATACTAGAATTAGAAGGCTTATCGGAATCTGGATGCTCACATGGCACTTAGAATTGAAATGCCTTTGTTTATCATGTATAAGGCTATCGACATTTTGGAACTGTTGACGCCAGATTTTGACACGTGTTAAATTGGTGTCGGGAAGAGAAGGTTGGCCGATGCAGCAGATCTAAAGGCTACAATAAGGAATCGGCCGATTGAGGTAACAGTTGGAAATCGGCCGATTGGTGATACAGCTTGCGCCAACAGGATGGGACTATTTCGGAGAGTCCTGGTCAAAAGTTGGTCAACAGGGCAACGCTAAGTCGGTCAAGGAGCAATTAAAAAGAGTCCTGATTGGATTAGGGGACGACGGCGGAAGATTCTGCGGGAGTCCGTTTCCTTTAAAAGTTATTATAGATATAGTAGTTTTCCCGTTTTTTAAATAAGGTTGTAACAAGTCGTAATCGACCAGGAGTCCTATGTCTTAGGGTATAAATAGGAGTCGTCAGGGTCTTGCAAAAAAAATATAAACACATCAATCAACAACAATACTTCTACTTTTTCAGCAATTTACTTTCAAGTCGGCGACTTCGCCAATACTTTTCTTCTTTCACGAGTTCGTACGGATTGACAGGGCTGCATCAATTTGATCTCCGGCCAATTGGCAGGTTCCGCTTATCGAGTAATATCCGAGCCTTAACTACGGGCGCATCGCTGTGGTTTCGTTTGGATTTATTCACCTGCTATCGATATTTACTAGAATTGCAAGTTTTACCTGTTATTCTAGTATTATCACCAGTTATCCAGCTTGAGATTAGAGTAATCGGCTTCGTCATTGTTCTTCTTCGATTTATCATCTCACAGCCGATTAGATCTATTTCAAGTGTTGCCTCTATAGTAATTGTTTAGATCGCTCCAGCAGTTTTCTTTACAATTATTACACGATTATCGGCTGATCCATAGCCGATCATCTCTACAGCAAATCGGCCGATTCGCCGCCGACGCGCTCTTCAGGACAGATCGGAACTCCAGCCGATCGGAGCGCCTGGAATTTAATACTTTATTTCCTTGTCAATCAACAGGTCAGATTGACTGGCACGCCGCGCGAATCACACCAGGGCGATAACCCGAACAGGAGCTAAGCAGATTCTCCCGGGTCGTGTGTCCGACGCTGAAGACCATCGGCCGATTCCTGTCTGGCCGATTTTTAGCGCCAACAGGAACATTGCATTATGTGCCTTTATAGGATTTCTGGTTTCTAGGGACTGATAGTTAAGAACTGTCATGAATGGAAGCTAAAAGAAACATTAGGTTTCTCATGTGTTAGTAGGCACTGGACACAGTATAAATGTGTCCAACTGCACATCAATAACGTCGCGTCGTATCATTTGCAGTTTTGCATTTATCGCTCTTTGCATAGCTGTGGTACATCCTGATGCTTAACTAGTGTCCTGAACTCTTGATTCGTGCTTGAAAATATTTAACTCCTGTTGCTGTTACTAGTTAATTCTCTGTACATGTCCAATCTTGGATTGGTCCGTAAGAAAGAGTCAACACCATTTTTGACCTTAAGATTTCTTATACGAGCTTGTGACACACTGATTCGACAGGTGGCAGGTATGCACGCAGATGTTGCAGCTCTAAGGAAGTATAGCATATGGCATGAGGCTTCACGAATTGTTCGAGAAGAAGGGTTTCGAGCCTTTTGGAAAGGAAATCTAGTGACAATTGTACATCGCTTACCTTATTCTGCCATCAGCTTCTATTCATATGACCGCTACAAAAATGTAAGCACCAAGATTCTTGAGCTTTAACACTTAAATAAAACATTGCATAGCGAGCTTTGTCATTCAATATTATTTTAGTGAGCTGATTTGAAATAAGCATTTCAGCTTCTCCAAATGGTCCCAGGCTTGGATAGAGACTCAAACAATGTTGGTGTTGTACGTTTGCTTGGTGGTGGGTTGGCGGGAATAACAGCCGCATCTGCAACTTACCCGTTGGATGTTGTCCGTACTCGTTTGGCGACACAGGTAACATTATTATTCTGTTCCTGAGTAAAACATAAGAAGCGATCAATTTTGTATCCTCCAAATCAGCTTTTGCATGGTGTTGCTTTATGGACCAAAGCTTCTTTTCGTCTAAATTTCTGCAGAAAACAACTAGGTATTACAAGGGCATCTCCCATGCGGTGTCTACAATTTGTAGAGATGAGGGTGTCAAAGGATTGTACAAAGGCCTTGGGGCCACATTACTGGTAGGCCATGAACATTTTACTGATATATGCTATTTTTAAGTTGGGTTGCCAGTAATTTTTAGGAATTATTACAGGGAGTTGGACCTAGTATAGCAATCAGCTTTTCTGTATATGAATCACTGAGGTCTCATTGGCAAATGGAAAGGTGCTCATCGTTATTACTCTTTATTTAATATTATAACAACCTCTTGAATTTGTTGTTCAAAATTCTCACTGATTGTTATGAACATCTGTGCATCAGGCCCCACGACTCTACCGTGGTTGTTAGCTTGTTTTCTGGAAGTCTATCTGGCATTGCATCATCGACAGGTAAATCCATCTGTCCAAAATTCCCCCCTAAGAGTTGATTTTTTCTTCACCAAGTAAACAAAACTATGACACGCATTGCAGTATTTATTACTTACTCAATAAGAATGAACTCTTCTCGAGGAGCTAGCTGTATTTATGTCACATTCATTATTTCAGCCACATTTCCTCTTGATCTTGTAAAACGGCGGATGCAACTACAAGGAGCAGCTGGGACAGCTTCTGGCCATAAATCAACAATTACTGGAACTGTTCGTGACATTTTGCAGAAGGAAGGCCCTCGTGGCTTTTATAGAGGGATCGCCCCTGAGTACCTCAAAGTTGTTCCTAGTGTTGGCATTGCCTTTATGACATACGAGACACTGAAGAGCTTGCTCTCCAGCATGGACACGGATATTGAGAGCTGAGGTTTTCCATTTTAAAGAGAGGTTAAACTTCAGTAAGATTTTAGCCATAGGTTACTGTCAGAAACTAAGTGCATCAGAGTGGTTACATGGACGGCAGTGTGGCAGTTTTGTAGTTGTTGGTAGGATAAAGCTTACCTGACACATGTACAAATAAACCGTCAGTCTTATGTTGTACCATAGGCTAAGAAGAGCAAATGAGCACCTCATCTTTTGCCTTCATCGGCGCATTGTGCTCCAGTTTTGTGTCATGAAATGTAATGCCCTCGCAAGGAGAAAAAAGGCGATGGTCATGGTTTTACAGATTCTATTTTTTTTTTTTGCAGCAAATGTGTCGAGTGATCTATGCATCGACTTCTCTCTGACTATGTTTTATATTTGCACTGATTAGCAAAGTCCCTTTCAACATGTTACGGAAATGTAATTTCTACAAGTCGAAACATTTGCAGTACATGGTGAAAGGTGGTATTTCTGTTAATTGAAAGCTGATTTAATGTAACAAAATGTTGATAAACTAATCTCATGCAAGATTTGCAGTACACAGGTTGTTTTTGGTTGGAGAGAACGGCCGGTAATTGCTTAACTGATGCAAGAATGCTTTCAGGAGTACTTCGAAGAAGAGTTGGCTACTCTGAGATCAGGTCGTGTTTGCCAGTACCATTACTTGGCTTCGACTCTACATTACCGATACCTTCTAAGCCTATCGTAATCATATACTAAGAGCTATGGTCAGAGCAAATATTAACATTTCAAATCTATGCAAAAACGGAATTAGATGAAACTGCAGACATATGGACTTGAATGGAGATATGGGAGACCTTATATAGGTTGAAATAGAGATATCAAACTAAGTTGTGAATGAAGGATGGCCATGAACTGATGCACAGGACTGCACTTGGAGTTGTTCTCTGAGTTCTGATAAGATCAAGTCAACATTCACATGGGTCACTCTTTTAAACCATGCAAGTCTAGAAGAGAACCCAAGTATGCAGGTGTCCTGCATAAGTAATTCTTCTGCTATATTCCGTATGCCTGTTTAGGCGGTTGGTATCTAGTACTGCAAAAAGGATAGATAAAAATGAATAAATGCTCAGAACCTCTTTGGTGACAACTGAAGATGAAGAAACTACAGGATATAGAAGAACTTTCTTTTCATACAGCATTCGAACAGACGCTTCATTCAGCAAAGTGGGTGAATGTAATGAGTTCTTTCAGATGTAATGGACGGTGCAAAGTGCTTACATTCCGGTCAATGCTCTCTGCTGGTAGAATAACGTCTTACATGTGATGAATTGCAGAGTGAAAGAGATTGCTATGTCCAAAATAAATGCCAATATTCTTGCTCATCTTTTCTGTTGAGATGAGCCTTCTTCATTTATCTGAAGACTATTTTGAGTGATTACCATAGCTCACTTCCTCTGCAGAATTCGTTGCATATGAAATCTGTTTTGCACAAATTTGACGCACGCGAAAACTATCCCCTCTTGCTCATCTGCTAGACATTCACATGACTGACCTGATGAAGAGATGATATGTTCTACCAGATGGCTAAGTCTTATTACGGTGGACTGGCCGGACAGGTGGACCGTGCGGGCTTCTTGGTGTGACCACGGCCGAGGACAATATGAAGCGATGCGTCTTAACCATTGCTACCAGTTACCACCATAACTTGGCTCTGATCCTGCTTCACCTCGAGCTATGGACACCTTATTTCTGGACATGCTAATCTGTAACTTCCCAGCATCTTCCAAGCCTAATTTTGCATTTATAGCATACAGGACACCTTTCGTGTCGCCGGAAATTGCTGATTGGGTTAATAGTTTCATCATCATACACCGACGAACATAAGTCAAACGAACCAATTCCTACGTACATGCTCATGAGTCAAGGCACTGCATAACCCCCTTGTAAATGTAAAAACTAGCTAGGAAATGAGCTCGAGCAGAGATAGTGAAAATGTGAACATATACGGAGGAGCTAAAGATCCGTGAGAACTTTATATAGACCAAAATGGAGTGAATGAACTCTTCTCTATCAATATATGCCTTGGCAGTAATACCGGCCGCTTCAAAAAGAAAAAAAAAGGAGTGAATACACAGAACATGGATTACCATGTGCCTGGTGCAATGACCATGGACCTATTTCTGTCACGAAAAAATTGATATAGTGAACTTATATGTATATTAATTCTACACTGGCAAATGCTTCTGAAGCTCTTTGTAAAGAACTTTTTTCCTTTTTATTAATGTATAACCGGCAGGGGCTCGCACCCTCCTGTTCCCTAAAAGTTTCCTCTAAAGCACTTATACAGGGGGGTTCCTCATCTCCATTATATATTTTTGTGTATATTAATTTGTTTGCACAATAAGTTGTAAAAGAAACTCGTATTGCACAAAATCGATGCACATTGTATTAATTTTCTCCATGTTGTTCTCCACCATATTTCACAGTCGCATATGGGAGCTCACATCTACGGATTAGTGTGGAGGGGTGGGCTGTGATTTGTCCCATTGCCATCGCGCAGGGCTTCGATCATGCCCTCGATGGATCATGCCCTCGATGCCGTATCTGCAACAATCCGCAACATGCAATCCTGAAGCATTCATCTCCCATGCCTACCTGCAACCACACGAACCTGCAGTTGCGCAGATGTTTGCGGACCTGCTAAACTCTAATTTCCTAGAACCTCCCAGGCCTAACGCTGTCATCATATACCAATACTAGGAGGAATCCTGGGTCAGTTGATTTCCATGTACATGCTCAAGCGACTATCCCCTATATACACACACAGTTAAACAGGATACAACAGCATGGGTGAACATGAAGGAGAAGATTGTTCCAACTTTATATAGGCCGGGATAGATTAATGAGTAAGGCCATGCAGAAAAAACCATCCCTGTGCTCAATAAGTGTACACCAACATGTGTAATTTCTCGATACATCGACATTGAAATTTATATGCATAGTAATGCAAGTACCTCCAGAGCTCATTCCTCGGAAAAAAAAAAGGTTACCTTCAGAGATCTACAGCCAAAGGTGGTGGTTTTTGTATGAAAAAAAATCATTGCATTCCTTCTCGAGAATGCCAAGTTTGTTTTACATTAATGTGTGAACATCATAAACATTTTGCACTCGGCTTTCAGCCCTTTCTAGATTAAATTGAGCTAGGCAGAGCTAGGTAGCCTTGTTCATGTTCTATTTACTGGTTCAAGAGCCGATCAGTCTCTGTGAGGGTATCACAATTATATTGGCAGCGGGTAATTGGGAAGGGCTTTTATATTAAAAGTCGGCGGCCACTCCATTACTTTTGGCTCGGTGCTAAGCATGCATCATGCATGTCTACACGGATCTCTCTTGTAGCAGCCGTGCAAGTGCAACCTTACTTGCTAGCTCATAGACGATGAATTTCATTTCCTCTCCATGTTGCGCTGTTGATGATGTAAGAACTGGCATAATCAGATACTACTAAGCACACTCAATTCAGTGTGACATTAAATTAGCGTTCTCAGGGTTTTCAGAGAGAGTAACCAACAAGTAAATAAGGTAACTAAAAGAAACTTGACCAGTGCAGCTGTAAGAATATTTGTAATCACTAATCTGAGCTGAGACGCGTCTTTTTCTTTTAGTACAAGTCAGAGAGAAGCTACGAAGTAACCTGACAGATGAGTACATATAAATGCAAAGAGAGCCTAGAAGAGCCCTAGCGGTGCTTTGATATTGTCCTCTTCTCTAGGCGGCCTACGACGCGTATCCTACACTACACGAGTGCGGAGCCATTCGATATCGTGCTTCTAAGCTGAGCTGAGAGAAATATTTCTCCGCCTTGCAGCTGAGACGCATCAGTGTGAAGAATTTGAGTGTGAAGGAATTTGAGTGCGAAGAATTACATTTGGCCTTGTACTAAAAAAAGATGTGTCTCAGCTCAGATTAGTGATTCCTTACAGCTGCATTGGTCAAGTTTCCATTGGTCACGATCTTTCGCTTATGCCATCAGTGTGAAGACAATTGCTTCCATGACCAGCTAGCGTCGAGGCTGATCTCTGGTTCCCTTGCCTTTGCAGGTGGCTGACCATATATAGGTCTAGTTTCAGATCTTGTGCCATGAAGCTCCTTGTTCCGCCTGACAAATGGCTTTGTAAAGGAGAACTGGAGAGGTGGGTAGCGGCACTCTTGGTTTTGTCAAGAGTTTGTGAGAGGAAACATGATACACATCATGGTTGATAACTGCTACGCGTTACCTTCAAGCAATTGCTATAACCAGGAGTTGTGGATATGGTGATGGACATTCTAAATTGTTACTTCCCAGTGCCTTCCAATCCTAATACTGCCATCGTGTACTAACGAGGAGAAACCCAAGGGACTAATTCCTACATACATGCATGCTCAAGGGATTCTGCATATATAAGCCACTAGTGTGTGGAAAACTAGATGGGAAACGAACTTGAGAAGGGGCAGTGAATGTGTGAGCATGAAAAGAGAAGCTTCATGGCAACTTATACAGGCAGATAACCTGAATTACCCCGGATGGGAGTAGAATGTCCATGTTGTCGTCAAAATTTAGTCTCACATACCCATATAAACTTGTGCCTACGCCGTCAGTGAATTGAAATTTACATATACCCCACCTGCTTCGTGTAGGCATGGAGACAGTGATGTCCTCGGAACCATTATGCAACAGTCGGCATAATGGAGACCCTGTGTCCGTGTCCATGCCACCCAACTTGACATGCCCCATCGGCGCTCAACGCACCGGCCGCCCCTGCCAGCCACCTTTCGATTGGAGCCGCCGCTGCTGCCCTCTACCTCGATCGCGGCATGAGCAGGGGAGATGGCCGCGCCCGCCTGAGCAGAGAGGTGCTCCGCCGAGACAAATGAAGTCGTCTAGGGAACTGGGGCCATCTGGCCGCCGGGAAGCAAGGAGGTAGCCGCAATATGGGAAAGACCTCCTCCGTGCAGCGGCGGCGATGCGGTGGCGCGCCTGCGGGACGCCGCGGTCGGGGTGGATGGCAAACGAGGTACCGTCCACCGGACGGTAAATGTCCACCCTTTGGGGCCGTTGGATCGGAGTTCTACGGTCATTATTGACCCTCGCCCAGCCCCGCCTCCGCGTATCCCCCACCACTGCCTCGCCTCCGACTCTGCAGCTGCCCCCGCGCGCGCGCCAGCGCCGAGGAGATGGCCGCGCTCGCGGCACCCGGCGCGGGGCGGCGGCCTCCCTCCGGTCCGCCGCGGACCTCTTCCGGGACAGGGGCACGTCACGCCGCCGTCAGGAGCAGGAACCTCTCAATCGAGGTAGGAGCCAACACTCTGAAGTCAAGTTGTTCAGTCTGGGCCATAAACAATGTCGAGCCGGCACTGCAGTCAGTCATGCTGAATTTTCATAATGTTTCAGCAATCTGCTGGACCCGCATAGAGCAACTGAATTTGGTTTTAGCTTCAGAGGTTTGCAGACCGCTGCTTTGGCTGGTGCGCTTGTAACTGCGATGCGACGGTAGAATGCTGCTATTCTCTCTCTATTCTCCAGTGATACAACTTCAGTACTGAACCCAAGTTTGAGAATTACAGGTGCGATGAGTTCATGACTTGTAACACGATAGGGAGTCGACCAACCAAATACGTAGACCAATAACAAGTTTAACCGTCTCGCTTGCTTTCATCAACATCCATCGGCGTCCATGGTTCTTGCCGCTGCGGCAGCAAGTTTAACTTGCATCAGATATTCAGATGCATAAATTTCAACGTGGTTTACATGTGGCAGTTTAGGAAAATTAGTGATAATAATTGTATAATTATACCTACGTTTAGACGGGCAGAAATTCAGTGAAATCCATGCATCTCAAATATACCTTTTAAAGTTGATTATTATTTCAGAGAAACTAATTAAAATGGGCATATCAATTGTTCAAGGCTTCAAGCCCAGGAGATTGAGTATTTTGGAGAATATATCGATTGGCGGCAATCATCAGCAATGGTAAACAAGATTATTTTTTCTGAATCCAAGGTTAAGCATGGCTGAGAAGGTGTGGCAAAGATGTCGATAGGCAGACAAATTTTAGTAGTATAAATTTTAGTAGTTTCAAGTCCAGATCTTTGATGACTACTGGCATAACAAAAGGAACATATCGTACCACACCCTTGCATCACATCCTCGTATGTACTTCCCAGAGCAAGAGGAGTACACCTCCAGAGTTTTTCATTCAGGCAAAGGACGCAGAAGGGCTGGACCAACCAATCACCATGGATCGGTTGAAAGCTTGGCTGGTCATCTTCTGTAGTTTGTTTCACAGGGCAGCATCATTTTGAACTTCTGCATCTCATCCGTCCACTCCCTATATGCAACACTCTCATGTGGTCAATCCAACAGAAAAGCGAAAACCTACGGCCTCACTGAGCCTGCTGTGCCGATCGCACATATGTGCTGAAACTGAGCGCTTCAAATCTCCAACGAACTACACCACATGTTTCCGAGACCTCCCAAGCCTTACTTACGCCATATAATAAGAAATAAATACGGCAGGAAAAGTAATAGGGAAAATAAGCTAGCATGACCAGTGGGTGCAGTGCAGACTAGCATACCGGGTGGTGACTTTATACAGTCGTAAACAGATCGGAGGGGTGAGTTTGATGGTGAAATAAATGACTTTAGTTACAAGTTGTTTAGGCAATGGAATATATATTCCGGTATCATACATCAGGATGCATCATACCACAATTATTACAGAAGTAGCTACATCTTCAAGGTTAGACCCATGTTTCCCTAAAAGAAATATGTAGTCAAGACATCAGAAAGCTCCGATGCAAACCAAGAAAACAACTAAAAGAAAGAGAAGAGGTCAAAATCTCCAAATGACAGCTTGAGTAATCCTACTTTCGCGGTTTGTGTCGCAATATTGACTCCTAAAGAACCAACTTTGCCACAAGTCGGGTGAATGAAGAACAGGAGCTTGAGCCAAATCCAATATAGGTGGAGAGTTAAAACCGTCATCCAACTTGTTGAAACTTGGATCACAAAACCAAGATCGGTACTAAAACCAGTTCACCAACGCCTGCCCGAATGCATGGGCAATGTTTGAGCTCCAATCAATAATAGTGCATTCGGAGAGTTGGATAGCCTCCATTCGAAATCAGATTTTCGATAGTTCCAATCAATAACAATTTGTACAATGGTGAGGAACCAATCTCATAGTTCTTAATTTTAGTTTAAGCAATGGTAACAACCGTCTTATTCTCTGTCCTCCCTGCCCCATATTATCAAAGTCCTATGTGAAACTACGTAAAACAAACTTTGAGACCGCTAGCATGTAGTAATGTAATGGAAAAAATCCAGTTTACACCCTTGAACTATCACAAAAGTCTAATTTTTAACTTATATCTACAAAATCAGATAACGAGGACCATCCAATTGTGGAAATCGGATAAATTTAGCCCCTTGAGTGGTTTCAAAGATGACTTTTTATTTTTTTAAAATTAAAAATATTCATATTCAAACTAAAAATTCATAATTAATTCATATTAAATAGAAAAACCAAATTGGTGCCATCTATTTTCTAAAAATGTAAACTATCTATTGACACTCTACTTGTCAGTTATTCGGATCCAATTTTTTCATGTACCTAGTTTTATTTGCTTATAGTTGTGCCTATTATTTTTGAATAAATAAGATTCAAATAGAGTACCGATAGATATATTACATTTATTAGAAAAAAATTGGTACCAGTTTTTTATTTTTTATTTTAAAATGAATTAGTTTTGATTTTTTAATCTAACCAGATTTTTATTTTTTTAGAAAAAATACAAAACCATCTTTGAAACCACCCAAATGGTCAAATTTATCCGGTTTCGACAATTGGATGGCCTTCGTTATCCGGTTTTGTAGTTGAAGGTTGAAAATCAAACTTTTGTGATAGTTCAAGTATGTAAATGAACTGTTGCCTAATGTAATTGTCCTAAAGTGGCATAGCACTTCACTGTTTAGTAACTCACTGTATTTGACTACTCCCTCCGGACCTTTTTATAAGGCGTATTGCCGGACACTTCAGTGCTGGTAATTACTCTTTGGATAGGAGGTATATGAAGGGACTATGCATGCGCATCAGATGATTAAATGTCATGGTAGGGTTATTGAGAGGAGATGTGGCAGAACCACCTGAATTAATCCGGTTTAAGTGCGCTAACCATCACCACGAGGGCAATCAGGATTAACTCGCACTTCAAACGGAGTAATTCATAGGTCTGTCGGGTAACCTCCTGATACAACAACGAGTTTGCCAATCGAAACAACACATACAAAGTACTCACACGAAGGTGAGCCAAGAGAATACAACATTCCACAAATTTTACATCACAGAGTTCAACATAAATTTATTATTACAGACCAAGTTCGAATTCGTAAAACAAGTACTTCAGAGTTTAAAAGTAAACGAGTTCTTCAGAGTTCACTGCAGCGGAAAAACAACGATAAACTAATCGACGATACATGATGTCTCGATGAAGCCCGTATGAGACATCACTCGGCATTATCATCATTGGCCAGGGACGCATCCCATTCCACCGACCAACCAGGAGGAAGAGTACACGGCCAAGTCAAACTAGCAACCATATCCTCAAAAGTATCACCTAAAAACAAGCCACAAGCAAGGCTGAGTATACTAATACTTAGTAAGGCTTACCCGACTAGTGGAATATACTTAGCCGACTACTAGACATGCAAGGCTTTTTGGCTTGAGGGGTTTGTTTTGTCGAAAAGCATATACAAGTAGGTCCTTACTTTCAAGTTTTAGCTCCAGATTCTAGTTTACTTAACCATTCTAGGTAAGCAACTATCCAACATCATGCATGGTGAAAGAATTAATTTGCATCCAACAAGATTAATCATCATCATTGTTCCATTTCTTACTCTATGTGGTAAAAGGGTTAAGCAGTCTCAATACCGTGAGAAACGGACGATTCGAATCAAATTTCTTAACCTTGCAAGGCAGACCTAAACACACTTCACGTGGTTACTCCCAGAGTCACACGTGCAACCTTTCCTCTTTCTTCCCGGGTTGTGGATCAGGGCCACCATCCGAGACTACAGAGCCCGGCTTTGCACCCACCATGTGCGCGCATGGAACCGAAGTTGGGAGGGTGAGGTGCTGTCCACTTGCCGGTCCGATTAGGTACTTAAGCTTACCAATTACCATATTCTCAGCATGTGGTTAGTACGTTCAAACGCTTAACCACCACTACCACACACTGCGGCCTTAGCATTTTTCACTAAACAGACGGGGCCTCAATCACCAACATGAACATCGCACCATAGCCCCGTCCGTCGACCTTATGATTGCAGCATGTAGTAAACATTCAACTCCTATATTCTCGCGAGTGACAGGAAATTACTCGACTTTTACTGGGTCCTATTAGCATAGTATTCTATCGAAACTTACATCTAGTGTTCAGAGCATGGGTACCTAGGATCATGCAACTAAGTTTTCATTCAACTCTTATAAACTTAATGCACAAGTAAAATAGAGTAATAAGTTGCATAATTTAGAAAAATAGGGTTCATGCTCCGGAGCTTGCCTTTTTGAGCAAAACTAGCCTTGGGCTCTTCCGAACTCGGGTTCGGGTCTTCGAAAACTTTAGTTAGATTCACTTGAGCTTCACGCTGCTCACTCTCGAACTCGGGCACCAGCTAGTACGTTCCGTCAGCGAGAGTAGTCGATTCTATATGAATGCACAAGTATGAGTTGTAGTGATGTAGAGATTTGTAGCTTATTTCACAATAAACTTGTAATCCAACAAAAATTCACGTTTATCTTAATTCAATGTTATTTACTGTTCCTTGGGTAGTCATTTACTGAATATAACTTAGATCAATTAACCTCATTAAATAGATGTATGTTTTGTCATTTATAATTGTTACCTTTCAAAACTAAGTATGAAATATTCGTAGCCATAGCTAGAAACATTTTCTGGTGTTGAAATTTTTATAGAAGATACCCCTCTGAGCAACTAGACTACTTTATAAATTTCAGCTCTTTATATGAAGTAGATTAAGTATGAAAAATAAAATAATCAGCTACTACTAGAATCTAGTTATTTTTATACAGAACAAACCATGCAAGTACTAATACTTAAACTTTTACAGGATGTTAATATATCCATATATGTGTTACTGTAAATTTTTTAGATTTTATTGTGCATGATACAGAGCATAATAAATAGGAAAAGATACACCTATTTTAATAAAGATTAATTTTTACAGGATGTTATACAGGGTTTCTGAGTATGAAACTTTTTATACAGTATGATCTAATCCAAGGTAACTCATAGTAAAAATATGAATATTTTTCAAGGAAAAAAAACTAATTACTTTGATTTAATGCATTTTTCCACCACAAAAATTATATAAGTAGGTTACAGAAAGGTAAAAAGTCCTAAAATTTTTCTGTGGTATCTAGGTATCAATGTAACAACACAAAAAAAGTTTTATAACATGAATCACCATAGAAGAGCAGGAAAAGGTATTTACATGTCTTCATGGCATAAAATAAAGTTTAACAAAAAGTTTAGCTAGAGTTGTGTTCTGGTCCTGAACTTTTACACTGGCCTATACATCAAGAAACTAATCCACTGTCCAAAAATTAGGTTGAGCCTTTGTCTACAATAGTGGGTACAAATAAAGGCTATTAAACCTACCATTTAATCTAGGACAAAATATAGCAAGCAACTGAAGAAATACATGTAACAAAAGTTTTAGATCTTCTTCTAAGGATTACATAACAGTTGAGTTTGTATTTTTCCTATTTTTATATCATTTTATATGAATTTTACAAGTTCACTGTTTTTGAATCTAGGGTCAAAACACTGGTTTGCAGATATGCCCCTGGAAACTTGCGTGCAGACCCTTTTAAAGATTTCAATCGAAGCAATTGGGTCCTTGGGCGGGGCTGGCATGGCGGCCGGCCAAATTCCGGCGAGGGTGCTCGTGGCGGCGAGGGAAAAGGGTCAGGGGAGTACCAGGGATGCGAGAGCTACCTCATGGTGGCCTTGGTCGGGGTCGGGGACAGCCGGAGGTGGGTCTCCCATGGCGGACAGGGGGCGGCGGGGGTGGTGTGCGGCGGCGGCGGTGCTCCGGCTGGGGTGGGATGGCGTGGTCGGATCGGGAAGCTTCACTGCGGCAAGGTGGACCTGTTACAATGCTTGTCTCGGGCGGAGGAGGACCGGAGCAAGGGGTCCCGCGGCGAGGTGGGGGGCGGGTGGCGGCGCAGGCAGTGCTGGCGGCGCTCTGGCTGGGGTGGGCGGCGAGGGCCCGGTCGGGGAGCTGCGGTGGGGCGGTGTGGTGGGGGTTGGGGGGTCCGTCTGGGCCGAGAAGAGGCGGAGCGGCGAGGTGGCGTGCGGCCAGGCTTGACGGCAATGGTGGGCGGCGGTGGAGCTTGGGCGCGCGAGCAGGGGCTTCGGCCTCGCCTTTTAAAGGCTGCAGGAGGGAATGAGAGGGCTGGGGCGAGGCTGGGGAGGGTCAGCACGGCTCGGGCTCGCCATTGGGCGCGGTGGGCGGTGGCAGCGCCGCGGCGTCGTGTGCCAGCGACGCGGGCACGGGGTTGGGCGCCAGGGATTTGGCGTGGGGGAGGGGGGATCGCGCGGCACGCGATTGGGCGGGCTGGGGCGGCTGCAGAGGCGCGCGCGGGTTGGCTTGGCACGGCGCGGGTGGCAGGGATGCCCTGCCAGGTGGCCGGCGGCCTCTGCGCGGCGGTCGGGGCAGAGCAGGGGAGGGAGGTGAAGGAAGGACTAAATTGCGAGAATTTGAAGAAATTTAGAGGTCGGTCGAAAAAAAGATATTTTCTCATATTTCTGTGCTGCAACTCAAAATTCTCTTAACATGAAAGTTGTTCAAAATAAAAAGTTACACAAGTTTTGTTTCAGGCCAAAGTTCATTTGAGTTATATTTCAAAATTTATTTTAAAAACTCAAAAAGCTTGATTCGGATGGCACATCATTTCATAGCAAAACTTCATATTCTCCCCTAGGCTTCAACTAGAATTTTGTTTATCATGCCACTGATGATGTGCCTATTCAATTTCGTAGTCATATTTGTATCGATGTGAAAGTTATTTAATTTGTTTGATTAAAGTACATGTACTTATGCACATATATACATACTTTCAATATAAAAGCAAAACCAAATTATAATACATTTCTTTTAAACTTTTCTTAGTTATTTATGCATATTGTTATGCTAATGAGATTTGTTTAGCAAAATAAACACCTGAGGTGTCACAGGAGAGAGGATGGGGGAGTTTTATGGGATGTGAGGGGAGTTTCATATTTACCAAGTTCTCGATCTTGGTAACTGTACGTTGAAACTGACTTTAAAGCAAAGGCAATTTCGTGTAGGCAGCTGATTGGGTGCGTGCAGACGCGGAAAATGGAGTAGCCCTGCATGCCTGCATGCAAAATGAATGAGGTGCGAAAACGATGAAAATTAATGCTTGAGTTAATCTTGTCTTGGTATGAGGAATTCTTCTCCGCGCGCCTTAGAAATCGGTCCGGAGGGAGTAAATCGGATGGTGCAGATGAGCCTTAATGCACACAAACAACGCACGTCTGCAGTAGCCGCTATGTTGCTGGATCCGTCTCCAGCCGCAAGCATACGAAAGATGGAATGGCTCCGGTGACAAGCAACAGTTCTTCTCTCAGACTCCTATGTCTTGGAGTAGCGAGGTAGAACAACAATAATGTTGTTGCAGCCTTTATCCACACAGCTTCAGTCTTGGCGGACAGTCGGACTACAAAATTGTAAGTTGTAAGATCCTGTTACCTCCCAAGCCTACAACTACCGTTAAGGATTTGGTAGACATACAGTATAGAGACATGCAGTTACCTGAAGCATGCATAGGGCATAGCCATCTAAAAAATAGTAACAGACTAACATATGAACAGGAGAGGACAAATTAACACTGAAACGATGAAGCAAAACAAGTGTCGTGTATGCTTACATGAGCTGAAAAATGGAGTGGGTGGGTGGTTGGAGTGGTACACTGACGAGTCATGAGACTTGATTTCTCTATGAAGAGGAGTGTGGTGGCTTAACACTTGCAGAATTATCCAGACTACAAATAAAATTCACCAGTGAATTACCCTCAGATTTTTTTTCTCAAAAATTGATGGTGAGTCACATGCCAGTTGCTTTCACTGTTCACTGTTAGTCACCTGGAATGCTGGAGCCAATAAGTTACAGTCTAACACCTTGCAGCAGTTTCACGATCGAGAACGAAGGATTCGTCTGATTGAGAGGGGACCAAAGCAGAGTGCTGCCTTGGAATGCAGATGCGCGTTATCATGCCCCAGGTGCCAGCACATCGCCAATCCCACTGACGCTATGATTCAGCACTAAAGATGGCAACATGTAAAAAAAAAAATCTGTGTGTCTGCGGATATTAAACCCGACGGGCACGGATATAGGTCTAAGTTTATATCCGCGGACACGGGCGCGGGAACGATTCTAAACCCAACGGGTATTTACTCATGGGTATGAAAAATTGATATCCGCACCCGCAAACCCACCATACCGCATCAGGTGGACCTAAAACTCCAGATATATAAGTTCTTGTTCGGTTTCAACCTTACCCATCTACATTTTTTCCCTTCTCCCAACTCCTCCCTCCGCGTGTCGCCAGGGGCTTGTTCGTGGTCCGCCCATTTCTAGCTCCCTCCACGCGCCACCAGCGGGGCTATCCGCGCCTCTCTCCCCCTCCACGCGCCGCTACGGGCCTGTCCGCACCTCTCTCCCTCCATGCGCCACCAGGGGGCTGTCCGCCCCCCAGACCCCCTCCTCGACTCCGCGGCGAAAGGTGTCGCGCCGCCCGCCGATGCACTCGCCCCGCCCCCTCCTCCCTCCCTCTTCCCTCTCTGGCGCACACACGGTGGACCAGCCGCCGCGAGGGGACTCGCCGCCCTAGATCGCCCGCCGCCACGGGGCCCTCCTCACCGCCCCTCGAGGCCTGGATTGGCCACCGCCGCCGCAAGGGGTCCTCCTCGGCGCCCTGGACCACCCGCCCGACAGACGCCATGAAGATGATGTCCATGAAAGCTTGTTTACTTGCCGTTAGATATTTTTGTGTTACTTGATTTTCTTAAGTTTGCGGGTTTAAGGGCGTGCCCGCAGGCATGTGATATCTGCGGATAGCGGGTACGGGCGTGGTTCTCTGCCCGTAGAGGGTAGCGGGTGCAGGTGCAGGCATGAGCGTAAGTTTTAGCTCGCGGGTACGGGTATCTAAAAGGTATATCCGTGCGGATTTTACCCGTTGCCATCTATATCCAGTAGGCTGACGATCTGTTGTTTGGAAAAGCGTTATTGTCCAGCTTAAACTAGCCACGTGTATGCCTCTGATCAATTCTTGAACTTAGGAATAATATTGCATTTGAGCTCCAATGGACTGCAACGTTTCACTCAGAAAGCCAAGTCAGAATCTTTTTTCTTTCAGAAAGAAATTATGATGAGCAATATTGTATAAGCATTATCCAACTTAGTTTGTATCCCCAGGAAGATGAATGGTGAACAATCCCACAAGTTACACCGTAAGACTAGCAAGAGAGAAATTACCTAGGGTCACCACACACCACTCAACATACTATAGGAAACTTATAGTCGCTATCTTGATGAATGAATAAGTACAAAGTGAGATATGGGTAGGTGCATGTGCAGGTACATCGGATTAGTGTGCTGGAACTATTGGCTTCAACTAATCAAATAATCAAATAGTATTCTTAAATTTACTTAAATTAAATTCAAAGGTATTTGAAAGGAATCGGTGCTCGTACCCCTCCCCCTCTAAGAGGCGAAGGGGTGAATTGGACAATTCTAAAACTTTAACATATGGCTCAAACTAGTTAGCACAAAATATAAGCTAAAACATATTATCTAGATGTGCAACTAGGGTTCAACTAGTGTGAAAACCTCATCCCAAAGAGTTTTGCAAGATATAGCTAATCCTAGCAAAATACTACACTAAGAATATAAAGGCACACAAGATTGCAATAAGAAATGCGGAAGCTTAAAGTAAGGGGATGAGGGGAAGCAAACTCTCGACACAAAGATTTATCCTATGATATCGGCAGGCACAAGACCACCCCTAGTCCACGTTGTCGAAGAACTCACTAAGAGTATTGCTTCCCGGTCACCGAGTCTCTTTCGAGACTCTTCTTGACTCGCCACCAAGGCTTAGCCACCAAGGCTCTCGCCAAGTGCCCAATCACCTCGATGTCGTCTCCATTAAGGAGCTTTTCCACGAAGGAAGGGGATCTCCACGTCCCCGCACAAAGCTGCCGTTGCCGCTCCACACCAAGCCGGAGGGTTGATGACTTGCCGGCGAGCCACCAAAACTCCAAGGGGCCGGCACATCGAGATACAACTTGTGGTTCACTCAAGAACCAGCACACAAGGCAGCAATGACTTACTCTCTCACTCTCTCTAGAGCTAATTCTAGCACTAACACTCTCAAAACTTGTGCTAAACCTAAGAATATGATCAATAAGCTCTTGGGTGGCTTGGAGAACTTCTTCAAAGTGTGGGTAGCTTCTCACGAACTCCAGCAGCCTCAGATGATCCAGGATGAGGTCTTATATAGGCTAGACATCCACTTCTAGCCGTTACATGCTTTTTTCTTGAAAACCATAAATCGTCGGTTAAACCAGTCGCCACCGTCAGTTTAACCGGTCACACACAACCCGCCCACTAGCCGTTGAACTCCAACTACCATCTTCTGCTGACGTCATTGCCCGGACGCCTTGCACGGACGCCCGTCGATTCAACCGGTGCTGAAGACTTTGCTTGGAACCCTTCTGGAACCAAAATATGCCTACTAAGTAACCACAACACACTTGCACCGATGGCTTCTTTTACACCGTCAGTTTAATCGGTGCCTCTGTCATTTCTTTACTTGATTGCCATGTTATCTCCTCATTGCACCGACGCCTCCCTTCTTATAGCGTCGGTTCAACCGGTGGTACTGAGTTCTTCTTCACTTGATCCTTGTTTCAACTATCAATGCACCGACCCGTTATATTTTGGGATCGTCGGTTCAATCGGTCGACTGATTTCGGCTGGCACTTGTCCAATTCATCGTTGCGGTCTACATTTTCACTACACCTTGGACATCTTGACAGCGAATTGGACCACTTTATATGTATTGGACTCCATCCATAGGACCTAAAAATCCACCAAACTTGAGCTTATAAACTTATTAGTCCCGTTGACTATATTGCTACACAATCACCAAAATCACAATTATAATTTAATGGGGCCATGTTCCTTACAGTGCTGCACTAATGTGACTCAACTACTGTATTAGTCAAATTGTTTGTCGAATGTTACTTGACTATCAGAAGCAACCAAAATTACAATGAGCTATATATCAATCATGAAACTAGGACGAGGGAAATCGGCTAGGTCACCACAGTCCACAAAACACGAATAGACACTATCTTTTTTTCGATAAATAATAGATACTATATTGGTGAACGAATAACATAAGAGTACGTGGGGAGATATGGCAGCAGGTTCCTTTGTGTGTTGCATTACTTGTGCGGACATCGACGCTTTCATTGAACTTTTATTTTTAGTTTCTTTTTTTTCTTAGAAAGGGGTTGAAACGGATCTACCTGATTTTACTGTTGTACAGAAATCATTGCAATCTGCACGGGGAGCACACATTCAAGTAGTCTCAAAAAAACTGCACAGTACACCACCACACGGGCTCATGTGCAGAGAGCTAGACTGCTATATTTATGTCCATGTAGGTGATGCCCGTGCATTACCATCATATATATGCACATACATGATACATCCCGCAATTCCATGGAACGGATGAACACACATGGCACAGCAAATGCAGATACAAGTCATCAGCGTAGGCCTCGTAGGCATCAGGAATCATAGGCAAGGCCTCAGATACATGCGGTAGATGGCGAATCTACAATTATTGGACAAGGAACACAGATGGATGTGTTCCAAAACCATCTCTGATTGTGTTGAGGCTTTAATTGGGGCATATTGTGTGGGAGGGTGATCACGAGAAGCTTTTTCTGTTCCCAAATGGTTGCAGATTGAGACTAGAATCCGAGGAAGACCTGATTGCGAAATCCATGTCCAGTGCTTCTGTGAGGACGCCAGTGAATGAATGTGTAGGAACCATTACTTTTTTGGCGTGACTATATCTCCCTTTGACAGAAATGGCACATTTACCCAACTATGTCTCGTGTGCACCTCTTGGATTTGGATGCCTCGACATGTTCTAGACAACTCCGATATGTATTATCAGAGAACAATCTCCTAACATCTGTTCATGATATATATATATATATCTATATATATATATATATATATATATATATATATATATATATATATATATATATATATCCAAGCCTTCAACTACAAATTAAATCGAACGGGCATCCAACTGTTGAAACCGAGTAAATTTGGTTCTTTGGGTGCTTTCAAAAATAATTTTGTATTTTTTGAAAATTAATTTTTTTGTTAGATCTAAATAATCAAAATTAATTTATTTTAAATTATAAAAATATGAAGCTAGTACCCAAAATCTAAAAATGTAACCTGTCTATTGCCGTTCTATTTGAATCTTATTTATTTAAGAATAATAGGCATAACTATAAGCAAACAAATACTAGAAACATGAAAAAATTTGAATCCGAATAACTGAGAATTAGAGTACCGGCCGAGAGGTTACATTTTTTAAAAAATATTGTCACCCATTTTGTATTTTTCTGATTTCAAATAATTTTTTTAGTTTAAACTTTAATATTTTTAATTTCCATAAAACAAAAAAATCAAAGTTGAAATCAATCAAGGGGCCAAATTTACTCTGTTTCAACAGTTTGATGACCCTCATTATCCGGTTTTATAATTAACTGTTGAAAATCAGATTTTTATGATAATTCGAGGGTGTAAATTAGAGTTTTTTCTGCCTGTAATAGAGTTTCCAGAGACCAACCGGTAAGCAACTATGGTCGCTCAAGAATCAAAATATATGTAGTCACTAGTAATTTCTTGATTAGCACAGAGCAGTACATCCGTAAATGCAGGGTGTTGTTGCGTAAAGAATTAGCTACACTTGCATTTTCAGTTCTGCGTTACAACTGGTGGTAGCAGATGGAAAATGACCCATTACTACTCAAAAGGTACACAGTTCATCTGAGCACAGGAGATAGTTTTGAAAGGCTAACTACCTCAAGCACTCTAAATTAAAGTAAAAGCTTGTTATAAATATTCTAGATGGTATCCCTCTGCCATCTGCAAGGTGAATAGAACAGTTCTAGCATCGTCCAACACAAATGCAACATACTACACAGCTACTCGATACGGGTGAGATGTCCAAGCGGCTAGTACGAGTTGCATAGGCTTGGAAGACATCGGCAAACATACACAGCCGAGATGTAACTGGGTTACAAGTCGGTTGTCTCCAAGTACTGCAAAGGCAGTTGACGCTGACTCCATCAATCAACAGACGACTGACACTCCGATACTCTCTGCTCCATGCTTAGTCATTTTGCTGCTGACGAGGGGTATTATTCCAAGCGTTACTGGCTGGTTGCTGCAGCTGCAGCGGCAGGCAGCCGCATGTAGCGCAGCCGAATTCAAAATAGTGCAGGCTAAAAACGACTGAATGAGAGCCATTCTTTTCAGTGCATCAGGTATCTATCTGTGACCTGCAAGATAATTGCAGTGGCATCGTGCCGTGTGCATCAACCACACATACACTGATAACATGGAAAGAAAAGCGATGAAATGTATGCGTGCGTCTAGCATGAGTGATAGGCCTAGGAGACATGGAGAATTAAACGGTCAGCTCCACTGTTCTTCCAAGCAATCACTAATCTTCAGCACATATAGTTTGCCATGATCATTTGTTTCAGACTTCCAGCACATAATATAACTCTTGATTTACATATGAATATATGTTTGACGACAGCATGCTGTGGCCTATGCGGCGGCTGATCGGCTATTTTCGAGTATATGGCCTACGTGACGAAAAATATGTAGCCAGACTGTAAGGGGAAAATCGTCGGCTGTGCTGCTTATTCTGTTGACTTTTGAATTGGGGAAAAAATCCTATCTGGTTGATCGCAGTAGCCATGGTATTGTTATCACTAATTCGAAATTAAACTGGGTTAGTTGGTGTAGGAGGTCGTGAATTATAATCCATCAATGTTAAATGACTGTAAAATGCGGACTTAATCTGAAAGGACCAATCTTCTTCTTCTGAACACGAATTCTGGGCCCAAACCGGGCAACTTCATTAGGCCACGTCGCCTGCATTTCCCGGCCGTTGGATCTTGCATCTACGGTGATAATCAGGGCACGCGGGCCAGCGTTCCTCGGCCATCTTCCAGACGCTTCGAGCCGGGCGGCGGCGTCCCCCTCGCGAGTCGCGGCGCGCGGCCATCCTTCTTCCCCGCTGCTCCTCCCGCCAGTCCACCGCTGCTCCTCCGTCTACCCCCCACCAGAACGAGGAGGAGGAGGTCGCGGCGGCCGCATCGTTTTGTGGCGACTCAGGGGCGGACGAACTCCATAGCCAGCTGCTGTTGCAGCTTCTTCCACGCTCAAATCCAGCAAGCTCTGTTGTTGCCTCAGGCCATGCCATCGGCCGCCGGAATCTAATCACGGATCCGATCATTCGTCCGCCCCCCGTGCATCCTGTTGCGGCTCTGCTGGCCGGCCGCCGCACCAATCTAGGCTCAGTCAGGTACATCTTCTTTGTTAGGAAGTGTGCTACTACTAGGCTACAGCTTACCTCCATCAGCAGTTGTGATTATGCTGCTGGATTAATGCGACGCTGCTTGCTTCTCTTTGTTGTGGATTAATGCTTCAATGCTTGGCTAGGCTCCCAAATCAAGCTACCTTTTGTGCCTGATTTCAGAGGAGATAGCATTGTTCATAAGCATACTGAAGTTGGTCCAGGAATGCAACTGCATAGTCATTCCATGGATAAATATGATCTAGGTTTGGTATTTTCCATACATAAAAAGATTGTTCTTGACCTCAATCAGTAACTTCTACTAATACTCAGTACTATACTTTGTTCACTCTGATCATAAAAACTTAGATGCATAGATATACTTTTCATAGTTCATACTTTACTGTGCAATGCTAACAAAGTTATCCATTCAGTTATTGATTAATGCTGTCATTTTAAAATCATCCGTGTACTTTAAAATTACCACTACTGAGGCATCGTAAAAAAAGACTACAGGCCAAATGGCTAGGCTTCAGGAACAACAAACTTAGAGGCAGAGAAGAACATGCTGTGGACATTCGTAAGACAGAGCAATCGCTTAAGTACATATAGCAAAACCTGCAGTTGCATTCATTTTATTCATTAGCACATCCTAGGCTACATTTCCTTTCATATTTATTCTATGCTGATGACTAAAAGCTGTGTGAGGAGAAATTGAACAACATCACATTTGGTTGATTCAACACAACAGTATTCGTGCCATTGTGTAGCATATATTGGAGATTAATGACGAATAATGGCAAATGGATCTAATGTTGCTTCCTCCTTCCCTGGATTCCATTTCACTATACTGCTAGCGAGTAGCTTAAATTGCTGCATTGTGAGCTTATCTGTTCAGATAATTTATTAGTAAACTATGAGCTCAGTAATATCTATGGCTATAGTTTTGGACATTTATTTACTCTTTTCTCATGTGACTTCTCTCTTCCTCATATTGCCAAACTGATCTCAAATGCATACTACATTACTACCTCAGTTGACAAAACGAACAAGATAGCGCTAGCGCCCATGGATAACTTTCGTTTGGTTGCCTACTAGCTGAATCTAAGAAATAAAAGGTGCAGGGGGTCACCACCAAGCTATTGATGTCTGGCACTGTAACAACATCTGCTGCAACTTAATTGGCAAACAATTCAAGTCTGATCTGTGTGCAAAACCATATAACTGGTAACATTGGCCAGGGCACATAAGGCCGCGGCAAGGCCGCGCCACAAATTTCTAGTATAATGTAAACTCCAGACTAATTTCATCATACTTACTGAATGGATGACACTAGATATTCAAATATGGGTATTCAGCTCTGTTGACTTTCTTTTTTTCATTCTTTTTCCCTTTTCTAATAGGAACGTGATCTTGCTCAGCTCTGGAAGCCCATGTGCTGGCTGAAAAAAAAAAACGTGAACAACTCTGAAGTCAGGATTTCACAAATTAGGACACGGTAGGCTGCTCTCTGAAAGGCAAGTACAGGCAGAGAGATGGTCTCATTGTATAAATACGCCTGATCACACTACTATTTTCTTGCGTCAACTATCTAGAGCCTACAATATAAACAGAGCAACGTTAGCATAGCACCCACCATTAATACAGTACTAGCACGCAAGAAGCGATCGATAAGGCTTGCAACTAGCATGAGTGATGATAGGCTTGGGAGGCATCAGAAATTCTACAGTTAATTGAATCTTCTCCTCACTGACTATTTGCACATTCTGCATGCCATGATCATTAGTTCCAAACTCTAATTTAACTCTTGCTAACACATGGTACATGTGTCCAACTTTAGGTCACCTGATGGCTCTAAAGGAGCATGTGCCAGGTGAATTCCAGCGCTGGAAGCCAATTATTCAACTCGAAGGAATCGCTGCTGCTCTGCGACTTTGATGCGCACCTAAGTACCTGACAAGTGAACACCTGCAAGAGCTGCGCAGGTTGAAACTAGGCATTACCAGGGTGCTAGGCATGTACAGTATGAGCGTTCTGTTTGTATTTTCGATTGAGGTGAACAGAACTGTGCTAGCATCCATCGCTGGCAGAACAATGCAAGCCACACAGAACCCGAGAATCCAATTCCGCGCTCGCGCGCTTCCTGGCGCGCGACGTGACAGCAGCCCTCCCCACGTACGTGACCGGCTGACGGACTAGGTATTCAATTTTTTGGTTCTCTTTTCATTTATATTTTTTCCCATGACGTTCGTAATAGTAGGTGCTATCATTTCTTTTCCTTCTCAGGGTTTCCTTTTTACCTTGTATTATTTTTGAAGTTCTCTTAACAATCTTTTTATAAAAATCGTACTAAAAATATACCAAAAATTTGTACTTAGAAGTTGTAAGATGAACTTGTGCGTAAAAAGATTGTGTGAAATCTTCCTAATAAGGATAACAATTTATAGAAGTTGTGCTAAAAAATTGTCCTGCACAAATTATTTGAGAAAAAAAATATGTATTAAAGTTGTATGTATTGTAAAAGTTGTGCTAAAAAATTATTCTTCAAGGCGTTGTTAGGAAAGATTTATACGTATAAGTTGTGTGTATCAAGTTGTGTGTATCGTAAAAGTTATGATGATAAGTTATTTTTCAGAATGTGTCTGTAAAAAGTTATGCGTAAAAATCATATTTACAAGTTATAACTTTCCAAAAAAAGAAAGTTGCAGAGAAAAAAATTCCGAAAAAGGAAAGATAGCTGATGTCGTAGATCGCGCGCTAGGAGCACTCCTGGCGCAAGCTCGCTGATTAGCGGCCCCCCTTTTCTTTTCCTCTTTTTTTTTTGCACATAAGGAAAGAAGAAGCTTGAATGCTTTATGTTACCCAAGTGTCATAGCAGTATATATATCCCAAGCACTCCCAAGTCCTCATTGTTATTTGCACACAGCTGGTGCTATATTCTATCCATGCAAATTAAAGGTTACAAGACGATCACACTATACAAACATCTCTGATCATAATATTCTTGTCTTGCGTCGACTACCTAGGTCCAGCAAGACTGCAAGAGATGGATAAAGGCATAGAGTGGTGCTAGCATCTCCCACAGCTAAAGCAAGAACATGCAAAGAAGCGGTGGATGTTGCCTAGCATGAATCATAGGCTTGGGAATCATCAAGAACAAAAAGGTTAATTGCATTGCTCCTTCCCTGAAATTACCAATTCTGCATTTATAGCAATCCCACTATAAAAAAAATTGAATAAGTAATTTTATTCGTGCACATATATGATGCATCATTCAATTTCAGGTCCATGGAAATCTCCTTAGAAGCATGACCCATTTGAACACAAGCGCCCCGTATGGTCGATCCAAACCTCAATTCTGTCAACTTCTTCCTCCTTTGATCTCTAATATAGCGGTGGAGCAGAGGTCGGCTCATCCTCGCCGGTTGCCTGCACCTCTGGTGGCCTGGCTTCCTGGTCCATATTCCCAATCATAATAACTTGTTCTTGATAGGTTAGGTAGACGGGTAGTTAGTTTGCCTCGTGGTAGTTCCATGGGTTCTCTCCCTCCTGCTATCCATTAGTGATGGCATCTTCCAGGTGAAATCTCCGGTGGATTAGCTGTGGGATAAGAGTATTCCACTGTCTGATTATGTTAAAATCCGGTTGATATGCATGGATTTTTTTTGATCCTTCATTGCTTGTATATTGGGTCTTGCCATCGAGCCAACAAGCGTATGTCCCTGATCTAATGATCTTTGTGACGAAGTTACGGCTGACAGTCGTCTACTGGAGCGCGTTCACTTGCTTGTCGTACCACTTTTGCCATTTTCAAAAATGAAGCTTCCAGCCTCTTCCCTTGGCGCAATTCTCCCTTGTCTGCAACTGTGAAGTACCAAATAGAGGCGGATGATGCATGTACACTGAGGAGGCGTTGGCGCCGGAGAACCTTCTCGTGCTAACCTCGGGTGACCGTGCGCCCACTACAGGCTGCCGATAAGCAACCTGAAAAGGGTATTGCCTCTTGTCTTTGAGCGTGCCTCTTACCTTCATGATCTATGTTCAGTGAACAAACCAAAATATGAAAGAACCAAGGAGCATTTGCTTATATTATGTGGATGCGTTCTGAGGAGCAGAGAGTATCACATCTAATTACATATGTCACTAATTTAAATGTCAATTCAGAAAGGTAGCCTTCCAGTTTCAAATCTAGTTTTTCAAGCAGTTGAACACTGCAATTTCAACAAGATTTGTCAACAAACTAATTGCACACCGAACTGTTGAGCACTGCAATTTTTCAACAAGATTTGTCAACCAGGACTCTCGGATTCTGATTCAAATAACATGGAAAATGTGTTCATATAGTGATTATTCATTACTTCATTATACTCGCTGCATAGCATTTACAGAACCAATTTTATTGTTCATGAAGTGCGATTTTAGCACTTCAGCATTGGTACTGTAGTACTACTAGATCCCATCCTTTTATCTGTGATCTGACTGCCAGAAATCATCTCAACGTCAGGGGCAATAATGTGCATCTCAGAGGATCCCAGACTCTCAGTACCGCACTCTAACTTGGAGTGAGGGCCTCAGACTCTCAGCACCTAACATGGACATGCCTGGGTGGGTAAAGGATGTACAATAAGTAAGAGCACTCTATTTTTATCCCTCTCGACTATATATCTCACTCTCTTGGGGGCTTGGGGCTCCAAGATGAGTAGAACGGTGCTAGCATCCAACACAAACACAAGTAGAAGCTGCACACGAAGCGAGGGGTACATAGTCCTACAACCTAACTAGCATCCATGAGTTACAGGCTTGGCAGACAACAGGAAACTTGAGGTCGCCAGATCATGGCACACATCCGCATTCTGCATATACGGTGCATATTCATCATGGGACGCAAGGCTAAGGAACAGTTGGCTTCTAGAATTTTAATCTGTCCTCCGCCATTACGGCCAGGAGGATACCGCGACCATACTTCACGCATCTGCTCCGGCGGCAAGAGGGATGGAGTTACTGTTGCATCAAGCAGACTAGCAGAGGACTGTGCTATCCCTCCATATATGTTGATAGCCTGTGAATGACGACGCCCGGGAAGTAGAAATTGGGCTACACGTAAGCTCCGGTTTTAAACTGTTAGGGTGGTTAGTTTTGAGAATTTGACAATACATTGAAATGAAAGGGAAAATTCAGTTTTTTACTGTTCTTGACAAAATTTAGAACGCGTCTACCACTCACGCGAAGGCAAACTAAAGTAAATTTTCATGAATACAGAAGTGGCGGCAGTAGTCTGGCGAGCCATGGCGGCCGCCAGACCTGCCGCTGGCGGGAACCCAGGAACCCCCTTTCCCCTCTCCTTACGCGCGTGTTCAGTGTTGTATCATGGTGGTTTCGCCATAGGTAAGTTTTCATCCTGGCTACGCCACTGGGATACAGTACATGCAGAACGCATTGTGGTTGCGGGAAACATTAGCTGCCGATTCGTGGTCAAACGCTAGTACAACTCAGAACTTTTTTCAGAAAAGATACGATAAAAAGAAGAAGAACGTCATCCCAAGTACGGAAGCCATGTGAGAGTGTAGTAGAGAAAGTATTGAAAGCACTATCTCCAGAGTGCCCAAGGGACAGCCTTATTAGTCTGAAGGCATCCGCGGTAAGAGCTCTATAAATTCCCTCGACTGTATCACTCGTGCGTGGCTACAACAGCTAGATGGGCCGAATGGCGCCAGCATCCAGGCTCCAGCAATGGCATGGTAATGCAAAAGCCACGCAGCAAGAGAGGAAAATGAATGGCAGTTGAACAATAGACATAGGCTTGGAAGACATCATGAAACTCGAGGTCAAGAGGAAGACGCTCTGAAGCAGGATTCGCCTTCGCGCGAGTGGTAGCGCGCACCGCTCCCATTCACCTCGCCGCACATCACCTCCTGTCGGGACGAGGGACAGCGCAGTGGTGGAGTGCTCGGGTGCGGCAGCGGGGACTGACACGTGTGTTATCATGGCGTCATTAGCCATTCCAACAAGTCACCTGATCTCTGAAGTTCCGTCAGACATTGTTGATCGGCTCTTGAACGCGGTAAAGAGTTCGCACTATCAGATGGAGCTCAGGCTAATCCGCTAATTGTTATTCCTTGACCCTTTTTCATCTCTTGGAATTTCATAACACGAAACATCATACAACAGAATGCTCGATGCGCCTTGCATTTCTAATTTATGCATGACCATCAACTTCTGCAGTGCAAGCAATAAACTATTTTCTTTCGGAAACGAAGAGAAAGAAAAGAAACGATTTTTCCCCTACCACAAAACTCAATCGTCGAAATCAAACCATACACATTTTTACTTTTTTTTGTCAGGGAATCTGTTGGTGGGCCTGACCATCTTATGGAATTCTGACTTCCCCCTGCCCTCGCGTCGCCCCCCACGCGGGCGACCCGGGAGGCCCCCAACCCTAGCCGTCGCCTCGACCTTCCTTCCCCCTCTCCCGCCGTGCCGCTGCCAGAGCAGGATGCCGGCAAGGCCGCGTGGCTCGCCGGGATGACAGCAGCAGGCCTCTTCTCGAGTGGTGGCGGTCCGGCGGGGTGGGGCCGAGCCCGGGCTGCGTGGAGCTTGGCTAGGCTGCTCCTACGGCGCCAGCCAGAGCCCAGGCGGGCGCTTTTGGCGGAGGAGGAAGCTCCTCCGCCTTCCCCTCACGGCTCCGGCCTAGGCTGCCCTGGCAGCCGGATCTGTGGCCCGGTGGCTGGATCTGGTGCCCTGGCGGCTGGATCCGGCTCACCCTGGCCAGGAGGCGTGGCGGGCGGCGGTGGCTGGGGCAGCGGCAGCTGAAGCCCATGTAGGCACGGGGCGGCGGCGGGGCTCTCGGCCTGGCTTGCCTGCTCGCGGCGGCCCGGGCTGTCGAGGATGGAGGCGGGGGCGTCTGCCTGAGGCGTCGAGTTCGTGGCTCGATCTGGCGGCCAGGGCGGCGCCCGACATGGTGGGACACGCGCTTCGTGGCTTCTGGCGGAGGCCGGCAGCGATGGCGGCGGGTGCCAGTGCCGGCGTTGATGGTCGGCGATGACATCGACGTGCGGTGGTGTTCGCGGACGGTGGAGTCAGGTCCGGCTCTACAGGTTGCCCGGACAGGGGGGGTGGCGGTCGACGCTGCTGCGCAGGGGCTCTACAGAGGGTCTGCATCCGCCGGGGGCGAGGTGGGGGTTTGTGACTGGAAGTCGGAGCTGCTCTTATTTGAGCTTGGCAACGATGACCGGCTGCGGCCTCGTGCTTTGGACCCGTCGGTTGGTGGCTCGTGGGTGGCCTGCCATCGGAAGTTGGAGCTGCCGGTAGCTTTGCTTCCATGCTCGGCAACGATGACCCATGGCAGTGCGTCATGTTTGTGCTCAACCATATCGCGTAAGGTGGTTAGTCACTCGGGTGCTCTGTGGGCATCTACCTCCTTATACATAAACTCTTTCTTTCGTCTTAATTGAGCGGCAGAGCTACTATTATTGGTAATCTTACGGGATTCGTTTCGTCAATCTGGCCCAATAACAGCCCAGTTTATTTTCGAGAAGGGGCAGGGCATGTGGGCCGTGCAACGGGCTTGCTATCTCCAACAAAAAAAAAATGAATATTATTGATTGGTGGCCCAAAGCAACCTGATCAAGGCCCGGTAATAATATTTAAACAAAGAATTTACCTCCAAAAATCCTTGCCGTTGACATTTTCGATAAGCTGGCACTAGCATCGGAGAATCGCCGCCTTCTTAACCTTCTGAAGTGAACAAAGAAAACAGCTCAATCCTCTCAAAATCGAAGCGTGCCGCCAGAAAACCAACAGGAACGATGAGCATACAGACTTACAGAGGCCCTCGTGCTTGCATTACATGGCCAGTTGCCCACTTGGGGCACGCACGCACATGACACGATCACGATTCACGAAGCACCACCCACTAATGATTGGAACATCATCGTCGCGAATGATTGGGCCGCCGCTCGCTAGCGCTGTCCGTCTAAACCCGTCAGATCAGGCCACCGCTACTCCACTACCGTCTCTGGTGAAGTGGTGATGTTGCTTAAAGCTCATCAGCTTGCTTGACTGATCCAAGAAAGCAAGCAAGAAATACAATCTCTCTCTGACCCAACCAACCAAATTTGGGCGGCGATCGACCGACCGATCGATCTTGCTGTGGCGTGCACTCCTCAATCATTGAGGAAGAAGAAGGAGAAAGGGGCGGCGCTGGCCACGACGCGCCTGTGCTCGGCGGCGGCGCTCCGGTCCCTCCAGTGGCATGTGCCCAGGAAACAAGCGACAGGGGCGCGAGCCGAGCGTAGCGCAGCTCGTCGGACGGCATGTGAGGACGGTGGCGTTCCGGCAATCATCTCTGAGACGCGCGCCGTGCCCACCCGGCCTTTTAGGTGAGCCAAATCTTTGTTTTTCCAAACGGCCAACGGGATCCCCCCAACGATTCCTTGGAGGCATCTGCAGAGGTGGCTTCCTCAGTTTAGCAGCTAATGCTTCTTTACTGATGGTCTGGAGGATCAAGGATCAGTGTCAACATCTCAATTCACTGTACGCTCATAAATAAAGGCAAGGACACACCTTCAGTTCAGAATGAACAGTGTTCTTCAGACTTTGAGTACCAGCGCGTCCGATCCCCACCTGACATCTCACCTGAATTTCTCCAATCATTGTTGCTTCCGTCGAGGAGGAGCGTACGTTTCAGCGCACGGCGACGGCGATACCTTCCATCTTCCTTCCACGCAACGGCGTTCACGGTTCACACAGCGTAAACGTAATGGGTGGAAGAAGAAGCCGCATGCAACATGGGCGTGTACGCCGGGCATGTGACGCGAGTGGTATGGATCGATCTTGACATGTGAGTGGCATGGCTTGCGTACATGCACGCTGCTGCTAGCCGAAGCAGGCGGCAGCATTGAAAATTCACCTCGTTCGGGTGGAGCGGCGAGGACCAGGAGGAGACTGGAGACGAGCTTGGATTGCGGACATGTGAGCGGCGTCCTAGAAGGTGCTGATGAGCTAGCAGCTACGATAAGATTGCATCTGGGGGGAGATCAACTGTGACTGATCGCGCGCGCAAAAAGAATGTTTGGGCATTGTCAGGAGGAATCATAGAGATGCACATGGCAGATCATGTGTTCATATCTCTTCCGGCTCTCGGCATCGACCGGCAAAGAGCCCTAGGCGAGCAAATCAGCAGCGCTAGATGCCATGGAAGCCACACACGCGGCATCGTGGGCGCAAACGCCTTTTAGTTACTGCCCAGATTCATCGTCTTCTTCCGGCAACATGTACTGTATGCATGCCACCAGTGTCACTGGGAGATCAAAAGCTAAGTACGTACCGGCCGGTCCAATCATGACATGATCTCTTCCGAATAAGCATATAGTTCTTCATTCCTCTTGCATTGAGATGAACTTTTCCACCCACTTATTAACTAATAACCTAATAAGTAAGCTGCACCTGGGAATAGGTTATGTGCATGCTTCTTGATAGTGCAAAATGCATGCATGATGACTGTCATCTGCCTCACAGACAGTTCAGTAAAGCAGTATTAAGGACTTGATTATTGCTAGGCTTTCTCCGTAGTGAGACAAGGCTACGTACATCTTGATGTTGTGTACAGACTACAGACAGGAAGAGTACAGAAGAAGAAAATCCACTATAGTGTCTACATGGTTACCACTGTATCTGTTGGTCCAAGTTTGGGGATCCTCACATAACCCTCTTTTCCTGAACAATTTTCTATTGCACCAAGCTGTAGCTGGGGCGGTCTAACGCTTTCAGCTCTCATGCCTAATCAAATACTAGTACGGAAGTTCTCTGTACTAGAGAATTATGGTGTGTGCCAATATACCACTCTAATAAGGTTGTGTGTACGCGAAAACAAAAATGCCGAATCCGTAGCTCTTATGTGTGGTTGTTGGTCTGTAACTTCAATGGATCAGCTAGATTATGTGAAGCCTGGATGCATGTTACAGCACTGCAGCAAAACCAGCTAAGCAGCAGCAGCAGCAGGACAGAGGGATATTGTTGATGCATGTTACAACACTGTATCAACCTCGGTAACATTGCAAAAGAAGAATGTACTGCGCATTGATATATATGGCTTGATTGGTACTCAGATCTGCAGGACATTTGTCCTGGCACTTGCAAAATCTAGGACTTTTGGTTATTTTATCTAGCCTAGCTACAATGCAAAAGACTACTAAGCACTTGTCATTAAGATAGAGGCAAAGATGCTTAAGCAGCCTCCCAACTGCTGAAAGCATAGCTGCTAGAAAGGCGGTTAGGGGGAATCACGGTAATGGATGCGTTTTAATGATTGAATGGCTGCAATTAGTTGTTCCCAGGCCCACATGCATCTCTAATCTACCCTAAGAAAACCGAGTCCCAATCACCAGACGATCCTGCAGGTGCTGATACAGTCATCCAGCTCCCCTAGCGTCCATAATCTATCATGTGGGTGTTGCTTGTAAAGCCGATTTCGCAAGTAGTACATTAAAATTGGGGAAAGGCGAGGGCATCTGGGGAGAAGAAGCCACAGTTTACGCTTCATCTAATGATGGAACCATAATTGATTAAAGCGTAAAGGAACCATTAGCATATGCTAATTAACAATGCTATCAAGCAAATGCTTATGCGCCCTCCTGAAAGTGCGCAAATTTGATCTAAAATGCTAGGTGCGAGCAGATTTCTGAATGAATATCCACAAAGCTGAACACCATAAGTAATGAACTGCATACTGCGCTACTCTAGATGTTTTTATAGTATATCACTTCATATGCGATTTATAATGTGGCCAAAGTTGGGATCAGGGTTAATTATAAGTTTTCAGAGGAGGAGAATCATTACCTGTAGCTGTAGGTGCCAATATAGTTCGGAATTCCGTATACCATGCGTTGAAAACTTAACTGAAGAATGGGTGAGATTGAAAAAAAAATATAAAACTATACATCCGTTTTGGGAGGAAAGAAAAGCAACAATGATGAGCAAAGGATGGTTGCGTAGCTATATATAAGGACCTCACTGGACCTTCTTGCACAACACCACTCTCATGCTTCTTTTAAGTGGAGAGAGAGAGAGAGAGAGAGAGAGAGAGAGAGAAGCAACAATGCCTGGGGGAAGCATCCAAAGGGATCGCATTGATCCATCATTCTTTCCATTCTTCCATGGTGCGCGTCGTCTACAAGCACGGCTTGACGGATCATGCGATCCTTTTGGAGGCTTCCTCTAGCCATTACTCCATCTTGGTACTCATTCGCTACTGATTGCTTCCTCATCATCCTTACCGGATGATGATCAAGAGCTACATCCTTCCCGTCTCTGAATCTCTCCGTGCTTGCCATCAGAAGAAGGTATGCAGTTAATTGGTCTTGCAGGCTGTGCTTGGTGAGATTTTGGGTAATTTGACGATTTATTCGCTGTATGCTTGTTTCTTTTCTTCTTCTTCTTTTTGCAATTACGTTTTCGCTTGTTCCTGCAAGAAAAATGATCAGAGCTTTGGGTATATATTACATGCATGTTGAAGATCAGCATCTATATATGTAGACAAGCTGTACATGGAGGCTGCACCACCTAGTGTGTATTCTTGTCCTCTACAAGTGATTGAAAGATTTGCTAAGCAAAGCCAAAGCATGTTGTTGGATACTTAGGTGCGTGGTAAAAAAAGAAGAAAGGTGACCTTTTATGGATACCGCAGTTATTTCCGAATATTATTTTAGGAAAACATTCCAAATACTTGCTATTAATATACGAATCTATAATTAGCGCAGATAGTACGACAATCATTGAATAAACATTGCGAATCATGCATCTTCAAGTATTTCCATACTTATATAAGTATGTTCTGTAGTGTATGTTGCAATCAGAAATTGCTTGTCAGCTTTGCATTTTAGGGGCTAAGGGCAATCAAAGCATCAGTTCTTCAGTTCTTTGAGAAAAAGGTTGCCAATTCACAGCTTCCCAGGCATGTGTTGCGGTAGATTCAGGAACATACTGTATCCTTCAATTACTGCCGTATTTAATTAATTTTGTTATAGTGTGGAGCATATATAAAAACTTCAGATGCACTGGAATAAACTAGTGACTGAAAGGAATCTCCTAGCTGATCATCAGATGCATGCAGGCCCTAATCGTACTATTTAACATTAAATTGTTAGGTAAGCAGCTACGCCTCGAGATAGATCTTGTGCTCATCACATGACCTACGCACATACAGTTAGTCAGTTAGCTAACAAAAATACCGGATCGATGCTGCCTGCCTGTACAGTCGCGGCGCTGCCAAAGATGCCCTTTGACTCGCTCGAGATCCAGTCTCCTCGCACACAGCATGTGCATGCACATCGATCAGGAGCAAGCAATGCAATGCAAGAACGGCGCCGCTGACGAGGAAGATCCCGGTCTCCGGCCTGCTGCCTGCAAGGTCGCCGACATGGACGCCGTTGTTGATGCAATCCTATACAGGCAGTTTCAGTTCGTACAGCCTTGCCCTGTTAAGTTCTTTTTACATACGTGTAAATGTAGTTAAGGACTTCAGATTATAATACTAGAACTACATGCATGCTTTGGAACGTATGTAACAGAAACTTCTAAATTCTAGTTATGTGTAATAAACCCAACTTGATTGAAATTGTTCCATGGTGAGGATGAAATGCTTGGCAGTGAATCGCCATTTACGTGAGCAAATTAAAGCTGTATTTGGATCCTCGGGCTACTGCTGCGTCGTCACATAGCCAAGCAAACAAGTCAAGTTGGACGTTTTTAGTCCTTGATAAGATTTCATCAGAATATATACTTCCAATTTACACTGTTATAGGCAACGCTTGCCAAGGTAGGCGCCAAGCTTGATTCCTTAGGTCTAATGGTTTGAGTGAACATGATCTATGTACAGTGATGCTAACTAGTCTATCTACCTGTGCTTCCGTACGGATTAGTAATTATGAATGTCATACATGAAAAAATTTGGACTCGTAGCTAATAATCAAATTCCTTACCCCACCCTCTCTCTCTCTCTCTCTCTCTCTCTCTCTCTCTCAGTCACGCACACACACTCTCTCTCATAATTTTTCATTTTGCAACGAACCTCTCCATATGTATTTGACATGTGTTTAATTGCCCTAATTTTTTTTGAGCTGTGTTTAATATGAAAATCAGTATTCTCATCACTTCATGCATACATGTATACACGGTCTACATGGTGGTATACATCATGTATGCATGTGTACCTTAAGTTAGTATTTTTCTATATTAAAAATGACATAGAAAGGTAATTTTAGAATCATATATTGGTTTAATTTAGGATATCCTATTTATAATGGCAGGTCGTAGGTAGTAATTTAGATGTAGATTTAAGGCTACTTTAGATTATTTTTATTAATATCGAACGTGGGCAATCTAATATAAATTTGATGATTAGTTTAGATTATTTTATAATAGCATAGGTGGATAAGTTAGATGAAGATTAGGAGTTACTTAAGTTTATTTTTTGTATTGACAGGGATGGATAACTCAGATATTTTTATATGTTACTTTGGACTATCTAATAATGGTAGAGTTGGGCAATTTTTTAGAAGAAAAATGATAGATACAATGGCGATTATCATCAATGATGATTAGAGTCTACTGAATTGATGAAACGATGTTTTTAATTTTTATGGATATTTTTAGAGTCTATCTTTTTCTAACATGAGGATTAATGTGAAAGTTTCAAAAGGGATCTTGGATTAGTGATAATAAGATAAGATAATATGGTTTGTTAGAAAGGATCACATATATAAACTTGGCCAAACGAATCTGACATATTCTTAGTTTGCTTTGCTCACTATTGCATAGCTGTCTTGCTTACTTTCTTTACAGTTTTTTCCCTGATTTAAAAACTAAGATTGTATGATTCATCCAAGCTGCGGGCAATAAATAAAACAAAACCTTTGAAAAGATGGAAGCATATCCCAATTAGATTTACAACAAATAAATGGCCACGCGCGTATTACAGTAGCAAAGACATTAGAATGATATTAATAAAGCGAAGACCTTGAAGTGGAGCGAATCTGGAGATATCAGCTCAATATGGAATTTAATCTAAAACTCTTGAACGCAAAGAACTTGCTATTATCTCGTATAAGCATGGTGAATATGTTCAACTTTGAAGAAAAGTAGATGTATGAAACAGGCTTAGGCCAACTTAATAATATAAGGATACTAAGGCATATTTGCCAAAAGGCTAATTTAATTAAGTAAGATCCAATAAGGATGCAGACATCAGCAAAATTCGGCCCACCTATCAAAAATCAACTGAAGAATGGGACCAAAAGATTCGTGTAACTGAAGAATCCTTTCAGTTAACGATCCAAGAGTTGAGCATACTAAGATGATCATTTTAGATTTATCAAAAAAAAACAGTCAATACTACGGACATAGATAGCTGGATCATGCTCATTTTTCATAAATCAACTTGAAAACCAAAGACTTAAATATTCAACAACGACCCCTATATCAACAGCCGAACCACAAGTCATTCATATTAGGATCTTCGATCTTGATAATTTTTTCCTCTGAAAAAGGATCTTGGTAATTTTATATTTACAAAATATCCACAAACAATATAGTAAGTGTGCTGTGTAAACTTTAACATAATCATAAATATGTAAAGAACATATACAGGTAACAAAACTCAAATTAAAACAGTTAAAATTAGATAAAATATAGCGTAAAAGAATAACTGTGCATATGAGACCTAATAGTTACCCTCCCTGTTTGAAATTACGAGGCGTATTCTTTTTGGTTAGGACAAAGTTTTAACCAACAATTACATGACTAATGTAATTTATGTGATACAAAATCATGATCACCATAAGCAAAATACTTTTAAATATGAATCTAATGACATCAGATTTATGTTGTAAAAACAGTATATTAATGGGTTGGTCAAATTTTGTTCTAACGAAACGCAATATTTCAAACGGAGGAAGTAAAAAATGTTTTCAATCTAGAATTCAAGATACCTTATCAGTTACCGTGTGAGCTCTAGGCAAGCAATTGGGAGGACTAATTGGCTCGTGCTTTTAAAGATTGAGAAAAGGACATGGCAGACTTCCAATCGAAGACAAAATCAAGAGCACAGCGTGCGACGGATATCAACTGGGATCAACTGAGCTTACCAACTCATGAACTCCACGCCCTTGAGGTTCCATTTGCAGAAGAAGAGATCAAAATGGCCATACAACAAATGCCATCCTAAAAAGCTCCAGGCCCAGATGGATTCACGGGATTTTTCTTCAAAGAGTGCCGGGATATAATAAAAAAGGACATAGTCAATGCAGCAAACGCATTCCACAAGTCTGGCACTACTAAACTCGGCAGACCTTGTCCTTTTACCGAAAAAGAAGGAGCAAGCTCAATTGGAGATTTTAGGCCCATCAGTTTGATACATTCCTTCGCCAAAATAATTGTAAAAGTTCTAGCAAGGCGTCTAGCACCGTTTATGAATAGTGTTACCTCGTCCAACCAAAGTGCTTTCATCAAGAAGCATAGCATCCACGATAACTTCATGCCGGTGCGCAATGCGGCCAGACGTTATCACAGAACCCAGATGCCGACCTTGTTCTTTAAATTGGACATTGCAAAGGCTTTCGACTCTGTGCGCTGGGAGTACCTCCTCACCTGATGAGTAATTTGGGGTTCCCCCAACGATAGTGTGATTGGATTGCTGCCCTTCTCTGCATGTGAGCACGTCCTCCTCCCTGGTATTGCTGAATGGAGTCCCAAATGCACCGACCAAGCATGGTAGGGGACTCCGCCAAGGAGATCCCCTATCGCCACTCTTATTCGTCATTGCTATTGATCCACTGCAAAAACTGCTTCAGCTAGCTACCGAGAGGGGGTGTTTAACCAAGTTACGGGGCAGGGCAATAAACATGAGGATCTCGATGTACGCCGATGATACAGCAATCTTCCTTAACCCGACCAAAAAGGATGTCTCCAACCTGGCAGAGCTGCTTGATAATTTTGGAGAAGAAGCAGGACTAAAGAGGAACTTTTAAAAATCCAACAGTTGTACCAATCCGTTGTGACGGCCTCAATTTGGATGACATACTCTCTGACCTGCCAGCCATAAGGTCTCACTTCCCCCATCAAATATTTGGGTCTGCCCCTAACCACAAGGCGGCTGCGGCGCGTTGATTTTAATCCTCTTGCAGACAAAATGGTGAAAAAACTCACACATTGGAATGGGAAGAACATCAACCAGGCTGGGCGTTTGACACTTGTTAAATCAGTGCTCACATCACAAGCTGTCTACTTCCTCACTTCTCTGCGAGCTCCCAAACAGACACTACACGAGATCGATAGTAAAAGGAAACATTTCCTTTGGGCGGGAACGGAAGCGCTCACGGGTGGTAAATGCAAGGTGAACTGGCCACGCTCAGCTAGGCCGACAAACTACGGAGGACTCGGCATCCTCCACCTTGGAAAATTTGGAAGAGCGCTCAGGCTGCGGTGGTTATGGAAGGATTGGAGCAGAAGCTTTGGGATGGGTCTGACACTCCATGTAACAGCACAGACAAGCTCCTCTTTGCGGCAGTGACCTCACTCAATGTCACCCAACCTGGGTACATGGACAGCGGCCCATCGATATGGCACCCAACCTCTTCACCATTTCGAGGAAAAAGAATACTGTAGGAAACTAGAGGATGCGCTGCGTAATAACAACTGGATTCGGGACCTAAACTTGCGACACCCACGGTTCACAGTTCAACATTTCAATGAGTACATAGACCTCGTTTGGGAGAGCTCCGGGATGCTCCAGCTCCATGCACTGTAGCATGTTGTTGGGCTATTGACTACTGTAGCACCCCGAAGCCGGAGCCGGTGGAGCTACTTTTTCTGGCTCCACCAGCTTCACCTCTTTCCTAGTTCATTTTGTATCTCGATTCGCGTTTCGGCTCCTTGCTACAGTGCAAAACAGTACCACTACAGTACCATTCACTGTAGCATAGAGCTGGAGCTTTCCGGCGGAGCCATACCACAGGAGCTCATAATGTTGTTGCGTGCGGCCCAGCAGGTGAACTTGCAACCAAATCTTTCAGATAGTGTCACCTGGAAGCTAACTAACAAGGAGAAATACTCGACTACATCCGCCTATTAGGCACAATTTCTAGGATCGACCCCAAACAATTTCAGCCGACTATTATGGAAAATCTGAGCACCGCCAAAATGCAAATTCTTTGGTTGGTTAACCTTGCAAAATTGGCTTTGCACCTCCGACGGATTAGCTGCACGGGGATGGCCAAACACAATGGAGTCTGCCCACTCTGTCGGAATTCACCGGAATCAGCTGTCTACCTTTTCAAGGAGTGCCGCTTCAAAAAAAATCTGGGAAGAGGTGGCAACCTGGACAGCCACTGCTGGCCTTCATCCAAGCAGCTGGAGTAACAGTGGCTCAATTCATGACTGGTGGACGGATTTGGTCTCATCACCAACCACTTCGTCGAAAGGCCAACGATCCCTCATTCTTCTAGTATGTTGGGAGGTATGGAAGCAGCGGAATGCTAGAATCTTCGAGTATAAAGAGACGCCGGGGTTCTGGGTTCGAAGCAAAATTAAGGACGAGGCTGGCTTGTGGGCGTCTGCCGGTGCTAAACATTTTCAGACACTCTTCCAGCTTTGAAGCTGGCGGTGGAGTTTTTTATTTATGCACCCCGTGTGCTTGTACAGTTTTTTTCCTAGACTCCGGGTTGGTTTTGTGGCCATCTGGCTTTTTCCTCTCTAATTAATACAGCAGGCAGGGTTCGTTAAAAAAAAAAGACTACGACTGCATTAATGGGCCTTTTGACACAAGCATGTTGGCCTCCGATGGATTCAACGGTACTAGTAACTACCAGCTCCTAGTGACAGTACAGAATTACCCGCCCGGTGGCCAGCGCCACGCTCGCCTCGGCCTTCCATTTCCCAGCCCTCGCGCGCATCGCCGCCGCCTCCGGCCCGTCGAAAGGTGTTGACGAGAAGCCAGGACAGTCTTGTTAGTTGTGTGATCTCCAATCGGTCAAAGGACCGATTCCTCCGCTTCCTACGTGCCCTGATCGGGGGCGCGCCTGTCGTTCACTGGCAGTGAGCCCCTCTCCCGCAGCGCAATATAAAGTTAAGGGGAGCACATCGGGGCACGCCATCCAAAGATCGTCGTGTCACAGTGTCCCACAAAACCCTAGACTCGACCCGATCTAAGAGAGGCGCTGAAGCGAGGGGAGAAAGCCCACTGCGCCGTCGCCGACCACGCTGCCATCACTTCCCCTACTCCTACTCGTCGGTCACCACGGCGCCGCCATCAACCTCGGTCACCAGCACCGCTGCTACCTCTTCCCCGACTTCGTCGCCACCTTGTCACCACCTCAACGGCGGCGTCATGGCAGATGGCAGCAGCTACTAGCAACATAGCCTACTCTAGCGAGTAGATCCGTTTGGGGAAAATTAAGAGAAAAGAAAGACACGATTTCGATTCATCGAAAGAAGAAACCAAACCCTAACCAAAAGGAAAGAACTCACCTCAGCCGCCGGCCGCACTACCGACATGGGAGCACCCTAGAAGAGCTCCTCGACGGAGCCGCGTGCGCGACTCAGTCGCACGCGGCGCCGGCGAGAAGGCCTGCAAGGGCGCAAGAAGGCGGCGGCGGCATGACCGGTGGGACAAGTGCCGAGCTGTCGCGAGGAGAGGTGCGGAGAAAGAGAAGGGGGCGCCCAGCTCGCCGGCCATGGCGCCAGTGGCCGGGCCGATGGCGCGCGGCGGCCGGACCGGCGGCACGGCGGCGTGAGGCCGCCGGCGGCGCCCTCCCGAGACGGCTGAGAAGCAAGGAAACCCTATGGTTTGGGGGAGGCCGCACCAACCGGTTTTTTTGTATCATCCGATCTCCACGCTCGGCCGTTGGATGCTTATGGACGGACCAGATGCAGGCAGGGGGTGAGAGGGAGCGGCGACTGGGCCAAATTGGTGGCCCGACCGTCAGTTGCAGAGCTGAAGGCCCAGCCACGAGCGAACCAAGCCGCCGAGCTGAAAGAGCCAACCGGGCGAGCTGCGGCTGCTGGGCTGAGCCGAGCTAGCTGGGCCGCGGCAGCGCCGGTCCGAGCCGCGCGCGCCAACCAAGCTGTGCTGCGGCTATGCTGGGCCGAGCGCGTGCGCCAAGCGAGCCGCGAGCAGGCCGAGCCCACGCGGGGGTTGTTCAGGCTGCTGGGCCGCATGAAGAAGAAAGTATTTAGTTTTCTTTAATTTCAGAAGCTCTTTTTTGTTGAATTGAGACTAGCTTTATCTCTATTCCTTTTTGAACTAACAGGATAAATTGTTTAGAGAGTAGATGAGTTCTAAGAAATGCTTCTGAACAAGTATGTTTCAAGTTTTTTATATTTCCCCTGCTATGAGATTTATGATTATTTTTCTAATTAAATTAGAACCAAAGGGACAATTTAATTGGAAGAGTAGTCATATTTTATTCAAGTTAATTATGATATTATTAGTTTCTGACCAACGTTGATAATACCAGTATTATAAGTTTTATTCATGAGTTTTTCATGCATTATTCATATTTCTGCCCTTCCGTGAAGCAAGAATTCATGTAGAAGAACATTGTATGTTTACTCGAGCCGTGAAGCAAGAATTCATGTAGAAGAACATTGTATGTTTACTCGAGAGAAAATGACGATGCATTAGTTCTATTTTTGCCCAACGGTGATGTAGAATTAATGTAGAAGAATGTTGCATGACGGACAACAGTTGATTTCCATCAACGCTTGGGATTACTCGGCTACAAGCCAAAGGGCTGTTTTGCTGGGTACGTGAAAAGGGCCTTGGCCACAATAAGTTTAGCAATTCTCTCACTAGCTTCCGCTATTGTTAGTTTGTTAATTTTTTGATAAAATTGGAACCAACGAGAAAATGAAGTATAATTGAATGTTTCTATCATTATAACTAAAGCTTGTAGCAATAAGTCAGATGCATGTCTAATTTGACCAACGTTGAATTAAACATGTGTGTGTTATATAGTATTCGGATTTATTTCTGAATTTGATGTCTTGGATGTACAAACACTTTCTGTGTCCTGAGAACTAATTCTGGTTTTTACGTCCCTTACCAGAAATTATCCCGTATGGCGGGAGAAGTTTTAGCACTGTACTTATGATGTTCATATCCTGAATACCGGGAGAAGTTTGTGATGACTCATATGCTATTAGTGCTTCCCGCACAGCGAGAGAAGTTTGGGGTAGATCTTATGCTATCCTAGAATCGACCGTGCACTACCATTGTGCCATGGTCATTAAGCACTAAATGAGTTAAGGCCATAAGGGGAGTGTCAGACCCGGGCACATGGGACTGGCCACGTGGCACACTTCACCTAGGATTCGGGATGGGACATGGTCCACACCCCACGTCCATTGTAACTACTCGTAATGCAGTAGGATTACTTGTACGGTAGTTAGACTAGTCGGAGTCGGATAGAGACTACCCGAGAAGTAGTCGGGTAGGACTCCCTGGCTTGTACCCGACTAGTACTCCCATGTAAACCTGTCCCCCGGACTATATAAGGGCGGACAGGTACCCCCTCGGGGACAATCACAATCATCACCATCAAAGGCAATACAATCCACACAGGACGTAGGGTATTACGCTCCCAGCGGCCCGAACCTGTCTAAAACCCTATGTTCCTTTACACCTTCGAGTTCCTGATCTTGGCGACACCCAAACAACCAAACTCACCACCTCAGGGGTATCCCTCGGTGGGCGTGGCGGTAAAACACCGACAGGGAGCAATCCCAAATTGCACTATTGCTAAGTCTAAGAAGGTGGAGAGTCAATTATACAGATTCTTTACAAGCGTATGCGGGCACTCTAATCGAGTAGCTTGTTGCGGAGTAATTTAGTAATGGTGGAATGCACATATTTTGAATGTATAATGTGGCCACTAAGATGGAGTCATTAGACATGGATCGAAAGGAAAGGGAAAAGTTAAGGCTTGATAGGTTGAATGTATCAACCAAGCTGAGCTTATCGATAAGAAAATAAATTATTTGAATAAGAATTTAAACCTTTCCTTGTAGTATCATATTGACCTGGAATGAGTTTCAGGACAAAAGAAAGTTGTATGCAAAACAAAAGTTAAGAAAAACATGCATGATTTGCAGAAGTACCGTTAATAAAGGACATTGTTAAGTTCTTGAAGTTGAATAGGAAAGAGTACTCCCTTACTAATTACGAAAGAATTTTGTTTGCATAACATAGTCATGTGAATGAAGTAAGTGATAAATATCGCCTTGTTCAGGAGAATTCTGAATAGTTTTTGAAATTATGGTAATAAAGTTTACGCCATATTTCGAGGGGGAGGATTGTAAGATAAGTTAAGAAAGATATTCTCCATTCCCCTATACTTTAAATCAATGCGATACATAGTATGCATTGAGCGCAAGTGATCTATTAACAATGACCATGGCCATCAGGGGAGTACAACGGTCTTGATATCGATACCCCTATGCAAAGAAATAGCTAGATTCCTGGATCTTTTACAGTTCCAATAGGAAGATAGCGTAGTTGGCCAGTATTCATACTGGACGAGCCTCAGCAGAATGGAGTAGCTGAAAGATGCAACCATACATTAATGGATATGGTCAGAAATATGACAAGTTACTCCACTTTACCGATAAGTTTGTGGATGGAGGCGTTAAGAACCGTCATTCATATTCCCAATCGAGTACCCAGTAAGTTGGTGTCCAAAACACCGTATAAGTTTTCCAGCTGAGGCCAAAGTATTTAACCCAAATGTTGAAAAGCTAGATCTCAAGACAGTAAGTTGTCATTTCATTGGCTATCCAGAAAAGTTGAAAGGTTATCGTTTCTTCTTGGAGGACGAGATGATCAGGGGGAGCATGGTGCCCCGAGAACTTGGCCTTGAGGAGAAGTGGGTACACTCGCCCACTCCGATGATTCAAGAACCGTTGTTAGCTCTCCTGTGACGACGACGAATGAGGAACCTGTCCTTCAGGAGCCTGAAGAAAATATTGTCGCATAAGAGGAAGAGCTGCAATAGCCCCATATGGAAGGTGAGTCATAGGTTGAGGACCTAGAAGGTCTCAAAGAGTTAGAAAAGTCCATGCTAATAAGGAAATTCAAATGGAGGGTGATCCCACCTTATTTGAGAAAGCCATGAGAAGCGCGCTAATTCGCAGAAATGGCTTGAAGCCATGCGAGATGAAATGAGATCCATAAGTACCAACAATATTTGGGACTTAGAAGATATTTCTAAAGGAGTCAAGACAGTAGGCTGCGAATGGGTCTATGAAGAAAAAAAATGTGACTCTAAAGGGAATATTGAAAGATAGAAAGCGCAATTTATGGTGAATGGCTTCACGCAAAAAGAAGGAATAGATTGTAATGAGATATTTTCTCCAGCCTTACGCAAGGATTCTTTTAGAATCATGATGGCGTTAGTGACGCATTTAGATTTAGAGTTACATCAGATGGATGTAAAGACGGCATTCCTTGACAGGAATTTGTATGCAAATGTTCACATAGCGCAACCCAAAGATTTTGTCATGGAAGGAAAAGAACATATGAGATGCCGCCTGAAGAAATCCATTTATGGATTAAAACAAGCCTTCAGACAGTGGTATGTTAAAGTTCGATAAAACGATAAGAAAGTTTGGCTTTTAAAGAGAATGAGGAGGATAATTGCGTTTATGCAAAGTTCAAGAATGGAAAATTCATTTTTCTCATCCCGTATGTGGATGGCATCTTACTCGCTAGTAGTGATGTTGATCTGCTATTGGAGACGAAGAGTCTTTTGTCCTCAGATTTTGATATGAAAGATCTAAGTGAAGATTCATTGTTTTAGGGATTGAAGTTCACCGAAATGGAAGAAAAGGGGTATTAGGAATATCGCAAAAAGCATACTAAGAAGAGGTTGTAAAGAAATATAGTATGCATGCGAGTAAACCTACGCCTGTTTCTATTAAGTCAAGGGTGATAGTTTTGGGAAATTACAAAGTCCTAGAAATCAAGAAGTGATCGATCAAATGAAATGTGCTTCATCTATCGAAGCTTAAAGAATGTTCAAGTAAGAACACACCCTGACGTAGCACACATATCCGGGATGTTTTGGCAAAAGTCCAGTCCAAATATAGATCACTAGAATGGAGTTAAGAATGTATTGTAATTATGCAAAGCATTATAGGCCTCATGCTAAGATAGAAAGAACAAGTACTCTCAGATAGTTGTGGGTACAAACACAGAACTTCTGCGAGATGTGTAGTGAAATCCACAGTAGTTGCTAACATTCGCAGTTGGAGTTTTATTGTGGAAAAGCTCCAAACAAAACAAACAGACAGTTGCAGTATCATAGTATCATCAGTGATGCATACCTATACTATAACATGATATGAGGCCACCAAGCAGGCACTTAAAGTTGATAAAGTCATACCCGGAATTAAGTATCTTGCTCCTATGACAACAGGTCAAGTGTGCTGCCAAACACATTGACATTAAGAGATACATTATTAAAAGATACATTGTCAAGGAGAAAATCTAGAATCATATTGAAAGTATTGAACTTATAAAGACCAAGTAAGAGCTTGCGGATCCGCTTACCAAAGGCTTACCACCCAATGTGTTCAGAGAACACTCAGTCGACATGGGGCTACGGTAGAGCCTATGATTTCTGGATTACAAAGGGGCCTAGTATTTATTTTGAGATGAATAAGTGTATTGTGGTCGTTGCGTCTGATGGTACGGAAGTAACTGTCATGATGAAGCGTGCTCTGTATATAAGTAAATGTTAAGTATAAGTAGTAAGAATGGCGGAGATCAAAGGGGAGAATGTTAGTTGTGCGATCTCTGATCGGTCAAAGGATTCTTCCGCTTCCTACGTGCCCTGATCGGGGGCGCGCCTGCCGTTCACTGGCAGTGGGTCCCTCTCGTGCACGCAATATAAAATCAAGGGGAGCACATCGGGGCATGCCATCCAAAGATCGTCGTGCCACAGTGTCCCACAAAACCCTAGACTCGACCCGATCTAAGACGGCGAGTGTCCCACAAAACCCTAGACTCGACCCGATCTAAGTTGCGCCGTCGTCAGCTGCGCCGCCGTCACTTCCCCTACTCCGACTCATCGTTCACCACGGTGCCGCCATAAACCTCAGTTTCGCTACCGGCAGATCGCCGGCGGCCATCGCTGGCAGCCCGGGGACGGCGACCGGCGCGTATGCTCCGGCCTTGTCCGACGGGAAGTCCGCGAGCGAGTGGAAGTAGTGGTAGAAGAGAGACAGGACGGCGGACGACTCCGTCCACAGCATGGCGCCAGGGCAACAAGCTTACGAAGATGTAGATGGTCACGGTGGCCGGCGGGGTTCCCCTTCATGTCCACGGTCCGTCTTGGGTGTACGCGTCTATGACCCCTGCCATGACGCTGCACCGATGACCTCCTTCAAAGCGTAAAGCTTTTCTTCTGCTGAAAACATTCAATGGGATAAATAGTCTGATCGAGTTGGCTGTCAAAGGAACAGCTCCGGGAGAGATGGAATCTGTGTTTAGGGATGAAAACGATCGGGAACGGTCGGGAAAAGCTCTTAACCGTTCCCGCTCCCGTATTTTTTTGCCGGGAACGGAAACGGGAACGGGAAGGCCGGACGGGAAAACGAAACCGGTAATACGGGATATCGGGAACGGAATAATTCGAACGGGAACGTGTCGATTACGATCGGGAAGCGGTAACATAAAACGGGAATATCAATATACGTAACAACTTAAAACAATGAGCTCGACGCAACAATAGCAACGATATGCACACAATGAAACAAGTTGACAAGTAGCAACTAGCAAACAAGTTCCGAACAGCCGAACAATCAACAAGCTAACAACCGTTCACAAGTCATAAGTCACAGCAGGAAAAAGTTCACAGATCACAAGTCCAAATTAAAAAAAATACCACAATAGCCATGTAATACTACACGAGTAATATGACTACATGTCAAAGAAGGCCAAATCATCTGCATGTGGCCCATCTTCTTCATCACTGTCCGCGACATCGTCGTCCTACAACAAATAGGTGGCATCAATCTTAAGAGCTATAGTAGCAAAAAATGTTCAAAATTCACAAGTAACTGTATAGTAAAATAACCTCAATCTTCAGCTTTGAAGCAAGAGCCTCAATAACTTCAAGATCACCAACAATCGAACCAATCTTCTTATCTGAAAATCATAGTTAGCCAAGACACATATATTAGAAAACATGATTATGATAAAATATTGTACAATAACTAAAACGGAGATTTTTTTCTAACCTCTTCTTCCTGCAGCAACCCAATCTTTCAGGCATATCAAAGCTTCAACAGTTTCAGGATCAAGGCGGCTACGGAAAGGATCAACTACACGTCCACCAGCACTAAAAGTAGATTCAGAAGCGACGGTTGAGACTTGTACAGCCAGCAAATCATGAGCTATTCTTGAAAGAACAGGATACTCATCGGTCTGGTTCTTCCACCATGCCAAGATATCAAACTGACCACTAAGCCTGAGAGGTGGATCTGCCATATACTTATCCAACTCATTCATTTCATCACCATCAGGTCCACTAGACTCGTACAGGTAGCTCTCTAGTTCCTCATCTCCATTGTCCACTAAAAGGTCTGCTGTATCAATATCCATATCACTAGGTCCATTTGATTTGCTTTTAGGCCTCGAAGACAGGGGTGCATCATTAACATAGAACTGGTACAATTTCTTGATAACATCAACAAGTTCATCAACATGAAGATGAGATGCATTTCCATGGATTTTTCTCATGTAGAACTCTATAAGCCTTTTCTTATACCTAGGATCTAGGAAACAAGCAACAGCAAGTGTGGTGGACGACTTCTTCCAATATTTTTCAAACTTCCTACTCATAGATCAGATGTGCACCTCTTCACCCTCTTTCTAGTATGTTCATCTTTATCTGCAACAAGATCATCACCTTCAACAATGATGGCATTTGCAGCATCTCCTCCAGCCTGTCCACCAGCAGCATCACCACAAGGAGCACCGGCAGCAGCAGTTGGACTTGACAAAGAAGCTGCACCAGCACCAGTTGGACTTGACAAAGAAGCAGCATCACCACAAGGAGCTTGGCTAGATGTAGGAGTTCCACTAGAAATAAACAAATCAAGATCTTGAGTAGGAACAGAGCTTTCATTTATTGAGCTTGACCTATTAGATCCTAGCAATGGAAAAATTAAACACATACAGTCAGATTCAAATTTAATATTCAAGCTTATACCAATCCTTTTTGAAATTGAATAACTAAAATTGAATCTAGATGAAATAGAAACTATACAGAACACAGGTCCACAACTATACCTTTTGTCTTACTAGTGTTTTCAGTTTCATCAGTGTTTAGATCCACCGCCGACAGTGGTGGCTGTGGCTCTAGGATGAGCCGGCGCTTGGATCCCGACGAGGCAGCAACAGACGTGGAAGCGGAACCAGTTGGTGGCTTCATCCTCGCCTCCTCGGTCACAGCTGCTGCAAAAGACCGCAATCAAATAAGCAAGTATTTTTTTTTTACAAAAGAAAACAATAACAGAAGCTTTTGGTTGGCACATACATCTCAATTTAAGATATGATGAGTGCAATAGGCAACCACTTTTGAGTACAGATAGTGGACATTTCTTGAAATCCTAAATTCACTAACATACCAAGCGTTGCAAAATGGTTGATTACATACTGTTTTCTTTTGGTGTTTCCTTTTGATTACATCCTAAATTCACTAACATACCAAGCGTTGCAAGTTGTATTTGTTTCATCAGAATTCAGGAAACGGCTTTAACCAACAACTACACCATATATTTCAATGATGTAATACAAAACTATATTTTTGAAGATGAATATAATAACAACAATTTCGTATACGAATTTATATATATTCTTCACACAAACAATTCCAATATTTAGAAGACACCACAACCCAAATTCATTTGAAACATCAGAGAAAACATTGAACAACCAATTATGAAACGAATTATATTCTGACCCTGAATTAGATTCCTGGATGCAAAACGGATGAGGGCGCTTGCGGCGGCAGCGTTCCGGCGGACAGGCGACGGGGAGCTGCAAAACGGATTCGTCTCCTCGAGGGATTCGTCGTAGTGGCACTGGATTGGTGCGGCGGCCAACGCGCGTGACGAATCGAAGGGTGGAACGCCGCCGGCGGCGCTCTGTTTCGACCGGCGCTGCGAAATTGATCCCCTGCTGCGGGGGATGCGCTGCTGCGCGTTGGTGCCGCGCGGGGAGGTGCCGGCTGCCTGGGCGTTGGCGGCGGAGGAGCGGCAGCACGGGCGAGGCAGCTCCGCGGAGAGGCAGGTGAGCGGCAGCGCGTCGGCGCGGGGGAGAGGCAGCACGGGGAAGGCGGCCGCGGCTGGCGGCGTGCCGGAGAGGCGGCGCGGAGGAGGGGCTGGCAGCGCGGGGGAGAGGGCGCGAGGCGAGGGAGCGGCAGCGCAGGGGAGGCGCGGGCGAGGCGCGGTGGAGGGGACCGGCAACGCGGGGGAGGCGCGGGCGAGTCGCGGCCGTCGGCGCGGCGGAGGGGACCGGCAGCTCGCGAAAAGGGGTGCGCGGAGGAGAGGGCGAGGCGCGGGCGAGGTGGCCGCAGCCGGCGGCGCGGAGGAGGGGAGCGGCAGCGCGGGGAAGGCGCGGGCGTCGGTGCGGCGGAGGGGACCGGCAACGCGGGCGAGGTGCGGCGCAGGGGTCGGGTTGGGGGCGCGGCGGCGGCTACGGGCGGCGGCGCCTACGAGCTGAAGACGGTGCGGTGCGGGGAGCTGGGGTAAGTGGGCTGGGCCGCCATCTAGGGACGGGCTGAATACGGGAAATTCCCGCGGGAACGTTCCCAGTAATATACGGGAACCGCGAATTCGGTCGGGAAATAGTGCTAACCGTTTTCGTTCCCGTTCCCGCCGTATTTTCCCGTTTTTTCCCGTTTTCCCGTTTTTCCTGTCTAAACGGTATTCGATCGGTTTACACGGTATACGGTTGCGGTCGGTACGGGATTTTCCTGTTCCCGCTTTCATCCCTATCTGTGTTGATGTTTAACACAAGGCCAAGAGGACGGTTCTTGTCTCTCTTTGAGAACAGCTGGTTAACGCATCTGAAATAGAAATTGCATCAGCCTGGTTCTTCAGAGTTCAGACTAAAACTGGAATCCACTGATGAATCAAATTAAATACAGACTACAATATACAGATAGTTTGTTCGTTAAAAAAAATCTCAAGGAGAACTGCTACAGGCTATATAGCCCACTTTAGGGTAGGGGCAAAGGAATGGATTGCTGAACTTCTCACTGTGTGTGGCACTTAAATTATCACATCAACAATGAGAAGCTAAAAAATTTGAGCTAAACCTGCATCGAAGAGTTACTGGCTTTGGAGGTAAGAAGTACAGTATGTAAAGAACAGCCTAGGCCAGGACTCACAGCTTCATTCTTGAGCAACAACTAATTAAACTTGAGAAAACCGCTTGGTGCATCATGAAGAGCAAGATGCAAACAATCACAACTCCACTAGGCTACTGAACACCCGAAGCATAGGAGAGAAAAGATTTGGAATCAGTTCATCCTCCACTAATCCAGCTACTGCATGTTAATGGGAAGACGAAGCCATCAGAATTCAGAAAGCATCAGCTCGTGAACGGGTCAGGCCTTGAGGGATTTTCTTCTCGGTCCAGCAGCTATGGCGATCGGTGTGGCTTGGTGAGTGATGACAAAGTGACAGAGATGAGGTGACATCTCGACACAAAGTTTTAGTAGGACAAATCTGAAGGAAGTATTTGTTAGCCGTTGAGCGTCGTCCATCCTAATGGATAGGATAATTGCTATAGTGTGCTCTGATTTGTAGCGTTGGATTGAGGGATTACTAGAGTTGATTATTTGAAGGAGGCCTGGTTCACTGCTCTGTTAGATTCAGCATAATCCGCGGCTTCAGTAGGAGCTGAACTTATTTTATAGATACTGATAATTGGGATCAAGCATTGAACATATTACTGACACATGACATACTAAACAATTCATTCGCCCCTGTCACCTACAGTGAACTACGTTTAAACACGCGAACTCTCACAAGTCACAAACCAACCGAAAGCCAACCACACAGAGAAACCACTTCGTTTTCTTCTTCTCCGTCCAGTCAGCCTGTAGCCCTGCACCGCTTCATGCCATCAGTGCTCTTGGTTGCGCTCCCCTTTGGCGTCCGGGTATTCAGCCGTCTTCTTGTACTTGTACCACTTGGCGATGAGCAGGTAGACGAGGAAGTTGAGGAGGCTGAGCACAGCGAGCAGCCAGAAGAAGTAGTCGAGGTGGCCGCGGTTGAGGTTGTCCGGGATCCACCCGAGCCTGCCGTGCCTGGTGGTGATGCGCGTCACGATGGTCACCAGCACCGTGCTGAGGTAGTTGCCCAGCGCCACGGTGGTGAGCGACAGCGCCGAGCACAGGCTCCGCATGGCGTCGGGCGCCTGGTCGTAGAAGAACTCCAGCTGCCCCACGAAGGTGAACACCTCCGCGCACCCGATGATGAAGTACTGCGGGACCTGCCAGAAGATGGAGATGGGCACCGTGTCCTTGTCGCCGTACAGTCCGTGCCGCGCCACGGCGCGCAGTCGCACGATGTCCAGCACGCCCGCGGCCACCATGGAGAAGATGGAGATGACGAGGCCGATGCCCATGCGCTGCAGCTGCGTGAACCCGCGCGGGCGCCCCGTCACGGAGCGCACCGCGGGCACGATGACGCGGTCGTAGATGGGGACCCAGATGATGACGCTGATGGTGTCGACCATGGAGAGCGTCGCCGAGGGGATGCTGAACCTGGGGCCCATGCGCTGGTCCAAGGTGTTGCCCTGCAGCACGAACATGGTGCTCATCTGCCCGTACACCGTCGCGAACACGATCCCGGTCGCCCAGATGGGCAGCAGCCGCACCACGCTCTTGAGCTCCTCCACCTGGGTCACCGTGCACAGCCGCCACGGGCTCGCCTCCGCCCTGTCCTCGGCCGTCACCACAGCCGCCTTGTCGAGGCAGCCGAACTGGTCGGTGTGCTCGAGCTTGCGGCTACCCTCGATGCCAGACTCCTTGTCCAGCGTCTCGTGCAGCTGCGCCTTGTCGGCGGGCACGGCCACGCTCCACTTGCGCGCCGACGCGACGAGCACCTGCGCGATGCGCGTGATCGGGCTGCCCCCGGGGCGCTGGTGCCGGTACAGCGGCGTGCCGATGAAGAAGCTGACGACGGCGATGGCCATCACCACGGCGGGGATGCCGAAGCCCCAGCCCCAGCCGACGTGCGTCTGCACGTACACCAGCACCGTCGACGCCACCAGCGCGCCGATGTTGATGGAGAAGTAGAACCAGTTGAAGAAGGAGCTCTTGCTCTTCTGCTCCCTCTCGTCGTTCTCGTCGAACTGGTCGGCGCCGAAGGACGACACGCAGGGCTTGATCCCGCCCGTGCCCAGCGCGATGAGGTACAGCGCCACGAACACTGCCGCCGTCTGCGGCTCCGTCGGGTGGCACGTCCCGCTGCCGTCGCACGACGGCACCAGCCCCTTTACTGACGACGCCATCGTCAGCACCGCCAGGCCCTGTTCCAATCAGTCATGCACAAAATGATCATCTTGCTGGATGTGGTAACGGTAAAGAAACCATGAATCCATGATCCATCCATCATTCCGGTAGAACACTTACAATGATGTAGATGATCATGAAGCTGGCAATTGTCCAGTATCTCCCCATGTAGGCATCAGCCAAGAATGCGCCGATGAGTGGCGTGATGTAGCACGTTCCGCTCCAGTTGGTGACATTGTTGGCGGCGACGGAGTTCCCCTGGCCGAGTCGGGTCTTCATGTAGTTCACCAGATTTGTGCTCATGCCGTAGTACGCCAGCCTCTCGCAGCACTCATTCGCTGAAGAACCATGAGTGCATCAGATCAGTTGCCACCATCAATGGACAATAAGCAGAGAAAGCAGAGCGATGGAGCAGGGCGAGCAAGGAACAGAGGAGTGTACTGACCGAGGATGTAGGGGCAGGCGCGCCAGTTGCCGGTGCCCTTCTTCACGGCCGGGTTCCCCTTCATGTCGACGGTCCCGTCCTGGGTGTACATGTCTGCGACCTCTCCCATGGCGTCGCTCAGATGGTGTGCAGCTCAGAGAGTCAGAACAGAGGCCTCCTGTCCTGCGAGCATATAACAATCCTGTTACTGAAGATTCAGTGAGATCGTCCTAGATGCCCATAAACGGAGCAAATGTCTGCACAAGAAGTCTTGAATTATTGTCCAGGATGATTAGGCGTAAAATTCCAGTATAATTAGGCGTGAATTTGCATCAGAACGGAAAAAACATATAAATGGGATCAATTTAACGACTCAGATACATACATCAAATTTCTTCAAGAAAAAACATCTTTTGTTGCCACAAGTTGGTGGGAAAATGGATAAATTGCTCAATTTATTGTCCGCTTCATTAATCCACACAAACAATGGGGGGGAAAAATCTGAACTTGAGCCAGACCTAACTCCTAGAGGAACTGGTCATCGAGCTATGAACAATTGAACACTAAAGGCTCGCCCAATTTTTCAGCATAGTGGCCACTAGCAGGCGGAAGTGCCAAGTACAGCTAGGAATTCGAACCTGACTAATGCACACCAATGGCAACCGGACGCCACCACCAATCAAACTCACAAAGCACAGAAACAAGAAGATTCATAGCCTCCGGAATCTCCACCCCTCTGCTGCTGCAGATGCCACGACAGAATCAAGAGGACGAGGAGGAGGCCGCTCGTACCTGCTCGAAGGACTACGCAGAGAAGCACGCGGCTTGCCCTCGTCTCCAGAGAGATGCAGGCGTGCGGAGCCAACGAGGCGGACGAGGTAGGCGGCCAAGACGAGCACTCATCCAGCCATAATATCCAATCCAGCTAGGCCACCAAAGAACTCAGGGGGGGCCAAGCCCCAGCCCCAAAGGGACTCTTTTGATGGCCGCTTCCTACTTTCCCAGTCCACTAAACTAAAGGAGGGGCATCGATGATGGCCTTAGCCGCGCAGGCCAGACTTCTCCTCAGCCCCAGCGGCAATGGCGACGGGTGTGGCGAGGGCCGAGGGGTGGCGGACTGGTGGAGTCGACTGACAGAGACGAGCCAGCACGTGCACCGGACTCTTTTGGTGGTGGCGTAGAAGGACCGGGAGGGGCGGCATGGCGCTCGCTGGGGCGTGGGGTCTGCGGATTTGGAATCCTCCACCTCTTGTTTCTGTCACGGTTTTTGACTCTTCACTGCTGCTTCCTCGGTTTTTTCAGCTCGTGTTCACGAGAGGGGAAAAGGATTCGGTTTTTTGAAAGGGTTTTTTCAGCTCGTGTTCACGAGAGGGGAAAAGGATTCAGTTTTTTGAAAGGAGGGATTCAGTGCTACTCCGTTTGAGGGTGAACTACTCCGTTTGAGGGTGAACTGATGGTTGGCCTCCTGCTATGCACGTGGACCAGTAGCATCTCTTCACCCTGTGGATCTTTTTCCAGTTTCTAACAAGCAGATGCATGTGAAATGTGCAGGCTTTCTTTTATGGTTTCTAGCTATCTGGGAGCACAATCCCTTGGCGGAGACGTACTTTTTTTTTTGACGGGGCAGGGATACTTTAGGCAGAGACATACTTTGGGTGTGCAGTGGCTTTGACAGTTTGACTGATGTCTATTTGTATTATTGTTCAAGCTTCAGAGGATCAGAGTTCAGACTGTGAGAACGCTCAAAATGCCAAGTCCAATTGTTTTCCTTTTTTTTCCAAATGCACGGAACTAGCAATTTTGAATTGTAGGCATCTGTCAGCAGCGTGGTTGGGTTTCTTATCCAAGGAGCGGTCAACTACTGCAGCAGATGGATGCTGAACGCTGGACGATCACGCGACAACGACGCCCAAGAGATCGAGAGGAACAACGCAGCTTTCGTTCCCTTCGCGAGAAGGACAGGTTCGGCCTTCTGCGTGCCCTCGGAAAACGATGGACTTGGGACTGTGACTCGCCGGGAATCTTTGCTTGGAAAATCCTTCCTCTTGTATGGCAACATCCAAACGGCCTGACGCGACGCCGGATCCGGATCAACATCGGGGTGGCGTCTCACATGATGTGGGATTACGAATACTGTACCTTTTTTTTTGAAAGGAGTTCTTACATTGGTCGTCGGATTCGGATGTAACTGACCTATGATCATGGGGTGGACCTTCCAAGAAAACAACCTAGCCTCGTCTGAAAGGGGGGAGGATTAAAAAAATCTTTCTTTTCTTTCCTTTTATGTAATAAAAAATATAGTAGCTATTAGTTTTTTTTTAAAAAAAAGTATATACTAGCTGCTAGTATGCTGACGGAGGAGGGAATCTTCCGCTGTATCAATCATGCAGCGTGTGGCGGATACTCTTACGCTTGCTTCGTTGCTTTTGCTCGAGCGCTTGACCAAAGGTCCTGGCTGGCCAGATTATGTGCTCGATCGGCCAGAAGAAGGACAAGAAAACAGTTGGGGGGAAGAATAAATAGAATCCGAACCAAGAAGGCGATTAAGACGATGTCTGCAGTATTGTATCGAGTTGACGAACTAGTAGACCGTACAGGGTGTTCTGGGCTGGGCGTGCGTGGAGGACGGGAGAACCGATCGGTTCCGCTAGCGCCGTCGTCAGGAGCGAGCATGGACGGATCGGAGCCGGACCAGAGAGGAGGGGACTGGCCGCGTACCTGGACCGGAGAGCCGGAGGAGAGCGGCGGCGGCGGCGCTGCTGGTGCGGGAGTCCGCGGCGCGGCCGCCACCCGTATCGTAACTGCCGGTCGCGGTATCTCTCTGGCCGCGAGACGAGGGAAGAGGGGAGGCGGCCGGGAGACGAGAGCAACCGCCTTCCTTTGACCCCGTATTTATAGGCACGGGCCGGCTGCGCGGCAGATTCCGACCCGGCCGGCCAGGCCCAAACCGCCGAATATTTCCGTGTGTACAGGTCGGTTGGGTTACGTTACGGGGGAGTGAACGCGATCGGCCGAATATTTCCGAGACGAGGCGCGTAGCTAGGATGGCGAACGCGGTCGGCGATGGGCGTCTGGCTGCTGTGGATGGGCGGGCGTCGCTATCCTAGGATTGCTATTCCACTCTCTCGTTGGGATGCGGGGCGCAAATTAAAGGGCCGTAGCTGATCGGGGCTTGGGGCGAACCGATCGGGAGACCCCCTCGCTTCAATTACTGAATCGGAGCAGCCACGCCGCCGCACGCCCTGCCCTTTCGGTAGTTGCGTGCATATCGTCGGGCTACGTGCGCCAATGTTGGTTCCAATCTCCGGACCAGGGCACGCCTCATCGCTCTGATGATGACACTGATAGATAGGCAGCCAATACAGTCGAAATGCATCAACTATCGGAAATTGAAGAACGGTGCTACCTAATACACGTCAGGAATCATGGTTAAAACGTTTTTGGCATGGGTCGATGCAAGATATAAAACGAACTAATATATCTTTCGTGTTAAACGAAAAAAGGAATCATGTGGTCCGACGTGGACCTTAAGGAAGCCCATCATCATCATACACCCAAGCCCAGACGATGACGGGAACAGAAAAAAAGGAGGGGGAGAGCACTATGATGATGGGCCGTGTGGCGCACTTCAGGCCCAATGTATTACAACTCGGGCCGCGTCCAACCAAGCCCATCGGGTGGCTCGCTGTGTCGCGTGCCGGGACGACCTCTGTGGTGGCCCGGTGGAATCAAATGCCATCCCCACTCAGATCTCTGCTGATACAGTATTTACTCACGCGTGATTCGTGAACGCCCATCTCTATATACCATTTCCGCACAAGAGATGGCCGGAGAGAGTGGCCACTTCGCGGACAATTTCCGACCGTTAGATCGGCCGGGAGGATGATCCAGATTGTGCATATCTCGGTTATTTTGCGAATAGGTTATGGGAATTTAGAGAAACCAACCCGCAGTCCGGTCTTCTCTCCCAGTTTTTTTCAGAAAAACCCATAACTTTGATCATAATCAACTCGCAGCCCAACCTTCCCGGTTTAGAGAAATTTGCAAAAAAAATCTTAAGTTTTCGTAAAATCAACCCTCCGTTCTGGTCCTCTCTCAGGAATTGTTTTCAAAAAAGCTCTTGAATTTTAATTCAATTAAACGACAACCTGTTCCATCCGTTACTTCTACACGAGCAACATTATACATACAAACACGATGAAATCAAAAGTTGTTCAATATAGAATTTGATCAGAAATTCAAAACCTACAACTTCATTACGGAGCAAATTTTAAAATTCAAAACGCTTTCGCAATTCGTTGCACAAATACCTGCATGCGATCCATTGTACCAACAACATGGACACCAAAATATCATCAAACTAAAAGATGTTCAATATAAAAGTTGCTCGGAATTTAAAATTCTACAACTTGTATATAGTACAATTTCAAATTCAAAGCGCTTTTACAATTTACCCGCATAAATATTTATATAATATCTATTCTACCTATGATTCGGACACCGAAACGCCTTTACGTTAAGAAATTTTGAATACAAAACTTAAAGCTTTCCTACACAACAAACTTTTAAAATAAATGATAACAGAAAATACTATAGCCAAAAACAAAAAAGATTCTATTTTCTTAAAAAATAATATCCTACTTAAATAGCACCATCATGATAATAGAGAGTCTTAAATATATACCAAATATAATAACGGGCTGCAGATCATAACATCTATATATATACAATATGTATACTCGAGAGGGATGAATGAGAACAAGACGAGCGAGGAACCATCTGCGGAAGAGGCCTCATCTTCAGTTTTGGGCGCCGGGGCGAAGAGGGCCCCCCCCCAGCCGCAGCCGGAGCCCCCGTCAGGCCGCCGCAGCGCCGGGCGGCTGATCGGAACCGACAGCGACCCGCAGGACCAAGGACCAACCACGGGCCCGGGGACCCGCCCGTGCCCCACCGACGCGGTAGCCGGCGGTAGGGTCCGGGCTCCCGGACACGGGCCAGGAGCGCGCTTGCGGCTGCGGCCACGGCACGGCGGCCTGCGCAGGAGCCGACACGTCCCCGGCCACTCCCTCTGGCTGGCCCGCCGCCGCCCGTCCGGTCGGCTCTGCGAGCACTCCGTGCGTCACGTGTCGGGGTCGGGGTTACCTCCCCGTGACATGACTTCTCTCCCTGCCCGCTGGCGGCGGCCTGGAGCGCGGCGGTGAGCTGACGCCTCCTGGTTGGCTCGCCTTGCCCAGACCCCCCCGGCGGGGGGGGCGGCTTTGGGAGAGGGGGTGGGGCTGCGCTCCACCACCACATGAGGCCGGGCCCAGCATAAGGGGGCACATTGGCCCAGCGTTCGTGGCCCACTCCTCAGTCGGATGCTGGAATCGATGCTGGAATCTGGATACATGCATGAGCCCCGGGCCTGCCCGGATTCTCAGAAGCCACCACCGCTGCGGCCTGCGAGCGTCGCTGCTCACCTAGCACGAGGAATATACCCCTCGCCGCAGGTACGAACGCTTGAATTGAAACAGAGGAGTCTACTCGCTGGACTTGGATTCATGTGAAAAATAGGAGCGTCCCGCAGCGAAATTCTCTTGAATCCATCTGGGTCACGTAAAGTTCGCTGATGGGTTTCGAAATGGTACCAACAAATTTACTCGATCCAAATCTGATGACTGCTGTGAACCGCGGGTCTACTTGGTTGACTACCAAAATGTGAGCATGTCAAAATATGAGCATACCGGTCCTTTTTACCTAAACCTTAGCAGTTTTAGAAAGGTATGCTACTTTTTGGATTTCAGCCAAATAAATGTGAAAATTATAGTTTTATCTATATTTTAGCATGGCAAATTTGATAACCAACCAACCAGACTCTGCAAGACTGCAACACAACGTTTTCACATCTACTTGTTATCAGGGAAAGGTAGTCGTCGAGTATCACTACTCATCACTAATGGGAATGTACTCCTTCTGCAGCAGTGAACTCCGGATTCATCTTGGAAAAAAAACGCAATGTTGTGTCCTGTGGCAACGGGTTATATAACATCTTTACTTTTAGGTGCTGCGCGATTTATCAATTAGTATTGCGTACGTCCTCCTCTCCTCCTTATTACGTACTCCTCCTTATTACGGATTTAATTAGTCTAAGGCGACCAACACGCGATCTCGCTTCCAGAGCAAACCTTCATTCAAAGTGCGTAACAACAATACAAAAAGAGAGAGAGAGAGAGAATGCTAATTGGACGTAACAACGAATCCACGGACACTGACAACGCAGCGAAGCAGCAGCAAGCAATGCTGAAAAAGAAACAGCTCCTGCCCCGTTCTTGGAGCGCAAGGGAGAACACAATCGCATTAAAAAAAAGATTAAAAAGTGGACACGATGACCCGAAAGGAGCCGTGGACATGTGCAGCTGCGCAGGACCAAACGTGAGATGATGAGACCAGGGAAACAAAACCCTGTCAATTCAAGCGTTCAACAGCCAGCAACCAGCATACAGTGGCTCATGGTGCGGGGAAGGGCCGCCACATTCCTTGCTGATCCCTCCAACCCCAGTGCTTAGCTCCTCCCGTAGAAAATGCCCCTATGCTGTTTGTCTGACCCCTACACCATGTGTGTTCAGACGGTTTCAAGTCATACCAACATAACTACGCGTACTGTTCTTGAATAATTATGGTTTATAATTTATTTGAGTGATGGTAGTTTATATATGCCACCACAGTTGACTTAAAGATAAATTATGTTTGCGAGTCAAACAGAACTGCTTTTTTTCCTTAAAATAAGCCAATGCAAATGCATATACCATGAATATAACAGTTTATTCCGTACAATTTTCTGCGGCCCCGCCTCATTATTCATGTATACAGGTCACATAAGAAACTCCCCCTTTTTAAAAGCATATATGGATTATTTAAATTCAAGCTTCCTTTATGTTCGCCAGAATAGCTTAATGAAAGATGGGCGCAAACGAATAATAATCGACCGCAAGTTGCAAAGAGCAGATGATGCAATAATTTTTGTTCATGCATGATAAGCAAGACCTAACCGGTTAAACAAAAGAAAACAGACATATAAACATTGGGAGGCTAATTAGAAACTTTCAATCTAATATATCAGTCCCTTTCATACATTCCATAAAACTGGAGCGACAAATAACACGGGGAAAATAACCATTTCCAATTTCGTGTCTCTTTCCTCCCTGTTTCCACAGCGTTTCTCCTGGCCATCCATCATGCTGCGTGTATGCATGATTGGTCAGAGCTCTCTCAGGTGACCGGTAGTATTAAACTTTTGGGTTGCTAGTAGCTTCCTGACAGCCTTGCTTGAATTCCAAGCGAGGCGGTTTTGTTTAGTTCAGATGTGCAGGTTCCTCCTCCTTTTGCTACGTGGGGTGCAGACCTGGACCTGCCTGATGAGGGCTTGTTCACCAGATGCAGAAAGCTCCCCTGCCTCCGCTGTACTTTGGCGGTCTTTTTTATGGTTCTCTGTTCCTGCTTTTGTGGCGATCTCATCAGGTTTTGCAGTCAAGCAACAACCATGTGCCACAAAATAACATACGGAAGAAATAGAAAAATAGCATGCTAATAAGCTCTCTTCTGGTGCTTGAAATACGAATAAATTACAGGGGCGTTGTTATGATTAGTCAAGGAAAGAAATCTTTCTTCCCTTTCCCCCCTGATGTAGAATCCAATGAAAATAGCTTGTCAAAAACAGTGGAGCACAACTTTCCTTCACTCCGTTGTCTTCTTCCCTTGCTTTCAAGAAAGATGCCGCTTGAAGAGATTCTTCAGTCAAGTCTACAGCACGAGGGTGCCGTATAATTTTCAGATTTTTTTCACTTGCGATCCACTTTGTGAAAGCAAAAGCAGGCAAACATCAGCATCAAATTATGCTAGTACAAAGTTGTTAAAGCAATTCCCCCTCCTCTTTTTTATAGGCCATTCTAGTTAGGATCTGAAAACATCAAATTCTGTATGTTTTGAGCAAAAGTTAGTCACATTATATGCAGGTTTTGTGCAAAAGAACTAGTATTGTTACACTGGTATTTCAAAATCTTCTAATGTGATATTGCTTGTGTAGGAATTTATAATGCATCTAAAATGAAACAAATGGTCCGAGAATACCTTCAGATACTTTTCAGGTCCTAATACACCATATGAAAGAAAGAAAGAAAGAAAGAAAGAAAGAAAGAAAGAAAGAAAGAAAGAAAGAAAGAAAGAAAGAAAGAAAGGAGGCTACTTCATTCCAGAACATTTAGGATTTAGAAGGATGATTGGATGAGTAGAGTAGTAGAATAGTGAAATCATTCATCCAAAAATGACATAATTAAGAAGGTTATATAAACATCAGCTCTAAGAAAAGAATCCAATAAGATAGTAAAAAAAAGGTTCATTCCTCATGTGTTGAACATGCGTGAAAGCAAAAGGGGTAATTTGAACCCAACCTAGTGACGTAGGGTGATGTAGCAAAAGCAGATCTCGAGTGCTCTACCAAATGTAAAAGCACAATTCCTAAAGCAAATTGAGCCCCTAGTTCGCCAAACCACGCTGCTCACCTCAACCACCAAAACCATTGCCTCAAATTTTCTCACAATTTCGTAAACCCGCCTAGATGAACTCGATTAACTTTGTGCATCCCAGGCTTTATTTTGATGTATTTTTATGAACATTTGAACAGTTGCAATATGGCATCATCATGGAGCAGATGTCATGCGCGAGGCGATCAGGTGAGATGGTTGTGGCGCGGCGTGCAGCACCAATCATTCAGGTCAATGTTTCGAGCCTGACGAAGTTCAGATAGACCAAGCAGAAGCGCACACCAGCTGCCAGCGGCTTTGCTTTCGTCCCGGCTGCAATAAAACAATGACCGCCCAATCCCCGGCCAGCAAATCATGCGCGGGCGTTACCAAACGGCCGATGGCAACAGGTGAATGAAACGCTGAAAGCCATGGCTACTTGTCAACGGCGACCGATCATCCCCATCTCCTTCTGCACAAACAACAACAGAATAATGCCACAACTCGACCACTTCCACGCCCCCCAACTAATCAAAATGGCACAAGCAACTAAAGCGCACAGCAATGAACTATAATTATATGTATTTTTTAGCTGACCAAACAGCTATTCTTAGATTTTAAAAAATGGCTCTGAAAGAACACTAGTGGAAGTCACTGACACACCAGCCCGGCGTATGCATATCAAGTCTTGAGCTTTTGTGTTTTCCTTTACCATTTGGCGTCGACACTAGCCATCTATGGTTGTGCAAATCCATTTTTTGTATATATGTTTTTTATCATAAGCAAAAGTGTAGTAAGAAATACTATGAAACAAAGAAGGTCCAATTAGAGGGAAAGAATTTGGGCCAAGTAGGCGGTAGTGGAGGTAAAAGGCGAGGGAAGCCAAGAACAACTCCAAGTGTGCATGCGTGTATGTGCGCACGCACATATATGCGGCCTAGCTACACGGGTATCCTAGTGGTGGTAGTATATAAATACTGCAAAAGTCGGCCACAAGCTAGCCACGGCCCAATCGCCGGCCGACACTCTCAAGAACCTGCCTCCCTCCCCCTCTGGATCGCTATCCCTTTTCTAGTGCCAGGGAAAGCTAGCTCGAGAGCTGGGAGAAGGAAAAACAAATCCTCAGAGAGGTTGAGCAAGAACCGAGGCGGATCGCTTTTTGTCCTCCTGCCAGGGGCTAGCCTACCGCGGGAGATCAAGAAGAGGCGCTATCCAGGTGAAATTTTGCTTCTTTTGCTTTGCTTGGGGTCTGGAGTTTTCTTGTGCCGTTTGGCGAAGCAGTTTGGTGTGGGGTTTGTTGGAAATTATTAGCTGTTTTGTTGGATTAGGTGCGGGGGTTTCGTTAATTTTTGGCTGCGGGTGGTCGAATTGTTCAGGGATATGTGATTTGGGGTCGCAGGAATCACGATTCTGATTGTGTTTGGGGGTCGGTTCAAAGGTGTTCTTGAGTCCAATCTAATTTGGTCTTAAAGGCGCTTCCTTTCAAGGACGAGAATCAAGCTATTCGTAATTGATTCCAGTTTTCGCTCATAAAGATTCCACCTTTTACCCCGATATCTCCTCGAATCTCATGTTCATCTTATTTGATTTGCATCGACAAGAATTCCTGTTCAGAGAGAGAGAAAAGAAATCCTTTAATTGTTACAGTGCTCTTGGAATCTTTATCTTGTTCCGAGATGCCCGAAAAAAGCAAAAAAGAAAGCTCACCTTTGAGCCCTGTGATTCCTACAGTGATCTGAGCTGAGCTGCGGCCAGGAAGGAGGAGGAGAAGAGGAGATGATGCGCGAAACGTATATGGAGGTGCTGCCGCCGATGGACCACATAGCCTCGCGGAACAGCTGGTATCATCCGGCTGTGCGCATCTGGACGGCGGAGGAGAACAAGCAGTTCGAGCGGGCGCTCGCCGGGCTCGACCTGCGCTGCCCGGACTGGGAGCAGGTGGCGCGGGCCATCCCCGGCAGAACGGTCCGCGAGGTCGTCCATCACTTCAAGAGCCTCGAGGTCGACGTCCAGCAGATCGAGAACGGCATGGTGCCCTTCCCGTTCTACGGCGGCGGCGGCGCCGCCGGCTCGTTCACCCTGCAGTGGGACGGTAATGGCGGCGGCGGCCCCGGGGACTTCAGGCACGGGTACCGGTTCGGCGGAGGCTGCGGGAAGCGGCACCCCGGCCGCACGCCGGAGCAGGAAAGGAAGAAGGGCGTGCCATGGACCGAGGAGGAGCACAAGTGAGTATAAAGACGACTTCTGTGTTTCCGAGAGCGATTGCTCTGCGTCATGCAGAAGACTAGCGGGATTGTCCTTCTTGAATAGTTGAATTCACCATCATTCAATAGGCTTTACATCATTGGATGGTCATGGTAGATTTGCAACTTGCAATTATTCAACTATCAACAATTAATTGCATTTAATCCGGAGAATTTTATTTTTCGAGTAGGATCTGACTCTCTTCGACAGTCATGTAGCTTGATGTAAGATGGCCTTAGGCCTTACCAGTAGCTAGTATACTTCCAACAAGGTGAAGCAAAGAATTAATCAAAAAGTTACTGAACAAGATCATGTTTGTTCTTTGGTCAGGTTGTTTCTCTTGGGCCTCAAGAAGTATGGCAAGGGGGATTGGAGGAACATATCCCGCAACTTCGTTCAGACCAGGACACCTACACAAGTTGCCAGTCATGCGCAGAAGTACTTCATCAGGCTCAACTCCGGAGGCAAGGATAAGAGGAGATCAAGCATTCATGACATCACAACGGTTAACTTGACGGATGACCGGCCTCCCTCGCCATCACAATCCTCTCTGATCACCAACCAGTCGAACACATCAGCTCCAACCACAGCAGTTGGCCAGTTCTCATTGACAGCGGACGTCAAGCAGCATAGCACTGCGAATTTGCCCTTCAATTCACCAAGCCGGACTCCTGTGATGCCAAATTTCGGGATGGGTTTGCAAGATCAAGGTCTGCAGTGTGGCCCTCTACATGATCAGCTGGTTGGCAACCAGAGCATGCTGTTTTAGGAGCAATCCACTCTGCACCATGGATCAGATGTCTAGTGTATAATACGGTCTTTCTGTAGCTTCGGTACCTGTATTGAAGTAATTAGTCGTGGGAATTGTTCGGAGCATAACAGAAAGGGGATCTTCGTGCTATGGTGGTCCATAATTGTTGGTGATACTGAGAATGTAACGAAAAGAACTTCAACAAGGAATTTGATGCCTTGGTATGTTCAGAAGGTTACTTGAGTGGTAGTGCTGACTGCTGAGCAGAGGTCATACATGCTTATGAAGTGGACTTGCATTCAATCATGGATCCTGCTTTTTGCTCGAGATGGATGAGCAGAACCGAGTTCTAGATTCGTCTGGTCAGCTGATGTATCGGTAACCTTTGGTGACATCTGATTCTGAATTTCTGAACTGATGCCTTATATTGAGGGTTTGAGGATTCAGATCATGCTGTACTCCAGACATGTTTATCCACAGTAATCAATTTACCTATTGGTGCCCGCCCAAATTTGTGTTTGGATGAGTTTTGTTTTCTCGGATAAACGGAACTTAGTTTGCAATGAGTCATTCGGCATTACTACTTGTCTTGCTCATCCAGTCAACTTTTGCTTGGCAGATTCATAATTTTTTAGGAACTAACTTTTTTTTAATCTGTGGATTGACCCTGCATTGTTTGTGTGCAATTCAGTCCTATGTGGCATTTTCTATTGATGATGCTAGCTCCACCAAACCCCGGTATGAGATTGGCAATGAGTCAGAGTTCTACTACCTTGGCATCTCATGCTTTTTCCGTCCCATCTTTTGCATTAGCTTTTGCAATTTCTTTTTGGCCCTGTTGTTTCCCTTGTTCGGAAAGGCATCCACAGATATGAAGCAGATCCTTGACAGCATTGCTCTCTGAAGCCAAGCCAAATGCAGCCAGCTTCTGGGTGCCGTGCTTTTCTGTGCCTTGGTGCCCCTACCCTTTGCAAGTTGCAGAGCAGAGGGCACTCACTGATGATGGAGGCACTGCTGCACAGAAGCTTCTGGTGTGATGTGGCTATTTCCTGGCTTGCTGAGCTTGAAGTCTGAACTTCAGGCAAGTTGGCACTCAGTGTCACTTTCAGAGCTTCTGATGGCTCACTTCACCCGATTCGGTGAACAATCCAGTTTATTGATATGAACAGCCAAAATGGCTTTTTTTTTCTCGTCGACGGAATAAACTTTTGATGGTGATTTTTTTGACCGTATGGCAAGTGCTCCAGGCGATGTAATCTGTCGTTTACGAGCAGCTTGAGTGTTACGGAACCAAGAAGAGGGCTGGGAGACGCCGTGCCGAACGTCCCTTGGTGTTGATTCAGTTGGAAGGGACTTTAGAGTCCACATCCTTTTTGTTGTTTGCAGACACTTAACCGCTAAGTTTTCAGGTTCTTTTCAGCCGTCGCAGTCTTGGCCAGTTGGCAGCTCATAAGAAACTGCTCTGGAGTCGGTAAATTTCCCCGGCTACGTTGTGAAAGCGTCAGTGAAACATCTATACCTAACGAAAACGGCATAACTTTTATTCATCTAATAAATCCGAGGATTGAATGAACTATTTGAGACGAAAGGCCACCTAATGGTTACAAGAGCATTAGTAGCATCTTATGTTCTGGATTCGACTTCCCGTGGAAGCGAATTTTCCAAGATTTAACGGCGTTGTGCTTTCAATGGTAGACGACGTTTCCGTCGACAGCAATGCGCATGTGCTTCGTCAATCTCGAGAATTTGCCGGCTCAGCCTTCAAAGATGCTTATAAAAGCAGTGGCGGACCTGGAGAGAAAATTAAAGGAGGCCGGACGAACATATAAAATATAATAGTCAATTTCATCCTCAAATTTTCAGCCGAAGCTTAACTTCGTCCCTAAACTTCCAAACGACTATTTTCGTGCTCAATTTTCTCCATGAGGCTCAATTGAATCCTTTGTCCTATATGGCATGCTATGTTGGCACGCCTCGTCACATCTCGCCAGTTATGGTTCATAAAAAAATTAACATTTCCATAATTTGGTCATTATAAAATTCATCTTGACGAAACTAAAAACTAAAATAATGTACGGTTTTTAAGGAAGGGAGTTGATCCGAATATATTTATTATACACGTACAAAAGTATCTTAAGTATGTGTGAACCAATATATGTTGCTGCTACACATATAGGAATATTTTGATGCTGATATGGTATGTTAACATGGCCAGACACGTAGAATGAAGGACTAAATTAAGCTGCATGTTGAAACAATCATTTTAAAAGTTTAAGGATGAAGTTGACCCCTGACTAAAAGTTCGGGAACGAAATAGGCTATTCTGCCAAAGAAAAATCAGTCTTTCCTTTAGTTTTGCATTGATTTTCTATAGAAATTTGATCTAACATCATCAACTAATTATATACTATGCATTGATTTTCTACTTTTTAGGGGGGTGCCATGGCCCCTGCCAGCCCCCCTCAGTTCCGCCACTGGGGTAGAGTTTACGTACGTGTGTTTATAGAGATAAATATGCGTGCGTTGTGATTGTCTAAGTTATACTGTGTAATTGAAAAAAGAATGAACTATAAGAGAGTTGGTTAGTTTTTCACAGCAGTTGAAGTAGGCTGTGCAACAATTACAGTAATTCCCCAAGAGTGAATAGTCACCGTCGTGTCGCCAGGAGAGTGCAGTTCGTCAGTTCGTTGCAATGCCAGAATGAACCTTGTGCATCCAGAATTCAGGACATCATCTTAGTTCATGACTCCATGTTCTGCACAGTGTTATCTACAGCCCTTGTTCCTGCTTCCACTCTTCAGGGCAACATTTCTTTTGGTCCTTGACCCTCGACAGTCCCTGTTCCTGCTTCCCTCCGTCGGCGATGAACAGACACCAACACGATCTACAGCATGGAGAAAGTGATTCCACGGCCAAAGCCCGGGCACAGCTACTCTGACAAGAGATCACACACACAGACACAGACGTCGTGCTTCCTCTTTGCCATCCATCCATCCATCTAGCCTGATTTCAGCATCAACCAAGTACAGAAAAGCTAGCAGATGGATTTTTGATATCATGTACTAGTGGCGACGCATGATTGAGCAAAGCAAGCAGATGGATTTGCGGGGAGGAGCTGGCTGACGTCACATGTCCCTATGGCCAGGAAAGGAGAGGGGGCAACTTGGAAGGCCATAGTTTGGACCTCTCGAGGTTAACCATATCGGGAAAGGCCAAGCAAACCGCCAGAGGGCGAGTTCACACTTCCACACCAGCCAGCAATGTTGCCTGATTGAGCCGGGAGACGCGATCAAGCAGCAGAGCATGACCTAGTGAAGCTTTTGCAAGTGTCAGGCCATAAGCATGCACTTCGAGCTGATTGTGATTGAGCAGGGACTTTGTGTGTCGAAAAGGAAATTTGATGCGCGTGGCTAATGTCTGATCGCAAAACGTCATGTGCTGGTCAGACTTTGCGTGTGGCAGAAAGAAGGAATCGTCGAGGAGGAGAAAAAGGGAAGTGCTCCTGCAGGATTTGGAAGCCGAGTTCTCATCGTCAGATGAGGAGATGGCCAGCGGACGCAGGGCGTGCCGAAAGGGGGTGGCAGTTGAGAACCCTGGTCGATCGAGTGGTCGGGATTCCGAACAACGACAGCGAACGGGCACGCTCAGAAATTAGGGCTTGCAAAGGTATACCAAGTAAGCAACCTTTGTCATGGCAAGGGGAAACGAAGCAACAGCCAGGTCCTAGGAGTTTTGATCCAACGTTGTGCTTTGTGGCGAAGATTGGCATTAGCTTTGTTATAACTAAGGTTAGTGAGAGTGTGACTTGTCTAATATTCCCTCCATTCCAAATTATTATTTTAATTTTTTTATTTGACTATGCGTCTAGTCTCAGAAAACTAAAATGACTTATAATTTGGGGTGTGATAATATTGGATTTAAACCAAACATATGCTCTTGCAACATGTGTAATATTGGGTTTAAACCGAACATCATCTCGCAAGCTTCTCAAAGCGTGATTCTCTGCTTCTTCCATGAGCCTTCTCGATCTTGACATGATATGAAATTATTTGATTTAGGATAATCTGAACATAACTATATTTTGAAACATAGTGAGTGTGTGCTTCCTTCTTGTCCCCTCCATATAAATGATGTGGAGCACCGTTCCTGTGGGCCTAGTTTCTCCAATGAGACAAGGAACGCCGCACATTTATTTCCATCTCCTCGAGCACAACAGGACAATTCCTCACCACATAATATACAGTTGCTGGTTTAGTTGCTCCGTGGGCTGATAATAAGCAGGCCCAAAAAAACTTGGGCTTCCACAGTCCAGTGGTGTTCGGTTACGGCGCGCAAGTATCCATGGCTATGAACAAAAACGTTCAAAAAGGAAAGAAAAAAAGAAGGACAAAAATATATTCGCCGTTGCCGGGGATCGAACCCGGGTCGCCCGACTGACAGGCAGATATACTCACCACTATACTACAACGAATTCGCTGAAAACTGCGTCAGCTTACAGTTATTTATTACTTACCTATAGCAAGTTTAGTACCCTGGCTTAACCGTGACCGTGAGCCTGTAGGTTTCGTGCTAGTGAAGAATCAGTTTGGATTCCTTGTTCATTCTGATATGAAGTTTTTGGATGAACTGTATGTACTAGGGAGATGCTTATCCTAAAGCCACTACAGCTAAATCTCAGTTTCAGGGTGAGACTTCCTAATTCTTATTAATATTTATCTGATTTGGCCAATGTAACATGCAATTGGTGTAAATTACGATAGCGAGTCAGCGACTCAGATGATCGATCCATCACATTGCAGTTCACGACAGCTGAATGGTGCCAATATTTTTTACTGGATCAAAAAACTACATATTGCAGTTCAGTTCTTTAAAACAAAAGATCATGCCATTTGAGCTGAAGATGAGCTGATCCATCTGCAGCACTGACAGTGATGAAACGCCGGAGCTCCGTGGAGTCAAAGCAGGGGCGAAGCTACGTGGCCCGTAGGGGGTGCATATGCACCCATGGCAAAAGAAAAAAAGAAAAATTATGTGCTAACCATCCGACATTTACTATGTGTGCACCCTCCTCAGCGGATGACTGTGCATCCCCCGCGCCCAGCGTGGCAACGTGAAAATGGTGAAGTAGTGCGCCCCTCGTTTCAGCTCTAGCTTCGCCCCTGCCCGCAGCTGACATTGGGATGGACGTGGGACTTGATCCCAAAGCTGGTGGTGGAGGCAGTCATGGCAGGAAAGGCCCCCTCGCTGTCTCCATCACCGGTTACGACTCCTTGATGTAATGGTAAGTTTGTTATCCTCACGCTCGCTGAGTTGCAGGTTGTTATAGTATTATTGATTCTTATTTTTTCAAACTGACCGCGGACAGCATCCAGGAGATCAAGACTGTGAGGATCAACATCAAGACTAGTATATGTAGTATATTGTATAGCACATAAATAAAATATGATATATTGGATGAACGGATCTTATACTAATATAAAAAAGATATACCATGTACCCTATTTATTAAATATAAATTCGCGTGGCCTTTCGTTCGCCTCCACCTTAGCTTTTCGGAAAACAAAATACTCGAACAAACGAAGTGGGCGAAGCTACGTGGTCCGTATGGGGTGCATATGCACCCACGGCAGAAAAAAAATTATGTGCTGACCATCCGATATTTACTACATGTGCACCCTGAGCGAAGGACTGTATACACCACGCTCAGCGTAGCAACGTGAGGAGGCCTGAAGGTTAAACTTTAGCCCTATCACATCAAAGAGAATATTATTATTTAAAATATTAAATAAAATCTAATTATAAAATTAATTGCAGAACTTCTAGAAAATATTAATCTATAATTAGCAGATAGTTAATGTAGTATCACTGCTGCAAATTAGATTAGTTAGGTTTATTAAATTCGTCTCGCAAATTAGCACATATCTGTGGAAAAAAAATTTAAGCAAATTTTATTTAATAAAATTCTTTTTATGTGATGGAGCTAAAGTTTAGCTCTTAGAAATCAAACGGAACCTCAAAATGGTGAGTAGAGCTAAAGTTTAGCTCCTAGAAATCAAACGGAACCTCGAAATGGTGAAGTAGTGCACCCTGGTTTCAGCTCTAGCTTCGCCCTAAGTCAAAGGCTCACAGCCGAGCAGATGCAACTAACGGCAGCCGGCCATGGAGGTCGTAGGCTTGGCCTCGCACACCTCGACGATCCCCCTCCTCTGCTGCCTCATCGCCCTCTCCGTCTCGCTCCTTTTCTTGCACGGCGGCAGCGACGACTCAGCGGTCAGCGGTAAGGCCCGGCTCCCTCCAGGCCCGCCGGCGCTGGTCTTCCTGGCCAAATTCTTGGCGCTGCGGCGATCCATCTTCGACCTGGCCCCGCTGCTGCGGGACCTGCACGCGCGCCACGGGCCCGTCATCTCCATCCGCCTCTTCGTCACGCTCGTCTTCGTCGCCGACCGCTGCCTCGCGCACCGCGTCCTCGTCCGCGACGGCGCCACCTTCGCCGACCGCCCGCCGCTCGTCGATCCGGACCCGCTCTTCAGCGCCGGCGACATCAACACCGCTCCCTACGGGCCCTACTGGCGCCTCGTCCGCCGCAACCTCGCCGCCGACGCGCTGCACCGCGCCCGCGTCGGCCTCTTCGCGCCGGCGAGGCGGTGGCCGGGCGATTCGCTCGTCGCCAGGCTCCTCCGCGCCGCGCGCGGCCAAGGAGATGGCTCCTCGGAGGAGGCGGGCGCCGTCACGGTCAGGCCTTCCTGCGGCGCGCCATGTTCGAGCTGCTCGTGTACATGTGCTTCGGCGCGCGGCTCGGGCAGGGCGCGCTCGACGAGATCGAGGCGCTGGAGCGGCACGTGCTCGCCTCCTTCACCGCCTTCCCGGTCTTCGCCTTCTTCCCGCCGCTCATCAAGAGGCTCTTCCGCAAGCGGTGGGCGGCGCACGTGGCCGTGCGAAGGAGGTTGGATGAGATATTCACCCCGCTGATCCACGCCGCGCGCCGGCGCGGCCAGGAGGACCGCCCGCCGTGCTACGCCGAGTCCCTCCTCGCGCTGCGGGTGGCCGACGAGGGCGACCGGCCGCTCACGGACGCCGAGATGGTCAGCCTCTGCTCCGAGTTCCTCAACGCCGGGACGGACACGACGGTGACCCTGGTGGAGTGGATCATGGCCGAGCTGGTGAACAACCCCGGCGTCCAGGCCAAGGTGTACGAGGAGGTGACCGGAGGCAACCCCGAGCTCGACGTCGCCGACAACCTCCAGGCGCTCCCGTACCTGAAGGCCGTCGTGCTCGAGGGCCTGCGCCTGCACCCGCCGGCCCACTTCCTCATCCCTCACGGCATGCGGAGCGACGCGGAGATCGGAAGCTACACGGTGCCTAAAGGCGCGGAGGTGAACTTCATGGTGGCGGAGATCGGCCGCGACGAGGCGGTGAGGACGGCCGCGGGCGAGTTCCGGCCGGAGAGGTTCCTGGACGGCGGCGAGGGGTGCGGCGTGGACATCACGGGGAGCAGGGAGATCAGGATGATGCCTTTCGGCGCCGGCAGTGAGGATGTGGCCCGGGTACGCGCTGGGCACGCACCACGCCGAGTACTTCGTCGTGGCGAGGATGGTAAGCGAGCTCGAGTGGATGCCGGCGGCGGATCGGGAGGCCGTCGACATGGCGGAGACCGTGGATTTCACCACCGCCATGAAGCATCCGCTCCGAGCTTGCATCATACCAAGATATTAAACCAATCCTTGCTCATTAGTAGAACAAAACTCTGCAGAGGAAATATATAGACATACCTGTTAACCTTGTAAATGAAATGCATTCGACACAACACAATGAACTGCAAATCATCTAAAAAAAGCAATCAGCTGCTATAACGCACAACAGCATCTTCATGCATTGATGGCGTGATCATGATCTTTACATGTGAAGTACAATCTACAATGTCCATCAAGATAGCACATTTCTGATTTTTGTTTTGCTACTACACAAACACACATGCAATCGATGGCCTTGCCACACCAATCACAGTCTAAGCAACTCCAATTTCCATACAAAACGATGAACTATCTCACCTATCGGCACTGCACTATATATCAGAAATTTACAGGGAATGCATATGCATCTGTTCTTCCATCCATGTCTGGATCATGGCTGCAAGAGAGAGGAGGCATCAGCACTGTGTGATGCGGCGGACCTCCGGCCCCGGCAGGAACATCTGCGCCAGCCACTGCAGCGGCGGCACCATATCCGCACGCTTCTTCCGCCAGTACCAGATGGCGGCATTGTAGAACTCGTTGCGGATCGTCTTCGACGCCGCCCGCCAGTCGCATTTCTCCATCTCGGCCCTGGCCGTCCGCCCCATGTTGTCTCTGAACTCCCTGTTCGTCAGCAGCAGCTGGACTTTGCCCACGCAGTCGTCCAGGTCGCCCGGGGTGAAGAGGAAGCTGGTCTTGCCCTCCTGATCTTCAGGGATTATGTCGGGGATCCCACCAGCATGGGCTGCAACGACGGGGACTCCCGATGACATGGACTCAAGGACCACTTGGCCGAGCGTTTCAGACTCTGACGGCATGATGAAAACGTCGCCGCTAGCGTAAGCCTGAGAGAGCTCCTCGTCTTGCATCATTCCGGTGAACACTGCTGGCATCCCCTCAAACATCTTCTCTAGCTCCGTCCTGTCGAGTAATTGCAGAAAACATATCAACAAATTTGTCTTAAAACCTCACCTATGTAAATTAGCTTAAAGACTGAGCCAGTTACAGCATGAGCAGCACACATGCTGACTGAGGCTGAGACACATGAACTGGACGAAAACGTCAGAGAGGAATAAAAGCAACAGACTTCACATTGGTTATACCTGTATGGTCCATCTCCGATAAATGCAATTCTTGCTCCAGGCAACCTATCCATTACCCTGATCAATCATAACACAAATTAGTTCCAAGTAGTAGCCAATGAATATGATGCAAGGCAAAAGAGAATAAATGTGGTATCTGTATCCAGTTTACTCAGATGCATCATGTTTGTTAACAATCAAATATAAAAGCAAAAAAAACAAATTAAGACGATAGCTTACATCTTCACAAAATCCAAATTTTTCTCACGCCCAAAACGCCCGACGTGAATTATTAGTGGTTTTTCAGGCTGCCCATCACTGAAAGAACACATCATATGAACATAAGCGTCAACAATTTATATCGACCTGCTGTATATAGAACATTCAGGAAGAAACGCTCGCTTCAAACAAGTTCAGGAAGAAATGATAAAGGGGATCACCTTAGCCTAATTCGCATCTCGTGACTGCGAAATCTGGGATGGAAGCTTGCAGAATCAACACCTTTGTTCCAAAGGCGTATTCTGTTAGCTGGATTAGGAGGGAAAGCACATTGTTGACAACATAAGATGAGAAGGAATCAGGGAATACAAGCATGTGAACACCAAACATGACTCGTACAGACAGCAACCAACCTGATATAACCTGAGCAGTTTCAAAATCCTTGCTGATAGCAGCAGATGGTACCAGGGTTAAATCAGCAGCTCTGTGAAGGAATCCTATTTGAGAATAACAGGACCAAATCAGTATTCTTTTCGTATACTGACATACAGGCTGGCTCCTCAGGAAAGCAGAGGTGACGTGGGACTAGAATGCTTACTTATGACTTGCCACATGGGCTCGACAAGCCAGCTAAATGTATATCTCGGTATGTATCTGCATGCAAAAAACATAAATATGATTCAGCGGACATGCAACTTAACCTGGACCTCTGTTTGTATGCAGTAAAATTCGTAGTTAGCTTACACTGGGACATGGGTGTGGTAGGACATGACTAGGGGCACGCTGAGAAGCTTAGCAATAGCAAGAGCTCCAAAAACCTGAAAGAGAAATGGACTTTAGTCATATTCAGCAACAAATAATTGGAAAGGTTCGATAATTAATTATTTGATTCTCGAAATAAAGCTACCATAATTCCAGGTGAAGATGCATGAATAATGTCAGGTTTGAACTTTGCAACCTCCGAAATGATCCTAGGACTGAGTGCCAGCGAAAGCGGGACTTTTCCATACATGGGACATGGGAAGCTGCCAAGGATGAGAACACATCTGTAAGCATAAGGTTCTGCCACTAAAAGGCACTACAGGTCATGTATTCAATAAAAAAAAGAATAAAATGCTTCCAATCTAACCAGCATGGCAGCATGATTGAGTATCATTGTTCAATAATGCAACAAGTTCAGGTTTGTTTTTTAACATAATTTATTGTGTAACCAATAGGTGAGTTATTGTACCTGTACCTGTCGTCACTTATCGGTTCAGTTATAACTAACTGAATATGTCCAAAACCACACAACCTGAATGCAGTAGTATAAAAAATGGTTCGCAAGCGTATATATTTTCAGGAAAAGCATAGCCTACAAATGCTCCATGCTTGGACTAATTCTCCACTTCATACAGATGCTAATGTTTCTTATTGCAGCTTTTGTTAGGTGTTCCTGTTTCATTTTTTTTTTGAACAACAGCAAGAATAACTCAGTCTCCATAGCCTAATTGCTAATGATATTTAAGAGAGAAGTTCATACAAACATCCTCAAAAGCTTACCTCCATGAGCCAATAACCTTGGCACCATGAAATTCTTCGGGAACTCCTTCATGGTTGGTCACAACAATGACCTGCGCAATGCACAACAAAACCAAATTAAGCTACACATACTAATCTGCTATCCTTAACCCTTCTGATTTTGTCCTGAAAACCATGACTTCATTTCTACCCCCACCAAATGGCAAGGAAAGCAAAACCTACCTCATCTCCCATTTCACGCAAGTGTTTGATGAAGTTCTGGAACCGGTTCTTATACCCAGAGATATAGCTGCAGACATGAAAGATGCAGAGTTCGTTCCAATAGTGAGAACACTTTCATGAAAATTCAACCTAAATGTCTAAGACTCTAAGTGGAGTATTTAACAAAGCACAAATTCCTTTTCTGATAGGCATTATAACTGATTTTGTATTGCGATTCACTGAGGATTCCTTCGCCGTTCTTGATGAATCCCACTAAGCTCAACTATTTTCTTTCTTAATAGTGACATTAAATTGATGAAATCTTAAACCACTAAAATACTGTCTTCACGAACCCCAAGAAAGACCCAAACTTTTGCCCCAAACCAAGAAGAGCTAGGAAGGACATAGCGTCAGAGCTGACTCAAAGCGAAATCTTTCAGCGTTTCCGGGGACAATCTCATGGATCCAGCCAATAATGTGCACAGGGTCAAGAACCAACCCCCATATAATGATATAACCCAACTAAGAAAAGAAAATACTGTAGTAACAGAGCAGAGTCCGGCCGGGGGGGGGGGGGGGGGGGGGGGGGGGGGGAGGCGTGGGGGAGGACGGGGGACTTACGCGAACGGCGACGGCTCGACGAAGAGCGCGACGCGGCGCGGGCGCGCGGCCTCGTCCAGGAGCAGTGGCGGCGCCTCCTCCAGGTCCTCCTTGATCTCCTTCCCGCCAATCGCCATTGCTCCCGCCGCCAGCACCCGAGGAGGAGACCAAGAACAGAGCGGCAATCCTCCGGTTTGCGCAAGCGTGCACGGCCCAGCTGCGTAATGATGCGTCGCAGCGTGGGAGAGGGCGAGCTCGCCGTTGCGTATATAAGCGGGAGGAGGAGTGAAAACGAAGAAGACAGGTTTGGGTTGGAATTGCGGGGATATTCCATCGGCGGAGGGGAATATTGGAGGGAACCGGCGGGGCTGGGAACTTTGCGAGGCATATGCTCTCTGCTGCAAGATCTCATCTCCTCCTCGCCTTGATAAGCGAGTGGTTTCCGGCGGCCAAATTGCAAATTTTTTTTTGCAATAACTGTGGGGGGACGGGGGATCAGGTGATCTTTGAGCTCTTGCGCACACAATCTTCAGTGATGTGCAAGTGTGGAGCTGAAATTGTGCCTGGTTTAATACTGACCACATTTCTAAATATGGGGACCTGAGTGCCTCACTTTTGGGGAAATTCTTGGAAACTTGAGCTGTTGAAGGAAGAGAAAGATAAGGTCAACGCCACTCCTGGGCAACAGCCAACAGCAACAAACTCTGTCCTCCATGCAAATGCGAGGCTGCTAGTGAAATCTGCCTGTGAATATTGGTAGAGAAAAACATGTTTAATCCGACACAAAAGATGAACCAACTCAATACAAGGCTGGATGATAAGTTTTACAGCGTTTGAAAGCTACTACCCCGTGCTCTTATATTTCAGGACGGAGTCAATACGAGGATAGACAGTTTTGCCAAAAGGTGTTATGGTGAAATCAAAAGAAGACTAGAAAGGCCCACGGTTTTGCCACATGGGGCTCTTATCCACGTCGTAGTATTGTACTTTAGTTCATGCATGTAATAGTTATTGTATATAGGTAAATGCATAAAAAAATTTAAGCAACATAGTTTTCTGGCGGAATATGAAGACGGAAGCATGAGAACTGAGATGAATAGCCCATCCTTTAGTGAGCTGTTGAAAGACGTGCTGTTAGCCAACGCGTCTTTTTGGGAGCTAGTTTAATGGCTGCTCGACCAAGCTAGCCGCTGAGCCATGATCCAACTCAGATTTTGACTATGATTGGACCGAGGATAAATCCATCGTTTTGTTATTTTCACATAGGTGTCATGGTCCACCCGTTGTTGCATTTGGTATATATTTTGAACATTCTATTATCGTGACGCTATTATTTAAGTAGTATATAATTTTGGGTATCGAAATAGAGGTATGGCATTTGTTGCAGCATTTATTATGGTGAAAGAAGGGGTAAAATAATTTATTAGGGAGGGTGGAGCACAATTAGTCGGATACTTAATGTATTTGCAAAATCATGAGGCAATTAATAGACGTGATGTTTTTTAAGGAAGTAGTGATTATATTAAAATATGCCGCTTTATTGTGGAGGTCGCATGAGAAGCTATAGAAGAACGGTCGTACGATATTATATTTTTAGCAAAATAAAATGTTGCTATGTAGCAAAACTTTAGGTTTTAAAATTTTGAGCAATTTTTGTATTTGAAATTTTTTTAGAAGTGTTTCGAATTTGAAATTTTACTATATAGTAAAGATGTAGATTTTGAAATTCTAAGCAACTTTTGTATTGATTATTTTTTGATTTGAAGATGTTTTAGTGTCCAAATTTTAGATACAACGGGTCGTATGTAAGTATTTGTGCAAACGAATTGTGAGAGCGTTTTGAATTTTAAAATTTACTCTATAATAAATTTGTAGTTTTTGAATTTTAGATCAAATTTTATATTGAACAACTTTTGATTCCAAGGCGTTTTGGTGTTCAAATCGTACGTATAATATTGCTCGTGTAAAAATAACGAATGTAACAGGTTGTGGTATGATTTAATTGAACTGCGAGGGTTTTTCTAAAAATTTTGCTGAGAGAGGAATAGGATGGCGGGTTGATTCAACAAAAACTCAAGGTTTTATTTGGAAATTTTACTAAACCTGGAACATTGGATTTTGGGTTGATTTTAGAAAAACTTAAGGGTTTTTTCGTAAAATTACCTGAGAGAAGAGGTCAAGCTGAGGTCGAGAAATTTTTTGCAAAATGGTCGGGAATTGTAAGATCCGGGCCGTCCGTCCGGCCGATCGGACGCCGAGAATTGGCCGCGACGTGGCCATGTTGGTTGGCTCTTTTTGGTGCATGAATCATATATAGAGATTTGATAGGCAATTTCTATACCCATCAAAATATAGGTAGGGAATAAGAATATGGATTATTGATTTGATACGTACCTTGCAAATTAAACATTCTTTAAAACTTCTCGAATCGTAGAGTTTGATCCCTGGGCTTTTTTATCAACCAAGATGTCCAAGAATGCACAACTTCCAACTAGACGGGTGGTCACAGTTGATAAAAAGAAATGCTGTAAGAAATTATTTACAGACATAATGCTCATACAAGAACGCGATTTTGTTTTAGTCGGCATGGTCAAGAGCTCATCATTGAGTCTTTTTTATCGCCCCAGGGGAGAAGAATCTTGCTAAAAATGTTTATTTGTGTGGCGTGCGTACGTTGAGGAGGGTATATTCCCAGCATGTTTTGGATGCCCTTCTATGTCCTACTTCCTCCGTCAAAAAAGAATGTAACTCTCACTTCCTAAGAAGTCAAATAATTTCAAATTTGATCAAATCTATAAAAAAAATTACTAATATTTATATTATAAAATAAGTATCATTAGGTTAATTATGTTATATATTTTCATATTAAATTTATTTGAAGACTTAAATTTTAATAATTTTTTTATAAATTTGGTCAAATTTGAAATTGTTTTACTCCTCGGAAAGCGAGAGTTGCATTCTTTTAGGACGGAGGGAGTATAAAGAAAACCAAACCAGCAGCAGAAATGAAGTTTGCTTGCAGTTCTGCACTTTGTAGTTTGCAAGCTTGGATTCTATAATCTATTGCAGAATCCAAGTGGTAAACAATTCGAGCGAAATGATAACATGAAAACAAAATAAAGGAATATTACTGGACAGAATGTAATTTTAGGAGGAAAAATAACAAAGGAATAGTATGGCATATGTTTATGTATCGTAACGAGTTGATGACATCACGTAGCATGGCATCTAACCAAGCTTACAACTGTACGATACAACCATACCTTTTCTATTATGGCCCTGAATGTTTAATCTGCCAATAAATTATACAGGAAAATCGGCATAATGTATGCTAAGCGCATCAAGGCTTGTGGAAGTGGAACACACAAACTTCAAAAAAACAAAAAGAAACTGAGAGGGGTAAAAATACTGTACAGCCCATAAGAGCCCACGTTCTAAAAGTACAATTGAGAAGGCCGAATATACTTAACAGGAGGGCCCATTTGTTTTTGGCCCAGTCTATGACAAAAGAAAAACGCAACTATAGGGTTTTTCTTTTCTAAAACAGGCCCTTTTTATCCTTTTGACACGGTACATGCCATTTTCCGGGCTAGATTGGTAGTGTCCGCCTGTCAGGTCCTCCATTTTCTTTTGTCGACGCGACGAGGGTAAGCATGCGAACAAATGTTACATCTGATTTTGTTGAAGTGAGGATCATAACACACGATGACACAACGGCGCATGCACAGTCACAAAGTCGTTTAATATGTGACTTGGAGCAAGTACATTAGAGTCGTCAGATGGTCTCATACAACGACACATCATCTCGAGATGATTTAACACACAACCTCTACAATAATAGATTATTCTTTTTATTATCTCATAACATACCATATCACTTAATTTATGGAATGAAAAATAGAATATTATAAATAGTACAACAACAACAACAACTCCTACAATTATAATAACTCCTACAATTATGAGAAAATGATATTATATTCCTTAACTTTAGCTTATGAGATGGTAGGTTATGAGACGGCATCTCATTCTCTCTTCTCCCTCTCGCTCCTCCGTATTATCAAAAATCCTACATAGAATTGCACAAGACAACCAACCTATGATACTCTCTTATGCCCTTATGCAGGTACACCAAACAATCTGATTCCGATCCTTCAAAAAAAATCTGATTCCGATCCTTCAAAGAAAATCTGATTCGGATCGAAGAACTCGCCTGTGTGGCTGTTTACAATTCGGATCAAAGAACTCGCCTGATTCCGTACATGTCGTGAGGCCCCTATGAACAACTTGTCACACAGCATTCTGTGGCCTATGGCCCCAGTGGACAAATTCTCCCTCCACACCTGCCGCAGGTGAAGATGAAGGCTGTAACATCATTGCTCTGGTCTATATTACGTGTGGGTACTGATATCCGTACATCTCACCTAGACCTGATTGGGACATATATATGTAGAATCCAGCCATGAAATACATGGAGCCACACAATTCGTAGCCATGCCTGCCAGGGCCATGTGTCTTGATCGTGGCGTACAGTGTACAGGAAGAGGAGAGGAGGCGGGGGGCACGGCATGCTTCCAGGGTGCTTTCAGGGATGTGAATAAAATGGCATTACAGATATCCAACTCTAGCGGTGCAGCCATACATGTGGTTGAGAGCTGACACATCTCTCGTTTCTCCAAACTACATTACCTTATGAACGCCAAGGCGCAGAGATCGAGCTCAAACTTCAGTGCTGGGATCATCACAACAATCGTTGAGGCCTCAGAGAGCATCTCGAGCAGCAATCCTGCATACAATTGCGTCGGGCAGTGTAGATATCAATAGTTCTTGGGGAGGTATCTTGTAATGCTGCCAATAGAAGGAATGACCAATACGATCTCAGTTAGAATGTATAGTTGTTATAAGAACCATACGGTCCATAAGATACGATCAAGTTCATTAACAAACCTTCAGGATCTGTGGCTGGTTTGCTCTACTTTCTAGTTCTCCTAAATCAATCTTGGTGCCACTGATGAGTTTCTCCACTGCTTTCATCTGCCATGATGCGAATGTCGCTTCAGTAATTATTCCTCCATTCAGAAGGATAACAACTAACTCACAGATACAAGCACAAGAAAAAAAACTGACATGGAACTAAAGGGAGCATGCACAGCCAAATTCAAGGTTGCATACAGCAGTACCTTATTTAGAGAGCACTACAAGGTACAAATTGTACACTATGTAGTTCGATTCGTTTACATAACATTTACAGAAGATTTATAGTGATATGAATTGAAAGGGACATGTGCTACTCCAGCTCTTCAAGAAAGCCCTGCAGCTAGCTTCTGCAGCTCTGCTACTAACAGGATAAGTAATTTCGGTATTATTATGAACAAATCTCTGTAAGGTAACAGTAAGCACACATGTTCATACTGTACCGATTTGTTTTTTGCTATTTCCATTTTGTAGAATATAGGGAAAACTCCTTACAGCATTTTCGTTTGCTGAAAAATGTCAGTGTTTGCAGCTATGGTAACAGTCGGTACGTAGTAATAAGAACTTTAAAGACTATGAAGTTTGAAGTTCATTGAAAACTTTCAAGTCAACACCAGGAGCTCTCAACTGAAGGCACAACAAATAGAGTGCAAAGAAGCATGGGGTTTCTGGAGGAAGAAATATTAAGCATGGTTCAAACACTTACCTGTTTTACTTTTTACAGAGTTACAGCAACCAGCAGCACATGAGAATTTAATTTGTGATTTCTCATTTAAGCAGGGTGATAGACATAATGCAAATCCATCCATGTAAATCTAATTTGGGGTAGAGCCTGAACACTGGAGTAATTAACACTTCAACTACAGTCCAATTTGCCAGTTCACGATCACAAGTATATGTACCAAACACATGGTCAATGCCAACCATTACAGGTTTGTTCCAGGATTGGGTACAGCTTACAATAGGCTCTAAATTCCAAATTATCATAGCAGCATGCAACTGATCGGTTTGCAAACCATAGTTCAGTAAGTTAAGACTTTCATCCTAAATCATACCTCCTCGTCTGAAGCATCAAAACGAGCTGCAAGGATGTACGTCGTGTCATCAGAGATCCCGCATCGTTTCAGGGATTCCGTAATCTGTAACCAATAGTCACCAACAAATCGTCAACATACTGCATTGGACCAACTTCACAATGCAAAAGCAAGAAAAAGCTGCTAGATGAATCACATGCTTCGACCCGGAGTAGTTGTAGACGAGCTCAGAGTGCAGAGTCCTTGTGGTCAGTGACTCCCTCGCCTTCGACAGCAGCGCCTTGTGCGCCGCTGCAAGAACAGGGAACACATCCGGCACCTAGAATTGGTCAGAAAGAAATAAAGAGCACGCCTCGAACTTCTTGATTCATAAACTCCGACTAGGAAATTGGTGAGGTTGAACACAACCGAAGTAAGTAGATGGTAACGCACCAGTGATGCGTTGAGGAACGCGACCTCCGGCTCCAGCTTCCCTGATTGCATCAAGTCGAGCAGCTCCCTGAGATGTTCAACACCAGAGATCTTCAGCGAGTTCGTAACCGCTCATTTCACCCACAATAAAAGTAAAAACTCCGCACGGCTGATGATTACGGCATGACAAGTGACGACGAAAGGGGACAGGAGGAACGGGGAGCGGCAGAAGCGTATCCGTACCGGCTGCTGGAGACGTCGGAGTAGAGGGCGAGGGAGACGCTGCGGCCTCCGGCCACCGGGAAGCTCTTCATCCCGCTCGCAGCGATGGGGGAGCGAGTGGTCTCTTCCTGGTCCGGCGGGCGGCGGCGGTGCAACCCTATTCCTCTCGTCGTGTTCGGCAGCTAAGGCCTAAGGGGGCGATTACCAAGAATGCCCCTGTGGACGGGCAAAACTACGTGAGTGGCCCATGCTTCAAGATACGTGCGGCGTGAAATCCTCACCGCATAAAAGAATTTCGATTTTCCCTCCGACGAGGGATGAGATAAGGCCGCGCCGCGCGCGCTCTCCTGTCCACTCTCACCACCGCCTGCCCGCCATGAGTTCCTCGCCGCCGTCGCGGGCATCCGCCGCGGCGTACGGGTGCTTCCACCGCTTCCTGCTCGCTTCGACCACTGTTCCGGCGAGGAGCGGGTGCTCCGAGCGCGCACGAAGCCTCACGATTGCGCTCCGCTGCCTCCCGATTGCCGGGCACAGGTCCGCTGCTTTTAGTAGTATTGCGTGGGAGCGGGGAACCTTCAACTGAGCTAGCCTAATTAGTTTGTTTCCAATCCATTTGTGAAGGCCGAGGAGTCGAAGGGTTGCGTGCCAAGCGATGACGGAGACCGATCCCGAAGGCAATGGCGACGATGAGGTGCATACTAGCTTTTCCCTTTTTCGGCTTCTTGAATTCAGCAGGCACATATGAGCAATGTATCACATTTTTATTGTAGCATACTGAGGCTTAGATTTTCAACCTCCCGTTTAGTTTCACTAAGAGCAAAGAAGCTCCTCTTGATAAAATCTAGAGTTACTGATGAAGCCAGAATCTTGCAGTAATTCAGGGATTAATATTTTTGGCCTTTCTTTCCAGGAGAAAGAAGTGTTCGGAGATGATGCTTCATCACCTTCGGCTGATAGTGTTGCAGAAGTAAATGGGCCTGCAGAAAGTGACTCCAATATAGACAATGTAGTGTCTAGAGATGATGCTTCATCACCTTCGGCTGATAGTGTTGCAGAAGTAAATGGGCCTGCAGAAAGTTACTCCAATATAGACAATGTAAGCTCCTTGCTTGCAGTTGGTCAAATTAGTTCTGTATTATGCATAACAGCAAAGTAGGTTTCCCTTGTGTGCTGGGACTCAGTTGCCCTGTACTTAAAGTAGTGCAGTAACTTCCCTATTACCTTTTAGACCTTGCTATGAACGTGTAACTGAACTATAATATTTAGCTTTCCCATGACTCACCAGAAGAAAGATGAAACAACGAATGCAGAACTGCTGACCTCCAGCGGTGCAGTTCAGAACACTGATGGAGATGCCACTACTACCAATGATACGCAGGTATGCTTTAAATTTATTCCCACCAACTTAATGTCTTATTGGACATTTTAGAATATAATCATGACATATCTAATAATCTGTTAAATATAGGAGAATGTGGAAGTTGTTGAAGTCGCAAGCGGCTCTCCTTTGCCTGGAATGAAGGTAATTATTTTAGTCGTTCGACATGTTCATCAGTTAAGTGGGAGCTGAAATTGAAAGATGGATCCTGCTTCCTGCTTTTTCACCATTACCTCAATAGTAGAGTCAATATGAATAGATAAAATATATTATTTTATTTTGCCATTTCATATCTCTGAACTCCGCAGTACGAGGGGGTGCTGATAGTCTTTTTTTTAACTACGAATGATCTTCAGCAACAGCTTGATGACGCTGAAAGGATTCCTAAAGCTACAATAGACATTCTGAAGGATCAAGTTTTTGGGTTTGACACATTTTTTGTGACAAGTCAGGAGCCTTATGAGGTGAATAGCTGGGAACTCATGGTTTTCCTTCTGTATAAATCAGAGTTTATAAATAGTTTCTTATTCAATTGTGTTTATAGAACTCCATTTGCAGTTTTGCACTCAATTGATGCATGCTGTTACTAGCAGGCCTGCTCTTGGACTAACTAAGACTGCTATTACAGAATATGCCTAAGCTTTTAAAGTAATTGTGTATTTTATTTATACTCCGATTTGGAATGACTAAATGTTATTTACCTTCACATGTCTGCATAAGGGTGGAGTATTGTTCAAAGGGAATTTGCGTGGTAAACCTGCCAAGAGTTATGAGAAAATCACAAATCGGCTAGAGGTAATCAGATGCTTGCAAAGCTGGCCCTCAGAAGTTTGTGCTTCTCGAAATCTGTTGGTATCTTAATGATGTTGACTCCTTGTTATCAACAGAACAAATTTGGTGATCAATATAAGCTTTTTCTTCTCGTTAACCCAGAGGATGAGAAGCCAGTTGCAGTAGTTATACCCAGACAGACATTACAGCCTGAAACTACAGGTAACAAAAATTTATTCCAACCTTCAATGCAATTGGTAGTTCTTAGAGGGGCCTAATATTTTACTTTAAATGTTCAGCTGTCCCAGAATGGTTTGCTGCAGCATCATTTGGATTAGTTACCATCTTCACTTTGCTGCTTCGGAATGTACCTGTTCTGCAGGACAATTTGCTGTACGAGGTTCCTCTTCCATTTAACCACTTTCCATCATTCTATATTATTTTAGATTGTTCGTTTCTATTTGCCAAATAAATTAAGGTGATCACTTTCCTTGTATCTCTAGCTTGCATCATCGTTGAATTGCTACAAATGCTTATGTTGGGCCAAAGAGTGCACCCCTCCAGACACTAAGCAGGATGCTAAAGCTTGTGCTCTGTATTGGCTTGTTAATACATGTGACTATATTTCGCATTCCATTAGTTCTGTATTCTGATTCATGTGAATGATTGTATGCTTTGTATTGGCTTGTTAATACATGTGACTATATTTCGCATTCCATTAGTTCTGTATTCTGATTCATGTGAATGATTGTATGCTTTTACTGCCATGTCTTTTGCCACAGATTACTGTGAGTTTCCCCTGTTTGAAGGAATACATATATTTCCGAAATACCTTGTCATATATTAACTCAAAACATTTATCTATGACAATTGACACCTGCTCATAAGTCTTTATCTTCCAGATCAACGTTCGACAACCTTGAACTGTTAAAAGATGGATTATCTGGTGCCCTGGTAACCGGGCTAATAATAGGGGTCCATGAAATTGGGCATATCCTTGCTGCCAGGGAAAGTGGAATCAAGCTTGGAGTACCATATTTTGTTCCTAGCTGGCAGGTAAAGAGATTGCTTGCCGACAAAATCTTTTATGAAACTTGTCTACAAGACTACAACTTGAGGAATAAATCATCTAATTATCACAAATTAGTTCCATCTTTAAAAGTGAATGCTTCATGAAATTACTAGAAAGAAATTTACGAGAGCTTTGTTGAACCTTTTAAGTTTAGCTTTGTTTCAGAGTTATTATGAATATTAAAGCAATGTTTAATCTTGAATGTGCCTTTCTGCACAGACCAGAGTTTTGGCCATGAATATAACATCCATGTTTGCTTTGTTACTTTGTCATGTAGCTTGGTACTGTCTCTTGCCATAACGAGTTTTGTGTTATTCTGTTATTGTAGATAGGATCTTTTGGTGCCATTACCAGGATTGTCAACATTGTCCGCAACCGTGAGGACCTATTGAAGCTAGCAGCTGCTGGACCACTGGCAGGGTTCTCCCTTGGATTTGTTCTTTTGTTGTTGGGTTTCATCTTACCTCCAAGTGATGGCCTTGGCCTTGTGATAGATCCAACTGTCTTTCATGAGTCGTTTCTTGTTGGTGGTCTCGGTAGGTATTTAATCACAATTCTTAAGCTCATAGCTACTCAAGAAATTCTTTCTGGATGTTCATTAGTACTTGTCTGCACTCCACTTATTTTGCAAGAATATATTAGACTGTGCACATAAGCAGCTTTTAGTTGAAGTATGCATAATAATATAATATTTTGTTAAAAGATCAATCTTTCCTTGGTACAGCAAAGCTTCTTCTTGGGGATGCTCTGAAAGAAGGAACACAGCTATCAATAAACCCACTTGTTTTATGGGCGTGGGCTGGTCTACTGATCAACGCTATCAATAGCATTCCTGCTGGAGAGCTTGATGGTGGCCGAATAGCACTTGCAATGTGGGGAAGAAAGGTTGTTGCTATTAAAAGCATTTCCTCCTTACTTGTAGGCTTGTATCTGAGAAGGGCTTATATTTTAGCTCATCATTGGCGCTTCTGAGAACCCAAACTTGAAATTGTACCAGGTATCGTCTCGACTCAGCAGCCTCACCATTGGACTGCTCGGGCTCGCAGCTCTCTTCAATGACGTAGCCTTCTACTGGGTGGTGCTGATCTTCTTCCTGCAGAGAGGCCCAATCGCTCCTCTCTCCGAGGAAATAACAGACCCTGAAAACAACTACATCGGCATCGGCATCGCTATTTTGCTCTTTGGGCTTCTGGTCTGCCTGCCCTACCCATTCCCCTTTGACCCATCACAATTGACCGATATCGATTTTGACTTGTGAAAAAAAGGACAAAAAAGTAGACGCACCTCACCGGCTTCTCATCCCCCAACTGTATCTCTGAGATGTAACCTAATGGCTCGGTATTCTGTTGTGCCATCTTTGCTCCATTGCTCTTGTAGTAGCAAATAAAAGCAGGAGTCTTTGTTGTGGTAGCTTGTCTGTTGTGTGTCGGTTGGTCAGAGTAGAACAGTATAAGAGTCCGTTATTTTGGCTGTAACTGTCATCTGTCTAGTTGTGGCATATCAGCAATCGATACCTTGCCAGGGTATGATATTATTGGATTCATGCGCGAGGTTCTGCATCATTTTGGCTATGAGCAGACCTGGAAGGCCATGGCCGTTTATGTTCTATGTCAGTAACTACAGTGTCAAGCAGACAGCCACAAAATTCCGTAGGACACATACAAAACAGTTTCAGCTAGTGGGGCATGTTCCACTACCAGGGTGAAATCATGAAGCACAATGCATAGCATATCCAAGATGGTACAGTGCTCAAGAAATTTATCACATAAAGGACACTTTTCAATAGCATATAAAGGTCCGGGGTTGAAATTGCACATGGAGCAGCGCATGACATGACACAAATGAACTGGATATAAATATTGGACATTCAAAGAACCTACATATAACAGAATAATAAGGCTCGTTGGATACTCCGATCGTCTTGGAGATCTTCTACCCTGCCGCTCTAAATATTCTGTATCCAAATAATTCCATCAGAATCATGCCTTTATGCTTTTTTTTTCAAATAAGTGAATCACCGTCCATAGGGTCCTGCTCTATCGCTGCACAACTCATCATCAATATCAATACTATCCAGGCACATCAGGTTGTTGTTGACGCTCGGCTCAGAGCTGGCATTGCTGCTTGTTGCAAGAGGTGAGTCCGAAACACTCATTGGTCTGCTCCTTGTGGATCCTGATCGTGCGCTATGAACAGATGATGCTGGGATGCTTGTCATAAGAGGCCGTAAATTGTTTGGAATGCTGCGCCTTATGTCCTGTAAAAAACAAATTACACCTCAAGTTCAATTCATTGAATATAGAAAACGTTGTTATTAACTAAACTGAGGGAAAGTAAAACATACCATATGCCTTAGTGCCATATCCAGTGATTTTTTTGACAATGTCCTACCAAAGCCCGAGCTATCTGGAGAATTTGACGATTTACCAGATATACTGTTGAGGCTGGATCTTTGATCATCATGCTTTGGAGGAACTAGCCTTCTCATGTGCACAACCCTTTCAACCATCTTATTACCCATTTGAACTGGGTTCACAGTGTCACCTCCATTGAGATGTGATCTTCTCACTGCCGGCATGGAGCTCCCTGAAGGCACGCTGCCACTCAAAGTCCTTCCTCTGGACGGAGAGCAAGACTGCCGTCTTGGTCGAGCAGCTGGCCCACTCTCAACAGAGGAAGACCTTGAACTAGGTGCCCCAGGTCTGCCCCGGGTGGCAGAGTTTGGTCTTTCTGGTAGAGATGTCCTTAGGTTTGGAGGCGCATCAAGAGAGAAGCCAGGCATTTCAGATGGTTTCCATGGTCTTGATTTGACAGTAGGTGAGCTGCCTCTTGAAGGTGTATGCGCTGTCGTTTTTGCTGGGGAAGAACCTTTGGGCATTGTGGAACCTGATTTGGAGATTGAGGACGATCTAACTGGTGCAGCCAAGTTACCATGTTGGGCCGAAGGGACAGAAGGTCGCCTTGTTGGGGTTGATGCCCTTGATGTAGGTTTGCTTTGTGCTGGTATGGAGGGCCTGGATGAAGGTGTTGTCGACCTGGTAGCAGGTATTGATGATCTTGAAGTAGTGGTAGCAGGTATTGATGATCTTGAAGTAGGTGTTGATGACCTACTAGCTGGCGCAGATGCTCTGCCTGTAGGAGCTGGATTCCTGCTAGCAGGGCCAGCTGCCCTGCTTGAAGGGGTGGTTGACCTGGCTGAAGGAAGTGTTGACCTTGAAGTTGGTGTTGATGATCTTGGGGCAGAAGCTCCAGTTTTGGCAGGTACAGTTGCCCGGGAAGTAGGGGTTGAAGGTCTCGAACCTTTGGAATTAGCTGCCAATGCAGGGCGTCCAGTTGGTGTTGAAGGCCTTGATGAATTAGATGTAAGCCCTCCAGATGATGATGGCCGACGGGTTGTAGCAGCTGAGTTCAAGCTGTTCGATGATGCTGTTCTTAATGGGAGGTTGGTTCTTGATGGAGGATCTTGATGATTGGCCAACTGAAATAACAAATTATGAGAAGATATAATCATATAACAGGAAGTAATAAACATGAAGTAGTAGTTAGCATACTTACGGAAAGTAGGTAACACCTAGGTTACTGAAAGAATTTCTAGTAAGACATAAGTTACCAACGCGATATAGGATTCATCGCTGAACCTTCCAAATAAAACTCTCTTTAGACAAGAGAGGCCACCATAAAAGCAAGCTTCATGTCAGATAGGAGTACACAACAAACAAAAATAAAAATGGTATCGTTGCAGTTAATGTTATGGGAGGCCCAGCAGACGATGGATCATCTTTGGGGAGCTTGCCTGTCATACGGAATCTGAAATAACTTAAAAGTAACCTGTTATGTTACTCTCTAGAAAGTATTGTTCCATGTCCACCAAGAGGTGAAATTTTGCGAATTCAGGTGCGCTGCTTAGAAATATTGCTTTGCAATAATATTGTACTCCTAAGAACCAAAGTGCAGCTTATGTTCAAATGACCCACCCTTGATTTTAAGGCAGTTGGACGAGTCTTTGGCGTTCCAACTTGGCTCACTGGGGACCTTTTTGACTCAACATCTAGAGATGGGAAAAGTGGAGTTCCTGGTGGTGTCAGAAGCCTGAAAGTAAACAACTTTGTTATGAGACAGTTATACAATAACTTCAAAGCTGCAGGTCAGAAGTCGCCTCCAATAAAATTTAGGATGCAGCAGAATGAATTTAAATTGGATATCGAGAATACAAGGAACAAGAGTATCAAAAATATGTGGAATACCACCTGAGCCTGAGATGAGATCGAAGATCACTAAAATGGTGTTTGATAAACATAGCATAAGAGTGATATCAATATATAGTAATGAGAATAATAAGGTATCACTTTACTGATCCAGAGACACAGTCACGTCCCAGAATAATTAATTATCCTGTATAGTCTGATATCGTACACTCTGGATGGAATAAATAATTGTACAGCTGAGATCTGACTTAATCAGCACAAACACAAAACCATTTAATCGGTCACTTTAACTCCCTTCCCCACCCGCTTAGATTAACTTCACCCTAACCAAATCAATTAACTAACCCAGCACTTCTACAAACCACACAAGAACAAAAAAGAAAACATCCTGTGAATTTGTTACATAGTCCACCTGCCCCCTACCAACCACATATAAGCAAGGAGTCCAATATTCAAACTCTTGAAAAAAAGAAATTGTCTTCATGTGTTAACATGGGCCACCTATAATTTAAATACTAAGAAATCTATACCCTATCAACTAGAAAAAATTATTAAACCAATACAAAGTAATATGTGTCATTATCCCCAAGTCATCTGAGTTTCTCACACCTGCTAATAGAACCCACAGTAACGACAGATATTTAGCATGCAAGTTAAACAGCACCAACTAAATACATTTCAAATCAGCTAGGGCCAAGATAGGTAGCCAGTAGGTCATATGACTTAAGGCATCCGATGTCGAAATGTGTCCAATACAGAACTATTGCATCTACCGCAAAAGCACCAAATTCACAGGAAACATGGTTAGCTAGAGACACGTTAGCTAGCTAACCAACCAGAAAGCAAAGAGAAGGAACAAAGCCAATTGAAACTTAATCGATTCATAACTCCAGAAACAGATAGCACAACTTTATGAGCGTGCATTAACTAGGCAAGCAATGGAAGAAAGAAGCAGCAACCAGGGATGACAAGAGATCCAACTGTTACCTCCAACAACCACCATGACCCAACCTTTCAAGCAACAACAGCTGAATTCTAACTAACATCACTAAATTTTCACAAAAGACAGACTTTATGGTACGCTGTCAACAATTTAACAGATGAAAGCACGAGCAGATTGAGCTGGATGAAACCAAAGGAAAAAATTAGAGAAAAATTGGAGCTCGGCACTACGATAATCACCATTCAGCTGAAGAATGATGCATCAGATGAGAACAGCTAGAAGGCTAGAACCCAAAGACAATCAACTTGAAATTTCTCAGCCCCTAAAGGTCACAGTTTTCTATTTCCCGTGGGTGCAACACAACATAGCAGATTTGCATTCAGCAAGAAGGATGGGAGATCAAGATGAACCCGCACCAAAAATAACACATCTAAAACCCCCCACAAAGCTCCCAACCTCGTGCCTTAACTAGAATAGAACCGAACAGAACTGAAGCTCACAAAATGCTACACTCAGAATAAGCTAGAAGCATCCTCGCAATGGTTATGATGCCCGCAGCGAAAACACGGAAATTTAGAATTTACTAGCTAATACCAGTAAAAGCCCGGAACTAAGCACCCACCAGTCGTAATCGTTCTTGTCGCCGGCGTCCGCATTGAGGAAGTCGTCCGCTCCGCCCGGCGCCCTCCTGAATCCGCCACCGGCCACCTTGTACGCCGCCGGCTTGGGCTCTACGACCCCACGGAACCAGAAGCTCAAATCAGAGTAATCTAGGGTTTCCGTCGAAACAGGACCAAAATTGCCGAGAAACGGCCGCGGGAGGCCCGAAGAAGAGGCCGAAACGAAGCTCTCACCGGCGCGTGGCGGCGGGTCGAGTTGCAGCATCCCGTCCCCCGCCGCGGCGCCGCCGGAGAGAAGGAGCTGGTCCGCGGCGGCGCCACGCTCCTTCTCGCGGCGGCGCATCTCGAGGAAGAGCGCGAGCTCCTCATCCTTCTCCTTGATGACGGCGCCGAGCGTCCGCCCCCTGGCCTCGCCGTCCGCCATGCCCGCCAGGCGCTGCATCGGCGTCAGTCCCCCGGCGCGGCCGCCGGCGGCATTAGGGTCCCGGCGGGCGAGATCTGTCGCGGCGGGCGGTGCAGCGGCCGAGTGAGGAGCAGCAGTGGGAGTGAAGCAAACGGAAGCTGGGAGGGTGGTGGTGGTGGTGGTGGTGGATGGGGATTGGCGCCCGTGTCCCTGTCTCGTGGTGGTGGCCTGTGTGCCTCACCTGGTGCGGGGCTGCTACTGCTATGATGCCCCTGGCCTTGCTTTCAGCTCAGGATTGGGAATGGCGACGGAGATTGGAGGAGGATGGACGGAGCTGTGAAGAGGAAGGAAGGGGGGATTGTGGTTTGAAATTGAATCGGGTGGAATTTTGAAATAGGGGATTTGGGGGAGGACTGCTGTCTGTCTCTGTCTATGTGCGCTCTTGTTTTTTTATTGCGGGCTGAGGCAGAGTTAGTAAATGGCGTGACCATATAGGCGTAAAATGCTATAGGTACAGGCGTTGTGGACACGGCTGAGCTTTCGGTAAGCAAACTGTCTAGCAATCATAGAAGATAAGAAGGATAAGGGCTTGTTTGATCGGGCTCCAAAAGGCTAGCATAGCCGGCTCCTTTTGGTAGCTGTTTGGATGGATTCTAATTTTTGGCGCAAACAAACTACTATGCTCTTGTCGTTTTCTGGCCAACAATTTGGCGGGGCTACCACCGGCATAATCAAAATAACAACCGAGTTAGGAAATTTATGGAAGCTATATTCCCTCTTCGCAAGAGATAATAAATGGCATGAAATATAGGCCTAAATATTAAAGACATAGGTCAAGCGGACATAGGTGACCTTTTGGTGTGCAAATTATTTTACAATCATATGGAGTAAGGGGTTATTTAAATTTACCTCGGCCCTCCTTTAATAGGTATTTGGATCGATCCTAGTTTGGCACGCCCAAGCTATCTTTTTCCCACTGATACACGAGCAAACCGTTATCACTCGTGCCAAAAAGTTGGCAGAACTAGCAATGAACAATCCAAACTCTAGTTAAGTTTATAGAATTCCTTATATTTAGGGAGATATAGAGCAGTAGATAGATACATGATAGGGTAAACGCAATATACACAGAAATTGTTTGAGTGTGGCAGAAGAAAAATATTTTATTTTTTGGAAGAAAGTCTAGCTGGTCCTCTAAATTGGTGAATTTAATGGTGATGATATCCCTTGTTTTATGAAATGGGATGGCCAACAATATTGTGTTGTATTGGAATCATACAAATATACAACGTCTATTAGTGTGTTCTTTCATTATGTTGGAATATGGATGGATTTGAGAATTAATAATTTCTAATCACTCAATAAAACTATATGCAAATGGTGGTTAGAACTACTGAAATTGTGGACAAAAGCGGCAAGAATACAATGATCTTGATCCAATCAACAACTAATGGTTCCCTAGTCCAAGTTAGCAAGCAGTATGCCGTATTTCGTACTAACTTATTTCCTGTCTCATAGGATAAGGCCATTTATTTCTTTTGCAGAAGAGCCTGAAACAAACCATGTTAGTATGAAACTTGAAGATGCAGCCAATCATGTGAGATAACTCTTTTGTCAACATGTATGGTTTTATTGTACTTGTTAACAAAAAAATAACTCACACTGTTTATTCTTATAATTGATGTTCTTAAACTAGTACATAAGAAAAGTACACTACTAATAGCGAGACTAGTAATATACTCGGTGAGGCCAAGAGCAAGAGTTTTCAAAGAAAGATTAATCAACAGAATAACGTGTAGGGATGTATTCGCCACAAATAAATAAGTGATGTTCTATGGTCGTCTTAAGTCAATTATTTTATACTTTGCATACTATTTTTCTACGTATTGAGTTTGAATATGTAAAAGTGATGCAATTAGATTTATTTTAAAACTATAAAACTATATTTTTTCTTATGCTTTCTAAATATTTTGTAGTAACAAACAATGCTAGTCAAAAATTGTATTTTGAAGACTATCAATGTTCAAAAGGCCAGTTATTTGTGATTGGAGTTGATTCCTTAAATAGACAGATAGCATGTCCTAACTTTGAGGACAACATCTACTAGATGTTAATAATTGTATTATAAGATAACATCTATGGACTGCGTAAGGTCATCGTCAGGGGCGGATCCAACGGTGGGTCGGGGGGAGGGGGGAGGGGCTCGAGCCTCTCCTACCGTCGGGAATTCCATGGAGCCTTCCAACTAATTTAAGAAGGAAGAAGGAGGGAAGGGGGAGGAAGAGGAGGAGGAATAACACGAGAGCTCCGAACTCAATATTGCCTCCGCCACTAGTCATTGTTACAACAAAAATCAAGCAGAAAACGGATGGACCCAACGTGCAGTGAAATCCGTAACAAGGCTGTAGACCTGTAGTCTGGACGTCAGTGCGTGAACGAAGAAGCGATCTCCCTTCCCCTGGTCGAAGGACTTGGAGGAGTCCCCTCAGGCCTCAGCACCAGTAGGAAACGTTACACTCACCCATGGACATGCAGAGACGATACTCCGTCCACTGACGCGCGGGCCCGAGACGCGTCTCCCCACAAGCTGCGGCGCTCACGTGTCGCCTCGCCTCCCATGGCAAGGCAATGGAGCCGAGGCGACATGAAAACGCCGTGGCGGGCCTACCCGTGACGTCACCTCCTTGCCCTGGGCCCCGGCTTATCTGTACCGTATATAGTCGGGCGACCCGCTCGGATGTGGCTACGGTAGCACCGGGATGGTTCACTGTCAGTGGATGGGGTACGTCTGGACGGTCTGGTGTCGTGCGCAGTGCGCTGTGCACCTGGCGACATCCCCTGGTACCGTCAGGGGTACGTGTTGTCCAATGGCCGGTGAACTGTCCATTCTGACCCCGTTTGCCGAGTTCGGACCTTATTTTGGATGGCCTTTTTTTCTGAATTACTTGTACTATATAAACTATACTATAGAGGCACGCATGTACCATCAATTCATCGCTACACTCGCTGGCTGAAAGAACAGCGCTAGTTAATTTTTTAAATAAATTAGAAAATATGAGCGCACGTGCTAAGTTGAGGATTCAAAATCGGTGGATGGATTCTAAAAAAAATCTTACCAGCTACGCTCGGTTCACAAGGACACTGGAGTTTAAATCGGACAAAGAAACTCATACTCCTCCACAACCTAGTTAGAGATGATTTTTTTTATCTACATAGCTAGTTATGCAAGAAATCGAGTCTCCTTGGCAGCAAAGAAACGATGAAGGGGGATTTATAATAGTTTATCCAAGTGTTAGAATGTGTCTTGTCTCCATCTCCTCTCTTATTATTTTTACATCTATCATTCTCGTGTTTTTCTTCTATAAAGCATCCAATCACCTAATGAGCAATTGATGTCTTTTCCATACATAGTATTTGGAAAGGGGAGGCACTTCAATCCTATGTTTTCATGTTCATGCTTTTAACGAAACATGCATTCTAAAAAGATTCATACTTTTTGAAAACTAGATTACATGAACAGGGGTGGATCCACCACTCATACTTTTTCAGCCAAAAACTTTAAGGTTCTTTTTGTTATCTTAAAGAGTTTGTGCCGAGATGAGACCACGGTGTGAATGAAAAGTTAAAGAAAGATAATTTTTAGAGCATAAGGAAATTTATTTAGACCCACGTATTGAAAAAAGGACTTGCAACACAAAGGTTAGTTCTTTAGGCCCATGTAAACCACAATGTATTGAGCTGACCACATCAATACTACTATGGACCACATCAATAATATGGTTTTCACGGCTCCTGACTTGTTGACCATGTGTTCATTCTTGCGGTGCGCAGCAGCTGGTCGTGGCAATAAGCTGCACCATTCAGTTCACTGGAGTGTCTTTAATCTTTGTCGCAGCATTAAAACCATACTAGTGTGAGATGTCTCTTTTTGAATAATCCTTTTCAAAATAGAATAGAGCACCATTGGAGTTGCAACCGAAACTAATAAGTTACAAGTGACTATCTCAACCTCATTTAGTCCTTCTGTAAAATATACCATGCATATTAATTGATAGGCGCAGGACTACTTAGCTAAAAACTGCGCTGAAAATTAGACATATATGGTAAATATTTATAAATTAAAGAGAGATGGAACTGAGTTACCTAAAAATCGTAGCATGATATGCATTTTCATGATAGTAGAAGAGACTTGCATGACAATTATGTTGACCCGAAGGATATATTGGGTTGTACCGAATATGTACTCAAATAGTTTGGACAATTGGACTCTTACACAAGGCAAATTTTTAATAAAATTAAGCAAGTAATCGAATAATTAGAGGCGAGGGTTTATATACATGTTATACATGTAGCTCTTGAGATTGAATATGTGGGAAAATATTTTCAACAAAAGGAAAGAGGAGGATCGCTACGTGGCATGCTCATAAAATAAGTAAGGACAGAGTCATTAATTAAGCCATTTAAAGTACGTGAATTTGTAGCCTATGAACCTAATTTCTTATACTTTTTGGCAGGGCTCCAGCTCCAGCTCTCTCAAAGGCTTATACCAGAGCCCTACCAAACGAGGTGGAAGCAAATGGCTTCGCAAAGGAAACCTTGGATTTCCCATTGAGAGGAGCCGGAAAGCGGAGGAGCAAAAAAACTGACTCCCTACGGCTCCTCCGCCTCGCTTGCTATATTTGCCCCTGCGCTCCGTCTCCTTGCGTGTGGGCCTCTTTGCGCGCTCTGCCTCCTCGTGGTGCCCGGCACTTGACCTCCGCGGCCTCACCCCGCTGCTGCTACTCGGTTAGCTCTGTCGTCGCTCCTTGCCCCAGCCTTGCCCCCGCCACTGCTACGGGAGCCTGACGGGGATCGGGGATGGACCAATGGCCGAATGGATAAGGAGGAGAGAGAATGAGAAGAAAAAGAAAAGAAAAAGAAATAGAAAGAAAAAAGAAAAAATAGAAAATATAAGGATAATATGGATATTTCATCATTTAAACAACTGGAAAAGCTGTTTTATCAAATATTTTGCCAGATAATCTAAAAAAAAAAGATATTTCACAGGAGAAACCACGGCCGCGGCGCCGTCCCTGCCAAACTGATCCTTAGGGTCCACCCAATTAAAATTTAGCTAGTTAAAATTTTAAAACCAAACTTTAGCCAACTAAAAGTCCTCCCAGCTAAATTTTAGCTAGGGTGTTTGGATCCTGCAGCTAATAGATCCAAAACTTTAGCTGGTATTTAGCTGTGCCGTTTGGATGCTAGCAGCTAAATTTAGCCAGCTCGTTGCGCATCGATCCAAAAGAAAACTCGGGCAGGAAAATAAAATCTGACCTTTAATGTCCTTCCTTGCTTCATTTCCATTTGGTCGCACCAACATCAAAGCAAAGTAGCAGCGACCCCTGGCCAACCCATAAACCCCAAACCCAACCCAACCAACCGCCTCGTCTCCCCGTTCCCCACCACACCTCCCCCTTCCCGCCTGCCGAGGCCACGCCCCTGTCGCCGACACATGGGCCCCACCACCCGCGCTCAGTTCGTCTACAACCGACGCCGCCGCCGCCGCAGCGGCGGGCGGCACGCCGTCGAGGAGGCCTCCGACGAAGAGGAGCAGCGGCAGGACAGTTCCTCCTCATCCTCCGACGAGGAAGACGAAGCGGAAGCGTCCGGAGAAGAAGTCGCTGACGACGACGACGAGGAGGAGGAGGTCGAAGAGGAGGCGGCTGTTGTCGAGGCCGCGGCCAAGGAGCATCTCGCAGCGGCGGCGGCGGGGGAGAAGAGGGGCGGGAGGAAGGGCCGGATCACCATCAACCTCAAGAAAGTATGCAAGGTACGGGTCGGTGCAACAAATGTAATATCAGGATTTTCTTGCTCTTTTCCCTCGTATTTCTGCTATGTCCTTTTCCATTTATGTTCAGAAAGATGATACCCGCTGATGCTTGGAGCCTAACTTAGAATTTTGGAGCGATAAAGCTATTTCTTTCGCTCGCTGTGGCCGTCTTTGAGAGCGGATGTTGCCTCTCGTCCTCGGCGCAAAATTGGGATTTGGGGATGTTAAGTCGGTCCGCTGCTAACCTGTTGGACTACTTGGGTCAAATAACAGGGAAATGGCTGTTACATTTTCCAATCGTTTTAAACTAATTTGTTTGTGGTCTTGGTATGTAAATGTGTCTTCTTTTCTGCTGAATTCAGAAATTATTTGTGCTTCGTTGTTGGAAAACTTTCCTTTTATGGTGTCTGTGGTGGTGTGGTACCCTTTTTTATTCATTTCCCGTGCTGGGGAACTCATGTATTCTTTGTTGTGTCTGGTTGCAGGTGTGCAAAAGGACAGGGCACGAGGCAGGGTTCAAGGGGGCCGTGTACATCGACTGCCCCATGAAGCCCTGCTTCCTATGCAAGATGCCAGGTTCTCATATCTATGTCTGCGTGTTATCTCTTTGTGCTTTTGGAGTACAAGAGTCACTAATTTTGGGTGAACAAACAGTTTTTTGCAGTGCGGATGGGGCTGTCAAGGATTATTGTTTATGAGTTAGTGTTCATGTTACATGTGGAAATATCTTTTTTGAAGGACTCTTGTCTAAGTAACTCATGCTCATGAAAGTAGGTTAGGCATTATTTGTTTTTAAAAAAATCTTAAAGAAGTTGCACGGATGAACCAGCACATAGTATTTTGTTGTGTTTCTGCTGGCAGAAAATTTAAAGCTGCTCCCTTTGGATGGCTCATGGCCGTTTACATGTTTCTCTTACGATTCAGAAGCTTTATCAACAGTACCAAATCAATCTTGGAGTATGAGGGTGCCACATCTGTTAGATATCACGTATCCTTAGACGAAATGACATGAATGTTGGTTTTCTATTTGAGTCACTTACCCTATGTTTTCCTCATAAACAGGTCATACAACCTTGACTTGCCCACATAGAGTAGCAATGGAGCATGGTGTTATCCCAGCCCCTAGAAGGAATATAAACACTTCATTAGATTATGTCTTTCAGAGCCAAGTCAAGGGCAAGATTTCCATGGTACTAAGTGAGATTTGACTAATGCCTAATCTTCTGTATTCTTATTGTTGTCAATTGCAATATTTCATATTGCTCTTTTTTTCTAGTACCACATTTGTCAGTCTTCTCCTCTTTGCAATGCTAGGTTAAGCCCAAATTTCTGATACCCAACCAACTAGAGTGTGGAAACATAAAATTTCATCAGAGGCGTGTGACTTGCTTGGAATTTCATCCAACTAGGAACAATGTTCTTTTATCAGGAGACAAGGTATTGCACTCCTACTGTTGAACCTTGTTGCCCTCTAAAATTCCTTACAAATATTCTGCATTGCGTGTGTGCAAAAATGGCTATATTGCAAGAACATGTAGCCAAGTACTAATGGATCTTTTTTATTTCCACACAGAAAGGTCTTCTGGGTATTTGGGATTATGTTAAGTTGCATGAGAAGATTACATACGATTCTGTGCACTCCTGCATTCTGAACAGTATGAAGTAAGAATATTCCTTGATAGTTGTTATCAGTCTCTCTCTTGCAAGGATGAAAATGTTGCAACTTGATTTGACCTTGTTCAGGATTGATAACGCCAATGATGGGATACTATATACAGCTTCCTCTGATGGTACTATCAGTTGCACAGACTTGGATACTGGCATTGGCTCCCCCTTGTTAAATCTCAACCCAAATGGTTGGAATGTAAGTTTACTTTTGAGTCAAGCTTCTATGGATACACTGTCGAAAAGACCTTATAAAGATGTTATTTTTCAGTCTATATACGAGCATCTTGTACTGTAATTAGATAGCATTGATCTGAATTGATTTGCATCAATTGTGGGCATGTTTTTAATGAACCCCGGTCCTTGTTTGTTGGTCACAACAGGGTCCGAGCTCTTGGCGCATGATATATGGGATGGACTTAAACACTGACAAAGGTCTTATTTTGGTGGCAGATAACTTCGGTTTTCTTTACTTGTGAGTATCTCTAGGAAGTGGGTGGTACATTTCTGAGATTTATACCTTACAGTGCAGAATGTGGCTATATATGCAGATTCCTTTGAAATAATTGGTTGAATTGTTGCTGTGATGCATCTGATGCATTTGTTTGCTAGCTCAATTCAAACAGTTTGTCATCAGTGATTATTTTATATTTGAATTCAGAGATATTGTTGTAAAACTTGCATGTATGAAATATGCCTTGGCATTCTGTTGTAAGCTATTCTTAATTCTTGTAGCCTGGATAGACGATCAAAGACAAGAATTGGACATCCTATTCTCATACATAAAAAGGGTAGCAAGGTAACCACCCTTCATTGCAGCCCTGCACATCCTGAAGTTCTTCTGAGCAGCGGAAATGATCACTATGTGAGTGTGTCGTGCATATGTACAATATCCCTTCTTATTTAATTTCATATTTAATATTTCCACATCTCTGTGATTATTAGGCCCGTATTTGGGATACAAGAAAGCTTGAAGCCAACTCACCCCTTGCCAGCCTTGCTCATGGACGGGTTGTTAATTCAGGATATTTTTCTCCACAAAGTGGGAATAAGATCTTGACAACATGTCAGGACAACCGGATTCGTGTATGGGACTATATTTTCGGTGATCTGCAATCCCCAAGTAGAGAAATTGTACACAGTCATGATTTCAACCGTCACCTGACTCCCTTCAAAGCTGAGTGGGACCCAAAGGTTTCAGTTATAACTAAAACTTCCTTTCATTTTTGAATTTTATTATTATTTCACGAAGATGTACCCAATTTTGAAATGGGGTGATAATGTTCTGCAGGATTACACAGAAACTGTTGCGGTCGTTGGTCGTTACATAAGTGAGAACTACAACGGTGTTGCTTTGCATCCAATTGATTTCATAGATACCAGTTCTGGGAAGCTTCTAGCTGAGGTGATGGACCCTGACATAACAACAATCAGCCCAGTAAATAAGCTACATCCGCAAGATGATATCCTGGCGACAGGAAGCTCAAGGTATACCTGTCGATGCATTAGTAGTCAGCATCACTATCCAATGCTAGATCCTTCCTCACACAACTCATGAGGTGGTCCTTGCAGGTCCATTTTCATTTGGAAACCAAAGACTGAAGATGAACTTACAGAAGAAAGGACCAAGCAGAAGGCCAAGGAATACGTATATGGATCAGGTTCCCGGAAGAAAACAAATGGTAAGCATGACAATAGTAGTGATGACGATTCAGATGGGGATTCTGGCAGAAAGAACAAAAAAACAAAGAAGACTCGTTTCACTTGTATCACAAAGGGAAAAGGCAAATCCAAAGTCTGATACTTGGTTTACTTCGTGCAGCAGCAATTTTGACAAGAATTCAGCCATTTACCAGCCCTACCTAAGATCCACAAGAAATCTTTTGTACCATCTTGACCCCTAGGCCCTAGCTAAGATGCAGAAGACCTATAGTGGTCTACTGCAGGCTGCAGCCATGCCCCAAGGATTTAGCTCTATAAATAGGTTTCTGATGCTTTTGGATCTTGTTAAATAGGTTTCTGATGCTTTTGAATCCTGACATGCTTATGGGCATTGATCAGAGTTTTGGGCTTTTAACGGTCTATTCAATATCAATATATAATTGCTCCTGTACAATTGGCTGGATGCAGTTTATGTTCATAAAAATTCTTGTTGGTGCTCTCATTTTTCTTATCTGTCGTCATTTATTACCCATGCTGATGAATGATGAACTGAAATTTAAAGGGCGACTATTTTATCCCTGTGGGCATAGAGAAGCCATAGGGTACATAAAATGAATTTTAAGCAAAGTAACAAGTAATTAACAACACAGTCCGCTTCTCTAAAAAACAAAAAATCCTTCCGCGAAGAACCACGTAATATCATGCGAATGACAGGATAATCTATGCATCATATTGAATGATAAGATATCAAATAGTCATGGAAATAGGCGATGTTGGTGGGCCTTTGCACAGCACACAAGCAGCTATGCATTAATGATAGCATTTCCATTTTTCACATCGTAAACTGTAAACATCTGGTCATATGCCAAACATAGTTTCTTACAATATGGATTGTTAGATCACTAAGCATCACCCACATGAGAATCTTGGCTGATATCCAAATATCCAATGTTCAATTGGCAGTTGCAATTGATTCAGCGGGTCAAGATCATGCTTTGGAAAAGAAATTTCAATATCGTCTCTAGGTTAGCACCGGCTGAACCCTAAAACCACTAAAAGGAACAAGTTGGCTGCCGTCGGAGAGTATGTCAGGAGCGAATTACTAAGCAACAGTAGTATCTTAAACATCTTGGTTCAGGTATTCTGACACCAAAACTGGTTCTTTTGGCACTTTCAAAATGATTTGGTTCTGATCCCAGCCAGCTCTTTCCATTTGCTCAAGGAAGTCAGTAAATCCATGCTCTAATGCAAGAATGCTATCCTCTAACCACGAGAAAACATCATCCTGATTTTGCAGATTTTTTTGAAGCCAATGTGCCTGCCAGAGGCTTCTTAGGACCGAAATGCTGGTAGCCGATTCCTGAAAATAAGTGAAGCAGACGCATGATATGCATTCTTGATCTGATGCACAGCTATTTATATGCAATTTCAGCAGTAGAACACCTTGAACGCAACAAGAAATTTTGGTTCTCTTGATCCAAACTGCTCAACAAAGAGGACATACTTCTCATTCTTGTACAACTTCAATAATCTATCCACCTGTCCAAGAGTTTAGAAGATTTGTACCGAGAAACTTAAATAACATGGTGAAGACATAATTGCAGATTCAAGAATGAACAGGATTGAAAAATGCATGACCAAGTGATACCAAAAATCCATTAGTTGGATTATGAAACAGGCTGTAACCCTAAATTACTGGATAGCTTATGGCTTACCAGTAACAACTACTGATGATTTCAACTTAGACTAAGTTACAGACAAGCCACTGGTTCTTGTTGGCATTCACCAATATTAAAATCATTCTTTCGCAGAAACATATTACTATGATCCAATGATGAAAAAGTTGCTGAGTGAACCACACATTTTCATCAAAAAGTGGCATGTTCTGACCACTTTCTAGTTGATTCAAGGTTAGACCAATGAAACCTGGAATGCGCGGAAAGTGAAAAAGTAATTAGAAACACCATCTGAGGCAAAAAAGAAAAACAAGATGTCAATCAGGAGCGAGGCTGGGGTAAGAAAAGAAACGAAGATACCATATTTTGATGCTAACTGAGCTCTAAAGTGAATCTTAAAACATTAACTATGACCGAGCAGACATCCAATCAGACATAATGTCTTGTCACCCCCATTAATTTTAACTCCCCAGGTTCCTTCCCAAGGAAGCACAACTACAGACCGTAAAGCTAAGGCTGGGGAAAATGAATCTACTGAACTAAGCAGAATCAAACTATTCATACCATGTCACTGGATTCCTTACCGCCAAGCATTCTGTCCATGGGCACGCCAAAAGAAATTTGCGGATGCAAGAATCTCTCCCATGTTAAAATGTTTTCTTCCTCATTGCAAACAACATAACCTAAAATAGTAAGACAAAAACACCAGCTAATAAGAAGTTACTAGAACTGCTTAAAAAATGACCAAGAAAATGTCAAAATAGTCCAGAGAAGAAAATGTCACCAGGAACTGTATGTGTGCGACATGTGATCTCACAAGTATCCGACCACGTTTTAGATTTATCTACCAAAATTACCATGAAGAGGGAAAACGGAAAATAGGTGATCAATAAAATACTCACAGGGGCTACCCTGTCTATAATGCATTGATGTATATGGAAAATGTAGTTAAAACATGGAAATCTTCAATGGCTATCTAAATTATTTCATTTCATGAAGCAAAACACAATTTGGGTCAAGCACCTTACTGTGCGGAACTTGAGAACTGATAGGGACTGATAGCGCAGCCAGGGATGTAGAAGACGAATACTCAGCCATGTTAGAGTAAGAGTTAAGTATGATGACTTTACACCTGATGTATCCTGGTATTAAACAGCAACTGTAAATGGATCAAAAAAAAATAATGGCATGTGTCTCCTTTGGTGCAATAACAGAACTGATCGATAAGGTTGGCGTACTGAAAGGGAGTTTAATATAAACAAAAGGTAAAACTTAAATAATCTATATACCATTATAAGTACTCCGATCGAAAGGCCTATCAGCTGGGCTCCTACTTCCCATACTTCCTCCTGAAAATACATCATTGTTTCTTAAAAAGAAATTTTGCAAAAAATATTCTTGCAAGATCTGCTGATACCCTGAACAGAAAAAATGTAGTGCATAGCCAGAAGAGTTTTTAAGGCATTTTTATCCTTAGGTTTAAAGGAACTTTTTGGTGATTGTAATATTTTTTCCGTTATCCGTAGAGAAAGTAACATTATACAAAATTGATTAACTCAGATCAGAGGCTGTGACAGCATCAATGCTGCAGTTTAAGAAGATATTAGGACACAGCTAACTATCAGAAAAGTATCGCAATGCCGTAGGTACCTTTGCAGCAACCTCCCCTAGATTTCCAGATTCTGCAAAGTGATTTTGGATCACACGAAAGGAAGGGTCTTTAAATCCTCTTGCTACAGCCTGCTTAAAAATCTGGAATCAATGGTCTTACTGGCCAATAGGAGATGTCTGCTACTGGCCAACTAATGCAAGAGAGCAATATATTTTCAGAACACCTTGCAAGATTCCCCAATGATGCAAGTGGGAGGAAGTAACCTGGATACAGCGGGGTGATGAGCTCAAAGATGCTGCAAAATGTTGCAGACAATGGAAGGAGTGAATTTTGTTTCTTCATTAGACTATCTGAACTTGATTTTAAAGATCTGCTTTATTGTTTTACAAGACTTTGTGCCAACCTTCCAGCACTTCCAATGAAATCGGCATACATCCGCCACTTCTTTGGGTCATCATCAAAAAGTGTTCCAAAGCGTCCACCTAAATATTGCCATCCATAAGTCTTCTTGGACAGTACATTCTGAAATGATGGCAAAATGTAATAACCGTACCAATGAGAAGACGCCTAAAGGCTCCAATGCCATCCTTCGATACCCATCTAACTTGAATCAACAAGATGTTCAAGTTAGTTATGCACTTGTGCTCATAAGATGAAATGACCTACTCACATTCGCATCACAAGTTTTCATGTGCTTATATGTGATACGTCTCTCCTATGTGGTCATGACTCATGACATAGATAATTCTCCTCGTCTATAGGAGTATAATTAACATAACCAAACAAGAATAGAAGAGAAGGAATCTAAAATTAATGTAATATTTTTTTCTTCCCCAACAAATGACCCCGATGTTTCAACTTTTCAATAACATACATAATGGTGTAAATAGAAAAGATGATTATGACCAGCAGCAGATGCAGCTGCCGAAGTTCCTGTAAAGGACCCCACACCTACAGCCTGTACCAATCTATAATTAGCTAATCAGTGATGGTGACGATTAAAGAGTATATTTTGAAAATATGTAACATATTGGTTAAAATGCGTGAGTTGGAAAACAAGCATGACTCTAAAACTAATTTATTGCCAACAATACAACAATATCAAAATTAGGCAACACGTTTCATTGTAATTTTGCTCATCAAAGCACATAGGAATAAGGTTCACCATCAAAATCTGACTGGAAAGTAAGGCCATTTTGAAACTGGAGTTCTTCCCCCCTTCGTTTAGGAAATCTTAACCATATTGTCTACCTTATTTTGTGAACTATCTAATAATGAAGTCTGATTATCACATGTGAAATAAGATAACTGTAGTAAGTTCAATTTTCTTCATTCTTTGGTAACAGGAACATGGTTTCACTGAAAAAACATGATTTACGTAATTGGACCACTTGACTAACAAATTAAGAAGTACCTTCAGCAGACTTGATGTAACTAGTACATGACAGATCCATCCTGTCACATTTGTTGGGAACTGCAATAGCATATACTCCGGGTAGTCAACTGTAACAGATTCTAAAATAAAGAAACAAAGAACAAAAAGTCAATTTACCAGGTGGTATAGTTTTATATCTGTCGGATATAGTTTATGTTACGGGCCAGGAGCAGCAGGTACATATGTCGGCTCATTAGGTTGCCACCCAAATGCTTTGTGTTATGGTACATCTAAAACTTGTGCAAAATTTTGAAGCTACCAACAGAATTTAGGCAAAACTGAGCCATAACATGTTACCAGAATACCGGCATTTGTCAATATGTTTCTTACTTTTGATGACAATGGTGATGTATCTTTGTCTCAGAATGCACTGAATTGACGAAACTGGCGTGCAAAGCTCCCAACCAAAACAGTTTACAAAACTAGAACAGAAAATAACAATTTACTCCAGTGGCTAGTTCCTCTAGCTGTTAAAAATCATTTTTCAGCGAAACAATTGGCACAGAGAGATGTCAAGGATCACCTGGAAACCCCGCTGGAAGTACAAAGTCCCTAACAGCCTGGGGGATCAAAGAATCCGCATGCTCATTTTCCACTGCGTTCACCGAAGATTCATGCTTCTCCAAACGAATTTGCAGCTTAGAATTGCCATCCGACATATATCTACCCACCACATCGATTAAACATAAGAAATTTGGCATAATTGTCCAATTTATTGTCTTCGACTCAAAATGCACTTGACAATGTCTTTGCAAGTTCGGATGTACAATAGGGAAATCAGATAGCATTCTCAAAATCTAGAATTCAGGAGTGAAGAACCTCTTGGTGACGCCGTCCCGGTACCGCTCCACGAGCAAAGGCCTCGCCTTTCTGCAGCAGCATACACGTACTCATCACTAAAAAAGTAAAAAGAAAAGAGCAGCCTAAAGATTCAGGGAAAAGAAAGCGAAGTTCAGAAACATACTCAGGCTCGCCGCCGCCGCTGGAGGCCGGCGGCAACGCCAGGCAGGAGCGCGGACGGAGCCTCCAGGGGATAGCTCCCCCCACGCGGAAGCGCCCGCCGGCGGCGGGTGTGGAGAGCATGCTCCGGAGTTCGGGCGCGACGAGAGGGCGTGTCCTGACTCCTGAGATGGAACATGGAACGGATATCTGGATATGCTCCGCTGAGGCGCTTACCGTCCACTGGTGCGAAGGTTGCCAGGTTGGCATCCACAACAGAGCCCGATTTTTCTCGAAATTGATCTTTTTTTACCCCTTTCCATAAACCAAAGTATTTCCCTTTTCTAATGATTATTAAATTTGCAGGAAAAAAAGGGAAAGAAATTTGCGATGGCGAGCTGAAGTTGGCAAGAATTCGAGTCGAAGGTGATACCCGGACGCGTGTGTTCCTATCGTGCACGAACCAAACCCGTGGGCGCCTGCAGGCTACAAATACGCGACGTCGTGGTCACGAGCCCACGACCTCAGCGACCAACAAAATCTCGGGAAACACGCGGCCTACCGAATCGTCCCTCGATCACGCCTCGCCGACTTCGCCGCCGCATCCGCAGCCATGGCGACGCCGACGCCCTCCGAGCTGGAGCTCAAGGCGAAGGAGGCCTTTTTCGACGACGACTTCGACCTCGCCGCCGCGCTCTACACGGAGGCCATTACCGCGGGTCCCCCCTCCGCGGCGCTGTACGCCGATCGCGCCCAGGTCTACACCAAGATGGGAGATTTCACCGCGGCCGCCGCGGACGCCGCCCGCGCCGCCGAGCTCGACCCCGCCATGCCCCGGGCGCACCTCCGCAGGGCCCACGCCTGCGTCAAGCTGGAGCAGTACGACGCCGCCCGGGCCGCCGTCGAAGCCGGCGCCGCCCTGGCCCCCGGCGACGCGCGGTTCGCCCAGCTGATGAGGGAGATCGACGCCAAGGCGCCCGAGCCGATGGAGATCGAGGCGAGCGGCGCTGTCGCCACCACCGCGCCCGCGCCCGCTCCTGCTGAAAAGCCCAAGTACAGGCACGACTACTACAACAGCGCGGCGGAGGTGGTGGTGACCGTGTTCGCCAAGGGCGTGCCCCCCGAGCACGTCGCGGTGGATTTCGGCGAGCAGCTGCTGAGCGTCTCCGTCGAGGTCCCCGGCGAGGCGCCGTACCACCTGCAGCCCAGGCTGTTCGGCAAGATCGTCCCCGAGAGGTGCCGTTTCGCCGTCCTCTCCACCAAGATCGAGGTCCGCCTCGCCAAGGCCGAGCCGGGGACGACGTGGACGTCGCTGGAGTTCACCGACAAGCCCAGGTTCGTGGCCGCGGCACCACCGCGCGGGAGCAGCCCCTCCGCCGGCGGCATTGCCCAGAGGCCGAGCTACCCGTCGTCCAGGGGCCGGAAGGACTGGGACAAGATCGAGGCGGAGGTGAAGAGGGCGGAGAAGGAGGAGAAGCTGGACGGCGACGCGGCGGCCAGCAAGTTCTTCCAGGACATCTTCAGCAGCGCGGACGAGGACATGCGGCGGGCCATGACCAAGTCGTTCCAGGAGTCCAACGGCACGGTGCTGTCGACCAACTGGGAGGACGTCGGCTCCAAGAAGATCGAGCCCAGCCCGCCGGAGGGCATGGATCTGCGCAAGTGGGAGTACTGACAAGATTGATGATCGTGCAAGCATGCTAATTACTGCTAGTAGCTCGTAGTATATCGCATCATTTATTAGGATATCAGTTCTATATTATGATGTTTGAACTCTTCGTTTCAACTCTGATCAATTGCACTAACTCCATAATTCTTGTTAGTACTTAGTAGCCTCTAACGCTCTATGATCCTACAGTTTCTGTACGATTTAGGTATGAAAAAAATAAACAGAGCGTAGGCAATTAGGTATGCATGATGCTATGAGGTTAGTTCGGCACGACGGCATCGCGACGGAGTTCAGCAGTCGGCCCTGCCTGCCTCGGCGCGCAGCCCGTGGTTGTTGCGTCACGGCTCGAGTGATGGCGTGAGGCGCCAGCACTAGCCAACGCGGCGACAACGGGGGCACGGCTGCTCTGCGCAGGGTCGTGCCGCGGCAACACCGTGGCGGCTCGGTCGCTCCACCCGCCAGCGCGGGCGGGGCCGGGTCCGTGTGCCACCGTCGTGATCGCGCGGCCGCCGGTGTTCTTCCGATGCGGCGTCGCTCGCTGACACGGCAAACGAGGCCCACCGGCGGGTCCTAATTCGTCGGGCCTAATTATTGGAGGTCTTGTTTTGACAATTTGACTGGTTTGGAAGGCACCGGTGTGGGCACGTTCACGGTGGAGGATTCTTTCCTGTTTTGCATTCTCGCACCTCCTATTGTCCAGCATTCCAATGATGCCCCCCAGTAGGTTTAGTTCTCAGCTCGTTTAGCACTCTGATAAGGATGCTATTTAAATGGATTACTTCCGATCGTGGATACAGGTAGAGACTCAAATTGTTTTTCTGACACTACGTAAAACTGTTCTCGTGGCAACACCACACGCATGTCTATCTCCGCCGTGGCTCTCGCAAAAGTTTTTTTTTGGAAAATTAAACATGTCGTAGCTTTTTCTGCAGAACCTCATTTGTTTTGTTACACCTGTTTTAGATGCTTCCGCAAAAGATAAAAGTCATTGAGCAGCCTTGCTTCTGGATGGGTTGAGGGCTAGCTATTACAAATATTGATGCCAAAACTACGAAAAATTTGCGAGACGAGGGCGAGCGCACGTGGTGGTGGCACCAATATGTGTAACAGCTAGGAACCTTAGAGAAGGGAGGGATACATTATCCAGGGAGACAAAGCAACAACGACTAGCAAATGAGGCATGTCAAATCTTGCCGCATTCGTGTAGTTTTGTAGGGAGGAAGGACTCTGGAGTGATGTAGCGTTGAATGGCTAGCTTAAACTACTGGGGGCTGCGGTAACCATCACCTAAAAAAAAAGCCAAGCATTGTTAGGCATTTTGCTAGCTTGGTTATTGAGTTTGTTTTTGCTTTTGGATAAGCTAGGTGCAAAACCTAAACAAAGCCCATGTGTCATGGAGTCGTTAAAAGCACGCTATACAATCACAAATCCATCTTAAAAACTGTTGTTCCAAAAAAAATCCATCTTAAAAGCAAGGCAAGAACTACCATAAATAACCACAGGCATACCATTTTTAGCCTTGTTGGTCACCAACATCCTGGAGTTGGATTGTTAAGAGTCAGCTTTCATTTCGAACGTTTGATTTTTCAAAGCTCGAAACTTAAAACTCGGATGATGACCACTTATTAGTATATAAGAAATCATGTTAACGTTTAGGGCCCAAAAACCATTAGCATAAGGTCATTCTTATGCCAACCTACCTTGGACAGCTAACAACTTTTTAATCAATCATTTTTATGGACACGAGCTATTAAAACAATGATAAACACGTACGAGGTTGCATGGCTATTTTAATAAAAAATGAATTAGAATACAATAGCTTTCTTTTTTTTTATCAATACCTGTTGTCATATATCAAAATATTGTCGTAAAAAATGAATTAGAATACTGTTGTCATCTATCACTTTTCCCCTGGGATTTTATCCCGCTTAATTTTAACAAGAAAAACTAAATTATTGGCTCCAAGCCTCCAACAGAAGTTACAACCATCAAGAAAGAAATTATCTCATAAAATCAAGCAATAAAGGGACCTAAGTGAAAAAATACCAGCAGCTTCCTTTTTCCTCCACAATAAGCTAGAAAAATAAATAGAAAATAAAAATCGCAGCCCAAACACGCTTCTCCCAATCTCCCTTCTTTTCCTTTGCCCAACTCGTCTCGTCTTCGTTCCCCTTTCCTCCTCCGCATCCCGTCTTCTCCTCACCGCGTCAAACCCCAGCATCAAGCAACCGTCCCGCCGCCCCTCCCCTCCCCTCCCGAATCTGCCGCCGCGGTGCCTAATCCGGCCGATCCCCCCTCCGATCCGCGGGTGCCCGCCGCAAAGGCGGCGCCTTTGGGCCTCCCCCGATGTATAGCAACTTCAAGGAGAAGGCGATCGAGTACGTCAAGCAGGCGGTCCAGGAGGACAATGCCGGCAACTATGTCAAGGCGTTCCAGCTCTACATGAACGCGCTCGAGTACTTCAAGATCCACCTCAAGTACGAGAAGAACCCCAAGATCAAGGAGGCAATCACCGCTAAGTTCACCGAGTACCTCCGCCGCGCGGAGGAGATCCGGGCCGTCCTCGATGAGGGCGGCGCGGGCCCCGGGGCCAACGGCGGCGACGCGGCCGTCGCCACGCGCCCCAAGACCAAGGGCAAGGACGGGGACGGCGGCAACGGCGGGGACGACTCCGAGCAGTCTAAGCTGAGGGCAGGGCTCAACTCCGCCATCATCACCGAGAAGCCGAACGTCAAGTGGAACGACGTCGCCGGCCTCGAGAGCGCCAAGCAGGCGCTGCAGGAGGCCGTCATATTGCCCGTCAAGTTCCCGCAGTTCTTCACGGGTGAGTGGCTGCACCTAAAAGCGCTATTTTTATCTTTGCTCCTGATAAAAATTTGGCGATTGCAATCGCTACAGAACCGCATAGGCTTCGCAGATCTTTATCCTGATTAAAATGGTTCCGTGACCTAGGGTTGATCCAATTATGCATTGTTAGGTAGTATCGTTGGTTGCTGTCGATAGAGATTATTGAATATTGATGGACAAGGGTGCTACGGATAGGTTTTCATTTTTAGATGATGCTTTAGGTTGTTGACATTTTCCAGGACCACTTCTAAAGGCAGTGCCTGAAGTGAAGTTTGGCAAATTATATCATTACTTTTTTTGTTTGCTCAATTCTTCCTCAATTGCCTACACCACAATCAATCATTAGTAAAATTGCAATACCTTTTATATTAAAAGTGTGAATTGAAAGATGATTTTCAATTCAAGAGGGATCAAATATGTTATTTTGCAAATATATGCATTCGTATGATTACCCTGCTAATTATGTAGCAGAGTTCTGAGATACAACAAATGTTAGACTACTCGATTCAAATCTAGAATTGCTTGATCTAATAAAATTTAGTTTCAATTTCGAACTCTTTGTTTGCTTGTTTGTCATTTGCCTTTGCACATGCTTTTTTGTTTTAACCAGGGGCATTTTCTCAGTACCTGTTTCTGTCAATTACTGTTAACTGGTGTATCCTTCTTGTTTATGTGATACACAATGATGAAAATATCGTGTGTATGAAGTATGAACTCATAGGAAGTCTAGATATCTTTGTGTTGTCAACTAATGCAGAGTGCTATCCTGTAGGCAAGCGGAGGCCTTGGAGGGCTTTTCTTTTGTATGGCCCCCCTGGAACAGGAAAGTCTTATTTGGCAAAAGCTGTTGCAACCGAGGCTGATTCAACATTTTTCAGGTAGACAATTCATAATTGTATATTCATTGCTTTGCTGGTTCCCTTTAATTTGTTCTTTGTGAGACATGTTATTTTGTTATGTTTTGAGTTGAAATTTAAACCATTAGAGGCTTTTGGTGCATCTCTTGCTATGCTTCCTTCGACTATTTATCTTGATCTTACATGTTCACCTACATAGTAGGTCAGTGACAACTGAATTTTGACTCGTGAATTCCAACTGTCTTCTACCCTATGCCTCAGCGCTACTGGCTGTATGCCTATTAGAGTGTCTGTGCTTGGATTACTAATTTGGGCATCCTTTACCTATTTCTTCTGTACCTAGAGTCATTGAATAACTCTTTCATTTGCAGCATATTGCACTTTAAGAGTCAGCTCTTGATGGCATGTTGTTAAATTAACACCGTATAATCGTATATATACAAGATTGTTTCGACCCAAATGCCTTCTTCCTGAAAATTGCATGTTGGTGCTTGATGCAGGCAAGAGAGCTTCTAGCTTAAAAACAACTAACTTTTGCAAAACTATGAAAGTTGTCTCTTGAAAGGTGTGCCTTATGATATCAGTTCATATATTTGTTTTGAGTTTATTTATATATGTAGCTTGAGTACCTTCATCATCATCCCGAAGGTCAAGAGAGCTTACACTTTTTGAGCATATGTTTGATGTGTTGCTCATATCCTTAGAATATTGATTTATGGTATGCTCAAAGGTGTCTACAATTTGATAAGTGCAACAATGTATGGTTGTTTGAAAGGGAATAAAATGGGCTACAACTCTATAACATCACTTGTGGTTTCCGTGATATACTGCCAGTGCTGACCTTATGGTAGAATTGGTTGTATTGATGTCCCGCTAACATTGTTGTTTTCTTGGTTTTGTATCCTTTTTGGGTATTTTAATTAATACTATTTGTAGCATTGCTTGTCTGAATAAACTGTTAAATATCTTGACCTAGACCTGCTGGCTATGTTTCTTGATGACACATAGGTACTGTAGCTCAATCTTGAACATCATAGCCAAAACATGGCATGCGATTATAGGTGACCAATATGTCATGCACTCATGATGCTTGAACATTGAAGGCACATCACCCATCTTTTAAATGTATAATGGTTTTATGATTATCACGTTATCACAGTGATATGGAATCTACAGAAATTGGTGGTTATCCACTTCCTATGGTGTAGTTGGTGATATGTTCCTTGTACAAGGATCAAATATTCTTAGTATTTACCGTAGCCAGAGACATTCATTATTTAAACTGGATTGAGAAATGTTTTTGCTCCCTCCATTTTTTCGTATAAGATGTATTTTGACATAACACAGGTGTTAGCTGATTTGAGAGAAGGATGGAAGTAAAGGACTATATATCCCTGGTGTTAATGCCTTGGATAATAGTAGTCATTATTATTATGAATGGTTATTAATAAACCTTGAGAAGGAGGGCAATTGAACAAAAGAGAGAAATGTCACCTTATATTTCGATTGAAGATTGTGGGGGGGGGGGGGGGGGATCCTATGTGCATTATATTTGAAACAAAGGCTTATTATTAACACATTCGAATTTATTAAAAAGGAAGTGGAATGTTTGTTTGCATGTTTACAAATACGATGTAAATAAGTTTGATCGAACTTGCATTTTTGTTTTTTGTACTTGATTGATCTATGGATGTTTGCAATACTGATGTCTCACTATAATTTGTCCTTCACACGGTATTCGTTATGATATTTCACACTTTAATGCTCAACCTGCAGTATATCTTCATCAGATCTGGTTTCAAAGTGGATGGGTGAAAGTGAGAAATTAGTTGCGAACCTTTTCCAAATGGCTCGTGAAAATGCCCCTTCAATTATCTTTATCGATGAAATTGATTCTTTATGTGGTCAACGTGGAGAAGGCAATGAAAGCGAAGCTTCTAGGAGAATCAAGACTGAACTTCTTGTGCAAATGCAGGTGACTAGCTAATATTGCAAACTGTTTTTGAGTGGGATGCATAAGTAGCTACTGCTGAGACTTGCCATCTTAGCTCGGCATGTTCTGCATAGAGTGGTTCCGTCGATAAACGTTCAGACATGGAGAATACGAAATCTGTGCAGTTTCCCGTAAACCAATGAGTGTAGGTATATGAAATGATGGGGAAAAAAGATTTTGCAAGTAACCGACCAAGTCTGTGGGAGCTGTATATAGATTGTTATACCTGCCAATTTCTAGAGTTACGAGTGATCAGTCATATTGCAGTTTACCTTCACTGTTACATGGTGAAATAAAAGCAAAAAGGGAGAAACTGGCATTCCTTTTTTTTGGTCACCTATATCAAGCTCATTGGGTCATATGGAGAATTTGCTAGTCAGCTACCACCTTTTATGTTTTAACAGTGGTGGATAATGGTGCTAAATACTGAGTAGTGAGAAGCATCATCGGTTTTGGGGATCTTGGCACAAATTTAATGCGTCTTATTGGTGCTAACTAGGGACACAGATGATTTTGGTACAGTCAGCTGGTCCCAAAATTTCACTTTCAAATGAATCTAATTATCTAAGCTATTTCAATTGTCCAGATTCAAACACACATTTTATGCTTGAATGCTGTATGCTCTCATACTGTGTATTAAGATTGATCCTAGCGCACAACATTGTGTCAATTTTTCAACAGAAAATATAATTGTGTATCCAATGAGTGTATACTACCTACCTGATGAAACTCCAAATGATTTGCTGTTATTAGTACACTATCTAGCCACGTAATTTACCTGTGATTTTGATAGCCTTCTGCTGTAGTCAAGATTTTTATAAAATATTAAAGAAAGTAGAACTGAAATCATCTTAAAGGTCACTGCCCCTGTTTCTTTAGAGATTTTGTTTTCTTTATCTCAGAACTTTATTCTATGCATTTTTAATGCGAAACTGATGCTATCATTTGTCTCTACTAAATTTTCAGGGTGTTGGTCATAATGATGATAAAGTTCTCGTTCTTGCTGCTACAAATACACCGTATGCTCTGGACCAGGTAACCAAAAAACTTACCAGATACAATTTTGCCTGATTACAGATTTACAACAGAAAAAGAAAATTCCCATTATCTTTTGAAGCACTACTTGGTTCTTTAACACGTTCATTGCTGCAGGCTGTGCGGCGAAGATTTGACAAGCGTATCTACATTCCGCTACCTGACACGAAAGCAAGGCAGCATATGTTTAAGGTTAACACACAGTTGTCCAATGCCACGTAACTAAATTTGTCCTGTTACAATTGCGAATATCGTTTGCTAACATCTTGAACCTTCAATTCGTACAGGTCCATCTCGGGGATACACCCCACAGCTTAACAGAAAGTGATTTTGAGAGCTTGGCCCGTCGAACAGATGGGTTTTCTGGTTCAGATATTGCTGTTTGTGTAAGTATCTTTCAACAATTCTCACATCTGTCCATACTATCATGGGATGGAATCTTATGTTGTGTTTCATCAACAGGTGAAGGATGTGTTATTTGAACCTGTCCGCAAAACACAGGATGCCATGTTCTTCTTTAAGGCAGATGGTGACATGTGGATGCCCTGTGGACCAAAACAACCGGGTGCCGTCCAGACCACCATGCAGGAGCTTGCATCCAAGGGCCTCGCTTCAAAGGTAACAAACAAAATGCCGGTTCTTCCATTGTCTCGTTAGAGATGCCCTCCCTGTTGAATTACTGAGGTAAGTTGCTGTATTTTGTAGATTCTTCCACCACCGATCTCCAGGACGGATTTTGAGAAGGTCCTCTCGAGGCAGAGGCCGACAGTTAGCAAGAAGGACCTGGAGGTGCACGAGAGGTTCACCAAGGAGTTTGGCGAGGAGGGCTGATACACAGCTCGCGAACACTCACCCATGCACAGCTGCACCACAGAAATGTATATTGTTTATGACTTTGATTGTTCTGCATGCAAGTTGGATTCACAGGATTGTACATTGGGTAGCCCAACTAAGGTTGATCATGGCTGCGGCTTTATCATGTGTTGGGTTATCGATGTGCGTCTGTTGTCATCTTATTTCGATTTTACACATACTTGGAATTTTTCCACAGGTGTATTAAGGAATAATAATTCTTAACGTGGAGTCCTTGTGGTGCAGTCTGTATGTACAGCTGTTTTCTTAATGGTCGGATATTTTCCGCGAGTTTCTTGTTAGTTTGATTTTACTTACTAGGCCATTTTATTAGAGGTATAAAGTGAAGGTCAGTTTGTTTTTTTAATTCTCTGGCGTTTTATTTGAGGTGCCTTGCTCAGCTTGAATCTGCTTATCTGCACATCCCAGGCATGGCTCTCATAGACTAGCCTCATCGGTTCTGAATGATCCGAATCTCTTTCCCTAATCTGACTGCTACCGTCGTTCTGTAACTGGAATCTGGAATCGTAAGGCTGCCTTGTTTTGAGCATACATGTAGGGTTTGAGATCAAGTGCTATGTTCTAAAATCTTGTATAGCACATGATATTATGTGAGTTTCTGTGGTTGCAAGGTGAGGAATTGAACTCCCGCACTCCCTGACATCGTTTTTCTTATCGTTATGTCCGCTGTTGCCTTTTCCTAAGGTCACTTGTGTGCCATACATAGCTTGCATAGTAATAATAATTCTGTTTGCAGGAACTTTACCCTCTGTCTGACACCACGCAGACTTTCCTGTTAGATACCCATTTATGATTACGGGTTCGAAAGTAATTGGTACTCTTTTCTGTTCTGAAACATGTTCGAAAGTAATTGGAGTACCTCCGGACAACGCTGAGTCGATGTAGTAGTAATGAGATCTGGTGAAAACTTGTTGGATTCCTGCTGGTTCGTCCAGGGCGTGTGCCGGCACGGTCCGGACGCATCGATGTCCGTGATGGTGCAGTTGCAGACTCGCAGTACACAGATGCAAGCTGAGGCTCCCAGAATGAAAGAGCTCAGAGGACGAAAGCCTTGCCCACCAGAAAATTCGTGTCAGCGAGCAGCAGCTAGAAAACGATGGATCGATAGTGACAATGCAAGGTAAATAAAATAGGTAATCAACCCAACAAAATAAAAGAAGGAAAATTGCCGGCTCAGTTTCTTGATCCTTTTTGGACTGATGCCACGCACCCTAAAGCTGTTTCAGCCTGCAGGTTGGGACCAGCAAAATATGTAGCTTCCATATAAATCAGCTCGCATTTTACAAATTTATTATTTTTAAGGATTAACAGAAAGGAGATGAAATGAACAGGCAGCCTGCATCAAGAAGTGGTTCATGCACCTTGATCGTCAAGTTGGTGCCGAGAAGAGAGATCGGGAGATAGAGACATGCATCCTTGTCACTGACTCGTTTTAAAAAGGAGAGTCAACATGGATAGATTACATCGCAGCGGGTGGTCATGCATCTTCCCGGACTTCATCTTTGTCAGAAACTAATAACAATAAGTAGGTCTAAAACCCTAACAAATTGCCAAGGCTCGTATCGTGGAAAACATCTGGACTTTACGCTTCATATTCTTTTCCGAATTCCACAACGTGCGCCAAAATGGGCTCAGCCGCCGTGATGACATGCTCCAGATTGGTGCTGCATGATAAACAAATCGCAGAGATAATGATCGGTCTCACCATAGATGCATGCATTGGCCACAGAATGACAATAAAATACATGGTCTATATAAAGAATAATCATAAAAATACATGCATGATAATGTTTTCCACCAAGCAACTACTGCCCGGCCGTCTGTCTCAGGAATTCAAGATCTGTGCTCTTGGCGATCGCTCTCATACATGATGCATCACCGAGAAATGCCGCCATTATTTATGTTTATATATATGTTATATATATATATTAAAATAGATGGCCAAAGGATGCTAGACCAGTTGGTCGAAGCACTTCGGCGGCACCTCACACGTCTGGGGTTCGAACCCCGCGTGGGGTGAATTTTCGCCTGTGGGGGGAAGCCGGTTGCTTCCTCTTAATGAAAAACGGTTGGGACCGTCATACCCCACCCGGTTGAGTTTTTTTTTATATATTAAAATAGATGAAAACAAATGCACGGGTTACACGTGCGCATGACAATGACAAGCCGGCCAGGAGGCATGCATGGAACTTCGTAACCACCAATGCATTGAACAGCTAGCAGGGTTTTCCTCTGACAAGCAAAGCTACCTAGGGATGCACACACGTTCCTGCAAAACGCACATGTAAATTCATTCATTATATTTTGGCGCACACAATATTAAAATAGATGAAAACAAATGCACGGGTTACACGTGCGCATGACAATGACAAGCCGGCCAGGAGAAGTCACTTCCAAAACGGAGATCTTACAATCCACTCCTCCTTCCGAAGCTACATTGTCCTCTCTCTGGTGTCTGGTGGTTTCCGTGCACTGGACCACTGCTAGTACTACTACATCTCCAACTCTCCATCCATCTGCATAGGCATGCATGGAACTTCGTAACCACCAATGCATTGAACAGCTAGCAGGGTTTTCCTCTGACAAGCAAAGCTACCTAGGGATGCACACACGTTCCTGCAAAACGCACATGTAAATTCATTCATTATATTTTGGCGCACACAATATAGTAAAAAAGATAAATTGAAACGGGAGGAGTAATGAACACACACAACGCTTATCCGTACCAGCAGTGAAGCGATCGAGATGGCGTACGCCATCGACGACAGAAATGACATGCATGTACACTCTGACGTGGATCAGGTCCAGCCAACGAGCCAGATCCCTTGAACCTTGTAAACATTGCACACTTACACATATGTATGTGCAAGTGGCATCCTGCGTTCTTTGAACCATCCAACTTTATGCAACACAAGGCCAGGGAAGCAGACAGCAGGTAGTAGCGCTAGGGACAAGATAGGCTAGGGGTGCCCACTGCCCAGTAGCTACCAGTCCTCCGTCCAAGTTGCATGCTCAGTTGCAAGGCGCAGCATGCAAGAGGGCTTGCCGGAATGGAAACCTGAGCCGCCGCCCCGGCCGGCCGGCCGGTCACTTGGCCACTTGTTGGCGCCGGCCGGCTCCGGCTGCCGGTCGGAAACCGTGTGCTCCGCGCGTGTCCTGGCGGGCCAAACCAGCCATGCTGGTCTAGGTTCTCTTTTCACCCTTGGAAAGGGGATGCACAAGTTGCAACACTGCCTGGCTGGCTTGTGTGGTTATCCACATTGCCTTTGAATGCCTGTTCAGCCATGCATGCATTCTGATTGCCTAGTCCAATTCAAATTTTCTGATGTGGATTGAATCCTTTGGTTCTCTCGTGCGGTCAGACCGCGGTATTGTGGAAAGGCTAGGGGATGTGGTCGTAGTTGGGGTACTAGATGAGTGTTCCCTACTGCCGGAGCGCCCTTCAAGTGTCACATTCTGTATAATGACAAGATAAATTCATTGTTGGGTCGAGACAGCAAGTGATATACTCCCTCCATTTTGCTACTAAAAGATGTATTTTCATTTCGTTATGACAAGGCATTGATCAAGAATCACTCTATTAATATTCCACTTGTTTGATAAAAAAAACTATACTCACAAGACAATATTTTTAATATGAACATACTCATATCAAATTTATGTCACAAAAAATATATATTGGAGTAATTGCTAGTAAAAAGTTTATCCTAATGACAAAATAAGCCTTATAGTTTCAAATGGAAGGAGTGTGTTCCAAAAAGTAGGGGGATATGTAGTAAATTCAATACTAAATTGAGTTTGGTGACAAAATAAACCCATATATATTTGAATGTCGGCTCGTAGCAGTTGTGCAAATTAGTTTTCAAGTTCGACTTCCTACAAGTTGATCAATTAAACACTCTAGCTATCAACTAATCTTGAGAATTAACTGAGTGAAGGTACAAACTAATAAATGTGGAAATCAACAAACACATATCAACACTGGAGGGAAAAAATGCTTGTTTTTTGAATTCGTATACATGTATTTATTTTCAAAATGATGAAATCTTCATCTCACCTCGTGTTCATGCATGGTAGCCGTGTTTGACGAGTCACCCGTTGATCGAGCATATATATAACCGTTTACTACAGTTCACGGGGGCATCTGTACACGTCATCCATGCATGACCGCAGTCTTTGTGTGCATGTGCGCCCTTATTCCTTTCCTGTTTGACAGACTTGCTTTATCCCCCTTTTCTAGAAGCTACATTTCTTTAATGAAATTTGTTATGTAAAGGTAATTAAGACTAGAAATAGCAAGCTGAAATAAAGCACATAAAGCTTGAACGGACTAACCTTCTACATTTTCTTAGAAGAAAAACATAGTGGCGAAGACGTGAGGGTACGACGACTCTACTCACCAGGACTCAAATTTTAGTGTGCCACATAAATTTACTTATATTACACAAGTGGTCTAATTTAGCGATGATATACTATTTTGTAGGCGCGTGATAATTAAATACGCACTTAGCGAGTGTGTTAGCGTGGGGGACAAATGCACCTATAGTAAGTACAACGGATAGCTCTCCTGCTGGTTCCGTTTCAAATAAAAATGCATCCATAGTTTTGAGTGTGTGATCTTGTAATTGAAAAAAAGAAACTAGTAGGGCAAGCTGCAGGTTACTTAACCTACTATTCAATTTCTCGCTGGACTACCGGCGCTGCAATTTGCCACGAGCACATGCCATTCCTATGAACATTGACCATTGACTGCACCATGAATGTCATGGTGGCTGAATGAACAGAAGGCCGCGTGGACGGCGCCATTCACTCGCGTGCTCTTTGATCGATCAACTTGCAAAAGAGGCGCAGCAGGACGAGAGGAAGAAGAAAGAAGAACGCAACAACAACAAACGCAGCAACGACGACGATGGTGGAAAAGTCTCGCCATCTTCCTTCTTCGTCTCTCAACTTGGCGAGCTAGTTGCCGCTGCTGGCTGGCGCTGCTAAAAACAAGGAGCGAAAGGACCCATGCGTTGCCCTCCATTTGTAGCGTTGTCGTATCCTCGGCTCGGAGGTGACTACAAGTGTCTGTGCATGTGTGTGTGTGGAGAAAGCTCCGGCCGTACGCACTTGCAGAAGGCCATGTTTAAACGCGAGCGAGAGTGCAGGCATGTTCAGATGCACTGGCACTGCATACTGCAAACACTTGCATTGGTACGTTTCTTTTCAAAAAAAAAAACACTTGCATTGGCTTGCAGTCCAGGCGCAGGCACTTAGCTGATGTGTCATTAGTAATTTTGTCAGTACACGATCGACAACAGCTAGCTGCGTATATATACACGCAATCTAGTGTGTGTCTGTACATGTACGCGTATATTCGTATTGGTTTGATCTATACATTGTGTTTTAATATTCCATATTGGTATAACCGTATAATTAAGCACATTTCCTCGTAGGTATTCGTCTTCATCATCAGCTGGGCCTGCGTCACCTGAGGAATGTTCTGAGATGGTCGCCGCGCGTCTTCTAGATCCTTGGACTTTTCAACATGGAGTATCAATTGGTTGGTGCTTTGGACAGCTATGGCAATAATTCAAAAGAAAAAAAAAAGAACCCTGCCTGTTCTTCGAAACCATTTGAAAAAGAGATGCATTTTCAAATGAGCAACATGTGGATATGCACAGTAAACTATTGTCACAAGTTCAGGCTGCTTTGTTTGAAAGATGACAAGCAGAGATGGCTCTCTTCTCCCTTGAAGTCCGTAGAAAAAGGAACTATCATAATCTGGATTCTGGATCAACAAGCAAGTTGGTACTACATATATGTCCATATTCTGATCTTACATATATGCATTAATCTTAATTATTATTCCAGACGTACTACAGAACTGGACATGGCAAATACTGCAGGAAGGAAGGAAGTTGGCCAGTTTAACAGGACTGAAATATTCAATGTACTCGATCAGTGCGATGAACCTAGCCAGCCAGCCATCTCGTGCTATTAGTGCAAGTTGCATTGGCCTGGCTGGCTAGCTAGCTAGCTGCAGGGTATATAATGGTTGCAAGTGGCATCACTTGCAAGTAGTGATGGATGAATGTGAAATAATGCTCACTGTCGTTGATCGATTTACTCGGCGAACGTATCTAGAGAACGTACTACTATATACATATTATTGCTTCAGTCTTTCATTTTACGATTACTACAATTAAAACAAGGAATAAGCTAATAATAAGGTTGAATACTTCGACCGAGTGACAAATTTTTATGCTACAGCTATAGTAAGTGATACACTACTGGAGGGCGTGTTTCTCAGCAGTGATAAGCATACCAGGGCTACCTCTCACCAAATTTGACGAGCTATATGGACCAGAATAGTGACTCCCAATTCTGCAACCCTAGTGGTCAACCAAAGCTATCATGACAGCTGGTTTGTGGTTCCCCAAATGGCATATTCTAATTAATTCAGATCATATATAGCTTCCATCCAAACAACAAAAAAAAGATCAGAGCCTTATGGGTAAGATCGAAAGTTCGGAACCATGGAATTAGAACTGTTAGAATAATAAAGCTGCAGAATCTATATTGCCTAGCTAGAATCCTAATAAACTCAGCTAGCCTAGTCAGTTTAGATTACAGAAGTCATAAAATCGCACGTTATATAATTGAGATTTATGACAAAAAAGAAACTTGAAATGCCAGGAGCATGCTAGCTCCTACATAAATGTATAGAACACATACACCTCTGCTATAAATGACACTAATAATGAAATGTCTATTTTTAGATGTGAGTGGACCTTGTCGTTTTGCCCTCATATATATATCAACTCATTTTGTCCGCTGAGATTTAGGACAACCCTGGAAGTTTAGCTGACAAGTAAGACATTAATTAGGAAGACTTATATCGATCTTTAAGCCACTCATATTCAATTTAGTAAACTTTTCTGCAAATTAAAACTACTAGTGCCTGCCCTTTTGTTTATTTTTTACAAGCCATAATTTTGACTGACCAAAATTGATATTTTACAGCAAATTCTTTCTACAATGTTTTATTAATAATTACAAAATAATAATAATTGGAAAGTGCTCTTGAATCCAAATCCAATAGTACCAACATTGTTAGACTAATTATTAGCCAAAGCATGCCTTGGACAGTCGTCCAAATATGCCATATGTGAAACATAGTTTAGATGCAGGTACTCATACACGCATGCATACTCATGCCTACAAACGCACGCATCATGCACACTCTACCCCTGTGAGCACCTCCAAGATATTGGGATGATAAATCTTAACATTGACAAAATCACCATAGGCAGCTCGTTGTTGGCAGATGCGTCACCTACCACTACAAGAATATTGCATTTAATTTCTAAAATAAATTAGGAAGATACGTGCACTCGTGTTTACTATAGAACTCATCTAGGTGAATAGGTTCCACCATAAAGAACCTAATCAACTAAGCTAATATGTGCAAATAATTAAACAGCATTAGATTGCACACTATCTTCTATCTATATATCCTCATTTCGATTTGAGGTGTCTTCCGTGAAATCTCGAGTTTTACTTCTTGGACTTGTGAACTTGTACGTAATGTGGTTTTGCATGTCTAGAGGAAATTAAACCGATCATAGCTATTATAGATATATGCATCTGCAGCTAGCACGGCAAAGCTAAAGAGGCTTGATGCTACAATGATGAGAATAACATAAGTAATTTTTTTCTTGAATCTACAAAGTGAGGAGCCAGAAAAGTTTGTCAGCAAAAACTGAATAAATCTTCCCATCATGTAGACTGCAGGTAGCCAGTCCAAAGGGTAAAGATCAAAATGATTAATTTCTCAAAATTTAATATTTTGAGTGGAACGACACAGCACGTGAAAATTAGTAGAATTCAGTTATGATGAGTTCGAAATCTACAAAGAAGACAAGCAGTCCATCTGATGAATATTGCAGGATAAATAGGAGTATTTTTGGTGCTTTCTTTATTTTGTATCTTCCTGCCTGTTAGAGCTTAAGAAATGCATGAAAAATAGATACTATAGGCACCATCAGAACAGAAAGTGGCATCAAGAGCTGCTCTATACATAACGTAGATAGCTTGCACGTTATAACTTGTAACTAGCTAGGACTCGGGAATGTACAGACTGTTACTGGGCTATTCACAAAATTAAAGGCGGTGACTTTTGTTTAGAGAGATGCTTTAATGCAAATATTTGTCCTCGGTACGAGGCCAAGAAGACTATATAATGATGCAATACATCTCTTACAAGTGAAGAGCAAATTGCGAACTGAGCGTAGCTCAGCTGGTAAGATTTCTTGTGGTGGAACCTACCGACCCGGGTACCGACCCGGGTTCAAGTCCTCGACTCGTATTTTTCTAGATTTATTTCAGAATTTAACCGGCGTTATTCTTTCAGTGGTAGGTGATGTACCAATTGATAGTGAGACGCCTATAGTTACTTCATCAATCTCGAGAATCAGCAGGCTCAGTCTCTCGGAGGTACTCATAGCGATAGGGTTGCGTGCGTGTTTTTATAGGGTGAGTGTATGCACGTGTACGCGAGCATCTGCATCTGTACTGTGCTTCGTAAAAAAAACTGAAGAGCAAATTACTTCTCCTAAACATTTAAAAAATGGAAGAGGGAAGAAAATCTCTCTCTCATTTATTACTTAGACATAAATAGATGTATGTATACATATCCATGGGATAAACCGATATAGTTCACCCTCACAGATGTCCCCCTTTTATACACCGATATAAGCAATTCACTGTGGTCGTCCCCACAGAAATTCCAATACAGAAATGTATCTTCTTTAAAAATGTTTGGAATCAAAAGATATATTGAGATCATATATATATATATATCATCCGATAATTCAAATTAACCACACGGATGGGGAATGATGTGATAAATAAACAATGGAGCATAACACAAAAATATTACTGTAGCTTTGTGTTTTATGGGGGTATACAAACGATGTATGATCAAATGGTACATGATTTTGCACACATAAATCCATTAAAAGCTTGAAACAAATGGAATCAAAAGGATATCTGACATACGATACAAGAAAGTTATATACGAAGAAAGAAAATAATAAACAGCAGTTGAGTTTTTGGGCTATGTATATTCTCTTTAGAAAAAGCTGATGTATCCTTCTGGAGTACCCGCTACGATCATGAAAGAAAATGAAGTTGAAACAAACTTGATAGGGCGATATTTAGTTCAATCATGCCCAGCTATTAATTCAAACAAGACGAATAAATACCCAGACTCGTCATCCTTTTGAATCAACTGAACAGCAGCGATCAATTGGTAGTCACTGTGATGAATTAAGCACATCAATCTCGCACTACTAAAGTGGAACAGACGCAAAATTCAAGATATTCAAATGTTACTGTATATGTAAAACTCTGAATCCAAGACTTCATTTGCTCCATTATGCAAATGAGGTTTCTGCATCTTTAACTTCGATTGTTTAATTAGTTAATAACAGCCAAAACCCAGTACAAATGTGCAGCAACATCAACTAATTATTCATGACGAACTGCTACAGCAAAGCTAACCATGCTAGATATGTTGCCAAGCAAGAGTGAATCTATGAGCAAAACAGGAAGAAATCACATCTTCGACATCTAGCATATCGAATAAACTTATTATTGCTGTACTCGATCGATGATGGCACAAACTTGCATGATCTTGTAGGATTACTTCTACTACCATCTCAAGACTTCCTAATAATGGTGGTGTACATACAACTCGTCTTGCCACAGTCTGACATAACAAGTTCTTTGCAAAGACGAAGAACAGACACTAGAATTTGGATTCGATTGAGATCAAACAGGCGAAGCAAGAACAAAGGGGAAGAACTAGAATGCTATGCATATGATCGCTGCTATAACAAGAAGGCACCTAGGGCAGGAGAGCGGTGATGAGCCACGCATTGCTTCTTCAAGAACCCCTGGCCTTGCTCGAACGCCATCTCCACCGGCCGTGCTCTCTTCTGGCACCCTTCTCCGGCGATGTCCACGCCGAACAGCCTGACTACACGGGCGGCTTCCTTTGGTTTCTCCGCTTTTGCGGCAGCCGGCGCCGGCGCCGCGTCGGTGGCGGCCGTCGTCTTGGTCTTCTTGCAGTCGATGAAGAGCTGCTTCTCCGGGCCGTATGTGGAGTGGGAGAAGACGATGGTGTCCCCGGCTCGGAGGCCCTTCTCCCGGACGAAGCGGCTCCATCCCTTGGTGAGCACGTAGCTCTGGCTGCTGTTCCAGTACGAGTACCGGAACCGCCACACCTTGCCCTCGCCGTCCTCGAAGTTGAGGAGCACGCCCTTGCCGGTGGCGGCCTCCGGCGAGCGCTTGAGCGGGAAGTGCTTCTCGGCGTGCTGCTTGGGCACGACGAGGCGGTTGAGCTTGCCGACGTCGCTGGGCGTGACGGCCTTCTCGAACAGCAGCGCGCGCATCCAGGCCGGCGTGGGCTGCGCGCGGACGCCCATGCCGCGGCCGCGGCGCAGGCCCTGGCGGAGCTCGTCGGCGTAGGTGTGCTTCCGGAGCATGTCGACGATCTCCGCCTTGGAGTGCGCGAGCAGGAAGGCGAGCTCGGGCGCCGACGCCCCGGCCCCCGGGAAGTTGGTGGCGGCCTCGCGGCCGCGGTAGCGGAGCGCGGCGACGTCGTAGGCGCGCGCGGCGGCCTCCTCGTAGGGGAACGTGCCGAGCCACACCCGCGCGTGGCGCTCGTAGATCTGCGCGCCCCAGCGCCCGTTGGGCTGCGGCACGACGCCCTTGTACCGCGAGGACCCCTGCGCCACCGCCGCCGCCGACGGCTGCGACGTGACGGCCTGCTCGTCCGCCGGCGAGACCTCGTCCCTGCCGGCCGGCGCTGCGGCAAGCGGCTGCTGCGCGGCGCCGGACTCCGTGGTGGCCGTGGACGCGCCGGTGGAGCGCGAGGAGGAGGAGGCGGAGGCGGAGGAGCCCTCCGCCGCCGTGGGGCTCGTGCTCTCCATCCCCATGATGAGCTACAGCTTCGGTGCTCCCCTGGTGTCTTTGGCTGCTTTCCTCGCTCGCTTTGGTTTCTTGGCGTGTGTGCTTGCTTCTGTGCTCCCTGCAGCAGCCTCTGCGGCCTGTGATAGTAATCGCCGCTAGCTAGAAACAGTGTGGAATTATTGACAAGACTTTACTGTGCAGTAGTCTGTGTTCTAGCCTTGCTAGGGCTGGGGCAAGCAGGCTTGTGTTGATGTACTTAGTACTAGATGCTTAGAAAGAACGATAGATCGATGATGGATTGGGGCGTGGTGCGCGCGGCCTATATATAGCGAACGGTATGTTTCTACTTTGGATGCATGCACATGTGTGCAGATACACACACACATATATATATAGATATACCTATACATATTGAGACTAGTATGTACTAGCTACCTAGCTTATTCAATTTATGCTTCTTGCAAAGTCTGGCTTTGGGTGTGTGATTTTTTTTTTTTGCTTGTCTGCACCCTCTCAAGTCTCAGAGCTCCATATTATTACCCTGCGGAACTGAAAAGGCCACATATATTACATGTATTTTTTTTTTGTACGGCACATGTGGCTGGGGGGATTTTTCTCTTTGTTATTTTCTCAGCTTGGGGTGCGGATGTGGACGTCTATGACTGGTACAATGTACTTGATACATCCACAGGCTGCGTGCTAGCATCAAACATCACACACATATAAGTGAAAGCTACTAGCTAGTTGGTATATATCCATGAATTTACATAAAAAATAGTGAAAGTTGAGAATACCAACTTGCAGGCCCGGGGGTTCTCAAATACTACCGACCTGCGCATCTCAATTCTTTACAATACGTCGTCTAGTAAGTGTAGGTTTTATGTATGTGCTTTCAAATACTCTCCTTTTATAGTTTTCTTTTATGCTCGTTGTACGTACCGACCAATATGGTTTGTCGAATAGTCCTATATATATATATATATATATATATATATATATATATATATATATGGGTAATTTGGCTTATCTTAATAAGCTAGCAAATAGTTTTCTTAGAATTTGACGCGCCGATCGATCTCAATTTGCTCGACTTTGGGTGCCATCACTCCTATAATGTGATTATCTTACTCGAACCAGCTTTGGCAGAATTATTCGTTCCCAGATCGGAGAATCTCTAGTATCTCCTCATGGTATGTGAGACGAGTCATCAGGTGATGCTATATATACCTAAAAGTTATATATAGGTGTAAAACTGTAAGGAATGGGGATGTGTATTTGGGTACTTGTTAGAAACCCCTTATGACTTGCCGGGGTGTTTTTTGCAACTTTTTTCTAAAAAGTATTCTTTGGTATTTTTGTTTTGGTAACCTGTCTGGTATGTTTAATTTAGTTTTTGAATAAATAAATTCGACAAAACACGCAGTTTGATTTCTTTCACTGTTTCGGTCTCCAGTCACGCTCTCGTTTCTGTCTATCTAGCTAGGACTTTCAATCTTCAGCAAGTCTTGGTGCGGCATGCTTTCACATTAGTACAAGGTACAAGAAAAGAGTGCGGACTTTTCTTCAGACCATGCTTCTCTTCGGGAGGACACTGCCCACCAAATTAAGTTGTGCTACAGTGAACATATATATACATAATATATACTTCCAATTTCAAGAGTTATGCACATCAACTTCGAACTAAAATTTTTTTTGCAGTTAATTTGTGTCTGGAAAGAATAAATACGAACTAAGTATTATATTGGCTTATTGATTTATCCTATTTATTCTTGAGTAAAAAAGAGTGTATTTACAGCAGCCCTAGCTAGGCCACATACGGGGGTGCTTGTCTGCCTCGATGCAAGAAATCCCTGCCCTAGAAAACACTGCTGAATCAGTAAATTCCCACTTGGTTAAAGAGTGGGTGGGATGGGAATGGATGTGTGATCCTGCTGTACTAATACGTGCATGACAGGGGCAAGAACTGTCATGTGGTCATCTTTGCCCACTCAAGCAAAACAAAACAACCTTGCTTGCCATGATCTCCATCTTGTAGGAGTAAATGTGATATTTTTTTCGTGGCAAAGTAGTATACTTTCTGATCATTTGTAAATTTGTTAGCATATAAAAATCAAGAGCCAGTACAGTGACGTGAACAAGTGCGATTATGTAGTATAATCGCTGTTGACGTGCACGTGCACGAACAAATTAAAGTCATGGTCTGTGTCATCAATGTGGAAATACACACGCAACGTCATCCTTTTTTCTGTGCAAGTTGAGCAAATTGCAACTTGATTATGATGCTGGACTCGCAAAAAAAACACACTAAATATAGTTGTTGGATACCGAGGTAATTAAACCCAACTGAGATTTTAGCTAGGGCAATACATACAAGTTAGGTATATATGATCATCGTGACTAGCTCAGAAACAAAAGAGAGAGAAACAATAGGAAAATTCGTGTGGTCACGCAGGATTCGGTGAATGGAAGAAAGACGCGACATAGGTCAACTGACTAATTTGGTGGGTGACAGAGAAGAAGATTCTTAGAAACGAGGGTGCGCCAAGTATTTTAGCAACTGGGCTTCCTTTTGTACTTATCAATTAATATATAATCCAATAGGAAATTTCTCAGGAAGCTGGAGGATAAGGTGCTCGTGTTGTTCATGGCCTTAAGTTATGTGAGCCTACGTGTCACAGTAATATCGAGGACATCAATATGTGCACCTTAGACAAAATCAGAAAAAAATGTACTTTGTTATATTTTATATAATTAACTATGTCTATGAGTTCCTAACGAATACCAGTGACTCATCACTAACCTTCAGAATAGTTTGCATTTCCAAACATACAAAGTTAAATAAACAATTTCTAAAAGTTAAGCAATAAAGGCTCGGAGAACAGCTATAGTTTCTCAACATCAAGTGATTATGGTTAGGAGACTTAGCTATCAGTATAGGAATTTCTCTATTTGGATGACTCGCCACTCAGCAAAAACAATATTACTTTAGGTGTCTCCATTACATTTGTCTGAAGCATTGAGTCGATATCAGTTAGGTACCGTCAACCTCTTTTTTCTAATATTAGGGTCTATTTTCTGTTGCTGTCTGGTGAAATTCGATAGTTATCGAAACATTTCCTACTGCATGTTAGTAAAAAAAATGCTTCAAACTAATAATAACTACACCCAAATCTGAATATGAATAATTTTCTTGGTCGCGCCTGGCTCACATCACATAGACAGAAAGAGACCTAGAAAAGCATTGCACCTGACTGCAAACCCAAGCTTAGGATTCGCCTTGGTGCGTAGGGCGTGTGCGCCCAGCATTTAACGGAGCAACATGGCCAAGTGGGAGAGAGAGTGGTGGGAGGAGCCATTCCAGCAATCACATGAGGTGACAGGAGCCCCACGAACGAGAGAGAGAGAGAGAGAGAGAGGGTGCTAGTTCAGCTCCCCTGTAAAGGCGGGCGGGCCCAGTGCTGCTTTGTCGCCTCGTGCCCCATTTGGGCGACTGGTCGTCTACCCTTTGCTGCTATTTTCTGTTTCTTATCGCTTCGGTTCCTACTAGTCACGTCGTGCGCTGCGGTACACATGGACGGCTCCTTTTTTTTTTTTGTTTCCGAGACGTTTTCTAGCTAGAGGGGGAAAAAACAAGCTCCTTGGCTCCGGCCTTGTCTCCATGGAAGTTTCCATATATTAATCTATTGCCATGCGCGTGAGTGTGTCTTTGTAGTATTACGCAGGCAGGGGTATTTAGAGCATATATATACTCATCTCTCTTTGACCCTCCTCCCTCCATGATTTCAAAATTTACTTTTTTTTCTAAAATTTCTATGAACCGCTCCCTCGGTCACATATTATTAGTTATTTTATTAATTTTTCTAGATTCATAAACTTTGATACGTGATGCTATGTATCTATCAAAGCTAAAAAGACTAATAATTTAGGACGAAGTAAGTATTGAGTTCAAGTGGCTATCAACTCTAAAACTGACCGTGCACGGACTGAATTATTTACAGCACAGTCGCAGTACCGTCTTCTCCGCTCCGATCCGTTGTAAATCGCATGTATCATCATCAGCATGTAAGATCATCATGATACTTAACACTGTACCCTTCTAATTTTGCCCAGAAGTATATATTGACAAAAAAAAGAGGCTCTTGGCGTGTCCATAGACAAGGTGCGATGAACTAACTGCAGAGCAGGGTTTTGCTACCTATCAACGTACACTCTGAAAGCACGCAGCAGAAAGCTCAAAACCACGGCTGCCTGTGTTTGCACTGTCTGCGTCTACAGTGTGTCACTGTCAGTGTCACTCTTCCTCGTTTTGGACACGACGTAACGTGCGTGCTTTCCATTGAGTTTGAGAAACCGTGTGCAGCAGGTACTGATCACGCAATGGATCGGCGTACAAAGTTGGGGATGGAGGAGGGCGAAGGTCCCCAACCAAGCAACTAGCAAGCATGGTTTTGTCGCCGCTGCCTCTGGGGCACATAGAGGCCGCTGCGGGCCTGAATGCGAAAGGGAGCACCCCTTTTCGTGGTACTCATCAGCCCCTCTTGCGACGCAACTTGTCCCTGTTGGCAACAAGCTTGAAAACGAAACAGGTCGACCATTTCATCTCTCTCTCTCTCTCTCTCTCTCTCTCTCTCTCTCTCTCTCTCTCTCTCTCTCTCTCTCTCTCTCTCTCTCTCTCTCTCTCTCTCTCTCTCTCTCTCTCTCTGCGCTAGCTGGTTCTCCTTTCCCTTCTCTTCTGATGAGAGCAACAAGTCGGCATGCAGCTGCTGCTTCTGCTACATGCACGTTTTCCTTTTGATCAACTGTTCGGTTACATGTCGATGTTACGATTGTTGGAGAAAATTTGGTGACCATATGTGTACGAGATGCCTATGATCCTCCATTCTGTTCTTACATAAATGATCCGAGTCAAACTTCTGAAATACTTCCTCCGTCCCAATATATAAGGCGTAACCACCTCTGGTTTAAAGACCAAGAAACGTATTTAATTCTCTCTATCAACACTAGTATTACTGCATCGTTGTACGTGCGTATAGAGAGAACGTGCCTTATATTATGAGATTTGAGTAAAAAGTGGTTACACCTTATATATTAGGACGGATGGAGTAGTTAACATACTTAACCGTATTGTACTATCTTGTGTATAATTCTATTGCTACTGCCACCTCTTATCTTTATTATTACCTCCATCCCAAAATATAGCAACTTTAGACTTGGTCAAAGTCAAATATTTTCATCTTTAACCAATAATATCTTCAAAAATAATTAATTTTAAATAGAAAAGGTTAAATGTTATGATAGTTGGTTTAATTTTGAATTAATTAAAATTATTTTTATGTCGTCAATCTTTATAATTTTTTTACTATCAATAGCCAAAGTTTAAAAATATATAATTTGAAAAAGAATTAAAAATATCTATATTTTAGGAGCTGTTGTACCCTCTAAGGTTTCATTCTCTCCTGCCAAAACTGCAGCACTAGTAGTAGTAATTAAACAAATTAAATGGAACGACACACAGCTTCAAAAATTAACCCGGGTGTTGAAAGTTAGCTGGTGCATAATTTCTGTAGTGGATGAGTGGTCCACTGTGGCGCCATGGACAAAAGAGATGGTCTCGTCCACCGGAATGAATGCCTTGTGTTTTTGGTGTCCACGAACGGGTCCATTCAGATGGGCATGACAAGGATGCGGGGAGATGACTTTCTCGATGGGCCATGTAATGCACCCATGTGCCGAATCATGCACGTATTTTCTGTTTATTTTATGGGTAACTGCCAATCGTCCCATGTTAGAATATACTTATATTAGCAGCAGCTGATGACGCAGTAACTTTCTCCAGATGCATGCATGCATGGGTGTGCACAATGGCGTCCTCTCTTCTCTTCTCTTCTCTTGATTGGACACGGGAGGAGCAAAAAGGAAGGAAAAAAAGATAACGTTGAAGCGGTCGCTTTTTCCTACTAGCTCTTGTCAAAATCCCCACGCCACGGCGAGAGAGATTCAAGGTCAAGTCCAGCTCGCCACACACGCTCCCTGCCAAACTCTTGCTTCATTTTTGTAATACCATGTGGTGATCAGAACTTTCCAATGTTCATGCATGCAGCCGGAAATACTTAACTACCGGCGGCTAATGATACAACCGTGGCGTTTTTAGCATGCATGCCACCAGCAGCGCCTAAAACTACCCTTTCCCTTTCCGACTGGTGGGTGCACACGGTCGGCATCAAATGTTCTGCTAGGATTTTATTATATACGTAGCTAGGGATGCAAGCGGGGCGGGCTTTGCCGCCGGCTCGTCCCTTCGCGTCAACCTCTTCGATGCATCCCTATATGTAGCGAGGACGGGCCACTTAGGCCAAAAATTATTACACTATATCTCGGTCTAATCGGTCTCGTTAAGGGACCGTGTGTCAATCAGCACATGTGCGGTAATTTGAGGGGCTTTAGAATTTTATAAGACGTTACTATCTTGTAAATATTCTCGATCGATCTCCGGTCAGAAACAAGTGACGTTTTGGGTTGCTTGCGGTCAAAATTTTAAACTTGGGGGCGGATTACAAAATACTTTTCATATGTTAGTTCCCATAATTGAAACATGGCACAAGCAGATTTGTTTGAAAAAAAAAGTACTTTCACAAATGGTTTATTAATACATTATCATAACAACAGTGATGACTAGTCAAAATTGTGTTTTGAGGACTATACCGATGTTCAAAACATCACTACTTATTCGTCACTCAAGGGAGCAGTATTGATCAAGCCGCCAGTGTTGTTTTGCTTTTGTAACATTGCTTGCCTTCAGCGCTATTGCAAATCAATCGGCAAGTGGAGGTGGAGCTTCGTATAGGCCAAGTTGGGCAGCGGCCCCTGACGACATTTTCTATCTCCACCTATAGATAGTTATGAGGGAGAGCTAGGCTGATGTTTACTATAACATGCGAAGATTTTAGCTTAGTTCACTTAGTTTTTAGCACTGCCTGCCCCGGTCCCTAAGATTGTGCTTAAGCTCTACCACGAACCTAACCGTGGTCGCTTGACACAAAAAAAATACGGGTTACCATATAACCATCGGTGAAACCTTAACCGTGTTGGGCATTCACATCTTCCCCGGCTACATGCGTTGGCCTCTGCATGCATTCCCCTGTTGGTCTAGCTAGGTTGGGTTTCAAGTTAAGGTCGCCTGCGCACTCGAAGGGGCACTGGCCTCTTGACCTCAACACAGTTGTGGTGGTACACATCTCAGGGTGGCAGTGGCACCACATGCACGTGCAGTACATTCATGCGCCAAAGACCACATGCCGTACAATTCATTATATCTCACGAAAAAAAAGCACTGGCGTTATTTCGGCACCGTCCTGATCTGCTTTCGTGAAAAGCAGCAGGGTACCTAGGTGCAGCTGCATGCAGGTAAATGCAGCCAAAAATGGTGGTCCGAGAAAGAGAGAGATGGTGTACCAAGCCAAGCCTGGAACAAACGACAAGGGACGTACACAGGCCGGCCGAAGAAAGATCAACGGAGACCAGGCGCCGGGCAGTGGCTTTACTCAGCTGTGCAGTGTTCAGACTTCAGACAGTGTGTTGCAGGGCATGCCTGCCTGCCACTCGTAGCAAGCATGCATGGACGACGCACCAATGCCGAACCACGCAGCTAGGATACCAAGACGAGAATAGTGTCAACCAACGCAATCCTGCTGCTGTGCTGCTGCTGCCAAGATAGGGCAAATGTACCCGATCTCGTTCGCTACTGTTGCTAGTTTTGGTACCCGTAAAGCCTTGGCTTCTTGCTTGCCAAGAGACAGTGCTAGCTTTTATTTCTGTCTGAAAAAGGAAGTGAAAAACCGCACCAATGCAAGCCATGCATTGTTCCATACTGTGCTGGAGAAAGGTAATGTGCTAGATCCCATAACGAGGAGCTGAGGTAGCTGACAATTGTGGCTGCAGCAGACAGCAGGCTGATCGCTCATAGGGCCGCTGGGTAGCCCCTGTCTCTTGGTGTGTCGGCACTAGAGGACATATGCGTCCGTGCTATTTGATGCCATCTATGTTTTACAGGTTTACAGGTCAATAATTATTACCCCCTCTGATCGCGGCGGGCCCTTTTAGATTTGTACATTTAGAGGAACAAAATGTACAAATTACCAACCACTGACACTACAAAATTCAGTAAAATGTCCCAATTACTTACCATTACCACCAATGGAAACGACGATATCCTAACAGACCCATATATATTTATAAATTCCTCATTACTACCATTATGAACAATTTAATCCAAAATATCTCTGTACTGCCACGTAGTTAGAGGAACAAACGTACAAAATTATCCATCACTGGCGTTACAAAAAATTAATAAAATATCCCTATTCCTATTAAAAATATACTTACCATTATTATCAATCTTTGTTGTGGTGACTCCGCCAATCTCAAGTTCTATCAGCCCAAGCCTTTCGAAGGGTTTTATAGGAATGAGGTGCGCGCGCGCGTGTTATATGGATCAGTATTATACGTACTTAGTGTATCCAAAAAAATCTAGTTGCTAGAATTAATAATTAGTGTGTGAATCATGGCTTGTCTTTAAATTGTTCGCGAGTTGTATCTCTCTTGCTCCGATCCACAGAGCAAACACACCGTCCAAGAGACGGCATACATGCTACTAGCAGAACAATGTTTGAGCAGTTGATGGTGTGCGGCAGTCGGCCTGCAGGTCGCATTTAAGGGTACCCTGAAGTGGATGTCAGGTCGGCCGTGTCCGATAGCCCATCCATTTCCAGGCGCGCGGCACCTCTCTGTCTGCAGAGGGTCAGCGTTGTCGTTGGACAAGGCCGGCCGGCATCGCATTGGTCCGGTTAGTACTTTTGTTATCTGTCTAATATAAAACCGGCGATATTATGTCTCGCTTATCTATATAGGAAACTAATAAACTGAGTACCTGGTGTGATCTGGGGTTTTGCTAGCGCCCTCCAGGCCAAACCTCGTTTGGTACAGCATCAAAGCTAAACATTGCCACATCACCACCTGATAAAAACTCACCCTAGCTGCTCTCTTTCTACGACACCAATGGTTGCATGTCAGTGAAAGTAAGGTGGATTCTAGAAACGGTGAGAATTTCATCAAGAAGCAGACTTTGATGTTTTGAACTAAATCGAAGCTTGCTGCGGCCATAGTTCACTTGTTTTGGGAGTAGTATGTATTTATTATTTTCTAATGCCTATGCAGCCGAAACGTGTTATTTTCGCATGAATTTCTCCGAAACACAATTTTGTTTCTTAGAAGCCTCAATCAGGTCAATTAACTTTCGTTAGCCAATGCTGGTTGGTCCGTCCATGTCTACTACGCGACTTCCCCAACGGTCCATGGGCTAACAACCCTCCTACAGTCCTATTGCTATTGAAATATGTAAATAAAAAAGAAGGACACTGCAAGAACTATAACAAGGTAGCTAGTATATGCAATGCATGCACCAACAAAATTGACCCTGGCAATAGGATTTGAATCGAAGCAAGAAGACGCGCCAGCGGCGGCGGTCCCTGGCGCCATCAAGCCGGCGCTGCCACGGCACATGCGTACTTGAAGCCTCGACGACCAATGCATCCATCTCATCTCATCATCTGCGACGACGACGGCATCGATCCGGCCGGGCCGGTGGCATTAAACGCCACCACCATAAGTGCGTGCTCGACCTCTGACGCCGCGTGCATGAGATCGGGAGAGCAAGCATGCCTTGAGGTCCAGGTGCACGACAGTATTAAGCTGTCGTTCCCTGGACCATGCGAATTCAATGGGCAGCTGCCTGCATACGAACTGTAGCCTGGCCCTCGTCGTAGCTTAGCTGGGATCGATCTGCATCATGCCCCTATCAGTTACTACCGTCGCCACATGGATGGCATGGCACGGTGCCGGATGTCGTCGTCTGACAACAGGCATCTGAATGTGTGCATCACGAGCAGCTAGCGGTGCAGGAATAATAATGCGTACACCATTGATCTCATCTCCTCTCATCTCCAGTATACTTTGCTATCTAGTATCTGCATAAGAAAGACCCTTCTAATTATGTTGGAGGAAACAAATTAATTCGTCAGATCGATCACGCGTTTACTGAACTTCAGACTGCAATGCAACAAGGTGCATGCTGCTGCAACACCCGGGATGTGTTGTGTGTATACATGCATGAAGCAGCACTAGATAGGTGCCGGAAAGTAGTCTACGACGACGGAGCCATCCATGCTTGCTCGACAGGCCTCCAACAGAAGAGTTAGTAGGCGGGGATGGCCGGGACCAAGGCCGGACGGACAGGGAGCTCGCCCTCCGATAAAGCCCAATTATAGCGCTGCAGCTAGCTGGATCGCTCCACAATGATGGCTGATGGATGGATAGCCATAGCCATAGACGCGGACGCACGCTCCCCCGGGAAGTTGGTGGTGGCTTCGCGGCCGCGGTAGCGGACAGCGGCCACGTCGTAGGCGCGCGCGGCGATCTCCTCGTCGGGGAACGTGCCGAGCCACACCCGGCGTAGATCTGCGCGCCCCTGCGCCCGTTCGGCTGCGGCACGACGCCCTTGAACCTCGAGGGTTGGCGCTACAGCAGGTGCAGCGCCGCCAGCTCGTCGGCGCCTGACTGCAGCTGTGACGAGATTGGGGCGGCGAGCGCCACCTCGGTGCCGGAATAATCCATCGTGTGTTGGCTTGCCGGTCAATGTCGCGGCGGCGGAGTTCCGCTAGAAGGTTATACCGGGATGCTGCTTATGGTTTCTACTATTTTGGTAGCTCTATCTTCTGTATGGAGTCTAGCTTGGTGGTTGTGTGTGCTTATATTGAGTAGATTGGTGTTTCTATTTTTGAACTGAGTCTTGTTTGTTTATTTATGGTACCGCTGTGTTTGCATTTTACAGAGATCGATGCAGGGACTGGTATTTCATGCTAATTGGGGCCTTCAATTTGGCATTTGAATTAATGTTGTGAGATTTTGTTTCATCAGCATTGACTTTGATATTTGGGTGGTACTGCTTGGTACTTGCTCAAATTCCAGTATACATATCTGCAGTTTTGTTTCGATCGGTTCCATTTGTATCTTGGTTTCTTGGAGACTTACTTGCAGAGTAATTGGAGTATATGTTCTTACTCCTTTTTCACACACACACACACACACACACACACACATATACACACACATATTATATTTTTTTTTTCGAACAATACATATATATTTCTTTTGTACTATTTAAGGCTACTCTATGCATTATGTTCTAGCTAGTCACACATCCACATGTCTTGACACCACTCCATATATACGCAAGTGTACAAACCATGCATGACATAAATACAATGATTCTGTTTGTTTGACAGTTCTGGAGGTGATGCATTTTTTTTTCTTGTTCAGCTTGTGGAATATATAATACATTTTCAGTGTGACATTATCAACGCAAAATAGCATGCGTGAGTTCAACTGTTTTGCATGTGACCAAAAAGAAGTCCAATTTGTCGACGCCAAGGGAATATACTTCTGTCTTCTTGCGGAAATAGCTAGTACTTTTATTGAAACAGGTGTTTGATGCATGTAAAATAAAACAATAGACAAATTCAGAGCCTTCGGTGTGGAGAAAACTTTAAAATAAAGCCCCAATTGTTGTTTACCCCGACGCTGTGGCTTTCAGTGTTACCTATAACTGGATCTCGACTTCATTTCATACAAACAACTTGTCCATAAGTTTCTTGTGTAAGCTCATCTGGATTGGATCCCATCTTCTTGTTGTCGAGTTATCTAAGATAGTTACGGTAATTGACTAACTGTTTACTTTACATAATGCTCTTACTGTACTAATGTTACTTCTCCATGTGGAGGTATGGAGCGCGTACACATAAATGCTGATCGAGAAAGATGGCTAGCCAAGTGGCGGCAGACTGATGCATGCAGTGGGGAGCATGAGAATGACCGGAATGACTGGACAAAACAACTAGGTTCATCCCCCTGAAAAAACCATTGGCCTCCTCACCCAGCTGCGATTATCTTCGACTACCAGTTTTGGATACTTTTCTAGTTACAATTTGGTATATTTAAATATAGCACAGGGAAACTCCTACATAAAATTAAATAAGTAACTCCTACATTTCAGGGTTCAAAAAATTTATATAGTTCATGTAATGTGCCACAGTTTTTTTTATTTGTTAATGCCGTTGTTATTTGGTTCGGTGAAAAAATAACCCAACATGCGCCACATTTCATTCTCATCATTGAACCAGAATTTAGTTTTGCAATCTATAAACGAAAAATAAATTATAGGGTGGAGAAATTCCAACATGTGGGAGGTTAGTTTTACAGACAAACATGTTTTTTCACATAACTTTACAGGTGCTTGTACTTTCAGCATTGTTTGCTTGTCAAGGGCGAGAGATCAAGTTTGGGGTTGGTGTGGCTTGGAGACGGCATTGAGTTGTTTATTTGATTAAGAATCAATCGCAAATTCAGCCGATTGGGCAATAGATAGTCTTATACATTTAGTATTTGTGTATACACTTGTTTTTTTACATACATTTAGGCCTTTCTATACCAAAGTAAAAGATGGAGGGATTTCATAGGATTTGAATCATTTACAAAAACAAATTGAGACCTTTGGAAAAAAATGTTGAACCTCTAAAATTCTTACGGAATCGCTTGTTCTATACATTGGAGTTAAAGTATTTGCATTGTGAAATGATATCCAACCGCTTGAAAAAAATTATTTGTATCTACCTCCCACTTTTGATTTCCCCCTGCCCTATTAAAATGGTCATTTCTGAGTTTCACTATATGTTTATTTCCATAGGATTCGAGGTGCATATGCTAAGACACCCTAATTGCCGGCATTTCCAATTCATGTGTTTCTCAATTAATCTCTTGTTTCAAAGAGGCCCTCAAGCGAAGAATATAATAAACGTAGGTTTAATGTGGGGACGACGAACAATGGGACAGAGGTGGTCAGAAACGTCTATGAATAAAACAATGCATGCCTGGGGCGCGAGAGAACCCCTGCAACAAAGACTACAAGAGGATTGGATTGTCATCGCTCAAGACCTGGAGAGTAACTTTATTATGGCATGCAGCCTTGCCCCTGATGATCAGAACAAAATTAACGTCTACCTCCCCACAAGAGAAATAGGTCCACATGGACATGCTACATGCATGACTGATGCAGTAGCCAGGCAGCCAGGGCAAGTGTCCCGGGCCACTTGATCATGCACGCAGTGTTAAACAAACCGCCCCGTACCCTAGATTAGAGCATTTGTCTGGTTTCATATACGCAATGTTAACAAATACGGGGGTGTGCAGTGGTCTCGTGCGTGTAAAAACTAACCTTCAGGCGATTTGACAGGCATTAACAAATGATGACCCTGCTGCTGCTTTCTCCCCAATGGCCAGCGGGGATCAGGGCTGTCGTCCCCTCCACTCGTCCGTCGTCTCGGCAGGGACGCTCACGCACAGTGACGGCACCCAATAGCGGGCAGATGGCCAATGAGCGGATCGGGACGTTAATGGCCGGCGCGGTCCTTCACGCTCGCGGTTCATGCATCTTCTCGCCGCGGGTGTAGCCGGAGTAGCTTTTGAGGCGCTCCGATCCGTACGGCCAGCAGCTGGCCGGTCTCACAGCCTCACTCGCTGCACGGTCACAGGCTCACAGTCACAGTCACAGCGATCGTCTACTCATTAAGGGGCTAGCACTAATAGTAAGCTTAGCTCGCTGCCTCCATTGAGCTCGTAGGTCGCCCATGGCTTTCCTGCCCCCCTCCATCGACGGGACAGCCAAGTGGCTCTCCACTTGCTGGCTGCTACGGCATCTCGTCCTCCTCCAACTGTATGCTTGTGTTTGGTCTGAATAGGATGCTCGTCCTCACCCTTGTTGTTCCTGCTGCAAACAGGATGGTGCCATCATCTCAGTGGAATGAAGATGACAAGGCAATCTGATGTCGTGCGTGACGAGCCGATCTGTTTAATTAGGGCAAGTTAGTTGGTCCATGCTTCGAATAATCAAACCACCAATAATTAAACAGCCAGTAATTAACGGAGATCGACCGCGGTTTCAACTGATATCACATACGCCTCTCGTTAGTTAGTTTCAATTAACCAGCCCAAAGTATAGTAAAGTCGTCGACCCAACTCTGAATTTAGTACGGGCTGGGGCTGTTCCAAATCCTCAGGGTACGCCCCGGCCGGCCCTGGGTTTCAGGTCAAACAGAAATGGTATTACTGCTCACTGCTTCCGAGCCCGGACGACGGGCCTAGCTGCCGGTGCACCATGCGCGTTCCTTGGACGTAGCACGTGCGTGTAGGCGAGGGAGGGCCGCAGCTCGCAGGCTGGGGCGCAAATCCTAGGAGTCACGCGCGCGGGTGCCACCGTAGTCGTCGCAGAAGGCGTCCGTCCGTCGCTGCAGGTGGACCCCCACACCACTATTTATCTTTCTCCTTGCGACGACCACCGGGGGGCTGCCGGGGGGTGCGGAGTCCGGCACCGCCGGACATAGAAGAAGTCGGGCTGGCCGGGCTGGCGGTGGTGGATTGAGAGGGCGGCGCGGCGAGGCAGCGGAAGCCACCGCCGCCGGTGGTCGCGAAGATAACTGGTGGACTAGGCACCGGACGGGAGAGCGCGAGAAGCCGTCGGAGGCGGTTGGTTGGCGGCTGATCCGGCGGCTCCCGCCGCCGTGGGCGAAGACGGCAGCGGCGGCGAGCTGCTCGTGGGCCGCAGTTGGACCTTCCGCGACGTGCTTGCTCGTAGTCGCACCTGCGACCCCGAGCAGCCCCCGGCTAGGGCTGGATATCGAGCCGGCTCGTCTCGGCTCGGCTCAGCTCGAAATGGCTCGATAAGATTGCGAGCTGGCTCGTCTCGGCTCATTATTGCAACGAGCTAGAAGTTGAGCTCGGCTCGGCTCGTTTGCCAGCTTGAGCTGGCTCGTTTAGCTCGTGAGCCAGTTCCAAAAACATCAGGTCCTTCTTCCTCCTTCAGATTATCCTGCTGGTGGTGCTGCTTCTCCATAGCCTTAACTCGTCGGAGCCTGGCGCGGCTGCGTGGGGCCGCCGCGAGGTGCGCGCCGCCGCTGTTGCCTGCCTAGCTAGCCGGCCGGGGCCCGGGAGAGCCAGAGGCGAGGGAGAGGGTGAAGAGGAAGGGAGGCGGGCGGCTGGGCGCCCGTGCAGCCGCCGCTATTCATGGCCGTGGGTTGCAGGGAGTGGGGCCCGAGGTGGTAGAGATCTAGGCCCTCGCGCGACCAGAGCCCAGTGCACGCGAGGGCGCGACGAGGTTCGCGGATGGAGCCTGGTGCGGCTGCGTGAGGACGCGACGAGGTGCGCGGCCGTGTGAGGGCGCGACGAGGCATAGGGAGAGCCGGAAGGGAGGGTGGGGAGGTCGGGAGGCGGGTGGCGGGCGTCGGGCGGCCGTGCAGCGGCCGGGGGCGGGGAGATCAGGGGAGGGAGACGAGGGGGCTGAGAGATCGAGATAGATGGAGAGAGCTAGGGTCCAGGGGATGAACTGTGAACTGGGCTGAGTTAAATGGGCCGAATCTTAATTGGGCTACAAAGTTGGGCAGCTCGTTTTGGCTCGCGAGCCAGCTCGAGCTGGCTCGTTAATGAGCCAAGCTAAATACTTGCTCGGGTCGCTAATATATCCCAACGAGCTGAGCCGAGCCGAGCCACTAACAAGCCGAGTCGAACGAGCTACCGAGCCACGAATTTTTCGTTCAGCCTTTCCCCCAGTTGGGGGACTCGTGGTGTGCGTAGGGTTGGCAACGGGCACAAACCTGTTGGATTTGCCATTCCAAACCCGTACCCGCGAATATAAACCCCGCCCGTTAAAAAACTCATGACCCGTCACGGGTTCAATATCTTGCCCAAACCCATACCTGTCGGATTAACGGGCACCCATGGGTCGCCCGTTCCTGTTAACAGCAGGATGGCGCAGGAGGTTAACACAAATCACCAAAAAGCCTCAGTACCTTACATAACAGTATACACTAGGAAGGGAGGCGCGGCGAAGCGCCTGCTTCTGATCTACGTGCTAATGACTCACGGCGTAGGACTGTTTTGTCCGCAGGACTGTTTCGTCGATTTGCTATTGTGGCGGCTGGTGTTGTGAACGACAGCCGATGATGTGCAACTCATGCAATGTGTTAACTCGTCCGGTAGTTTTTTGCATATTTATGAATCAGAAACTAATCTTGATGGAAGGCACGAAAGAATACAAATATACATGACAAAGGATCCATACAGATATCGGAGAGGTTCTCACGATTTTGGGCGTGTTCAATACAGATCACTGTAAAATTATTGCGAAAATGATCTTAATCAAGCAGGTATTACCGTAGCCATACAAAAATGGATAAATGAATCAAATTTTGTACAAAAGAAAACGCTAACTTCAGCTAATGCAAACCATCAACAAACTTGGGCGATGAAGAATATGTCAATCTTGTGCTCTGGTCTCATTGATTGGTCTGTGGAAACATAACACAAAGCTGAGGTAATCATAGTTTGAGTGCTGCACTGCAATAAGAAAATGGTAATTTTTAGTGGTAAAAATGAGGAAAAAAAATTGTTGTACATGATGTTGCCAATCAACATGTAGGCAATGGACAAATAAATTCTAATAGGCTAGTATCTTGAAACATTACAAAGCATCTACATTGCAGGAAGGTAAGCTACGCACGTTCTTTGGTCAGGAAGTATCATGGTAGAGAAAATGCTACAACAAACCAATTAAATTTATCAAACCAAATATACTGAACTTATGAGCAAAGACAACTTCAATAAATAGATCACCCAAAAACACAAATAGAAATTATTGCCTATACTTGATACAATTCATTATACATCCCTTGTCTAACTAATCAGTAATGTTGAATTAATAAATAGTTTTTCTCAATGTGTAAGGGGGCAATATTGTCCATTGTGGTATTAGAACTATCTCTTCATGGAAAAATACAATAGCATGTTAACAGTAGATCTCATCTACAAATTGAGAAAGCAGATCACGACAAATTCTAAAAACACATTGTTTATCATCCACAAAATTAGCATGAAACCATATGGAGCACAGACAGGTTAGCAGATAAAATGCCTGAATCTGCACAAATTAACTATCATTTCATAGCTGAGGTAAGCATTGATAAAAGGCACGATTTCTTTGCACTACCATTTCACTACTACCGTAAGCACGGGCAAAAAGGCACCGCTACAAATTTAAAACCACTGCATGGTTTCATGCAATCACTAATGATGACCATGAAGTAATGTAAAACTGAGGAAAAGCAAGGATGTGCAGTATCTCTGCTTTCGTCATGTCAGCCCTCATATTGCTTCCCAGCAGCAAAAGGCAAACTGAAATAGATGGAATAAATAGAGAAAATTAGTATAGGCATATAACATGACATTAACTGATAAAATTGTTAGTTGAATCTGTGGATTAGGCTGCCAAATCTGATCAGATAGCGGCACTATTAACCTTTTTGAAATCCAGACACAGATAACATGAACTAAGATCCATGACAATGATGCATCCTGATAAGTGAGAAACATGACTTTATGCGTGAAAAAAAGAAGAAGATGCACATTAGAGGAAAAACAATTTAGTACTGTACTCAGCAAACAGCTAACTTCAGGAAATTTCAAGAGCTGATTGCAACTAACACAAAAGACTCTTATACTTATGTTTCATAAAACCCAAAGAGGTAAATATAATAGAGAAACCTGAAAGCCCAAGTATCACTTCTTATTTAGTTATGTATAAAATCTTCTACGCTAAAATACAATTAGAATGATACACGTAGAGGGAAATTGACAGCATGAACCAGTGCAGGAATAAAGTCAGATGGACTGTGCAACCTAGGCACTTACTCAAGTAACCAACATGGGCAGAAAAAAAAAATTCTACAACATCAAGGTTCCATGGATACACTCAGTCAGTTTTGTCACTTCCCTCAAGAACTGCGGGAAGGCATGCCATCAACAATCATATAACCTAGCAATCAGAGGTATAAAAGCACGTGGATTCAAACTTCAGATGCATCTCAAAAGTATAATCACCTCCGCAACAGAAATATATATGTGCATAATAGATTGTAAGCAGCTACCAACTAATAGGGAGAAAAGGAAGAATCTTATTTTTCTCACTCAAAACAGGTGAAGGATCTCCAACACAAAAGGCTACTAAACGAAAATTCATCTAGGTGAGTTACTGAGTTAAGAACTCTTGGAAAATAGAGAAATCAATCCTAGGTTGTGATGCATTTCCATACCATTAAGAAGAGGATGAGGACGACTGTTGTTGCTAATGGTCCTCGTGGATCCATCCGCAGCATCAACAACTTCGTTCACCCTGGCGGGGCTTCATGGATCTGCCGGGCCATGGTGGCCATGGCGCGCGCACCGCACAGCGGCACAGGTCCCAAGGATCTACCTGGCGCCCGGCCCAATATCGCTCAACCACCAGCTTAGGCAGCGTTGATGTATAAATCGGAGGACAAGAGGGCGCCGACGGAGATGACGATGCGCAGCGCCCCCGCAATAGAGAGATCGCCGTAGAGGAGAGAACGACGCTCAAAGGGATCGGCGGCGGCGGATTCGTCGGGAAAGGGCATGGGGACGGCAAGCGGTGCCAAATCGGTGCCATGTACGGGAGCAGGTAGAGCCGTAGGATTTGAGAGTAGGATAGCCGGACAGGTGGAGGGAGAGGCGGCAGAGAGAGCAACAGCGGGCTCATGCCTCAACATAGAAGGTGAGGAATTTCGCGAGGCGGCGTGCGGGAACACGGAACTACGTGGAGAGTTACGGTAGACTTGATTTTTTTGAGAGGCAAGATTGACTCCCACGGTCTACGGACACGCGGCAAGACCGCTGTTAGCAACTGAAGGCCGGTTTTTTAGTGCGTAAACCAGATGCGATGGTTGACGTGAACTGTCGCGATTTTTTCCATGTTGCAGATGCCTCCAGAGGCCTTCGTTTGGTCGAGTGATATCGATCTACATATTCAGATTTCAGAGGCTTATGCTTATATGCAAGAATGGTTCAATATGCATAGATGATAGATCATTGGTGGCATACATAATCAAGCACAAAAACTACCACTATCAGTTTCCATATTCAGTTCATGATGAGCGAGATCTAAGTGGTCCTCTTAAATATCCTGGAGATAAGACCAAAATATGGCAGGCTGCTTGAGACGGAGAGACTCGCCATGTTGCGAGCTACTAGGCAAGCGCCTGCTAGTGCAGCAGCCAGGCGGAGGGAGCGCGGGGGGAGAGAGAGAGAGAGAGAGAGAGAGAGAGAGAGAGAGAGAGAGAGAGAGAGAGAGAGAGAGAGAGAGAGAGAGAGAGAGAGAGAGGAGAGATGGAGCGATGAGGGAGGGCTGGCGCCTGTCCGGCGGCCGAGCGGTGTCCGCGACTCCGCGGCTCAAGCACGGGCGCACGGCTGCTCGCGTTCGCGGCCCAGGCACGGGCGCACGGCTGCTCGCGTCCAGCAGATGCGCCGCCGGCCGCCGGCCGCCGCAAGGGGCCAAGAAGAAGCGCTGGGGGACTAGGGGTGGTAAAATGGAATAGGTTTAGGGCTTGGGGTAGCTATTGTCTTAGGGCAGTCTCAATGCAGTGACTAGAATAGTTTTCATAGCATTTAATATGATGCTATGTTAAATATTTTGCTGATTTGGCAATGCAATTAAATAAGATAGTAAGGAAAAGATCAATAAACTGAGTCCCATGCAAGAAATAATTCCTTGCACAAAAATTAAAGTCTAAGAAACTACAAAATATTCATTGAGATGGATATCACATATACCAAGATAGAATTAAAGAGTGGGAAGGAAGAGAATTGTAGAGAGAGGAGAAAGATCATCGGAGTAATTTATTTTATAACCACAATTACAAGTTATGCATTGGAAAATATAGTTTATCAAGTGATGTGTATGTGACGTGGCATGTTATAAACACTATTGTATAGTTTTTTGGTTGGGATTATCCTTATATACTATTAATATTGGGCTAGGCTGCTAGGCTGTTTTGGGCCCGGATACAGGTTAATTGTTTATGGACCGGGTATAATAAATCCATAGATTTATGGGTTTGGATTTTATGCTCCCAGATCCATACCCGCAAACCCGATGGATCTGGTATTCTCCCATGAACAAATTTATGAGTAGAGATTTTGACCTAGGTCCGTGCAGAGGAAAAATCTGTCGGGTTTCGGATTTCGTGTACCACTGCCAAGCCTTGGTGCGTGGAAGGCCGTGGGGTTGGCTGGGCTGCTCAAGGCCGAACGAAAACCGAACAGGCAGGCTCTCAAGCAGGCCTGCGTATGTTGGGCCGGGCCGTACGGTGACCTCAACCCAGTTGGGCCTTACTACAACGAGCACAATTCCAGTCAGTCATGATCCAGAACAAGGCAACGAGCACGATAACGGGCCAAAAACCACTTCGCTTACAAAATGGGCCAAAACTGAACAAGCTAACATTCGGCCGTCTAAGAACAAAGAAGAACACATTCACGAGTGGTTGGAAGATATTCCCCAAAATCAAAATAGAGGCACGTTGGGTAGAGTGGGCATTACTGCAGGTAACACGCATGACTGCAAGTGCAGCCGTCACAGAAGGGTACCGTGGGCTGGCCCACGCGCACACCTTCCGAGCAGAAAACGTACAAGTCAAGGTGTCAAGTAAAATAAATTCATAACTTTTAAATAAAATGTTCAAATAAAATTCAGATTGCACATTTGAGTTTCTTACGACGAAATCTTTAAAATAAGATCTCGGTTAACTATATTTAAATATCTTTTGAAGTGGACTATTTTTTAAAAAAATTTTGTGGTGAAACTGGAACAATTGTTCCACATTTAAAATAAAATTGTTCTATCTTAAAAAATAGAATAATTGTTCAAATATAGTCATGTCTCATCTTATTTTTTGAAGATCTCGTCATTAGAAATATGATGATACAATCGAAATTTAATTTGGATGGGTAATTTAAAGACTACGGGTTGTTTTCACTTGCATCTTCCTTTGCACGGAACTCCATGCACCGTACACCAGTACAGCAGTGCGTAAACAGTTGGTTAGCAAATTATGGGCCAGAAGCAACGGCGTGTAAACAGTAGGTTACCAACTCATGGGCCGTAAGCAGCGATGAAAGTAGAAAACGAAGCCCGAAAAGGAAGAGCAGGCTTCTGCGATGATCCGCATCCAGGTCGCGCGCGCGACCTGGATTATTTCCCGGTAGAGTTCCTCTTCAATCGATTATCTGAGAGAAATAATCTGTAACTAAAATTGCTTCTCTGCGACTCTCTAAGTTAGATTTCAAGAAGAGAGTGACTTCCCTGCATGTCGTGAATCAGAAGAATCTTGTTTTCAGCTCCTAGAACTTTAGTTCATTTCATGGAATCAGTCTCAAAAGCAGCACAAAGTCCCATAATCTTCCTTCTCTCCCTAATCACTTTTCAAAGCCTCGAATATTACTAGGCTGACACGGATTGAAAGCCAGGACCGCACTACAGGAGGTGAACCCGCGACGGGTGGTTTTGCCGCGATGCGAGTGATCGCAATAGTGTGGAAGAAGGCGAAGGCGAGGGACACGGATGAAAGGAAAAAAGGCGCCGCAAGGGGAGTGCAGACCTCTTGGATGGACAGAAGCAAATACCAGACCAGCGACCCGCAGATATTAGACACGCACCACGCTTACGAGCTATTTGTCTCTCGAGAAAAATACGATTCTGACGTGAAACACGAACGAGGATTGTTCACCCGAATATACGGGCAATAGAAGCGATTGTCCGCACTTGGGAATTAACTGGCATGCAGCTCAATAATAATACATGTCTAATACGGTAAACAAATTCACATCGAGGCAGCCAAATTCGGCGGCAACACTTTCCACACGAACAAAAAGATCGAAATAGTTAGCACAAGTAGTCAACAAGGCCAGAGTACCTGGCACAGTTCAAGCACCTTCCATGAAAAAATGCACCAACTATTCAACAGCCATACCTCTACCAGATAGATAAGAACCTGAAGAAAATGGATGAAACAAGCAAGTACCAACAGTCGCAACTTCATCAGATCACACTAAGCAATCAATCTTAGCATGAAAAAGAGCAGGTCACAACGAACCACGTGCAATGGCTATGTATGTACATGTACAGGACAATCTTTCAGAAAGATACATGGACAAGCAACTGAGGCGTTTTGTTAATCATACAAACCTAGAGCTCATGAGGTCTAGATTGATTACAATTTAACCATAAACATTATCAGGAAGAACAATTTAATGCATCAACATAATGAATGTACTATGTTACTGCACCAGATATGCAACAAGCAGACCGTCGATACACATAAGCAGAGAAAGTATCAGGAATTCACATCGTCTTACATGCACAACTACATGATACACGAATAAGGCTAATCGAAGAGTATGAATTGTTGCATCATGTAGCAGACACAGTAGACTTCTCTAAACAAAAACAAGTAATTTCAGATAAACATCTTACTCTCCTAACAAGACGGATCACCATTCAACCTAAACAAATTCCCCAATGCAGACCATAACACTACAATCAAAGCGTGCTGTTTTCAACAGAAAACGCATAATTCGTGCTAAATTAACATGTTACATGATAAATTACAAACATGATACTGACAAACAAATAATGCAGTAGGTAACCATGTTGCCATGACAAAGAAAATCAACCATTTAGAAGATCCGACCAACGAAGAGGAATGATTAACCATATAACGAGTACTTCATATCTCAAATCTCAGACGCATAAGATCCACATTAGGTTCCAAAACTCTCATCGAGGCATTTCAAGGATATTAAAGCAGCAGTTTTCAAGTAACATAAACTCCTAGCACATAATCATGGATAACAAAACTAGAGCGAGCAATAAGGAGGGAAAGGCGGTACGACCACCATCAGATCCCCGCCGCGCAGCGCCTAGTCGATCTCCTGGAGGGAGGCACCGGTGGCGGCGGCGCCACCAGCAGCAGCGGCGACGTCGTCGGCGGTGAACTTGCCTTTGGCCTTATCGGCGGCGCGGCCGCGTGCCTTGCGGTCGAGGAGCGCCTTGCGGTCCTTGTCGAGCTTCAGCTTGGTGACGACGACCTTGGAGGGGTGGATGCCCACGTTGACGGTGGAGCCGTTCACCTTCTCGCGGGTGATCCGCTCGACGTGGATGACCCAGCGGCGGCGGTACACCTGCACCACCTTGCCCTCGCGGCCCTTGTAGGTGCCGCGCACAACCTGCACCTCGTCGTCCTTGCGGATCGGGATGGAGCGCACGTTGTACTTGTGGCGGAGCTCCGTCGACAGCGCCGCGGACATGAGCACGCGGCGGACGGAGGACGGGGCCGTGAAGTGCGCCTTGCGGCACTTCCGGCGGGAGCTCGTGACGCGGGGGTTGCGCTTCATGGCGGCGGCGGTGGGTGACGCTCCGGCTTCCTTACCTGGGATGCCGCTACGGCGGCGGCTAGGGTTTTGTTGGGCGGGGAGCGGGTGGAGGCGGCGGGATGCAGTCGTGGGAGGGATTATATAGGTAGTGCGGTGCTAGGGTTTTGTGTGCGCGCCGGTGCGAGGCGGCGTGGCGGCGTCCGATTTCCATTGGACGGGGCAGATCTCTTTGACGGAATGGGTTGTTGAGCTGGGCTACTGGGCCGAGGCTTTTTCGTTTTGTTGGGCTGGTTTGTGGCCTCTATATATCGCTGGCCTACTGGACCAGTGCTCTTTTTTGTCTAGTTTGTTCTGTGGGCTACATAGGCTGCACAAACCGGTCCATTTACCAATTCGCCTTGCCGTTCTCTGTGAACTGGCTCGCTTATTTTCATTTCCAGCAAAGGCAGAGCAACGTTGGTGAATGGTGATGTAAGGAGTCCGTGAAGACAGCAGTTTGGACTTCAGAGATCAGCTCGGTTGGAAACCAATAATTGCCAAGATCACGCTGCAAAGAGGCAACACTGCGTCCATGTAGCCTGCACTCAGGCGTTCACAGAATCACAGGCCAAGCAAGACATGATGCAGCTATCCATCTGCGAACTAAATGATTCCATTGTTCATTGTCAGGTTTTCTTTATACAAAAACGAATACTCCATACACTATTAGTCCCCATCTCACAACGCTACAACCTGTCCCAGCCCTGGGGACTCCTGGTGCCTTTTACATGATTCGCTTAGTGCACATGCCTAAGCTAAACTATCAGGAGGCTCCTCCAGCAAAGAGTTAGCACCCACAAAAAGAATTTGCTGGGCTACAGCCTACAGAAGCTACAACGACGGCCTCGTATTACACATGGATGTATGCTACATTTCGAATAGCCGAACAGTGAGTGTAACTGGCATGGAGGGAGCTGACGAAAGCTGTATGGACGCCACGATGGTGACACAGGCAAAATTGATTCAGAACCGAGATCCCTGCATCACGCCAGCAACAGCCATGAGTGTTTCCTCAATAAATACGGCGATCGGTGAGTGAGACAATTTCCAGCGCATGTCATTCAGTGTGGGCTCCCGTTTGTGTAGAAACCCTCCGGACTATGTGCCTCCATCTCAGCAAGCATCACGGACTTTGCCCTCTGGTATCTATTCCTTTTCGCTGAGATTGCCGATATGGCTGCAGTCAAAAAATTATAAGTTTCAGACAGTGGCTTCAGTGACTGTTTAGTGCAGACACATTTAAAAACACATACATGGAAACTCTATGAACCAACCTAAGCTAAAGATGATTTGAAGATAAAGATTAGCAACAGCAAATTTTTGGAAGGCCTGAATCTTTGGATGGTACTGCCTTATTATGGCACAATATGGAATTTAAGCAAGTTAAGTCACATATGATGTTCATCAGCGGATATGCAGATGGAGAGAAGTTAATTGAAAATGTACACTTACAAGTCAAATCTTGAGGGAACTCAAAGTCATAGTCATATGGGCCCCTTCTGATGCACAGAATGTAGACCACTATAAGTATGACAAGAAGAACAAACCCGAACGATGCTCCAAGTGCAATTTTGCCAGTTTTGTTCAACCCTCCTTTCTCCCAGAATAATGCACAAGCAGGCAATGTAGGCACGCCACAGAGGCCTTTGTTACCAGAGAGACTGCCAGAAGAATGCATGTTTGTAAGAGACAGAAATGAAATGCAAGCAAGCATACATGACTCACGTGCAAGCACATGTCTATCTTGCATCCACTAGCATTGTACACTATCTATCTGCTCACTGTCACTGCTCACCCTTTGCACCCAAACAGATCTAGTTTGATGGCAGGAGGTAGAATAAATGGATAAATTCAGATCAAAGTAGCATGCAGTGCAGTTCATCACTAGACCCCACGTAACTAGTCAAAGCCCCTGCATCTTCTTCTCAGAAATAGCTTATTTTCATTAGCCAATCAGTTTTTCCCCTTTTTATCAGTATTGGAGAGATCAGAGACCTCTATCTTCTCAGAGCACATAATTTTGAAAAAATGGTTTAGTTACCTCGGACATTTATACTCAAACATGATACAACCTAAACCCTCGGGACCCTGGAACTAAATTGAGACTATCAGACTAATCACGGTTCACAGCATGAGCATAGTAACTCTTATAAATAACAACTGGATATATCTGGCACTATAGGTGCAAAGTTGAAGTTTCGCTTCCATGATAGTAAAAGATATCTTACTCTATGACACCACCATGTACACCAATCGAGTAAAGTCTTTCTGGAACTTGCCCATCGAGTTGATTGTTGTTTAGTAAACTGCATGAGAAGTACTAACTAGTAAATTGGTATACATACTTAGAAATAGGTTGCAAAAGGCTGCATCAGCAGGTCATAAACAAATTCAAATAGTAGTTTTAGAATATACTTACGCAGTTTGTAACTTGGACGAACCTATGGTGCCGGGAATGCTTCCAGTAAACTCATTTGATGACAGATCCCTAAGAACCCAACAAAACACGCATAATGTGAACACTCGTATAAACCAAGCTTTTGATTTATAAGAGAACCAGGTTTCGTAGGTGCACCAGGGTTACAAGATTGTAGACAACTACTGTTTAGGGATTGCAAACATGAACAGAAATAGTAAACAGAATGACTAGTCACATGAAAAAGAAAAACACATGCAAAACTTTTAAGATATTTAGTAATTCAATATTTTTTGTGCTATATAGGTCAATTGTACCAAATTATTATCTTATACGAGTAAGTCTTAGGTTGAAGAGTCAATGTTAAGTTGTCTCAGCATCATGTATGCCATTATCTACCATCAACATGTTGCAGAAGAATGATAGCTGCAGTGATAGCACACCATACTTTCATCTTTGCAGTATTACTATTTTGCATCTATGAAAAAGAAGAAATCATGTACTTACAGTGACACAAGTGAAGGTTGTCCCAAACCAGGTGGTAAGCTTCCTGTCAGTGAATTATAGCTCAAGTTCCTGACCAAGCAGAAGATACTACATTAGCTACCAAGGCTGGGTACCATACTGTTCACTATAGAAATAAGTTGAAAAGCCATTGACATAAGCTAGAAGGAAGAATTCTCGGCATAGGTACATGCATGTAAAAAAACTTGGCAATTGTAAACAATATAAACTTCTCAATTTAGACAAAAATTGATCTAGAACATACTATTAAGCAGGTCCGGACAAACAAGCAGGCAAAAAAGATGGATTCACAAAACAACTTATATTTGCCATCCATTAGCATTTGTGCTCATCATTTGTAGAGATGAATATATATCATTCCAAAGCAAAGGATGTAAAAAAATAGATGTCTATATAAGATTTAGAAACCCACTGGATTTCTGACTATTCATTGAGCAATACTTAGTACTAGTAAATGCAACTTACCGAAACAGAGAAAAATAACAAGTCAATCAATTGATTCTCAGACATTGATCCAACGAGCTTTATGGTATCTGTTTAATCAATTGGGGGGAGGGACAGGGATCTGAGTCCAATGGGAACTTTTTGAGGTGGCGGGAAACTATGAACCTACTCCCATAGGTGCCAATGGTAATCAGAAACGGGATAGTGGAAGCTTCCAAGGTATTTAATTTTGTACCAAACCCTACTGCCAGCATTCACCTGCCTCAAACATGAACAGGCTCTAGATCCCCTAATAATATCACTATATATTTCCTTTTTCTCTTCCCGGCTCCCTTCTTGTTGGTGGCTCAAGTTGGGTTTCAGCTCTAGCTTACCGCATATTGCTTGGGACTAAAATGTCTTTGTCATTGCTTCTGCCCTACTGCCAAAAATTACTGACCCCTATGAAATAGCCCGCTGTTTTTGTTCGGAAACCTCTTTTCATTTTTGGCATGGTAGCAGCCGAGCACAGATGCAGGGCAACCTAACCATTCAGCTCACTCAAGGTAGCTCATGCCTGCCCATGTCAAGGGATGTTAAGGCCACCTCCAGTAATCGAGTCAGCTGCCATCGATTTCAACAGCTGACATGGAGCAGCACATGTGGGGCCTACAAGTGAGAGTAATTTAATACAGTTACTTCTCTCCTCCCTCTCTCTTTTGATTGGCTGGCAGAGCAAGGGCCCATCATCTGCTCACGTTCTTAGACTCCGCGCTAGCGGCAAACAAATCGCTAGCTATTTCTTTTTCCCTCAGATTCTCACCTCCACGTCAGCTCAGAACCTAGTCAGCCAGCGACGTCGACCACTGTTGGAGGTGGCCTAACGAATGCTATTCATAGTGCTCTACAGAGTGAAGACTATAACTTCTTGATATCATTTCATGTTGTATCCATGTGCATCTGGTCCTATCTAACTTAACTTTTCGAAGTTCTTTCATTTCCAGGTGATACTCTGCACTGCTATTCTCGGTCAGCATTTTCATGACAAGCATTTTTCTTTAGTTCTGATGAACAAAATGCTATACTAATACAACACATTATTTATATGAGTTTCTCGTATACTAATAATACTCCAAACAATTTAAATCTGCATGTTGTTGTTTTATACTTTTATGCAATCCTGGCAAGATAAGTTGTCAACAGAAAGACAGGAATATACATATGCAAAAAGTTTAAATTTGAAGGATAGATTGGATCAAATTGATTTCAACTGGTGTGTGAAATGATACTTACAAGCTTACCAAGTCTTTGAGATGACTTATTTCATCTGTGATGAAACCTTTTAGTCCTTGACTTGCCAGATCCCTGTAGATGGAAACAGCAACAACATACAAGTTATAACAACAAACATGCCAATCTTTCACCCGCATTTAGTAGAATAGTCCTCTGACACTTCCAGCCAAAATTTCCATTCAACCTCACATGCTGATACTGATTTACATAAATACTATGTCACAGGACAAGACACCGGCAGCTACTAGCACTCAAATGAAACAACTGAAAGCCAAGTAACTTAAGCAAACAAACTACAACTTGAATTGTGCAGTTAAAATTTTTAGTGTAACTCACATTTTGTTGACTATTAGAGTGATTCTCAGCTGAGAAACTATATACACAGCTTGTTGGTCCGTCTAATTGTCTATTAAATATCTTTCCACTACAACCGATCGCAAACACCAGAATCTTTTCTATGAAAAATGTGCAGTGTCACAGAATTACACTTTTGTGATAAGAATGAGCAGCCCAGTAAACACCTGAAGACATGCAGGAATAACCCAATGAAACACATCCCAGATGAAAACAGCAATCTCGGAAGATTGGCATGTACTTACAGTTGGGTGATCACAAGTCCTTTATCACCGCGATGGCAAGTGACTCCCTCCCATGCATCCCACGCCCTCGGAGCACATGGGTCACCATTCCAGCCCATCCTTGCAGGAATTTTGAGAGACTCCTTCAACGCCTTCATTGCAGCCACTGCCGAGACCAACCCAAGAAGCTTAGAGGGCAAGCAGCCAAGCAGGGGGAACAATTTTGCCGATGTCCTAATATTTCGTCAATCCAACGCAAACAAGAAACGTCAAAGGATCATCACCTTGGCTCGGCACCGTCCTCATCTCAAGTGGAACCATCGCATAATTCTCGAGCCCGCAGAGAACTGGCCGTCCCACCACAGGCACAAGCTTGACGCTCAACGTGGAGCTCGTCAGATTCTCCACAACGTAGGTCCACTTGAACGCCGTGAACCCTCCGACCTGCTTGAAGATGTCGATCCTCGTGACATTCTCCCCCGCCAGCATTACGTCGAACACCCTCTGGCCAGCCGCTCCGATCCCCGCGTCGATCTCCGCGAAATGCAGCCAGACCATGTAGGACAGCCTCGTGTCCACCGGCATGAGGTACTCGATCTCATTGCTGGCGTCGCCGCCCGTGGTGACCGCCGACTCGTACAGCTTGGTTGGGAAGTAGTTGGGCGGCTGGTTGCTGCCGAAAATCTTCCTCCCGCCGGCAGTAATGGCGTCGTACTTGAGGTCGTTGTTCCTGAAATCGACGTCCGCCTGCCACACCCGTGCGAAGGCGTCGGGGTCCTTGGTGAAGCCCGGGCCGAAGAGGCTGTTCCCGCAGGTGACGCGTCCGTAGTTGACGAGGACGAGGTCGGCGCCGGTGGTGGCGCCGTCGTAGGCGAGCGGGTGGACGGGGGCGACCTCGATGGAGGCGACGACGGGCGCGTCGGTGGAGAGCGAGTAGAAGCAGACGTCGGAGGCGGGCTCGGTGGCGGAGGGGAAGATGAGGTCGGAGTAGGCCCCGTACCGCGCGGCGGGCTCGGGCCAGGGCGAGCGGAAGGAGAGCACGAGCGTGGCGGCCGCCGAGACGTCGAAGGACGGCGTCCGGGCCTTGGAGTCGTAGTTGTCGTAGACGGAGAAGATGCGGAGGTAGTAGCGGCCGGGCGGGAGGGGCAGCGAGTAGCAGGAGGACTTGCCCGCGGAGGAGGGCGGGAAGAAGCGGAGCGTGCGCTCCTGCGGCTGCGGGAAGCGGTGCGGCTCGGCCACCATCCCCGCGGCCCCGCCGGGCGAGAAGAACTGGTCGGCGAGCCAGCGGCGGCCGAAGGACGAGGTGAAGTCCGCCGCGCCGCCGCAGTCGATGTTGTAGCTGTGGTTCGCCGCTGCGTAGGGGGGGGGCACGGAGGAGGCGCAGCGTCAGCATTTGAGTAGTTTGCGGGGATAATTTGAGCGAGCCCGAGGGAGCGAGAGCTTACCGCCGGAGAGGAAGGGGTCGTCGGAGGCGCGGGCGGCGGCGCCGGCGAGGAGGAGCAGGAGGAGCGGGAGCAGCCGCATTGCGGGCGGGATCCCCCTGCTCGTAGTACTTACTGGCGACGAAGAATTTCAGGGGGTTTGGGGAGGATTCCCTTGGCTGCGTCGGAGCTCGGGAACACAGCTGGAGCTGGGGGTGGTGGAGGAATAGTGGTGGGGGAGGAAGGGGACGAGGTGAAGCACTGAAGCGGAGGGGGTTAGTGCTGGCTGGATCTGGTGGCGTACGCCGTACGGTGATCCGTGATCGGACGGTCGTGCGCGAGGAAGCGAAGCGAAGCGAGGCCCCACGCGGCAGCGGCGAACTCTGGCGCGCCGGGATGGCAGGGGAAGCCGGGAAGGGAATCGGGAGCGGGCGAGAAGCGGACAGGAGAGCGATGCGGTGAGGAATTTTTGACGCGCTTTCCCTTTCGATCCTCCTCCTGTCTCGGCTTCAGCTTGCTGGATCAAGCTAGCCTTTTGCATGGCACGGCACGTGAGCGGAGTAAAAAATGGCAAGCCGAGGTGGTGGCGGCAGTGGCGCCGGATGCTACCAACGAGCACGCTGCCATTTAAGCATCTCTCGCGGTAGAGTGGATCCGGGCAACGGGCCATGGGGGACCTAGCTAGCAGTGAGCGATCGGAGACGATGAAGTTCGTGGCCGTGGGCGGATCCAGGAGCGATTAGCCGAAATAATTGGAGCGATGGATGGAGGGGACCCTCGATCCCCTGAGGAGTGAAGACGGCAACTCAAGTAGATCTCGGCCTCTGGCAGTGCCACGGCCCCAGCACAGTTTCAGACTGCGAGTGTAATCGCGCCGTGATCGCCAGTGCTCGCCAGCCAAACAGCCGCCCTGCAGACCCAGGGGCCATGGCGGCAGTTTTTCCACCTCCATCTGCCCTCTCGGGTCGTGCGCCCCGTCCGGAACGGCGAGACATCAACGCCGGCCGGCTAGTAGGCCGCCGCGACGTGCGCGGTGGTGGTGCGCGGCATGTCCGTTCCGTGCCGCCCCGTCAACGAACGAACCAACCAACCAACCCCACCACCACCAGCAGCGGTCCAGAGCCCCATCCTTTTTCCTCCCAGGTTTGACTTTGCCCCTGCCTCTCCGGGCGTATATACGAGCACATGGCACTTTTAACGTTCACTTTTCTCGAGCCCGTGCAGAAGCTACCGTTTGCCACGGGAAAAACAGAAAAGGCCTTCACGTCGGTCGACCTGACGGTGGATCGGATGTTGCCCGAGTGCGAGTCCTGCGTCGTACCGTTTGCACCGGGCACCTGCGAGATCCGGGAAGGCCACATCAAAGCTTACTGCTGTTCCTCGATGTACCGATCAGCGGTCAAGGACTTGCAGCCAGCTACTCCTGAATAGTACCGGGTCAGTAAGTTCCTGATGCATGTAAATATAGCATTTAATCTAAAAAAATGTAAATATAGGATGTCCTAACCATGTATAAGCACCTGTCGAGTAGTCAGTCACCTTTCGTAAACAGGGATGGAACGGAACGGAACGGAGAACGTAAAGATGACAGCAGAGCGATGTGGACGTGGACAAGGATTTCGCAACGACCCCCACGCGCTTGTCCTACGTGTGCCATGCATCGTCTCTTGAATTCAGAGAAGAAGAAAAAACCTCAGATTCGTAGTAGGAGATCAAGACACGTGAGCTCCTCACAAAGAAATACTAGTACAAAACGAATCCGATCAGGACTAAATAAAATAGAGGAGGATCCACGGAGTAGCGAGCATGCTTTGGGCACGCCGTACGGGTCACGGGCGTGCAGGGGAAGCCCGTCATCAAGCAGCGGCGGCGGCGAAGGCGCCAAAAGTGGTTGCCTCGCCATGACCTGCAGGGTACTCCTGTACAGTAGCTCCGCCACTTTCGTGCGCTAGCTGCTGGACAGGTTGCCGGACGCGGAGGAGAAGAGATGCCAGATGAGCAGCATGCATAGCGCGCTGTGCCGCTGTCCTTGGAGCTTGCCCTTTCAGGGCTGCCTACCTTCAGCAATCAGCAGGGGCGGCGATGCCATCTGGTGTTGCACTTGTACTCTGCTCGCCTAGTGGGTCTCCTCCTCTAGTTCTATGCTATCCTCTTCGCGTCGATCTCGATCAGCCGTAGGTTGCCAGTTTGCCACGACCAGAGAACGGCCTGCTGAACACGTGTGCGATCGTGTAGCTTCGAAATTCATTTGGCGCAATATGAGCAGGACTGCAGCAGTTTATTGGGCCGAAAAGGAGATTTCCATATCTAAATGTAGGGATGAAACTGGAGCGGATAATTTCCGCATCCGATCTGATCCGAATATAAATTTTATGGATGTGGAGAAGGTTTTTTATATCCACGCGGATATGGATAATCCGAATTCTATTGTATGCGGATGCGGAGTAGAATATGATATTAGCAAAATCCGGAGGATATGGATTATCCGATAATTGAACACGAATAATCCGAGGTTCATAATAGGACATCCGACTACTTTCGTGAGCCCAGCAGGCCATCACTTTGTACAAATTAAGCGCAGTCCAAATACACACATAATATTTTTATAGTTCATTAAACAACAAGTATTTATATTATGTGCACATGCATCGGTAAACCCTAACGGCTGATCGACAATATTCTTATTTTGTTTTACATATTTGCTCTATACACCTAAGTCTAAACTGAGAACCTGTAATGATATTTGTTGGACGTCAAGTTTGAAGTGTCACCATCAACTTTGTATCGTGAACTATAAAGGTGAGTATTTTATTTCATGATATTATGCTGCTTTATAGCTTTGGTTTACGAATTATTAATCAGCGTAAAAAACTACACATAAACATATATTATCCGACCATATTAATCTGCATTCGGTCCAACACCGACCCAACTCCGCACCGCATCCGTGTGACACCTCAGGTGTTTAAATTGCTAAACAAAGTCTCATTAGCATAACAATATGCATAAATAACTAAGAAAAGTTTCAAAGAGATGTATTATAATTTGGTTTTGCATTTATATTGAAAGTATGTATATATGTGCATAAATGCATGTACCTTAATCAAACAAATTAACTAACTTTCACATCGATGTAAATATGACTACAAAATTGAATAGGCACATCATTAAGGACATGATAAACAAAAGTCGAGTTGAAACCTAGGGGAGAATGTGAAGTTTTGCCCATGAAGTGACGTGTCATCCGAATCAAGCTTTTTTGAGTTTTTAAAATAACTTTTGAAATATAACTCAGATGAACTTTGGCCTGAAATAAAACTTGTAGAACTTCTCTTTTTGAACAACTTTCATGTTCGGAGAAAAATGAGTTGCAACACAAAAATTTGAGAAATACTTGACTTTGCAATCCAGCCCCTGCCTTTTTCTCCTTTTCCACTCAGCCCTCCCTCCCCTGTTTCGCTCCCCGCCCAGCAGAGGCTCGCCGGCCGCCACGTCGCCGGTGATGCCTGCAGCCCGCGTCGTGCCAAGCCAATGGCTGACCACGCCCCTGCCGCACGCGCTCCACCCCCGCGCCGCGAGCCTGCCTAGTCCGCGCATGCCCCGCGCACTCGCCGCCCAAGGCGGCCAGTACCGCACGCCGCGCCCCGCCAGTCCCCGCGCTCGCCGCCCGGCACGCCAGCTGCTGCAGCTGCTCGCCCAATCGCACGCCACGTGATCCCTTCCTCCCCACGCCTCATCCTGCTCGTTCAACCCCCTGCCCGCTCCAGTCGCACGCCACGCCGGCGCTCTGCGCACCGCCCGGGGCGGCCAATGCCACGCGCCCGTGCTGCGCCGTGCCCGAGCTTACTGCGCCCCTGTGCACCGCCCTGACCGCCCAATGCCGCGGGTTGCTTCGCCCCGACGCGCCCAGCCCCACCCCTTCTCCCTTCCTCGAAATAAAAGGGAGTGTTCGAGCTCCTCAGCGCGCGCACGGATTCCGCCGCCGCTCGCCGTGCCACCCCCTCCTTCGGCCTCCCACTGCCCGAACCGACCCCTAGCTCGCTTCCCATTGCCGCAGTGAAGCTTCCTGGCCCGGCTGCGCCCCTCCTCCCCCGTCGGAGCGCCACCGCCTCGGCACACCACCGCCGCCGGCCGCCGCTCGCCGTGGAACTCCTCCCTTCGGCCCTTCTCCGCCCGAGCCAAGCCTCGGAACGAGTTCCACTCGACGTCGCGAAGCTCACCGACCCGCCCCCGCCGGCTCTCGCTCGCCGGAGCATCGTCGCCGACGCACAGCGCCACCGCCGCCCCCTGCTCCGCGCCGACGAGCCACCTCCGGCCATCCCCAACTCCGACCAAGGCCCCCACAAGGTAGCTCTTGCCTCCCTGGTACTCCCCGACCCTTTTCCCCTCGCCGCCGATGAGCCCCCTCGCCGGAATTTGGCCGGCCGCCATGCCAGCCGCCGCCAAGGAACCAATTAATTCCATTGAAATATTTAAAAGGGTCTGCATGCAAGTTTTCAGGGGCATATCTGCAAACCAGTGTTTTGGCCCTAGATTCAAAAAGTGCGAACTTCTAAAATGCTTTAAAAACCATAGAAAAATCGTAAAAATACAAACTCAATTGTTCTGTAATCTTTAAAAGAAGATCTAAAACTTTTGTTAAATGCTTTTCTTCAGTTGCTTGCTATATTTTACCCTAGATTAAATGGAAGGTTTAATAGCCTTTATTTGAACCCACTGTCGTAGACAAAAGGCTGAACCTAAGTTTTGGACAGTAGGTTAGTTTCTTGATGTGTAGGCCAGTGTAAAAAGTTCAGGACCAGAACCCACCTCTAGCTAAACTTTTTGTTATACCTTGTTTTATGCCATGAAGGGATAGAATTTTACCTTTCTGTAACCTACTTATATAATTTTTGTGGTGGAAAAATGCATTAAATCAAAGTAATTAGTTTTTGTGCTTCAAAAATGTTCATCTTTTTACTATGGGATACTTTGGGTTAGAATATGTTGTATAAAAAGTTTTGCTGGTCTCGTACGGGCTAAGTATATTCCACTAGTCGGGTAAGCCTTGCTGAGTATTAGTATACTCAGCCTTGCTTCTGTCTTGTTTTCAGGTGATACTGTTGAGGACATGGTTGCTAGTTTGACTTGGCCGTGTACTCTTCCTCCTGGTTGGTCGGTGGAATGGGATGCGTCCCCGGCCGATGATGATAATGTTGAGTGATGTCTCGTGCAGGCTTCATCAAGACATCATGTATCGTCAAGTAGTTTATCGTTGGTTTTCCGCTGCATTGAACTCTGAAGAACTCGTTTACTTTTAAACTTGGAAGTACTTTGTTTTACGAATTCGAACTTGGTATGTAATAATAAATTTATGTTGAACCCTGTGATGTAAAATTTGTGGAATGTTGTATTCTTTAGGCTCATCTTCGTGTGAGTACTTTGTATGTATTGTTTCGATTGGCAAACCCGTGTTGTATCGGGAGATTACCCGACAGACCTTTGGATTACTCCGTTTGAAGTGCGAGTTAGCCATGATTGCCCTCGTGGCGATGGTTAGCGCACTTGAGCCAGATTAATTCAGGTGGTTCTGCCACAATCCGATATCCTTATACCTCCGTATCCGTAACCGCTCTGCATCCGATAAAAAAATATGGATGAGAATATGAAACAGATATTATCCGCTACGATCCGATCCGCTTTCATCCCTACGTGAATGGAAGGAAATTGCAACCGAGCAAATTCAGCTCGATATTGGCCGGCCCACTTTGACGGACTGGGAAACTGGGCCTGCTCCTGCCTCCACAGTGGGCCCAACAAAAGATAGAAGCCCAGAACACCTGGCCCGCCCGATACCACTTGGGCCAGGAACTCGCCGCCGGGGCGGTGTGGGCCTGTGGGGTGTTAGTGTCCGGGCCTGCCCAACGAAAGCCAGCCCTCAAGCACCCTAGAACGAGAGCGTACTCCGACTCGACTCATCGGATCAAAGAGCGGAGACCAGCTGACCTCTTTTCTCCGGCCCCGTGTCTCCGGCCGGGCACGGGGCATCGGAGCTCGTGCCTGCCTCCCGGTCTCTGGGCACGCGGCGACGATAAAGAAACAGAGGGGAAAAGGAGGGCGAGAGCCGGGAGGAGGAGGGTAGAAGACAGCCAGGAAAGCAGCCGGATGAGGTGGGGAGGAAAGGAGGAGCAAAGCGCGAGCCCCGCCCCCGGCGGACGTCGGGGTGCAGGGACACGTGGTGGGGCCGGACGGACCTTCCATCCAGATCGGGGAAGCCGGGAAGGGGAGGAGTCGGGTCCGTCCGATCGGTTGTCAAATTCTGCAGCGGGGCGAGCTCGGCTGCTGCACGCATCATCCTCGACCCTCAAGGACCACGTCCTCCATACGGGGACACTGACATGGCTAACCATAACCCGCCCGGTGACTCGATTGAACTAGGATCCCCATTCCCCGCGCCCTTGCCTCGCCATTGCGCCCTGTCGCGGCGCAGAGACGAGCACCCTGCCGTCCTTCGGCAGCAACAGCATCATGTCATGTGATCCAACAAAACCGTAGCCATCCGAAGATCAAGGCTTTACTGAACAAAGGGGCGTGCTACTAACTGCTAAGAGGGTTACGTTTATTAACATTACGTTACGGTGAAATCTTTTTTTTTTTACCGTCAGAGTAACTGCACGCGTGATCGCGTGCCCCAACTAGCGACCTCGACCTACCCTCCCTCCGTCCAAACAAAATTCCAATCGTCGCGTCACAGCATTACAGCAAGAGCACGACGAGCCCGGGGAGGATAGCTGGGAACTAGCGGCACCTGGTTACCAACCACCGGCTACAGTAATCAGTAGAAATCTATATCCTTGTGGCATTGTCATCTGATCATACTGGACGTCAAGACTCCAGATGCACGCACGCATGCAATGGACGTTCCTTAATCTGTTTTCTTTTTCTTTATTGCCGCTGTCATTTTCTCCTTTTCTGTGTATATATGGACAGTTGGGATGGGACATGGATCACTAGCATGGCCACTAGATTATTGTGCGCCAACAAGACTGTTAGTGACGCGTCACCTACTACCCTTGACACCGCGATTTCTCGCGCGGCAGGCCGGCAGCAACACCGGCCTTCTCCCGTTGTTGAACCTACTAGTACGTTTTGGTCGGAGAACTAGACACGTTGCGCCTTCTTATTTTCTTTTTCTGCATACGGATGCCCAGTGCGGGGTTAGCCTGATGCCCAGGCAATTTGGACAGCGTCGCCCTTCCATGCATCTCCAAAGGCGCGTGGTCGCTGGGAGGGCATGTGGCGCCGAGCCACGGCACCTTGACGAGCCTTGAGGTGGAGGGCAAGGCGCCAAGGCGTATTCGTGGCCACGGGATGGCGCGGTGGGGACGGCCGTCGGCCGGTCTCGGAGGCATCTGGGACGCTGAGGGGCTCGCATGCCGCTGGTGCATTGAAGATGGACTGGCCAACAGTAACGGCCACCAACCACCATCAATGGGAGGAAACAGAGCGGCCTCTGCTCAGGGCGGGACACCGGACGCTGCGCCCCAGCATGCTCTTCCCTCGCCTCACCGCTTTGATCTCATCCGCTTCCTCGCTCCTGACCTCACCTGCATCCTCTATTCTCCAATTTCATCTCCCCCCCCCCCCCCCCCCCCCCCCCCCCCGGGAGTCCCACTCATCCGCTGTCATCATAACCGGTCCCCACAAACAACAAACACACACGCACACACTCTCTCTTCCATACGGGAGGGTGTAACCGATTTTTTCTTTCGTTAAAGCAATGTGATTTGTTATGCAAACCGGTTGATTCGGGGGGTAAGTTCCCAGCACGTACCGCTGGTAACAAAAGCATGTGTGTTAGGGAAGTTGCTCTGCATAAAGCCGCGCCGACGAGCACCTCGCATGATCGTTACGTCCTCCAGCGAGCCATGCACTCCGACGTGAGGCGACGCATGTGACCCGGTCCCGCCCGGGCACCAACCACCAAGGCAAAGCTCATCGACAACGCCACGCTACCGAAGCATGCACGCTGTGAAACCTCTCTCACAGAAACCAGTGGAGAACTAGACAACACCAGCACAATGAATCGACACAAAATACACCTGGAAATTCAAGTCACTTTAAGTGTGTTTCCGAGGGATGGAAACTTCCATTTTCTGGACATGAGATGAAATTAAATAAACCGGAGCACCCCATGGCAAGAGGTAGTTGGTCATGCCGCGGCTCCACGCACGCACGTCCATGCACACCGACCCCAACCCCAAAGGAAGCCCGACGACACGCAAGCACGCACCCCATCCATACTCAAAGACCGAGAAAAACACGGGACCCCACCGCACAGCCTGGCATGGAATCACCTGTCCTCGCCTTCGCCTTTCGCGTCTCCCCAGACCGGCAGCGGCAGGGCACAGACCCCACGTGTGGGCCCTCCTCCTCTCCTCCCGGCCCCACAACCGACCCGCTTACTAATAACATTACATTGATTACCTCCTCTACTAATCACTCCACTACTGCTAGTCATTAACAGGGAGGACGGTTGCCCCGTTAATTAAGCTCGCCCTGCCCTGCCCTGCCACTGCCAGGCTAGCACTTGTTGGGCGTGAAGCCGACGGCGCCCTTGGCGGTGTCGAAGCTGACGCGGGTGCCCTGCTGCTGCACGTTCCCGATGATGGACACGGCGGCGTTCGTGGGAGCGAACGCCAGGCAGTAGGTCCCGGCGCCGTCCACGGGGATCAGGTAGTTCTTCGCCGGCAGCCGCAGCGCGCCGCCGCCCTCGAACCGCAGCGACACGGCGGGCACCTCCACGCTGGTCCGGTCCGACAGGTCGTAGCACGTGTCGAACAGCGACACCCCGGGCGCGCGGGGCAGCGACGGCGTGCCCCGGGCGAAGGCGTCGCGGAGCGCCGCGTAGGCCGCGGACTGGAGCCGCGTGACGGCGGTGCCGGAGTCGACGATGACGCCGCCCGACCCCGACGCGGCGTCCATGGCGAAGGCGGAGGGCGGGATGGACAGCGGCTGCCCGCCCACGGAGATGCCGGTCATGGCGACGTAGTAGAAGGTGCTCGTGCGCGGGCTGCGGAGGAGCGGGGCCGTCACGGTGTCGGCCTCGGCGGCGCCGTCCCCGAACTGGAGCGTGGACGCGGCGGGGGAGTCGCGGTCCACGAGGCAGTAGGAGAAGGTGGTGGCGGAGATCTGGGACGGGAAGGAGAGCGGCCCACCGCCGAGCGCGAGCAGCCCCGCGGCGCCGACGAAGAGCCCCTCGTTGTCGTGGCCGCACCCGATGGCAACGTTGCTGACGGGCTGCGAGTCCCCCAGCGTGAGCGTCTCGGTGGCGAAGTCGCCGACGGTGTAGGAGCCGTCGCCGTAGGCCACCTCGTAGAGGCATGCGCCCGTGGCGTTGCGGCAGGCGGCGGTGTCGAGGTCCCGGCAGCGCGGGGAGTCGCAGGAGACGGCGGCGTAGGAGGCGGAGAGGGAGGGGTCGAAGACGGGGTCCGACTGCTGGTAGCAGTCGGCGCAGGGCTGGCACTGCACCCAGGTGACGTCGCTGCCGGTGTCCAGCACCATGTACAGCTGCCGCGCGGGGCTCCCGATCCCGACGCGGGAGAAGTACTCGCCGCTGCCTTGCCCCACGCCGGACACCACGGGGCCCTGGATCGCCGCCGCGGACGCCGCGAACACCGCCGACGCGTTGGCGGGGCGCAGGTCCAGGCGCGTCACCCCGTCCGCCGCCAGCGCCGCGCGCGCCGACACCGCCGCGGCGCGGGACTCGTCGCGCCGGAGCCGGGACAGCACCAGGGACCGGTAGCTCTCGTGCCGGCCCTGCTCCCCCGGGAGGAAGTCCCGCGCGTGGAGCCGCAGCGTGAGCGGGGAGGAGGAGGAGGCGCCCTTCCGCGGCCGCGGGGTGCGGCGCTTGGGCTTCCCGGCCGCCCCGGCGGACTGGTGCAGCGAGGCGGCGGCGTCGGTGGAGAGCGCGGCGTGCGCGCGGGAGAGGGAGGCGGCGACGTCGAGCGTCTCCGTGTCCGCCGCCGGCGCGGGGCGGTGGTGGCGGGAGGCGGCGGGCGTCGGGGCGGCGGCGAGGAGGAGGAGGGCGAGGAGGGCGGCGGCGGCGAGCGGGAGAAGGGTAGGCGGCCGCATTGTGGCGCCGCTACCGGTCGGTGGCGCGAGGAGTGGGCAGTGGAGTGGGGACTCGGGAGTGTCGGGGGGAGGAACGGGTGATGCAGGGAGCGAGGAAGGTGGTGGGATTTTTCAAGGCCGTCTGCTTCAGCCTGCAGTGATGAGGGTGGATGATGGAATGGAATGGAACGGCGAAGGGATCACGTCATTCCGGTGCTGGATTAACCAAGCCGCTTCCACCCCGCGTGGCTGCGAGCGGAGCGGAGGAAGCTTTTAAGCTGCAGCGGCAGCAGGCGAGACGGTGGTGGTCTGGTGGGGGCACGCTCTTGGCCGGTGGTCGCAGGATTAGGTTAGGGCGCCAGGCGCAGAATCATCATCCCCAAATCTCCGTGCAGGACAGGAGCGATGGCAATGCTGCCCGGGTCGTGCGTTTTACGGCCACCACCACCTGCAACAAGCCGTTGATCGCCTCTGCGCTTTGGGCACCGCACTTGTCAAAACTTCCTTACCAAAAGAAAAACAAGAAAACTCCGCTGAATCATTCGGAAATCTTCGTGCAGGGCCACCGTGTGGTACGGCCGTGGCATCGCGGTAGCACGTGACGCGCCCTGGCACGGTTTTATCGCCGGCGCCGTGAAACGGGGTGATGCTGCTGCCCGTCGGGGAGCCGAAGTTCGCGTGGGTGGTTATCATGAGGGGATCCGGGCTCCGCGCAGGATTAGCGAGGACTCTGCGGATGAATACTGGTTGGCGCCATGCGCGCTCTGCTCCAAAGTCCAAACAAACGAACGGATCGACCACTGCCGCTGCTTACCTACATTTGTAGCGGGTATTGTATTGATTTGATTGGATTCGAGTCGTTGCCTACGAAATTGAATTGAAGCGGTGCCCCTGCCATGCCCTGCCCTGCGTGGTCTTGCGCCCCGCTCGTACGCCGCTTGCATCCGTCGCAGGTCAGGCGGACAATTCCATTCCGTTGTCTCAGGGCGTGGTACCAACAGCGATCGGTCCGCGAATACCAAAGCGTTCCTGCATCCGTTCTACCTCTTGCCCGTGCTTCACTGATCAGCATGTGCCTGCAGATTAGTGCAGTATATCTTTAGGAAAAAAGATAGCGAGGTCAGAGGACTAGATTTGGGAATGGAGATCGTGAGATCGACGGGTAGAGAGGCAGTGCTCCGGTCAACACAAAGCTCCTCCTGGCGGTGGCAGCCGCCTCACCTGGACTGGACTGCCCCTGCCCTGCCGCATCTGGATGCTGCTGCCGTGCTCTCCCTGTGCACATCCCTAGATCATGTCATGTTCTCCCTCCCTTGCGCAAAGCAACTTTCACGCACCCATGTGGCTTGTTAAGATCGGTGGTGTAGTAGATTCATTTCCTACTAGTAAGAAAGGAATCCAGATATCTGGAGCCAGGCAGGAGAAGCTCTCTACCTAGAGGTCTTCTCTGCCGAAGCGTCAAGCTGTAATCGGAACCTCCATTTAACGCTAATTAACCAATTTACTACTGCTCCGGAAATCAGCCCCCCGCAGTGTGTGCTCTGCTTCAGTGCCGCTGGTATGCAGATACAGTACTCCGCTAAAGTGTAGTGTAGTGTACCACGGACCCGGTAGTCGGGGGTGAGCCGCGGTTCATCCCCCCCTCTGGCCCTCGTCGCGGCACAGTAGGTCAATGCAGGACAGGACAGGAAAAAAAAATTACCGCGAGCATTTGGTTCGGAGTAGCTGCTGCGTAGATCGTCCTCTGGGCAGTAATAAACCGCGCTGCTCCGTCAGGTCGTCCTCGCCACGGATCACATTCATGGATGGATGGATGGATGGAACCCGTGTCCCCATGAAAGTTGTTACTCAGGGCGCGTTAACTGCGGCGTGACGGCAGGGCAGCAGCGGGCGCACAGACGAGACGAGGACCATCACTGTCGAGCCCACTGCAGCAGCGCATCAATGGCGCACCTGCTCCGGCGAGGCGCCGGGCTTGCCGTGTCATTTGCGCGCGCGCGCGACCGGTGCTAATAAAAGCCGCTAATTCAGGCGATGGCCAGGTGCGGTGGTGCTCGCCTACCGTGTGTGGGCGCGCGGGGAGGAAGGGAAGCTGAGGGCCAGGCCAGGCAAGAGCACGACAAGACAGACGCGCGCGGCAGCACTGATTTTCTGATGGTCGTGAGGTTTTCCTCCTCTTCCCTACGTCGCCGGTTGACGGGACAGCTATCATGGATCGTGCCATGCTGCCGGGCGGCCCGGCATTTGTTCGAGTCCTTTCCTTTCCTGCGTGTGTTACTCCACTGTGTAATGCAAAGGAGACAGCATGATTCAAGTCCGGGCCTAGGCGCGCCCCCGGCCTGGCCTGGAAGCGAGTGGCTCGCCAAGTTGCCAAGGTATTTTTTTTTCCGTTTTCTTCGCAAATGCGCTAACACGTGGTCTGGGAAACTTTACTAGAGCTTAAACAACGTCACTGCAAGATGGCACACTTACGACGGCTCCGTCTCGTCGTAGCTAATTAGCAGCTAATCGTGCCAGCTCACGCGCGGCTTTACTTTGTGCTCTCTCGGCCCTGGCACACGCCAAATCATGTGGCTCCCTCCCTTCCTTGCTACAGGGCTTCATGGGAGGTGTGGTGGTGGGCCGCCATCATGGATGGATCCAACAGGTTTGCGCGCACCTGATTCCACCATCGAGGAACAGCTCTACGCACTCCCTTCCCTCGTAATTATAATCCACTTTACGTTTGACCAAAGTCAAAACTGTTGATGATTTGTTAAAATAAATTTTGATCAAAGCAGACGGGAGACAAAGCTAAAACTAACGATAACTTGGAGCGGAGGAAGTACTCAAGTAGTTCAAATTAATTTGGAATCCTGTAAGTGCTGCGAGTTACTCAGTGGCTAATCCGTATATCCCTGGGAAGGCAAAAAAAAGCAAGATACGCCAATGTATAAGGTTCGCGCCCTGGCCCTATGATGATCTCTTTAGACCTACTGTGATTTAACCAGATATCCTGATCAAGTTGGTTCTAATTATATTGTGAACGTACGAGTACTACTCAATCTTGCAGCACCACCTCGGATGTTGATGCAGCACTAGCATCTCGCTACTATCATATGTATATACTCAAACAGTGACTATTGATTTCATATTTTTTTTCTATGAAAAGGGTATAACTTTGTGCATATCATTCATACAGCACAAAAACAGCATGCTTTTGTTGATTTTGGTATCCCCTGTAGAGCTTCTTTTAATTACTAATAAAAGAGATTCTATGAGAGAGTACCGGCCCGAGTATAACAATTCTGAAAAGGGCTATGTAAAGAGTAGTACATATTAATAATATGAAAGAAACCACACTCTGTTCCTTTTCTCTAGAATCTGAATATTACGGTCCTCTTTTCCTAGTCTGCCCCCCGGAGCTTCTTCTTCTTTTTAATTTCTACTTGAAGTTCCATCCAATGCTACTCCCACTGAATATGCACAAAAGGAATTTTCTATCCAAATGTTTCCAATGGTTCGTGGGTGATCTTTCCATAAGATATATCTCGTTAAACCCACGATGCTACCACCCCAACACTAAGTTCCGGCCCTAGTTAACTGAAAAGAGATAGGATTAACTATGTCAGGAATCAAGTACTAGTACCTTTTTCAGCAGTATTAGAAATCTCTGTCAATCTCTACGTGTTTTTTTTAATACGCTGTTTAAATTAAAGCTCCACTAACAGAGCTCACACTTGATCCTCTGAGAGAATTCTCAACATATTCTGACAGTTCCTGCGGTTCAACTTCCTCGCGAGATCTTAGTTTGTTGTTGTTGAAGCAGTTCATGCAAGAACTGTAATCAGTGGTGATGAGGACTAATGAAAGAGCATGGATCCGCAGCAGTTAGAACTTTCGGTGGACAATAGGTCCACAGATCGGCCGGGGGTCCCATTTCGGTGCGCGTCCGTCCTCTCTGGCGCCCGTCGATTCGCCCCCTATATCCAAGCGTTGATCCTTTCGGGGTGCCAGGAATGTACTACGTACTCTGCTGCTTCTAGTCTAGCAGTGTCTTGTTGCTTAAGCATGTCTGCTGTCCTGTGCAGGAATAAAGGCGCCAGGCAGCAGCAACAGATGCCATGCTGCTGGTGTCTGGTGATTACCGTTTTCTCTCTGTTTTTTTTTTGGCCATGGGTACAGCATTATGAGTTGCGACAAGCCCTCGTGGCAAATTCCATCTGCTTGTTTGTTGTGCCTGATGACTGGATCAGCCTGTAATCTGGGGCGTCATTATAGCAGAGATATGTGGACGGTCAAATGGTCCACGTCTAGTAGGCATTTGACAATTTCGGTCTTATGATTCCGATCGAAAAAGGTATTGCTGTTAAATGGGGTCTCCGGAGTCCGGAGAAGGGAACATATTCTCCTCCCCCCGTGAGACAAGAGCGGGGCGGGTTCAGCAGTGTGCTGATTGAACCTCATACCTTTATGCATTTTTTTTAAACGAACCTTTATGAGTTAAGCTCTCCACCAAATATTAATGGTCCTATTTGTTTCATCTTATAGCCGATTTTGAAAGCTCGATTTTGAAAAATCTAAAACTCAGATAACTCCCGTAAGCGAGAATCCATTGAGGTTATCTGATTTTTTAATTTTCCAAAATTTTTCATAATCGGCCGAAACAAATGAGACTATTAGCATGCTGATGGTGTGGCCGTCGCCGTCCGAACGGCAGCAACCTGGGGAATACGACCCGAGGAGGGGACGCGGACGTGACACCGGCCAGCACCACCGGCCTCGCTCCCGGCATATCGTCGGCCCCACCGACTCGCACCGTGGCATCAAGCATTGGTGGCAAATGTTACAGTTCTCTAATCCCTTGCATCACGTACTAGTTTAAATGCTATATAGCCTATAAAACAGGAGTAAAGTAAAAAGCTACGCATTCAAGTACTAGATTGCTTCAATCATCGCCGCAAAACACTCTGGATGATCTGTTGGTCTTGAAAAAGAGAAAACAAGACCTGTAGTTGTCTCGCCCTGCTGGAAGACAAGGCGGAGGATGGATCCGTCGTCGATGTCGTTGTAGTCCGCGACAACGCTGTCGTCCTGAAGCTCAAGGTTGCCGAGGAAGAGCCGCTGCGAGGCCACCGGGGTGTGCGTGCGCGTCTTGATCTCTTCCTTGATGTCCCGGACCTTGTCATAGTACTCCACCTGGAGGTTGATCAGCTCCGCGCCGTAGGTGATCTGCACGTTCACGTGCTCGTCCATTGTCTCGCGGCCGGCGTGTAGTCCCCCAGCTGCCTCTCAGCTCGCTCTCGATATGATGATGGTGGGGGGTGCATGCTACCGGCACTTGGTATACTTGTATAGTGCGGTGAACCTTTGGGGAATATGGTAAGGAGAAAGTACAGTATATTATATTGGAAGGTGAATTAAAGCAAGCGTGGAAATTAAGGAATAATAAGATAAACACGCAGCCATGCTATATATGTACACACACGGATGGAAATATAGTTGCCGTCTAGAGCCGGTGCAACCAGACTATATTGAATTATTGATGGCGTGCGCGCGCGCACACATATATATGGATGGAAATCTAGGATATATAATAATCATGTGTAGAGCCGATGCATATCTATGTATGGATTATATAACAAATGGAATTTGTAATCCATCTTACCTTGTATGTGATAATCCAACCGAAACATGTATACGTATACTATGTATACAACGAATCCCACCGAACACGTATGTATACTACGTACACAATGAATCTTTTTCAGTTGCACTCCCAACCCCACCAACCAGGAAGGGATAGCCCTAGCTATCCGAGTGAAATGAAGGAAGAAAAACACCCAAAAGATGTATAGAAAAAAGTTAGCCAAAAAAAAATATGTACGTGCACTGCTACGGGAGCTGAAACATTTTGAACACAATAAGAGGAGCATACTAGGAAAAAAACTTGATGCAAATCAAACCAAAAGGAAACTACATTTTGGTTATGAAGCATAAAACATGTGACAACTGGATCTGGATGCTGTTGCTCATGAAGCTGCATAAATCAAACAATTCAAGGTGCTTCAACTTTGGAAATGTTGAGCGGGCCATTGTATGATCTCCACCACCATACAGTTTTCTGAACACTGATGCTCTTGGTAATACACGATTTTCTACAGCATCTAATCGTCAATGTTTTAAGCTGAGAAAACGCATTAGCCCTCTGTTTCGCATGGTACCTTACTATTCCCAAGTGACACAACAAAACACTAGGAAATCCTGCATCTTCACAACTAGATGTTTCCAATGAAAGATTTTCTAGTTTCTAGACTCGACAAAGTCGACAACGTCTGTTCCCTATACTTTTGGTGTTCCTCCAAGTGTCTAAGATACTAGAAGAAGACCATCTTGCCGATAGTGAGAGCTTATCTCTTAAATATCTATTATCAAGTTGGTTATGTGTCAAGATGAAGGATTAATGATATTTCATAGAACTAAGCTTCCAACAAATTATCTCATCTATAAACTTGCTTGACGAAAAAACAACAACAAATTTTGAGGCGCACAAAAGATCATCCAAGTTTCCAACCAAACAAGCTACTAGTATTGCAACTATATTAATGGGATGAGAGAATGTGAGAGACTAACAGTGTATTAGCCTGACATTGATGTTGAATGATCACGATAGGTGGATATGTGATGGAGTGATGATCAATTAATACTGATAGTGTTTGCTTCATTTGATCCATATATGTATACTAGCCTTGATTACTTCATTATCCATTCCTTCATTCCAATGCCAAAACAAGAACAACATATTATTTAATAGGAAAAAAATAAAACAATCACTCATTTCTCTACTCTTTCCTAGAGACATTTTCATTATAAATCTCTTTAGTGTTCTTGCCAAGAATCACACAAACACATTACCTCTAGTAATTTAATCATATGTTTAGAAATGTTTAAAATTTTAGAGCAAAAGACAATTAAGTTTCACATTTTAACGATAGGAATAACTAGGAGATGTCCATTTCTAACATCACCACTGAACAATTTGTCAACAACCTTCTGCCTCTCCTCATGTCTTCATGTTGCAACAATATTCTTAAGACCTATATGGCTGAATTCATCTCACGCTAGTCCTTCCATGCTGGTGACTCATGCTAAAGCTTGATGAATCTGAAGTTGTTCAAATTAGCCACAAGGACCTGGATGGTGCCAACAATTCTACGAAGCTTGTTTCCCGTGTGATGTGGTCATTCTTATGTTGGAGAGACTCGTACTCAAAACCGTCGAAGACCTTGATCACCTCATAGGCCATCTTCCTGAGCTTCTAAAGCCATACCTTCACTCCTTATCGGTAGGACAATCTTTTCTAGGCTTCAGCGATCACGTTGAGGATGTCATGTTGTTTCTCCATACCCTTCATCATGTTGTACTCGTCTGGAACAAAGCCGGACACCTTTTCCTTCGCTAAGGTCATTAGGCTACCCACGACAGTTAGTCCAGCGGATCCAGCCATGGCTCCAACCGTTAGTGCAGCCATTAGAATGGTGGATCGATCAGATGGAGTTGTGGAGTGAGGAAGGCTGTCTTCCTTGGTCCCCGCCGCAAATCCGCCAAGAACGTCTTACCGCGGCGGGGATGAGCAGGGCTGTTACGGCCGCATTGGAGCGAGCACACCCTACCCCATTGCTGGCGATGCGCGGGTGGCGATGAAGGGCAGCGGGGGCGGTGTGTAGATCTAGGCGGAGGAGTATGCAATGTGAAGGCAGTTGTGTAGCCGTGAAGGCACGCTACGCTCAAAGGCAAAGGCGGAGCAATAATGGTTGAGTAGAGAAGATGGTCTTCTTTGTGTGTCTGCGGAAGCAGCTAAGCTTTTTAGTGTGGCGGCCTTACCAGAAGATGCAGGGAGGAGCGAAAAGGTAGGATGATGCTTTAGACCGATCGGAACTGCTGGATTTTGATCTTATGATCGCTAGAGCTCCAACGCTCCGCTTCCTGTCAGTCAAAACGAGGCGCGCCCATCACGATCGCAGGCCACCGTATAGCAACACATACTTTTCTGTTGTCCAATGCCAGGAAGATATCTAAAAGCATCATATCTCCCTTATAAAAGAAATCATATTGTCCTAACGTTCAGATCAGTTCAACAATGTACAAAGACTAATGACTTGATTTATATACAACCAGCCACAAGAAATTTGCAATTATCCTTAGAGTATGAAAACTAACTTAATATCCTATTTCGGCGTGTATCCTTCGTTGCTGGATACACCCTCGTGCCAAGCAATGAGATATGTCTGTTTTCCCGACCTTCTGGATGAACCAGTAATTTGGGCGTCATTTGTGCTATTGTTTTTGAGGTCCATGGCGCTACTTTCTTTTTAACCCTAGCTAGACTTAAGAACGTATTTTCTCCCTCCGTGAGACAGGTGGAAATAAATTTTGGCTGGAACGCTCCTCCTGCTGATTAGCATTTTGGCGGTGAATGCTAAGCGTGATGGATTAAGCGGTTGATGATGGCTCTCGGAATATTAGCGTGATCGCCTGGCCGCTGCCGTCCCAACCGCAGCAAGCAACCTACCTCTACCTCTACCTGAGGAATACGACCTGAGGACGTGACAGCGGCCGGCACCGCCGCGCCACCGGCCTCACACGGACCAACATCGACCACGCCACCGACCGAACCCTCCCTCCTCCATGGCATCACGCGACGACGCCGGCCGGCTGCCGCGCGAGGCCGCGAATTGAACCCGTCACGCCATCACAGCGACTCCGATGCTGGGACGCGCTTGAGCTTGACCACCAGGTGTGTTCAGGTCAGAGTCGTCGGACTCAGCCGAACTGCGTTGCACACACAGCCTTTTGCCACCATGCGGCCCCTGCCTCATCAGCGACGGCGGCGGCGGCGGCGGCGGCGGCGGCGGCAGCTTCACGTGCAAGTTGGTTGCGCCTGGACGCCGGATAGGAGCTCCCTGGGCTCTGTATATATACAAACCCCAGGACGCCCCGCGCCGTCGTGTCAGGGCACCCAAACACACCTAGTCAGCGATCAGCGGAGGAAGCGAGAGCCGCGGCCTCAGCCGGTGACCGCAGAGCAGGGATGTGCTAGCTTCAGGTTCGATTCGTGCTCCGGCGTCCACGTCCACGACGACGACGACTGCTACGGCCCGTCCCCGGCCACCAAGGGTGTGCCTGTGCCGCCGCGCTACGCCGCCACAGCCAAGACGCCGGCGCCGGCACCGCGCGACGGCCACCACTACTACTACAGCAACGGCCACCACGCACAGCAGGGCCTCCACCACCGCGGTAACACGCCCACTCCATGGCCGCGTACCACCACCACCAGCCAGCGCGCGGCGATGAGCGAGGCCGGCCGCAGGAAACGACCATCAGCTGCGGTCCCTGCCCCTGCCGTCGTGGCGACGGCTTCGCTGCCGGCGCGGGGAGCAGGCGCACGCGTACGCCGCAGCAGGCGCTGACGTGGCGTTGAAGCGCCCTGCGGCTGCGACCGCGCGCGGGGAACAGCAGGGTCGCCCGTGGAGGTGGCGTTGAAGTGCCCACTACTACTACGACGACGAACACGAGCAACCAGCTCCCCGCAGAGAGGACACCAGGGATTACTACTACTACCCAACTGCTACGGTTAGCTACTATTGATAACAATCTACATAAAGCGATGAAGAATGTTCAGAGAAATACTTTTGTTAGCCGAGGCTTTTATCAGTATGGTTGTGTAGTCATCTGCTCTTGTACAAACTTGAAGCGAGTGAGATTAGACGGTAGACGCCATGTGCGAACAAGTGTGAAGAGAAAATTCATTGGTGATCTCGGATGGGGCGAACTAGGAAACTAGAAGAAGCTTATTTTTCCCTTTTTTTTCCTCCCTTCTCTTTTTTTCTTCCTCTTCCTCCTTCTTTTTTTCTCTCCCTCTTCTTCATTCATGCTTAAAAATTATGTGTGTAAGTGTGGTGGTGATGGGGGGATGGGTGTTTAGGGGTTCCATGAGCTGCATGGTATTAGAGCCCCTGCCCCAATGCTGGATCCGCCTCTGCAGAAGTACGTAAAGGCAATGAGCGATGCGTGCGCGTAGTGGTGCGGAAGACCAGCACCACTTATAGATACCCAAAAGGTTCGAGACCTATGTTTTTTGGCCCGGCCAAGCACGCCACGGCCCGGTGCCGTGCCGTGCTTGGGCCGCTAGAGCAGCACGGCGGGGGGCATGGTACGGCCCGATATTTACAATCGGCCTCTGAATAGTCCGCATAATAGTTCAATCCCACCGGCCCACAAAAAATCATCCCCCAAAATCCAAACTCAGTAACTCCCCACTCCTCATTTTTTCTCTCTCCTTATCCTCTTCGTCAAGCTCTGGCTTATCCTCTCCTTATCCCAGACCCTCCCCTCCCCTCCGAGGCTCCGAGCTCTGGCTTCTGCGTCCGTGCGGTGGCGGGCGCGACGGTCGACAAGCGCGGCAGCCGGCAGGCGTGGCCAGCGGGCGCGGCGGTCGGCAGGCATCGCCAGGGGGGTGCGGCGGCGTCCGCAAGCGGCAGGCGCGGCAGGCGGGCGCGGCGGCGTCAGCAGGCGCGGGCGGCGGATGGCACGGGCACGACAGAGTTTCCGTGCTTTTCAGGCTATCCCCGCACGAAATGGGCCCGTGGGCTCGTGCTTGGGCCGAGAACATGGCACGACGTATGGCACGACCCAGCCCGTTAGCATAATCGTGCCGGACCTGGCCCGGTCATTTCGTGCCCGGACCAACCTGAGCTCGTGCCGGGCTGTGCCGGGCAGTCCAAATGGCCATCTATAGCACCACTGGATGGGATGGGAGCGGAAAAGACACTCGTATCCTGTGGTTGAGGCAGCGAGGCCTCCTGCCACGATTGCCTCGGCCACGATCTTAGAAATGACGTCTCGAGTCCTTCCGAGTGCCACAGCACCGCTGGCCCTCTTAGTCACGCAACGACATACAGCGGAACATGACCGCCAAAGCCGCCGCCGACCCTGCGAGAGTGCCTAGGGCTCCAACAATTTCAGGCGTGATTGATTTGGGTGTGATTGGTTGGGTCCAACTATGCAAAATAATATACGAACTCCGTTCTTAAACATATGATGTTATTAACTTTTTTCTTAAATTTTGACCAACAATATTTACTTATGCAATTAGTCAAGTAAAATAAAATAAATATCACTAGATCTATCATAAAATGTACTTTATGTTTGACTTGTATATTTATCTTTTTTATAAATATTTATAGAAACAATAAAAAAATCAAAAAAATAAAAAAGTTAATAGTACCATAATTTACGAATGGAGGTAGTACATCGTTGATTAAATAAACAAACATCATATGTACCATTTCCTCGAATCATGAATGTTACAGCTTTTTCTTAACCTGGCCCCGGAACTTTATTCATCGCTACGCGAAGTTCCACATCCAATCCCACTCCCATTGAATATGGGAGAAAGATTTTTCTATCCAAAATGAGGATCCCCGTGGTCCGTTGGTGATCTTTCCATGAGAGATCTTGCTAAACCAAGATGCTGTGCCAACAAATAATTTCCTTTCCTGGCTACCACAACTCGGAAGAGATAAAAACTACTATTATACTCCTGGATTATATTAAGAAGAAGAAGAAGAAGCAGGCACTCACTTCTGGGGAATATTACCACCTTTTCACATGTTTAATCCTGCGCAATCTACACGCTAACACGGTGTAAATTAGGTTAAGCTCCACCAACGCGGCTCGCACTAAATCTGCCTCGCAATCTACCTTAACAATTCAAGGGGCTCGATAACCTTCTTGCGAGATCTTGTTACTACTGCTAACCAGTGGCAACGAAGGCTAATGACGAGCATCTGCAATAATGAAACCTTTCGGTGGACAATCACCTCCAGGATCCGGGCTTGGGATCCCCCATCCCGGTGCGTATCCGGGAACCCGTCCGCGTCGGCAAGCTGCGACACGTCCTCCGCTTTCTTCTCGCTGAAGCCCACGGCCTGTGCGCCCGCCACGGATCAATCATTTATGTTCTACGCCCTGCGAGGAGCAGGTTATTCCCGCTGGCTTGTTCAGGAATAAAGGGCCGGGCGGCAACAGATGCCATGCTCCTGGTGGTTATCCATTTTTTCGCGCACGTGCTTGAGCAATACGCCTATTAAGGTTTGATGGCTATCCATTTGTTTTTGTTTTTTTTGTTTTTGACACTGGGAATTGGCCCTCGTACCAAATAATGTGATTTGTTTTTTTCTTTCCTGCCAATGCCTGGTGGCTCAAACAATTTCGATGTCATTAGTGTTATTATTTTCAGAGGCCGCTGACGTCATTTCTCATAAGCAGGTTTGAGGCCCGGTAGGGCCGTCCCGATAAAATCCAGGTTCTGTTCCAAATTCTAAAATAAGGCCTAGCAATGTAGAATAATAGTATATATAAGCTATAATGATATATTAAAAATATGATTGACTAATTGACAAATCTGATCCGGGTCGTGTTACTAAAATGCAACCATTTTGGAACCAATTGCATCTCAATAAATTGGACAGATATATCAAGCTGATAAATTTATCAAAATCTATAGCTTTTTATTATTTTTCGTAGGATCCAAGCACATCAACACTAATATCGTAACCACTCGAACACACAATTGCATAAAAAGAACACATGCGTAGCATGGAGAGTGCAAAATTCAAGAAAAAATATATAGATGTTGTAGCTACGAATAGCAACAGTAAACTAAGTTTGTGCAATGTTTAATTACGATTGAAGGCCATGGTGAAACATGGACTAACTTAACAGTTAAAACCGATCCAAGATGCAAACTCAATGGATACGAGATTGCAAGAAAAAGTTATGTGCATACATAATTGAATCAGATTTAAGAGGCCGAGGTGCTTTATTCCGGTCTCAAATTAGTATCAGCATAAAGAGGGATAACATTTTACTGGAAAAAGAAATGGTAGACCTGCTGCAAGTAGGGACAGGAGAGACGTACGCTATTTCTTAAAAAAAACAAGAAGAGACGTACGTTGTCCGTGGTTGAAGTCTCCACCAAGATTTCACAGGAGCCTGATTTTTTTAAAAAAGATTTGCCTAGACAAGCATTTCATTAAGAAGCGCAGGAGCCTGATTTTTTCTTTCATATTGTAGCTAACTACGAACTAGTATTAGTAGAGATTAAATTGTAGGGCCTCTTCCATTGGGGGGGTCCTGTGCGGTTGCACCGTTTGCACGTGCCCAGGGACGGGCCTGAGGCCCGGATTGTACCTGGAACACAGCACGAAGGTTGGGCGGCTAGGCGCGTTTCAGAAGTTGGCTGAAACTTGGGGCATCTTTGGCTATAGTATACAGTATATGAGTACTAGTACTGCTACAATGAACTTAATTAACTAGCTCTGTCAACGGTCAAACGGGTCCAAGTCTTGGCATTTGACAATTGCGGTCTTATTATGATCCCTTGTTAATTGTTATAACCCTTGTTGAATAAGGCTTCCCGGGGGAAGGGAACATATTCTGCCGTGCCCGTGGCGCCCGAGGATGACCTTCCGTGGCAGGAACAGTGCCTGCCGGATCCCTGAATTGGTGGCGACCGAGCCCACGCTTCATGCCATGGAAAGGGAACCGTCTCCGCTCCGCAGCAGTGCTCGCCTGGTCGAACTGAGCAGCTGCCACTCTCGAACCGCACCGGCAGCAGGGCCCTCCCGCTGCCACCGCCGTCCCATCCGAAACCGCAGCGAGCAATTTGGGGGACGGGGAATGCGACAGGAGCAGACGCGGACGTGACGGCCAGCGGGCGGCGCCCCACCGCCCCGGCCGCCGGTACCGCCGCCCCGCTGGGGACCCTCCGCGGCATCACGCCACGCCGCTGGCCGGCTGCCGCGACCGAACCCGCCGGCCCGGCACGCGCGACGGGGACGCGCACCCATCGCGAGCTCTCGACCGGCCCACGCCTCAGCGGCTCCGATCCATCAACGGGTCAAGTTGCTTGTGAACGGAGGTGGCACCTGAAGGAGCAGACCTGACCCCAAGTCTGGGGCAGCGAGTCACCGGGCCGGGCCAAGCTGCCTACTGCCCCCCGTATACACTTGGTTCCGCCTGGCCTCGCGGCGTCACGGACAAGCTTCTCCCTCGCGCGCCGGTATATATTCCCCGGTGCGCCACACCAGTGTCGTACCAGGCCACCAAGAACCAGCACCTGGGTGGGTGTCAGCAACCGCCTCTCGCCCCCTCTCTCTCCTACTCGAGCACCAGAAATCCAGTTCGAGCGAGCAGGCAGCAAGAAAGGCGGCCAGGAAGAGGCCGAGCGAGCGAGATCAACAAAGCAGCTGATCGCCAGCCGCCGCCGGCGCCCCCAATCCCCCGGAGAAGAATGTGCCTCTGGTTCGCCTGCTTCGGCCTGCACAAGCACAACGACGACTGCTACGCCCCGCCGCCGGGCAGGGTCCTGCCACCGCCACCGCCCGCCGGCGCCGTCCCGACGAAGCCGCTCCACGACGGCCGGCCGCCGCAGGCACCGCAGTGCAACGGCTACGCCCAGCCGCAGGGCGCCCACTACGGCAACGGCTACGGCCACTACCAGACGGCTCCCGGTGCGGACGAGGCGGGCCGGAAGGCGTCCAACGACGCGAGGCGAGGCCACGCCGCGCCCGCCGCCGCCGCCAAGTACGCGCCGGAGAAGGCGCTCGCGTACACCGGGGCCGCCGAGACGGTGCGGCAGCCCGCGTGGAACGGCAAGGTCGCCGAGGAGGCAGGCCACGCCGCGCAGCAGCAGCACTACCACTACAATTACTACTACGAGCGTGAGCCCGCCCACAAGGACGCCGCCATGGATTGCCGCCACCAATACACTGCTGCTGCTACCGCCGATCACGGAAGGTATTAGCGCGGATCAGCGAGTGTGTTCAGCAAGCATGGCAGTCCACCAATCCCCTCCTCCGCAGTGCCTTCGTTTGTTTTCCTTGTTTTTACTAGTGTTTTGTCACCTTCTTTTTGGTCGGTTCGTTAATCTGCTGAAACTGAAAGGCATCTGGAGGTGAGGGAGAGAGTGCGTGCGTGGAAGAACTAAGGTCCACAGCTCAACTCTTTTGTCAGGAGAGGCTCTTGTCAGTTGGCTTGTGTAGTCTTTTTGTACTTGTCCGGTCACATAAATAATGCAGCGAGTCTTCTCAGTAGATCCCTTCTGGTGGTTGTTTCCTGCGCCATGGATGTTGCTTCTGCGTGTTCCTCCGCCGACACTTCTCAGCTCTCAATGTCCGGACTGGTGGAAGAACTTCAGAAGTTCTAGGTGCGAATGGAGTCTTCCTCCGGCCTCAGGGCAAGTTTCAGAGCTAGAAACTTGAATGGCGTCCTGAATTCTGAAATCTGCTCTAAATGTACTGCGGCCAACATTTCGTGTTCTGCTCCAGATCAAATGCATTCTGAAATCCTTTCGGCTCCATCACCCCAAACTGGGTAAATTCTGAAAGGGAAAAGGGGAATTTTTGCACCGGCAAATTTAAACATCTGAATGAACACAAAGTAGTTTACCTCAGCCAACCTATTCACCAAACATATATGATGGTTAATCATTTTTTACATGCCACTTGGTCAGAACTGTGAAGCACAACGCTTACTACTTCGCAGAGAATGCAAAGGCTCAACAGTTAAGCATGTATGTAGTTCCATTTCAAAAGTTGTAGAATAAAATGAGGGTACAGGCCGATGTGGAAGATCATTTTTTTTTCTTTTTTGGCCAGGACAGATAAAAACTGGCAGAACATTCACTGTACAATGTGTTACTAACACATAACTAGATGCTTCAATCTCAAGGTGTGTGTGCGCCCCTTATGGCCCGCGTTGTAAACTCAAATACTCTAATTTTCTTTTTAGTGCACGCAGCTCTCCTACGTATTCTCGAAAAAAAAAAATGCTTCAAAAGAAAATGGATACACACCTTCCGCACCTTGTTTTCATTCTCTGCTCTATACAGAGTTCTTCTCGTGCAGACACCTGCAGATTTGTCCGTGTCTTTGCATAAACCATTTTCGCCGCATATCTGCCCGATGCATATACGAGTGTTGGCCCAGTGCTAAATTCTGAAAGTTGTTCGTCTTTCCAAGATATTCTTCAGCTAAGTTCTGAAAGTTGGTCACCCTTTTCGTTTTCAAGTCATTCGGCGATTATACTTATGCCTGTATTTTACCTTTACTGGAGATAAACCTCACCTGTGCGCCATGATTTTATCTTGCACGTACTCACCAGCCTGTACAGAAAGAAAAAGTGATGCAACAAAGGCTCAGTTTCCTGTTTTCTTCTGAGGAAACGTGAGTTGAACAAGTGGCTCTCGCATCTTGCTTCTTTTACTGGCGCTATACATGTTAAGAATGATAATTAAGTGGCAATAATGCTTTGTGGCTAAACACGTCATCTTGCTTCTTTTACTGGCGCTATACATGTTAAGAATGATAATTAAGTGGCAATAATGCTTTGTGGCTAAACACGTCGAATGGAAAAAATCCTGTGTGATTCCGCCGAAAAGGCAAAGACTTCATAGACTAAAATGATACACCATAGTGCAAAGCGATTTTTGTGCGGCGGAAGAATTTTAAAAATACTTCGACAGGTAAAGTACTAACACATCAAAGACCACAGCAGCAGCACCTATCACCGTGTAAAGCAGAGAATTCAGTTCTAGTGCTTTTGGCTCTAACTTAACAACTAAGATCTCAATCCGTGTTGATCGGTTCTACAAAGCTCTGAATAAGACCACGAATCCATCTGGTCATCCAAAGAGGGAGACAAAACAAATGTATCTGCACTTTGGTTTACGAACTGATAGAGCCTAGGAAGACTACACCATTAGACGGTGCAACCTGGTCGAGAATGGTTAGGGACTATGTGCATGTCATTTTCAACTCTACTTTCTGTTTCTTTTGAATCACTGGAATAAGTTCCTAATCAGTGCTTCCACTAGCAACTCATACAGGATACAGCTAATTTGGCCACAGGTAGGCCTGGAATGTATAGGTTAGGCCTTACTAGCTTATGATTTCACACAAGATGAACCACTGTAGCATCAGATGAGTAACTGCGATATCTAGTTCTAGATTCCAACACATGCCTACTACAAGTATAGAAGGTTTAGTTGTCCTTACTGTACAATGTACATGGCTGCTTCTTTGGATAAAGAGCAGAAGGCAGGTTACACACTTCCAGATTCCAAATCGTTTCTTGATTTCATCTCATGCTCCTGCCTAGAGAAGCTAATGTGTTGCCCACCAGTAGCTGTATGTTGTTGGTTTTGTGCATCATTTGAATTGGCTGCTTGAAGTTCCTCCAGCATGTGGAAGTATGCGTATGGTCCCCAACCTAAAGGTGAAAAGGAAAAGAGTACCAGATTCATACAGAGAGAACCAAAATATATGAACGAGAAGAGCAATAGCAGGGCAAACCCTCAAACCACTATAGGGAAAGGAATTTGCCTAGTGAGAAAGATTGAACAACCTTGATCATGATAGGGAGGAGGAAAGAAATGCAAGTAACACAGCACTGCCATAATAAATCCTGTCATATATCAAATCAGATTGGTTACCGATGGCATCAAAGCTTTTCATACATTTGGAAAAGAAAAGGAGAGATCAAGTACATACCAATAAGGCCGCCAACAAACACGTCCTCCCAGTGGTGCCGATAATCATCTACTCTAGAAATCCCAACAAGTGAAGCAAGAAGAAGAGGAAGGATCACAATGCAAAGTTTGGCCACGTGACCTTGGCGATCGAAAGCCTTAATTTTGCCAGACAGGTAGAGTGACAAAAATCCAAGACCAGCAAAAGACCCTGGCAGCATAAATATTGTGAGGAATGCTGACCAATCAGGGGTAAAAACCATAGCTATACAAGTAATGGTTACAACATTTGGAGCTTTCTGTGCTAGTGATAACCACTTGGTATCAACTTCAGATAAGAAAAATCACCCAAGATAAATGATAAAGCACAAAGTATAGTGATAAAAACTATTCGGTCAAGGTCCAGGCATACAGCACTACAAAAGCAATAAACTATTTAAATTCACTCCGCTACTGCTAATGAACATGGCATTTGTTGACCATCTACAGTCATTATTTGAGACCTCAACTTATTAGCTTTACACTTGGAAGGACAATATTATCTATCTAAATGCTTGTGCCACTGTGGACTCATGGGTGTGAACTTACACAAAGTGTGGCCACTAGGAAAGCTCTTGCGCCCATCAGTTAAGAAGCTTTTGTTACCATGGCAAATCACACCACCGGTCACCTGGTCGTATAACTGTGTCAAACATGCCACAGAAGTGCCGTGTCAATTTAAGCTAGAATATGAATCTGTAGAGCAGAACCGTCTACACACAAGCGTGTAAGAAAATATACCTGCTTTCCATCAGGAAAGCATCACCAAAAGAAGTCCGGCCTAGGTCTACCTACTGCAGTCTTGATCACATCAGTGAACACCGCAGTTATGAGCACAGCAAAGAGGACGCCTACAGAGTTCATATGCAAACGAATTTAATCACGAATTGGTCACTCCACACCTCAGCACGCTGGATAATTTGACAACCAGAAGATAACAGGGACATCTTAAATCACCTAGCGTTGCGTGATGCAGATCATAAACGTCTCTCCTGGCAACATATATGGATATGAAGATGACCCAAGGACACAGGATAGAGATTATCTGGAAACAGGTCCAATGCCCCCACATCAGAGTTGAATGGAGTTTGTTCTTGCATCAGAGAACAGAATTGCACACAAAATGTTCAGAAACATACAGGAACGGCCCATGCTGGCACGGTGCTTGGTTTCACTGGGTACCTAATATGAGTCATCATATCCTTGCCAACGAACCGGTTGAACGGGGGAGCATAATGCAGCGCGACCACAACTGCAGCTAGAAGAATCAGAGCCACCCAGTCGTGCGTGTGCTTTCTGGCCAATCTTACTCCATGAGTCTGAATCGTGTGGGAGCCTAGCTGAGCCCCCTGCATCCTGTCTCCTATCTGAGACGGGCCCATCTGAGACCCCTGCATCTTGTCCCTGTTGGCAAATAAACGAATATGACCAGCCTATGAAGAATCTCAACATACTGAAAACAGCACATATAAACGGGACTGCATTAGCCTGATGTAAATTGCACAGGTAAACTGCACCAGGGACAAGATTCGTCTGAACAGGTTGTTAAGGTCTGCTAGGTTTATTCCATTTCTTGGAGGTTTATGGAGTAAACCTCTCTAAAATTTCAGGTAGGGACGTAGTATTGCACAAGAGAAACCGCATGACTTTTTATAAGAAAGAAACTAAATAAGCTAATAAGAAATGAAATGCATGAGGAGGCGCCGAGCCGTTGGTGCGGCAAAATCCCATATCCCCCACCGCCGCCACCACTAAACCCTCTCAAGAAATGAAACCGCAGGCGGCCCTGATCGAGGGCCAAGCAACAGCACTCGAGCTCGCTGCTCGCTTGCTCACGCTGAAAGTAAGCAGCAAACCACCAGTACTTTTTAAGAAAAAATATCGAACCTGATGGCGGTGACTTCGGATACACAGGAGAGGAGACCAGAGGTCGCCAAGATTCCGGCTTCTTTACCGCTTTCGCAGTAAACGGGGAGGAGCAGTCGAGCAGAGAGAAGTGACCGGAGCCACAAGACAAGCCGGCGCAGAGAAGGAAATTTTACTGCTAGCTTTCTCGGCCCGTCGGGGTTCGCGGCGGCGCTGGTCGAGTTGCTCCCCCACGCCGGCCGCCGCTGGGAGTCGCCTGCGAGCCTTACACGTGTGCCTCGCGGTGTCTGCGCTGTCCACGCGGCGTAGTCTACTCTGGCCGGTGCCAGCCACGCAGACGCGCAGTACGGAAAAGGAAGAGGGAGGACCCGGAGAAGGCCCTGCTGTACGATCCGAACCAAGGCCCAAAGGCCGAAGCCCGCAGACCCGCTCAGCCAGGCCGAAAGCTAGTAGTTTCGTACGTAGTTGGGTGATAATTTACCCAACAATCCAGCCCATGGGCCTACCCATTTCTGGAGCGTGTGTGCTTGCAGCGAAGAATTCAATTCCTGATCATCCATCCAGATTGCCCCACGTCCCTCTCAAAAAAAAAAAATCCAGATTGCCCCACGCACAGTACTGACGTGCACGCTGGTCTCAAGCACGCCAAAAAATGTACGAAAAGTCCTGGCCGCCGCCCCGAACAGTGCTACACGTACGCCCTGACGTGGCCCTGACGCTGGTCTCAATTACGCGACCGCACGAAACAGCAGGACACATCGATTCAGACATCATGTTCGTGTGCTCCAAATGGTCAGATCAAAGCTCTCCGGTGTACTTTTAAAAAAAAAAATCTCTCCGGTGCTGCAGTGCAGAAAGAAGAAGAAAAACTGTAAAGACGGCGAGATTAGATTTGGGTACACCATTTTTCCTTAAAAAATTGGTTTAGGTACAGCATCGCAGGGAAAAGAAAGGAAATAATCGAATATAAGGTTAGGCGCGGCTAATTGCATGACAGGGGGGAGGTTCCAGCTGCCTGCAGGTGACAGGTGGGGCCCGGGGGATATGCTTCCTTGTAGGATCCACCTCAGCGTTGTCGCGCCCTTGCATCTTGCGCTCACGGAAAGCTTTTCGTTTCCTTGCGCAAGACAAGAGTGAGCCGTGGCCAAGAAAACCTGATTTTTTTTTCTTCTATCCTACAAAACCTGATTTTTTTTTTTCTATCCTATAAAATCCTGTGATAATAACTCCCATACCTTTGATTTGGAGATAGGAAGGATTATTAGCACCTGGTGTGATGGGGACACCAAATTAAGCCAGAGTTTTCTTTCCGTTTTAACTTTTTTTTTTTCTTCCAGAGGATAGGTTACTCTAGTCGAATGGAATTGATATATGATGGAATTGACAAGATAACCAATGCTTTGTTGCCCCTCCATCCCCATCTATCATCACCCTGGAGTCCATCCAAGGCTCCAAATAGCAGCATGCATGTCGCCCTCAACTAAGCGCCGCAGACTATTAGAGCCCCCATACCATTACGCTTCTAGATCAGGTGATCCACGCATCAATCCGCAGCCAAAATTGTGCTGCAATGATGGGGGAACACAGGAGTTGCGGCACACTTACCTCCACCACCGCTAGCCAGCGATCCGTACTGTTCACCGGAGTGGGGAGCCGTTGGTAGCGAACGTATGCGCGTACACCTGGATTTCGTCGCATCTGAAGATTAAGAAACTGATCCGGTCCGTGTCAATGACATAGCATAGCATATGGCAGTTTCAGATGACAAGTTAACAGCTGTGGCTCTGCTCCTCCTCTTTTTTTTTTTTGCCCCCGTGTACTATTTTCCAATGGGTCACTCGCCGATTGTCAAATTTATAAATACCCTCTATATTTGCCATATAATAGAGAAGAAACGCTAATTTTCTTTTCAATTTTTCTCGGCATGGCGTCGCGTGACCGAGTATCTGCGTAATATTCTCCTTGGTACACTTCCAAGGTAAATGTCAGCATCCGTGGCCGTCAAGCCTGCTCCACTTGCCAAAATAAGATTTCGATCCAACGATATAATTATTCTGCCCCGAAATGGCAGTTACGGATGGGCCCGGGGCCCCATCCGGATGCGTACACGTATGTATACCCAATAGCTCGGCCCCTCGGCTCGTTGTCGCTTTGCACCGAGGATTTCCTCTCGCCGGAGCCGGAGCCGCGCCATCCGTAACCATAACCCCATCTGCGCTGCTCCCACAGTGGATAATATATCCGCTGGCCGTCGTCCATGCATGCATCCCCCGACGGATAGGGCGGCTGATGATGGCACGACGCGACGGATGCTGATCGACTCTCCGATCCGTCTGCGATGATCGATCTATCGTCCTGCGCGTCCGGCCGGCCTCCATCTTGATCCCTCCCTGCGCAAGATTCCAGCCCGGGACGTGTTGTGAAGTCGCCAAACCGATAGGCAAGTCGATGCGGATTGCTGCCGTTCCGGTGCTGCTGCCGCTGCTTTTCATTCGTCGCTGAGATATTTCTGCTGGGGTCACTTTTGCTACGAATATGCATGGGCGTCTGTACCCGTTCGACGGTGATCTGCAACCAGAGGTTCAGTTGCAGTACACTTGAACGCTTCGTTTATCGTCATTCTACCAGAGCAGCTGCGAAGAGTAATTCAGAAGCTACCAGAACAGCTACCAAGAGTATTTCGTTTTTGGTTTAGTTTGTAGTACGTGCGGATGGATTCTCTCCATGCTCACGTACGTACGTAGTATCCTGATATCATCCATCGATCCACTTGTTTTGGTTGCTTTCCGTGTCTGGCTTTCGCTTTTGTTGACGACTCGATGAACGAGTTGCCTAGATCGGCATTCTGGCATGCGCGTGGGAACGTTCAAGGGGGGCTCTCGCATCATCAGCATTCAGCCTGGTTTTGCGCTTTTGCATGCTCCAAAGGTCACGGGCAGACTAAGCACGAACAAGCAGCCATCGTCCTGGGGTTCTTAACCCTCTTTTTTTTTTTAAAAAAAAGAAAATTCTTTTTGACTCGGGAAAGACAATGAATGTACGCCGACGCGACAGCAACGCCATCAGGCTGTCTGTCGTTAACCGCGTCACAAAGTCATCGCAGACATAATGCTACATGTGCGCGTGTGACAATGTGACATAAAGCCTTCATGCTCGGCGAACGCACGTTTCAGCCCGGAGACCTCGACAGCCAAATCTCAACCTACTGTCTAGTCCCGTCCCGTCCCGTTCCGTTCCGTTCAACCACTACTGTGGTTTCACTTTTCTGTATCTGCGCTGGAATCGAAGCGAGCCAGCATGGGACGAGCAGGGCATGATCATCGACGGGACCCCAGCACCGTCACCCCGCACTGGGGCTACCAGCAGGGGAAAAAACACTCTGGTTATTTGCTTCTCTTCATCTTTTTATCAGTACTGGAATATTATGTAGCAGGCCATAGAGCAGAGCGAGAACACACCGGCACCGTCCCACTCCAGCCCCACCGCCCGCCGGCACGAGCGCGCACGCGCACGCGCCCGCGCAGAACCGTCGGCCGGCGCCCGATCGAGACGGCGAGACCCACCCCCACCCACCAGCCGCGCAACGGCGCGAGCGATCGCGCGGGTGACACGACCCGGCGTCGCGGTCACGGCGGGCGCCGGGCGGGGCTCATCGTCAGCTCGGCAACCGCCGGCGCGCGGGGGTTTTCCCCTGGTGGTGGACGCGGACGGGCCACGGGGGGCGGCGCGACACCCAGCTGGGTGGCTCCTGGTGTGGTGCTGGCGTTCCCGGGGCTCCGGCCCCCGCGGTCGCCGTGCCCGGGCGCCTCCGGTGCGCCAGCGAAAGGGACCCTCCGGCTCAACCCGGATAACTGCTGCGCGGTCGCGCAGCGCAGGTAGGACCGGCCGGTGACGGCGACCTCGGATGGTCAGGACTCAAGAAGTATCCATCGATACGCCTGTCGTCGCGCAGCTAGCTACGGGTCGCGACGAGGATGTGGCCTCTCCATCGACAAACCGGACCGATCGATCGCTCCAGGCGTTTGCTTGAAGCGAAAGGCCGGCGCCGGTCGACGGACCCGCCCGTCCGTCCGTCGCGTGCGCCTGCCTGTAACGGGAAAGAGACGGGCGGGCGAGGGAGTGGGTTGATGGGCGGATGCAACGGCCGTGGGTCGCGCCGCGGCCGGACGCGACCTCCTCACCTGTCCGGCCGTTCCGTTCGTGCACGCGCGGATGCTTCTTAATGTTACCCCCGGCCGTTGCGTTACTTTTCCCAAGTGCTTGTCTTTCATCCCGGGTAATTCTGATTCCTTCTTTTGAAAAGGGTATTTCAGATTTCTCAGTAACCCAGATAAATAATTGCTTGGCTGACGGCGAAGATCAGTAAGCGGGAAGCCGTCCCTCCATTTAGCGCATGCGTGCAAGCATTCATAGACGGATGGATCAGAAGGCGACATCAGCTGACAAGAAAACCCACAAGAATGGAAAAAAAAACCAGAGAGAAAGACTTGTCAATTCAGTTCCCCGCTCCCTCTCTCAATTCAGTTCCGCGAGTCGGCTGTATCAATCATCCGGGGACACCTCGGCCAATGATAATGCTGTTTTCCGGCTTCCCCTGTCAGGTACGCGCATCACCCGAGTCAGAGAAAAACAGAAACCTGCCCATCGTGCGACCGTGACGCGCGCTCAAAACATGAGCTGGTGACATACGTATGCAGCAGGCAGCAGCCTTCCGTTCCGTTCCTGGCAAGCAGACCTAACAAAAGCATGATCGAAGAAGCCCGAGCGGAGCACGATACGTTTTTTCTTTTGCGAGGCATTAGCGCTACATTATTCTGCACGACGCGATACCTAACTTGTGCCGCGCGTCGCGTCGTATGTCCCAAACTATAATACTGTCGCAAAGCTGGCCTGCACTGCACGGCGGTTGTCATCGCATCCAATCGCCCTATCATCAGCCGGAACTGGAAAGAAGAAAGCCCCCACGGTTCCCTTCCCTTCAAGCCTCTCCCCCTAATCCTAATCCCCGCTGCACACCTCACTCCGTCGTCACCGGAGCCGGCAGCCTGCAGGTGGCCGGGGATGAGACCGGCCGCCTTTTGTTTCCGCCTACCGGCCGGTCCGATTTGATTAGTCGGCGAGACAGAGGAGCCCCCAGCGGATCCAATTCCCGAGGCGTCCGATCGCAGGCCTTGGATCTTGCACTTGTGTCTCCTGCCGTTTTCTGTGGGCGGGTATCCGTCCATTGGCGCACGTTGATGCCGCTGGGAAGGAAGAAGAGGAAAGGAGGAAAAGCCTGGCGGTGCTGCGATTCCGGCCGCGTGTGTTTGGTGTCGAAATGCAGCGCACCCTGTGCTGGATTTGATGTTTCGAGCTGGCGCGGGCGGGCGGACCACGACCACGCGATCCGGCGGCGAGCCTGAAGAAACGAGGAAATGGCATCGGGGTTTCGCTTGCTTGTGCAGCTCTGTTCCTGTGATCCTTTGCTGGTTTTTTTGCTGGGCGGGTGATCTGGTTTGGGATCGGTGCTGGCGCTTTTTAAATTTTAATTTGCAGTAACGCTGCAAGCATTCATCTGGAAGGCCGTGTGACTGCACCGGTCTCTCGCAAGGTCCACTGACCGCGAGGATCGGGCTGCTTTGCTCTACCGGTGGAGCGTTCTTAGCATTATCAGAAGATCAATTTTTAGTTGGCTACAATGAAAAAAAATGACATTCAAGTGAGGCGCAAAATACTAGCATGCTGGGTAAGGATCATTGTCAGTAGAGGCGCGAGAATTAGATTGAGTTTTGCAGAATTATCAAGCAATTGATTCCTAGTGTAAAGGACACTTGTCTTGTCCCGAATTTGTCAATCATGAGCTCCATCTAGAACTATTGCTACTTCCCATATGATCACCGGCGGAGCGTCATTAGGCCCACAGAGGGCTATGCCGCCCCGGTCCGGTAAAAGGATCAAAACTGCAAAGTGCAAACTGCTGGTCCAAGTGCAGACCGTAGCTTGTTGACAGATAATTCAGCCTACAAATAAGAAAATCCACGAGGTGCAGACGGTGAAAACAACAAAAACAACATCAAGCGTGTTCCAGCGAGTCGCGACTAGCGGACGAGGCGATGTCGCGGTTGACTTGTCGACGTTGTCATGGTCAGCGGGTGAGCTCTTAGCACGGTATACTGCAGCCATCTACCTCTTCCATTGATTGCTAGCTCCGCCAATACCCATCATGAAACATCTGCATAGCATTCGGTTGAATGCCACTCGGCCACTCAGGCTCTTACATGGAACTTCCTCTGGTCGAGGGTCAATTTATGCATGGTCAGTCTAAAAGCTGTACCAAACAGTCCTAGTTGGAATAATCAAACAGTAGACGCCACTCGACGATGAAAGGAAAACAACTCGGCCGGATGGCGCGTCAACAGAAAAGCGTGGGAGAAGAACAAAGAAAAACCGATCCAGAACGAGAAGGCAGCCGCCGCCGCAGGGCGGGTAGAGAGGGGGGACCACCGGGCCCAGATCACAGGCCGCAAAACAGCTTCCCGCAAACCAGCGGTATTTCCTGGCGCGGGACCCACCACCCCTCCCTCCTCCTTCCTCGCTTCCCCTTGCTCTCCTCTCCTCTCATATATTCCCCTTGCCCCAAAATCTAATAAAATCCCCCACCCAAAACCCACGCAGGAGCCAGCGCAGCCAGAGCAGCAAACCGCCCCTCCCCCCCGCCCGCCGCCCGCTTCGCCCCCATGGAGCCGGTGCCGCCGGCGACGGCCGCCGGCGTGGGGGGCCCCGGGCCCGGGCCCGGGTACCCCGAGTCCACGGAGTCCTCCCCCCGCAGCCGCGGCGGGGACTCGTGGGACGAACCCTTCCCGTCCTCCGCGGCGGCCGCGGCCGGCGGCGGGGGCCGGCTCCGCCTGATGTGCAGCTTCGGGGGCCGGATCGTCCCGCGCCCGACGGACAAGTCCCTCTGCTACCTGGGCGGGGAGACCCGGATCGTGGCCGTGGACCGCCACGCCTCGCTCGCCGACGTCCACGCGCGCCTCTCGCGGTCGCTGCTCGGGGGCCGGCCCTTCACGCTCAAGTACCAGCTCCCCAACGAGGACCTCGACTCCCTCATCTCCGTCTCCACCGACGAGGACCTCGACAACCTCGTCGACGAGTACGACCGCATCGCCGCCTCCTCCTCCGGCGGCGGATCCTCGCGCACCTCGCGGATCCGGCTCTTCCTCTTCCCCGCCAAGCCCGAGTCCTCCTCCTCCCTCGGCTCCCTCCTCGACGACTCCTCCAAGTCCGAGAACTGGTTCGTCGACGCCCTCAACAGCGCCATCTCCGGCTCCCTCGACGGCATCCCCAGGGGGATCTCCACCGACTCCGCCTCCATCAACTGCCTCCTCGGCCTCGAGGACGACTCATCCGTGCACTCCCGCAGCGGGGTGCCCAACTCGGCTCCCTCCGAGGACCAGCGCGCCACCCAGCAGAAGCTCCCGGCCGCCGCCGCCGTCGCCGCCGGCAGGCACCCGCACGACGTCCAGTCCGTGCCGGACTCGCCGATGCTGGATAAGAACTCATCGTTCGGCTCGACCTCCTCGGCGCCGTCGCTATCGAATCTGCCGCCTATACGCGTGCGGCCGGAGGACCGCCCGCCGGACGCCCGCGTCATGCCACCTGCCACCGTGGAGGACCACTTCGCGCAGATGGGGATCTCCGAGCAGCACCTGCCGCCTGCTGTGGCCTACATGCAACCGCCAGCGCAGGTGCCGATCCCTGCCATGGCCGTTCCAGTTGCCAGCCCCTCTGAGGCGTCCAGTCGAGTGTTCTCCGACGATGATAAGTCCGATCACGGTGGCGGAAGTCGGAAGCCACAGCCTCCAAAGCAGGAGGTTCCACCCGTTGCTGATCCCACCAATAGGTAGTTTGTTTATATCCTGACCTACTTTTGCTTACATATTTTGATTATCATCTTTCATAGAAGAAAGATTGCTTTTGATTATGAGTTAGGATGAAACCTTACATGGACCATGCGTGTTATCAATTGTTTCAGAGCTGTCTACTACAACGATAGGTCTCCACCTGCGGAACTAAAGCGAGATATGCCGGTGGGAACGGAAGCTGCCAGCTACCGCCTCCCGGTATCAGCTCCGGATGCTGCTGCTGCCGCTGCAGCTGCCGCAGCAACACAGCCCCCACCCGGATATGTCTTCGCCCAGATGCATGCGCCTCCGCCACAGCAGCAGCAGCAGCAGCCACAGCAGCAGCAGCAGCAGCCAGCTCCACAACAGATTGTTACTGCTGGAAATCAGCATTTCATCCACAACCCAGCCACTGGGACCTTCATTCCAATCCAGTCATATTACCACCATCCTGTCCCTCAGCAGGCACCCCAGCCTGTGCCGCGGCCACAACAGGCACCTGCATTTGACCCGAACACTGGGATGTATTACATTCCAATGCAGCAGAATGCACCTCAGCCATATAGCATGCCTCCTGGTGCACAAGTATCTATGCCACCGCCGACCCTTGTTGACACAACGCCAAAGCCAACCGTGCCGATTCCTCAGATGACTGTGAAGCCTGAATTGCAGCAGCAACCTGGTGTTTACCGAACAGCAGCTGCTGCCGCACCTGCGCCCAATGCCGCACCTGGATATGCCGGAGTAGGATACCACCATGTTATTCAATCCCACCACCACCGTGCTCAGCAACCCGTTGCGAACATGGCAGGCAACATGGCAGGCAACTATGGGTATGAGTACGCTGATCCAAATCGCCCACAAGTCTACTACTCGCAGGCAGCAGCACCTCCAACATTGCCACCTCAGTATCAGCCCATTGTCTCTCCTGATGCTGGTCAGGGTGAAAAACATTAAGCAGAACCGCGCTTCATAGCTTGAGGATGTGGATTGGTGAATTCGGGTATGTTGCAAACTCTAGAGGCATAGTTATCCTGCTGTTATCATTATTGTTGCTCCTGCATGTTACATGAGTCTGTGGCAAGGTGTTGCTATTAGGAAGCTGTGCATTTGGGGTCAAATCAAGTATGCATCCAAGCATGGACTGAAAATAAGATTATTACCGGATGGTTCTTGCGTTGGCGAGACTGAAAGAAGGGTGACAGTGCTGGATTAGATTGGGGAGAGCCAGGTGTTGTTGGATCCAGTTCCAATTGCTGTCTTCTTCTTCTTCTTCTTCTTATTTTGAATAAATATATAGTGTCCAAAAGAACTTGGTAAAAATGAAGAACTCATCATTTGTGTAGCCCTCTGTAAATTTGAACTCTTGGAAGTCATTCAGGTTGAGGTGCAGATAAGTGTTATTAGTTTGCTTGTAGAAACTTCATTCGAGTTAAAATATCATATGTATACATCGGTCCGGTTTTGTACTTTGGTGTTGATGCTGATATGTTTCTTATCGTTTAATACATTGACCTTGATTCCCTTGCAACTTGGGTCGCCCTGGTTCCGTGTGTTTCCCAGTTTGCTTCAGAGCGTTCAAATGACCTCGCTTTGAAGTGTAGCAGAGTTGCAAACGCTAGTAGTCGTTTTCGTGGGCCGTCCAGTTGCAGAGGAAATCAACGGGTCATAGTCTTATGCTCAAACTGTAAGCCCCTGTGAATCTGTGATCCATCGTTCCTGTAGAAGACAAGTAGAAGATGCAAAGCCGCAAATTGATATTTCTTCTTCGGATGGTCCTGTTCCCCACCATCATATCGGGGATTTTGGATTTGCAAATTATCCTATCTGAAGTTAAATTGATGTCCTGTAGAGTACCACTATTGGTTCGGTTTTTCCATCAGATGTAGCCCTGTGGATTGACACACGCAATCAATGTCTGGATCTCATTTGAAGGAGGAATAATGTTCGTGAGATCTGGATGGGGGTCATTTTGTCGATGTGATGGATCAACCAATTCAATCAGGGCATGCCTGTTTTCGAGGGGAGATTTTTTGTGAAACCGCTCGTCTTGTTTATAGTGCATATATCTGCAAATTGCTTCCACTTTAAATGTAAAACCGGTGTTTATCCCCAACTGCGCACGGCAGAGGAGTCCTGGTGCGGATAGTCGTCTGGTGAGGAGGGAGGAGGGAGGCCACCCGGGTAGGTGCGGTGGTCCTCGTCTCCGGATCCTCGGTTATGCGGTTGCTAATGATGTGATGTGATCTGCCACTGGCTGGGATCTTAATCCTCGCCGGGCGAGAGGATCTTGCGATCTTCCGAGCGACCGAGCCGATCGCCTCGGCCAAAGAGGAAGCGAGGCACTTCCTTTTGGCACGGCGCCAGCGCCAAGATCAGTCGATCCATCTCATGATCGTCCTCGGCCGCCGTCGCTTTACGGCTGTGCGCCCACACGTACGAGTCCAGTGGGGGTATAAACAAACGGGGCCTGTTGCTAGTTGCTGCAATGACATTGCAGCGATCCTTGTGCGCGCTGCTGGCTCAGTGGTTTTTATGGCTTCCCTTGTACTGCTACTACAAGTAAAGTAGTAGTATTTAAAGGGCGCTGAGAGCCTGGCAAGCACGTCCAGGAGCACTAATCAGTAATCAGCCAGCTCTGCCTTTCCTTTCGTGTCCCTTCTTTTGTGGCTCCATGATTTGGGTGTGTGGGCGTGGCCGCGGCCGCGGCCGACGCTGAGTCATCTCGTTGGGGGGTCAAAATCAAATCAAACCAGCTGTTGGGTTGGTCAAACTCGTTCTTGTTCCTTCCTTCTATAGATACGGCTGTTATCGGCGCGTGTACACGCGGGGCGGGTAATACGGCGTAGAAAGGGCAGCTGCCGACGCCTGCCACCGCACGTCTCGGGGAACGCGGCGGCCGGCGTCGCGCGCGGCGGACGGGATCGGGTCGGCGCCGCTGGCACGAGGGCTGGCCGGTCGGCCGGCCGGTGCGCGGTCCGAGCTGGGCGGGCGGGCGGGCCGCTTGGTCGCAGCGCGACAGGCTCGGACCGCACGTGGGGCTGTGGCGGGCGAGCACAGGCAGAGGCTGCCGCGCGGGTCCCACGGGCCCTGGCTGATGAGGTGTGCGCTGGGGGATTCGCTGCCGCGCCCCACTCCCGTGGCACATGCCCGCCGCTGCTGGCCACGGCCCGTTCGCCCATGTTGCACCGCCGCCCAGCCGGTGGGGAAGCCAGCGTGGGGGCGCGTGACGGTGACCCGGCGGGCAGGCGGCCGGCAGCGCCCGCGCCTCGGCCCGGGCGTGCGAGCGCGCCGGGCCACACCGGGGCGCGCACGAGGATCTCTCTCGTCTGTTTTCGGGATGGATCTCGTGCGCGGCTCGGAGTCATAAAGCGGGCGGGGTGACGAGGTCCGTTTGTCCCCGCGCGTCCGGCTCCGGAGGATAGGATTCCGGGAATAGGAATAGGGTCGGCCGCCACCCCGGGCCATGTACCGCCATGCCCCGCGTGAGGCTGGTCGACGAGCGGCCCGCGCGTTCCCACCTGGTAGCCATGCCCCGGTGCTGGCCGAACGTTGCCGCTGCGTCAGCATGGCAGCCACGGCCGACGGAACTAGTTCCCGGAACGGGCGCATGCCATGACGCCAGGCATCCCGCCCACCGGAACGCGATGTGCCGCCGGGTCATAGCAGCCGACAGGCGTCGATGGGTCTCTCCCGTGATCTTTACCCGGCGAGGCCGCGACCCGAGCGTGCCTCCCGAAAGCGCCAATGCGCGCGCGGTCTCCCTCTCGGCTCTCGCCATCGCCATCCCATTGCACGCACGCCTTTGCGAGCGGGCGAGCGCGCATGATGCCGCGGCGGACCACCCCACCAGGGGCCACCACGCAGCACGCAGCCGCCGTGCGGTGCTGCCCCCATTGGCCATTGTTCTCTCTTCTTTCTCCTTTTGACCGCCCGGCCTCGGCTGCCTGCCCGTGCTCCCCACCCCGGTGCCCGCCGCACGCCAACGCCGGAAAAAGCCCAAAAGGCTGGGGTCCCCCGGACGACGCGACGCCGCACAGCAGGTGCCCCGTGCCCGTACGTGCGTGCTCCCCTCGCGGCCGGGCCGGCGGCACAATCCCGTGTGCTCCTTTCCTCACCCGGTCACCGAAACCGCCGGCACACCATTCGCAGTTCCGGGGTCCAGGAAACAGTGCCATCTGCTGTGGCTGTCACGGCACGGTAGTTTCGCCTTGGGTTCCCTGGTGGACGGATGGATGGATGCTGGTGTACCATCTGCTGACTGGCCAATGATTAGTGACCGGCCTTGTTTAGTGCCAGGATAAACCGAAGATGATTGCTTAAACTTGTGTACCAGTCGTGGAAGAGGGCTCACCCACTCCATGTCGCTGTCCTTCAGCGTGTGCACACGTTGACGGTTCCGGCGGCCAACCCCCACAGGATAAGGATTGGATGTATTGTGGATACCTAAACTGGCTGCGACTGGTAGCCTGATAGGTTAAGTTGGATGGGAACAAAAAAGCTCTTAAACAAAGTTCAAGTTTGCCCTGACGTGACAAGCAAGCGCGTAGGTCTCAAGCTCGGCCGAGTGCCATACATTATTGTGCGCCCCACCCGGTTCAGAGTTCAGGTTCAGCTTGCGATGAGTACGACATGCGCTTACAACAGTCGCGGCATGGTGAATCATGCAGCTGTGGAAACAGTGAAAGTACAAGGACCGGCAGAGGCAGCGCCGAGCAGCTGACGAGATACACAGAGCACACTGCAGTCTAGCAGCGGTGAAGCACTGAAACCTTTACAAAGAAGCAAACACGGGCGTCGTCTGTGGCCGATGTCACGGTGGGTGACGTGTCGCCCTGCCAGGACAGACAGCGACCGGGAGGCAGGTCAGGTCGCGCGGCGAGCCGTGCAATGAGATTACCCGACACCTGAGGATGAGATCACCGAGCGCAGGCAGGAAAACAAAGGAGATCGCGCGGAGGAAGAAAGGGCTCCCGGGTCCCGGCCAGCCAGAGCGTGCCGGTTACCTCACGCGCACGGAACGCCACCATCTTTATCCGAATCGGCGTGCGTCGCTGTCCCCCGTCGTGCGTTTCGCTGCCGGGCAACCCGACCCTGATGATCCCGGGAAGCGGTGTCGTCTCCATGGCGATCGATGGCAAAGCGAAAGGGAAGAGCAGCGCGCTAGCGGCGGTGGGAAACAGACGTAGCGGATGGCAACATGAAAAGTCTCTACGGAAGTTCACATGCTGAACTGAACGGAGCAATACCCATCACCATTAGCCGGTAGCATGTACTGTACAACACGGCATCACAGGTCATGTTCTCGTCTTCCCTGCATGCAGCTCTTACATTGAACACAGATGAGCCGTGCTTTTGCGACCCTATTGGTAGCAAGCACCCATTTCCTTTGGGGAGGTCTTCAGGATCAGTGCGTGCATGTGTTCTGATTCAGTTTTCAGCTACACGAGTAGTATGCATCATCAGACGACGCCGTGTATTCAGCGGTGGGTGGTGGCCTTCCAGGCTTTCCTGCTGGTCGATCTCATCTCACTTGGCTGCAGCGCCTGCCCCCCTCGGGATCTTCCTGAGAACGCCTGAATCAATGTCCGCGAAGTGGGTCCGTAGGTCGTGCACGCCTCGCGCCACCAGGTGGTCCACCTCGCTGTCGTACCGCTCGTACAGCGCCGGCAGAGTCATCGTGCCAAAGACCACTGCACAAGCAACAAAGACATCATCATCCGGTTCATTGCTGAATAACGCTGGGAATTTTTGTTCTCTGAAACTTCCACTGAAGATGATCCATGCGAGCAGGTTACGCACCGAGGTAGAGGAGCGTCAGGGAGCTGAAGCAGTCGGCGATCACCGACGCGATGTACAGCGAGAACACCGTCTGTTTAGCACACAGGGAGATGGTACTGTTCAGATGCGTGTTCTTTGTAGTTTTGGGTAGGGCAGGTATGAGTCTTTTTTTTTTTTGACTCGGGGCAGGTACGAGACTGAATGGGCAGATTGGTGGCGCACCAGGATGAACATTTTGATGTCCTTGCCGCAGGCGATGTCGTAGAGCGTCTCGACCAACCTGGACAGCCTTCTGCGCGCGCCTTGGATCGCTTGCCTGGTCGCTCTCTCCGACAGGAGTGTCTCAGGGTCAGGCACTCGAGGGACCGGCCTGCAGGTAAAATCACAAACTCTCCTTGATTTCTTTCTCATTAGGTTTGGAATCAATAAGAAAAAAGAAAAAAGTAACCAGCTCAGAATTTCACGGGCCTCTGTTTGATATTTCTGACCAAAGGCCTGCTGTATGGATGGTCTGTATCTATCAGATTTAAGACGAAAAGTCCACTTGAGATACAATCGGGCCTGTTTTATGGGCCTTACACTCCGTGGGCTTAGAAACTAGAAAGGGCTTACAGGTTGAAGAACGAAAAGGCGTTGCTCCAGATGAAGAAGACGAGCATGCCGATCATGGCCGCGTAGCAGACCAGCGTCAGGAAATGGAACTCCGCCACCTCGAACAGGCCCCACGCCGCCGTCGCGGCGGCCAGGATGGCCGCCGACGCCTTCTTGTCCCTCCACAGGATGATGTCCGCCGCTGCAACCATCGATCCAAAAACACAGGCTTTCAGTTACGCGCATCGGTCGGAACCACGCCGCCGGTTCAGAGTTTCACAGCTCAGGCGATGCGTCTTGGCACCTCCGCGCCCACCCAGCGCCGCGTGGAGAGTCCTCTCCCTGCCGAAGAGCCTGGGCGCGCCGTGTCCGTGCATCGTCGTCGCCATTTTGGGCTGATCCGATCCTGTTCTCGAGATCACCCATGCAGCTCAGGATGTCGTGTTCTTATAGCTAGCCGGCATAGGATCGGAGCTCCGGCTTGGGTGATCCGCACGGCGTCCGGTGCCTGGGAAAGCAAAGCATACCTTTGCCTCATGACCTTTGTTTTCGGCATTGATACTTTGTTGTGCAAGTGCCTTTTGGAACTGGGATCCGATCCAATTCTTGTGATCCCGGATTCGATCGACAGGCGGCTTAGCTTGACGTTTATCCAGGCTTTCGTTTCGTGGATGGATTGTTGGAACATGCCTTACTTGCGCGGAAAGAGTTGTTTAACTCTCCTCCTCTCTTTGTTGAAGAGTTCGTACGTAATTTTAGCGGCTGATCTACCATGCAAACTGGCAAAGCTCGAAAAGTTGCATCTTTCACCTACTTATATAGAGGCTGTTTATAATATGACCACCAATTCAAAAACACGATTCCTTTCAAAAAGGAAAAAAAAGATTCGTTGAGATCTAGCTTGTACAGTGAGAGAGATTCGACACAATAAACAACTTAAAAGAAAAGGAGCGCCAGAGGAAGGAACGAATCAAGTTCAGGAAACGCTCTTTCAGATTTGAGCATGCAATGGTTGCCGTTGTGCTCGACTCAGACTGCTTGAATGGAGTTGCAGGCAAAGTTGGAGTAGATTCAGGGATCTGTCAGGAAACATTTTTGGTTGAATTCGCCGTGCCCTCAAGAACCGCACCCAGCATCCGAGTGCATGCATCGCACCTCGATCCCTCTTTCAGATCGACTGAAAGTAATCCCGAATGCTGTCTAACTCGTTTCAAAATAAGGGTGGTCTTCTAAACAACTAATAACCTTTCTTTAAAAAAAGAGCGAACAACCAGGTCCAGTTTCCAGATCCGTGAATCACAGGCAACACAAAGGTACTGCAAGTCCTGTGCATCCCATTCCCCGGCCCCTTTGTCCGACGTGCTAGTATTTTTCTCCCCTCCCCTTCACGCAGAGTCACACGTCTGAAAGATATGAGATCGAGAACGATCAACTCTGGGAGCTGTGGCAGGCTAATACGCCATTAGGTTTTCCCCCCTGAAAGGTAGTGTGCCATTAGCAGTAGTTTAGTACCATTGGCCGGTTAGTTTATGTTTTTTAACCACCATGATGGCGACACCGAGCCTTTCAAGGTTAGAAAACTACGGAAAACGACACGGCGAGATCAGCATAGTGATTGCCAGTGCTGACTACATGGATGACGACGGCTGGTGGCAGGCTGAACCGCTTCAGATATCCGCATCTCCCCGTCCTCATCTTCAGACGCCCAATCAGCAGTCAGCAGCCAGTGCTTAGCTCTAGCCTGGCAATTCAGTAAACAATGCCGTGCCTAGACAAGGCTATGCAAACCTAATTCTGGTCCTAAACTAGCCTCCTCCACGGAATGCGATGCGCTCATCAGCTCAAAAGATCTAGGAGGAGTAGTTGTCGCTGCACTGCAGATGAAACGAAACGAAAAGGAAATGATGCCCTGCGATCTTAATCGTGCGTGGTTAGTTGCCCCCGCCGGTGAATTATATTCTCCTCGGCCGTTCAAGTGGACGCCCCATGCGCGTTTCCAAGGGGCAGATTGATGCATAGTTGCCGGCCCTAGCTGGTGACGAGGACGAGCAGTGCTTTCTGTCCGGTCCGGCATCCAAAGTGATCCATCGCAGCTCATGGATGGCTTCCTCTTTTGTTAACGTGAAATCACACTACTCGGCTGACGGAGACCACACCAAGAGTGAAGAGTCGTCCTCGGTTTCTTTGAGAATTTGAGATGGAGTGGTGGCAGCAGCTAGCAGACTTCAGATATCGTCTGAAAAAAAAAACAGACATAAGCAGAGATGCTTGCTAGTAGATGGTAGTATGCATCAGGGAAGAGCAACCGAAGCGGACGTTCACCGGCCCGTTGTAGCGGACCCACCTGTCACGGACACGTTCAGGCCGGTCAAACGGGACGGGGCTCGGACTGACGGGGGGCAGAAGCACAGCCCCGAACGGGATGTCTGATGTGTGCCCTTGCGCTCCGCAACGAAACACCACGAGCGATACGGCACCGCGCGATGAGCTGCCACGCCGTGGCATCCGCGTGGCGCCAACGTGTCAGCGTCGCGGAATCCGGAATCCAGGCCACGGCGACGTCGGGGCCCGCACGTCGGAGGCTGCGCAAGCGATCCGCCCTCCTCTCCGACGCCACGCCCGTATCCGTCGTCCTCGACGGCATCGCCCACACTACTCGCCACGGCAAGTGGCTGCAGCGCTGGACCGTGCCATAGAAACCATCTCTAGCCGGGTTAGATGTTATCATGTTACCAAATATGATAACATTTTTATATATGCATCTAAAATTTTAACAAAAATATGAATGTACAAGGTACGCGAATATTTACCATCATACAAAATTTGTGATGCAATTAAAATTTGTGCGATGAGAAACAAAAACGAGAAATCAGCCTGTGAATAGTAGCGGGTTACAGATCTGAAATGGACAGTTGCAACCCGCACTATTGATACACTGATTTCTTCTTTTTGTTGCATTTTCCGTTGTATCTCAATTTTTGCATGATGGTACAACGTGACATGAACTATCTATTCATATTTTTGTTAGAATTTTTTGAGTAATGTAGATGCACAAATTTAAAATGGTAACACTGTAACACTGTAACACCGTAAGGGTTCTAACACCAGAGATGTTCTCCCGTGCCACGGGATGCTCACTTGTCGCTTTGTCGCCGCCGGCCTGCAAGCCGGGTCCGTGTGCCAGTGACTCAGCTGGTCACCGCCTACTGGCTCCTTTCGTCCCACTGACACCGCGGGACCCACTGCACTCCCCATCGAGCGCCGGCGCAGCACCAACACCAACCGCTGCGTCCCGGTGCGTCGCTCCCCCGTGCTCGCCCGCCTCACTGCGCCGCTTCCCCGGGAATCCCGCCGGCCCGGCTTCCGGTCTCCGCTTCTCCACTCTCCGCTCTCCACTGGTGGCCATGGACCCCTCGATCTCCTCCGCGTCCTCGCCTCTTATTCGGCTCTCCGGGAACCCCGCCGCCAGCCCGGGCGCCAGCCCGCGGCCCGGCCTCGTCGCGGCCGCCCGCCAGCCCGGCTCCTCCTCCTCCTCAACGCGCCTCCGCGCCGTCTCGCCGTCCCCGTCCCCGTCCCCGCCGTCCCCCGTGGAGTCGTTCGGCTTCGGCGCGCTCAAGGAGACCTTCTCCGTGGACGTGGCGACGGCCGAGGCGCGCCCGCTCGACGTGCCCCTCGCCGCGCCCTTCACCATCGCGTCCTCGCGCCTCGAGGCCGTCTCCAACGTCGCCGTGCGCGTCGAGCTCCGCAGCGGCGCCGTCGGATGGGGGGAGGCGCCCGTGCTGCCCTCCGTCACGGCCGAGGACCAGCCGGCCGCGCTCGCCGCCGCGGGCCGGGCCTGCGACGCGCTCGCGGGCGCACCCGCGGCGCCGCTCGGCGCCATGCTCCAGGAAGTCGCCGGTGTCCTCCCGGGACACGCCTTCGCCTCGGTGAGGAATCCGCACCTTCTCGTCCGGCTCATCACCAAGTAAAATTTGCCTTCTGTTACGCAGTTACCGTGTGGGTAGACAAGTGTTTGATCGTGAGATACGAACGTGATTCGCGTTGACAAGTCTAGGATGCTGTGGAAATCTGAATTTTTCGAATGTGGTGATCCCGATGTTGATGGGGCGACTGCAGTTTGAAGTATACACTTCGATATAGATGGGAATTGTCTTTTAGGCGCTGAATTACTGAAGTGATGTGCTCGATCACCAATTTCTGCAGCCACTACCCATGTTTCTTCAGATGCATAACTGAAAACTAAGCTTGGTTATATCCGCTAATATTTGCTCTGGTCTCTGGATGGTAACTGTGCCTGGTAGAATTGTCCTTGAATACCCATTTGACCTGTAAAAATGTTGATTACTTACAAGCTTAGAACAGTTCGTTCAGAATACAAGCCACTCAACCAAACAATTTTATATCAATTAAAACCCTACCCTAAGCATAAAGGTCCTTTCCATGCGGAAAAAAATGATTACTTCATTTAGATCATGTGGAAGTGCTCCATGTATATATATAAAAAGGCTGGTGAGGAATAAATGTAATAAACAGACATGGATAACATATGTTTCTGATATTCTCAATGGCTACTCAAGTGTTTGGCTGCTGCTTTTTACTTCAGATACAAGATTTCCCATTGCATTTGTATTTGATTGTATGTTTTCCAATTAAGGCTAGAGCAGGAGTGGAGATGGCACTGATTGACGCGGTTGCTAACAGCATTCGCATCCCTCTGTGGAGATTATTTGGAGGGGCATCAGATACTGTGACCACAGACATAACGGTATATGGTCATCCCATCATACTCTGCCTGTATCCACAAAATTTATAAATACCTTGACCAAAGTTGATATTCCATATTTCCCAACCTAGATTCCAATTGTGGCCCCAAATGAAGCTGCTCAATTGGCTGCAAAATATCGAGGGCAAGGGTTTCAAACGCTGAAGCTCAAGGTTGGGAAAAACTTGAACTCGGATATAGAAGTTCTGAAGGCTATACGGCTCGTCCATCCAGACTGCTCATTTATCTTGGACGCAAATGAGGGATACACAGCTGATCAAGCAATTGAAGTTCTTGATAGATTAAACGGTTTGTACTCCTGCAAACTCTGTGCTACTATTTGGATTCGCCTTTTGATCTTGCGTCAGTATTTCGAATTTATTAGCTGTTCATCATCTGGATATTCCAACCTTGTCACAGTATTTCTCCAAACTTATTCTGTTTTTATTCTGTCACTGGTTTCAGAAATGGGTGTGACCCCTGTACTCTTTGAGCAACCAGTTCACAGAGATGATTGGGAGGGTCTCCGTGATGTTAGTATTGTTGCCATGGAGAAATACAAAGTTGCTGTTGCTGCTGATGAAAGTTGTCGGAATTTACTTGATGCTCAGAAAATAATACATGGAAATCTGGCCCATGTTATTAACATCAAGCTCGCAAAATTAGGGGTTCTTGGAGCCCTTGAAATAATTGATGCTGCAAGAAAAGCCAATGTCGCTTTGATGATTGGCGGTATGGTTGAGACTAGAATCGCCATGGGCTTTGCTGGCCATCTGGCTGCTGGGCTTGGTTGTTTCAGGTGCATTTGTTGTGGAAGTATGAAATATTTTCTTTTACATTGTGATTAGGATGCTCCAGCCCACAAATTGAAAGAAATATCACTTTGTTCGGCACGTTATATCTGTTTTCAGCTGCTAAAATTATTCTTGAAACTTATGGATGCAGTTTTGTTGATCTGGACACACCTCTTTTACTGTCCGAAGATCCAGTGTATGGCGGTTATGAAGGTAGTCTTACTCTTTCTATATGTCTTCAGTTCCTCTTTTAAAGAAGTAGCCACTGGCAGACTACAGTCATGGCTACTTTTATTAAAAACAGAAAACTACAGTTGTAGGTCCAGTAATGGTTTCATGACCACAAAGATTCAGTAATGCTTTGATTTCTGCATGTTGTGTCATAGACGTGTTTTTCCTGGACTCAGCCTGCTGAACCCAAACCCTTCTGTATTGCAATTTTTCATTTGAGGAAACTATTTATGCCGTGAAAATCTATAGTGTTATGAGCTGGTGGAGTACTGATTTTCAGAGCTGTCATCTCTTTGCCTTGATGCTGCTTATAAACTCAGATATTTTCATCTATAATACTAATGTCTTGATGTTGCTATGTTTGTTGTTGGAAAATCTGTTCCCTTCTTCCTTACACGATGCAGACCTTCACAAACAAACTAAAGCTCAAACTGTGTTTCTAGTTCATATGACTCATACGAATTCTGTTGTCAGCCTTTGGACCTCTGTACAAGTTTACAAACGCCCGTGGCCATGGTGGTTTCCTTCACTTGGACAACAATGGCTCGGTATGTCAAGTTATCCCTGTTGCTTACTTACCCTCTGGTTTCCTGTAATAGGATTGTGTTCTTCCGTTCTTCCCCATGTCAAAGTACTGTATATTTTCTGAACTGACAATATAGCCACCTGCAAACATTGTTTCGAGCTACCGTAAATTCAAAATTCTTTACAGTCACAAATGTTAATTGTGAAGCTCCAAAATAGTAGCATTTCTAAGTTTGTCTAGTTTTTTTCCTAGGGAATAAAAAGTTCTAGAACTCATCAATCTATATGAAACTGTTGCAGAAATGAAGATGATATAGTGGTTTTGTCTGTCCGTCTGGAGCTTCCTCGGGAGCATTGCAGTGCACTCCACACATGCATTGTTCAAATGGACAACCACTGTTGTAACTGGAAACAAACGAGCAATAGGAAGCATGCAGCCTCCAGTTCACTACTGTCGAGTCCAATCAGATTCAGGGCTATAAACCTATAACATTTATCAGGGTGTAGATAGTATGTATACTCATAAGGCTGCATCAGCTGGCATTGTTGTTTTATCCAAATATCCCAGTAACTGCTGTACAATAAAAAAATATTCCTGGTTGTAAATGTCAATACATGCAGCCCTGTCAAGCTTTTGGTGCTCCATAGCTGTTCAGCTTGAATAAGGCTTGTTCTTCTAATTAAAAGGAAAAAAACAAAAAAGGGCTTGTCCTGTTTATACTGAAACAACGGAATAGCTGCAGGCGCTGTGCATGTGGCACGTGCCTGAATTCCTGATGCTTGCAGAAAGATTTTCGGAGTACCCGGTAGCATCCAGCGGGTGGCTACAGCCTACAGGGGCGGCTCAGGTTGCTTGGTTTGGAGTTTGGACTTGCGCCGCGGCAGCGCTGCTTCCTGTGACCTGTCCGCCATGTCCGTGGCTCCGTGCCACCTTGCGTTGCGTGCGTTCCAGCACCTCTAGCGATCTGGGTGCTGCTGGCGCCTGCCTGCAGTTTTCATCCTACCACCAACGACCTACAGGACAAGCCGGAGTTGCGCACACACTCCCCCCCAAGGCCCCCAACTGGCCAACAACATTTTAGTGTGTCCACGCCAGTATGCCCGTGAGGTGATTTACTCTCGTCTTTTGATCATTGCGCCTGCCTTCAGTTTGTGTGTCGCCGTCTGATACCGATTGCTCTCAAATGTCCTCCAAATTCATTGTGCAGTTGCGGCGGGAAAACGTTTTCTCGGCCAGTAATTATTTGTGTACGAAAATCGATTGCTGAAGTTAAAAGTTCAGTTCAGGTGGTGGCCTGAAATATTTGAGAGAAGGTTGAAGGAAGCAACTGAGCTGAACTTGTGCTGCAAAACTAGGCTGCATAGCAAGTCAAACCATCCGAGATTTCGACCGGGTAGCTCCCTTGCCAAACCTGAGCTGCAGTGTACGAGTACCACCTGATCTCGAATTCTCGATTACTAGACCTGCTTACTCCGGATGAGAATGACGTCACCTCGCCTGCTCGTCAACCGTCGTCCCTGTCAGTCCAGGAGATGAGCTCAAGCCTTGGAGCTGAGTTCTCCGGCCGGTGCATTGCACATAGACGCCAAGTCAAACAAGCAGAAACTAACCCGGAGAAGCCGCAATACTTCTCGAACATCACGGCAATAACATTACAGAATACTAACCAATAAACACTTGCCTTGACACTCAATTTTCCATGCTAATAATAACATCAGGGCGCAAAACAAGCTGCCGGTGTCGGCACGGGCACGCGTCCGGACACGCTACGCGCGCTCGAGCTCTTCACTCGTGCAGGTGCAGCGCCTGCAGCTTCCTGTCGAGCACCTCGGAGCAGATCCTGCCCATGGTCTGGTAGAAGGACGCGAGGTCCGAGAGCTGGCCCACCGTCATCTCCGCCATGAGCGCCCGCGCCGCCGCCTCGCGCCCGTCGCTCAGCTTCAGGCTGTTGAGGTACCCCGACGCGTTCCGCACCGTCGCGCCCATCTGCTTCAGCCGCTTCTCCTGCTGCACGCTCAGCGACGCCGTGTTCGACTGCACGCACGTTCAGACACACGGATTAGCAACACGGCTAGGACTTGGCTTCGTTCGCGTTCGCACCGGCATGGGAGGCGAGAGCAAGCGAATGTGCTTGGCCTACCTCGAGGAACTCGGCGCCGGCGTCGAGGTCGCGCTGCTCCGCCGGCTTCGTGTGGGCGCGGCCGCCGGAGAGGTACATGTCCTTGGCGAGCGAGAAGCTGCGGAAGTTGACCTTGCGCCGCCTCTCCATCTCCTTGTTCAGCTTCGGCGACGCGGGGAGGGCGCTCCGGGGCACCGCGGCGGCCACCTGCTTCTCCTGGTACGCGACCACGGCGCGGACGAACTCCTGGTAGGCCCTGGCGCACCCGGGGTAGTCGAACTCGTCGGAGCCGGGCTTGCGCATGCGCTCCGGGTGGAACTGGAGGCCCATGATGAACTTGCCCTCGCCAGGGTTGTACGCGTCCGGGTCGTAGAACCCCTCGACCAGGCCGTCCGGCGCGAACGCCATCGGCACGAACCGCTGCGCCAGCCGCCGCACGCCCTGGTGGTGGTAGCTGTTCACCATCAGCTGCTGCGCGCCGCCGTCCTCGCCCTCGGCGAGGTCGTCCGCGAACCACTCGTGCAGCGGCGTGCCGGGCAGGACGCGCACCGGGTGGCGGTGCCCGTCGTAGTCGTCGTAGTTGATGTGCCGGACGGCGGCAGCCGCGGGGCCCAGCTCGTGCTCGACGTCCTGGTACAGTGAGCCGCCGCAGGCGACGTTGAGCACCTGCGAGCCGCGGCAGATGCCGAGGTAGGGGATGTTGCGCTCGAGGCAGCGGCGCGCGAGGCGGAGCTCGATGGAGTCCTTCTCGTGGTCGACGGCGGCGTCGCTCGGGTGCAGGCGCCGCACGGCCTCGAGCTGCTCCGGCGAGAGAGCGCCGGCGGCGGCGTCGGCGGACTCGTAGAGCGAAGGGTCGATGTCCTCGCCCTCGCAGAGGAGCACGCCGTGGATGGGCTCGAACGAGTCCAGCAGCGTGTGCACGCCGGCCACGCGCGGCACGATCACCGGCACCGCGCCGTAGCCCACGATGAGGTCCAGGTGGTACTCCCCTGAGGAAGCAGAAGACAAACACCGCACGCGAGCGCCATGCAGGCGTCAGCCACTACCGTCCAAATTAAGCAAATCCATGGGCTCGACTAACGAATCGACCAGAGAAGGTTAGATAGAAAAAACTCACCGACGAAGTCGACGAACTTGTTCTTGCGGACGGTGCGGCGGGAGACGATGAGCACGCGGGGGAGGACGCGGGAGAGGTCGGGGGAGGACGACATGGCCGCCGCCGCGGCCTGCAGTGCGAAGGCAATCGCGATCGTGTGACTAGCTAGCCTACCGCGATTAGGCTGCTGCGGCTTCCCTTTGTGGAGGGAGCGAGAGCTCTTTGGTTTCTTGGATCCGATGGGACGGGGAGGAAGAAGGGTGGAGGTGTATTTATAGCTGGCGATCGAGAGTGTTTAGCTGGCCGGGATCGATCTTATCACGAAACCGATTCTGAGCCGGACGTTTCTTAATCCATGGCGACGTGCGCAATCCAAGTCCGTCTGGGCGCCGCGTTACAGCCGGGGGTCAGCTCTGTCCAAGGTCAAAGGGTGCGGGTGCAATATTGCTAGCGACACCCAAAAATAAGTCTCCTCATGCATGCATGTTGTCGAAATCATGGTTGGATGGATACCATAATGGATATATGGTCATATCGGCCTTATCTATATATACATACATAGTACTATTCGATTACTACTACCTTCACAATCTTTTGTCTAATCAGGAAAGTTAAGGATGCACTACTCTTAATCTTTTCATGCCATTCTGTTCATCGCCAAGGATTGCCATTCATTGTTAATGATACTAATTGACGTAATAGATGGTAAACCTTGATATGGTAGCAAATTAAGAAGTTGCAAATACTTAACTTTCACTATACTATTGTAACTCGCTCCTAACTTCATCAACTGTGTGCTAAAGAAACTTACTATTGTACTACCTACATCCCAAATTACAATTCGTTTTGGTTTTTCTAGATACATCTATTTTGTTATGCACCTAGATATACACTAGATACTCCCTCCATCCGCATTCTAGCAATTCTAAGACATATTAAAGGAGAGCACAAAAGACGTATGTAGCCCTATTTAATACCTTGTTTGATTGTCATTTTGCTGATTTTATGGCTGGATGGAATAATTAGTTTTTCAAAATATCCTAAGATGACTTATATTTGGGTACAAATTTTGAACCCTTCAATACCTTATATTTATATTTTAGAACGAAGGGAGTACATAGCAAAATTTATGTATCTAGAAAAGCCAAAATGAATTATAATTTAGGACAGAGGGAATAATAGTTAACTTGGCATACAATTGTATACTATCAAGCATGCATAGGTTTAGGCTACCATGTTTTTGTAGGTAGCACATGAAACAGATAAAATAGGTAAGAAGAGGATACAATTGCTAATGCAACTCGTGAATGTAAAACATAGGGAAAACGTGAGACTGAGTAGGAAGAGGTTGATTGATTTACAAGTTTCAAAAGGAAAAATCCGACAAGCTCTCTTTTTCTCCCTTTTCTCAAACCACACAAATGGTCGATGCATCAAAACATTCTAAAACGAAATACACGGGGTGCAATCCTCCGTTGCAAACACCCACTTTGTTAGATGGCACAAACACATTAGCAAATAAGCTAGGCAGCGTGTGGATGGGGCTGCTGTATCATCTGCACACACTAGTCCAGTTCACTAATCTTATCGGCAAAATATTTCAATACCATGGGGCTGACGATGGTGTTTTGTTTTAAATTCCTGTGCATAGCCATACTGAGCAAGATGATGGACGTTGGAGGGTCAAAGGACAAGAAGCATATGCTAGGGAAGAAGCATGTGCTAACTTGCTTCCAGTTGATTTGACCAATTATCCTTGTTGTTTAAGATTTTTTTCTTGACAAACTTGTGGGCACTTAAGATCTGTAAACTCATCAGCGCACCGGTAATAATAGTGAAGATGCAAAGGAAAATATATAAGCTCGTGCCAGAGAAGAAGCATGGGCGAGCTTGCTTCCACTTGATCAATTTTGACAAACTATTTTTGTTTTTAAGTGAAATTTGACAAACCTGTGGGTAGTACTTATGATCTTAAAGATGGGAATTGAACTCACCAGCCTATACTAGCCAGTCAATGGAAATGCAAAGGGCATTTATGATTTATCAAACGCTAAGCAAGAAGCATGTGCTTCGTACTCGCGCTTGATTTTGACAAATTGTCCTTGTCGTTTAAGTAAAATTTGACAAACTTCACTAGATAGCTGGAGATCTTGATAGGGACCGGACTCACCAGCACACGCACTAGTCAGTGGAGGATCAAATAAAGGACAATGATTAAGCATGCTTAGCAAGAAGCATGTGTTGCTTGCTCTTAACAGCGAAATGTTAGCCTCGCTCGCTGTTTAATTAACTGAATTTTGACGGAGATAGCCAGGAGTGGTTGGGGACCTCTAGCTTGCAGATGGGGACTCGAGACTATGCGGTTCGCGCCGACGTGTGCGTTGGATGGGTGGTTATCCAGGGGAGGCTCGATACGGCCAGTGACTTGCTGCTGACGTGTCCAAGCGCGCGTGCGTCAACGCTAAGCCCATCTCGTCTTGCCCTGCGCTTAATCGCCTTGCTAATTACCAACCCCTTAATTCCATGCAGATTTACACCGTATACCTTTTTGTGCGAGGGATTTACACCCTATACTGGTACTTTGTACTTAATTAATCCGGAATACATCATGATCCGGTCTGGTCTGCCTATTTCTTCTATATAGAGATCCAAAGCTGCATCGATCCACGTCTGGCACTGGCAGTGCTCTTAACTCCCGGCTCCAAGCTAGTTTCTTTTGGAAAAGAAATTTTTTTCAACCCCTATAACGGCACACGGCACACAACTAAGTTTTAATAGAATTCTCAGCTCACAAACTGATAAAAAAAATAGAAAAACGAGTACGGAAAATAACTTGAAGATTGTATGTTATTTAAATTAAATCTATATTTTCAGGGTAGGACGGGAGTACAATTCTCACACGCAAAAACTCTTGCAGGTACGAAGACATGAGTCAGGAATTATCAGAGCTGAAACTGACCTTGTATGGTGTATGTGCATTATGAAGTGTGCAGCGTAGAGTATGCGTGTGCCCTTCCGCTCACGCGGTCTGCGTCATTTGTCACTACATCATCCGAACATAAATTGAGTAAAAAAAAGTAGTAGAGATTCTGGTCAGTCATTTGTTAGGGCCTAAATACTCGTAGTTGGCAGGGCAGCAGGCACATCACGAGCAAGGTTAGTTTGTACAAAGTATTATTGTCACGCGCCTATGCGTGTAAGAGCGTGGAACACGATGGAATAGCACTATTGTGGTTAGAACGAGTTGACGAGCCGTTGGCATTCTTTCACGCGGTCCGCGCGCGTAATATGTTACCATATCGATCATCTTCAGAGAATATGTTCGATCAATGGCGAAGTAGTCAAGACTCTGGTCAATTTTTTTATCAGGGCCTAACCACATTGTCCTTTTATTAGTTGGACCGTAAAGAAAGGGCGCCACGATGCACCATTACTATCTCCGTCCCCTGAACGAAATGAGAAAGGAACGTCACGAACAAGAGGGCTAGTTCGTAAAACAGAAAGTATTTTTGTCAGTCGTTGTCATCACGCGCATACTACATGCCTGCAATAAGGGCATGGGACACGATGGGCGCACGCACGGTGATCAGAGTGAGACCACCGAGCTAATAGCACCAATACTCACGAGTCAACATGACCCCCACAGCACGTCGATCGATTCGATTGAGAGCCGCATGTGTCCCCATGCCGAGCTATCTGCTGGGAGGAGCCAGAGAGGCAGCCAGGTGCCCGATCCGCGTGCATGGCCGACGCATGGACGGAGAGGAGCTGGGGGACCTGTGGCTGTTGCTGACTTGTTGGCCAGTGCGGTGTTGGGTGACGGTTCCGGTTCCGACAGGGTTCGCAGGCCGCGGTCACTAGGGCCACGCCTCCCTCCAACTCCAAGAAAGCGGTGGACGGACTCGGCTAGTGCACTCTGCATGCAGCTCTGCTCTTGTCGGGGAGGAGGTGGTATCTGGCCTGCATCTGGACTGGTTGCCATCTAGGGAAATCTGAACAAAAAATGGATTTTGTTTTCGAATAGAAGAACACTTGATTTACCAAGGCTGAATGAAACTCTCTTCAGCAACAATGTATCCCTCTCCCCGTATGTTACTGGCACAAGACAAAAAGTTCAGCATTATCCAACGAATGAAATGAAGTTCTGGAACAAAAAAAAGGTTCATCATCAGGACGCCATGAGGCGGCTCCCAAGAACGTCTTCTAGTCTATCCTAGCAGATGAACCTGGCTCCTGGGGCTGTCTGTATTGTGCAGCCGCGAACCCGGCTGCCCGAGAGCCTGAAAGGCCATTTGCAGCTGCAGGGCGTTGCCACGTCACCGCACCGATGATGCCATTTCAGCATTTCTCAACAAACGGAGAGAGCCTGCACCTGCTCATTCACTCATCACACACAGCCTAGCTAGTACTTCGCCTGTAACTGTCATGCAACTAAGCACGCACGAGATGGCTCGGCGGCTCGACCTCGACGCCTCGCCGCGCCTACCCGTCAGTCTGCTCACCTCAACACCAGTGCACAAGTCGGAGTCGTCGCTATTTCCATACGTTTCCTCACTTTCTTTGAACAGGGACTATTCACGTGTTTCATGTAATTAAACACTGCACGAACTGATGGTGTTTCTCATTTTCTCTACATCTAACATTTTTCTGATACACTTTCTCCTGAAAATTTCACGGATACAGAAAGCATTGAAACAACAACGACTGGATGAACACTTTGTGATCCCGGTCTGCCTCACCGAATCCTAACTACCTTCAGACTTCAGACTTAAGAACACAATTAAAAGAAGCACATAGTATATGTTCTTGGTTGCATTGTACAGAACTGTGCATGTGACTGAACAGTTGGTCGATCTCCAACCCTGGACGGCTGGACCGAACCAATCACCATCTCCTGCTTGGCGCGCGCCGGGCGGCGAAGAACCGGTGGTCCGGGTGGTCCGCGCGCAGGAGCCTGATCCAGGCGTCGGCGGCCTGCGCGAGGGACGCCGCCACCTGCCGGACGCGCCACCCCGGCGTCCACGCCGCGCCCTTCAGCTTGTACGACGGGCAAAACATCGCCGTCACGGGCGCCGCGCGTGCGGTGGCGGGGCCCGCCGGCGCCTGAAAACGACGGGCAAAACAAGGGCAACCAGATGATTCCTGGAAATTTTCGTCAGCATCTGCTCTGAGTGCAGACGATCGGTGGTGCCATGTCAGTGCTGAAGCTGAAAGGGTCGCGAGTGCACCTGCGAACTGCGTGGAGAGGGAGTGGTAGGTGAGGAAGCAGGCGTCCAGGTCGCGCTGTGTTGGTCCCGCCGGGATCCCGTAGATCGGGTACCTGAAATTGTGTCCAGAGGTTGCTCTGTCAGCAAATAGATTTCTGAGCAACCATGCATACCCAGAACAAGAAAGATACGGCGAGTCGGCGGCGCGTATCGAGTGTTCTAGCACGGTGTGTTCTACCATACCATGCAACGGAGATCCAGCTGGCTGGCGAGAGATCGCAGCTCCTGAGGGTCTGCAGCTCTGGAAACCGCTTCGCGAGGCTGCAAATCTGCACCGAGCAAGAAGTGTGCTTCGTCAGACATCCAGACAAGCAAGAATAATGATGGCAAGGCTGGCGAGTGTCTCTGTCGGACATGCCTTGTCAGCCAACGGCTCGCGCTGGTAGGGAGGCTCGGACTCGAGGAACTCGAAGAGGAGCTGCTCGTGGCAGCTTCCGGACTCGCATTCGTCGCTGGAAGCTTCGCTGCCGCTGGAGCTCTCGCTGGTTTCCTGCACCGAGGACTCGTTCGCGCTGGAGCTTGTCTCATGCTCCAGGTCGCTGTCGCTCTCCTCTGCACCCGTCCTGCGTTGGACATCAGTTTCAGCAACAATCAATCAGTAGGGTTAGTTAGCTACCATGACGCTACCATGACCCCGTGACCACAAAAGGGGCACCGTTCTTGGCCGTTCTTTGCATACGGTTTGTACCTATCATGATGTAGTAGTACTATAGGTGTCGTAGGTTTTGCTACCGAAGATAACCGATATGCGCCAAAGAAGTTTCCTGAGTTCTATGCTGACACATTCAGAAAACTGAACCTCTACGTTTGAGCAGCCCAAATTGATTCTGAAGACAGCTCTACTTTACTGCTAAAATGAGGATTCACGACAAAGTTTTGATAAATTAGCTAACGCGTACTATTTGCTCAATATCTAGGTCAATGTTCAGAAGTCACTATTTTACTCGGTAAATGAGCCTTCAAGACTGGCTTGTCTTTTTGCTCCCTTTTCTTGAAACATTGGTCACTCAAGCAGATAAAAACTACTGCAACACTGTATTATGTTCTTGCTCCCTTTCGGAGGAACAGCATGTTTTCTGAAGCCGCGTGCTGCCAAATGTACTTATACAGCACTTGTCGTGTTGGTCCCAAGCGAGTTTTCAGTAACATTAATCTACATTTGCCAAATGTACTTATTCAGCATGTTTGCTTCAGTTTGCAGCTAACAGGTGTTCTGACGAAGCAATTGGTAGCATTGTTCTAGAACACTTGGGTCGTTGTCAAGATTGGTGATCAAGACTTACACTAGTAAATTTCTTTTATGCGCGTACGGTCTCAGATGGTTGCGCGGGTGACACGGGATTTAGACTGGTTCGGGCGTGAAGAAGCCCTACGTCCAGTATGGGGAGCTGCTCGTGTTACCCACGCGGGTTCTGTAGTAGGGGTTACAGCAGGGCGAGAGAGGGAACCGGTCCCAAGTCTCTAAGGTGTGCAACGGGGTTCTAATGGAGCAGACGTGTTCTTCTTTGCCTGGAAGAAGAAAGCTTACGTGAGGAAGCGTGTGTGTGAGCGTGTGAGAGTCTGAAAAAATCCCCCCTTCCTCCTGGGCCTGGCCTTCCCTTTATAGCTCCAGGGAGTCGACCAGGCATATGCGAGACGTGCGTGGGGGTACACAGAGAGAGAAAGAATGGAGGGGGAGAGGGAACACGGAGTCCAAGAAGAAGATTCGTGCTTCCCGGGCGCCGCGGTCGTCTTCCGTCTCCTTGCTTCACCGGGCGGCCTGCGCTGATCGGGTCGATGTCCTCCTCGGGAGCCGGTTACGGCGGGCGTGCGTGATGATGGTGGTGGCTCCCGTCCCGTCGGGGCTGACGGCTGGCACGGCTGTCCCTGTGCTGCAGGCGGCCTGAGCGGTGCGGACGCCCTGTCCCTGTCGCCGGGATCGCGGGGCGCGAGGACGGGTAGGTGGAGCGTGGACGGTCAGGCGTGCTCCTGTGTCAGACGACGTGGGTCATGATGGCCTGACAGCGAATCAGAGAAGACTGAGTCGCTGTACCGCGCGCGGCGCGATCGTGGGCGGGTAGGTGTGACGGGTCACGTCAGCGGCGAGGACGCCTTTCCGATTGACTCCAGCCCTTCATGCCCTCCTGTAAAGACAACCAGACTTCAGTTCTGCGCTGTAGATCAATCTGAATGTAATGCAGAACAGAAGCAGGCGAGGAACATCTGAAATGCTACAGTAGGGACTGAAACTGAACCGCATCTTATCTGTATTGAAAGGGCCATTCTAACAGGCAGCCAAACTCTGAACTTGTAAACCAGTTTGTGCATTCTTTGTTTTTACAGAAATTGAATGAACATATGAACACAATCACCGCTAGAAGAATAATCTTAACATAAAAGCTTCTGCACAACTGAAACCGGAGTCAAAATTCCCTGTAATAATACTGTAAGGCAACTAATCGCAATTGTTCCTTTTGTGGTTCTAGCAGTGCATCGTTGAATCAAGAACAGAAACAAAAAGAAAAATGAAGAGGTGTATCTGCCATTACCTTGGAGGAGCAGCTGGGCGTAACCACAGGCGTAGTGGCCTCGAGGAATCTCTCCAGGTTACAGCATCTCGCCGGCGCATCGCCGCCGGCGAACCTTCGGCCACAACTCGCAGCCATCTCCGGTATCCTCTGCTGCCGTGTGTGGATCGAGCCTTTGAAGTGGATTCTTCTCCTCCTGGCGACGGTGGGAGGGAGTTACGAGGGTGGTTTCAGTTCGATTACGCGCTGAAACAGCTAATCCTAGTTCGATTACGAGCTGAACAGCTAATCCTCGCTATTAATAAGGCCAGTGGCTTCCAAAAGTGGCGCGCATGCGCTGAAGCCGGAGCGGAAAAAAATTAACCCGCCGAGGTAGCGGGATGGCGACGCGTGACAAGGCGGGTACGTGGACGGCGCGGATGGGGTTGGCAGCGCGGGCGGGGGGGATTGGACCGGCCTGCATCTGGGCGGCGGAGCAGGCCGGGGGCGGCGTGCTCCGTGAGTCCGTGGGCTTTTAATTTACGCGGGCAACCGGACGCCGGGCCCACTGGCCAGCGCTCAGCACTTTTGTCAGGATCCTCCTCGCCACCTCGATTTTATTTCTGATCACAGAATGCATTGGGCGGTTGCCCTTGAACTTGAATATGACTCCACTCGATAGATTAGTTTGTAAAATGAAAAGGCACATGGGGTGGCTTTCATGTGGCAGAAGAGCCTAATTCATGTGGCATTGCCAATAAGCTAATGCATGATTAGCATTGGATAGTTTGTCATTGTACGAATCACGAATGATTGGACCAACTCTTTTGAGAATTTTGGGGCTTCTTAATAGAATACAAGATTTGTCGTAGAAAGAAAATGTCGTGCTTGGCTCGCGTGAGCGAGTTTGCAGGTTTTGGGCTTTTGGGGCCGAAGTATTTTGAATTGGAAACTCTACAGCCCCTTGTTGTTGGGCCTGTTTCTTCCTGAACCAATCATCACTTCCATTGCTTGCATTAAAGGACCTACTAATGTTGATTATACAGTATCTACCCTAACTACAATCACTGAACTGCACACTACATTGCTGTTACATCATGTCCATCCTCGTATTTATCCAAACTGCACGAAACAATGTGTGACCAATCTATCTTTGCTTCTTGCTATGTCTTGTCTCTCAGGTATCTAGCACTGGTGTACGAACTCCAATCCTTTTGTTACGCTGTGCTCTCCGGTGTACGAACTCTTGAGCTACTGAAAAAAAAAATCAGTATAATCCCGTCAGTGATCACACGGAACTAGCAATCGGCATTGCACGAATTAATAAAGTAGAGTCCGCGGCAAACAAACGCACCGCAGGGTGAAATCCGAGGTAGAAGACGGGTAGCTCGACGGGTGCGACGGCGACGGGGAGTTGGACGGAGAAACGTGGTACGGCCGCGGCGGCATCGCCAGCTCGTGGATGCTCCTCTCCAGCATCTCCAGCACCCTGCTCATCGACGGCCTGCTCGCCGGCACGGTCTGGATGCACCAGAGCCCGATCAGCGCCATCTTCCTCGCGATCTCCTCGCCATCAGCGGCTCCCGCACCGCGGTCCTGGAGGACGCCGCCGTCCTGGAGCAGGTGGTCGTAGATCCAGAGCGGGAAGAAGAGGTCGCCGCTCGACTTCTCGGCGTAGGCCTTGACGTTGCTCCTCCCGGCGACCATCTCCAGCAGCAGCATCCCGTAGCTGTACACGTCGGACTTGGTGGAGATCACCCCGAACCCCCGGGAGAAGACCTCCGGCGCGATGAACCCGATGGTGCCCCGCGCGTCCGCCATCGACAGGATGCTCTCCTGTGGGCTGCACAGCTTCGCCATCCCGAAGTCGGCGATCTTGGGGCGGAAGTCCGCGTCCAGGAGCACGTTCTGGGGCTTGATGTCGAAGTGGATGATCCGCGTGTTGCACCCCTCGTGCAGGTACTCGAGCCCGCGCGCGATGCCGCCGGCGATCTCGTGCAGCGTCTCCCACCCCAGCGCCGCGCCGGGGTCGTCGGAGTAGATGTACCTGTCGAGCGAGCCGTTGGGCATGTGCTCGTAGACCAGCGCGCGCTTGGAGCCCTCGAGGCAGAACCCGAGGAGGGTGACGATGTTGACGTGCGACGTCCGGCCGATGCTGACCACCTCGTTCAGGAACTCCTCGCCGTTGGGTCGGGAGTGGTGTAGGACCTTGACGGCGACCTCGCGCGCGCGGTTGCCGCGGGAGGCGCTCAGGACGCCGCTGAACACCGCGCCGTAGCCGCCCTCGCCGAGCTTGTGCTTGAAGGATTCGGTTATCTTCTTGAGCTCCGAGTACCTGTACCTCTTGGGCGCGAGGTCTCCGTACTTTTGCAGTAGCTTTTCGACGTTTGCAGTGTCGCTACTGCCGCGTCTGTCCATGATGCTGGGTAAACTGAAGCTGCGGATTCGTCGACGAAACTTGAGCATGATGGTGAGGAATGCCAACAGAAGGCCGAATGTGATCGACAAGGATACTGAAAATTGAACACGAGATGGTACTCATCAGCGAGTAGAACTGCGCGCAGTTTGTAACAATACGGTAATCACGACTTTGTAGCATTTTTCTTGAACTGATCGTGACGTGTATCTGAAACATGCGAAACATATTGAATATGCATACCTATCAGAATGACCTTCTTGCCGGACTTCTTTGCATCTGCGAGGACAAAAGCCATTTGATTTTAGTTTCAGTCAATGGACATTATCATCAACCAAGCAAATGAGCTCAGCGTTTCTCTGACTAATTACTGAAGAATCCAAGCGCTACCTAACAAACTATAGTTCCACACGATGGTGATACAGTTGGTGTACTCCGCATGCAATGAGATGAGGAAACTTGCGTCACTGATTTCGTGGTACACGGTACGACTAATATGCATCTGGACTCCTAGTACCCAACTAACACTCCAAAACAGCAACCGTCTGACTAGTTTACTGAAGAATCCAAGTAAGACCTGACAGATGCTAGTTAAATATGAAACGGATACAGTTTGTGTATGCTCAGAATAATCCATGGGATGGTGGACAAGTGACAATTGTGTTATCAATCAAGCAACTGATCGAAGCATTTCTCTGACTAGTTACTGAAGAATCCAAGCAATATATCTGACAGAGACTGGATGCAACTGGATGAACAAATGACAATCTCCACTTGCCTCATTGATTTCGTTTCGCAACTGCCGCGCAGTTGGTGCGACTAGTACGCTTCTGGACTCCTAATATTCAACCAGCACTCCAAAAAATAGCAACACACGAAGGCAAACTAACGCGGGTCTGGCTTGCAGAGACGATGCGTAGATGAACAGGAAATCAGTTCAAAGGCCACGACTGCTGCCGTGTGCCTCGTCCAATCCACACGATGAACGCATGCTGAAAACGGCTACCGATCAAACGGAAAAAAGGCATCTCTCCGGGGACACGTAGCTAGTTGGATCTTTGTTCTCACCCTCTGTGCTTTGGAGAAAGTCAAGGATAAGAAGGTGAGGATCCACGTTTCGCCGCCAGTTCTTTGCTTGCGGCTTTAATTCGCCGGTGCACCGTCGACGTCGGCGACGGCGAGAGGAGGACCACGGCCGATGCTTCCGGCGGTTGGCTCTGATTAGTTTTTTCGTGAGTAGGAGTCTAGGAGGACCATGGCCGATCCATTCTGAATTGGGGTAGAACTAGTCGATGCGATGAGATCATGCCAGCGAGAGAACTGTTGACCTTTAGGTAGGAGGAAGTAGTACTAAACAAGTCAATGCTATTGGTACTCGTTTTAGAGGAGGACGACTATTGGTAGTCATCTGAATTACCTCGTGCTAAAGGTAAAAGTACAGACGTAAACACCGAAAGTGACTGAGGGCATGTTTGGATGTTGGGTTTTAGATATCAAGAAACTGCAGTTTTGTAAGTTAAAGATGTGCAAAACCACGGTTTAGAAAAAAGAGATCCCGAGTGAAATTTTTTAAACTCCAGAAAGACTACAATTTCGACAATATTATGATTTTTAAAACCACAAAGTTTGTTGCGTCCAAACACCCATGAGCTTTTATAAACCAAATTATTTTATAAAACTTTGTATCCAAACAGGGCCTGAATATTATTTCTTTCCAGTGGTAAAGTTACAGCATTTGGAGTTTCTATTAGACCCTGTTTGGATCCGTGTGGCTAAATTTTAGTCGCGTCATATCGGATGTTTGGACACCAATTAGAAGTATTAAATATAAATTAATTATAAACTAATTGTATAAATAAAGACTAATTCACAAGACAAATCTATTAAGTCTAATTAATCCAATATTAACACATGTTTACTGTCACTACTACGAAAAAAAGCTTTTAGGAGCGGGTAAAAATGTATTTTTAGGGGCGGGTGTAGTGCCCGCCTCTAATTCTCGCAGCTAAAAATGCAATTTTTAGGGACGAGTAACGCGCCCGCCCCTAAAAATAATTTCTGCCCCTAGAAATCGATTTGTAGGGGCGGCAAATTGATATCTAGAAAATAAAAAATAAAGAAAATTGAAAACATCAAAATAAAAAATATTGTAGCCAACCAGCCACCACCACAAGCCCCTGTACTATCGAGTTACAATTTTTTTGACGAAATATACACACTTGCATCACCCAGGGTTCGAACCGCATACCCAAGCCTCGCGCGTACCTTCCTCTCCACCACACTGCACAGTCACTTGTGACTCTATGGGGTATGTTATTCTTTTATATTAACTATGAAATTGATTTGTAGGGATGGGTGACGCCACCACCCGCCCCTAAAAATATTTTTTAATTTTATTTCGAAATTCATTTTAATCTTTACATATAACAAAACAAATAAAAAAAGTAAAACTTCTACACTATAGTTATTGTGATCTATAGATACAAAAAATATGCCAAATATATTTCAGTTTATATAAATGTTAATATCATTGAAACTACAAAGTATGACTTGAGTTGTATGAGATACTATATAGTCATAGCCATATGTAGATTCATAATACTTTTTTGGTCAATTAAATGACCTTAAATTAAAAAAGTTATCAATTATAGAGTTTTAGATCTAGTTATTCTCTACAATTTTGGTATAAAGTTTGACTTCATCCGAGATCATATGAAAAATTTATAATTTTTTTGTGTGAAACCATTTCTAGGGGTGGGTTATGCCATCATCCGCCCCTAAAAATGCATTTTTAGAACGGGTGACGCCATCACCCGCCCCTAGAAATACCACCATTTTTAGGGGCGGGTGGTGGCGTCACCCGTCCCTAGAAATACCTTTTTTAGGGGCGGTTGATGCCATGACCCGCCCCTGAAAATGATGCCTATTTGCAGGGGCGGGTGATGACGTAACCCGCCCCTAAAAATGCTTTTCTAGGGGTGGGTCGGATGCTATAGTACCCCCGCTCCATTTGTACGAGCGGGTTACCTTTTGATCCACCCCTAGAAAAAAACGGGGCGTTGCTGCAAGTCGTCTGATTCGTCTCGTAAATTAGCCTCCATATGTGCAATTAGTTTTATAATTAGTCTATATGAACAGTGATTAAAGTTTAGTTGGGGTGATCCAAACAGACCTGGAAGCGATCAGAATGTAATCGGAACGAGCAAGCTAGATCTATAGCATTTGAAATTTTAGATCGCGGTACCGTTAATCTGAAGAAGCAGCAGCATATATAAAATTAAGTTCAGTAACATAGGTGTATATACACGTACCGCATCTTGCCGGACGTGACGAGCCGTCGGAGCAAATGCAGGCGAACGCGTCGGCGTCGGCGTCGTACCCGCACCGTCCGCCGTTGGCATTGCACGCCGCGCAGTCCCCGGGCGACGCCCGCCACTCCAGCTGGTACCCGCCCCTCAGCAGCTTGGGGTAGTCCGCCGCGGTCGCGCCGGGGGAGCCCGGCAGCACGGGCACGACCGAGTAGTCGCAGTCCCCGGCGACCGCCCTCGCGGCGGAGGTGTTGTACCTCGGGTCGAGCCGCACCAGGGCCTGCGTACCGGGGCACGTCACGTTGACGAACCCGGGCGGCGGCGCGCCGGCGGCGGCGTTGCAGTTGGAGTTGAAGAGGAAGACGAGCTGCGCGTTGGTGCTGCTGGCCGTGAACGGCGCGAGGCTGAGGCTGGCGGAGACGTCGATGCGCGGCACGGGGCAGCCGCTGGCGTCGGTCTGGACGTTGTCGTTGGCGACCACGAGGGTGCGGTTGCCGTAGGAGACGCGGAGGATCTTGTACGCGCCGCGGAAGGAGCGCGCCAGCGAGGCCTGCCCGCCGCGGCAGTCGACCTGGAACGCCGCCGGGCCGCACGGCGCCGAGGAGGGGGAAGCCTGGTCCGGGAGCCAGAACGGGTAGGCGATGGTCAGGTTGCCGCACGCCCTCGGCGCGCAGCTCGTCGCGGCTGCCGCCGCCGTCGCCGCGTGCAGCAGTGCTACTAGAAATGTCGCTACGGCGGAGAGGAGCAGCGGTCGGGCGCGCACTGCCATGGCGGCGATCGGGTAGCAATGATGGTTGGTTGGTGTGGTGGCCGTGGCGATCTGCGAGGAGGAAGGGTGCGTGTACTTTGTACAAGAACAGGGGCCGCCGGTTTGACTTGTTTGAGCTTTGGGGTTGAAAAATAATTTTCGTATTAGCTTGCACGGTCGTCTGATCGTCTCTGTCCTGGACCTTTTCCGGTGAACGTGTGAACTTGATTTGGCTTTGCCGTCGGCTTATTGGCAAGGTGCCTAGATGCTGCCGCTGCGCATGCTCCGAGTGCGACTGGTGCAGAAAGCGCACGCCGACGTGATGCTCGCGCCAGCAGTTTGGTAGGTGAACGCGCACTGAACCTTCTTCTTCTTGTTGTTTTTTGTTTTTTGAGAGGAACGCACTGAACCTTCTATCCTGACTCCACGAGCAGTTTAAAAGGAAGAGAAAATGCAGCGGCAGTTGTTATTGGGCCGTCGAAGACAGAGCGCGTAATGGGCTGCTCGCACGTTATTTCGTGCTAGGTAGGTTCATGGGCCTCCGACCGCGCGCTCTGAGATGAGGATAGTCGTCGGGCCACTCGGCGGCACTTTCTGCTTGTTACGGCTATGGGCCTGACCACTTTCTCACTCATGTTTGGTGGGCTTTGAAAGCCCGTAAGTGGTGAGTTCGGGTTCTGCCCCGACGGCGGCGGCAGAACCGCAGAACGGCGTCTAGCGTCTACTATCGCGTCTGCTGCAGCAGTTTCCGGTCTCGCCGTCGTCGGCTGCGGCTCGCCGGCGCTGCGGCAGTAACTCTCACCACGAGATTTTTTGCTAGTTTGCCGTCCGGAAATCGTTGAGCAGCCGCAAATCCGGATCCTTCCCCGTTCCACCGTCGACTTGAAGCCGATGGTCAGGGATGCAGAGGGGACGGATCATGGATGGGGCAGCGCAACCCTTGCCCTGTCAGCAATGGAGGTACGTGCGGGGTGCTTGCTGCTTTCTTCGTAGCTGGTTCATCAGCGGGGGGCCGGAGACCGCCAAGGAACCAAGTAGGTAACGTGCTCTCTGATTGTACCGTAGATTTACCCAATGTTGTGGTTTTGCTAGTTATCACACTGTATTTGGATGGTGTGCTGCCTCTGCGCGGATAGTGGTGCTTGGGTGATGGAAAATGGAAAAAGCTGTTAATCAGACAAGAATGTGAAAACTAGGATTTAACCCACACACTGAGCCACTGCCTTTCTGTATGTGTGTATTCATCTATGGAAAGAACATAGCCATAATTCATAGGTGCTACAATAACACATTTTCATCATTTTGCTTTTAAATGACATTATGAACCACAAAAATGAGGATTCCCAATGGGAAATATCTTGGTTAAGATGAGAAATGTGATTGGGGTGAGGGGCAGGAAAGGAATGGCTTGGGTGGAATTTTCAATTCGCCGATGTTCTTCTCCAGCATTTCTGTGAACTGTGCTCATGGAAGGACGATTTCCTGGGGCCATTTGTATGCACCATAAGCCGACTACAGCCATCTGCTTTGCAGTCTCTTCCAGGTCGCATGTGACTTCATGGCTTTGCAAATCTTTCACTAAGCAGTCATAAATCCAATTGGTAAAATACGCTTCACTAGAATTCTCAGTATTTTCTTTAGCGTTTGTTCTTCCTCTCACCATTTGTAGTATCATCATCCCGTAGCTGTAAACGTCTGACTTGGTTGACACAACTCCAAACCCTCTATAAAACACTTCAGGAGCAATGAAACCAATGGTGCCTCTTGCATCAGCCATCGAGAGAGCACTATCCTTGAGGTGACACAGTTTTGCCAATCCAAAATCAGCTATTTTGGGACAGAAGTTTTCATCAAGAAGGATGTTGTGGGGCTTAATATCAAAATGGATGATGCGGGTGCTAGCCCTGATGCAAATACTCCAGACCTCGTGCGATGCCAATAGCTATTTTCCTTAATTGTTCCCATCCAAGTTCTGACTCTCTGAATAAATGTACTTCTCTAAAGAGCCATTGACCATGTACTCATAAACAAGGGCCCTCTTAGATCCCTGTAAACAAAAACCAAGTAAACTGGCAATATTAACATGAGAAGTCCTACCAATACTAGTGACTTCGTTTAGCAATTCCCCTCTGTTGAAAATAAGCAATGCATACTTGAGAAGGTTCTAGAAGTATTTAGAAATAATAAGAGTGAGGAGTTACCATGCTTCATGGTAAGAGTAGAATTCTCTAGAATTAGATATTTTGCATAGTTAGATAAGGATGAGAAAAATTCTAAAGATAGATATTTTGTAAGGAAGAGTGTGAAAGTTGGCACATGGCAATACCACAACATCCATGAGCACCTATAAATAGAGGTGTCCTCTTCCCTCTTGCTATACCATGGCATAAGGGGTCTCAAGTAGGAGTGTGACATGATAGCCATATAGTGTAGTTGTGTCATGATAGGGTAGCCACATAAAGAGTATAGGAGTCTTGTGTTGTATCAAGTTATAGTAGTGAATAAAGAGTTGAGTTCTCTTGTAGAGAGTTGGTCTCCCATATTGGTGTCAAGGTGAAGGTCTTCTTGGTGCGTGGATATAGGGTCCACAAAAGAAGTGGAATCATACTACTTTGGTACCACTTCTCGGAAGTTGGTGTCAAGGTTAGGGGCATCGATTTCTCAACAAGTGGTATCAGAGCTTGGCGGCCCGGGACCGTCTGTAGGAGGCATCAGGAAGTACAGGGTGCTTGCTGTCTTCGGTGCTATATCAAGGCGCTAAGGTGAGACTCTGCCGGTGCACAGTCTGGGACTGTGAAGCTCATTGGTCCGGGACCAAGGAAGTTATCTTGACGCTGGGCGTCAATCACTATGGCAGATCTTGCTAGCGCAAGTGGTGGGATAAAGAAGCTCAATAGCCATAACTATAGCTATTGGAAGACCTGCATGGAGTCTTACCTACAAGATCAGGACCTATGGGAGGTTGTTGCAGGAACCGAAACTATGCCTCCACCATCCACCAAAGGAGAGTGGCGATAGTTCTTCGAAGAAGGATAGAGCCGATGCATTGCGAAAATGGCGCATCAAGGCCGGGAAGGCTATGTTCGTACTGAAGACAACCATTGAGGAGGACCTACTGGAGCACATTCGGGATGCGGAGATCCCAAAGGAAGCCTGAGAGACTCAAGAAAAATTATTCTCCAAGAAGAATGAAGCACGCCTTCAACTCTTAGAGAAGGAGCTATCAGGTATCTCTCAAGACACTCTGAGTATCGGTCAGTATTTCACAAAAGTAAAATCTATTTGTCGAGAGATATCCGAGCTTGTACCGGATAAGAAGTTGGTGAGACCCGTATGAGAAGGATAATCATCAATGGCCTAAGACCCGAGTATAGTGGGTTTATGGCTGCAGTGAGCGGATGGTCAATACAACTGTCCTTGGTGGAGTTGGAGAATCTATTGGCTAATCAGGAGGCATTAGCCAAGAGGATGGGCAACATCACCTTGGATGAGAAGGATGAGGAGGAGGCGCTCTTCATCAGGAAGAAGGGTCCACCGAGAGGCTGAGGAGAGGCGAAGGAGTGGACAAGAGGAGACATGCGTTACCCAAAGAAGAGCAGCTATTCAGGGGGAGCTCAACAAGAGAGCGATGACGAAGATGACCACAAGTTGGTCAAGAATGAGAGGAGAAGAAGAGGTGAATGCTTCAACTGTGGTAAGAAGGGACATTTTGCCAGGGATTGTCTAAGTCCAAGGAAGCACACAGAAGGAAATGTGGCTACTATGAAAGAAGTCGTCCATAATGGGTGGCTTAGTGAAGAAGAGTGGGATGCAGAGGCATGCATCACAACTGAAGACGATGAAGTTTACTTTGTGGAAGACTTGACAGAGAGTGAACCTCTATCAACCAGAGTTGCACCAGAAGAAGAAGAAGAAGAAGAAGAAGAAGAAGAAGAAGAAGAAGAAGAAGAAGAGGAAGAAGAAGAAGAGGAAGAAGAAGAGGAAGAAGAAGATTTATAGTATTTGAATGTGATGATGATGAAAACTGGGAGGCTCTGAGCGATGAGGAGGAGGAAGATAATAGAGATGAGAAGATAGAGCCTAGTCTTCATAAAGTTGAGGAGTTACAAGAATATGAGAAAGATAAAGATGGAGCATTGGTGGTCCATAAAGATCCGGAAGAGCATGATTAGATGAAGAAAATTCCGGAAGAATGTAGTTGTGAAAATCTTAGGTATGACAATGCTTCACTTGCTGTTATTTTGCCTTCATACAAGGAATCATCTAGAGGAAAGACAACTAGAAGAGTGGAGAAAAAAGAAGAGATGCATGGATGCATCAAGTTTGTAGGCAACCTCCGACTAATGGAGACATATGAGTTGAAGGAAGAGAAAATCATGTCACGAGGGCAAGTGAAGAAGAAGATTCGTAATGGCAGAGCGCAAAAGATCCAAGGGCAGCGACACGGAATAGTCTGGCCACCAGAGAGAAGTATGCATTGAGGGGGAGTGTTGAAAATAAGCAATGCATATTTGAGAAGGTTCTAGAAGTATTTAGAAATAATAAGAGTGAGGAGTTACCATGCTCCATGGTAAGAGTAGAATTCTCTAGAATTAGATATTTTGCATAGTTAGATAAAGACAAGAAAAATTCTAGAGATAGATATTTTGTAAGGAAGAGTGTGGAAGTTGCCACATGGCAACACCACAACATTCATGAGCACCTATAAATAGAGGTGTCCTCTTCTCTCTTGCTATACCATGGCATAAGAGGTCTCAAGTAGGAGTGTGACATGATAGCCATAGTGTAGTTGTGTCATGGTAGGGTAGCAACATAAAGAGTATAGGAGTCTTGTGTTGTATCAAGTTATAGTAGTGAATAAAGAGTTGAGTTCTCTTGTAGAGAGTTGGTCTCCCGTATTGGTGTCAAGGTGAAGGTCTTCTTGGTGCGTGGGTATAGGGTCCACAGAAAAAGTGGAATAATACTACTTTGGTACTGCTTCTCGGAAGTTGATGTCAAGGTCAGGGGCATTGATTTCTCAACACTCTCCATTGCCTTTGGATCCTTTTAAGAGTTTCACAGCAACCATACGGCCGTCTGGTAGACTACCCTTGAATACTGTACCATAGCCACCCTCTCCTAATTTTTCCTTGAAACATCTTGTTGCTTTCTTCAGATGCGAGTAACTGTACCTCTTCGGGGTTAGTGATTGATATCTCCTTATTATCTCTTCCGTGTTTGATTTATTCTGAACATGCTTTTGGAGAATGAACAGGTTGAGTTTTTGTTTCCGACGGTATATGATCCAAAGAAGACATGTGAAAAACACGCCAGCTGCAGCCGAGAGGGAACCTATAATTTCAAAAGAAAGAATAAAAACCTTCAATGGAAATACACTTGTAGCAAGTTGATCCTATTCTGTTATAACATAAGAGCTCCCCGCTGCCACTTTGGATAGTACATGCATGTATAGCTCAACAGGCAAAACATACCTATTAAAATTAGTTTGATGTTGCGCCTCCCATCTGCAAGAAATACTGATTTTTTAACAAAATCTCAAACACAATGGTAAAAAGAAAATATCCAAGAATGACAATCATAGTGTTATTGGAGGAATGTAGAAAACAGGCGCGATGTGACCAGAGATGGTGGGTTTAGACTGACCTACTGTGCTTCGCTGTGACATCATGGTAGCGTCTAATTTTCTCAATATTTTCGTTTTTTGATGGACTACATTTACTTTCTAAAATTGATTTTCCATTTTTTCTCTAAATTTATATTAAAGTTTTCTTTACGAATGCAGTGCGTTACCTGTTGCAAGATCTTTCCATGTACATTAATTACAAAAATGCCACGACCAAACTGAGGTGTTTTTAACAATACCGCCTGCTTGTAATTTTTTAAGAATATTCAGTGATTAGTTAAAAACACTTTGTAGTATTTTCTGCTGTTTTCTACCAGACTGAGTGTGAAATCAAAATGTGCTGATTACAAGGCCTTGACTCCCTTTAGTTGGCATGTGAACTCTCAATCTTGCAAATTCAGGAAATTCCATTGTCATTGATGTTTTTAATTTCGTCCTTTATCTGGTGTGTTTTAATATAAATTAGCTAACGTAAGATGATAGAACATAGAAGTATATTCCTACTGTTCTGTAAGTTCCTTAACATTAATAAGTAGGCAAGCATAACTTAATATGTCACAATAAGGCATGAAAACAGTTTTTTATATTTCAAATGCAGTAGAAGAATCTGAACTTTTGTATATCAGAGACTCTGCTTCTATCCCCATTAATTGATTTGATTTTAATAATTTCAGAAATGAACTTACCAGACGGCAGCTGCCACGTCAAGAGGAAGCCATCGCTGATGAGTTGCTCATAGTTGCTTGCGTTCACCTTGCCGAATGTCCCCAGCACTGGCACAAGAGTAGTGCTACAGCCATCCACTGAGTACTGCGTATAGCTGCTTGAGTCATTGTAATGCCCTCCAACTGCAACACGAACAAACAAGCTGCTGCTGCATTTCGTCTCCACAAGCCCCCTATCCACCTCCGGTATCTTGGTGCAGTTGTAGAAGATGAGGTTCAGATTGACAGGGCTGATCGAGAATGGAAGGCCAACTTTGGAGGAGGTGTTAGCAGTAAGAACATGGCAGCCCTTTGAGTCGGATGCGCTGAAATCTGCAAGCTTGTGGATATCGGCGGCAAGCAAGGAGCTGTTGTCATAGAAGATGTCGAGAATCCGGAACCGGTACTTACGCCGGTAGTACCCGAGGTATGGGATGCTGTTGTTGCAACGGACCTCGAAGCCCAGTCGGCCGCATTTTGTATCGGCTGCCTGCTCCGGGACGAATCCGAATGGGTCTGCGATAGTCAGGTTGCCGCATGTCTTGGGAGAGCAGTTAGCCCCTTGATCAACTGTTTCGACGGCTGCTGCTATCTGTGAAAGAGTCATGCACAGCAAGAGCAAGCTGATGGAGGACATCGGAGCAGAGGTGATAAAATCGTGGAGATAAGAGTTCGGAGATGCACACAAGGAGGTAGGAATGGGGTGGATATGAAGTACTTGTTGGCTGGCTGATCATTGAGCAGTGGAGTGCCCGAAGGGCAAGTCTTGACCACGGAGTTGATACGACTGAAGTCTGAACCACAACCACCGCACAGTGACTGATCGAGTATGCTTTTGATCACAACACCATGGTCGTATTGGCTAGCTTAGTCCAGTCACTGTCATGAGCTTCTAGTCGTTTGTACCAACTACGTAAGTTTGCTTTTGTTCGCTGCACCTGGTTGCGGTGACTCCAGGACTGTACAGCTGAAACCAATTGAGAACGAAAGCTAACTTACGTAGATGGTACAAAGGACTAGAAGCTCATGACAGTGAACACATGAATGTGAATGTTAGCCACAGACTTGTGATGGGAGGGAGGTTCACATTCAGCTGCCGTGGACGTCCTGGCAGGTGCATGAGAATTCCAACATGGGAGCGCTGACCAAGTCACACACAATACTTTTATGTATGAGCCTTCTGCAGTTTGGCCTGATTGTGAAGTTACTGGAGTAATAGTATATGGGCATGACAAGAACACTCCTGTCACGCGCTGCATACATTTGTGGAAGTTTCATAATCTTTCTTTAGTTTACAGGAGATTTTTTCATAATCCTAAATGACCTATTGAGCATGACTTTAGATGGGAAGGTCTGCAGATCCATCTTTAAAGCTCTATGTCTTGAAGTGTTAGTTTTACAGATGTCATAGAATTTTCCCATTCCCAAGGTTTATCTCCTCAAAAGAACCTTGTGTTTTGGTAGAACTGCTGGGACTCCTGCTTTCTGTATCCAATCTGTAAACTGAATCTTCGCTGGAGAAAAAAAGAAATTAGTTGTATACCCACCTATTAAAAATTACAATTGCAGAAATATCTAGAGAGTATCTTACAGTATTTGGCTGAAGTTTTGTCTTGGGGGCATGTCCAAACTGTCTAATCCTCTTTCAAACATTTCTAAAACCTTGGTTATTGTAGGGCGATGCACAGGTAATACTTGTATGCACCAAAAACCAATCAAAGTCATCTTTTTGGAAATTTCATCAACCTCACTTGTGACCTCACAAGCCTGTAACCCATCATCTTCGGTAAAGTGGTCATAAATCCAGTGTGGAAAATACTTTTCACTTGACTTTTGAGCCATCGATTTCACGTTTTTTCTGCCTCCAACCATCTCTAGCAACATCATTCCATAACTATAAACATCTGATTTTGTTGAAACAACTCCAAAGGTTCGAGAATGGACTTCAGGAGCAATGAATCCAATTGTTCCTCTAGCACCGGTCATTGAAAGCTTACTCTCCTTGGTATGACACAATTTAGCTAAACAAAATCAGCAATCTTTGGGCAAAAGTCCTGATCTAGAAGGATGTTTTGAGGCTTGATATCGAAGTGGACAATCCGTGTATTACAACTATGGTGCAAGTATTCTAGGCCACGAGCAATCCCAATTGCTATTGTATAGAGCTTTTGCCACCCTAAGGTTTCTTTGGGGTTCTCAGAATAAATATACTGATCCAAAGAACCATTAGGCATGTACTCATATATAAGAGCTCTTTTTGTGCGCTCCAAACAAAACCCAAATAGGCTGACGATATTAACATGAGACGTCCTTCCGATGCTCATAACCTCGTTCACGAATTCATCACCATTTCCTTTGCACTCGTGCAAGAATTTCACAGCAACCAGGCGACCGTCATATAGCCTCCCTTTGAAAACTGTTCCATAACCACCTTCTCCAAGCTTGTTATTGAGAGAAGAAGTAATATTCGCTACCTCTGTGTACTTGTATCTTTTTGGAGCTAGGGATCCATATGATGCTATTAGAGCCTCGGTGTTCCTTTCAGTGGTGTACATGGTCTTTGTGCCAAGGAGAAACCATAGTTGTTTCACCTTCCTCTTCCATATCAGCACACAAATACATAGAACGAGTAAGCTTGCAGCTGCTGCTGCTGAACCTGAGATTAAAGTATATGTTATTTACTTTGAAAAAATATCAAAATCCATACATTATTTGTTATTCTATCAACGCTTTCTGCGCTCTAATTTTGGTAGTGCTCTACAAGACCAGTTAGAATGCATGCCCCTGCTATCTGAACCGTACCACTACCACCGCAGACCACTTTGGCCACATTAACCAGCCTATCTGTTATTCCCATTGATTGAACACTTTATGTTTTCTTCTGGAAGTGATAAATATTTAGTAGGAAGAATGACAGAGGAAAATCACCAAACATCCAGTTCCTTCGGGGTGGCCATGTAGTAATATAGTATGAGACCTAACAGAAGCGCCTTTTGGATCCCTCAACAGTGCTTCTGCTCAGTAGCAGGGCTATTAAAAGATTGATGGGCCAGCTAAGTTAGCTCATGTAAGGTTCCATGATAGTGGGGATCAAATACTGGAACATGCACTAAAATTTCCCTTGATCTCAACGGCTACAACAAAGAAAATTAGAACATGAGGGGAGCCATGGTCCTGCCAGCTAGCTCGATCGATGTTTGTGCTTGTTTTTTTTTACAGGGAACATGTCAGCATTCAAGTGAAACATGTCAGTATATGATCACTAGATGATGGAACAAACTATAATAACCTTGATTTGAATGGGTGCCGTTTTTATCATGCTGAGTTCCAACTCGCTGTAGCATGTGGGCCAAGCTCGGTCAACATCACCTTTTGCTAGTGTCTGGGATGGGTTTTAGATGATTTAAGAGTTGCAGCCAAGAATATACTTTATCCTTTTCTCACATAGGTACCAATCATGCTCCAGATGAAATATTCTTTTATGAGATGATAGCCTGCTTAAATATATTTATATTGTTAAGATCCAATGTGTTATGTATTTACCTATTATTGTAATCTTCCTGTGAGCCCTCTCGGTTGTTCCTGCAGTAGCCATAAGTTGAGTGACATTAGAAATTTTGAGATTAACGCATGTGACTATTGTTTAAGTTAAAAAAATGCGTTTGGAGTTTTAATATTTTGGAGAACATATGTATCTACTTGCTAGTGAAAATCAGGAAAGCATATTTTCTCAGCTCTTTAAATCACGCAACGTTTCCACCAGAAATTTTAGTTTGGTCAAACAGCATCATCGATGGGTGGACCCGAAGCATATATAATGAGAATTAAACAATTAAAGTTATATTATAACATAAGTTAGGCCGATAGCGAGTGTAAGCGTGCTCTGGTTTTTTTTTTTGAAAAAAAACAAGGGTAAATTGTGCTGTCTATTTTTGCCCTGCAAATTTCCTCAAGGTTAGTATTGTAGTAGCTAAACCGAAGAGTGTTTGGGCTATATTAGTGTTGATGCTTAATCAAATGAATTATTCAGCAACGGAAAGCGGAGCGTTTAATTTCCCTAAGAAAGAAAGCTTATATGGCATTGAACTCACCGCAGGTGACGCCGTCGGGGCAGCGGCAACCCTCGCAGCCCTCCGGGAAGTACTCAAGCATAAACCCTCCCTCCACGAGCCGCTGATAGTCCGCCCCCGTCGCCCCATCGTATGCCATCACCGGCACCATCGACACGTTGCAGTTCCCCGGCAGTGTCATCGAGTCGTCGTCGGGCCTGTACTGGCCAGAAAGCCAGGCGAAGGAGCCATTCGCGCAGCGCAGTGGCGCCCAAGAAGGAGGCAGCTGCTGTGCCCGCAGGTTGCAGCCGTGGAGGAAGAAGAGCTCCTGGTTCATAAAGTAGCTAACGTAGAACGGGTCGACGACGGAGGAGGTGTTGGCCAACTTGTCGAAGTTGCAAGCGCCATCCAACAGGTCGGCGTTGGTGACTCTTATACGCTTCATTTCGTAGAAGATGGCCTGGATTCGGTAGGTCCAGAGCGAGTTCTTGAAGTAGGCGGTGGCGTTGGCACATGTTACCTGGAAGGCTTGGTGGCCGCCGCACTCCGGCGGATGCGTGCCGGCGAGCCAGAACGGGTAGGCGATGGCCAGGTCCCCGCACCACGCCGGCGCGCAGGGCGCCGCCGCGTTCGGAGCGCCTGTAGTCGTGGTGGATCTGGTTTGGGGAATGAGCAGTAGCAGGGCCAAGCACAGCGTCAGCGAGGTAGCAGGAGATAGGTGCATCTTTGCAACGCCGCAATGGGAAAGGAGAGTATTGCAGGATTGCAGCTGTGCGACAACATGCTAGTCAGGAGTGAGAGTGTGCGCAGTTGAATGATGATGCAACGAATTCAACTATGGCGGGCGTCGTTGGATTTTTTAAAACGTAACTAAACCTAACAGACCAAGGCTACAATAAGTTGATAACACAGAACACTGTCTGGGCTTACAAACTCCACACTGAGGCAAGAAAAAGCTCGACCGACAGGGATTGGACCGAGTCAACGTTTCCCTGCATGCGTAGTTTGACGGAGGCTAGTCAACCAACTGTCTTGGAACTCTCTGTGCGTGTGGCTGTGCTCCCTGGCGCCGTGGCGCGGTTGATGTAGTCAACACGGATGACGTGGCCGCCACGTGGTAGATGATCGGCGCCACCAAACAGTGTACTCTCCTTGTTTAAGCACCATTTGGAATGAAGGAATTCTATAGGGTTTTCGCAGGAATCAAATATAATTCTAGCTTGTGCAGACAAACAAAGTTTATTGTTCATTGAGAGCTAAAACTGAAAGATTTTTTTTTGCTTCTCTTTAGCTATCCCGTCAATGCATTTCTCCTCCTCCTCAAAACTCCAGCTGAAACAAGTCCACAACCCATCGTGTGACCTGAAGATTCGCGGGCTTTAGGCCCACACGAGTGACGAGGCGGTACTCTGGCCCGTTATAAACTGTAGACACGAGGCAGGCCGGTTGATGGGCCGGGCCCATCCGCTGCAGCCTAGCTGCCATCTCGCCATCTCGGCGTCTCGCCGGCGTGAGGCGCGGCGGTGAACGCCAGCACGAACCACCGCCGCGAGCCACCATCCCCTACCGTGCGATCGCATCTAGTGCTGTCGCGTTAGCGGGAATCGCCGAACAACCTCCGCCCCGGCTGTCCTAGCCTCGTTGATTTGGTCGAATAATTGAATGGCATCCAAGGAACAAGTAAGTAGATTGCTCTCCGATTCTGCCGCAGATTTACTGATTGCTGACTTGCTGTGACTTTGCGAGTTTCAGTTGACAGACACAGACGTAGGCCAATTTGATTAGGTGATTTGGTTCATAGAAAACGCGTTCTGATTTTCGATTGGATAGTTACCAGTGCGCCCGCTATACTTGAAAAAGGGGAAAACGTTTACGATTCACGAACATAAGGGAGTTTAGATTAGGTGGATTTTATTTTTTGAAATTTACAGTATATAGATAGATATTACAGGGATGTGTTATAAGCTCAGACGAAACTTGTTAATGTGTCTGACCTCCAATGCAAGGTAATACAGTAGGCTAGTGACATTTCTTTTCATAACAATAACCATCCAGTACCTTCAGATTTGAGCTCCATCACTATAAACAATAAACTATTCACAATGATACTGTCGGAACATGTTTCCACTTTCAGTGAAATGCCTAAAGATGTTATAGAGTGGGTAACAACCGTTGTCGGATTTCTGAATTCACAAGGCTTATCTCCTTGATCTTTAGTATGTCAGTTCAGTTATCGCTATAACCTTGGGTTTCCGTAGGGCAGCTGGAACTTGTACTTTCTACATCCAAATTGTAAGCTGGACCTTCCCTGGAAAAAATAAAAGGAAAAGTAGCTGTGTGTATCAACTTTACAAAAATGGTATTGGACAAGTACAGAAATGAGTAGAAGAATATCTTACAATACTTGACTGAAGTTTTGCTTTGATGGCATCTCCAATTCGTCTAAGCCTCTTTCAAACATTTCTAAAACTTTGGTTATTGTAGGGCGATGCATAGGTAATATTTGTATGCACCACAAGCCAATCAAACTCATCTTTTTTGCAATTTCCTCAACCTCCTGTGTAACTTCACAAGCTTGTAATCCATCATCTTGACCAAAGTGATCATAAATCCAATCTGGAAAATAATTTTGACTTGACTTTCCGACAGCTGTTTTCACATTTTTCCTGCCTCCAACCATCTCTAGCAACAACATTCCATAACTATAAACATCAGATTTTGTCGAAACCACTCCAAATGTTCGTGTGTGCACTTCAGGAGCTATGAATCCGATTGTTCCTCTAGCACCAGTCACTGAAAGCTTGCTCTCCTTGGTGCGGCATAATTTAGCTAGACCAAAATCAGCAATCTTGGGGCAAAAATTGTGATCAAGAAGGATATTTTGAGGTTTGATGTCAAAATGGACAATGCGTGTATTACAACTGTGGTGCAAATATTCTAATCCACGGGCAATGCCAACTGCTATTGCATAGAGCCTTTCCCATCCTAAAATCTCTTTGGGATTCTTCGAGTAGATATACTTATCTAAAGAACCATTGGACATGTACTCGTATATAAGAGCTCGTTTTGACCCCTCCAAACAAAACCCATATAAGCTAACAATATTAACATGCGAGGTCCTGCCAATGCTCATAACCTCGTTCACAAATTCCTCCCCTTTTGCTTTGGAATCGTGCAAGAATTTCACAGCGACTAGACGGCCATCATGTAGCCTTCCTTTGAAAACAACACCATAACCACCTTCTCCAAGCTTATCATTCATCGAAGATGTTATCTTTGTTGCTTCTGAGTACTTGTACCTTTTTGGAGCTAGTGATCCATGTGACGATATTAGCGCCTCAATGTTCCTTTCATTGTTGCTGATATTCTTTTTGCAAAAGAGAAAACATAGTTTCTGTCCCTTTATATACCATATCATCACATAAATACATGGAAGGAGCAAGCTTGCACCTACTGCCATCAGCACTGAGATTAAAGGACGTGTCACTTTTTTTCTTAAAAATGGGAAGTTATATTATGGATGTGAAAATTCTGTAAACATTGATCATTAGTGTTTATCTTTTCTGTAAGTACAAGGTCTCAAAAGTAGTATAAGCAAGATAACCCTCAAATTTTGCTCCAAATTGACCAGTAATGTATGTATCTGAAGGCATAAATATTGCTTGCTCTAAATTTTAACATTAAACTTAAAGTTATGCTTATATGATCCTGTGCAAACAGTTTAAAAAATAATTTGTAACATATTGAATAACCATTTGTCACAATTGAAATAAATGGTTATATGTGAAAATATGGCTAAACATAATTAATTACCTATCAGTGTTGTCTTTCTGCCAGTCCTCTTGCTGCTACCTGGAAAAAGCACGTAATATTAATTATGAAAAGGCAATATTTGTGCTACTATATTGATGGTTCCAAAAGGAGGGGGAATGTGTATAATATTTGAAGCTTCCATATTTTGCAGATGAACTACGCAAGAGGGGAACGGAGATACATCCCGGGTGATGAAGGACTGAAGCCTGAAGGGCAGGTTAGGCTTCCTACTTTCTTTATGTGGAGGCATGTTTCTTGAATTTAATCTTTTTTTTTACAATCATAGTCACAGAAACCATGAGTTCAGTATGATAGGTAACAAGTACTATGTTAATGGCTAATTTTTATTTTTTAGTGAACTGCATATAACACTGATTATCATGAACAGTGGTGTTGACAATATGTAATGAATGATGATTACTAAAAAAAGCTTCATCTGACTACGGAGTGTAAAGGTCCAAATCCAAACCAACATGCATGTACTCACCGCAGCTCATGGGGTAGTGGATGCCATCAGGGCAATTGCACGAGAAACCCAGGCCGTTGTCAGGGTACATGCACTCCCCGCCGCTCGCAATGCATTTGGAGCAATCCCCCGAGACCACCGTCCACTCCAGCAGAAATCCTCTCCTCATGCTCGCGACGTAGTCGTGCCCGTGCCCATCCGGAGGCGCCGGAGCCGGAAGAGTGGGCACGACGGAGACGAGGCAGCCCGGTGGTACCGCCCGGTGGAATCTGCTGCTGCTCCCGAACCGCCCTCCGAACCCGACGAACGACTCGTTGTCGCAAGGCAGGCGCCGGAACCCAGGCACAACCTCTGGTACGGGGTCCTTGCATCGGGAGAGGAACCGGAGCTCGCTGTTGGCCTCGCTGATGGCGAACGCCCCCAGCCCCATGGCGAGCGAGATGTTGAAGCACGGCGCCGGGCAGCCGGCGGCGAGGGGCAGGTTCTCGTCGACGACGTGGACGGAGCTGTTCCGGGCGAAGATGGCGACCACCCGGTATGCCTGGAACATGGAGTGGCTCAGGAACGCGCCGCTGGCGTTGCACTTGAGCTGGAAGGGCGGCGACCCGCACGGCGGCCGGCCGGGCTCCTCCAGCCAGAACGGGTTGGGGACGTTCAGGCCCCCGCATGCCTTGGGCGGCGAGCAGCCTGCTGGTTGCTCGGGCGGTTCTGGTGCTCGGAACGTACTAGCAATTGAGAGCCTTATTAGCAAGAAGGCCAGAGCGTGGAGAAGACGAAGTGATGGCAGGAGCGCTGCAGTCATGTCGCCTGTGTTGCGGATGCTGGGTAGAAGAGCTGAGATCATGGAGTGTGGCCACCGGGCTGTGCCATGGAGGCCTGCTGGAGCACCGTAGCTTTCAAGTCTTGCCGGTTGCCGTGCAGGATGGTCCGCGGATGTAACCCAAGTCTCAGCTCAGTCGTCTCCACTGATCTCCACCACTCACTGGGTCAGTACTCAGTAATGTTCAGTCCAATTTGATCCTTTTCAGGCGTGAATGAGTTCAAAACAGAGAGTCGATCCTTCAGAAACAGATGAGAGAAAATTTCTGGCTACTCGAGCTAGCCGCGCGTGCGCCCGATAGTCTTGCTTGCACGGTACCCCATCGATTGGGAAGGACAAGCCCAAACGGATCAAAAATTTCTTGCAACTGAGCACGTGCGCTGATACTATGTCCGTCGGCGTTCACACAAGCTGACTGTTCATTGAAGCAGTACGTGGGCAGGCATGACTCGCCGGCGCACGTACGTGGCCAACGGGCGCACCACAGTCTTGTCGATCTCGTCGGTGTCACCACCAATTGGGCATGACTACATCACGAGACAGTGGCAATCCTGTCTGCCAGTATTGAGGGAAGCCACTGAGAGCTACGCACAATAATGCAAGTGGAAGCAGTAAGCGTACGCCGAAACCTCATGATACCGGAGGGTTAAAAGGGCAGAAGCCACTAACGCGACGACGCCAATGCGCCACGGAGGCGTCGCCATCCGCGTGATGCGGTGGATCAGCAAAGTCTTGGAGCTAAAACCATATCGATCTCTGCCGACTGCCACCCGCGCCCAGGCAGACTGTAGCAGCAGAACGTACGTGACACGTGGGCAAGTCCGATCCGCAGGTGGGGCTATGCATGGGGGCTACGGACTCGCCGGTGCACGCACGTCCACCTTGCGCGCAGCCTGCCGGCCATCGGGGGAGAGGCGCGCGAACGCGGCGGCGGCCTCGTCGTACCGGCACTGTGCCCGCCGCTCCCTCGGCCAAAGCCTGGCAGTCGCCCAAGGCCGGCCGACTCCCCCTCCAGGACGAACGCCCTTCAGCAGCCGGCGGTTGTTCGCCACCGTCATGGGTCATGGCCGCCGCCTCCGGCAGTCGATCCGGCCGGAGCACCGGCTCCATCTAGTATGAACGTGCACTGGCCTGTCGCGATCGCCGGCGGACTGTCCGGTTAGTCGGTCCTGTCGTGGTAAGCGTACATGGGAGAACTACCTGGCTCCGTGCCGATGCAGTCGTGAAAGTGCTGAGCCTGAGTGCAAGGTTGTCTCATTCAGGTTGGTCTCCTCATTCTGTAGTTGTGCTATTGGTTGCTGAGAGGGAGCTGTTTTTCTCTGTTTTACCCTCCCCCTGTTGTTCTTGTTTGTCCTTTTTCCTTCTAATAAAAGATCATGGCAAAAGCTCTTGCCGTCTTTCGGGAAAAAAAAACACTGACCGAGAACAGGTACGTAACTCGTCCAGTTATCACTATAAAAATACTAAAAAAAGTTTTTAGGGGCAGGTGCGGTACCCGTCCCTACTTCTCGCAGCTAAAAATGCTATTATTAGAGACATGCGTCCCCTGGAAATGATTTCTAGGGCGTGACCCACCCCATCCCTACAAATTAATTTCCAGAAAATAAAAAATCAAAATAAAATAACAAATAATTAAATAAAAAAGGAAAAACAATATTGCAGCCAACTAGCCACTGTACTATCTAGGTATAAATTTTTTGACGAAATATGTACACTTGCATCACCCGAAGTTCGCGTACCTCAAACCTCACATGTACCTTCCTCTCCACTACACTACATAGTTACTTGTGGCTCCATGACTCTATGTAGTATGTTATTCTTTTATATTAATTCTGAAATTGATTTGAATGGGCGGGTGACGCCATCACCCGCCCTTAAAAATATTTTTCTACTTTATTCTGAAAATTCATTTAAATCTTTACATATAGCAAAACAAATAAAAAAAATAAAACTTCTACACTATAGTTATTATAAAATATAGATAAAAAATATGCTAAGTATATTTTAGTGTATATAAAGGTTAAAATTGTGGAAACCTCGAAGTATGACTTGTGTTGTATGAGATACAGTCATAGCTATTAGGCAACTTATAATAATTTTTTGGACTGTTAAATGACCTTAAATGAAAAAATTTTCAACTACAAAATTGTTGGTCTTGTCAATCTCTACAATTTTGGTATAAAGTTTGACTTCATCCGAGATTGTATGAAAAAATTATAATTTTTTTTTGCATGGGACTGTTTGAGAGGCGGGTCATGCTATCTAGGGGTAGGTGATGGCGTCACCCACCTCTAAAAATGGTGGCATTTCTAGGGACGGGTGACGCCATTACCCGCTTCTAAAAATGCATTTCCAGGAGCGTATAAATTGTTACAGTAACCCATCACCCACCTCTAAAAATGGTGGCATTTCTAGAGACGGGTGACGCTATTACCCGCTTTTAAAAATGCATTTCCAGGAGCGTATAAATTGTTACAGTAACCTCACACTATTTGTAGGAGCGGATTATTTTTGGGCTGCGTAGAAGAAAACGGGACGTCCTACAAACAAATCGTTTTTTTATAGTGTCTATGAAAACAACACCTGGCTAGTAGCGAGTCTAGCGACTTCTACGGGAGTGTGCACGCAGCTAGCATTCTTTCAACGAAGATACCAATCGAAACGATCTCTGAATCTTTCTTGTGATTTCTTTGACTTTTAGTATGGGACAGCGGTTCAGACTTGAGAAGGTCTTGAGCTCTTCTTAATCATCTGGAAAAGTATGGCTGAATGGTGATGATGCGATTTGTCAATCACCTGAAATTGTTTTGCTTAGTCGACGCCGCTCACACGTCCGATTACTTGATTCGAGCGCATATATATCATCAGCGTTTGGAAGATTTTGGGTGATGGATGACTACAGGGCAGGGAGGTGCTGGCGCGTGAGGGAATAAACAGGTACAACTGACAAGTTGTAACTAAAAAATACAGATATGTTAACATTGCGTAAAAAGCATCATATGCATCTTGGATAGTATAACTTTCCCTCAGAGGCCTCAATTTTTATGGCCTTGGAAAAAAAAGTTATAGTAGGCTTATAGCCTTTTCTTTTGCAACAAGTATCCTAATAACTTATTAAGATTTGAACCTTCTCTCATATAGACATACACGTTTAATGCCTAATTCAAATGCTAGGTATATGTAACCTCATAGAGTTGGTAACCGTTGTAAGGTTTTTGAATTTACAACGCTTATCTCCTTCATCTTTAGTACTTCGCTAAAAACTTGTGTTTCCGCACCACTGATTGTTCTTGTGCTTTCTGCATTCAAACTGTAAGACGGATCTTCGCTGCAAAATAGCGAACAAAGATGTTGCGATGTCAACATTATTGTAAACGGAATTAGCAGTTGCAGAAATGTATATCGCACAAATATATATCTTACAGTATTTGACTGAAGTTTTGCCTCGGTGGCATGTCCAATTCATCTAAACCTCGCTCAAACATTTCCAAAACCTTTGTTATGGTAGGGCGATGCATTGGTAATATTTGGATGCACCACAGTCCGATCACACTCATCTTTCTGGTTATTCCTTAATTTTCACTTGAGACTTCGCATGCTTGTAGTCCATCACCCTGACCGAAGTGGTCATAAATCCAATGTGGAAAATACTTTTCGCTTAACTTTTGAGCCACTGAATTCACATTTTTTCTACCTTCAACCATCTCTAGTAACATCATTCCATAACTATAAACATCTGATTTTGTTGAAACAACTCCGAAGGTTCGAGAGTGCACTTCAGGAGCGATAAACCCAATTGTTCCTCTAGCACCAGTCATAGAAACCCTGCTCTCCTTGGTACGACACAATTTGGCCAAACCAAAATCAGCAATCTTTGGGTGAAAATCCTGATCTAGAAGAATATTTTGAGGCTTGATATCGAAATGGACAATGCGCGTATTACAACTATGGTGCAAGTATTCCAATCCTCGAGCAATCCCAACTGCTATTGTATAGAGATTTTCCCATCCTAGAACTGCTTTAGGATTCTCTGAATATATGTACTTATCCAAGGAACCATTGGGCATGAACTCATATATCAGGACCCGTTTCGAGCCTTCCAAACAAAATCCAAATAAACTAACAATATTAACACGAGAGGCCCTGCCGATACTCATAACCTCGTTCACAAACTCCTCTCCTCCTTTTGAGTCATGCAAGAATTTCACAGCAACTAGACGATTGTCATCTAGCCTCCCTTTCAAAACCATACCATAGCCATCTTTCCCAAGTTTATGATTAAGAGAAGATGTTATCTTTGTTACTTCCGAGTACTTGTATCTCTTTGGAGCTAGTGATCCATGTAGTACTATTAGGGCCTCGATTTTCTTCTCAATATTGCTGCTAGTCTTTTCGCATATAAAAAGATGTAGTGTTTCCCTCTTTCTATGCCTTCGCAACATATATATACATGGTAGGAGTAAGCTTGCAGCTACTGACATTGAAACTGAAACTAAAATAGATGCTATTATCTTTCACTTAAAATACCGAGGCGTATATTATGAGCATTCATAATAACATCATCATTTTTTTTAAAAAAAAAAGATAGGAGGAAGTACGAAGTGCAAAGTACTGGAATAGTTGTATGTAAATACTAATGATTTTACTCCAGTTCATCCAGTTTTGTATTTAAAGACATAGATCATGGATTGCTTGTGAAATTTTAGTCAAGCTTGCATACCTATTAGTATCATCTTCTCCTTGTTTTTCCTGTTGCCACCTGAAATAGAACATAATATTAACTATTGATTCTTTTGCTAAAAGGGAGGAACGAGTTATGCTCATGAAATGTGAATTATACGATACTCTACTAAGTTTGATTCCTTGATGTGCCACTTCCTAAAGTTGACATTATTGTGATTCACCACCTTTTTACTTGCCAATCTATTGCTAAGATATTCCAGTCTTGTTTGTTGGGGAAACCGCCTAACTCCCCCTTCCTTGACTCTAGATCCAATGAGAAGGAAAACACACGGCTCGATACCCTCCTTCCTCCAAAAAAAATTATATGAAAATCCCCTCCCCCTTCCTAGAGGAGTAACAACCTTGAGGCGCAAGCCCCAAGCAAAAAGAAAAAGGCAAGCCATATGGGAATCATGGAGCCAGTTTCGTAAATCGTGGCAAAAACAAATCCACGGTAGTCTCAAGCGTTCCCTGATCTTAACAGCTGTTATAACAGGAGGGGAGAACGGCCTTAGATTGAAACTAATCATTTCACAATATTTTGCGAGATCAACCTATTATGATAGGGTACTTGAGGGGTTACTATTGGGAAATGATCCCTGCCTACTAACCCCTTTCCTTGGTTAAAGGTTTTATATTAGTTGACTTTCGGGCTTTTCTAGCGAAGGACCAAGAGTTGGTGACACAAAGGGCGAGCTCGGATAGGCTTCACAGGATCACCAAGATTGGAGAGCAAAGCATGCCTAAGGCTTAAGTTGTGAAGGTGATCCTAGTGCCTAGAAAAGGGCGATGATGGATCTGAAAGGGCTTCGCGAGTCAATCGTCGTGGCCAATGATACGATGGTCACGCGAGCGAATCCAAGGAAGAGTGAAGACTAATTGAAACTTGGCTGGTCAGTTTGCTTTTTACTTAAAAAGACCTCCGTGCCTCGGATATTCGAAAAATGTAGTTACAAGAGCAAAGTGTTGAAATTGTGTAAAGTACTCTTTGAGATCCTCTACAAATACGAGGGCACAATGGCACTGCAATCCAACTTCTCTCAGATTTCTAAGGAATTATTGCATTTGCTTTCCAAATTTCCTGTCCGTCAGGAGCCTGAGGTTACCGTCAATTCCAGGCGACAGCCAAAGCAGCCAATAGAAAAGCTAGCGGCGGAGAGGGTTGCGCGCCGGAGTTAGGGGAGGACCGGAGGAGGGGCTGCTGGGGTCCTCAAGCCGATCCATGGGCACAAAAGGAGGGCAAAATCATGAAAACTGATGATACATAACATGGAAGAGAAACTGATTTTGATCGTCTACTTCAGGATGTTATGTGCCAACAATACTACAATATATAAGGTTCCATCAAAAGATACTAGCGTGTCTCTATGAATCTTCCTCATGTGATTCATAATTTTATTTCTGGTATGCATTTGTACATCTAAACATGCAAGATTGTTTCGTGAAAGTCACATTGCGATCCTAATCATGTATTTATGTTAGATACCACCATACACACCTCTACAAATGTCACGTTCAAAAAGAATGGGACCAACAATGCGTTTCATGCATGTTCACGTTATAACAAATATGTTGGCATGCATGTTAACGTGCGCATGTTGCAAATTAAATATCTTGCCTAATAGAAAAGTCCCAGAACAAATTACTAAATCATAAGCTTAAACAAACTCACCTGCTTCACTGCAAACGAACCAGCTGCTGCCGTCGGTGCAGTCGTAGCACTTGAACGCATCTTCGGATACATCAACCCGGCACTGGCCGCCGGTGTCCGTGCAAGCCTTGCAGGCCCCAGCATCCGTGTACTCGAGCAGAGACCCACCCTTCAACAGCCGCTGGTAGTCTGCCCCCGTCGCTCCGTCGTATCCCAGCACCGGAATCATCGACACGCTGCAGTTCATCGGCGGTGGCATCCCAGTGCCACCTGGCGCGTACTCCTTCCAAAGCAAGGCAAACACCGGCGGCGAGCAGACGACGCGCGTCCAAGAAGGCGGTACGCGTCTTCTGCCCAGATCGCAGGAGTAGAGGAAGAACAGCTCCTGGTTCTTGGAGCTGATGTTGAACGGCGAGAGGCCGAGGTCGGAGGAGGCGTTGAAGAATGTATCGAGGTCGCAAGTGTCGTTGGACATCAGGTCGATGTTGATGGCTCTGAACGAGTTACTGGGGTAGAAGATGTCCAGGATCTGGTACCTCCAGTATGAGTTCGCCAGGGAAACGCTGCCCTGCTGGTCGCATGTAACCTGGAAGGCCTTGTAGCCGCACTCCGGCGGATGCGTGCCGGCGAGCCAGAACGGGTAGGCGATGGAGAGGTTCCCGCAGAACGCCGGCGCGCAGGGGTTCGACGTGTTCCGGGCGACGGTGCGGTTCCCGCCGCACGACGCCGCCGCGCACGGCGTCGACGTGTTCGTGTTCAGGGACGGCGACAGCGGCGGCGGGGGTGGAACTGGCTAGCAGTAGCAGATCGAGAAGCAGCATGGATGGGCAGAGCAGGGCGGCTACAGGAGGAAGAAGAGATGGTTGCATCTTTGCGGCGCAACTGCGAACTGGGGTACTGCAAGTGTACGATTAGCAACTTCAAGCAATTTCCGTGGCTGTGCGGTGCCGCGAGGATATTCATTCTTTTTTCTTTTTGAAAGGAAGTTAGGAAAGTGGGCAAGTCAGTGAATGATGATGGTTCAACGAATTCAACTAATGCAGGCGAAGTTTGACTGGTTAGTCTTCAACTGATAGAAACTTGAAGCAATTTCCGTGGCTGCGCGGGAGCTGGGGGAACACGGCACGGTTGGCTAGGTCCAACCATCCAAGTCTTCGATCAGTTTCCTCTCCTCCAGCACTGTTCATCAGTCTAATCTGACTATTCTCGTCATCGTATTTCTAGGAATATTTGTCTCCCGAGCAGAACCAGAATTCTTTAGCTACATTGCAAGAAAACAAGTCGCGTGGGACTTGCTAAGGATAAGTAGGGCAAGTCTAATAAAGCAGCGCTAATATGCTGCTAAGAGTGTAATGGAAAAAAGGTTTTGCAACTAGTAGATGGGAGACAAAGCAACACCAGCTACACCACCTTTAACTTCGACAAACCAACACTTACCGGACGCTACTGCAATTAATACTTGCCTACTTCCACAAGTTAGATGCAGTTATGCATTGCTGTGAGTTCTCCCTAAAAGATGGCCTCAAATTAGTACTGACAGTTCAGTTTGAATAGTGAAATTTACCTGACAACGGTGGCACCTGCCATGTCAAGAGAAAGCCGTCACTGATGAGTTCCTTGTAGTTACTTGCGTTCGCCTCGCCAGACCTCGCAAGCACCGGCATGACGGTGGCGTCGCAGCCCTCCAGAAAGTAGTTGCCGTAGCCTCCCGAGTCGTCGGAAAGGTCGGCGGCGACGCGAACAAACGTCTTGTTCCCGCAACTCATCTCAGCAAGCCCCTCTCTCCGCCACACCTCCTCCGGCAGCGGCTTCATGCAGTTGTACAAGATCAACTCCTGATTCATAGCGCTGATCGAGAACGGAAGGCCGAGCATGGAGCTGCTGTTCGTCAGGCGTGGCATGCAGTGTTCCGAAGTAGAATTATTGAAATCTTGGAGCTTGTGGACATCGGCGACGAGCAAGGAGGCGTTGCCGTAGAAGATGTAGAGGATCTGGAACTGGGGGGAGTGCCGATTGTATCCGAGGAACGGGATGTTGTTCGGGCAAACAACATGGAACCCGATCGCGCCGCAGCTCGTCGTCGTCGCCTCCTCCGGGACGATCGCGAACGGGAAGCTGATGTTCACCTTGCCGCATGGCACTGGCACGGTCGTCGGGCAGGGTTCTCCTCCTTGCCCGTCTGCTGCTGCCGCAAGCATCAGCGGCGCCGACGAGACGAGGAAGAGCAGAAAGAAGGATGGAGCCATGGGAGCGACGAGACGAACGAAGGGAGTGAATCGGTGGTGGGAGGACAGGACAGCGCAAGTGGCTGAGACGCTGAGTAAATGGTGACGGGGGGGGAGTCCTTGCGTCCTGTGTGTCTGTGTGTAGACTATAGCGGCCAAAACATTTTGAGTAGACACTCGGGACATGCTGGTCATCCGCGCACGGAAATTTCCAAGGTGCCCGGTGGAGGGGGGCAAAGCGACGACTGTCGTGAGGCACTAACCTATTGCGATTATTACGCGCCATGACAAACCTGATGCGTATCATCTATCATGATCATGGTGATGAAACATTGGTTTAGTACGATGGGGAGCAGAGGAACCGCTTGGTCTGCACGGCAACGAAAAAGGGGTGTTAACCAACAGGCCACTGCATTGTTTTCCAAGGGAGACTGCAAGCTTTTCTCAAAAAAAAAAAAAAAGAAAAGATTGCCGCGCACAGAAAGAAAAATGAGGGGAAAAAAAGGGATAGCATGCGTCGATGTATGGCTTGTCAAAATTGTTCCTTGTTGGACTTTGTTAAGCAGAGCGACCCGTCAGGGCAGGAGCATTGGAACGGAAGTTAGTTGTGCCAGCCTGCAGGAGTTGCGGTGTCACGCCGTCGGCCACTCCAAGACGAGGTGCCGACTCTGACTGCAGCCAGTGGAGCGGACTAGCACCGTCTGTATGCACCCAGATAACGTCCAGGTTATGCATCCAGCTTTCTGAAAACAACACTGCCACCTTCCCAGGTAGTGACTTCATCGGAATCTGCAAAGCGCAGACTATTTCAGCGCAGCGCCAATTTCTACAGGATGCGTGTGTAATTTCTCTGGCAAGTTGCATTCTTTTTGAGACGCTGACACATTTTTTATTTACTGGTCCATCGGAGATGAAAAGCAACGTAAATACGGAAGATGTCTGGGCTCTGGACGGTTTTACCGGCACGGTGGCCGTGGACCCAGGCCACATCATGGTCCAACTTCATGGCCGGCCCTCCTCACTGGATGGGCTGGGCTGCATGAGGAGCATCGTGGGCCAGTCCATGGAGATCCGCCCTGCGCCGGCGTCGTCTGCCGAGCTGCTGCAGGCTGCAGTCGCCGTCTCGCCGTCGAGACGCGCGGCGGTGAACAGCACTATCCCAGCCAGTGCATTCCTCCTGGCCATCTCCTACGGCGGGCGCGATCGCAGCTGGTGCCGTC